>CM066032.1:888846142-890291939 GCA_033557465.1 Ichthyophis bannanicus
AGATAGGCATTGTCTATACGGCTATCATTTCCCATCCAAAGCACATACACCATTAACCGTGGCATCACTCAGATCAGAGTATCCGAAATGCAGACCTGGAGGACCACACACCATTCAGCATCCATGCTGCGGCTAATACTAATGATTGTGCTGCATATCTATGCACCACCCCCATGTTATGCAGATGTAGCACATGCATATCCATGAGGGACATCCTAAAACCAGAACAGTGTCTGACACACCATGACCTGATGTGTGTAACCCATATGAAAGGCATCAACCAAGAGGCCATGACACACCCATACCCACAGGCCCCATTGGACAATGCATCCTGGAGAGGCAGGACAGTGGGCCCTGCCTGTAATCCCCAAAAGTAGCAGATGTGTACCTTAGCAATGCCAACCCACACCTATGTACATGGTACACAGCTATCCAAGGTCCCATGTGAAAATATGTTCATAATGATTCAAATGCTCAGTACATGTGTCCCATTGAGCACCACCATAACAATCATTCAGATGTGTGTGTTGTGTGCAGCAGGTCTTGTGTCTGATAGTGCGTACCGCCCTGGGGAGTGACCCCCAACAGTCTATGCCTAACATATCCATGCCTGTAGTGTCACCAGGACTGGTGTGTTGGCCAGAGCTGTCAAACCTCTCGATTGTAGCACAAAAGAGGACCAACCTGGGTAATGGTCACAGCAATGTGAAACATCATCAGACACACCCAAGAAAGGCAGGGCCAAAATATATGAATGTTGGAAGGGTCACCAGCCCCTGCGGCATAAATGTTGAATGATCACACATTGATGTAGGATAGAGCAGGTTTCCCCACAGCAATGGACAGGTCCCCTATGGCATGCACATGTTGCACAACAGCATGTGTGAGTTGGGGGGAATGTGCAGTAGAGGTAGTTGCCGACATGCACACTGTATGGTTTAAAACTGTGCGCCCCCAGCACCAGTAGCAGAAGGGCCTGTAGCATGTTGGGAGAACTTTACTGGTATCTGAGGGGGCCAGTGGCAGGTGGCCAGAGAAGATGGAGGCTGAGCCAATGCCATGTGGGTGCACCGGACCACAACAGAAAGGCCCGCTATGACAAACAGACATGCCATCTCCAGGGTCCACATTCACTCTGTGACTGCAGTGTGGTGCAGGGGACACAGCCAGTGTGCTGGGGAGCCAAAGATTACCAGTTCAACTCCCAGCTGGGGCCAGCAGCAACACTGTGCACATATTTTACCCACCAGTAAAACATGAGAGGAAATCAAAACATGTCTTGCAGATAACAACCAATATGTGTAGAGCACCCAACCTTTTTTCGGTGACCTCACAAACTTTTTTCTTTTTGTCGGAGCTAGCCGTAGGAAGGTCGGAAGAGAAACCGACCCACACCAAGCGAGTAGCTACTTTTATTATCATAGGTTCTTCACCAAAATAAAGTTAAAGTTCATTTAACCATAAAATAGTCAAAAGACTTATCTCAGTCCAGAAATGCCAGTTATGAGAGATACACGACGCGCACGTTTCGGGCACTCTAGCCCTGTTTCAAGTGCAATAACTAGGATTCCTCAATCTTCAAATACCATCCTCTGAACGCCGTCAATGCAGCTAAGGTCATTATTACAATGGCTGATGAATCACTTTTAAAATAAAAGAACCGACCAATCAGTATCGGGAAAACCCCCACATGATGGGGAACCCCTGATCTGATTGGTTTTCAAAAGTTATGACGACATCATCATCTTATGCTCTTCAAAACACCTGGTATCATCCTTCCGAAATAGGGATATATCATTATTATGTCATTCCCGATGGTCACATAGAATTGTAACTTAAATAAGACTCTGCCAGTCTATTTCCCTGTTCAAACCTCCTGGCTCCATTGTGCAAGACGAAAAATCCATCGTTGTTCTATGTATTGCAGACGTTCTTCCCGCTGTCCTCCCCGAGGATTAGCTGGCACATGATCAATAATAGACCATTGAAGCTGGTCAATAGTATGAGAATATTCTATACAATGAGAGACCATGGGTGCAGAAAGTACCGCACATCATGTGGGGGTTTTCCCGATACTGATTGGTCGGTTCTTTTATTTTAAAAGTGATTCATCAGCCATTGTAATAATGACCTTAGCTGCATTGACGGCGTTCAGAGGATGGTATTTGAAGATTGAGGAATCCTAGTTATTGCACCTGAAACAGGGCTAGAGTGCCCGAAACGTGTGCGTCGTGTATCTCTCATAACTGGCATTTCTGGACTGAGATAAGTCTTTTGACTATTTTATGGTTAAATGAACTTTAACTTTATTTTGGTGAAGAACCTATAATAATAAAAGTAGCTACTCGCTTGGTGTGGGTCGGTTTCTCTTCCGACCTTCCTACGGCTAGCTCCGACAAAAAGAAAAAAGTTTGTGAGGTCACCGAAAAAAGGTTGGGTGCCCTACACATATTGGTTATTGATTTGCCCTGACTAGAAGGTTGTTTTGTTTGTCTTGCAGATAACAACAGCATGTTCAGAGGACCTCTATTATACCATAAGGATCACTTACCCCTCAAATATGTACAACACCTACAGCAGAGTCCACACAATGCATCACTGGAGGGCCACATGTCAGTCAGCTGTGATGCTGTACCCAATATAGGCCCATGTCAGCATGGTGGCGGATGCCAACTGCTGGCAGAGGGGGCAGAGGCTGCTGCCCCACAGCAGATCCTGGCCTAGCCACCCTCATGTGGCTGCAGTACAATCCAACAGACAGGCCCTGTGTGACAAACAGCCATGGACTCCCCTGGGAATGTACTGTTGCTGTGCTAAGACGGTGGTGCAGTACATGTAGCAAGTGCCTCCAAGCACAGAAGGCCCCAGGTTCAATTCCCGGCTGGGGCACCTGCCATCACAGTCCCAATGTTTTACCCATTCGCGAAACCTTAAAGTAAAGAATGGAACTCCCGTGCTGAGAACATAAGTGTTGGTCACGATACCATAGTTTGCTATAAATACCACACACCACATAAACATATGCCTCACCCACAGCAGAGTCCCCCATATGCAGCCATGGAGGCTCACACATCAATCAGGTTGTCTGATGTCTGCACGAAAGATGTGTGTGATGCAGGTGAGTTGAACACCACCATGGTATGCAGCTGTATCACAGGCATATTAATCACAGATAGCATGAAAGCCCAACAAGTGTTTGATTCACATTGACTGTAGTTGTGCAAACCTCCCTAGAGCAGTGGGCAACAGGGGCAGAAACAGTTGCACCTGCAGGCACCAGTATTGGAAGACCGATGAAGTGGCAGGATGTAGGGCCCTGTGTGGCGTTCAGAAAACTAGCATGTGCATACATCAACAATCCCACACTACACATTTGGAGATGTCACACATATATCCAAAGCAATATATGATCACTGACCGATAAAAATGCTCATGCTACGCACAAGCAGAACAGCGAGCTGTCACAAACCAACGTCTCTGATGTATGTGCAATGTGTGTCAGGTCAGATCTCCTTCAGAGAGTAGCACCCTGGGAAATTACTCCAAAAGTACATCCCAACGTTGCCATGCCCACACTGTGCTCATCACTGTTATGTTGGCCATGGCTCCCAAATAACACCACATCTGTTCAATGTTGTCCTAGGTGTGGGGATAGTGAGTCTGTATATCCAGTGTGTGGTGGCTGTCAACACCTCCCACAGACCACACTAATAGCACCGTTGCCATTATTGGCCTGCCAATGTGCATAATGAGGAGCAAAGTACTGTGGGTACACAACAAACAGGGTGGCTGGAGCAGGATGCAGCTACACAGGGCAAATGTGCATGCCTAGGACCATGCTGTGCCTTGGCATCACCCCCACAGACATGGTGTCCATAGCATGCCTTGTGTGGAGGTCACTCTCCCCCTGAACGATCAGTGACCATGGCATGGCTAGGTCCCGACATAGTGCCATATAATAGTTCTCTCATGTGATATATATGGGTGCTGTGTATATGTGAGGCCCAATCACTGAGGTAATTGTGCGGTGGGTGTGCTGACATCCCAGTTATGGGTGCACACAGTCTCCCTGGTAGCATGCACCATGGACTGGCCAGTGGCCTGTCTGCAGTTTGCATGTGTCTGGCTAGAACACCGTGCAGGGTCAGTAGCTGGGCACAGAATGTGCCTGCTGCTGGAAAATGTCAGATGGTGTTGGTGAGCTGAGGCTCTCAGGCCATACTGTCTGTCTGCCGCACCCTGAAATATGGATGCGTCCATAATAGCAGTGAGTGACCTGTAGGTTTTCTGTACCACAGCTGGACCCAGTCTGCTGATGGTGGCAGCTACACGCACCATAGCTGGGATGTAGAATGTGGATATGTTTTGTTTGGGGAAACTGTGTTGCACAGGGAAGGTTTGGTGGTCAGACATACCCGGCCTATAGGTCCTGTAACCTCCTCTCCCCCACCCCCCCTGCAAATATATCATGAAGGGCAGGCCACCCACACAGGATATGCCCCCTTCGGGAACACTGTAGCTCACAAGGCCCAGCTGGGTCGTGGAGACAGAAATGGTCAGATGTGCCAAACTATCAGACATTGGCAAACAAATTGATATGATGTATAGGCCATCTCAGCCAGGATAGGTGCTGTGTGTCTCACCTCACCCTCAGGGTGAGCAACAGACACACACACTGGGATGGTCAGTACCCACTCTGCACAAGAAACACAGAAGGTCAATGTCCAACACGAGGCCGAGGTGCTGTGGGGTTGCACACCCTATCACTGGACCATCACTAGACTGCTGCCTTGCATGTGCAGTGCATCATGGGTGCGACTGGATCGACTACACCCTGGTAACTGCAGCACAAAGTCTGCAGAGGTTATATTCTAGCCAGACAGACCTCACATCACAGCCACAGAGCTGTAGTCCCCTGGTGACTGCAATGCCTCTGAAGTGAAAGGTTGTTGGTTCAAATCCAAAGTGTGTGTGTATAAGCAAAGTGATTTATATATTGTCCTTGGCCCCTATACGCCGCCAGTCAGCAGCAGTGCAGGTCTGAATCTATATAATTATGTATGTCCTCTATACTGCTTTTTCCAAAGATCAAAGGCGGTGTACACTTAACATATAATGAACATGGTTTTACATGGAACAGCGCCTACATTGCATAAAAATAACATACATTGAAGATGACATTGTAACATATAGCAAACATTTTGAAGGTTCATGGGGACTGTCAAGCCTGGAATGTGTGTAATGTCCTGTAGTACTGGCAATTCCGAAACCATCACAGTGCATTAACCCAAGTCCACCCTATACGGTTGTGTAAGGAGCACATGATGCAGACAGCACTGTGAGGATCACAGAGATTCCAGCACTATTTCACAGTCAGGGACCTGTCACTGGCTGCACTCACCAAGAACCACACTGTGGATGGAAACATGCAACCTCTGGCTCCACAGGTATCAAGGTTAGGTGTGGGCCACAGCTCGATTGCTAAGAACAGATGCCTGTCTGGTGAAAGAGGCAGGCATGCAGACAGTGTGCAATGGTCACCAGGGGTGCGCTGTTCCATTGGTGAGAATGGTGTACTGCACATGATGTATGTAGCAGTGTGAGGGTCTTGCCAATAGCAGCACCTCTGTAATGTGGAAACCGGTCTGGGGCAGGTAACAATGTTGCAATGTATGAAGATATATGTCTGGTGCAGCACAGATGTACATGAAAAAGACCATGGCTACTGTTGCACTCAAGTATGAGAATGTGTGATGCCTGAGACAGGCAGTCCTGAGCTCAACTGGAAGATGTAACCCATGACGGCTGGTTAAGCAGTCCATGTATCAACCATTGAGCTATTTTGCAAAAACCAGGACTGTATGCCGTCACACATACCAAAGGATAATGTGCAGTGTGGTGACATGGGGACCCACATAGTCCTGTAATGTCCAACACGCAACCTACTTTGCGTGTGCAATGCTCATATATGAATCACCCCCCAACCCCGATGGCAACCACCACAAAATGTCTGTCCAGACATGGAGATACACCACACAACATATTGCACTGGCACACACAACCCCCTATCACCAGGTTGAGTGACACCTGATGCTGATGGTTTGTCTGCACCCATAACTAGTAGTGTCTGAGCACTACCTGCTATGTGACACACATAGCACACCTCATCTGACAATGCATCAGCAATCAGTTGCTATGTGTCCAGAGGTTCAATACCACACTGTGTGGACAAGGATAAACCATAATAATAATTGTTTGTCAAAGTGACATTAGAGACACCCCAGTAACTATGTAATTAGGCACAGAACAGTAAACATATTTTGAGCACAACCATTACAAATCAATATGAATGGTGCGTGTAGATAGTATTTGCAATTTGCAGACGCACAGCCATGCGGAGCGCACGGGCGTGCAGAGATCTGACGCGCAGCCATGCGAAACGCACGTGCGCGATACGTCATGCGCAATTCCGGAAGTTGCTCCGGGAGCGTCCGCGCGTCACCACGCCCAGAAACAAACATGGCGTCCCGAACCAGGAAGCCGGCTTTTAGCCACAGAGAGCTGTGCCACCTGGGCTCCCTGATAGCCCAAAAGCAGCACAGGCTGTTCCCAGGGCCCTCCAGGAAAAAGAACATGGGGAGGGTCCTGAGGGCCTGGGAGAGGGTGACCAGGCGTTTTAACAGGCAGGCAGACCATCCACGGGAGGTAAGTGAAAGGACCTAGGTCAAAATAAACATACACACATACAGGGTTGATGTCAGCTGTCCATGCTGTTGTGTGTAAGTAGTCTGTATAAGTTTAGTGTAGCAGGTGAAACACATGCCATATACATGTGGTATCACATCTGATTGTGTGGCCATGTAGCCAGGTGTTGACGGTTTGTGCCAAAGAGGGCATGATGGCCCCCTGGCGTCATGACAGCTGCTGGTGTTGATACAGCAAAGCAGACTCTAACAAACCTAGGCCATGCATCTGCATAAGGAGCGTATGCAAACATCCTGTGTTGATGGCGGTATCTGCATCAGCAGGGTAACACATAGGGTTACCCATCAGGGGTGGTGCAATGTTAAGCACATGGGGCCTCAGACATACAGGTGATCTGGGGTTGTCTGCAAATGTTGTTTAATACAGCCACCCTATCCTCAGGGGTCCAGAGAGCCCCTCAAAGTGTGCACTCAGTCACTCTGTGGATATGTGTGTGTCAGAATGTTCTGGGGATCACCATCACCATCTCCAGGAGTCTACAGGGCCACACAAAGCGGTCCCCACACCCACTGGGGATATGGCTGTGTGTACTAATGTAGTTGGAAGCATCCCCCTACCTCCAGGAGTGCAGAGAGGCCATCCAAAGTGGGCTCTGTGTCACCCTGGAGATATGGCTGTGTGTACTAATGTAGTTGGAAGCATCCCCCTACCTCCAGGAGTGCAGAGAGACCATCCAAAGTGGGCTCTGTGTCACCCTGGAGATATGGCTGTGTGTACTAATGTAGTTGGAAGCATCCCCCTACCTCCAGGAGTGCAGAGAGACCATCCAAAGTGGGCTCTGTGTCACCCTGGAGATATGGCTGTGTGTACTAATGTAGTTGGAAGCATCCCCCTACCTCCAGGAGTGCAGAGAGGCCATCCAAAGTGGGCTCTGTGTCACCCTGGAGATATGGCTGTGTGTACTAATGTAGTTGGAAGCATCCCCCTACCTCCAGAGGGCCAGAGAGGCCATCCAAAGTGGGCTCTGTGTCACCCTGGAGATATGGCTGTGTGTACTGATGTAGTTGGAAGCATCCCCCTACCTCCAGGGGGCCAGAGAGGCCATCCAAAGTGGGCTCTGTGTCACCCTGGAGATATGGCTGTGTGTACTGATGTAGTTGGAAGCATCCCCCTACCTCCACGGGGCCAGTGAGAACATTCAAAGTGGGCTCTGTGTCACCCTGGAGATATGGCTGTGTGTACTAATGTAGATGGAAGCATCCCCCTACCTCCAGGAGTGCAGAGAGGCCATCCAAAGTGGGCTCTGTGTCATCCCGGAGATATGGCTGTGTGTACTAATGTAGTTGGAAGCATCCCCCTACCTCCAGGAGTGCAGAGAGACCATCCAAAGTGGGCTCTGTGTCACCCTGGAGATATGGCTGTGTGTACTAATGTAGTTGGAAGCATCCCCCTACCTCCAGGAGTGCAGAGAGACCATCCAAAGTGGGCTCTGTGTCACCCTGGAGATATGGCTGTGTGTACTAATGTAGTTGGAAGCATCCCCCTACCTCCACGGGGCCAGTGACAACATTCAAAGTGGGCTCTGTGTCACCCTGGAGATATGGCTGTGTGTACTAATGTAGATGGAAGCATCCCCCTACCTCCAGGAGTGCAGAGAGACCATCCAAAGTGGGCTCTGTGTCACCCTGGAGATATGGCTGTGTGTACTAATGTAGTTGGAAGCATCCCCCTACCTCCAGGAGTGCAGAGAGGCCATCCAAGGTGGGCTCTGTGTCACCCTGGAGATATGGCTGTGTGTACTAATGTAGTTGGAAGCATCCCCCTACCTCCAGGAGTGCAGAGAGGCCATCCAAAGTGGGCTCTGTGTCACCCTGGAGATATGGCTGTGTGTACTAATGTAGTTGGAAGCATCCCCCTACCTCCAGGAGTGCAGAGAGACCATCCAAAGTGGGCTCTGTGTCATCCCGGAGATATGGCTGTGTGTACTAATGTAGTTGGAAGCATCCCCCTACCTCCAGGAGTGCAGAGAGACCATCCAAAGTGGGCTCTGTGTCATCCTGGAGATATGGCTGTGTGTACTAATGTAGTTGGAAGCATCCCCCTACCTCCAGGAGTGCAGAGAGACCATCCAAAGTGGGCTCTGTGTCACCCTGGAGATATGGCTGTGTGTACTAATGTAGTTGGAAGCATCCCCCTACCTCCAGGAGTGCAGAGAGACCATCCAAAGTGGGCTCTGTGTCACCCTGGAGATATGGCTGTGTGTACTAATGTAGTTGGAAGCATCCCCCTACCTCCAGGAGTGCAGAGAGACCATCCAAAGTGGGCTCTGTGTCACCCTGGAGATATGGCTGTGTGTACTAATGTAGTTGGAAGTATCCCCCTACCTCCAGAGGGCCAGAGAGGCCATCCAAAGTGGGCTCTGTGTCACCCTGGAGATATGGCTGTGTGTACTGATGTAGTTGGAAGCATACACCTACCTCCAGGGGGCCAGAGAGGCCATCCAAAGTGGGCTCTGTGTCACCCTGGAGATATGGCTGTGTGTACTGATGTAGTTGGAAGCATCCACCTACCTCCAGGGGGCCAGAGAGGCCATCCAAAGTGGGCTCTGTGTCACCCTGGAGATATGGCTGTGTGTACTGATGTAGTTGGAAGCATCCCCCTACCTCCACGGGGCCAGTGAGAACAATCAAAGTGGGCTCTGTGTCACCCTGGAGATATGGCTGTGTGTACTAATGTAGATGGAAGCATCCCCCTACCTCCAGGAGTGCAGAGAGGCCATCCAAAGTGGGCTCTGTGTCACCCTGGAGATATGGCTGTGTGTACTGATGTAGTTGGAAGCATCCCCCTACCTCCACGGGGGCAGTGAGTACATACAAAGTGGGCTCTGTGTCACCCTGGAGATATGGCTGTGTGTACTAATGTAGATGGAAGCATCCCCCTACCTCCAGGAGTGCAGAGAGGCCATCCAAAGTGGGCTCTGTGTCATCCCGGAGATATGGCTGTGTGTACTAATGTAGTTGGAAGCATCCCCCTACCTCCAGGAGTGCAGAGAGACCATCCACAGTGGGCTCTGTGTCACCCTGGAGATATGGCTGTGTGTACTAATGTAGTTGGAAGCATCCCCCTACCTCCAGGAGTGCAGAGAGACCATCCAAAGTGGGCTCTGTGTCACCCTGGAGATATGGCTGTGTGTACTAATGTAGTTGGAAGCATCCCCCTACCTCCACGGGGCCAGTGAGAACATTCAAAGTGGGCTCTGTGTCACCCTGGAGATATGGCTGTGTGTACTAATGTAGATGGAAGCATCCCCCTACCTCCAGGAGTGCAGAGAGACCATCCAAAGTGGGCTCTGTGTCACCCTGGAGATATGGCTGTGTGTACTAATGTAGTTGGAAGCATCCCCCTACCTCCAGGAGTGCAGAGAGACCATCCAAAGTGGGCTCTGTGTCACCCTGGAGATATGGCTGTGTGTACTAATGTAGTTGGAAGCATCCCCCTACCTCCAGGAGTGCAGAGAGACCATCCAAAGTGGGCTCTGTGTCACCCTGGAGATATGGCTGTGTGTACTAATGTAGTTGGAAGCATCCCCCTACCTCCAGGAGTGCAGAGAGGCCATCCAAAGTGGGCTCTGTGTCACCCTGGAGATATGGCTGTGTGTACTAATGTAGTTGGAAGCATCCCCCTACCTCCAGGGGGCCAGAGAGGCCATCCAAAGTGGGCTCTGTGTCACCCTGGAGATATGGCTGTGTGTACTGATGTAGTTGGAAGCATCCCCCTACCTCCAGGGTGCCAGAGAGGCCATCCAAAGTGGGCTCTGTGTCACCCTGGAGATATGGCTGTGTGTACTGATGTAGTTGGAAGCATCCCCCTACCTCCAGGGGGCCAGAGAGAACATCCAAAGTGGGCTCTGTGTCACCCTGGAGATATGGCTGTGTGTACTAATGTAGTTGGAAGCATCCCCCTACCTCCAGGAGTGCAGAGAGGCCATCCAAAGTGGGCTCTGTGTCACCCTGGAGATATGGCTGTGTGTACTAATGTAGTTGGAAGCATCCCCCTACCTCCAGGAGTGCAGAGAGGCCATCCAAAGTGGGCTCTGTGTCACCCTGGAGATATGGCTGTGTGTACTAATGTAGTTGGAAGCATCCCCCTACCTCCAGGAGTGCAGAGAGACCATCCAAAGTGGGCTCTGTGTCACCCTGGAGATATGGCTGTGTGTACTAATGTAGTTGGAAGCATCCCCCTACCTCCAGGAGTGCAGAGAGACCATCCAAAGTGGGCTCTGTGTCACCCTGGAGATATGGCTGTGTGTACTAATGTAGTTGGAAGCATCCCCCTACCTCCAGGAGTGCAGAGAGACCATCCAAAGTGGGCTCTGTGTCACCCTGGAGATATGGCTGTGTGTACTAATGTAGTTGGAAGCATCCCCCTACCTCCAGGAGTGCAGAGAGGCCATCCAAAGTGGGCTCTGTGTCACCCTGGAGATATGGCTGTGTGTACTGATGTAGTTGGAAGCATCCCCCTACCTCCACGGGGCCAGTGAGAACAATCAAAGTGGGCTCTGTGTCACCCTGGAGATATGGCTGTGTGTACTAATGTAGATGGAAGCATCCCCCTACCTCCAGGAGTGCAGAGAGGCCATCCAAAGTGGGCTCTGTGTCACCCTGGAGATATGGCTGTGTGTACCAATGTAGTTGGAAGCATCCCCCTACCTCAAGGGGGCCAGAGAGGCCAACCAAAGTGGGCTCTGTCACCCAGGTGATATGGTGCAGTGTGACACAGCAGATGAGCCAATCACCCGTATCTCAGGCACACATGATACATGCGTTGTGTGGGCAGGGTGTCAACATGTTGCAATGCTGTATCCTGATGATGATGTGCCCTGGCACACACAAGACCCTGGTGGCGGGGGAGCTGATCGTGACGGAGGGTATGTCAGGCAAATGTGTGCAATAAGGTATAGTGGTCTGGCTGCACGGCATCCGCAGTCCAGGGGCCACATAGCCCAGGACAAACACTGTAGATGTATGGAGATGATATGTAGGATGCAGATCTGGATGCGCGTGAGCAAATACCCACACACAGTATCTCCAAGAACCAGGTCACAACCTCTGCAATGGCAACCTGTCCACAGCTATGTATGTTGAGTCAGGTCGCTCCTACCCACAGCCCACAGGCATACCGCCCCTGTGTGCATAGGTATCTCACAGATGCCCTTGAAAGGTTGCAAGCACACAGTCAGGTTGGCCCAGATAGCCTAAGAGGCACACATGACCAGAGGTGCGAATAGCCCATAGTGTGTGCAGTGACACCTCCCAGACACATACACGACACAGGTTAGAGGAACATAAGAACACCCGATACGCCTGTTTGGGACAGATGCCTGTCCACCATGACCAGTATGCTATGTCCAACATTTGCCAAGGTTGGACTGACGTAGCTATCAACATCCCCATGACATACAGGATACACTGATCCTGTAGTGGTATGGCAAGTGACATCTCTGGCTATGTACAAAGGCATGTGTCATGGACGTGTCCCCTGCCAAGGTGCATAGGGGAACCCACACAATGTCTCATGTGTCTTCAAACACCCATGTGTGCTGGTAAATACTGTTGCCATTGGTCGTGGAGTGCATGGCATGTGTACATAGTGTGACCCCAAATGTGTATGATGTAACACCCACAGGGTGACAGGGCTGAGCATGGACACCATCAGTGGCCACAACACATGGACATGGCAATGCCATGTCTCTCAAGGGTGCCAAAGGGAAACAGATATGTGCGCTATGGGAGACCTGCACAATGCACATAGGTGTGACTGCACACATGGCAACACACACAGCTAGGCATGTAGGTTGTACTGGGTACAGCTACACATCTGGAACAAGCAGGAATGAGCTGACACATGATGGTACCTGATGGCCTGTTGAGGCCAGCATGCCACAGCTCCCCACCAGACATCTGGTAAGCACAGGGGGGGATCACACAGCACCTGTCACCTTCCCTGATGTCAGCCCAAAATGCTGCACCCCAGATCATTAGGTTAGTCCGACTCCCCATCTCTGTGTCCCTGTATGTGCACTACACCCGACGTTATAGCCATCCCTGTGTCTGTGCCTGCTGATGCCGCCAGAACCGTTGATACTGGTGTATGTGAAAGACCCTCACCAGTGGTTGTGTGGACCTCACCGAAGCACAAGACAAGGGGGTCCTTGGCAATGACACACCCATGTCCTCACAATATCTGTGCCCAGTCCAAAGCCACAACACCAGCATGGAAGCCACGCCCTGTGTCAGGGGACTGACGTGGGGGGTGCTGATCCCTCCCCAGTCACTGTCAGCCATGCCCAGTGTGCTGACTGCCGAGGGCCCGCATGTGCGATGTCACGATGATTGTACAGTGGGTTGGCACACAGGGGTGGTAGGCTGAAGCAGGCAGCCAGGCACAGTGGCCACCACCACACAAACATGGCTGGGTGGGGAGCAATGTCCCCTGTGCAGCCCCATGTTCCCTGTGTATCACATCTGACACAACATACAGTGTGCTGGTTCTAAAGGGGTCCCGAACCCTAGCACATGGGGTTTCCCTGGTGGTGGGACTGAGGAGCGCACACTGCACAAACATCCCTGGTGGTATCACTGGCCATGAAAGGCGACTCAGTGCCCACAGCAAGGTATGGGGTCAGCAGATGTGTCTAAACCCCATGTGCCATGCTGAGTGGCATGGGCTGTGACAGTTAAATAGACACACGCAGAGCAAGTGTCACCAGCGCACAGGGTGCTGGCCACAAAACATGCTAGTGCAGCTAGCCCTGCCCCAACAGGGTATCTGTAACCACCCCATACCACACACATGGTGTGACTACAGGCCACAAAGATGATGGCCACAGCATGGGCATATGGACCATCAGTGCATGTGTTTGGCATGTGGTACCCATTGGTGCAGGGTCACACCTGGTAGTATGCGCCTCTGTCCTAGTACCGCAGTCTGCCACATCCCCCAGGGACAATACACGTCCAACCCGCTGTGTTGACCAGTGAATGTGACCACTCAGAGGATAGTACTGTCAATTGCAAGGGGGTGCCTGCATGTCCCAACACACAACTGTTGTTGGGCGATGACATGTCCCACCAGGGGCTGCCATGTCCTGTGGGCAGGGTCCAATCACGTGCAGTCACAACTGATGTACAACACCGGACACATGAGGTAGACAACCCCACCATACACAGACCTCATGGGAGGATGCTACACCTACAGGAAACCCAAACGTGCAGGTTATCCCCATGAACAGGATGGGATACACCCCCCAACAACCCCCCACATGCCGTACAGCTATATAACAGCTATGCTGCGTTGACGTCACCTGCGTCCCCAGAGAAAAGGCACCCTAATCGTACCAGTGTGGGGTACGCAGGTATGCTGAGGACAGCATGACACAGAGGACATGCCGTGAAACAGCTTGGTAGGTGCCCATGAACAATGATGCCTAGCTCGCAGTTTGTGCCATGCATCCCTGCTGTCACCCAGGATACTGTCCAGAACCCTGTTCCCTGTGGATGGCATGGATGTGGGTCTGCCAACATCGCTGACACCTAGATGCGCACCTCACACATGACAAGTGTGAGGTCCAGGTAGGCCATGTCAGGCATGCCTGTGGCAAACGAAAATCATGCTTACAGTGTCGCATTGGAATGGTGACGGGGCATAGTTAGGGTCCCTGCCATTGCCATTGTGGCACGGACCTGTGGCTGCATTGCTGCACCAGCAATGGACCACCTGTCATAGGATGAGGTGTGATCCACCCCCTGTATGTGTCTCCCACTGTCAAGCACAATCCCCATGCAAACATCCCGAGCGTGGATGCTGACAGGCCAGTCCTGGCCAGGTGGTCCCAGAAACGATGCGTGCGCAACTGAAGGACCACCCACAAACCCCCTCTGTGCAGCACGAATGGATGCTAGCAGTCAGATGCCCAACATGGCACACCCCCAGCTGAAGATGATATAACTGGCAGCGACACACAAAACATCACATGTGGGAGACACCCAGACGTATATGGTCCACCAGCGACACCACCCACAGGACCCCAGGGTACCTGGTGAGTTCTCCCCCCCCCCTTGCCCATCCACGGAAACATCTGTAGTCTATCCCATGAGGCCCATGTCCACCCATGCATGTGTTGTGGGACAGACCATAGGACGCCTGGAACATGCCCAGCACATGAGGCAGCCCAGGAGACACCCCCGAACAACCCCTCCACCCACAACATAACATCGGAACATTTCCCAGAAGCAGACCCCATCAGACCCCAGGGGATATGTGTGAGAGAGGTCAGGAGGGATACACGTGTTAGCACCCCAAGAAATGGACGGTGTGTTCCACAGCCCCTATCTGTGCACACCTGAGTCAACCGGAGGGAACAGACACATCTGGGAGCCCACAGGACTGGCCAGGTCTATCCCTGCGATAGGTGGACATATGTCACGACCTTAAACATTTATTACCATTCCCCCACAGGCCACACTAACCCCCCCACCCGAGCACATGGATGACGGCAACCATGTGCACAGCCACCCCTCAGTCCGTCAGTCCACAGAGTATCCCCTATATTGGTAGGGGTGGGGCGGCTCAACACACAGCTCACACCCTGGGTCCAGACACAGCACACACAGTATGCACATGGTGCATGGCTGTGAAAGCTGCCGAGCTGTGTGGCAGGGCACATGTGTATAACCACACCTGGACGTGATGGACATCTGGAAGAAGCCACTGCAGGGGGTAGGCCTGCTTCCCCTCCCACAGTCCAGGTCCATGCTACGATGTATGTGGTTGCAGAGATACCCTGGGAGCTGGCACAGCCCCTCGCACATCTCATTGTGGTCACACGAGCATGACAGCTTCGCAGACTGACAACAACACACCAGCTGCAGCTGTGACATCCCTGCATTGTGCACATTGGAACATGGGACCTGCAAGTAAATCACCACCTAGACCCTGAAATGCACCAGCAGGTGGGTCACATGGACGCATCATGGGCCCCATCCTAGTCTGTCTGTGTGCATGTCAACACACGAGCAACGACATGGAGACTGCAGATGACCAACAAGGGCCAGTACTGCTCAGCTGGGGGCCCACATAGGGATGCTCTGTGTGATAGGGATGCTGTGCAACACCAATCACAAACATACACATCCCTGAGCCAACCCCCATAGGGAATGTCACAGATCCCTAATGTGTGGGTGAGCTGCCACACAGGGCACACACATTATGGGGTGCATACCCTGCCAATGGTGCCCAGGGGGCGCCACCAATGGTGACAATGTCCCACGTGAAGCATGGGACCACAGACACACCCACCATGGACAGCTGCTGTCAATGCACAGCTGGGATGTGTCTGGCAAGGTAGATCATCTCCCCTAGGTGATATTTCCCCCCCTCATCCACTGTGTGTCTGTCACGCCCCACCGGTTGCCCCCGTCGCTCCTCTCCCTCTGTCCATCATTGTGCCAAACACCATTCCACCAATGTCATGTGTGGCTGTGGTGATATGGGTGGGTCAGCATGCAGTCAACATGTGATGCTGCTGAGAGCTGCCCTATGTGATACTGCATGTGTGTGCCAGCTAGGCTCGTCTGATACTGCTGTGACACAGCTGTGCAAACCTACACCCACATGTCCAAGGCAAGGGCTTCCGGGGTTGTGTCACGCAGCTGTATATGCCACAAACAGCAGGGGTGGTGCTGCAGGTACATGCGTCACACACAGGGCAATGTAATCTGGTTGTCTGCTCCAGTGACAGGTGTTAGGTGCTGACCACAGACAACGTTTATATATCCACAGGTGGAGGACCTGAGGAAAAAAGCGCGGGAGCTGCGGCATTACCACCCGGAGTTCCTGGAGAGGTGCAGGAGGGAGCGACAACAGCACCATGATGGTCAGTATTGCCAGGGCTAGGTTGCAGGTCAGGTCGGCCATGGGACCACCAGCCTGTGTCTCACCTGTATGTGTAAATGTTGTATGTGACACACATGGATGTGCCCTGATGTCTGTCATCCCTCACAGACAGTGATACCAGCGATGGGGCGCCACACACCTCCAGCTATTGCCTGCGCAGACCCACCAGCCGGCACGCGAGGCAGGAGGAGCCAGACGCGGAGGAACAGGAGGGGCCGACGGAGGAAGAGGAGGAGGTGGCCATGGAGGCGGAGCCACTCCATGTGACAGATGTGGGGGAGGAGGAGGGGGAGGAGGAGGACGTCACCCCACCCACCCATGAGCAGGGGGATGAGGAGGAGGAGGAGGAGGACGATGATGTCCTGATAGTGGGTGCAGGGGAGGGGGGAACAGGGGGTCTGGGTGGAGGCAGGGTGGGGGGAGGGAGGGGCACGGACAGGCCAGGGAGGGTGGGGGGAGGGTGCACAGGGAGGGGGGAGGGGCGGGAGGGGGGTGGTGGCAAACACAGCCCAGCACAGGGCCGAGGGGGCAGCAGCCAGACACTGCAGGCATCTGCACGGCATGGGTGGCAGCATGAGCGTGCACCACCCAGGGCCACTGTCACACCACATGCACATGCCAGCACACAGACTGCAGCCACTGTGTGTCTGTGTGCTGGCAGGTGCATGGACGAGGTGTTAGTGGCCCTGGCTGATGCACGACATGACACCCATGTCGTGTTACATGCGGTGCAGTCTCTGACTGTGGCTGTTCGGCAGGTGGCAACTGATGTGGTGCAGTTGGCATCCCGGTTACCACCTGCCGAAGAGCATCACAGGTACCAGCGATGGCACCTGTGATGCCCCCATGTGCCCTGTGCTGGGCTGTGTTCACCCCCCTGAGTGTGTGTTGTGGGTTCGGGCATGTTGGCCATTGTTAATGTTGGACCAAATAAAGTTTACATACTTTCATAACCCAATGGTCACGTGTCATTCCTACATTCAACATGTATGCAAGCACGGGATATGTATTGCGACCTGCAGGGCCAGGTGGGGCGGACATGGGTGTCATACGTGTCGTGCGCGCACATGCAGTCAGAGGGGCCATATATGTGTGGGGCTGTGGGTACTGGGTGGGGCCATGGGATGCCGCCTGGTGGGGGTCCACCCAAATTACACTGACACATGGATGTGTGCTATGTAGCCCCATGTGTTGCTGACTGCCTGGACCACCTGACACATGACACCCCTGTCTGCCTTATGATAAGGAAGCTTATCATAGCTCAGGTAGGAGCTATAGAAAATATGATGTGACCCTGAACAAGCAACCTGTCAGTTCTGGTAGAAGCAAGAAAACAGAGTTGTCACATAAAAGACTACCAGTCCCAGATTGCACCAGGTTTCCAGCAGCCATGAGAGGGGCTGACGTGAGGAAATGTGTGTGCACACACGAGAGCTATGAGGTAATCCCTAAGCACTCATCTCAAAGGGCAGGGCCTGATTCAAGACAGCTGCGCTGTGTTAGGGAGCAGCACACATTAGAACAGGATAAGAATAGAGCTTATTCTTCAGATAACAGTTTCAAGAACAGCTTCAGCAACTGCTACAGAGGGAGGAAGAGATACAGAGACAGAGACAGCAACGGCTACAAGCTCAAGCACCAGTATCACCTGGTGAAACAGAAGCCAAGCCAAGCAGATAGAGAGAGAAGGAAACTCTCTGGATGGAAGAGAAGAAAGGCCATTGGAAGGTCTGGGAGATTCCAAGGCAGTACTCATACTGGGAGGTAGTCCAAAGGCCAGCAGAGTCCATTGGACTGGATTCAGCCAGAGGAATGGAGTGGCAGAGATAGGAATCACCAGTGGCTACCTGTAAGAGAGAAGACTGCATGTGGAAGGGACGTTCAGACCAAGGCCAGAAGGTATGTGAGAGGAGATCCAGTGTCCAGGGATCAAGATTGGTAGGCTGGACATCAGAATTGGGTTACATATTGGCCAGGCTATACAGAGAGGAATAATGATAGCAGGAGAGGCTCAGGTATGAACACTGATCCAGACCCTATCTATAATAGAGAATGGCAGCAAGGGAATAAGCATTCTCATGATAGTGCCTTAATGAAAGACTCGTCTGTGCCAACGTATGATAATGTCCCTATGCTGATTGATACAGCAGATGAAAGTACAGTTTATATGGACTGTTCTCTATCTAGATGCTATTGCTAGCTTTCTCTGAGCAAACACATCAGCCATCACGAAGAAACCTTACTTTGTTCTTTATTCCCACTGCAAACAGCTCTTAAAGCAGGATTTGGGCTCACACAGTAGCAGCCAGCCAGCTAAAGGCTTTCAGCTGGTCCATTGATAGTAATGAGGGCTGCACATGATTGTGTGTGTGAGCAAGGGAGAATCACTGCTGAGATCGGCGTGGAAAATAAGCAGAGGTTAACCTAACCAGCAAAGTTTATTCTTTACTTTGTGCCTTTGTATTTGTTAATTATTTGCTAATAAAACATTAGCTAATTGCCTGACATGCTGAAGGTTGTTTCTGGTTTACTTTGTGACCTTTTGTTATCCATTTTAAACACTGCAAGCAAGTAACCTCATTTATAGTGCTATCAAGCATACATGTGCTGGGTGAATTAAACCCCATCAATAAAAGAAGTATGTTATTGATCTTACCACATGGTTTCACAACTCAAATTATTGTCATCAGCTGTGTTTGGGAGTGAATGAACTACAATACCCACAATACCTTGCAGGAATCATATGTATATATGCATCGTCAAGATTGTGTAAGCTCTCACCCTAGGCAGCCGTCTGACAGCCGTTACCACCCACATGCCCGAGGGGTGTGCCATGGCGTGCAATGTGCTTTGCAAGCAGGGGCGAATGTCAGGCAGCTGCACACAGTGGCGAGTGTAGGTAGGGGACAACATTACTATGGAACACATCAGTACGCGTGAGGTCTGGGAATATGCACCCTCCCTGACCATGGGTGTGTGTGAGCAGCACCCAGCTCCTGGCCCTGGGCAGCTGACACACCCTGTGAGGGTCACAGCCATCCTGTTGTGCCAGTGCTGCAGGTGTCACTGGCAAGCCAAGCCACACATTGGCAACGTGCTAAGGGTAAAGGGTAAATGGTCATGGACCAACCATGCATGTGCACAATACATACGGGACCACAGGTGCACAAATATGCTACAGACCTGGCACACACTGTTTGCTACAGTTTTATTTGGCTAAGGTTACTTTCGACGGCGCGGCCGACCACGCCTGGCCTGACCCATCCCCCCCACCCTCTGCAGTGCAACACCCTCCCCCTGTGAAGATGGAGGCGCTCGTGGCCGAGGAGCCGGTGCCGGTGCTGGTGCTGGTGCTGCTGCTGGTGCCGGTGCTGCTGCTGGTGCCGGTGCATGTACCCCCTGCTGTCTTGCCGCCAGCATCCCCTCCAGGGCTACACACATGCGTTCGAAAGGTATAGCTCTCACCACCTCTGTGAGGCCCTGTATCTGTGCGGTCGACTGGTCCAGCTTGTTGCATACGACATCAATGGATGCTCTGATGTCCATCAACGCCTCACGCAGGCCTGTGTGTGAGACAGAGCGTTGTATGAGAGATAGTCCGTGGTCTGGGAACTACATCAACACAGTGACAGGTTGCACATCATCACCAGGGCTAGTACTGTGGTGTGGCTTACCCCTGTAGACAAAGGTGTGTGGCGATGTGGCAGCGTGTGCCCCACTAGTGTGGGGAGACCCCACACACAGCACACGGTCCACACTCAGAGATGTTCTGATGCACGTGACCCATGTGGCTGTGCTGAATCACACATGTAATGCATGGTCTGCTACGGTTGTGCATCCAGGGGACTGAACACATGTTTCAAGGACATGGGAGCTGATGGCTGATACAGGGACAGGGACAACAAATGCACACCATCACAGGTGTCCCCGAAAGGGTGGGGGTCAGGGGGACAGGGTGGGGCCACAGTGCAGCAGGAACACAGACCTTTGACAGGTCCATGTTGGAGGGGGCTCAGGTCACAGGAGGGCGATGTGTGCATTGGTACAACAGACCCTCACTGGCGTATGTGCACAGCTGCAGCATCCGTCTGGCAATGATGTTAGGAGAGGGTACGGGCCATGTTGTGTGATGGCAGGGACATGTTGTTTGTGGGGAGGGACATGGTACCAGTGCGTACTACCTGGGCATGACAAGCGGCGGGCATGTTCCGATAGGATTGGACAAGAGATGGATCCGCAGGGGCTGTCTGCCCCACACACATACAGGCAATGTAATGCTGGTTATGCACATAGCAGTTGCTGCCCCATGGGGTGTGGTGCGTCACAACACTGCATGGGGGGGGGGAGTGCCGTGACCTGCAGATGGGTGTGCACATGCGGGGTATGGTCCAACGCTATACACAACAGAGGACAGCACATGACCAGTGTGTCCATGTAGGTGACCGACCCAGCTGTGCAATGTGGGGGCATATTGTCATGTCCCCACGAGGGGGACATGTTATTGCACACATTGATATGTCATGCACGACATCGTATATGTGCGCAATCAGGGGGCCCAGTGGGACATGTCCCTCACCCGGGCCATCTCTACATTGTCCCTGACCTGGACATCTGGTGGGTGCCAGGTATCTGGGTGTCTGGACAGGCCTTGTCTGCTGTAGGGCTATCATATTCTGGCGGGCAACAACATCTCTAGCATGGTGTGACAAGGGGCCGTGGGCCACAACAGGTGCAGGGCTTCATAGGGCATGGTGGGTCTGTCCCAGTTCCCCCGGACAATGTGGCAAATGCCATTCATATGCGTGTGTGTCAGCTGCATGTGTGCGATGCGGAAGACTATTGCTAGGTCAATGCATGTATGCATCCCCTGTCTGTTAACATGTGGCCGCTGTCAGACAGATGCCTGGGTGTGATTCATCCCAGGCCTGTCAGGGGTATATACTAATATGTTGCGCAGGGGTATGTGGGGGATGTGGCCCATCTATGACAGACACAGCTGCTCACACTGATCAGTTATGCCTCCTCAGGTGTGACGGCAACAGGATATTGCTATGTGGGGTGACGTCCACCAACACAGATATGCCTGGTAGCACACACAACAGGATACCTGCTGTCAGTGTTAGATGTGCGGTGACACGGGGCAGGGGTGTCAACAGTTGGACATGTCATGGAATCCCCAGAGATGTGTGCAGACCTGTCTGTACACAGCATGGCTTTTGATGTGCAGGCTGTGGCAAGGTTATCCATACCAAGCATCGGAAAACAAACATAGGAACATAGGAACATGAGATATGCCATACATGGTCACACCAGGGTCCATCAAGCACAGTATGCTGTTTCCAAAAGTGGCCAATCTAGGTCATATGTACCTAGCAGTTTCCCCAAGGGACAGTGGTCCCACAATGCTTGTCTTTGATCAAGCAGTGATATCCAGGGTACCTTCCTAATGATGGTTTATGGACCTTACCACAGGTACCTGTCCAAACATGTTCTATACACAGCTCCACTAACAGCCTTTACTACATCCTCAGTCAGAATATCCCAGCGTTTGAGTACACGTTTTGTGTAAGACGACATCCTGTTATCAGTTGTAAATAGTTTACCCTGTCGCTCCAGTGCATGTCCCCCAGCCTCTAGATATTCTGATACGGTGATCAGGTCATCTATGTCTACCCATTCCACACCGTCCATGGATATATAGACCTCTATCACTTCTCCCCTCAGCGGTCTCTCTCCCAGGTTATAGAGCACCAACCTTTTTAGCCTCACCTCATAGGAGTGGACTCCCATCCCCTTTGCCATTTTGGTGGCCCTTATCTGACCCACCACTGTATTTGCTAGATCCCAATTCATTTTACGGTGACCAGTATTGCACACAATATACAGGGTGTGTCATCACCATGGAACGCTATAGAGGCATGTTAACATATGTTGTTATAACTGACATTTCTGTCCAGATCATACCTATCGCCCTTTATGATAATTTGGCCGCCGCTGCACTATGGGCCAAGGGTATGAATATGGTATCTGCAATGACGCCTACAACATCTCCCTGGGTGGTGGCGCCAAATGTTGAACCCAGCATCATGACACCATAGTTTGGGTTGGGCCTCCCTAGGTGCATATCCCTGCACCTCACCACATTATCCCTCATCTGCCATTCTGATGCACAGTCCCCCAGTTTATCAGGGTCCTCTTGCATGTATCCGCAATCCCTGTGGGTTTCAGCAACCTGACATTGTTGTGTGTCATGTGCATATCTGATAACTTCACCTGTCACACCACCTTCCAGGCCATTTAGGAATATCTGAGGAAGCAGCAGACCCAGCACAGATCCCGGTGGTACACCACTATTCACCTTTCCCCATTGGGGAACCTGGCCATTTAGCACCACTCTCAGCTTCATATCTTCCAACCTGTTCACGATACACAATAGTACACTGCCTCCCATCCCAGGAATCTTCAGCTTTGCAAACGGTCTCTCATGCGGGACCATGTCAGAGGGTCCCTGCCAGTCCAGATACACAGCATCAACCGACTCACCTTTGTCCACCTGCCTCTTCACACCCTCATTATAACATAACTGATTAGTGGGACAGGATCCTCCTGGTCTAAAGCCACGTTGGCTGTCCCCCATCAGGTTGTGCCCATCTACCTGCTGAGTACATATATTCATTATGATGGTATCTACCATTTGTCACGGTACTGACATCAGGCTCAACGGTCTGTGTGTTCCCGGATAACCCCTCGATCCCTTTTTACAAACCATAACCATAACCATAACCATATCCGTGACCCAGAACATTACCATACCCATAGCCAACGCCGTATGGATCACCTGTTCTCTGCAGGTTGACCTTCCATCTCCCACACATGGACTCCAGGGTCATTGCATCAGGGCACACATTCATGTAGGTACGGCTCAAATGATAGCAATTACCCAGCTCATCATCCACCTGGCCTGCCTCCCACTGCGTGGCTATCAGTCATACCCAGGGGCCTCACTGGGTGGATTTGATAGCAGGTTTGTATGTCTGTGCGATGGTAGGTGTACGTTCCAACATATTATGACATAACGGATGTGGACATGCGGTAATCCATGTATCCCCAGCTTGTACCATGGGGCTCCTCCCCCCCGTCAACAGTTATGTTTCCATATGAGGGCCTGACACAGAGGGATTCCCCAATGTAGACGGTCATGCTGCATACGTATTTCCCAGCTGTCCTCCAGGGGTGTAGCCAGGGCATAGGTCAGTGTTTCCACCTGTGCTCCCATCGCTGTGAGGGTTCCTCGCCAGATATTCTGGCCATTATGTTCACCAGTTACCATGTTCAGCCGCCCAACACAGTTCCAGGGACACCGGCACTCTCGTCACATACCATCTGGCACGTGTCCCTGGGTCCCTATGACGTGCAGACACCGCTGGCAGAGGTACCGTCTGGAGATGCCTAGCTCTACAGCACCATTTCCCTGACCCTCACCACTACTCTGATGTGGGACTGCCTTCTGATTGTGTCCCAGTACACGTACCTCTCCTGCGTCGGCGCCACCTCACAGCGCATCGTCGCTTCATCCCTCGAAGGGTCACATGCCATCTCTGTCTGTACACTGTGTCCTTTGCATCCGCTGATGTCGCTGGGGATCATGATCATGCTCCCTGACATGATAGTCCACTGTAGATGGCACTCCATGTGGCCTATGCCTTGTTGTGTGCTCCACCCTAGCACTGCACAGCTGTGCTGACTCAGGCCCTGACCTTTGTGGTGTGTAGTTGGGTTACACCTCATAGGCCTCTTGCATGGACACACGGTACCACACACCAGCTCCTTTTTTGTCTCTGGGGACCCTGGTGCATTCTGGGAGCGGTGGTGTGTCATCGCAGGTACCTGCTGTCACATGCCATACAGGACTGACAGTTTGCTTGTCCAGGGTCACTCACCCTATCAGGGGCTCGCTCCTGACCTAGGACACGCTCGCTCCTCACCAGGTTCACACAACACTGCAGTTATGCCGGCATATGACTGTGTTCATTGGCCCTCAAATGGTGTGCTGTTTGTTACCTGACCACCCGCCACCCACAGCCATACCCCTGTGTCTATTCCGCCAATATGCCACGTACATAACCCTCACCAGTAGCAGCTGTTGATGTACAATGTGACAAACAACACAATCACATCACACAGGGAACAGTTACATATATCTTGTGTATGTGACCACCTCATGCCACCCACCTTCAGCATTGTGTGCTCCACCTGCGCCATGGCTGCGCAACTCAGACATCGGAACGTCCATCATGTGGCTGGAAGGGGCCTGCAGCTGTTGTGGTGGGGGACCCATAGCCTGGCTGTCAACAGGCTGCTGCATGTTTCCGGCCATCCCAGGTGATGATCCACTGGTCCTGGGGGGCGAGGGCTGTGGGCCAGTTGCATCTGTGCTTGCGCCTGATTGCTGGGCCTCTCTGTCCTCCCGGGTCTCAGCCACATCCTCGTCTGGCTCATCTACATCCTCCCCCTGCTCAGCCTCATGCGCACCCATGCTGCTGTAGTCACCTGTGATGTGAGCAATAGAGGAGGGCTCTGATATGTATCAACGCAACAACTGTATATCCGCTTGTGCTGTGGTCAACACATACATGCGGTGATGTTGGCATGCATACTGCTTACACACTCACCTGCTTCCTTCAACAACCCATACGGTAGTGCCATGTCCCCTCACCTGGGGTACAGGTGGGTGCAGTATCCCTGTCTGTGTGTTCTGATTGGCAGTAAGGTGCTCATAGACGCAGATCCCTTCCTGCCCCCGTCCCATACCTCCCTCCCTATGTGCCTCTCATGTCACCGTTTGCCCTTGGTTACCCTGTGGTCGCACCCGCCTCTGCCACCCCCTTTCAGAGTGTGCAGGGCCATTATATTGGGCATGCGACCATGACGGATAGTGTTCTGCGCGGTGCGTGACATTCAGGGCTGTGGGCTGGGATGCTGTGCAGTAGACCCTTTTAGCACCGTCATGCGTTTGGCCACACACATGCAGTGCCTGGCAGCTCACATGTTCCCTATACATGCCTTGCTGCATGTCCACACATTAATACAGGGTACGTCATAGACTGTTGTGGGGGTGGGGGTGTGTCTTATTGCCATTACCAGATATGGGACAGGTGGGGGTACGGATGGGATGAGGAACATGTGGTAACTGTGTCCTGCGACCTGGCCCCACATCAGGGTTTGTGTTAGGACAGCATACCCACATGCCCTATTGGGGATGGCTACAGGGTGTGGCGTGTGAGACACATACGGGGTGTGGGGTTGCACGAGGCTGCGTGGTCTGCAATGCTGATCACAGGTATGTCCTGTGAGCTACTTGGTAGCGGTGTGTGTTGGTGGGCAATGACAGCAATATACATGGATGTGTGCTGAACGTGTCATCCTATGCGTCACAACATTACCTTGCCCGGACATCAGTCTGCTAGATTGGCACATCAGTCCTAGTCCTATCGCTGTGCGACCTTCAACAGTTACGCAGTCACGGGATGGAGCGGATGCTCCCTGGTACACGGCGGTCCGTGGAGATACCCTCGTCCCATTACGGAACCACGGGAAACACTGGCATCGCTAACATGCATATGTTGCCCTGGGAACAGTCAATAGCCACCCATCTGCTAGCCGCACGGCAATCTCAGTGTCAATGACATGGTAACACTATGATACCATGTGGAGATCTCACAATGGTCCACGTGAACATTTGTAACTAGTTTGGACCCTGTCTAGGGGGCCATCCCCAGGGCCCCAAGCGGAGATACACCCTCAGGACTTTGCAACTCACCTACACTCTCGGTTCTGCCTTATCAACAGTCCCTCAGTGACAATCACTACACCTGTGCAGGATGTCCCTGGCACCATCTCACCATTCTGTTTCCCTTCCGACAAAGGACATGAGGGCACCATTGCAGCCCTATTCATCTCCACATCCCAGTCCGATCCATGCTATGCCTCCTGGGTCAAGGGGCTTCACAGGCACGTCGGCCCAGTGATCGACAACATCATGTCCCTTTCCTTCACAACTGGATCATTACCTGCAGGCCTTTGGCATACCTCAGCTATACCCCTGTTGCCAGACTGCAATGTGTACCCTCTACAGTTGGGTTCCTATGGACCCATCTCTGGCACACCTATACTTGCTGAGATGATAGGAGACGTGGACGTACGACAGCTACAGGGACATATTGACTGTGCTGCACCACTGGACCCCTGCCAACATGGCCTCAGGGAACTCCATGGAGTTGACACCCTCCTCACCATACTCCTCAGTTAGCTGATGTATGGCATAGATGATATCCAACTGGGTTGCCACCTCCCAACTCTGGACGTCCCTGCAGCGCGTGATTCAGTGACACACAACCTCCTTGTGGCGGGAATACTTGTGAAGGGCATCACTGGAACAGTGCTTATATGGTGCAGGTCCGATCTATAGCGAAGGTGGCAGCATGTCGGCTCAGTGGACAGTACATCTGATCCCTTCCACCTACATCAGGGTGCTAACCAATGTTCATCACATTCTATCCCCCTATTGAACATCTACCTGCAAACCATCTGTGGGTTCATACATCCTTGTAGTGTTGTCTACATGCCTTATGGCGATGACGTTGTTCTTTACACACCCATCTCCAATGCACATATGTCTCTCCCCCCTCTCATACCCTGCCCCAATGCATTGTTAGGGTGTCCGTCCTCGTGAAACCTCCATATGTGACATACAACAACGGAGGTCCTCTTGATCACGCGCAATCCCAACATCATCCCACCACATCATCTCAGGACTGGGGTATATGAACTGCAATCCGACCCGTCCTCACTTTACCAGTATTTCATTTTATAGCTACGCGTCCATATGATATCCCACCTGGAAAACACAGGCACACCTGCATACTACCTAATCCACCTTATGGGACACCTACGCTGCATGTTGGAACCAGACAATTTGATGACAATATACCATGCACTGATGATCCCACACGTCATTTACGGGACCATCATTTGTCAGCTTCCTCACTAATCCACCTTATACCCGTTACAGCTGCCAATGACTGCTACAGCAAGGTTACCTCAGGGAGACGCCTTGGATAACCATGTTCCCCTGAGCTGATTCACTTACATTGGCTAGCCATTCAGACCAGCATTATCTTTATCACCCTAGCTCACACGTTGAACAAACCTAATAGGCTCTACACTGCATTCTTCTCCTCCCCTACTCACTGCAGTACACCAGACAGAGCGAGAGCATCCACGAACATCACCTCCCTGGAGCTACAGACGGCCATCACAAGCCCTGCCTCCTCTGCAGCCCACAGGACCTTTCACCTTTGTGCCCCTAGGTGCTGCAATGCAGCACCCCCTGGCATCTGGCCTATCAGCAGCTAATCACAATTCAGGTAGGCCGTCACATTCTATCCCTGCAAACTCTTCCCTATAGAGTCATCAACACCTGTCGACCTCAGCGAGCCCACCCACATACCTGATTGCATGATATCTCAGTAACCTGCCTGTGATGAGTATATATGACGTTGGAATATATACCTGTCACCTTATAGTGGTAACATGTCCCTGATCATTTATGGTACATCTGTGGGATTTCTGTACATTGTTTGCCTTGGTATCCACGTTCCGTCCCATGTCATCTGTGATCTCATGCATGTTGAGTGTACTGGGATTAGGTTTGCCTGTTAGACACGCTGATGCTGAATAGTGCGGTGTATGAGGGGATATAGATATGAACCTAACTACATAGCTATACAAGGTGTACACTCCGGGGGACATTGGGATGGTCACCTGAGGATGGTGTAGACTACTTACACCTCTTATCAACACACATGTGTTGTCGCAGAACCGCTGATCTCTGACTCACACATGCAACGCTTCTGCAGCAGCATAGGCAGATTACCTTCTCGCATCAACGACCTGTATCATGTGCTGCTCATTTCACAGGTTAGGATATGTTTTTTCCGGCCTTGGACCGCTACTCTTCCTGCTGCACCTGCACAGGTCTGTTATCATTGACCACCTTTGTATAACATCTCCTTTGTCATGTTGGACACTGATCATCTGCCTGCTGCTACCATGGAACTCCACAGTAGCAGCATTCAGGTGAGCATTGTCTGTGCTGATCAGGCACATGTTATACGACGTGTGTTAATGATTAGCGTGATGTTCCGTCGACAGCCTGGGATGACAGGAACATTGGACAGAGAGAACATATCGTACCCTGTCAATGGAGAGGTACATGCTACAGGTCAGTGATGCGTTAGGGCATCCTGTCTTTGCATCGTCCCTAGCTTTGCATGTGTGCGTGTGAGACCAGCATATCATCCACACCCGGTCTGTATTGATCAGAGGTGGAGGTGGTCTGGACCTTCATCCAGTGAGTCCGCCATGTATTTCTGGAGGGTATTCTCTATATATCTATTTGATATCTCCCTGTGATTGGACCCCACTAATCGTGGCAAATAACAATCATACCGGTCACATCAGGGAGATGTGTGCCACGTGCATGTGCGGCCTGTGCTCAGACCTCACCCAGGCTGGGTGCTCAGACACATTGCATAGGGGACACACATGGAGCCAGGGTATTGGGCAACATCCATCACAAATATGTGTGTCAGCCATCATGTTGTACGGTAGTTTGTGGTGACACACAATGAGTGGGAGGGGGGCCATCACAGGAGGGACAGGGTGCACAGTGGCAGATTGGACTGCAGGACGGAAAGGTATGTACAGTGTCCATACAGACATGCTCAACAGAACAGGCACTGCCATCGCAGCTGGGCTTTCAGCAGCCATGACAGAGGCTACAGCAGCACAGATGGGCCTGTCGTGTCAGAGGGGACTGTCACAGCAGTTATCACACCAGGTACTGGCTCACAGGGATGTCATGGCGGTATCATGGAAGGAGTGCAAGCTCTGGATGCATTGTGTGGACCTACACACTCAGTTATGAGTGTGCTGTGGACTCTTGGGGGGGGATGTCCTGGCCCGTGGGGCCGGGGAGGGTGCCTGTGCAGAGCTTTCAGCAGTGCCCTGTCACGGTTATTGCAGGAGGGACAGACCCCCTTGACATGCAACCTGTCTGTCAGAGTGTGACTGATGGACCTCTGTGATGCCGTGATTGCGTCATTGCATACATAGGTTCCAGACTGAGCTGGTGACATCATAGGGTTGCTGTTGGTTGAGATGTTAGGTCTGTGGGCATTTTCTCTGGGTTCTATCCTGTATGTGCGTTGGTCATGTATTGGCCCGCAGACTGAATTCCATACATGTGACAGCAGAGGTGAGGCTTGGGGGATGGGAGGGGTGAGCTGTGCCTCACAGTGCATGTTGTGTGGTTGTCCTGGGGACAATGTTTGCTGGTCTGCCTATCCACACACTGTGTGCAGCAGAGGTATCCAGTTTGCAGCTGTGAGCTCTGTTACTGTCACCTCACAGGTTCAGTGTCCCCTGGGTGTTGTTACAGTGAGCCATGTTGGTTTGGCCATTACATGGCCTGGCCAACCCTGACACATATTTGTGATTACAGGCGTACACTGTGGGGACTACCTAGTAGCCATAGCGTACAAAGGGTTTGGAAATGCACATGCTTAGCTGATAGACCTGTTTCATATTGGCAGTTACATACGGTGCTACGCATAGGCTGTTGCCTGGACATTGTTACATAGAGATTTGTCAGACGTACCTGCTAGCGGGTGTGCAGTATCCAGGAGCTCAGGCAGGCCACATGTGTAGATATCTCCAAGTCTTTCTGCAAGCTCACGCTCGAGGGCCGATAGTGGGGAGATGAGGGGGCCCCCGCCACCTGTCCCCAGGGCATGCTGGTGTTCAGCCACCATCACCTGCCGTACACCTCTTTTTATGTCAGAAAATCTTTTTTTCAGACTGTCCGTGTCTCTTGGTGGGCCACCCGCCCCAGCCACTGCTAGCCTCACATCCTCCCACACAGCATTGCGGTTCCCCACGGGTGTTTGGCTACTGAGGCGGCCGAAGAGGACATCGTAGTTCTCCAGGACCATGCTCAGGAGACTGTGGTTCTCCTGGTCACTGAATCTCAGCGCCCTCCTCCGCTGCGTAGCTGGCACAGGTGGCCGCTTTCTTTTGCCAGTGTGTCTTTGCACCTCCACACCTGTATTCCCCGATGGGCCTGCAACAGCCTCAGGCACCGGTGTCACCGCCCCACCCACCTCTGCAGTGCACTGGTGTTCTGCATCCCCACCGGCCTCATCAACATTCACCCCCTCTCTCTCTCCCCCTCTCTCTCCATCACCCTCTCCCCTCACCACTCCCCACCCAGCACAGGACACCACACACCACCCTACACACTGCAGACCACCCCACCCCACCCAATCCACCCTACCCTGCACAGAACACAACAATACACATAGAACAGACACAGAAACAGTGCTACACCAAATACGATATGGCACTCTACAGACACACAGCCTCCTCTCCCCCTACAACACCTTCTACCTCTTCAGTATCACACACGCCTCTGTTTCTCCACACTCCCTCACTGTATCTTACAACACCCTCGTCGTTTACCTGTGGTACAGTGTGTTTTATACCATATTATCATTGCTTTTTGCCGTTGCGCATGCGTTTCTTTTTTTTTTTTGGTGCGCCGCTGATGTGCGCGTGCGCTGTCGTCTGTGCGCGCCGCGGATCTGCGTCAGAGCTGTGCATGGGCGTGTATGGGTGCGGCGCATTCAGACGCACATGCCGTCATCACGCATACACGCCCCAGCGCGGCCAACATGGACGTTTACGCTCTGTTTTTCGTTTGCGCATGCGCTGTTGCTGTTCGGCTTTGTTTTCCGCGCCACAGATGTGCGCATGCGCTTTCGTCTGTGCGCGCCGCGGATCTGCGTCAGAGATGTGCATGGGCGTTTGGGTGCGGCGCATTCAGACGCACATGCCGTCATCACGCATACACGCCCCAGCGCGGCGCACACGGACGGCAGGGATTGCTCTATGGGATGCACATGCGCACGGCGCTCCCCCACGGCGCGCAATGACGCACAACGTCACAGGCGCACATCTCAACACCGGAAATACATCTATATATCCTCAGGCATAGATAGTACACATTGAGGGTTGTATTGTAGGAGAGGTGTACGTTTGGAGAGGGTGACATATTGATCAGGCTAGGTTATCTGTGTAGTTCATTGTCTATTGGGTTGTACTGTGTGTATTGTATTGTATTGTGTGTATTGTGTTGTGTATCGCATCCGTTTGTTCAGTTTGTCAGTCGGTGTTTGTGAGTTGGTCGCTGTTGTGGGAGGTTTGTGTGTGTGTTGTAGTGTGTTTGTGTAGGCCTGCGGGGTGAGGTGATGGCTGGGATATATGTTTCTGCATGTGCCCTGGATGGTGAGCAGATGCTGCGGTTGCCGGACAGGGGGGATGGTGTCCATGGGGCTGAGGCACAGGGCATGGGTGTAGTCCCGCAGCAAATCAGACCTGCAGCTGTGGAGGAGGGCCAGGCAGCTGATGTACGTGCACAGCGCAGGAGACGTGCCGAGGTGCAGGCTCGGCAGCCTCGCCTCTACAGGCCCAGGGCCCAGCTCCAGGACATGCGTGAGGACCAGGTCATCTCCCTGTACAGGCTGAGCACAAGGGCTATTAGGGAGCTCTATGAGGATCTACGACCTGACCTCGAGCCCCTGACTAATCGGTCCCATGCCATACCGGGTTTAGTTAAGCTCCTTGCTGCTTTACATTTCTTTGCCTCTGGCTGTTTCCAACACTCAGTGGGCGCAGTGGGTGGCATGAGCCGACCCTCCTTCTCCCGATGTCTCCACCAGGTACTGCGTGCCATGGTCAGCCGGGTGGGGAATTACATAGCCCTTCCCCACACTAGGCAACATTGGGGGACCCTGAACCAAGCCTTTGAGGCTGTAGCTGGGATACCACACGTGATGGGAGCTATTGATTGCACACATGTTGCCCTGGTCCCACCTAGAGACAGGGAGGTGGTGTTCCGCAACCGCAAACACTACCATTCCCTGAATGTTCAGGTTGTATGTGATGCTGATCTGCATATTCTGAATGTGGTCCCACGGTTTCCAGGGTCCACCCATGACTCCTATATCCTGCATCGCTCAGCACTATTTCGACAGTTTGAGGAGGGACTGTATGGGGACTGCATCCTGCTGGGTGAGTATGTCCACACATATGATGTAGTCTGTAGGTTATATCATTTTGTCACTTAACATCTCTTATATATTGCACTATATACGCTCTGTGTGTTAGGCAGCTGAGCTCACGTTCAGCAGACATTGTGGGCGGGGTGTAGACATTGAGTTGCATGTGACATGATGAGCCATGTCACATCTGGTTGGAAACAATACCTGGGGGTGATATGCTGATGGTGTAGGGGGACATATGCACATGTTCAGATGCATGTACATGGGTGTGCATTTCAACGTGTGTGTGTATTTCACCGGGCCACAGGTGGGTGGGTGGGATTGTTGTCCATCACACCCACCTGTGCATTAGTGGCATTTGAGGTAACTGTGTTATGTCATGTCACATTTCTGTGAGTCACAAGCCATACACCTATCGCATATCATTTGTGTGTGTGAGGGCCACACCCCTACACATTACTGGGGTTCTTGAACATTGTTTGGTGGATGACATGGGTTGGTAGTTGTTTGGGGTTTCGACACATATGATGGATGTTCATAACCTTGGCAACGTTGGGTACACCTTTCCCTAGGTAGGGTTCTGGTTTAGGCATAGCCCATAACATGTGTGCATACACACGTGTGTTGTGAATGACTTTGGGCCACTGCAGATGGCCACTACTTTGGCATCAGTGTATGTCATTAATCTGATGTGTCTCTGACTTTGAGAGAGGTGACAGCAAGGGCAGGGGCCAACTTGTGAGCGGGCAGAGAGGTGTTGGTACCCCATACAGAGGAACCTTGACAGTCTCTGTTGTTGTGATAGTTCAGGGCTCATGTGGGCTACAGTGTGCAGATCTGTGGAACACAGCTTAACAGGGATATTAACATGATGGTGACAGTGGACCGGGTGTCCACTGACATGGTTGTTGGTCAGCGGTCGACAGCATATGGCATCAGACTGCTGTCTGTAGGTATGTTGACCTTACTGGACACAGTGTTGTGAGGTGATATTGGGTTGATGTTGTCGAAATCCCAGGTCAGACATGTTCTGGGTGTGCGTTTACATTGCCTCATACAACATTCTTGTGGTGTATAGCTTGCTAACATATACGTTTGACGTGTTGTTTGTGTGCTGGTGGTTTAGGCTGCCATTGGTGGTTTCAGAGATGCGGACATTGACTGCATACCAAGACGCATATGCCACACATAGCGGATCTTTGTTTGCAAAAATGTGACATTGCTGTTATTTGCCATGTCTGTCCAGACTACAGGGGCCCTTTCTGACATTTCTATCACCATAGGTCATATTCTGTCAAATGTATATTTGTGTTGTCATATGATTCTGTCAGGATGTGTAATGCACTTGTCTCTAAGGTCCATACCTGTGCAGATTTGTGGTGGCATGCGCTCATGCATTCACATGCATCATTCTCTTTTTGCAGGTGATGCAGGGTATGGATGTCGCCCCTGGCTGCTAACCCCTGTGCGTCAACCACGGACACGTGCAGAGCGGAGGTACAATGAGGCCCACGCCTCCAGCCGCTCTGTCATAGAGCGCACCTTTGGCGTTTTGAAAAGTCGCTTCAGGTGTCTGGATCGGACAGGTGGGGCCTTACAATATAAGGCAATGACTGTTGCAGAGATAATCGTAGCCTGTTGCATCCTGCACAACATTGCTCTCAGGCATGATATTGCTGCAGAGATTAATGAGGATCTTGCGGAGGATCCACCGTGCCCCCCTGTACGTGCCAGTGGTGACACACAGGCAGGCACAGCGGTCAGGCAGAGGTTGATTGCTGAGATATTCAGTGGTATGTATTGCACATCCTCCCACATATATGTGCTGTTGTGTGCATGTGAGGTTTATAACGGGTCATGTGTCTGCACATATAGCATTCAGATCCATCACTGCATTGTCCTTATGCTGAACATCCAACAGTAACATAGGGCCAGGGGTGTGCAATGGACAATGTGGACAGGGCACAACAGGGGCTGTTGGTGTTTTTGGGGTTTGTGTGTTGAGACACCTTTATGAGCTTTTGGGGGTCACAGTACCAGTTAGTGTCTGTGTGTGATAGCAACTGCTGTGCAAACACACTGTTTCCATTATAGTGTGTGTGTGTGGCACGGTGTCAGGCATATGTTCCGGGGTTAAATGGGGTGTAGATGGCAACATTTGTGGAGAGCTCTCATGCGGCCACCTTGTTTATGTACTACAATCAGGGTGTGCTTGTGTGTGTGTTATGCTATTATGGGCTGGCTATGTCTGTATGTTTATAATGTGTCATGCAACATGTCTTACATAGCACAGTACACATGCGCATGACTGCATACCCATGATGGGATAGATTACATGTGACAGGTGTTGCTGCCACACCAAACGGTACCATATGGTATGTTGATTTACGTAGCACATACATGGCTAGGGTGAGGCATGTGGACATAGTCAGTGTGCAGCCCGGGGTCCATATCATTGGTTTCATCTTATATAGTGAGGTGTCATACATTGCAGTATTCTCACTGTACACACATACGGATGTGCAGCGGGTCACATCATGAACGGGTGGATTACAGGACCCCACTGTAGAGCTGCATGTGTGTATATGTTTGCTAGTTTAGCGGTTTAGCAAATAAAGAGTGGCATATGTGGGTGATACTATCTGAACATCTACGTCATGGCTCTGGTACATGCTGTATGTCGGTCAGGTTAGCACAGTACACAGCCACATATGCCTTGTCTACACTGGCAAGGGATGTTATGTTGACATACACACACAGACCTATTTGGGTGATATGTGGTGCAGGTGCACATATAGCCTCTCCATGGATTAACATTCTCCCTGATACCCAGTGGGCTGACATGACGCCATCATGGTCTGATGAAAGACAGACATGGGGGTGTTGTCTGGTACACATGGTGATGACATTGCCATGTATTTAGGCACATGATCAGTGCACATATCTAAGTAATCATTGATGTACAGGATGTACACTGCATAATATTCCTTTGCACAGTGGATACAGGGGGTGGTACAGCATATTACCAGGTGTCACAGGTATGTACAATGGACTAACAAACAACATTAGGGGAGTCATAGACACGGAGAGGGGGTAATGTTGTCAACCTGGCCAACACAGACTAATAGTGCGACCTTGGGATGTGTTTCACACATGGTGTTTGCAGACACCTCCTTAGACAGGTGTGAGGAGCAACCGAGGGTGGTGGGGGCAAATGAGTAATAGGGGGACATTTCATTGGTATCATACGTCTACATGCTGCCTCTCCCATGTGGTATATCAGTACAGTGTGAGGGTGAACAGTCAGTCGTTGGGTCAGGTTGTGGGGTCTGCCAGCTGTTGACATTGCTGTGTACTGTGGGTTTCACAGATGGGACATGACATATATTTTGTGATGGTTTGTTTCCCTCTCCACAGGACCAGCTTCATGAGGATGCTGTTCCACTGTAGCATTGGCACATGAGGGCCCATCGTCCAAGATGCTGTGGTCCAGGGTAGGTGGATCTACAGCTACATTGTGCGTACATGGGTTCATGGGAGCAACATGTCGCCTGTCATGTGTCATATGAGGCAGCTGGTGTTGTACAACTCTCCCCTGACAGCCTCCCTTACCCATATTTTGGGGTGGTGACCCATCTCCCCATGTGTTTGTGTACAGTATGTTCGCAGGGACACCTTTTCAGTCAGATGTACAGCAGAGTTAGATGTGTTTTTGGTTGTCGTGTTTTACGGATACTGCATTTTCTGTCTACACCATCATAGTTAGATCAGACATCACCAAGGTATATGTGCATGTGACTTGGCCATGATGTGCACAGGTTTGCACTTGTGCACATTCAGCCCATGTTTTTCAGCTGTGCCCCTGACCAACGCATACTGTGTGTGTGTTTGCGCTTATGTTTTGAATATGTCCTCCAGCATTGTCCAGGCATGGTACATTATCACGTGCTCTCATGGGTGTGGGCACCTGGGGGGCATGGTGGGGTGTACTACCTCTACTGTTGTGCTGCTTGCCTTGTCACCATGGTCCACATGTGTGGTGAGCTGTGAGCAGCAATGTGTCTTGTGTTTTGAGAGACAGGTGTTGAGCAACATTTATTTCTCTCATATGTAGGCATGCTGTGGAGATGCATCAACAGTTGATGTACATGGTAAATCGACATGTCTGGCTGACATTGTCTCCCTTCGCTGTGACCTGATGTGGCTATGCAGTACTTGGAGGAATTGATGACGGCCGCATGATGCACACATAGGGTTTGTTTTAACTTTGCGAATTTGGTATTACATCTGGCTGTACCTGTCCTGGGGTTTATGATCCTCACATGGACATGTTATGTAGCATCTCTGTAGACACAAACAGATGCATATAGTGTGTAGCTGTGAGATGCCCGTGTGACCTGGGATTGTACATAACCATATCCATGTGACAGCCATGCCTGCATTTACATGTACTGTTGGCGCTCATCTCCTTTTTTTTTATATGCATCTGCTGTAATTTGTGACTTTGCATCCCTTTGGTCTGTATTTTGTGTATTGTGATTCTTGGCAATCTGTTCTGTTTTGGCAAGGTGTCTAACAATACCATACTTCTCCTCTCGTGACACAGGGCAGGTGACATAACAGCACCATTTCCTCCACGGCATCTGGCTCACCATCCAACGTCTGTTGTGGGACTGACGTTCATCTTATTCTTTCCGGGGAGATGTGCCATTGGATGTTTGACCTATGTTGGTGGCACACAGGCCTGTGATGGACAATTTTGCTCTTTGACCGCTGACTTACCCATGATAGACCTGTACAACACACAGTGTGTGCCATGCTGTGGCTGTGTGTCGTGCTGCTGACAGGGACACAGATGGACTTTCATGGACTGTGTCATATTGGACGATGGCACTTTACTGTGCATGGCCAGGTTTGCATGGTGTGTTTTGCGATGATCTTTTGGCTGTCAAGGACACCTTGCTTTTGGGACACTGTGCGCATCAGGGACTGACATAATCTATGTATTTCTGACATCCTTCCACAGTTGGTTAGTGTATAGGTGTGTCCCATGTGTGTGACATGGCACACATGATATGTTACTTTGTGGGTTTCAACATCAGCATACAGCCATGTTTGTGGCACGGGGGCACACATGGAGGGATCCAATTGTCTATGTCCACCTGCCCCACACCTAAACAAGGTGCAGGTTCTGCCACATACACACTTTCATGTCCGCCACCATCCTTGTTAGATGTGTGGAGGGGCCAGGGGTGCTTAGATTCATGTGTGGCATCACTGTACCATGTTTGTGTACAGCTGGTGCCTGTGCTTCTCAATAACTATGTTTGTGAGACACTGCATGTGGACCTATGGCTCTGTGTGGTTCACTGTAGGCTGTCTGACCATCATTTGCATCTGGACATGCTAGTTATTGTATATGTTTACTGTACAGATGTGACACTCTGCATGTCTGTCCACGCGGTGCAGTGCACATTTGCAGAGTCCTGTTTTACCCCCTGCATTGACAACAGTCTCATTAGGCCATTATATTTGGTGTGGGTCAGAGTGGGTGTCCATTGTCCTCCTACACTTCAGCATTGCATGGACCATGCTATCGGTAGCCAAACACTGTCCACCAAACAAACAATGCAAGGGGACATACTGCACGGTGTTATGTCTGCACCTTTCAGGGAGTTGTGTGCTTTGTATTTTCTCTGTGTTCATGTGTCCCTGCTACCTGTTAGCATACAATCATTCAGCTCTAGATGATATTTGTCATGTACACTGAATACTTTCTGATGTGCCAATCAGCCATTATGTGGGAGGTTGGACATAACTTAATGAGGGTGTTTGTCACATGTCAACATTGTGCCAGCATATGTTTTTCTCTTTTGGGGGCCACCTGTGTTGCATGAGGGCTATGTTGGGGGGGGGGACATGTGATGTGTTTGGGGTCTTACGCTTACAACGCCTCGAGTCTACATGCCCTCATATGTAGCTCACACATTGTGGGCATGCAGCAGATGCTCGTGTATGTGGCCCTGGAACCCAGTGCATATCATGCACCTGTTCCACCAGAGATCTCATGCCACTCAATTGTGCGCAGGCATTGACCTTTATGTGGCATGTGTGTTTGTACCTTGCTGACTGTGTTCCCATCTTTAAACAGGGAGGGGCTTACTTTGAAATTATGATTACACTGTGTACAGTAACTGGGTGGTGTGATCCAAATAAATATATGTATTATACAGACATTAGTTCCTTTTGCTGCTTGGTCATGTTCACACACATGCACTACAATGTCTACCTTTGAATATGTCATGACTCCTTGTGACCTTGGGACTCCGTGGTTACCTTGACAATGTTCCTCGAGTTACTCTCCAAGGGCCACATGATCTGGTTTTGTGAAATGAGGCCTGGTTGCCTTGTGTGCATGACAGTTTTGTGACGACTAGGCTGCTCCTCCTCTCGTAGAGCACATTCACACTTGTGTCTACTGGTTTGCTTGCAAGGTGCATGTCCACCTGTGCTCACAACAGTGTACGATGGCAGCTGTGCATGTGTCTGGCATTTTGCACATCACAGGTTCTTACTGGTTCACATACAGACCCTGTCTTTGGCATATTATGTATTCCTTGGGCTCAGTGTATTATTTGTGGGTGTGGTTGGTGGCATGTGTTTTCAAATAAGGTTATGCGTTTAGCCCACGATATGCTTTGTTTTTAATTATTTTGTACATTATGCTGACTTGACCATTAGTTCACTGCAGGTTAATCAACTCTACACACACCCTTGTCTGTGATCAGGGTGCAGCAGGGTGTGCACTGTGTGCTGCCTAGCCAGCAGATATCATCTGTTACATAGGTTTCTCTCATTATGTTGTTTACACTGCTGTGCACCTGGGGGTGTGGTGGTGCTGGGTTTCAGCAGGTGTGTGTTCACCCTTTTTCATGTGTTGCTCTCTGCTGTCCTGTCCATGATCAGTACATTGCTTCGCCACGCATCCTCCACTGCCCTTGGGGATACCTTGCTTTGCTCTTGTTATGTCTGTATATATTTATGTATTTGTTTTGGTATCCCACTTTTCACACGGTCAAGGGGGGTTTCATACGAGGGGGGGGGAGGTTTTACATGTTGGCCACGGCCATTGCCAGGGGGGCTACATTGACGGTTTCAAATGGGGACATAGGACATACTATGGACATTGACAGATTGTGCACATTGTCATATTTGTATGGGGTGGGTTAGGGGTTGGATTAGTGGGGTTCCTGGGACAGTATGTTTTTCAGCTGTTTTATAATGGATTAGTGGTCTGGGTTGTTACCAGGACATCTTGGGGGGCTGTGCATGATACATGGGGCAGGAAGTTCAGGGTCTCGATTGCAGGTCCCTTGCGGGCATTTGGTTCATTTGTTGCTTACAGTACCGGAGTTGGTGGGGGCTTGTCTGGTAGTTGTGCCGTGGCCTGGGCGACACAGTCTGGTGTTGATTTGGGGGTTGCGTGCTTCATGTATGACTTTGTTGGTAAGTGGGAGGGCTTTGTATTGACTCCTTGCTTCAGGTGCCTGTATGTATGTTTCTTTCAGGATTGGGGTGATGTGGTCTGTATATTTTGCATGCTGTGTCTACAGCATCACATATCATTGTGTGTTTGTGCATGCGTCCCTGGTCCCAACTACAGACTGTGATCTGAAATGTACACAGGAGTTCTGCAGGTGCATTTGTTCATGGTTTCCCTTGTGGGTTTGCCTGTCCTTACAACCAGCATGCATGTAGCGTGAGGGCCTGGACTATTTCTGACTGCATCCTTTGCTAAAACACACACATTGGTGCTGTTTCCTACCTGTTTTTGCTTTTACATTTCTGGTGTTGTTGGTATGTGTGATTCCTCTCTGTTCTCTTGGATGTGCATGCGTGTCCTGCAGTTGTGTTTTCCATTTGTTTGACTGTCATATGTTGTCAGGTTTGTGCTGTGGACACATTGTACACTCATCTGAGTTGTGAGCCATGCATCTGTCCATCTTCTGTCTGCCAACTCTTGTGTCATGCTACCCTGATGTGCATGCAGCTGCAACCCTTCCTGCACTCCTACACCTTCCTGCATCACAACTCTCCATGTTGGTCGCTCCTGTGTTTGCTCTGCATATCATCGCTAGTCCACTGTAATCATGATATTTCACAGATCCTGCCATTTCAGCCTCCTCTGCTGGACACATCTTCCCATCCACTGTTACACACCATCATTATAACATGGTACATTATCCATCACTCTGTACATAGCTACAGCTGGCACCAGTGTCTTTATCCATTTCTGTTGCCGCCACATAGCCTTGTGGAGATCTTTGTGGTACAGCACCTGTGATGTCAGTGGTTCTTATACTTTTGGATTGCCTTTCCTTTCGGCTCTGTGCAGTATTTGGGTTACATGTGCACTCGCATTTGATGATGTGGTTGTTTATGATGTGCATTGTGTAGCAGCCTAACGGAACGATACTCTGGCTAGGCTTGTGTTTAGATGGCAGCACAGCTTACTGTACAGTTGCATTCTGTGAAGACAGATGTCACTAAGCCAACCTTGGTCACTGCTCATTTGGCACCATGACCCCTGCACCATCACGCAATGCCCTAACCATTGTGCTACACTGCTGTTCCCTCCTGCATGTCTGCTCACCTACCTGGGATTTCCCTGCGTTAGACTGCACAGTGATGCCAGCACTGACTGTGCTTGGACCATGCCCTGCCTCATACAACAAACTGTAAAGGACCCTACACACGACATTGTGATTTCCTTGGTGGACAATGCGCTTTAGGATTTGACATGTGAGGTACCTTATATTGCGTCATATGCATCACCTGATATTACAGTGCTTTCATAGTGCATTTGCAAGGGGGAGTAATAACAATAACATGTAAAATGCCTCCTAGATCACTATTGCTCATGACAGATGATGGCTCATCCAGCAGCTTCATTGGGCACTGCGGGGGATTGCACCCCCGATCCCTGCTCCATTGGTAGGCGTCATTCCCATCGTGCTGTGGCTCAGCTCGTGTGCTTTCCCATCCGCGCGCCGCCTTATGCCGCACAACGTTCCTCTACCTCGTAAAGGATTAGTGCGCCGCCTTCTGCTGCCCACTATTTCTGTGCCTCCTAAAATGGTGCCTGAGCCTGCCGCTTCATTGGGCACTGCGGGGATTGAACCCCCGATCCCTGCTCCATTGGTAGGCGTCGTTCCCATCGTGCTGTGGCTCAGCTCACGTGCTTTCCCATCCGCGCGCCGCCTTATGCCGCACAAAGTTCCTCTACCTCGTAAAGGATTAGTGCGCCGCCTTCTGCTGCCCACTATTTCTGTGCCTCCTAAAATGGTGCCTGAGCCTGCCGCTTCATTGGGCACTGCGGGGATTGAACCCCCGATCCCTGCTCCATTGGTAGGCATCATTCCCATCGTGCTGTGGCTCAGCTCGCGTGCTTTCCCATCCGCGCGCCGCCTTATGCCGCACAATGTTCCTCTACCTCGTAAAGGATTAGTGCGCCGCCTTCTGCTGCCCACTATTTCTGTGCCTCCTAAAATGGTGCCTGAGCCTGCCGCTTCATTGGGCACTGCGGGGATTGAACCCCCGATCCCTGCTCCATTGGTAGGCGTCGTTCCCATCGTGCTGTGGCTCAGCTCGTGTGCTTTCCCATCCGCGCGCCGCCTTATGCCGCACAACGTTCCTCTACCTCGTAAAGGATTAGTGCGCCGCCTTCTGCTGCCCACTATTTCTGTGCCTCCTAAAATGGTGCCTGAGCCTGCCGCTTCATTGGGCACTGCGGGGATTGAACCCCCGATCCCTGCTCCATTGGTAGGCGTCGTTCCCATCGTGCTGTGGCTCAGCTCGCGTGCTTTCCCATCCGCGCGCCGCCTTATGCCGCACAAAGTTCCTCTACCTCGTAAAGGATTAGTGCGCCGCCTTCTGCTGCCCACTATTTCTGTGCCTCCTAAAATGGTGCCTGAGCCTGCCGCTTCATTGGGCACTGCGGGGATTGAACCCCCGATCCCTGCTCCATTGGTAGGCATCGTTCCCATCGTGCTGTGGCTCAGCTCGCGTGCTTTCCCATCCGCGCGCCGCCTTATGCCGCACAATGTTCCTCTACCTCGTAAAGGATTAGTGCGCCGCCTTCTGCTGCCCACTATTTCTGTGCCTCCTAAAATGGTGCCTGAGCCTGCCGCTTCATTGGGCACTGCGGGGATTGAACCCCCGATCCCTGCTCCATTGGTAGGCGTCGTTCCCATCGTGCTGTGGCTCAGCTCGTGTGCTTTCCCATCCGCGCGCCGCCTTATGCCGCGCAAAGTTCCTCTACCTCGTAAAGGATTAGTGCGCCGCCTTCTGCTGCCCACTATTTCTGTGCCTCCTAAAATGGTGCCTGAGCCTGCCGCTTCATTGGGCACTGCGGGGATTGAACCCCCGATCCCTGCTCCATTGGTAGGCGTCGTTCCCATCGTGCTGTGGCTCAGTTCGCGTGCTTTCCCATCCGCGCGCCGCCTTATGCCGCACAATGTTCCTCTACCTCGTAAAGGATTAGTGCGCCGCCTTCTGCTGCCCACTATTTCTGTGCCTCCTAAAATGGTGCCTGAGCCTGCCGCTTCATTGGGCACTGCGGGGATTGAACCCCCGATCCCTGCTCCATTGGTAGGCGTCGTTCCCATCGTGCTGTGGCTCAGCTCGTGTGCTTTCCCATCCGCGCGCCGCCTTATGCCGCACAAAGTTCCTCTACCTCGTAAAGGATTAGTACGCCGCCTTCTGCTGCCCACTATTTCTGTGCCTCCTAAAATGGTGCCTGAGCCTGCCGCTTCATTGGGCACTGCGGGGATTGAACCCCCGATCCCTGCTCCATTGGTAGGCGTCGTTCCCATCGTGCTGTGGCTCAGCTCACGTGCTTTCCCATCTGCGCGCCGCCTTATGCCGCACAATGTTCCTCTACCTCGTAAAGGATTAGTGCGCCGCCTTCTGCTGCCCACTATTTCTGTGCCTCCTAAAATGGTGCCTGAGCCTGCCGCTTCATTGGGCACTGCGGGGATTGAACCCCCGATCCCTGCTCCATTGGTAGGCGTCGTTCCCATCGTGCTGTGGCTCAGCTCGTGTGCTTTCCCATCAGCGCGCCGCCTTCTCCCTCCCGCGCAGCTTTTCCAGGCGGTAATGTGCGGGACGCACATGTGCGGGGCGCACATTGGCGCATATGTAAACCGCGTGTTTTTCTTTTTCAGGACACAACGCCCACTCCTTATATGGCACACGCACACTAGCGCGGCCCCGCACGTTATGAATGTTTAGTAAACATACCCCCAAGTCTCTACCCCACATTCTATGAAATAATGGCCAGCTATTTCACCACCAACAATAATAAAATATACCAATCAGCAAAGGAAGGTAAAGAGGGAGGTAAAGAGTTCCAGATGAATGGGGCATGGAGAGAGAATGCCTGATTGCATGTACTGTTTCCTTTACTTATTGTAAATAGTTCATGATAGAATCATATGTACATCTCAATGTTTAATGTTATAGTTGATTTCAAACTGGTTCATGTAACTGTTTTTGTTCTTTGAAAACTGCTTTTGATCTCTGGAAAAGTCAATATAGAAAAACTCATAAATAAATAAATAAAATACCTCCTGGCAGCTATACCGAACACACTAGAACTACCAACATAACACAGCATGCCGCCACCACAACCTCTAATCAGCAGTCAAATTAACATAGTTGGCAGGACCCCTGTCCTGTAACTGTTTCTAGTTCAAGTTTATTGTTATTGTGTTTACTTGCTACAGTGAATTAATTCAAAATGCAATGATTGTAGCCTGCTTTATATAAGCTAAGTTACTGTTCCACATTTATAATCGTTAAGTTACCTGTACTTGTACTCGTCACGTTATCTGTAATTACCAAATGCACAGAATGTTCTCTGGTTACATCTAGATCTTTGTAAACTGTTTTGACTTGTAGAAAAATGGTATAAAAAATGTGTTAAATAAATAAATAAATAAAATAAAATAAAAGCCTGGCAGTCTACTTCTGGTCTCTCTGCTGGGTTGTCAGGAGTCAGTATTGACTTGAGGGCATACTATTAGTCTGTTTTTATATGTTAGGATTGCACATTGGGTCTGCGCTCATGCACATTCCGATCATACCCATCTGACAGCAAGACTTCATTGGCTCTGCTGCAGCACACTGCAAAGGGTCATTCAACTTCACCTTGTAGATGCATGACACATGAATTGTACATGATCAGAAACTTTCATGATAACTGTGAATGAACATCTTTGGCTTCATCACATATATGCAGTACATGCAGGCACGGCACAATCCTGGGATGGCCTCCTGCCCAGATCATCACAGATCCTTACTTGCTGCATGTTCATAACCAACTTCTGTCAACCAGCCTTCCTTTTAGTCCTCTTTACCCCTTACTAAAATTGTAACTAACCTCCCAATGTAAACCACTTTGATTGAAGGAAAAGGCAGTATATAAAACTGTATAAATAAATAAATAAACAAATAAAATATGGCCAACGTGGGAGACACATCAGTTCAGAGACATGAGTGGATGCCAGGTGTGTCACATCATGTGATTGACCTTGTTCCACAAGACTGTATGAGTGTACAATGCACTTTGCATTTGCATACAGTTTCTGCAGATGTGCGACTGCTCTGTCCTTGGACTATAGCCTATTTACTCGTCCAGTTGTTCTATGCATATGTGTCAGGAGATTGTATGGTGGTTAGAGCAGCTGAGACAGCTGTGACACCCAAATAGATGGTAATCTTCCCTGTGGCACAGTAACTATTGTTCACACACACTTCAACTGAGATTAGCTGCATTTGTGAGGTCACATCGGGTACATTGGGACATCAAGGCCATACAGCACTCTCATCTACCGCTATCCATCCTTCAGCCCATCTATCAGCATATATCCATCATGTTCACTGATGTATTCTCCTGCCAGTTGCAACACCATGGCCCACATGGAAAAATTTACTCATAGGCTATATCACTCCCACCTTTCCTGTGGCTGATGTGCACGTCACCACTCCTGCCAGTCATTCTTTTGATGCTCGCATCGTGGTCACGCTGGCACCTCCAGTGCATACTTCTACCCAATCTTATGCCAACCACCGACATCACTGTAGGTTACATGAGCACCCCTCACTGAAACAGTCAAACTGCCTTCCACATTATCCTCACACTCACTGTCTAACACGTAAGGGACATATGGATGTGACATGTACATGAGATATTACTTTTGCTCCCATCCAGCAGCTAAATGTGACTGGCAGATAGGATCCCTTATCCTGCATTAAGGCAACTCGCTTTATCAGGATTTAAAGTGCATATTTGGCACCCTTACCGCCTGATGTCCTGTTAGCACTTGCTAGCGCCCTTATCGCCGGAATGCCTACTCCCCGCCCCATCCTTTAACACACATTGGAACCGTTAATGCTGCCGTTTTGCGCTCGTAAATGGTGCACCCTTAACGGTACTTAGAAAACATACTTCTTTGAGTCTGATGAGATTGGGAAGGATTTCATTTTAAAAAAAAGAGATACTATCAGTGGACTATTTTCATGTTGTGAAAAAAATACAATTTATCACTGAGTAATACAATAAATGTAAACATTTATTTTTGATTCAAAACTTTTTATCCAGCAGCTCTCTCTAGTCGGTTGAGGGTTTGCTTTCTGATATCTATATAGATAGATTGATTTATTGATTTATTTATTTTACTGAGGGCTCCTCAAATTCTCTGACCTCATTTGTGACTGGGTTCAGAATGGTATGAGGGGGTGAAAGTGCAAGAACCTTAGCACTCAATGGTATCTTTCCTTTAAAAAAGACCTTGTTCTTCATCATATACAATATCCTCCTTACTCAGCTACTGTAATTATCTACAAAGAAATCAAAAGTAACTTATTTCATCTGTAGTTTCATTTAAGATTCATTGTGTTAGGAATAAAAAGGTCCTTCACAGTAATTTTGTTCATCTCTTTTAATTTGCTTTAACATAAATTTTAAACTCCTTGTGAAAACTGGCTATCAATCTGTTCTTGCCAGTCTAATGAGAATAAAAAAATGTCAGCAGCTAATTATCCTTTCAACTAAGACAGAATATTACATGATTTTTCATAGGGAAAATTAGTATTTGACTTTCCTTTGTTAATTATTTGGATTGAAAGATCTCATGAACATTTATTCAATACGGTGCTTCACTATTTTTTACAAAATCAGGAGAGTGCATTTTCAGTGGTAGCTTACCTTTCTAAAGATATACGGATAAGTTATATCTATATATTTATGAAGATATCTAAAAAGATATCTACAGTATATATCTCTGCACTGCTGAAAAACACTGAAAATAAAAAAATATCTCTCCCTGCTATTTTTATATCCTGGACTGCCCCAAATCCTTCCTCAGCATAAACAGATAAATTTGGCCATGCGGAGGGGCAATTTAGAAAGGACATCCAAGTGCAATCTGGAAAATCTAAGTCAGAACGTCTGAAAAAAAAGCAAGTATGTCAGGTGCAGATATGATTTCACAAATGTGGATTGCCTAATATGGACATTGTGAGGGCATCTACATAGACATCCTCAGAAATGTATTCTAGAACCTGGATGTCTAAGAATAGCCTATTGTTTAGAGTAGTGGGCTAAGATCAGGGAAGCCAGGGTTCAAATCCCACTGCTGCTATCATTGTGATTGTGCTGAGTACTGTGAATAATGCAACACTGTCTTCTCTGGATGTTTTTCAGCCAAAACAAGCACTTTCCCAATGCCCATTCATGCCTGGAGCAGGTCTAAACTTAGATGCGACTCTGGACATTTCTGAGATTAGGCAGTGATGACCAGGTTCCTGGGAATGATACAGCCATGCCTTCACCACACAGGGGATGGCCATAGATCTAGCTTCTAAAAAGGCTTTGAAGACATTTCTATGCCTGTTTTCAGATGTCCAAATCAGAATAACTTCCATATGGATTAATATGATCAAAATGTATCAATATATTAGCATGGTGCTTAAAAAATCTTTTATCCAATTAGCACGTATTACTTAGATTTTCATTGTACATTATGGGAGGTACTATGAAGCACTATTCTGAGTAGGACATCTGGAATCGGTCACCTAGATGTGTGGTAGGCTATGGCCTAGCATGGCCTGCTACTATGAAAGGCCTGTAAGTTAGGCCTGGATCCTAACTCCCACTATAGCTAGAAAAGAACCAAAAAATCTGTGAAAAATGAGAAAACTGTTTTAAACTGCTTAATAAGAAGTTTTTATGAATTCATAAGTCTTTCATTATTCTCTTGTGTGCGAAAGAAAAGAAATGTTTCAATACATGCATTCCTGAAGCTAGGGATAACCTTGCAGTAGAGAAGTATCAAAATCAAGAACTGCACCATTGTTAGAACAATCCTAAGGGAGGGGGCTGGTTGCTAGGTCCCGGAGGGATTTCTGATTGGACAGGTGCAGGGAGCGTGGAACCAATGAGAAGTTTGCATGTATCGAGCTAGAGCCAATAGAAAGTTCTCATGTATCAAACTGAAAAAGAGGTATAAATGGTTATGTTTCTGTAAAAACTTTGCTCAGTTCCTTTTGAAGCATTGACTGACTGGGCCTGTGCACAATAAACTGGCTTGGACCCTGTCAATTGACTCCTGGATTTATTCATTGACTGCACTTTGCTGCAACATATTCTTGGTGCATTGGCCGGGAAGTGCGAGCAGTAAATGGTATTCAAGTGAGTAATCCACAAAATTCGACTTGAGGTTTGGCCCGGTTGGAACCGTGTCTGTCCGACCGCGGGGGAAACCTCAGGCGCCGCCGGCCCCTTTGTGCCGGAGAGGGTTCCGCCTGCCTCGGCGGGCCATCGGGTCCGGCTGGCCAACACCTACGACCCGGAGGAGTCCAGGTTCCAACTCAGGAGCAGGTGTGGTATCGGGGACTGGATCCGGTGAGTAGACATTTTTGTGATTTGATAGTCAGGAAGAACAGCCTGGGACAACGTCTTGCGTGCGCAGGACTGATTTGGTATATTTGGTATAGACTAACTGGGAAATCTCGCATGAGGGTGTGTGAGACAGGGGAGCCTGATCACCTCCCATAAGGGCGGTCCTAGTAAGCTCTGCATAAGAGAAAGCGGAAGCCGAAGCTATCGACCCTTCTTGTTTGAAATAGTCAGTTAGTCAGAAAAACCTGGGCACTTGAAAAATGATTTCTTGTTGAAATATGCTTGCTTGTGTGATTGAGAGGTCTTGAAATACAGACCGAGCGAGAGCGGACTCCTAAGTAGCGCAGTTCCTGGCCGGGCGACCGCGCCCAGGTCGCGAAAAGGAGGAAGCGAGTGGTGTTTATCCCCCCCCCCAGTGTTCTGTGGGCTGTATGGACCCCTTACCTACAGCCATACTACCTATCCTTATTGTTCGTTGTCTTGTACGTCATTACATGTACGTAGAGTACGTAGCGTACATAGTTAGTAGAGTACGTAGTTAGTGTACGTAGTTACGTTTAGATTATGGGAGGGATGGAGTCCACGCAAACTCCGTTGGAATGTATGATCAAGAATTTCCGTAAAGGATTTTCGGGAGATTATGGTATGAAAATGACTCCGTCTAGATTAAAAATGTTATGTGAAAGGGAGTGGCCCGCGTTAGCTGCTTCATGGCCCCGTGGGGGCACCTTCGATTTAGAAACAGTCTTTCGAGTTCATCAGCTTATACAAAGAGTGTATCCTGACCAGTTCCCCTATATAGATTCCTGGTTAAGTGCTTGTGAACAGCAGCCATCATGGATGAAGCGCTGTTATGAGGAACGCTGTAAAATATTTGTAGCTACTACTAGGGGAACCAGAAAAGTTAGGGAGGAGAAGCCGCCTGTGTATTCTGCCCCAGAGTCCCCAGATATCCTGGCTAGGTTACCCCAGTACCCGCAGAAGTTAGTTCCCCCAGCACCATGGCCTGAAGTGGAGCCAGATGAGGAGCCCCAGAAAATACTGCTGCAGCAGCCTAAGAAGCACCCTACCCCGAGTGATAGTCCCGAGTCAGGCCCAAGCACGTCGGGGGGACTCGAGTCCTCTGACGAGATAGAAAGCGGAGGCTCTCCTGCCAGTTCAGGGTTACCCACCAAGGAGACTTGTGCCCGGGAGCCTTATGATTTAAGAAGCGTAACTCCCAAGAAGAAGAAGGAGAACGCAGGGCACCTAATGCCATTACGCCAAGTGCCTGGAATACCTGTTTTAAATGATCAGGGCCAGATGGTGCCAGGACCAACCAGCTTAGTTTATGTACCCTTTTCCACCACAGATTTATTAAACTGGAAAACGCATTATGCATCCTACACAGCCAAGCCTCAGGAATTAACAGAATTAATGTCTAGCATTATGCAAACCCATCAGCCTACCTGGGCCGATTGTTGCCAACTCCTGTCCACCCTCTTTACTACTGAGGAGCGAGGGCGAATTGGGCAAGCAGCCCTCCGTTGGTTAGAAGAGAACCCTGTAGAGGGGGAGGAATAAATCCCCCGCAAGCAGCTGTGGCAGAATATCCCAATGAAGATCCAGGGTGGGACCCGAATGATGAAAGGGGGGCGGCGGCCCTAACCAGATTCCTTTTACGAGCGGTAGTCTGAAGCTTATAGATTGTATACCCCATATGATCCCGCCGCTCAGGAAAATTTACGCATGGTAAATGCGGCCTTTGTCAGTCAGTCCCAGAGAGACATAAAACGAAAATTGCAGAAACTGGACGGATTTGCGGGCATGAATACAGCACAGTTAATGGAAGTCGCTCAGAAAGTATTTGTGAATCGTGAAAATGAACGAGACAGAGAAAGTGAATCGTGAAAGTGAACGAAAGATGAATAAGAAGGCAGATCTTCTTGCTGCTGCTATAACCTAATGACGTGGAGGAGGTTTTCCTAATCAAAGGACTAGAGGACGTGGAAGAGGCCGCAGAAGCGAAAGGCCTCAATTGGGTACGAATCAGTGTGCCTACTGCAAGGAAGAAGGACATTGGAGAAATGAATGCCCGCATCTGGACTCCGCCCCCGCGAGGGGAGGAGGGAGTCCCTGGAGGCCAGGAGGACGATTTCGATGGAGGGGAGGAATGAACCGAACACAGTTCCAGCAAGAGAGGGAGGAAGCCATTGAGGGAGTGGCAGTAGCAATGGGCTATGACCTGGATGACATGGATGAAGACTAGGCCAGACCGGGCTCCACGTTCACCCTGGGTCCCCAGGAGCCTATGGTTAGTTTGAAGATAGGGGACCAATACATGGAATTTGTGGTAGATACAGGAGCAGAACATTCAGTAGTAGCCAAGCCAATAACTCCTCTTTCCTCACGATCTGTCACTATTGTTGGAGCCACTGGAAATAAAGCCACAAAGTCATTCTTACAGAACCACATGTGTGAACTAGGGGGACAGAAAATAACGCACCAGTTCTTCTATATGCCTGAGTGCCCTATTCCACTACTGGGCCGAGACATGCTTGCTAAGCTCCAGGCACAAATATCCTTTGCTGAAGGGGGAGAAATGAAAATGACTGTGAACCCAAAGCCTGCTGGATTGATGGTGCTCACTGTTCCCCGAGAAGAAGAGTGGCGGTTCTATAGTGCACCTCCAATAAAGTCAACCAGTCCCTGTATACCTACCAACCTCATAGCCCCACCTGAAGTATGGGCAGAAGATAATCCACCTGGCCTAGCGAAGAACATAGCCCCTGTCATTGTCACCCTCAAGCCAGGAGTGGAACCAGTGCATGTGAAGCAGTATCCTCTCCATCGACCAGCCATTGAAGGAATCCACTGCCATTTGATGAAACTGCTGAAGTATGGACTTCTCAAGGAATGCCAGTCACCTTGGAACACCCCTCTTCTCCCAGTTAAGAAACCTGGGACAGGAGACTACCGCCCAGTACAAGACCTAAGGCGAGTGAATGATGCAGTTGAAACTATACACCCTGTAGTACCAAACCCTTATACTCTCTTGGGACTGATCCCCGCTGAGGCTACTCATTTCACCATCCTGGACCTAAAAGATACCTTTTTCTGTGTGTGCTTAGCCCCTACTAGTCAACTTTTATTCGCTTTTGAATGGCAAGACCCCACAACAGGAAGGCGGGACCAGCTCACCTGGACCAGGTTACCCCAAGGATTCAAGAATTCACCTACCCTCTTCAGTGCTGCCCTGAATCAAGATCTCTCAAGTTACCCAGTGGACCAAGGAAAGAGGGTTCTTCTTCAATATGTAGATGACTTGCTCATAGCCACCAACTCGGAAAGTGAATGCCTACAAGCCACTAGTGAACTCTTGTACCTTCTCAAAGAGGCTGGATACAAAGTCTCTAGAGCCAAAGCACAACTATGCCAAACTGAAGTCAAGTATTTAGGATTCCAGTTGTCCAGTGGGATCCGACGTCTGGGACCAAAACGCAAAGAAGCTGTATGCAGTATCCCTATTCCAACCACTAGGAGGCAAGTAAGAGCCTTCCTGGGGGCCGCGGGGTACTGTCGCATATGAATTCCCAATTTTGCGCTGATTGCAAAACCACTGTACGAAGTCACCAAAGGAATGGAAAAATCTCCACTAGAATGGGGACCTGAACAAGATGCAGCATTCCATTCTCTGAAAAATGCTCTGATGTCATCCCCAGCTTTAGGTTTTCCAGATGTTCAGAAGCCCTTCCATCTTTTTGTCCATGAGTCACAAGGAAATGCGTTGGGAGTACTGACTCAATCTCTTGGATCTTGGCAGCGACCAGTAGCCTATCTGTCAAAACAATTGGATGTAGTTGCAAAAGGATGGCCCCCTTGTTTGAGAGTTGTTGCAGCAACAGCCCTCCTATTGGGTGAAGCAGACAAACTCACACTGGGACAAACTCTTCAAGTCACCGTACCACACTCTGTTTTGACTCTCATGGAACACAAAGGAAACTTCTGGCTAACCAATGCACAAATGTTGAAATATCAGAGCATGCTGTGCGAAAACCCCCAGATACAGTTGAAAGTCAGTCAAGCTTTGAACCCTGCTACGTTGTTTCCAATTGGTCCTGGGCTCCCTGATCATAATTGTTTAGAAATCATGGACACTGTATTTTCAAGTCGCCCTGATTTGACCAATGTCCCTCTAGAGGACCCTGAACGGACTTTCTTTGTGGATGGAAGCAGTTTGATCATAAATGGACATCATTGTGCTGGATATGCAGTAGTGACCATTGATCTGGTAGTTGAGTCCTCAGCCCTGACCCCAGGAACTTCTGCACAGAAAGCTGAATTGATAGCCCTCACTAGAGCCTTGACATTAGGAGAAGGACTCCGCATAAATGTGTACACAGATTCCAAATATGCTTTCACCACTTTGCATGCGCATGGAGCCTTGTATAAAGAGCGAGTGTTGATCACCTCAGGGGATAAGGCCATTAGATATGGGCCCAAGATATTGATGTTATTAGATGCTGTGTGGGCCCCCAAACAAGTAGCAGTCATGCACTGCCGAAGTCATCAGGCAGGAGCAGAAGTCACTCGAGGGAATAGATTTGCAGATGCCACAGCCCGGAAGGCAGCCACCACAGGACAATTAGGACCCAAGATACTGTAATGCAAACAGCCCTATTCCCTGTTCCCCTCAGTTCTTGGGCACCCCAATATACTACAAGAGAGTTAGACTATTATTGTGAAAAGGAGGGAGGAGTCTTGACAGAACAAGGTTGGATAGTGTTGCCACCCCCAGAAGGTAGTCCACCTCCAGGTCCTACAGTCATCCCTGAAGCATTAGGGCCAGCCTTTGTTCAAGCTTTTCACCAAGCCACACATTATGGAAAAACAGCTATGGAAAAAGCCCTGAGATCCCATTTCTGTATTTCACTGCTAGGATGCCTGACCGCCTCGGTGGCACAGCAATGTCTGATATGTGCCAAAAATAATGCTAAGCAAGGTCCCATTCCACCCCCAAGAGTTCCGTCAGTAGGGGTGACCCCAATGAGTGATATACAGGTAGACTTTGATGAAATGCCCCGTGCAAATGGGTATCACTATATGTTAGTGTTAGTCTGCACATTTTCGGGATGGGTGGAAGCCTACCCCACCCAAACTGAGAAAACCGGAGAAGTCACTAAGGTATTGCTCCATGAGATCATTCCCCGATTCGGAATACCATCTTCTATAGGGTCAGATAATGGTACATCATTTGTATCCCAAGTAACCCAACAGTTAGCTCGAGCTCTGCAAATACAATGGAAGTTACACACTGCTTACAGACCCCAGAGCTCAGGAAAAGTGGAACGTATGAATAGAACCTTGAAAACTCAGTTTTCCAAACTTTACCAAGAAACACACCTAAAGTGGCTCCAAGTTCTCCCTATAGCCCTTCTTAGGATACGTTCAGCTCCCATCAGATCCCTAGGAGTCTCCCCTTTTGAGATTTTGAATGGGCGACCTCCACCCATAGTGCAGGGAATAAAGGGAGACACGAGACAGATAGGATCTGAAATAACTAGACAAGAACTATTAGCTTTAGGTTCTGTCTTGCAGAATCTCCAAACGTGGGTGCAAGATCAACTACCCATCAACCTGACCGAGCCTTTGCATCCCTTCAAGCCAGGAACGTCCGTGTGGGTGAAAGAGTGGAGGAAGACCCCGCTGGTGCCGCATTGGAAGGGACCATACGTCGTCATCCTGTCAACCCTCACTGCAGTGAAAGTTGCAGAATTTGAACCCTGGATCCACCACAGTCGAGTGAAGCCGGCAGCTGCTCCTGATCCAGACCAATGGACGTCAGTGAATGATCCCGAGACTCCACTGTGACTCACATTGAGAAGACAGCCGGCGTTATAGAGAATCTTCAGAATCTACCTTCGTCACGCGAGAGTGACCATCACAGCAGAAACAGAAGAAAACTCAACAAGTTCACCATACCCAACTTTCCAGTTAACCTCCAAAGACTGTAATCACAATGTTCTTCCACTATTGCCTGGGGGAGTGGTTATCCTGGGAATCCTGGAAAAGACCTTTGCCCTACCCCCTTGTGCAGCCTGCATAACCACCACCCGAACGGGACAGAAGATTACTCAGACTTTACTCTATCATTCCTACTATACTTGCACTGCAACAGTCAGCCGGTGTATTTATAATGGCACTGAGCTGAATATTTGCACAAAGGGGAAAAGTAAGACTTGTTATAATCCCCGGCAAAACCCCTCATATTATACATTTGAGATGCATTGGAATGATGAAGATGGAGCCATCCTAAATGCGACAAAACGTCTTGCAAACCCCACAAAACCTATTATCCTGAACTTTGATGCTTGTGATGCAATTAACAGAAATGCTTACCACAGATGTGGGTCATGGGAGCGAGCATACTACCATGATGATAAATATATGTGTCCAGAAGGAGCCTACGGATGGGGATGGTGTACAGGAAAGAACTCTGCAGCCACTACTTACATCACTACATCTAAACATGATTACTTTTGCCCAAAATGGGACTGCGTATATTTTGCTACATGGAAGAATGCACCTGTGGGACGAGATGGTGATCACCACAAAGGCAGTCTGACGAAGATCAGATTACCTGAGCCCAAGAAATGCCAGAAAGGTGCCTGCAATCCCCTAAAACTCCTCATAGTCAACCCCAGCCAATGGAAGCAAGGATACAAATTTGGGTTGCGTATAGCAGGAGGAGGTATAGATCCTGGAACTATCTTATACATCATTCTTTCTATGAGGCCATGAAAGCAGAGTTCGAAATTCCTCCTGCCTCCCAGAACTTGTTTCTTGAGTTAGCGGGAGCAGTTGCATCTAGTCTCCACGTTTCAGACTGTTTATTTTGTGGAGGAACAATGATGGGAGACCAATGGCCTTGGGAGGCACAAGAACTGAACTATTCTGTTCCATATAATCAGACTGATATACACAATACAACGAGTGAATGGGTATTGGCCCACTCCATTGTGCGTAACTTATGTTTTGCTCGTTATGGACCATTGTTTAATATGGAAGTGGGGCAGCTGGTCTGTCTCAATCAGAAGTTCTACAACAGTACCACTAAGAAAACGTCTTGGTGGTCAGGAGTCAACGCTACTGAACCTTCCAATCCTCTAATTCGTTTTCCCAAATTTGCCAGTACCTGAACAAATTTAGCAGCATATAATTCCTGGCAAGCACCACCTGGACTGTACTGGATTTGCGGGACCCGAGCATATGCTAGACTCCCTCACCATTGGGGAGGCGCATGTGTATTGGGAACCATACGACCTTCCTTCTTCCTTTTGCCTACATCCCAGGGAGAACAACTGGGATATCCTGTGTACAGAAGTCGACAGCTGAAGAAGGCCTTGAAGATAGGCCAATGGGACAAATGGGATGCGACATCTGAAGAATGGCCACCTGAGAGAATTATCTCATACTATGGACCTGCTACTTGGGAGCAGGATGTGACATGGGGATATTGTACTCCTGTTTATATGATAAATCGAATAATACGTTTGCAAGCTGTTGTTGAAATAATAACCAATGAAACTAGTAAAGCACTAACCTTTTGGCTAAGCAAAGTACGCAAATGCGCACAGCCATTTATCAAAATCGTTTAGCTTTAGATTATTTGTTAGCAGCTGAAGGTGGGGTATATGGAAAGTTGAATCTAAGTAATTGTTGTTTACAGATTGATAATAATGGGCATGTAGTTGAAGATCTAGCCACCCAGATGAGAGAGCAGACATTTGTGCCTGTCCAGACCTGGCACAGTTTGAAAATGGATGGGTGGTTTGGTTCATTATTTTCATGGATTGGTGGTCTAAAAGACCTTATGTTTATTGTACTATTCATATTAGCTATGTGCTTATTGCTCCCTTGTCTCCTACCCCTTTGCTTACGCATGGTAACTTCAGCAATTGATAACACTATAGAGCGGAAGGCAGCTGCGAAGGTATTAGCTATGTGGCAATATTACCCTATACCCCACGATGATGCTATTACACCAGTATAATGTGCTAAATGACTAATGAGTGATTTAATTCTCACCCTTTCTCACTTGCAGGTGAGAATAATCAAAGGGGGGAATGTGGTAGGCTATGGCCTAGCATGGCCTGCTACTATGAAAGGCCTGTAAGTTAGGCCTGGATCCTAACTCCCATTATAGCTAGAAAAGAACCAAAAAATCTGTGAAAAATGAGAAAACTGTTTTAAACTGCTTAATAAGAAGTTTTTATGAATTCATAAGTCTTTCATTATTCTCTTGTGTGCGAAAGAAAAGAAATGTTTCAGTACATGCATTCCTGAAGCTAGGGATAACCTTGTAGTAGAGAAGTATCAAAATCAAGAACTGCACCATTGGTAGAACAATCCTAAGGGAGGGGGCTGGTTGCTAGGCGCCGGAGGGATTTCTGATTGGACAGGTGCAGGGAGCGTGGAACCAATGAGAAGTTTGCATGTATCGAGCTAGAACCAATAGAAAGTTCTCATGTATCAAACTGAAAAAGAGGTATAAATGGTTATGTTTCTGTAAAAACTTTGCTCAGTTCCTTTTGAAGCTTTGACTGACTGGGACTGTGCACAATAAACTGGCTTGGACCCTGTCAATTGACTCCTGGATTTATTCATTGACTGCACTTTGCTGCAACAGATGCAGCGCTATACCTAGCTCTGTGTGAGTGGTACAGCCACACAGGATGCAAAGAAATAGGGGTGTATTTGGGACTGCCAGCTTGGCTTCCCCCATGTTGCTTGCCTTGCCCAGCTGCAGTCACCTTAGTGTTTCTTTGGTGGTGGTGGTGGCAGCAGAAAAATGTGGCTCTTTCTGACTCCATGCTTGCATGTTGGCTTCATCCCTCTCTGCTCTGACATATGCTCACGTCAGAGGGTGTACCAAATGTGCAAGTTGCACAGGGTGAATTTATGGCTTGGTATGGCCCTGCCTAGATGTGCAAAGCATGGAGACATCCCCAGAGTCATTTTAGAAGCCAAGTATATAGATGTCCTCAGTCCAAGAACTTTTGTGTAGCATGGGTGTAGCATGACACAAAACTATTTAAAGTAGTTAAAACCCAAGAGGATTGTGGAAAATTGCAAGAGGATCTTGATAAATTGGAAGACTGTGCATCCAAATGGCAGATTAAAGTTAATGTGGACAAATGCAAAGTTATGCACCTAAGAAAGAATAACCTAAACTATGGTTACACAATGCAAAGTTCCACATTGGGAACCACCACCCAGGAAAAAGATTTAGGCGTCACAGTGTGCAGCTGCAGCCAAGAGAGCAAATAGAATGCTAGGTATCATAAGGAAAGGAATGGAAAATAAAACAAAGGATATTATAATGCCTCTGTATCATTCCATGGTGTGACCGCACCTTGAATTTTGTGCAATTCTGGTTGCTGTATCTTTCTGTATCTGTATATTTCGTCATGCTCCGGCTTGGCTTCCTCGGTCTTTCTTGATTGAATTGGTGAGTTTGGTTTTGACTAAGAATTACTTTTTGTCCGAAGGGTTTTTTTTATCAGCAGATCTCAGGCATAGCGATGGGGGCTACCATAGCACCTTTTATAGCTACATTGTATATGGCAGATATGGAAGAAAACTTCATTAGGTGATCCCCATATTTTGCTAATGTTCTTCTTTGGAAGCAATTTTTGGATGACATCTTTTTTGTCTGGAAGTCAGATTTCTCATCACTTCAAGAATTTATTGTTTGGTTAAACTCATTGAAAAACAACATACAATGTACTGAACATATCGACTCCCAGAGTATTGAATTTTTAGACATGCGGGTTTGTGTCACGGGTAGCACATTGTCTACCACCTTATTCCAAAAGCCAGTTCAATGCAACAGTTTGTTGCATTTTCAGAGTTTTCATCCTGGCCCGTTACGTCGGGGTTTACCCTTTGGCCAGTTTTTGAGGTTACGCCGATTGCGTCAATCTCTGAGGGATTTTAAACAGCATGCCTCGGACTTAAGTACTCGCCTGTTATACAGAGGATACCCCATACAAGTGGTACGAAAAGCCTATAGTAGGGCTTGTTATGTACACAGAGAATGGTTGCTGGATCCGCAATATGTTACATCGGCATCACGAGCTGAAGACGCAGTAATGGGGATCTTACCATTCACGGAACGGAGTACAGAGATTTTACAGATTCTACACGCACATTGGCCGGTGTTACATCTTCGTAATTGTTTCAACAAGCCATTACGAATAGCTTTTTCTAGAGGTTCTAATCTTAGTGATCGGCTGGTAAAAACAACTCCAATGATTGATAGACCAGTGTCTCCGGCTGGTATTCTAGGTCATGATCCCTGCAATTAATTGTGACTATTGCTCCTTGACGATTTCAGGACTGGGGTGGCAACATCCTGGCACACTCAGGGAATATGAGCGTCATTGGAACACCACTTGTATGTCGTCCTATGTGGTGTACATGTTGCAATGCCCATGTGGTTTATTATAAGTGGGCAGGATTGTACGCACCATAAAGAAAAGATTGGCTGAACATGCCTCACAGATACGGCAACAATTACATTCAGCCCCAGTAGTAGATCATTGGGTAGCTAACCATCATACTTTAGGGGAGTTGCGGTGGACAATTATTGATCATGTACCTTATGATCCCCGTGGTGGGGACAGGACACAGAAACTTCAGCGTTTGGAACAACGGTGGATTTTTCAATTGGACACTGTCTCCCCTCGCGGGTTGAACCGCAAGATTGATTGGATCAGTTTGATAATGACGTCTGTTTTGAGTTTTCTATGGTTAAAGGCCAATCGTAGTAGGGATTCCCCTGATTGTGGGGAGTTACCTGTTTATTTTTATTTTATTTATTTATTTACATTCTCTTATATACCGCGCTATTCTGCATCAGTGCGGTTTACATCGAACAAACTGAAATTACATTGAACAGGGCATTATAACTTGGAGATAACTATTTTACAGGGAACATTGGCTGGTTCTCCATTTAAAATGCTTTCATTCAGCCTGTTCAGATAATGATTGCCCGAAGCCGCATTGACGGCGTTTTTCTGACACAGTTGCTAAATTCTTCTGCTGATTTGAAGCACTTGATACAGGGTCATCCCTGAAACGTGCACGTCGTGCGAAGAATAAATGTTGCAAGCAAGGGTGTGATTGAGCTAAGTGCAGTTTTAAATAAGTTTAATATATCTACGATTACTTTAGTGGTGAACCTTTCTGAATAAAAGCAGCCTGCCGTCAGGTGTGGGTTGGGTATTTCGTACCAGCCCTCCTTCGGCTCGCTTCGACAAAAAAGCATGGACTGTGTAAATACAAGAGTTAGGTTTTTATAGAGTTGGGTTGCTATATGGTGAATTTTGTAATTGGACAGTATTTGTATTCACCGGATTAGGTTTAAGTGTTTTCAACAGTAAAAGCATGAACAATACAAGCCCATGTGTACCAGCACCTGTCTTCCAGATGTGCACAATGCTAGAAACCCCCGATGGTGCAATTGGATATGGATTAGTGCTGTGTGCACTGAAGCATGCCCCCTCTCTGACAGGGATATGCCCTGCTATGTTGCTGCAGAGCAGCTTCTCAGAATATGCTGCCCATGCTGCAGTCGGCCCTACGGTCCAGGTACCTGCCAGGCTATCTGTCTCCCCGGATATGTGGATGAGCAATAGAGATCCCCTGTACAGCCCTCCAACCACACACACATGTGCACTCTCACTTGCTGTCCCACAGAAACAGTCATTAGCAGATAGCATGCCCAGCACCAAATAACATAGATGATGGAAAGGAAACCATGGAAATCAGTACTGCCAACCCATCATCATAAATGAGCAGTACATCTCAAATTGCATACAGACATACACGATACCTACAAAAGTGCATCTCAAACAGGAACAGAGCTGCTTTAGGCCAAAATAGCTCATTGACTATATCAATCTCAGGAGTCAGACCATGTATGCGCATTGCAAATCATAGGCCTGCATATGTAACCTACTGCAACTGTGATCTGGGCACTAGATATGTGCCATAAAGCCACTGATGTGGATGTTCCCCATTATTGTGTTCTGATAGGTGTACATCTGCCCTTCTCTGAATCCGGAGACTGAGCACATTGCATAGGGCATATTGTAAAGCTCCACTGTGTGGAGCACAACACTCCAGCTGGCTGGGTGCTGCACTTGGCACCGACGGATGGGCTTACATTTTCACAAGGAGTCCTAGGACTCCATCACCGGTATCATTTTGAGGATGTGGGCAGTGTTAGGGGACCCATGCTTTGCCCCTTTAGCTCACTCAGCAGATGCCAGCATAGCCGGAATGCACACTTGTGCTCTTCCCCAAACATTTGTGGGGATCCTCTTTTTTTTGTTAGTGTGACCTCAAACCTCCCTCTCTTCTGCTTTCTGTTCAGTCTGTTGTTTCCCAGCCTGCAGACACAACACTCTTTGGGTTGTATTGAGGTACAGGGCAGGAAAATTTATAAGTCCTACGTTTATTCCGCCTTTCAGCAGGTATAACCTGGAAGTCTGTGGGGACTACGTGGGTGTACATGGGTAGTGCCACAATATGCTTTCTACATCTCCGTGGCTAGCCATGCCCCTGTATGCCCCTTCCCACCCACATTCAGGGATTCTCATTTAAGTGCCATGTACGTGCAGGGCTGTGAAGGTTCAGGATACGGTTAGACATCTATCCCACACATACAGGCAGCTTATTCATGGTTCAGAATAATCCCCATAATGTTCTTTACAATATTTGGTTCTTAACAATATGCAGAAAGCTGTTTATGATCTGGGAGAGGTGTTGAGGGGGTGGGACCAAAGTGGAGGGTGAAGATGTGGGTCTTGAGGAGCTTTCAGAAGGTTAGGAGGACAATGGTGTTTCTTGTGTGGTCAGGGATGGAGTTCCAGGTTGAAGGAGCATATAGCTCAAATGATCTGGTGCAGGCCTGTTGGGTGCTGTTATTGCTCTTTGTTATGGGTAAAAAGGTGGGCTGCCATTATGTGGGAAGACGTCTGTAGTGGAGGTCTGGTGATGGTGTCAGGAGATATCAGCATTTCAGGGGATCTGATGATACTGTCAGGGTTGGGTGTTGGGATGTTGGTGAGAAAGGTATGGCTTGTGGCAAAGAGGTTAAGATACCAGGGGGTTTCTTTTAGCTTTGGCTTTGTCCTTTGCCTGAAACCCCAGTTCTAACCTGGGAGTTTGCACTTGCATATACTTCGGGGAGGTGCAAAAGCTAACTAGCAAATTATTTAATATAGATGTAAAATGGTAAGTACACATCAATTTTGGAGGTAGACCCAAGCCATATCCAAGAGATGACCCTGTCATGCCCCCTTCAAATTTATATGTCTGGAGGTTATACACATGCAGATAGAGCTTTTTAAAATTGCTATTTACACATATATGCAATCTAGAAATATAAATTCTGCTATTTACATGTCTAGATGTTTCCAAAATGACCCCTTTGAAGGCTCGTTTTAGATAAGGCATGGAGAGGGAAATTGAGAGATTCAGGTCAGGACGTGCACAATTCTCCCTGTATTTTACAAATGCTCTACGAAAAGTGAAACCTTTTGTAAAATACCTAGAAGCGCTTACAGGAATGCACATTCATTTTCTGGCATGTCCAGCAGGAGCAGTGATTTTAGACATGGGGGCTCTTAAAAAAAGAACATCTAATTTTACAACTTAGTGTTGCTGCAGCAGGAAACACTATAGTTTTGAGGTATATGCATACCACAGATTTCCATGCTAATTTGTGTTTGTGAGAATACACCTGTTGGATAGTCTTTGGGAGCCAACCTATTAATGCATTCATCTCACTCATCCTCATTAAAGTCTATGGGAAAAGCTATTTAAGATGGAACAGTGAGGTTTACCTTCTATTTTCAATCAAATCTTTTTGAAAATTGATGGTGGGCATTTGTAATAGCACTTTAGGGGTTATTATCACTAAGGAGCATTAAGTGAGCCAATGTGTTTTTAACATGCGTTATTGGCACCCTTGAGCTCTTAACACTGCGGAAAAGGCCAATAACACTGTAGTAACATGCGCAAATGGCTTCCTTAGCATTAAGGGAAAAAGAGATAGAAAGAAGGTATTATTTGTGGTGGAGACGGGGTGGGGATAGCAGGTGTTCCCTTAATGCCAACTGGGGTTACCATGCATTAGAACTCCCTGCTCTGGGAAACCTAACACCACCGGAAGCTTGCAGTAAGGGCTATTTTAGAGGGGAGAGAGCTTATTTCAATGTATGCAATGTGTACCACCTACTGTAGGTCCCATATTAGGGAGAGTAGTTCTCCATTAGCAGTAACAGCATGTACCCCAATAATAAAGGGCACCAAGTTGTTGGTGCCAAATTGGCAAGGGAGGTATCACATGGGTGATGCAGTGGGACTGGCAGGTCCACTAGGCTGACAAGGTGGCTGCCTAGGGAGAACATCTGTGATGGCTGGTATGACCCTGCTCTGACAGCGGCAGCACACATACATGCTGCCGCAGTCAGAAGAGATTTGTGCCACCCACACTGCCACCATGCTGCCATGTCAGAATTGTGTGAGGGCAGGAGTGGCAGGAGAAATATGTGACACAACCCTGTGTGTCAAGTGCAATGCTGCAGTTGCCACTGCTAGAGGGATACTTATATTAAACCAAACTGCGTTTTATCCCACTCAATATCTATATATAATCAAGAGATAAATTAAATACCTTCAATCAACCCTATTAATTCTATACTTAATTTGTGAGATTTTTGTTGGATCATTTGCCCTGATGGGGAACCTTCCCTCTCTTGTAGCAAACCCTCCTTTTTTTTATTTTGTTAAAAGGGTGCACTCACCCTTTTCACCCACTGAGACAGAATTACAAAATAATCCTCAGTAAACACGAAAGTAATATCACAAACTTGAGAATGATGTTGTAAGCAGATTGGTACGACGTTGTGTACAGTGGTCAATGGTATATACATCTTCATGGATATCCGTATACATTGAGAATGTTTTTGAGAAGTGAAAAGTAAAATACTTAGAGGACTCCTTGTATCTTGGGGCCATGACGTTCCACATTAGTAAGCCATAATATTGGATCATTTGCCCAAGGTTGGAGATACAACATTGCGGTTTGGCTTGGAAGAAATCTGGGCGAGCCCCGTTGAGACTCATGGACCTTGAGTTAAGTTGAGTACCAATCTGCTTACAACATCATTCTCAAGTTTGTGATATTACTTTCGTGTTTACTGAGGATTATTTTGTAATTCTGTCTCAGTGGGAGAAAAGGGTGAGTGTACTCTTTTAACAAAAGAAAAAAAAAGGAGGGTTTGCTACGAGAGAGGGAAGGTTCCCCCTCAGGGCAAACGATCTGATAAAAATTTCACAAATTAAGTATAGAATTAATAGGGCTGATTGAAGGTGTTTAATTTATCTCTTGATTATATATAGATACTGCTAGAGGGATGGCAAGCATGTCAGCAGCAGGTACAGTGGAGCACATCCTGCTCCCTCCCTTTCGTGGTCTAAGCCAACAGCGCCTGTGCCCATACCCACCGGTGGAGGGGGGCAGGAGTGTCATGGTGTGACTGCTGCATATATGCTACCTCAGTAAGACCACCGGCAGCACTGAGACAACAGCTGGGCCACTCTTGCAGGGAGGGAGAGATTGGCTGGTATGCTGCCTACCACCATCTGTGGACCCTAGCGCACAGCTTGTATGCCTGTTGGATGGGCTGGCCCTGGGATTAGGTTGCCTCCCATTGGTGCATATTGAGTTGATATGTGCATGTGGTGCTTAAAAATTCCACTGAGCCAGGAATACAATGCAATACGAGAACAGTACATATAAGAGAAAAAAAAGAGCATCCTGCTCGCAGACCTGCTAAATGACATGAGATGTTATAAGAGCGTCCCTGACTAACAGAAACAGGCCACTTCAGCATATTGCAAATGTACAGAACACCAGATGATTAATACCACACACTGCAGATAATATCTGCAGCACACTAGCAGTACAACAGATCTACTCCAAGATCTGGAATATCTGCTTATTGCAATGCTTGCTCTGAGGTCCAATGGATGTGTGCTCTTCCTCACATTTAGGGTGACTGGTGAAAAAGGTCATTTGCATATGCGGCGTATGTTACGTGTAGGAAGCACATAATGCCCATGCATAATACAGAGCTGATGTGATGCTTCACAGCATTATCCATAGGTGCAAAAGTTGCATATTACTGCTCAGATTGCGAGGTGCATCATGGGTAATGGAGGGACAACCAATACTAGCAACCAGAGGTCCAATTGCCACCATAGTGGCAACTATGATCACTGGAGCATTGTCCAGTACCTGCTTGTCTTCTATGATGGTAGAAAACGTGTGCATGGCCACACGGGGAGGGCAGGATGGTCTGCGATGGATTGCAAGGGTCATGATGTGCTTTGCGTTAGGTTTATGTGCAAGTGCACCTATCTTGCAGTGTACAGCAGGTCATAGAAGACTGCATGCCCTGCACATGTGCTGTCTCAGGGGTTGGTGCCACACTGCAACACAGTGGACCTCTTTGTACGACTGTTATTTGTTGTTGGAGGTGCAGAGGAGGGATGGGCATCTTGCTCTCACATTTGGCATGGCCTTTGGAGCAGCGATGTATTTTGCAGCTATGTGTCTGCTTTGCAACTACAGTACTGCCTGTCCAGTGCAGTGCATACTGCAAGTGTACTGCTGTGGGCAGGCACAAGCTGAACTATACTACTTTCTTAGAATGTGCCAGCCACATGGTTACATGTTCTGGGTTCCTGCCATTGTAGGAAGGGTCCTGCTGTCTCTTGGTTTGTACACTTTCAAAAACAGCAAGGTGTGGAGGTATAGCCTAATGGTTAGAGCACTGGCTTTATAAGTAGCAGATAAGGATTTGAATCCCACCTGTGCTCTCCCTGGCTGAAAGCAACTCACTTCAATGTATTTATTTATTATACTTCCAGAAACAGTCTGGGGTCTACATTGCCTGGGGGACACACATCATCATTGTTTTTAATGTGTTCCAATAGCACATTGAGTGGCAAACATGTACATTGCACCATGCCCATCTGACAGCATGACCTTATTGGCTCTGTTGTAGCCCATTGCAAAGGGTCAGACATGTTCACCCTGCAGATGTATGACACATGGGGTGTACATGATTGGTATATTTCATCATAATTGTGACTGCACATCTTTGGTTCCATCACATATATATGCAGTGCATGCAGGCACATCACGCTCCTGCGATAGCCACCTACAAGGAACATCACACGCCCTTACTTGCCCATATGGCCAATATAAGACACTTGTCCAGTTGTTCTATGCACATGTGTCAGGAAGATTGCATAGAAACATAGTAACATAGAAACATGACATCAGAAAAAGACCACATGACCTACCTAGTCTGCCCTTCCATATCAACTACAATAGTATCCTTTTTACCTTTAGAGATCTTCTGTGTTTGTACCATGCTTATTTGAATTCAAATACTGTCCTCGTCTCCACCACCTCCACTGGGAGAATATTCCATGCATCTACCACTCTTTCCATATAGAAATATTTCCGCATATTACTCCTGAGTCTATCCCCTTTCACTCTCATCATATGTCCCCTCGTAGCAGAGCTTGCCTTCAATTGAAAGAAACTCTTCTGTGCATTTATGCCACTGAGGTATTTCAATGTCTTTATCATATCTCCCATATCTCACCTTTCCTCTAAAGTATGCATATTAAGATCTTTAAGTTTGTCCTGATATGCTTCATAATGAAGACCACTAAGCATTTTAGTAGGCACCCTCTGCACTGACTCCAACCTGCTTATATGGTGGTTAGAAAAGCTTGAGACAGCTGATATTGAAACTCACCCGTGGCACAGCTACTTTTCTTCCACACACACTACAGCTGCGTTTGTGTGGTCACATCAGGTACATCAGGGCAGCAAGGCCATACCACACTCTCATCTACCGCCATCCATCCTTCAGCACCTCCATCGGCATATGTCCATCATGTACAGTCATGTATTCTCCTGCCAGCTGCTATACCATGGCCCACACTGTAAGATTTCAATCATTAGGATGTATCACTCACACCTCTTCTGCTTATTCATTTTATTTATTGCACATTTGTTTTATACCGCTTTATCCTCCTATAGTCAAAGCAGTTTACATTGCAGCAGATTTGGGGGTACATTATGACAGGAACATAAAACTTGGAGGATTCATAACGTACTGGGGTTGAACATAGTTAACAGGGAGGGGGCAGGTTTAGTGAACGTATGACTGCGTACTCACCAGTTCTGTTACATCATTGGTGAAGTGTTCTAGGAATAGGAATGTTTTTTGTTTTTTTTCAGATGGCTGTCAGGTCCTTTGTGGCACGTAAGTTGTTAGGAATTAAGTAAATTATCTGCACTTCACCACTCCTGCTCAGTCATCCTTTTGATGCTCACATCGTGGTGATGCTGGCTCCACCAGTGCACACTTCTTCTCAATCCTATGCCACACACTGACATTACAGCGGATTATGTGGGCACCCCTCACTGATGCAGTACAGATGCCTCCTACATTATTATCCCACTTACTGACTAGCACATAGGATTAATATGGCTCTGACATGTTCTTCACATTTCCTTCCATCCCTCACCTCAAATATGACTTTCACAGGGGCTCCCTTATCCTGCATTAAGGTGACTGCCATTTTTGGGCATTAAAGTGCATGCTTGGCACTTTACTGCCGGAATACCTACTACCGGCCCCATCCTTTATCGCATGCAAACATCTTTAATGCTGTCATTAAGTTTGATATCCAGTGGTTCTTTAACACTCTTTAGTAAACATATCCCCAAGTATTTAGGAGTATCATAAACACTCCAGGGCACTAAAAGAGGAGCAAAAAGCACATATAGAAGCAAGATAAGTACTAGAAGACATCATCAGAAGGGCAAAGTGGTACAAAGAGTACAATGAAGAGCTAACGATAGTGAAAGAGGGCAAGAACCAAGATCAGCTGAAAGGTCCCTGATGTTCTGTGAATCCCTAAAACACCAGAAGATTAACACAATAACTCATTTGCCTATAAAGCCCTGAAACAAGCCAAGAAAACCAACACAGCATCTCAGTTAGCTACAAGGGGCTTACAAAATACCAAGGTGGACAGCACAGCACCCAGATCAGCTGCAAGGTCCTAAAATATGCCAAGAGGGCCAGCACAGTACTTCAATTGGCTACAAAGCCTTAAAGCACACCAAGGAAACAGCACACCAAGCTCAGCTGCAAGGTCCTTGATCAGCTGCAAAGATCTACAACATCCAGAGGGGACTAGTACAGCAACTCAATTGTCTATACAGCCCTGAAACATGTGGGGAGCACCTCAATTGGCTGCAGGGGCTTAAAACACACTAAAGGGAACAGCACAATATCCAGATTGGCTGCAAAGTCCTAAAATATGCCAAGAAGGCTGGCACAACACCTTGATCACCTATAAATCCTAAATTAAATCAAAACAACTACAGTAGCTCAGCTCCTTCTTACCTGAAGGGCCCTAAAACATGCCAAGACCTGTACAGTACCTCAATTGTCTGAAAAGCCCTAAAATATGACAAGCGGATCAGAACAGCACAAAATGTAGCTGCAAAACTGTAAATATACCTAAAGAACCAGTTTCAAAGCTCTAAAACAGGCAAAGTACTACTACTACTACTCCTGATCATTTGTATAGTGCTACAAGATGTATGCAGTGCTGCACAGGCACATGTAAAAGACAGTCCCTGCTCATTCAAGCTTACAATCTATCAAGACAGACAACACAACAGCTGCGGATAAGGATACATCTAGGGGAATGTTAAGGAAACACATAAGAGACTAATCGGATCAGGAACCAACAGAGCCCCAAGTAGGGTTGCCAACTGGCCGGTTTTCAGCCGGCCTGGCCGGTTTTTCCACGGCCAGGCCGGCTGCCGGCGCAGAGGCAAAACCGGCCCTTTAAAAGTCGGGTTTTTTTGCTCTGGCCGCAAGATCGGGAGCGGCCAGAGCAAAAAAACCGGCTTTTCTCCGCTTCAGAGGGAGCCGGGGAAGCCCGCGCGAGGCCCCGGCTCCCTCTGAACAGCCACCAGCGTGAAGAGCCTTTACCTTCACACTGGCGGCTGTTCCTGTGAAGCCGCGAATGCTGGGAAAGGTTAAAGGTTGCCCTTTAACCTTTCCCAGCATTCGCGGCTTCACAGGAACAGCCGCCAGCGTGAAGGAAAAGGCTCTTCACGCTGGTGGCTGTACAGAGGGAGCCGGGGCCTCGCGCGGGCTTCCCCGGCTCCCTCTGAAGCCTCAGACAGTCGCGATGCTGGTCGGGGGGGGGGGCAAGGACTGCATTGGCTGTGATGGGGGGGACCTGGACTGGAAAAGGGCTAAGGGGGGGGGACTTGGACTGGATAAGGACTAAGGGGGGGGGGGACCTGGAATGGAAAAGGGCTAAGGGGGGTGGGAAGTGGACTGTAAAAGGGAAAAGGGGGGGACATGGACTGGAAAAGGGCTAAGGGGGGGGGAACTTGGACTGGAAAAGGGCTAAGGGGGGGGGGACTTGGACTGGAAAAGGGCTAAGGGGGGGGGACTTGGACTGGAAAAGGGCTAAGGGGGGGAACTTGGACTGGAAAAGGGCTAAGGGGGGGACTTGGACTGGAAAAGGGCTAAGGGGGGGGACTTGGACTGGAAAAGGGCTAAGGGGGTGGGACTTGGACTGGAAAAGGGCTAAGGGGGGGGACTTGGACTGGAAAAGGGCTAAGGGGGGGGGGGGGGACTTGGACTGGAAATAGGCTGTGATGGGGGGGACCTGGACTGTAAAAGGGTTATGGGGGGGACATGGACTGGAAATGGGTTGTGATGGGGGTGGAGGGGACCTGGACTGGAAATGGGCTATGGTGGAGGAAGGGGGATCTTGGACTGGAAATAGGCTGTGATTAGGGGGGCTAGGACTGCAAATGGGCTGTGATGGTGCGGGGGGACTCGGACTGCAAATGGGCTGTGATGGTGGGGGGGGGGGGCCTAGGACTGGAAATAGGCTGTGATGGGGGACTTGGACTGGAAATGGGCTGTGATTGGGGGGGGGAGCTAGGACTGGAAATGGCCTGTGATGTGAGGGCTAGCACTGGAAATGGGCTGATGAAGAGCTGGAATAGGACTGAAAATGGGCTGATGTGGGGCATGGGAGAATGGGACTAGAAGGGAGTGGATGCTGGGTGGGCCTAGAACTATAAGGGAATTGATTTGGGGGGAGGACTAGAATGGATGGGGAATGAGAATGGAGAGGGGAAAAATATTTTGTGTGGAAGAAAAGTCTATGATGGGCCGGTATTGGGAGAGTAAGAGGGGCTTGAGAATGGAAGGGTGAAATTTAAACGGATGATAAAGGAATAAGGAAAGAATTGGGGGAAAGAGCAAAAGGGAAACAATCAGTATGTTAAAGCAGAAATAGAGAGAGAATGGAAAACATCTAAAAGAGAAGAAAGGACAAATGGATAGCTCGCAGAAGACACGAAGAAACCAGAAGAAAGTGACTGGAGCAATTGCAACTGAAAAATAAAACACCCCAAACAGAAGGTAGAAAAATACTTTTTATTTTGAATTTATTAACTGGAATATGTCTGGTCTGGGAAGTGTGTATTGCTAACATCTTTGCGTTTTCTTTAGTGCAAGAGGAAATTACTGTATAGTTTTATTTCTCCAGTGTTGTACATTTCATGTTTGGATTTTGGGGTTCCCAGTTTAATTATTATCTGACCAAGGAAGTTAGCCTACATGTATCCTCGGAAATTTTTGTGGGTGGGGCTGGGGGCGGGGCAGGGGTGGGACTAGGGGCGGAGAATGGGTGGAGCATGGCAAGCCACAGGTGTCGGGTTTTTCTCGGTGAAAAAGTTGGCAACCCTAGCCCCAAGACTGGAGGCAAGGCCCTAAAACACCAAAGGAGAGCTAACACAGTAGAAGAAGTGGCATGAGCCCAGGCCACAGGAGTGAGGTAAGCTCAGCTAATCCTTGTGCCAGTAAGTTATTGTCCTGGCTCTGAGGATTTTAGTCCTAGAATAGCAACCTTAAGTACAACTGGCATAGAAGAAGTATTTATCGGCTGCTTAGATGACATGTTGATTGATTCAGCTATCAGGTTGACTAGGCAGATGCCCCATTCCTCCCTCACCACTCCATGCTCATCCCTTTTCTTGGAAGATGTACTAAGCTGGAAGAAGCCTTCATGGAGTGACCTCCAGTCATTCAGAAAAAAAACAAAGTGTTTCTTAGTTGACAACTTGACAAATAGTTTCTTACTTGACAAGTACAGTACTGAAGAATGGTGGATGTGATTATGAGCTGTCACCTCATGATAGCTAAGTTTGATTGGGTTATCAACCTGGATAGGCAGGTGCCCCCTTCTTATGTCAATACTCCACACTTATACCTCTTGATAGATGAAGTACTGTTGCTCATTCAAGGTTATACAGTATCAATAGGTACACTCCCCTGCAAGAACCTCCAAACAAGGCTCATCAATGGTGGAAGATTGATCATGTGCCAGACTTGGGCTGTTTGGAACTGCAAGCTATAGCAATAGAAGAACATCCAAAGAGGCATAGCATGACAACCCAAAGGCATCTACAGTAGTAAAACAGGACAGAGGATCAGAACGAGTAAGGAGAGGGAGAACAGATGAACCACCAGACCACTAATGATTAGGAAGCCCCCCCCCCCCTCCACAAGAAGGGAGGTTTCTGACACCAAGGTCTGTGGCTTCTTTAATTTTAGTCGTGCAAGGCAAAATCAAACTACTTTTTTATAGATATTTTCATACTTTTCCATGGCTGTGTGAAGTTCTCTGGCAACATATGAGGAGTTTTGCACAAAATTTAGTTTGAGGATTTAAATGAGTCAGGAGTTCATTTGCATTTCTAGCATTTCCAGCATTTGTAGAAAAATAGCCCATAAGCCATAACATTTATTGTTGTCTTTAGACACTCAAAAATGGGTCTTTCTACAGAGTGTGAATGTTCACTAATTAATGGTCTTGTACAGTCAAGAATTAACCACCGGTAGTCATTAAAAAAAATTTCAAATCTGTACTGCTGTTGGTTAAAGCTTTAATTGGTTAATTCTTGAGTGTACAAGACCATTAATTAGATAACATTTATTGTGGATTAGTAATACAAGACCAATATTTATTTTATTTAGATATTTAGATTTATTTATTTAGATAACTTTTATTCTGCCTTATTAAGAATCAAAGCGGTTTACAGAGAGCAATAATTTTTACAGGGAACAGAGAACTCCACTAAAATATTGAATCACATTTCATGCAGAGTATTTCTGAGGAACTTATTTACAATCATAAACATATTTACAGAGAGATTATGAGATAGTTTACAGCATTACGTTTGGGTTAAATACATTAGAGTCTGTTGGTGAGTGTGTGTATTGGGTGAGTGTTGAATATTTTCCTTTATGTTGGTTGAGCATCTGTTTCTGTTTGTATATTTCCATAATGCCCTGAGAAGAGTAATGTCTTGATCTTTTTCCGGAATGTGGATAGGTCATTTATGTTTCTTATTATGGCTGAGAGGGTGTTCCATAATGTGGGGGCATAGAAAGAAAAGGCTCTGTTGCTTGTTGAATGATTGGTCCATCTGAATTCAGTTGGGATGGCCAGGGAGTTTTGAGTAATTTCTCTTCTTCTTCTGTTATTTGGGATTTTGTTAATTAGAGTTCTTAGGTGTGATGGGTCTATGTCATGGATTAGTTTGAAAGTGATGATCAAGTTTTTGTACTGGATTCCTTTGTGTATGAGGAGCCAATGTAGTTGTCTCATAATGGGAGTGATATGTTAATATCTGTGAGCCCTTGGTATTACGCGAGCTGCCGTGTGTTGTGCCATTTGCAGAGGCATCAGTGCGTGTTTAGGTAGTCCCTGTAATATGCTATTGTAGAAGTCGATATGTGGATAGATCATGGCTTGTAAGACTGAACAGAAGTAATATGGTTCAAGTAAAGGCCTCAGATGGTGTAACATTCTTATTTTTCTATAGATTGCTTGGGTTGTGTTGCTAATGAGAGATGTTAGGTTTAGGTTTTAGTCTAGCGTGATACCTAGATATCTTACTTTGTTTTTTACTTCAAGGGTGGCGTCTTTTACTTGAAATTTTGTGGGGGTTTGACTTTTTTGTTCCTGGTGATAAAGAGAACGTCAGTTTTATTGAAGTTTATTTTGAGGTTTTGTGACCAAAGAAATTCTGAGGCTCTGTTAAAGCATTTTATTATTTGCTGAAAGTCAGGATTGTCTGTATTGATCGTGAGATACATCATTATGTTGTCCATGCAATGTGATAATACACTTTGTGCTTATGAAACACGTTGCATATTGGCTGAAGGTAAATGTTAAACAGTAAGGCAGATAATGATGATCCTTGGGTATAAGTGTTAGAGCTGGTCTATCCAATTTTTACCTGCTGGATGCGGTTTGTTAGGTAAGATTCAAACCAACAGCTATATCGAGGAAGATCAGTATAAAAGCTTGTCTGATATTTGATATTCCTTTAATGAAGTTGTCAAATAAGTCCAATAGGAGTGTTTCCACTCTGTGATATGCTCCAAAACCACATTGCTGTGGGTCATGAGTGTCTAAGTGGTCTTGCAATTGATGCTGAATGATCTTCTCAATTATTTTTGCCATAATTTTTTTTGTGCCATCAAGTCAGTTTTGGCTCATAGCACCCCAGCTACCTCTGGTTTTTTTTGGCAATGTATCACTAGAAGTAGATTGCCAGCCTCCTCTGGGTTTTCTTGGCAATGTATCACTAGAAGTAGATTGCCAGCCTTTTCTTCTGAGTCAATGGAGGGTAAAGTGACTTGCCCAAAGTCACAAGGAGTGCCAGTGGGGATTGAACCCTTGACCTTCTAGGTACTAGGCAGTTGCTCTAACCACTAGGCTACTCCTCCTTTGCTGTAAATGGTAGGCTTGAAATAGAATAGTAGGAGTTGGGGTTGGTTTTTGTCTAATGAGTTCTACTTAAGAATTGGTCTAATCAAAGCTTCCTTTAATGCTACAGGCATATGTACATAGGCTAGTGAGAAGTTGACCATCTTGAATATGTATGACGCCATTTCTGTTTGTGTCATTTTTAACCAATTGACAGGGCATGTGGTGATGGGTGGTGTTGATGGCCATGATGATTTTATCAAGGTACTCTAAACTGATTTGAGAAAACAAGTGCCATGGAGTGATGGTATTGTTGGTTAGGGTGGTGAGGAGCAATGTAGTATCTGATTGAGATTGCCGTTTGCTCATGTAGTAGATGGCCAACACCTGAGGGACGATTATGCTTGTGCTGTCCTCCTTATTCTGGGAGCGTGTCAGGGATCTCACAATCCCAAATAGTTCCCTTGGACAGTTCAGGGATCTTAGTAATAATTTAATGTGGTTCTATTTTTTGTGGGTTTTTATGTTTTCTTGGTAAGTTTGGAATGTGTTCATGTAGCTATTTGGAACACAAGTGAGATCCATGAACCTTTGCTTTGAAAATACATTCTGGAGTAACATGACATTTTTTGGGTATGCTAGAGCATGTGTTGCATCACTTGTCTCTGGCCTCTTCCTTTTCTTCCCATTTCTTCCCTGCCTTTTCCATCTCTTCTACCCCACAGCACCCATAACCTTTACTGCTCCAAAAATTCTCTCTCCTGTATCAGTGATCCCTCCACGCATCTTGTTATCTAAACCCATGAAATAACATGTGCACTAAAATTTAATAGCTGGTCCATGGTACATTTTAAATTTAGGTCTCAGAAAGTCGGTCCTAAATAGTACATGCAGATGTGCATACTATAATATTTATCATACACCCAATAAAGACTCATCTGCTTTGAACATTCCTTATTACCTACCCAAAGGTGCTAATTTTAGTATATATACTGTATGTTTTAGTCCTCTGAGACTTTTTTACAAGTTTAATTTTTGAGAATTGAGTTCTAAAACTTACTGGGAAGTTTAATTTTCCCTTCTTCTATTGCTGTTACTGTTGCCAAAATTACTCATTTTATCAACTTCCATTATGACTGCTACAAGTACATAATGTCTGTAATGTCAAAGTGTTATTAGCAATGTGTCTGCTTTTGTGCCTTTTGGCACTGAAAGTCTCGCTTCTTCAAGAATCACAGACCAAATTAAAAAAAAAAGACAAGCACTTATCCTGGGTGATTTGTGACACTCTCTTACAGCATGCCTCCTGTCTTCATTTACCTCACTGGTATATGGGTTTGTATCCTAGATATTAGGATCATCATTCAGTGTGTCAATGCCTCAGTTTGCTGTCTCCCACTGTTGTATGAAAAATGGAAAACGTTTTTTGCTTGAATTTTTACCTTATGAAACTTGTAGGATATAATGTCTTTTCATGTACCAAGGTCTCAGTTTAAAACATCGCAGCTTACTTTTCAAAGGGGCACTAAGTACCGTCTTTTAATTCTGCTGCTGTTTACATCAATGACCTTTATGTTGTGTACACTTTGACCATTATCCTTCTTTTCTTTATTTAAACTTAATATCTTAACACATGTAAACTGATATTATTGTTGTATTCTTGTTATATTCTTTTTTCGTCTTATGACCAATAAATATTTCTCCACCTCATATGAAAAAATATCTTAAAATAAAAAAGATTTCCCCAAAAACTTCTTACACGTGATCAAGAGTTCATAGCGCTTCAAAAGTAAAATTTGAGAAATATAGCCATCTGTATACTTTCTTAATCAATCTTCTCTATTGTTGCAAAAAAAAATTTTTTTGGTAACTTCATCGATGCAACCAATAGAAGAAAAACTGTTATAGTACTTAGCTTCAGGTATGCTGCTATATATCGATGTAGAAGCACTATGAAATTGCGATGTTTTCTCAGCTGCAATACAATCCCAACGCCGGATATCTAAGGCGCCCAAGCGTTTCACCATATGTTTCTTCAGGGGCTTTTTGTTTCAATGTATCTACAGAGATCACATAACAAACTCAGCCAAAATGTCTCTTACTATTCTGTTACTACTTTGTTTCATATTTAACTACAATTCTATTATGTTGTATATAATGGATTAAAGAAAAACATACCATAAGAATCTTCATCCTGCTTTCATTCACTCACAGGGGAAACTTGACTGCTAGCCGGAGTAACAAAGCGAAAAAACGCCGCGCATGCTCTTTAGGACAATTCTCTAATCCTATGGAAATTTAAAAACGGAAGCTCCTCCTTCTAGCTTTCAACTAACCATTCAAATCTTTACATGCACATTGACCAATCAAGTGTGGCGTTGAGACCTTGAGGACGTACAGTATTCAAAGTGAAAATCCAACGTTGTTCTTCATGTAATAAGGTTTGTTCTCGTGTCTTATAATAATGTAGGAGGCATCTGTACTGCATCAGTGAGGGGTGCCCACATAATCCGCTGTAATGTCAGTGTGTGGCATAGGATTGAGAAGAAGTGTGCACTGGTGGAGCCAGCATCACCACGATGTGGGCATCAAAAGGATGACTGAGCAGGAGTGGTGAAGTGCAGATAATTTACTTAATTCCTAACAAAGCAACAGTAATTATCTTCAAGGCCATACACCAATGTTCAACAGAAATTCTACAAACCATAGTAACCAGAGACACTAGCAGCAGACCCAAACGAACCCAAGGCAGCAATAGACTCCTCACCCCAGCCGGATATCACAAAATGAAACAATCAGCATCCAGAAGAGCCATTTTACTCTCGGCACCAGACCTTTGGAACACCCTCCCTGAGGAACTAAGAGCACAAAGGGACCTCAAGGCCTCATTTGAACAAGGACCTTAATTTCCACCCTTGCCAAAAAACATCAAGCACCATCATCTCAGGCCTGGGGCACAACCCCCCAGAAATATATGTATGTCTTGTCACCTCTGTTGAATGTAGACCCTCGCCCCATCCCTAACCACTTTGATTGAAGGATAAGGTGGTATACAAAACTGGCTAAATTAATTAATTAATTAATTAATTAATGTGTGCTAATTAACCTAGTATGCCTCAATTCTTTCATATTGTTGTACACCTTTGAACATACTATTAAAATATTATGATGACATACAGTTGGAATATTTCCAATTATTTCTTGAGATATTGTATACAACATACCTACAATGCAAGAATGCCAATAATGTTCACCACAACTGTAGGTCCCTATTGTTAGCCTATTTTAGAAAGATGCATAGGGGGTCTTTTACTAAAGGGTACTAAGGTGTTGCATCTAATGTGCCAATAGCACCAAAACTATGGTGCATTATTTATTTAACTAGGCTTATATACTGCTTTTCTACCAGTCAAGGTGGTATACATTCAGGTACTGTATATATTTTTTCCCTTGTCCCTGAAGGGCTCACAATCTATATTTTAGGACCTTTGGTAATGGAGGATTTGATGGCTTGCCTAGGGCCACAGGGAGCACTTGTGGGACTGGTGTTCCTGTTCTCTGGTGGGATTTGAACCCCTGGCCCTCTGGCCTGAGGGTGGCTTGCTCCAGCCACTGGGCCATGACTCCTTCCCGCCCTCATCCCACCACTCTGTTGACACCCAGGGAAATACTTTCCATGCCCTCAACAGTTAACGCAGAGCCCTGTTCCCTAGAATGAACCACATTAGTGCATGTACACCTAACTCCACCTATTGAGGTAGCGTTAGGTGAACCAATGCTAGTGCATGACCCTATCAAAGGTTGCACAGTTAGCGCACAAATAGTCCAATGCTAACTGTCATGGCTGTACAGTAGTTGGCAATGTGTGTCTCAATACACATTCAACATGTACTAGAATATGCATTGACGGCTCGCCCCCTTTAGTATAAGACCCCATAGATGTCTATGTATCTTTATAAAATACTAGCTCAAATCTGTAGGATATTTTTTGCTAAATTGAAATTCAAGGTATTTATGCTGCTTGGGAGTAGGCATTAATTCTAGCTTGCAGAGTATGCATATATACAGCACTATACCTAGCCCTGTGTGAGCGGTGCAGCCGCACAAGGCACAACAAAATAGAAGCATATTTGGTGTTGCCAGCCTTGGCTCCCCCACCCCATGATGCCTGCCCTTGCCCTGTAGTTGCCGCTTTCCGTGTTCCCTTGGCAGCAGCGGAGCGGACCTCAGATTGAAAAAAACAAATGTGGGTCTTTCTGACTCTGTGCTTGCATGTTGGCCTGATACTGTCCTCCACTGATTTATGCTCACGTTAAAGGAGGAAGGGGCCAGACCAGCCATTCGAGCATGGAGTTGCAAAGACCTGCATTTGAATGGCTGGTCTGGTCCCTCCCTCCTCCGATGCAAGCCTCCGTCAGAGGAGGGAGGGATCAGATCTGTGTACAAAGCGGAGTTGGAAAGGCCTGCATTCTTTTTTTTCAATTGAAGGTTCGCTCCGCTGCTGCTGCTGCCACTGCCACCAAGGGAACACGAAAAACAGCAGCAGCTGGGCAAGGGCAGGCAGTGTGAGGGGAGCCAGCTGGACATGGAGGTAAAGATGGGTTGATGCTGGACATGAGGTAAATTACAAACCTGTTATTGTGGGGTGGGGGGCGGTTCCAGATGTGCAAGTCGCACAGGGTGCATTTATGGCTTGCTTCGGCCCTGCATACTGTATACACACATATTTTATAAAATATGATCTTAGTTACATTCTCCTTCCCAAAAAAAAGAGATACACAAACATTTTATTGTTAGGTTGTTAACTATTTTGGCAAATGAACAATAATTTGGAGAACTGGAGAACATATTGTTTGGTAAATATATATATATATATATATATATATATATATATATATATATATATATAAATTTACTCTTTATTGACATTTTATAATAACACTCAAGTAATTACATTAAGTGAAATGAAAGAAATACGGGAAATACATATAAAATACTTGCATATAACCCATAAAATAAGAAATAAATCATCCCTAAATTAGCCCACAAAGAAAATTAGGGGGGCTACAGGAAATCAAAATCCAATGTGTGCCTTCGAGTCAGTCCTGACTCCTGGCGACCCAGAAGCTCCTGGGTTTTCTTGGCAGGGTCACCGGAAGTAGATTGCCAAGCCTTTCTTCCGAGGCAATGGAGGGTTTATCAATACCCTAATTAGACCCTTTTACAGGAAGACAACTAAGGTACAAACATAAGGGAAAAAAAAGGAGAAATACATTTCACCAAGCCAAGACTTAAGCGTCAGCCGTAATGGGACCAACCTCGACCCTAATCTCTTCCCTCACACAAAGAAATTCTAAGAGCTGTTTTGGATCAAAAAATAGGAAATGTTTCCCCTGGTAGGAAACATAACATCTAGATGGATATTTTAACATAAAAGAGACACCCAATGAGGTGGTCCTGGATCAAAAAGCCAGGAAATCCTTCTTCCTTAATTGGGTGGCTCCTGATAAATCAGGAAATATACAAACTTTTGCTCCCAAAAACAAGTCATTAATATTTTTAAAAAAGGATTGAAGAATTAAAGCTCTGTCAGCTTCCAAAGCCAGAGTTACAAGCATGGTAGTCCTCTCTGTAACTACATCTAAAGAACTTTCAAGAAATCCTGTTAAGTCCCCCAGTCCACTCACAGAGGCCTCAACATTCTTCCTCTTAGTCTCCAAGATGTTAACAGACAGATATATTTTTTAACCCAGTGTGAGCTCCAGAAATGATCTCTATTATCTCTTTTCCAGAGAGGACTGTAGTTTATGGCTTATGAAGGCATATTTTAGACATGACATCTAGCTGCAATCTGGGACATCCAGGTCAAAACGTATGAAAAAAAGACCAGTCATGAGCAAGTTTTGGCCCAATTTTGCAAACTTCTACATTCCCGAAATAGATGGCAGAGGCCATAGCCACAGAGACATCCTGGCAGCTAAATTTTAGAACAGGACATCTATCCCGTGCTGCATGCACGTCCCTGCCTACTATTCTGCAAGTGGAGACATGCATCAACATGCTGACCAGAAAACAACTGTCCCCATTTCCCTTTAGTTTTCTTTATGATCATGAATATTATTGGGGGTATAAGAGTACGTTCGTCGTTACTCCCTCCAGGTGCTTTTCTGATGCTTATTTTTGCCCTGAAGCATGAAGAGGCATGAACGTTATCACTGGTGGGTTGAGACGTACTCCCCATTTCTGAAATCAGGCACACATGTGTATCTTTACTGGAATGTCTCAGACATGCCTCTACCACACCCCCATGTGACTCAGACATTCTCATGCTGGGGACGTCTATATACCTGGCTTTCTAAAATGGCTACAAGGATATCTTCATGATTTGCCCTTCCGCGTGCCTGTTTTCAGATGTCCAACTCATGGTCTAGAACTTCTAAAATGACTCCCTTAGCTGATACCTGTGGAAGAAAATGCTAGGCTAATTGGGTAATGAAATAGGAATGTGAACAGGGCAATAATGTTCCATTTGTTTATTTGATATTTAATTTGACAGTTTTAATTTAATCTGTTGGTCCCCGCCCTAGGGGGGTCAATATGCCCAGTGTATGTGTAGTTTGCTATGATTTATCATTTTTCTATGAGCGGTCATCAGATTGAGCAGGTAATGTTTAATTTCTCTTGTTATCAGTTTTTTACTCAGAATAGCGGTCGGCCACCTTGTACACGGTCTAGGGATTTTTGGTGCAATCGTTTCATGGGACTTTTTAAATTTTAATTATTTATTTATTTATTTATCACATTGTAGTCATCCACGGTTTGGATTTCGTGTTATCATTCGATCCCTTCTGTTATTTTATCTTAGTCCGCGGGCTCCTTGTTTGGGGGTTTAACTGGCACAGTGCATGTATAGGTGTTTTTTTTTAATAATTATCACATGGAACAATCGATGGGCCAAGTGCTCATGTTTTTAACTTTTTATTATTTATTTTTATGTGTAGTTGGCCTTTATGATTGTTATACGGAGTATCTGATGTTTTATTTCTTTTATTACTTTAAATTTTTTTCACGCAAGGTGCCTACATGCTCAGGATATGTTAAAGGGTGGTTACATTAAGGACATGGTTGTTTTACGTAGTCTTTGGGACTTCCTACATTTTCTATACTTTTTAAATATCTGAATTTAATTTAATTTTGTATTTGGTGCGATTTACTTGATTCCCGTTTATTTGCGTTTTTCCCGCCCTGGGGGTGTTTAAATGACACAGCGCATGTGCAGGCATTCTTCACGATATAGTTGATCTCTTCGTGAGCACTTGTCATATGGAGGATTTGGGATTTTAACTCTCAGGTTTTTTAATATTATATCATTTATTATTCATTATTTATTCTTTATCTTGTAGTATGTGGGTCACGTTTCTATCGGGTTTAATATCTGATGTGGTTTTGATTAATCGATGGATGCACCTTGTTCTACTTAGCTGATGCAAAGTTCTGATTTTACATTTGTCTAAGGACCCCCCCCCCCGAGCCTCAATTGTCTTATGTTCAGTTTGCAATGTACATAGTAACATGAGACATAACTATATATCACTTTTTGTTGTCATCATCTTTATTATTAACTTATACCTGTCATCTTTTTGTGATTCCTTTTAGTAAAGTCCGAAGGCGATTCTAGGGCTACATAGTTACACAAAACAATGTGGTATTAGCGATTGACCTTATATACTCATAAGGTATTTGCACTTATGTACAATCTTATGTACAATCTTATGTTTTTTATTTTTTGATAAGCACAGTAAATAGATAAAATTATTAGTTTTTTTTGTGTAGTCTCCCTCCTCTTAGGGTTTCATTTTGTTTCTTTTTATTTTATAGTTAAGGTTGCAATTGGTTGATTGTTTTCAGATTTTTATAACTTGTAATGGTTTATTTATGTATATGTGCACAAATAGTGATGTACTCTATCCCAACTGATTCACTCCTGTTTTCCTCGTCCCTCCTTTAGTTTCCCATTAGTTTATCACTGGTGTTTCTCTTTTTGCAAACAGTTTGTTAAAGGCTGTTTTTTATGTATATTTATGTATGAAATACCCATTGTGAACATTTGTATGACTGCATGCACTTTATAGTTATATTGATTAATGTACTTTTATATTGATTAATGTACTTTTATGTTTATATGTATATGGTTGTTATATATGTTTTATGAAATTAATAATTGATTAAGATGTTGCACTTATTATTTTTTTGCTATCCTTGTTTTTATTGTTTAATTTCATTTTATTTTGATTTTAACTTGCATACTCTTATTAATTTACTATTCTTATTCATGTTTTAACTATTTATTTATTTATTAGTGAGCCAAATAGCCCTGAGGAAGTATTTTACGAAACACGGCCAGTGTCGGGTTTATTGGCACACTCGTCCTTTTAAGAATAATAAAGGCTGCTTTTGCTCCTGCTGACATGTTTCTAGACTGGTTTTTGTGCCATTTGTTTATTTGGCCTTTTTTCTTGATTTCCAGATTTTTTTTAAATTAAATTTACATTTGTTTTAGTAAAAAAAAGCTTAATAAAATTACAATTTTTAATTTGCACTGACTTGGGGCATGTTTACTAAAGGTTAACATGTGGTAACAGATGTTACTGTGCATTAAGGGGCTCTTTTACTGAAGGTTAATGTGTGTTAATGAAGTTAACGCATGGTAAGTACCATTGCACCCATAGACATAAAAGGGCTGTGGGCACTTAGCACACTTCATTAATGCACATTAAAACCTTTAGTAAAAGGGTCCCGAAGTGCCCCCTGCAAACTGTTTTATCCCTATGGTCACAGTGACACTCAACATGTGGTAACGTCCATTACCCCAAGTTAAGCTTTAGTAAATCTGCTCCTTAATGCACATTCATTCATAGGCTAAAGTGCTGAAAGTGCACCAACAAATGCACATCCCTAGAGTGTAATAGAAAACATTGAAAAATACCTGGGGCAGCGATAAATAACAAAGTATGTTACTGAAGCCCTACAGAGATAAGTTCTCATTGAGCTAGAAGCCTAAACTGCTGAATACAAAACTTTGTCAAACAACAAAAAAAAAATCTGATAAATAGCATTTACGCAGACTGAATTGAATTTATGATGACATATCCACTCTCTTTTTTTTTTTTTTTTTACAATACTAATCTTTCGAGAACCCTTCAATATTTATTGTTATCATTTATACCTTGATGATAATGTCCAGAGTTGCGCTCAAAAATAACACAATAATATATGTGTCTATATATTTCTCAGCTAATTAAACAATAGTTAACCAGATCTTCAGATTTCCAAAGGTCTCAGTCTGTAGCCAGCCGGGCTATTTGGATAGAATCTCCACAGCTGTAGCTAGCAATCACATCAATGACCTTTTTATGGAAACCTATTTTATAAAACATGCCCCACACTAATGAAAGTGATAGTGATAGTTCCAGACTTTTAGACTTGGTGTTGAAAAGCACATATGCCAAATCATTCAAATATTTCATATATTCATAAAAATAGCACTTAACTGGCACTGTGCTGCTGTGCTGCTGTGATCCAAGCTCTCAAAAATATTGCATAGGCTGGAAACTATACGCCAATTTGACGCTCTCATTGGGGTCCCACTGCGGCGTTTCACTGTCCGCGGTTCATCAGGGGAACCTCATTGCCTTAAGTTCATGCTGAGAAAATAATACATAACCTTTCATAAACTTCAAACTCGCTTATTTAACAGTCTATACACATCAAAGTGCACTTTTTCTTATAGTACTCACTGCAAAACGATGCTGCCGACCTTCCGTGACTTCATATGGTTTGATTCCTTACTGATTTAACCAACTGTTGAAAAAGCGCCGCGCATGCGGATTACTCGGGTATACGAGTTTTTATAACACCCTGAATGATCAATGAAATGTTCACATGACGCGATCACCCAATGAGTAAGTGAAACACTGCTAGCCTAGAAAATACATTAACATGGGATATCGTGAGCTACATCTACTCAATGTTGCTACTGCGTTACTGATGAAACTTCTCGTAATAATGTAACCATTATTACATGCAGCTCGTCCATTCTATGGACGCATTTAGCCCCATTGGAATAACTGTGTTAAGTTTAAATATCCATTGTTGCTCCTTGCGTGTCAATGTTTGGTCAAGTGATCGCCCTCTAGTCCCACGTTGCACCTGCTCAATTGCCAAACACCGGAATTGATCGAACGTGTGTTGGTGCTCCAAACTGTGTGCAACTATAGGGGCTTCAAGTCGACCACATTTCAAACGGCTTCTGTGTTCACGCAAACGTGTCCGCAGCTGTCGTATTGTTTTCCCTATATACCAAAGGTTGCACGGGCATTGCATGCCATAGACTACTGCTTGAGAGTCACAGTTAGTGTTTGTACGAAGTGTGTATCGAAATTGGCCATATTCAAAATACTTCGTCTCAATCATGACTGTGCATACATCACAATGCCCACATTTCATGTGGCCCCCCTCGATCAATAATGGTTGTCTTGAAACAGAAATGGATCTACTTAATCTGTCCTTCAGTGTGCGGCCCCGCCGCCAGACACATCTAATACGTTTGTTGGTTAGTTCTGGGCTCGCATGAAGAACTTTACTGTGGCTTGCTACGATTCTTTGAATAGAATTGCTTAATGGCGAATACCCAGTGATCAAATTAACCACAGAATCATCCTTCTGCGTGGCTTGACTGCTCGATCTACTTGACAGCAGCAGATGTCTGTGATTATACAGTGCACGTCAGTATGCCTTGGAGACAATAGAAGCTGGATAGCCTCTACTTACAAACTGTCTCTTCAAATGTTGAGCATGTCGTTTGAATTCGTCGACATTCGAACAATTTCTACGGAATCTGAGAAACTGTGAAAAGGGAAGCCCTTCCTTTAGTCATCTTGGATGCTGGCTGGTGAAATGGAGCAACGCATTACGATCCGTCGGTTTCCTAAACACAGATGTCTTCCATGCACTGCCCACCTTTGTTACTTGCACATCTAAATAAGTGATCTGTTGCTGATGGTACTTATAGGTAAATTTTATATTATTATCACAAGTGTTAAGCCATGATATAAATTGCAAAAACAGATCTTCAGTGCCTCTCCACAAAATAAATATATCATCGATATATCTTTTCCAGATTACCAGGTGACATTGATACCTAGAGCCTAGCACCTAACGAGATTCAAATTGACTCATGTCTCAAATTGACTCAAATTGACTCACACCAGAGGCAGTGTGTTAGAGCCATTATCAATATACCTTGACTCTTTTCTGCGCCCTCTGTTAACAACGATTCCCTCGTATTTACGTGATACCACTCAATTTTTACAAATAGTTGAGGAAATGAATGAATGGGACACTGAACCGGAGCTGTTGTTGGCTACGCTGGACGTGACAGCACTGTACACAAGTATCCCACAAGACGCAGCTATCAACACGGTGCAGCTTATGCTAGCTGCCAGAGGGGATCTGTCTGATATACAGCAAAGATTTCTGATTGCACTGGCCAACTTAGCGATCAGTGAGAATTATTTTGAGTTTGAGGGAAAGTTATATAAACAAATTGCGGGAGTGGCGATGGGCGCCACATGTGCGCCGTCCATCGCCAACTTCTACATGAGTCAATTTGAATCTCGTTGGGTGCTAGGCTCTAGGTATCAATCAATAGAATGGACGAGCTGCATGTAATAATGGTTACATTATTACGAGAAGTTTCATCAGTAACGCAGTAGCAACATTGAGTAGATGTAGCTCACGATATCCCATGTTAATGTATTTTCTAGGCTAGCAGTGTTTCACTTACTCATTGGGTGATCGCGTCATGTGAACATTTCATTGATCATTCAGGGTGTTATAAAAACTCGTATACCCGAGTAATCCGCATGCGCAGCGCTTTTTCAACAGTTGGTTAAATCAGTAAGGAATCAAACCATATGAAGTCACGGAAGGTCGGCAGCATCGTTTTGCAGTGAGTACTATAAGAAAAAGTGCACTTTGATGTGTATAGACTGTTAAATAAGCGAGTTTGAAGTTTATGAAAGGTTATGTATTATTTTCTCAGCATGAACTTAAGGCAATGAGGTTCCCCTGATGAACCGCGGACAGTGAAACGCCGCAGTGGGACCCCAATGAGAGCGTCAATTTGGCGTATAGTTTCCAGCCTATGCAATATTTTTGAGAGCTTGGATCACAGCAGCACAGCAGCACAGTGCCAGTTAAGTGCTATTTTTATGAATATATGAAATATTTGAATGATTTGGCATATGTGCTTTTCAACACCAAGTCTAAAAGTCTGGAACTATCACTATCACTTTCATTAGTGTGGGGCATGTTTTATAAAATAGGTTTCCATAAAAAGGTCATTGATGTGATTGCTAGCTACAGCTGTGGAGATTCTATCCAAATAGCCCGGCTGGCTACAGACTGAGACCTTTGGAAATCTGAAGATCTGGTTAACTATTGTTTAATTAGCTGAGAAATATATAGACACATATATTATTGTGTTATTTTTGAGCACAACTCTGGACATTATCTGCATATCGCTCAGTTAGAGACTTAGGTATTTGTATCATTTATACCTTAACAAATGGCCAGAGGCCCACATTGAAATGTTCAGTGGTTGGATATATTTCTAAAGTGTATCCATTAAAAGTCTGAGTCACATTGCCTCTTATATAAATTTTATCGTATCCTTCAAAGGTACTATTAAAACAGAAGTTAGAATATCCTCATAGAAATGATGCAATAAAAGCAGGTAGAGCAGATAGATAGTGAGTGCTTCCAGTCTACCTGAATCAGCAGCTAATAGGTAGCCAATACAACTGTTATGGTTGTTACTATTGTAGGCTCATTTCCAGACTTCCATTGTATCCAGCAGCATACACACAATCAAAATCATTAGCCTTGAATTCCAAAGTTCTGCGACCAAAAGTGGCATTGTCTCCTTTAGCTGCTGCGAGCAGAATCGTCTCCAGGTTAATTGCCATATCAATGTCTTTCTGATCACAATGGTGAGCCAGTTCGCATGCAAGAGAAGTACTGTATTCTGTAATATTCTGCTGGACTCTGTAAGGTACAGCCAGCTTCTCCAACCCTTTTAGGGGTCTCTGGTGCTTTGTTAACACTGTTGCTTCAGCCAGATCTGTTGCATCCTCCATCACTGACTTGTAGAAAGTTTCACAGGCCTCTTCTGACCACTGCTGCAGGAGAAATCCTTGTGCTAGATTTACTGCTTTTTGTGCATCTTTTAGTGTTGTGTTAACTGCTTGCAGTGTTTTAGATCACTGCTTATAAGACAGGAACAAAGGAAAGACACTGATCATAAAATGTATTGAATTTATCTAGCATTGGCAAAATGCCTGCAGCTTGTCTACCATATTCAACATGTGATTCCTCATTCATTGTGTCATCACTCACAGTACAGAGAAAACTGCAGTTATCTATGATGAATTGAACTGCACCAATGCAAACAATCTGTCTTGATAGACAGAGGGTATTCAGGTTTTGATTCTAGGGACTTAATTCTTTCTTTTTTATGTGTCATCAAGTCAGTGCTGACTCCTAGTGACCCAGCAGCCCCTGGGTTTTCCTGGCAAGGTGTGATCAGAAGTAGATTGCCAGGCCTTTTCTTCTGAGGCAATGGTGGGTAAAGTGACTTGTCCAAGGTCACAAGGAATACCAGTGGGCAGGGCCGGCCCGTCCATTGAGCGAGAATGTTTTTTGCACAGGGCCCTGCGTTTCAGGGGGCCCCGCGCAAAAACCATTCTGATCCTAAAGTAAAATTTAAAAAAAAAAAGCTGTCTTCTCCTGCTGCCGGGGCCGCCGCGGCAGAATCGAGTGTGCCGCAGGGCCCCCCCCTGTCCAGCAGAGCCTGCCCTCCCCCGTATCACCTCTCTCTTCGTAGCTGCAGTGACACGCGCCGGCTTTCAGAGCGCGAGGGGAGAGTTTCTCCCTCGCTGCTCTGTTAGCCTCTCTTCATAGGGGTATCCTTCCATCCCCTTTACCATTTTGGTGGCTCTTCTCTGAACCTTTTCTAATAATGCTATATCCTTTTTAAGATACGGCGACCAGAATTGCGCACAATATTCAAGGTACATTCTCACCATGGAATGATATAGAAGCATTATAATATCCTTTTTTTTATTTTGCTTTCCTTTCCTTATGATACCTAGCATTCTATTTGCTTTCTTGGCCGCTGCTGCACACTGGACCGAGGGTTTTAACATGTTATCCACAATGACACCTAAATCTTTTTCCTCGGTGGTGTTTCCTAATGTGGAACCTTGCATCATGTAACCATAGTTTGGTTGTTCTTCCCTAGGTGCATAACTTTGCACTAGTCCACATTAAATTTCATCAGCCAATTTGATGCCCAATCTTCCAATTTATCAAGATCCTCTTGTAATTATCCACAATTCTCTTGGGTTTTAACAACTATATAGTTTTGTGTCATCTGCAAATTTGATAACCTAACTCATTATTCCCTTTTCAAGGTCATTTACGAATATGTCAAAAAGCAGTGGACCAGAGGCGGAGCCAGCCGCGGACTAAGATGGCCGCGTGAATCGCTTCTCTTGGGGACCCGAGCTAATTTGACACTCCTTTTTGGATTTGTATTCTGCTAACCCCATCTCTTGGTCATTGTGTAAAGATATCATGTCTTGCTCTAAGCAAACTCGTTTGGATTTCGTGGCTGGGACGGGTTCCGGCTCAAAGAGAGCGAAGTCGGATCCCCCATCTCCTCTCAAGATGGCGGCGCAAAAGGAGCATTCGGAAGGCTTTCAAGAATTGCTCGGTGAAATAAGATCAGTATGTGCCCTTGTTGAGAATAACGCTGAAGCACTGGAGGTGGTTCAGGCGGACTTAAAAGAGGTGCGAAGTGCATTGGACATTTTAAATGCTCGAATGGATAAATTGGAAGGACGGGTGAATAAGCAGGAGGACGCAGTTAAGGAAGTGAAACAGACTGTGAAACGTATGGTAAAATTGGAGCAGCTTGTCGAGGACATGAACAACAGGTCACGGAGAAATAATATCCGTATCATTGGTTTACCTGAAGGGATTGAAGGGAAGGACCCGGTGTTATACTTGGAGGATTTAATTCCTCGTCTTCTCAAACTGGATTTTCGCAAGCCGTTCGAGATTGAAAGAGCACACAGAATACCGGCTCAGCGGGGCGCGCGGGAAGGCAGACCTAGGCCCATGATTTTGTGCGTGCTACGCCATCAACAAGTGGTGCATATCATGGCAGCGGCCAGGGCTTTTTCATCGTTGCAACTGGAAGGGCACAAGCTCTTCTTCTATCTGAATTACAGTAAGAGCACAGCAGTAAAGAGGAAGCAATTCTTGTTGTTGCGCCCGAGACTGCGAAATCTTCAGGCTCGATTTGGCCTGTTTTATCCAGCATCCATGAAGATCACATTACACAACTCTACAAGGACATTTGATGAGCCTGGGCCGTTGGAAAAATATATAGAGGAACAAGAGTGCCTCCAAATGTCCAGCTAGGCGCTTCATGTGTCAAATGTTTTAACTTTGTTTGTATGGTCGGGTTCTTCCAGCCCAGTTGGCTCTGTGGCCTAATTGGCCTGTCATTTCATGGTTTGATTTCTTGTATTTATCATGGCATGAGAGCTGGGAGTACCCTGTTGGGGTTGGCGGATGGGTGAATTGTTCTTTGTGTGGAGTGGGTATAGAGTATCATGTTAGATGTGTTGTTGTGTCATTTGTTGTTTGCAGTTTACTCCTGTTTTGCTCGGGCCCGGCGGGGGCCATGAGTGCCGCACTGTCTCACCTGGGGATGGGTGGGGGTCTTCACAGGGGGGTGGGAGAGCTCTTTACTGTTTGGGTTAGTTCCTTGGGATTTGTTGGGGCTCCTTGCTTGGGCCTGATTGGCTGGAGGAGCATGGATCTGGCAGGCTTCGAGAATCTTAGCAACATTAGAAATGGCGACTGCTGGTAAGGGATTAAAGTTGATGTCCTTTAACGTCAAAGGGATTCAGAATCCCATCAAAAGGAAGAAGATTTTAAGTTATGCTTTAAAACAGCATGTAGATATTTTACTTTTACAGGAAACACATTTGAACACCATAGAATCAAGGAAGCTGGGTGGGGGGCCTTATGAGTTGGTCTGTCATGCTCCTGCAGTCCAAAAGAAAAAAGGAGTGGCTATATTAGTCCGTCGGACCCTAGGAGCATTGCTGGAAGCCAATTGTAATGATACAGATGGAAGATGGGCCATGACAAGACTGCTTGTTAAGGGGGCGCATTTGGTGATTTTCAATGTATATGCTCCGAATGTAGATGACCCTGACTTCTTCCAATCTTTGATAGCTAAGGTGCAAGAGGTCATACAATGGCCCATAGTAATAGGTGGAGATTTTAATATGACATTGGACCCTATTCTGGATCGTTGTCCCTGTAAAAAAGAAGCACATACTCGCGCTAGTGTGGTACTTAGAGCAGGAATGGCCTCATTGGGGCTGGTTGATATCTGGAGACTTATGCATTCCACGGAAAAGGATTTTACTTTTTTTTCACCTTCACATAATTCTCAGTCTCGTATTGACTATTTTTTAATTTCTAAAGTTTTAGTGTCTGCAACGTCATGTACTGATATTTTGGCCCATCATATTTCAGATCACGCTGCTATTACTATGGGGCTTCGATCTTTGGAAAGAGAAGTCCGCTCAGACGTGTGGTCTTTTAAAAGATCCTTCTTGGCAGAGGCCGATTTTCAGACTATTATTAAAGATGCTTTGGCTGAGTATTTTCGGAATAATGTGTCATCAGAAACCACGGGTTGGGCATGGTGGGAAGCATGTAAGGCGACTTTGCGGGCCGTGATTACGAGTTATTCTATAAAAGATGCTAAAGTAAAGGCTATGCAACTTAAGCTGTTGGAAGAACAAATTAAAGCGGGAGAACGACTCTGGAGTAAAACTGCGGAGAAAGGCATATTGCTGAGTCTGCAAAGGTTGCGGGGGCAGTACAACTCTATCTTAAGTGCAGAGGTTGAGCAGGTCATGGGTTTGCAACATTCTCATTATTATATTGAACAAAATAGGGCGAGCAAATTGCTGGCTTCTACGTTAAAAGGGAAACGCAATAGAACGCATATATCCCATTTAGTTAGCGATGATCAGGCTCACCTTAATAAGAATGAACAAATCTTGGCGACTTTTTAAAAATTCTATGCCAAGTTATATGAATCGGAGATAGAGGTTTCAGGTCGGCAAATTGACGAGTTTTTGAGTCAGTTAGAGCACCCGCTCCTCACTGCAGATCAAATCAAGGAGTTAGAAGAACCCTTTGAGGTAGATGAGATTAAGCAGGCTGTCCGTTCTTTGGCCTCTGCAAAAGCAGCAGGGCCTGACGGTTTGCCCACTGAGTTTTGTAAAACCTTTCTCCAAGAACTTTCTCCCCATCTATTGCAGCACTTTCAGTTGTTACAGGGACCACAGGTTGACCCTGGTCGCCTCTCAGATGCCACGATAGTGGTTCTTGAAAAACCAGGTCGGGATCCTACATTGGTAAGTAACTACCGTCCAATATCGTTGTTGAATGCAGACTATAAGATTTATGCCACAGTGTTGGCACGGAGTATGGCACAGGTTTTGCCAGGTTTGATACATGCAGATCAATGCGGATTCATTCCCGGCCGTTCGACCGCAGATAACGCCCGACTACTTTGTAACATGATCCTTAAGGCCAATAATCTGGATTTTCCAATAGTGGGTTTAGCCTTAGATGCCGAAAAGGCATTTGATAGGCTTGAATGGTCTTTCTTGTTCAAGGTGTTGGAATGGTTCAGTTTTGGCCCACTTTTTATTCATAAGTTACAAGTTCTTTACTCTAAGCCAATTGCCCGTATTTTTGCAAATGGGTTGCTGTCCTCGTCCTTTGCATTATCCCGTGGCACTCGTCAAGGGTGTCCTCTCTCTCCTCTCCTTTTTAACTTGGCTTTGGAGCCTCTGAATTTGGCTATCAGGCAATCTTCGGTCATTAAGGGAATTGAGGTTGGGGAGCTTCAGGTTAAACTCTCAGCTTATGCTGATGATTTGCTCCTTTTCACCCAACCTTCGTCGGTAGCCGCTATCTTAAATTTGATAGAGAAATATTCGTCCCTTTCGGGCTACAAGATAAATTGGGGAAAATCGACAGCCTTCCCTTTAAATAATTTGTGTTTAGCGGCCTCGATGGCAGCGTTTCCTTTTCAGTGGGATGCAGAGCCTATCAAATATCTTGGGGTCCGATATTCTGCTTCTATCGAAGAAACACTACAGGCTAATAGTAAGATATTAACCGAAACTATAAGGCATTTGATTTTGTCCTGGTCCCCCCTGCATCTCACGTGGTGGGGCAGGTTGGAGACAATAAAAATGACCATCACCCCCAAAGTAAATTATATTCTGGGGATGTTACCTTTTACTTTGCCCCACGCTGTCTATAATAATTTAGAAAGATTAGTGTTAAACTTCTTGTGGGCAGGGAAACGATCCAGAATTGCAGTTCATAAGTTAAAATTATCTAAGGAAGAAGGTGGGGTACTGTTTCCTGATTTTTATCATTACCATCTGGCTTCTATTCTGCGACAAGGTGCTTTATGGTTGGCCTATGAAGAGCTTCCGAATAGGCCAATATGGTTGGAGGTTGAAGTGAGATTGGCTTCTCCTTGTCCAATTCAGGTGCTTCTGGGATCAAAGGTAGCCGATCCACTTGGGGCCCTTCAGATTATTAGAACTACACAAGAAGCGTATATCGCAGTGGCTGCATGGGTAAGAAAGAAAAATCCCCCGACCAAAGCCACGCCGTTATGGCGGAATCCCTTATTTAAAATACGTAATCACCTTATAGATTGGAGAAAGTGGCAGGAAAATGGAATATGGGTTCTTGGGCAGTTGCTTGAGGGGGGCCGCTGGAAGGATTACGCTAGTTTGCGTAAAGAATTCTCTCTACCAAAGGTGTGCTTTTTCCAATGGCTCCAACTAAAGCACTGTATACAATCGGTGGTTGCTGACCTTACCAGCCTGCCAGATTCTGGATATCTTACTGATATACTTGGTAGTATAGCTGCGCAGCCAAAGGCAATCTCGAAACTTTACTCCTTTTTTTGTGAGCATTCCGCACGTCCGCTAGTGGGCTTGGTTAAAGTTTGGGAAGGAGAGGTGGGTGAGATCCCCGCTGCGGATTGGAAGCAGCTCTGGAAAGCAGTTACCAGAGTTTCTAGATCTGCGGCGCTTACACAATCTCTGTTCTTTTTCCTGCACCGGGCGCATATAACCCCAGTTAAATTATCTAAATGGGATAAACAGTCAACTGGTAGGTGCTGGACGTGCGGGGAGCAAGCTGGAACTCTTTGTCATATGTTCTTGGAATGTCCGGGGGTTCAAGGTTTCTGGTTGCCTGTTTGGAATAAAATTCAGGAGATTTTGGGCATTTCTATTCCTTTGACATGGCATATTGTTTGTTTGCGCTCTGCTGCTGGCATCCCGCAGTTGCGTAAAACTAATCATTTCCTATTCAATTATATGATGGCGACAGCCTTAAAACTTATTTTGGAGAACTGGAAGTCCACTTTAATTTTGAACTGGCACAACTGGTGGAACAGATTACGCCTGAGTGTTAACCTTGAAAAAACATATCATAAGGTGCACTGCTGTGGGTCGATTGTGACAAGTGTATCGAAGTGGAAGTTGTTTGATGATTATGTAACCAGGCATGTATTGTGATATAATGTACTTTTAATGGAGTTTTAATATGGTATCCCCTTTTCTTTTCTTCGCCTGCTTCAGTAAATGAGCTCTGGGGGGGAGGGGGGAGGGGGTTTGTAGAGTATTATTATGTTTCTTTTTTGTCATCTTTCTTTTCTCCTGTGTTTGCTTTTTTCTTCTTATTTTTGTCATCATATAATGTGTGCAAGTTTTTGTAATGTTTTGATTATGTTTGAAAATTAATAAATATATAATTTAAAAAAAAAAAAGCAGTGGACCAAGCACATATCCCTGGGGTACACCACTATTCACCTTTCTCCATTGGGAAAATTGGCCATTTAGCCCTACTCTCTGCTTTCTATCTTTTAACCAGTTCCTGATCCACAATAGTACACTGCCTCCTATCCCATGACTCTTTAGTTTTGCCAAAGGTCTCTGATGAGGGACCTTGTGAAAGGCTTTCTGAAAGTCCAAATACACTATATCAACCGACTCACCTATGTCTACCTGTTTATTCACACCTTCAAAAAAACATAACAGCTTAGTAAGACAAGATCTTCCTTGTCTAAAGGCATGTTGGCTTTCTCACATTAAGCCATGACTATCTTCATGTTCAGCAATTTTCTTCTTTATGAAGGTTTCTACCATTTTTCCCTGTACTGACGTCAGGCTCACCGGTCTGTAGTTTCCCGGATCACCCCTGGAACCCTTTTTAAAAATTGGCGTTACGTTGGCCATCCTCCAGTCTTCAGGTATTACAGATGATTTTAATGATAGTTCATAGATTACTAATAGCAGGTCTGCAATCTCATATTTCAGTTCTTTCAACACCCTTGGATGTATATCATCCGGCCCAGGTGATTTGCTACTCTTCAGTTTATCTAATAGTTGTAATACATCTTCCTGATGTATTGATATTTCCTTCAATTCTTCCGCACCTTTAAATACCACTTCACTCATGGCTAACATCCCTACATCTTCCTCAGTAAAGACCGAAGCAAAGAATTCATTCAGTCTCTCCGCTATCGCCTTGTTGCCTCTTAGTGCCCCTTTAACCCCTCTATCATCTAATGGACCAACTGACTCACAGGATTTTTGCTATGAAAGTAATTGAGAACGTCTTTATTTTGTGTATTTGCTTCCACAGCAAGCTTCTTCTAAAATTCTCCCTTTGCCTCCCTTATCATTGCCTTGCATTTAACTTTGCAGTGCTTGTGCTGTTTCCAGGTTTTGTTGTTTGGCTCTTTTTTCCATTTCCTGAAAGATGCTTTTTTGGCAACAACAGCATCTCTGACCTTACCTTTAAACCATGCTGGCAGTTTTTTGGACTTCCTTCCACTTTTCTTAGAGCGTGGAATACAGCTGGTCTGGGTTTCCAAGATAGTATTTTTCAACAACACCCAAGCCTGATGTAAGTCTTTAACCTTTGCAACTGCTCCTTTTAGTTTTTTCTTAACTATTTTCCTCATTTTATCATAGTCTCCCTTTTGAAAGTTAAAAGGTAGTACTGTGGATTTCCTTACTATCCCTCCTGTACTAATTAAATCAAACACGATCATGCTATGATCACTGTTGCCAAGTGACCCCAACACCCTTATGTCTTGCACTAGATCTGGTGTTCCACTAAGGACTAGGTCCGATATGGCTTCCCCTCTGGTTGGTTCATGAACCAGCTGCTCCAAGAAGCAGTCATTTATTTCATCTAGGAACTTTATCTCCCTAGCATGTCCTGCCGTGACACTGATCCAGTCGATACCGGGGTAATTGAAATCACCCATTATTATTACTGTGCTTTAACCTTTGTTAGCTTCCTTGATTTCTTTGAGCATTTCATCATCCATTTGTTCATTCTGGCCAGGCAGTCGATAGTACACCCCCACTGCCATCACCTTCCCCTTTTTACATGGAATTTCAATCAGTAGAGATTCTACAGCAAATTTTGTTTCCTGCAAAACTTTAATCCTTTGTGACTCAATGCCCTCTCTAACATAGAGCGCAACCCCTCCACCAATTTGATCAGCTCTATCATTATGATATAGTTTGTACCCAGGTATCACAGTGTCCCACTGGTTGTCGTCCTTCCACCATGTCTCTGAGATTCCAATCATATCTAACCTCTCATTTAGTGCTATATATTCTATGGCTATGCTATATATTCTATACTGGAAGTCTGCAGCAATCCAAGGGAGCAATATAGTATAGGAGGTGAAGTACATTTGTCCACTAAAGAAGAGCGGGACCTAGGTGTGGTTGTGTCTAATGATCTTAAAGTATCTAAACAGGTAGAAAAGACGACAGCAAAAGCTAGAAGAATGCTTGGGTGCATATGGAGAGGTATGGCTAGCAGAAAAAAAGGAGGCAATAGTGCCTCTGTATAAATTTTTTGTGCGACCTCATTTGGAGTATTGTGTGCAATTCTGGAGACTGCACCTTCAAAAGAATATAAACAGGATGGCATCAGTACAGAGGGAGGCTACTAAAATAGTTAGTAGTCTTCATTATAAAGCATATGAAGATAGACTTAAGGATCTTAATATGTACACCTTAGAGGAAAGGAGGGATAGAAGTGATTTGATTGAGACGTTTAAATACATCCGTGACATAAATGCACAGGGGGAGAGCCTCTTTCGATTGAAAGCTAGTTCTGCTATGAGGGGACATGCAATGAGTGTGAAAGGGGATAGATTCAGGAGTGATATGGGGAAATATTTCTTTATGGAAAGAGTGGGGGATCCGTGGAATAGTCTCCCAGTGGAGATGGTAGTAACCGAGGCAGGCGGACCCGGTGCATCGGGCCCCAATTCCCCTCCCCCCTTTACCCCCCCACACCTCCACCCCTACAAAATACACAACACAATATGTCATGGAACTCAACTGGTTGCAGCTTTATTAACCTTAACAATCCAACATAATCCAACATCAAAAGATTCCAAAGCAATTAGCGGAGCCCAGCCACACCAGCCATACCTCAGCAAAGTGCCTTGCCACCGCCAATGCCATAACTTGCCACCCGCCAAGTATCTTACCCTTTTCCCGACTTCGCCATGCCATTAGCAAAAGTCGGCCAGGGTTAACCGGGTGAGGGGCACCCCGCCCCCGCCCAAGAGTAGCCTGAGGCTCTGGGCCCCAGTAACCTCCGGGATCCCGCCACCGGCACAGGCTACAACCTTGTTCCTGTGCCGCCCCCCCCCCACCCCCAAGCCCCCAGCTGCGACCATCAAGGATCACCGACCACCACATGTTCCAAAGCCTCCTGCCAGTCGTTCAGGAGCAAATCCATCCCGACTGGCGACAAATGCACCCCGTCATTGCTGTAAAGCCCCACACACCCCACATCAACCCAAGGATGCATGATCTGATAGCCCCCTTGCTCACAGACCCAACGACCTATCTGCCGATTGATTTTTATCAAACCCCGCGACCAGCGCCGCTGGCTCCAACAGGCAGTCCTTGGAACAATGTCGGACCACATCAAAATAACACCTGGAAACATCTGCAACACCCCCCCCCCCCCGAAGTCCTCCTGCACCGCCCTGATCAGTTGCCGGCAGGACCAGGACACTAGGTCATTGCCTCCAAGATGTACAATCAGGACTGCTGGCGGACGCGATCTCCTTCCATGGTGCTGTAGCAAAGGCAGCAGCTGCACCCAACGAAGCCCCCGCTCACCCATCCATGAGACAGTCACCAGCGCCGGGTCAATTCCTAGGTTCGCTCCTATTGGCCGTGTCGCTGCTCGCTGTCCCGCCCAGTGGACAAAGGAGTGACCAATCACCCAACAAGCAGCAGGCTCCGCTCCCCCATCTGAAACATAAATAAACAATTAAAATCCCCCAGTCCCCACAACCCACAGCCCTTCACAGCCGCACATAGCCCTTAAATGCCCGGGAGCACCATCTACCTATGCTTTTTATAACCTGCTCTGACAACCCGGCCACCGCCGCGCTGGTAGCCGCCCCGATGCGAAAAGAGTGCGGGGCAAATTGCAGCGGGTCCTCGCCCAGAGAACGCAATGCCAACTGTGGCACAGCCGTCACCTGAAAACGGGTCAACACGCGCGCACTCTCGTGAATAAAGAAACCACCCCCCATGGCCGGACGAAGCCGCAGGTACTGCCGCACCGCCGCCACCGGACATGAGACCAGAGAACAATCCTCCTTCAAACACATACAAACGCCTTTCCCCCGCTGATCTATCTTAGATTTTGCCAAAATGATCCGCACCTGCCCCGCCACCACCTGGATGTGGTGCTGCTGAAGCCCGCCAGCCCCACGAAGCCGCCCCGAGCCTGCCACCAGCTCACCGATTCGGAAAGCCCCAAAGAAGGCAAGGCAAAATACAGCCCGAAACAAAACAGCCTCATACCAGGACGCCGCCACCCGTGGGAGAGCCCCGAGGAGCCAGACCAGCAAATCATGCGTTATAGGCCGTCGCGTATCCCGAGGAGTCAGACATGCGCACTCCCAACCTTGCAGCAACTGACGCATTAAACTCCCCACCGCAGACGAGACCCACCCCACCGAACTCACAAAAAAGTTAAAACCAGCCAGGTGCGATCTCACCGCCGACCGGGAGCACCCGGCACACTTAGCCGCCACTACGTATTGTCCCAATAGCTCATCCGGCACCCTCCCCGAATGCCACCCCTGTGCCAATAAGAATCCCACCACTCTGTCAGAGCTCCGCTGATAAGCAGACCAGGTTCCTGATGACACCGAACTCCGCAGCAGATTCATCATCTCCCCAGGCCAATGTTCCATAGGTGCTCTGGGACCACGGATCCGTCCATGTCCACTTCTGGGGCCAAGGCCCGAAACCGCTCCAACTGGAAACGAGAAAGAGCATCGGCGATCTCATTAATACATCCGGGTACATGCCTAGCCTTCAAAACCACATTCAACCGTAAACATGCTAACACCACCTCCCGCAAAAATCCAGCTACCTGCAAACATCGGGGGGAGTAGCGATTGACCACGCTGACCACCGCCTCGTTGGCACACCACCATACAACCCTACGGTTATGAAGTTTCCCCGGCCACAAGTCCAAAACCACCAGAATTGGAAACAGCTACAAAAAGGTGATATTAGCGATCAACCCGGACGCCTGCCAAGACTGCGGCCATCGGTCCGCACACCAGGCCCCCCACCAAAATACACTCCCAGCCCCACTCCCCCCGTGGCATTCATATAGAGCTGCAGATCCGCACTGGACACCTCCGCCTCCATCAGCACTGAGGTCCCATTCAAATCCTCCAGAAATCTACTCCAGACCCGCAAATCCGCCCTCATGGACTCCGTAACCCTAATCCTATGATGCGGTTTCCGTATCCCAGCCGTAGCCGCCGCCAAATGCTGGGAAAACACTCTGCCCATCGGAATCACTCGGCATGCGAAATTCAAGGATCCAAGCAACGCCTGCAACTCCCGTAAAGTCAGCTTAGAAGAAGCCACTGCATTACCGATGAGAATCCGCAACCTGTTAATCTTCTCCTGCGGCAAGCGAGCCACCATCTCCATCGAGTCCAGCTCAACCCCTAAGAAGATTATGCTCGTCGACGGACCCTCAGTCTTACCCTCCGTCAGAGGAATGCCGAATTTGTGCGCCATCTCAGTAAACCCCGCTAACAAGTCCTGGCACTCACCCGCCTGAGCAGCACCCACGAACAGAAAATCGTCCAGTTAATGAACAACTTTAGTCAAACCACTCTTTTGCACCAGCACCCACTGCAGGGAGGTACTGAACATCTCAAAATATGCGCAAGAGATGGAGCAGCCCATCGGCATGCATTTATCAAAATAATAACCTCCTTGAAAACGGAATCCGAGCAGAGGAAAAGAGGATGGATGCGCAGGCAACAAGCAAAAAGCCGACTCGATGTCCACCTTGGCCATCAATGCCACCCGACCCGCCTCCCTCACTATCCCCACCGCCCGATCAAACGATGCATACCGCACCGTGCACAATTCATGCAGAATGTGGTCATTCACCGACGCCCCCATCGGGCAGGACAAGTTATGAATTAGCCTGAACTTTTCAGGCTCCTTCTTGGGAACTACCCCCAGCGGGGAAATCACCATGTTCGGAAATGGCGGATTCCCGAACGGGCCAGTGATTTTACCCAACCCCAATTCACCTGCCAATTTGTCATGCACCACTGCAGCAAAACGCCGCACCGAAGGCAAATTCCTCGCACGAGGAGCAACCACTACACCCCTAACCGGAATAACAAAACCAAACTGAAAACCACTCCCCAACACAATCCTATCCCGCCGTCTCGGATACCAGAGCAACCACTCCCGCAACGCTCCCAACCTAATCGGAGTCGATGCACGAACTCCCACCTCACTGAGATTTGGGGGCTGCCCCCGAGGCACCGTTGGGCCCTTTCTTGACACACTGTGTCGCAGAGTGGTCCCCGCCACAAATGGAGCAGTAATTCTTGAACTTGCAGTCTGGAAAAGGGCAGGTCGCCCGATTGAACCGCCAACAGATGTCACTGACTCCTCCCACCCCCGCTTTCTGTGAACTGACTGCTCCCGAGCGAAAGGAATGAACTGCCCCAGCCACCAGCAAAGCCCTGCCCCTACCCCCACCGGCACCCAACCTAACCGACATTTGTGTCAGCCAGAGGTTAATATCTTGCGTGCCCCATGACAACAACCGGTTCTCTTCCATCTTATCCCTGAACTTTTCATCATAGTTCAGCCACGCCCAACCCTCGTGTGTCTGAGACACCTCCAAAATAGAGTCAGCGTACGCTAAGAGCATACCGTACTGCTCCGGCGCGTGATGGCCCCACACACTAGCCAGGCGCAGAAAGGATCGAGTCCAATTCACCACATTGCGCGCAACTTTCTTGACGCGCCCTGCCTTCTCATCCTCCTTCCTTTTCTTCCGGCTCTCGCCCGAATGCTTCCTCCCCTCCAAAAGCCGAAAAATATCAATATATCGCCGCATGCGGATTTTTCGACCAAGCCGTCTCGGCACCGCCTCCCACAACTCCGGAAAGGCAACCACCGAAGGTACCCCCCCACCCCCACTAGGCCCTGCTCCGCCCTCACCATCCCCCCCTTTATGTGGCCGACCCCCCCAGATGATAACGATGAATCGCCCGAGGAGGAAGAGGAGGACAACTCCGAGTTATGGTGCCGCCGACAAGAATGCCGCCTTTTCTTCCACGCCCCCCACCTGACTTCCCTTGCCCCTCCAGCCCAGCCCCCCCTTCGCCCAAGACACCAGACAACTCACCAACCGCAGGACCCTCAACCGCCGTGGCAGTATCAGTCATGCCATCCCCTTGGCCAACCACCTCGCTGTTCAATGCCGGGTCGCCGCTCCTCTCACCGGACGCTTCCGCCGCAGTACCTTGCCGCACTGCTCCTCCAGGACCAGGACTCGACCAGCTCCATGGACCACCAGCCCCAGGCCTCCAATAAGGCTGTGCCATCGCTGCTCCCTGCAGAGACATAAGAGAAAAGACAGAGGGAGGGACTGCCGGCGACCCTGCCGGGGGCCAGGCACCCCCCACTCCGCCCTCGACGTGACCTGCCCCCCAACCAATGCTCCCAAGGCAAAGGGGAAGGCCCCCCGGCCCCCATACTGAACCCATAAACTGGCGGCCAAACCGCAGAGAAGAGGTTACCCCGCCCCAGTGAGCCCACCCCGGCTGAAACCCCCCCCTTTGCCCCAGACCCCCACATTCTACCCCCCTCACCCCCCGACCTGCTCACCTGAACTGCCACCCCCGCAACATCCCCTGCATCCCCACGGCCAACCAATCCGACTCCCCCGGGATGCACACCACTAGCCCGCTGGGGTCTTCGAGGACTAGGCTCGGGCCCCTGCCCCCCCTTCCCCCAGCTCCCCCCATTTCTGCCCTCTTAGCCCCTCCTGCCCCACCCCATCCCCTACCAGCTCCATGTGCCCGTAAGGCCTCCCCCCCCCCCGAGGCTCCGCGCCCCCTAACTAACGCCGGGCGCCTGGCCCCCTGCACCACCGCCCCCCCCCATTCTTCTGCTCCAGTTCAACATCCCCTTGGGCAGTCATGGCATGACACCCCAAGGCCTTACCCTGCCCCTTTGCCCATCCCACGCCGCCCTTGCACAAAGGCATGATGCCCCTGCACTTCCTCCTGCAGCACGCGGCGTGAACACTCACAGAAAGCTTTCACAGCAAAACAAAAACCCTGTTTTCACTTTTATTTTTATTTTTTTATTATTATTTTTTTATCAGCCCCCCACTCTCCACAGAGCCCCCGGTAGCACCACAAGGCCGGGATTCCCCAACCAACGACCCGAGACTGACCAACTTCCAGCTGCGGTGACCCCGCAACGGGCCCACACTGCGGCCGCTGGCCCTCAGCTCCCCACTTGCCTGCAATCAGCAGCTCCGCATGGCACCGAACTGCATGCTCCCGACCGCTTTCACACTGCCGCCGACCGACCACCACAGAGCCACCAATCGCCAGCACTAAACCGTCCAGGCCCCGATTCCGCCGCCGCAATCGCTCCTGCAGCTGGCACCCTAGCAGTCCCCGCCGACAATGCCACGCGGAGGCTGCCGGGCCGTAGTCCCACCCACCCCATGCCCCAAACTCAAAACTGATTGGCTCCCGGGTGGCAGCATCTGCCGGGAGCCAATGAATTAAAAAATCCCCTCCCGCGCGCTCCTCCGTGGCCGCGCGCAGGGTCCCCGCACCGGGCCGCGCGCCTGGTTAAATTCGGCCACCGGGACCCTGTCCGTGGCCTCATCACAGATGAGGACAGTATCTGAATTCAAAAAAGCATGGGACAAACACAAAGTATCTCTAAAAGGAAAACGGAGACTCTTGTAGTTGTTGATATGGAAGGACAGACTAGATAGGCCATGTGGAGTTTTTCTTTCATCATTTTTCTATGTTTCTATGTCAGTATTACTGAACATATTTTAGAAAAATAAAAATATTGCTTCCCCACATGGTTCACTGAAAACCCAATCAAAATAATGAAAAGGTTTAGTAGAAGTTTGCTCATCTGTATGTAAATTGATCTGTCTTATGCTGTGTATGAATCATCCATCTTAATGACAATTAGCCCTTGTCAAATGGAAAAGGCCTTATTAGTGCTGTGTTGTCTGCTGTCTTAGTTTGTGGATTTTCAAAGGCTTCAACATTCACAGTTATCATTTACACCTCAGCAAATGGCCAGTAGTTAAATTATTCACTCTGTGGAAACCTTATTTCTTTATAGGCCGTCTGTAAATATATGCAATGGATGATTTATCTATATATGCACAAAATTACTTCAAAATTGCTATCACTAGCACAGACAAAAGTCAATCAAGTAAGATAAAATCTCATCTAGTACAGTAGTATGATTGCCTCGTTAGTTCACTTCAATGGTTATTAAAACAAAAGGAGCAATAAAAAAGGAAAATATATTTTTATTGGACTAACAATGTATTCTTTGACTGGCTTTGAAGGTTAAAACCCTCTTCTTCATGTTACGACATTATGGGCTACAGATGGCAATCCCATAATATATTTATTTATTTAACAGTATGTATATACCCCTTTTCCTTAAATCAAGGTGGTTTACATTGAACTCAATTGTTTACATTGTAACAATACAATTTAACTTCAACTCTGTAACTTCAATACATTGAAATGTTTTGGGGAAGGGATATAAATCGGGGGAGATCACAAACAATCATTAGCAGTTTGATTCTTAATTTATTTACAAGTGTAACTTATTTACAAATGGGGTGATCCTTTGTGCTTAAGTGGTATTAGTCCTTATTCATATTATGCTACATGATGTTACCAAAGTGTTCAATAAATAGGAATGTTTTTTAACTTTTTCCTGAAGTTCTTGGTGTCCTTTGTAGTTCTGACATCCTCAGGGAGGGCATCCCTTAAACCTGATGCATATACGTAAGTAGTGATAAAGTCCTGTTGGGTGTGGTCTTCTTTGACTTGGAGAATTCAGCTGGAGTAACTAGTGTATTTTTACTGTTTGTTCTCATTGGACCGCTTTCAGAATATCTTGTTATTAGGCCCTGAATTGACTCAGCTGATTCATTCTGCAGTATTTTGAATATGTTCATTGTTGCCTTGAATCTTGCACGACTCTTTATCAGAAACCAGTGTAGCTGAGCCAGTATTGGTGTTATGCTCTCTTGTTTGTTTGTCCCTGTGAGGACACAGCTGCAGTATTTTGTACCATCTGCAGCGAGTGAATGGTAGGTGCTACTAGGCCTTGGTACAATGAGTTACAAAAATTCAAGTAGTGGCATGATTATTGCTTCTAGGACTGTTCTGAAGTCATTATGACCTAGGAAGGGCTTTAGTTTCCAGATAGTTTTTAGTTTATAGTATGCATTCTGTGTTGTTTTGTTGATATGTGCTTGTAGGTTCAGGTTCCGATTAAGGGTAACTCCTAGGTACTTCACTTCAACTTTGACAGCTAGGTGCCTATTATTTAGGGCTATAGTGTGAGGAGGAGTGAATCTCTTGTTCCTTGTTATTGTGAGTGCTTCAGTTTTGTTATAGTTTATACTGAGGTTATGGGTGTTGAGCCAACCCAAACTATGGTTACACGATGCAAGGTTCCACATTAGGAACCACCATCCAGGAAAAAGATTTAGGCGTCATTGTGGATAACATGTTAAAGCCCTCGGCCCAGTGTGCAGCGGTGGCCAAGAGAGCAAATAGAATGCTAGGTATCATAAGGAAAGGAATGCAAAATAAAACAAAGGCTATTATAATGTCTCTATATCATTCCATGGTGAGACCACACCTTGAATATTGTGTGCAATTCTGGTCGCTGTATCTTAAAAATGATATAGCATTATTAGAAAAGGTTCAGAGAAGAGTCACCAAAATGGTAAAGGGGATGGAAGGATACCCCTATGAAGAGAGGCTAAAAAGGTTAGGGCTCTTTAACCTGGAGAAGAGATGGCTGAGGGGAGATATGATAGAAGTCTATAAATTCATGAACGGAGTAGAACGGGTAAATGTTGATAAATTGTTTACGTTATCAGAATATAGAAAGACTAGGGGACATACAATGAAGCTACAGGATAAACTATTTAAGACTAATAAAAGAAAATATTTTTTCACTCAACGTGTAATCAAACTCTGGAATTTGTTACCGGAGGATGTAGTAAAGGCTGTTAGTGTAGCTGGGTTTAAAAAGGTTGGGACAAGTTCCTGGAGGAAAGGTCCATAAACCATTATTAAGAAGGGACCCAGGATATCAATGCTTGACCCAGTACAAGCATTGTGGAATCTGTGTCTTTTGGGGAAACTGCTAGGTACGTATGACCTAGATTGGCCACTGTGCTTGATGGACCTTGGTCTGACCCAGTATGGCATATCTTATGTTCTTATGTTCTTAAATACAAAGTTTTCATAACCAAGATTTACACAACATGTCTACTGATTACTTACAATCCATCCTTAAGAGACAACCAGACTTCTATTAGGGGCAAGATGGTAGCTGAGTAACTCACGAGACACAAGCCAAAGCAGCATCTTTGGCAGAACACCTGGGAGTGGAGGCAGTGGATGTGAGCATTTCTGGAGTGTGGCTGTCTCCTGAGTTGTGGACCCCCCACTGTGTGCTTGAAGTAAACCACTTGCTGGTGTAGTGCTTCCCCTTAGCCGGTTGAAGAGTTCGTCAGTGAGGGGGAGTGAAGAGGACTCACCGCAAATGCAACGCTTTCCTTATCTGGGTGCTGGCGAAGAAGGTGGAAAATCGACAGGATCAGCATCTGGAGTGGAGTCATCAGTAGCAGCACACAGGAGTGAGAGATTCCTGGATGTTGGGGTGATGGTGACACCCACGACAATAACTTTGGATACGCTATGGGATGCTTTTGCCCTCTGAATACTTCCCTGAAGTTAATGGGTGGAACTATGAGTAATGAATTGGTGGTGTTTAAAAATTAGTTTCAAGTAACTTTCTGAGACCAGAAGGAACAGAGGGGGAAAGTTGGCAAAGTTTGAAGAGCATTTACAGCAGCTCTGAGAATTACAGGAGGCCTGGATTAAAGAAGGGACTGTGATCTCCAAAAAGACTGAATATTTGGAGAATCAAGTTTGTAAAAACAATTTAAGGTTGTTAAATTTACCTCACTCTCCAATCCAATCACCTTTGGAGATGGTATGCAGATACTTCCAGGACGTGTTTCAAATCCCCCTGGGGGATCTGCCCTCCCTGACAAGGGTCCAGTACCTTTCCCTGGGCTCTAGTGCCCCGGTTGCTGCTTCAGAGGCCTTCAATGTTGCCAGGGACCATACGGGTTTCCTTGAGAGCTCACTGGAGGCGGTTACTGGCCACTCTACCTTGCTTATTACACTGGCTTTGGAATCTGATAAATCTTTAATTCTGCGATCATACTTTAAAAATTTTAGTATGCAGTTTTTAGGCTCTCATGTACGCATTTTCCCAGATTTGGCACGTGATACCCAGACCAGAAGGAAAGAATTCTTGGGGCATAGACCTAGAGTTCTAGCCCTTGGCTGGTCCTTTTTACTCAAATTTCCTTCTAGATGTTATGTTACCTTTCAGGGGAATAAATATTTGTTTTTTGAGCCACGGCAGCTACTGGAATTTTTAGTCGCTAGTGAAGATGTGATTGTGGCAATAGGATCCCATATGGCTGATGTGTAAGGCTCCATTTAGCTAAATCATTATATTTTCAAGTTGGGGGATTATTTCCCTTTACTTTAATTTATTTCTTGGTACCCCTGGATGTTTCCTTTAATTTGTGGACTAAATGAATGGCTATGTTTTTCCTTTTAAATATGGTTATTATGTTATGGTTATGATATGCCATGTTGTTTCCATCATTCTGGTAGATGTATGCATAAATGTTATGCATAAAATTCAATAAAATTATAAATGCAAAAAAAAAATAGAGACAGCCAGACAACAGAGCCAGAAGAACACATTCCCAGAACAGGCTGATCATACCACTTGATAAGCTGAAATTCAATCAGGCAACTTGTGCGTACACTTTCTCTTTGTATGCCTCAGGCCTAAGGAACAGCCTTCCTACAGAACTGAGATGCATAGATGACCTCACACACTTCCATAAAAATATAAAGACTCTACCTTTTAGAGACCATTTCAATAAAGAGACATAGCATCAATGATAATCCTGTACTTCAATATATATGTATTCCATTACCCTAATCTACGGTCACCTGCTCTGTTATTTTCCTTTGACCCTCCAAATCCAAGATATGAAACATACAGAGGAATTCTGGCAGAGTGGCTTGATCAGCAGGCTGACAAGAGGGACTCTGGGACTCGAGTTCCACTACTTCTACTGATGTCCAATGCCACTTCATCTTACATTGCCTCGGGGAAAAGCTTAGAGCTAGACTTACTAAAAGATGTTCCTGCATTATTGTATGTTATGTTATGTTATGTACAATGTAGTAATAATGAGAGATTTCAATTACCCCAGTATTTACTGGATCAATGTTATATCAGGCCATGCAAGGGATATAAAGTTTCTAGATGAAATAAATGACTGCTTCATGGAGCACCTGGTTCAGGAACTGACTCGAGGGGCAGCTATTTTATGTAGATCTAGTTCTTAGTGGAACACAGGATCTAATGTAAGAGGTAATGGTGTTGGGACCATTTGACAAAAGCAATCATAACATGATCACATTTGATTTAATAAATGGCAGGGGGATAACATTTAACTTTCAAAAAGGAGACTATGATGAAATGAGGAAAATGGTTAAGAAAAAACTAAAAGGAAAAATTGCAAAGGTTAAGAATTTACATCAGGCCTGAGCGTTATTTAAATATACTGTCTTGGAAGCCCAGACCAGATATATTCCACACTTTAAGAAAGGTAGAAGGAAGGCCAAATGACAGTCAGCATGGCTTAAAGGTGAGGTCAAAGGGGCTGTTATAGCTAAGGGAAAATCTTTCAGAAAATGGAAGAAAGAGCCAAATGATGAGAACAGGAAATAACATAAGTATTGGCAAGTTAAATAAAAGGTATTGATAAGGCAAAGAGAAAATTTGAAAAAGAAGCTTGCTGTGGAAGCAAAAGCGCATAATAAAAACGTTTTCAAGTGCATTCATAGTAAAACACCTGTGAGAGAGCCATTTGGATCATTAGATGATAGAGGGGTAAAAGGGGCACTCAGAGAAGATAACGTCTTAGTGGAGAGACTGAATGAATTATTTGTTTCAGTCTTTACTGAAGAAGATGAAGGAAACTTACCCATGCAAAAAATTATATTTAAATATGATGCATCAGAGGAATTTAAACAAATCTCAATAAATCAGGAAGATGTAATACAGCTATTTGATAAACTAAAGAGCAGCAAATCACCTTGACCAGATGGCATACATCCCAGGGTGCTGAAAGAACTAAAATATGAGATTGCTGACCTACTTTTAGTAATCTGTGACTTATATTTAAAATCATCTGTAGCACCTGAGGAGTGGAAAGTGGATAATGTAGTGCCAATTATTAAAAGTGGTTCCAGGGATGAACCAGGAAAATACAGACCAGTGGGACTGACGTCTGTACTGGACAAAACTGTAAAAACCATTATAAAGAACAAAATTACTGAACATGTGAATAGTCATGGTTTAATGGCAGGAAATCAACATTGATTTAGCGAAGGAAAGTCTTGTCTCGCTAATTTTTCGAAGGTGTGAATAAACAAATAGATAAAGGTGAACTAACTGATGTGGAGCCCGATTCTGTCAGGGGAACATCCAGCCTGTCTGGATGACCAAAATATGTATGGGGCTGATCTGGACCTAGTATCAGGGCACCTGGATGGGCTGGAGTGCCCCCAATGCTACTGCCAGAGACATCCTGTAAACTGCCCAGCCAATACTGCCCCACATTCCTGCTGGTGTGCTGGTGCCATCGAACTACTGGGGGTACCTCAAGCCCTGGATCAGGCTACAGGGGTACCCCCACTGTGGCGTGCTGGGATAGGGGGGCTGACGACCGAGATTGCTGTGATGCCCATTGCTTATTCCACCTTCAGGGTGGAATAAACCGGGCGTACAGCAGGCAGCTGGTGGATGTACAGGGCCCTGACCTGAATAGGCCTTGTGTGTCCAGCAGCAATGCTCCCCCTTACTCTGCCTCTGGCCTGCCCCCTCCTGCCCCCATCCAGCACTCCCTACACAATGGCCCTGTATGTGCGGTGAGCAGGAGAAGCAGCATATTAGGCTGATGTATAACCCTGCTATACCTCTCTCAGAATGCTGGCCATAGTGCATCTATATTTTCAGAAAGTCTTTGACAAGGTCCCTCATGAGAGACTCTTGGCAAAATTTAAAAAATGTACTATTGTGCATTAGGAACTGGTTAAAAGATAGAAAACAAAGAGTAGGGCTAAATGGGCAATTTTCTCAATGGGGAAAGGTGTATAGTGGAATACACCAGGGATCTGTGCTGGGCCCACTGCTTTTTAACAAATTTATAAATGACCTTGATAGGGAATAATGAGTGAGGTGATCAAATCTGCAGATGGCACAAAATTATTCAAAGCTGTGAAAACACAAGAGGATTGTAAAAAAATTGCAAGAGGACATTAATAAATTGGGAGACTGTGCGTCCAAATGATAGATGAAATTTAATGAGTACAAGTGCAAAGTTATGCATGTGGAGGCCAATTCCATTGTGTGTGCCTCTCACCCATCTGGCCGGTCAGAATCAGGACATGCTCTGTGCACCCGATTTTGATCCCGCGGGGGCTAGACATGCCCATGGATCAGAATCAGGTCTGCCGGCCTGAACATGCAGGCTGTGCCCCAATTTTGGCTGCCAGATGTCCAAGCAACTCCTCAGCTAGCCCAGCCTGGCTCCTGCATGGAGCCATGGTAGCATGATGTCCTGTTGCCATGCCACTGTGGCTTCATGCAGGAGTAGTGGTCCCTGACAGTGACAGAAAAGTTCTTTTCCCTGCCCTGGCCGCCATGCTGCGGGGAGCCACCTCCACTTCCTCGCCTCTTTGGCAGGCCCCGATCCGGTGTCCTCCTCCATCTAGGGGAACTTATTCCACCTCTGAGGTGGAATAAGTTCCCCTTACAAATGGCCGACCCTGGACATACAGGGATGACCTCAGAATTAGCCCTGTACGTCAAGGGTCACGGCGATGCCCACAGCCTGCCCTCGCTCTGCTTGTGGGCTGTAAAAATCTAAGGGAGCAGTACAGTATAGGGGGTGAAGTATTTCTGTTCATGAAAGAAGAGCAGAACTTGGGCATGATTGTTTCTGATGATCTTAATGTGGCTAAACAGATAGAAAAGGTGATGGCGATGGCGAAAGCCAGAAGGATGCTTGAGTATATAGGGAGAGGAATGGCCAGCAGAACAAAGGAGGAGATAGTGCCTCTATATAAGTCTTCGGTGAGACCTCATTTGGAGCATTGTATGCCATTCTGGAGATTACACCTTCAAAAGGATATAAACAGGATGGAGTTGGTACAGAGAGTGGCTGCCAAAATGGTCGGTAGTCTTAGTTACTAGTAAACCATATGGGAACAGAGTTAAAGATCTTAATATGTATATTTTAGAGGAAAGTTGGGATAGAAGAGATAAGATAGAGATGTTAAAATATCTCCATGACATAAATGCACAAGAGGAGAGTGTCTTTCAATTGAAAGTAAGCTCAGTAATGAGGTGACATAGGATGAGGGTGAAAGGCGATACTCAGAAGTAATATACAGAAATATTTCTTTACAGAAAGAGTGGTATTTGAATTGAATAGTCTTGCAGTGAGATAGCAGAGATGATGACAGTATCTGAATTCAAGAAAGCATGGGACAAACAGAAGATTTATAAAGGAAAAAAAAAAGGACTATAGTAGTTGACAAGAAAGGTCAGACTAGATAGGCCATATGGTCTTTTTCTACCATCATGATTCTATGTTTCTAATTACAGTTACACAATGCAAGGGTCCACATTAGGAATCACCACTTAGGAAAAGAATCGGCACCATCATGGAAAGTACATTAAAACCCTCTGCCCATTGTGCAGCTGCGGCCAAGAAAGCAAATGGAATGCTAGGAATCTTAAGGAAAGGAACAGAAAATAAACTAAGGATATTATAATGCCTCTGCATCATTTCATGGTGTGACTACACCTTGAAAATTGTGTGCAGTTCTGGTCACCATATCTTAAAAAGGACTTAGAAGAATTGGAAAAGGTGCAGAAGAGCCACCAAAATGATAAAGGGGATGGAAGGATACCCCTATGAGGAGAGGCTTAAAAGGTTAGGGTTCTTCAACTTGGAAAAGAGAGAACTAAGGGGAGATATAATAGAGGTCTATAAAATAATGAATAGGGTGGAATGGGTAAACATAGATCGGTTGTTAACTCCTTCAAAAAGTAGAATGACTAGGGGACACGCAATGAAGCTACAATGTGGCACATTTAGGGCTAATCAGAGAAAATATTTTTTCACTCAGCGTGTAATCAAACTGTGAAATTTGTTACCGGAGGATGTAGTAAAAGCTGTTTGTGTAGCTGATTATATAAGAACATACAAAATGCGTTACTGGGTCAGACCAATATCCATCAAGCACAGTATCCTGTTTCCAGTAGTAGCCAATCCAGGCCACAAGTGCCTGGCAAGTTCCTAAAAAAACACACAGGTTCCACAATGCTTGTCCCAGGGCAAGCAGTGGAGTTCCCGGGCCCCCATTAATAATGGTTTATGGACCAAACCCAGCTAAACTAATAGCTTTTACTATATCCTCCGGTAACAAATTCCACAGTTTGATTACACGTAGAGTACAAAAATATTTTCTCTTATTAGTCTTAAATAGGTTGCATTGTAGTTTCATTGTGTGTCCTCTAGTCTTTCTACTTTTTGAAGGCATAAACAACTGATCTACATTTACCGATTCCACTCCATTCATTAATTTATAAACCTCTATCATATCCCCCCTCCATCATCTCTTTTCCAAGTTGAAGAGCCCCCACCTTTTAAGCTTCTCCTGATAGGGGTAACCTTCCATTCCCTTTACCATTTTTGTTGCTCTTCTTTCTACCTTTTCTAGGTCAGCTATATCCTTTTTAAGATATGGCAACCAGAATTGTACACAATATTCAAGGAATGGTTGATACAGAGGCATTACAATATCCTTTGTTTTATTCTCCATTTCTTTCCTTATGATACCTACCATCCTATTAGCTCTCTTGGCTGCTGCTGCACACTGGGTGGAGGGTTTCAACCTATTATCCATGATGACACCTAAATCTTTTTCCTGAGTGGTGGTTCCTAATATGTAACCTTGCATCATGTAACCACAGTTTGGATTGTTCTTTCCTAGGTGCATAACGTTGCACTTGTCCACATTAAATTTAATCTGCCATTTGGACATCCAGTCTTCCAATTTTTAAAGATCCTCTTGCAATTTTTCACAATCCTCTTGTGATTTAATAACTTTCAATAATTTTGTGTCATCTGCAAATTTGATCACCTCACTCATTCCTATTTCCAGGCCATTTATAAATATGTTAAAAAGCAGCAGACCCAGCATAGATCCCTGGGGTACTCCACTATTCACCTTTCCCAATAAGAAAATTGTCCATTTAGACCTACTCTCTGCTTGCTTTCTTTTAACCAGTTCCTGATCCACAATACTACACTGCTTCCAAAACAGATTTGAATGATTTCCTAGAGGAAAAGTCCATAAACCATTATTAAAGAGGACTGGGAAATCCACTGCTTATCCCTGAGACAAGCAGCATGGACTATGTGGAGGAGTAGCCTAATGGTTATAGGGTTGCCAACTTTTTCACCGAAAAAAACCCGACACCTGTGGCTCACCATGCTCCATCCATTCTTCGACCCCTAGTCCCACCCCTGCCCCGCCCCAAGTCCCACCCATGCTGCACCCCAGCCCCACCTACAAAAATTACCGAGGATAAGTGTAGGCTAACTCCCTTGGTCAGATAATAATTAAACTGGGAACCCCAAAAACCAAACATGAAATGTACAACACTGGAGAAACAAAACTATAAAGTAATTTCCTCTTGCACTAAACAAAAACACAAAGATGTTAGCAATACACACTTCCCAGACCAGACATATTCCAGTTAATAAATTCAAAATAAAAAGTGTTTTTCTGCCTTCTGTTTGGCCATTTTATTTTTCAGTTGCAATTGCTCCAGTCACTTTCTTCTGGTTTCTTCGTGTCTTCTTCAAGCTATCCATTTGTTCTTTCTTCTCTTTTAGATGTTTTCCATTTTCTCTCTATATCTGCTTTAACATACTGATCGTTTCCCTTTAGCTCTTTCCCCCATTTCTTTCCTTATTCCTTTATCATCCACTCAAATTTCACCCTTCCATTCTCAATCCCCTCTTACTCTCCCAATACCCGGCCCATCGTAGACTTTTCTTCCACACAAAATATATTTTCCCCTCTCCATTCTCATTCCCCATCCCCATCCCCATCCCCTTCTAGTCCTCCCCCAAAATCAGCTCCCTTATAGTTCTAGACCCACCCAGCATCCACTCCCTTCTAGTCCTATTCTCCCATGCCCCCCACATCAGCCCATTTCCAGTCCTATTCTAGCCCATCAGCCTTTTGCAGTCCAAGCTCCCCCCATCAGCCCATTTCTAGTCCTATTCCAGCTCCTCATCAGCCCATTTCCAGTCCTAGCCCCACATGTGCTCTTTTCCAGTTCCATTCCAGTCCCCCCATCAGCCAATTTCCACCCCAAGCTCCCCCATCAGCCAATTTCCAATCCTAGCTCCCTCATCAGCCCACTTCCAGTCCTATTCCAGGCCCATCAGCCCATTTCCAGTCCTATTCCAGCTCTTCATCAGCCCATTTCCAGTGCTAGCCCTCCCATCGAAGGCCATTTCCAGCCCTAGTCCCCCCCATCACAGCCCATTTCCAGTCCACGTCCTCCCCATCACAGCCTCTTTCCAGTCCTAGACCCCCCCACACCATCACAGCCTCTTTCCAGTCCTAGGCCCCCCCACCATCACAGCCCATTTGCAGTCCTAGTCCCCCCCAACCATCACAGCCCATTTGAAGTCCTAGCCCCCCTAATCAGAGCCTATTTCCAGTCCAAGTTCCCCCTCCCCCAACCATAGCCCAATTCCAGTTCAGGTCCCCCCCCCAATAGTCCATTTCCAGTCCAGGTTCCCCCCCATAGCCCATTTCCAGTCCAGGTACACCCCCCCCCCCCATAGCCCAATTCCAGTCCAGGTCCCCCCCCCCTCATAGCCTATTTCCAGTCCAGGTTCCACCCCCCCCCCCATAGCCCAATTCCAGTCTAGGTCCCCCCCCCCCCATAGCCCATTTCCAGTCGAGGTTCTCCCCCATAGCCTATTTCCAGTCTAGGCCCCCCCACCCATAGCCCATTTCCAGTCCAGCTACACCCCCCCCATAGCCCAATTCCAGTCCAGTCCCTTCCCCTCAATAGCCTATTTCCAGTCCAGGTCCCCCCCCCCATAGCCCATTTCCAGTCCAGGTACACCCCATCACAGCCCATCCAGTCCTTAGCCTCCCCTCCTCCCCCATCAAAGCCCATTTGTAATCCTAACCTCCCCACCCCTTACAGCCCATCAAGTCCTTGGCCTACCCCCACCCTGACCAGCCCTGCGGCTGTCTGAGGTGCTTCAGAGGGAGCCGAGGAAGCCCGCGCGAAGCCCCGGCTCCCTCTGTACAAGCGCCAGCGTGAAGATCCTTTTCCTTCACTCTGGCGGTTGTTTCTGTGAAGCCGCGAATGCTGGGAAAGGTTAAAGGGCATTGCTTTTAACCTTTCCCAGCAATCACGGCTTCACATAAACAGCCGCCAGCCTAAAGGAAAAAGATCTTCACGCTGGCTGTTGTACAGAGGGAGCCCGGACGTCACGTGGGCTTCCCTGGCTCCCTCCTCCGCGGACTTCGGGAGTCGGGATAAAAGCCGATTTTTTTGCTCTGGCTGCTCCCGATCTTATGGCCAGAGCAAAAAACCGGCTTTTCAAGGGCCAGTTTTACATCTCTGCCGGCAGCCAGCCTGGCCATGGAAAAACCGGCCAGGCCGGCTGAAAACCGGCTGGTTGTCAACCCTAAATGGTTAGAACAGTGGCTTGGGAGCCAAGAGACCATAGTTTGATTCCTGCTAGTACTCCTTATGGCCTTGGGCAAGTCACGTAATCTTCTATTTCCTCAGAAAATGCCAAGTTATCAATGTTCCTGTTTAAGGTACATTACCAATTTTAAGTTACAATGTAAATCACTTTGATTGAAATGATAAAGTGGTATAAAAGACCTGATAAATAAATACCTTTGGGAACATGACAGGTACTTGTCCTAGAACGGCCACTGTTGTAAGCAGGATACTAGGCCTCATGGACCCTTAGGGTGACTCGGTATGGCATATCTTACTAATACATAATGAGTATTAGTGTCATTAATGTATAAATCTAGCCCCCTGAGTAAGGATATTCCCACTGAACATGAAATATAACTTGCCTTGAAACTGGATTTGGAAAATTACATATTTAGACATATGTCTTCCTGAAGTACAAATCTCTTGTCCTATTACTTACTTACATTCTCTTATATACCGCACTAGTCTGCATCAGTGTGGTTTACATTGAATGAACTGAAATTACATTGAACAGGGCATTATAACTTGGAGATAACTATTTTACAGGGAACATGGGCTATGGAGGGTTAAGTGGCTTGCCCAAGACCACAAGGAGCACCTGTGGACTAGAAACCCCAGTCCTTCCAGCCCAAGGTTGCTGTCCTCTAGTGGGATTTGAACCCCTGACCTTCCAGCCTGAAGTACCTTGCCCCAACCACTAGGCCACTCCTCCACTCCAATGAGTGTTCTTTTTAATAGTGAACCATACTGCAAGTGATTTAGACTAGAAATTTTTCTCTATGACATTAGTGAAACTGTCTCCATTCTTAGTATCAGATGCAGTTTAGTTTTTATCTAGTTCCTTGAGAAAGTCTTTTTCCATAACAGTTAAGACTCTTTGATTCCTAGTTAATGCTGCAGCACGCAAACTCCAGTGTACATTCTGAAGATTCAAACCTCTAACAAGCAGCACCTCCTGCTTTGTGCACCATCCGTCTTGTCAGAATCTACTTTTGCAATCTGTACTGAAGGCCTCTCAAGTTCTTGATGGTCTATCTATGTTTTATAGGACATTCCAAATTTATCGAACTTCCTCTTGTTTACCTTGCATTTTAGTAGTTACTATTATAATGAACATCAATTGTTCTAGCTTTGTTTTAAACATGGCATGCGGGCAGGGCCGGCTCCAGAGTTGGTTCAAGGTCTTAGTGCCCTAGGCAAACATTAAGTCTTTTGCCCCCCTGACAGTCATAATGTTTTGTTTAGGTTTGAATGCCCTGCGCTTTGCTTCCCCCCCCCCCCCTCCCAGATACTCCATCCAAGTCAATAGCCTAGTTTGTCTAGTAGTTGAGTTGGCCCAGAAAACAGCCGCAGAGAAGAGGACGCCTCTCCCGCAGGAAACAGAAAACAAAAGGGAGCAGGAGAGCCACACCACTGGAAGACAGAGCTTTATTGGGGGTCAAGAGGTCAGCCCTACACGTGTTTTGTCACAAAGTCTTCTTCAGGGGCCAATAACAATTACAAGGACACTCATGCACCTAAGTAGAAATTAATCGAGTGTATTGACATGTGCAATATAGCTTAAAGTGAGCAACCTCAAGACCAGGCGTAGCGATACTGGCGCTAGGGTTGGTTACGAAATCCTCTACGCATTTCTCTGCATCAGGCAGAGACAATATTAGCATGTCATTTTAATATGAGCAACTCATTTGCCTATAATTTAAATATTCTCTGTGTTATGTGTGTGCTAGCTTTTTGTTTGCTGATTATAAGCGCATCCGCCTCTTTTCTGCATTTGGCAATGGCAATAATTGTGCCTAAATGTTGCATCATTTGCGCATAAAGGCCATGCTAGTTTTCTGCAGATCCATTCTCAGTGAAATGGCTCCGGTGACATTGCCATGCTTTGGACATCTGTATGCTTGTTTTTAGATGTCCAAAGTGCCCTCAATGTGAACAAAATCAATTTAATTCATGCCAGCTTATCAAATTCACATCTGCAATTTATGTGTGTGTTAAAAATTTCTAATGAACATTTGAAAAGTTATTACAAAGAATGTGTCAAATGAATTTAAATAAAAACACTCAAAAAATCTGAATGAATCAAAAATGAACTGAATATGTTGGCTAGTGGAAATCCATATTATATATAACAATTATTATACAAAGACCATTTATTCCAGTTGTAAGATGTAACAGATAGTAAGCATTTTTCTCATAGAGGAAAAAAGCTCATTAGTCCACCAGTCGCTCCGAGACTAATGAGATTCACTCCAAGCAATTAGTTTCACATATCATACTTCATGGTTTTTACAGTTTTCTATTCAGAAAGGCTCATATGGCTATTGTTGCAAATATGTGATTTTCATTAAAAAATTGCATTACCAATCTGCCCTTGTTCCTGAACCTAGGTTCTTTTTTCATATTTAATTATCACCTGAACAAAGTATAGAAAAGTTACGTTATGCCATTGATCAGAAATATTATTTAAAAAAAAGGTTCATGAAAATTTCACATCATCAGTACTGCTGGAAATGGATAAATGACCTAGTTTCTAACAGGGCTGGCCCATCCATTGAGCAAGAATGTTGCTTGCACAGGGCCCCGCGTTTCAGGGGGCCCCACGCCAACAACATCCTGCATTGAAAACTGGCAGGCAGGGCGACTTTAGAGCGACTAACATCTGCCGAAGTGAAATGAGTCTTTTCCCTTCATTTCAACAGCTATACTGAAGTTTAAAATGCTGCCGCACTGAACATCGGGAAACAGGAAGTCCCCTTTGACCTCAGCGCGGCAGAGTTCTAAACATCAGTAAGCTGTCGAAGTGAAGGGAAAAGGGGCAGGACTCTTCAGGAGGGGAGGGGGCTTGGACTGAAAATGGGCTGTGGGGGTTGCTAGGACTGAAAATGAGCTTGGGGGATTACTAGGACTGGAAATGGGCTGTGGGGGTTGCTAGAACTGAAAATGGGCTGGGAGTTACTAGGACTGGAAATGGGCTGTGGGGGGTTGTTTGGACTGAAAATGGGCTGGGAGGGGGTTGCTAGGACAGGAAATGGGCTGTGGGGGGTTGCTAGGATGGACAATGGGTTGGGGGGGTTACTAGGACTGGAAATGGGCTAAGGGGGAGTTACTAGGACTGGAAATGGGCTGTGGGGGTGTGCTAGGACTGAAAATGGGCTGGGGATTACTAGGACTGGAAATGGGCTGTGGTGGGTTGCTAGGACTGAAAATGGACTGGGGGGTTACTAGGACTGGAAATGGACTGTAGAGGGTTGCTAGGACTGAAAATGGGCTGTGGAGAGTTACTAGGACTGGACGTTTTCGGGGGGGGGAGATTACTAGGACTGGAAATGGGTTGTACAGGGTTGCTAGGACTGAAAATGGGCTGTGGGGGGTTACTAGGACTGGAAAATTTCTGGGGGGGGGGTTGCTAGGACTGGAAATGGGCTGAGTGGAGTTGGGGCTTGAACTGCAAATAGCTGATGGGGAGGGGGCTTGGACTGGAAATGGGCTGTGGGTGGAGAGCTAGGAATGGAAATGGGCTGAGTGGGGGGGGAGCTAGGACAGGAAATGGGCTGAAGGAGGGGCTAGGATATGACTGGACATAGGCTGTTGGGGGGGTCTTGGATTGGAAATGGGCTGTGGTGGGGGCTTGGATTGAAGTGGGCTCATGGAGGGGCTAGGACTGGAAATAGGCTCATAGAGGGGCTTGGATTAGAAATGAGATGAGTTGGGGGGGGAGCTAGGACTGGAAATGGGATGATGGTGGGACTAGGAAAGGACTAGAAATGGGTTGATGGGGGCTGGGATTGGAAATGAGCTGATGGAGGGGCTCAGATAGGACTGGGAATGGATGGGGGAGCTAGGACTGGAAATGGGCTGATGGTGGGGCTAGGATAGGATTAGAAATGGGCTGATGGGGGGCTAGGACTGGATATGGGCTGTTGCGGGGATTAGAAGGGAGCAGATGCTGGGTGGGGCTGGAAATAGAAGGGAGCTGAAGTTGGGGGAGGATTAGAATGGGATGGGGCTGGGAGAGTGAAATGGAAAGGTGAAAAATATTTTGTATGGGAGGGAAGAAAAATCTACAATTAGCCGGGTATTGGGAGAGTAAGTGACAATTGAGGATGGAGGGGTAAAATTTGAGTGGATGAAAAAGGAATAAAGAAAGAGATGGAGGAAAGAGCAAAAGGAGAAAGATTAGTATGTTAAAGCAGATGCAGAGAGAGAATGGGAAAAAACTAGAAGAGAGAAGAAAGGACAAATGGACAACAGACGATGGAGAATTAGCAGAAGACACAAAAAAAACCCCAGAAGAAAGTGGCTGGAGCAATTGCAACTGAAAAAAATGCACAAAAGGTAGAAAAATATCTCTTTATTTTGAATTTATTAACTGGAATATGTCAGCTCTGGGAAATGTGCATCATTAACATCTGTGCTTTGTTTAGTACAAGAGGAAATTAATTTATAGTTTTATTTCTACATTGTTGCTGTACATTCCAAGTTTGGCTTTTGCGGTTCCCAGTTTAATTATTGTCTTTCTGTTTCTAAATTGTGATTCCTTGTTTGGTGATGGTCTATGTTCTGCATGTGTAACTGAGCTGAGGTATTCTGTTTATGTAATTCCTATTTGACATTGCCACTTGTTCTCTTTCCCCAGTAGGTCATGTATTGTTATTCTCTGAAATGTATTGGTTTAATATTTGCAGTGTTTCCTTTTGATAGGTAGGGTATGGTGCTTTGTGAGTCCTGGTAGTGCTGTTAGGATACGGCGGGTTTGCTATGGGTTCTAAATGGGCAGTGTTTGTAGTAGTTCCTAATGTGCCTGGCGGTTGGCACTGGATTATAGTAATGTAGAAATCTTTTAGTCTTTCTTTATCCATACTCATTAAGAGGCATGTTTACTAAACGTTGATGTTAACATTATGCAAAGATGAGTCCCCTTATGCAAATGAAGCCCCTCACTGAGTCTCCGCATATTGCCCTGCACCCCCTTGGGCCGTCCCTGGTTTCTAAGCTTATAACCAATAGGATTTTGATCACTTTCCATTACTTTTAAATTTGAAATCAGTACTAGATATACAACTACACCAGGAGGTGGCATCTAAATGCTCAAACCATCTTGAAATCCTGCTAAATCTCAGCCCCTTTTACTAAAGCATGGCAAGGCCTGGTACAGTACTTAGCGTGTGCTGAAGGCAAAAATTGCATGGTAAGTGCAAAGCCTCTCTGGTAGTTATCAGGGCATGACCAGCATGTTCTCAGTAGCTACTGCAGGAACATGTCTTGTAATACGTGTTGAACCCATGTGCAATTACCACGGTTGCACTTACCAAAACCTATTAAGACAGTAAGGGCACTCAGGATAATTGCAACATTGACAGCACATGCAATTGCCCCCCACACTAGCTGCTCTCCATGCCCATTCTCTTTCCCTAACCTATCCAATCTCTGTCTCATAGTGCGATGTTCGGTTACTGTGGGAGTCAGCACACAGTAACTGTTATGCGATCATGATAACAATTACCGTGGACCCATGCTGACAGTGACCATGCACTAAGAAACAGTATGCGTTAACTGCACAGTGCACTTGAGTGAAAGGCCTGCATAATATCTCTATGGTCTCCAAACGTCGGAAAAAGTGTATTCTCCTTTTTGGCTCCTTGTTAGGATTCCCTTCATGGTCCAAGGCAGACTAGTCTATAGGCCTATATTCTGATCTACCATTAATCTTGCCCAGAAGCACACTCTCTGCCTGGGAACCTTTCCTATCCAAAGTTAATTGAAAGGATGGGAGTTTCAGGGCCCTTCTTAGTTCAAAAACAAGAGAAACTAAAGGCAGATGTATTTAGGATAATGGAAAAGTCTGTATTTGTGCAGATGACATGAAAATGTGCAACAGAGTGGACTCCACTGAGGGAATGGAAAACATGAGGAAAGATCTACAAAAGCTGGAAAAATGGTCTAATGCTTGGCAGTGAAGATTTTATATGAAGAAGTGTAGTGACATGCACTTGGGAAGCAGAAATCCAAGGGAATTTTATGTGATGGGGGTGAGAAGTTGGTGTGCATGGACCAGGAGAAGGACCTCAGAGTGATTGTTTCTGAGGATCTCAAGCTGGCAAAACAGTGTGACAAGGCGGTGGCAAAAGCCAGAAGGATGCTGAGTTGCATACAGAGAGGAATTACCAGCAGAAAGGAAGAGGTACTAAGACCACTGTACAAGTCTCTGGTGAGGCCTCACTTGCAATATTATGTTCAATTTTGGAGACCATATCTTGAAGGACATAAAAAGGCTGGAGAGAGTTCAGAGGAAAGCAACCAAAATTATTTGGAACCTGCGTCAGAAGACTTATGAGAAGAGACTTGAAGACTTAAATATGTACACTCTGGAGGAGAGGGGGGACAGGGGAAATATGATTCAGACCTTTAGATACTTAAAGAGTATTAATGAACAAAGAAAACTCTTCCAAAGATGGGGAAGCTGTAAAACTAGAGGGCATAACTGAAAGGCAATGTCAGGAAATACTTTTTCACCGAAAGGCTGGTGGATGCATAGAATGCCCTCCCGATGGAAGTGGTGGGGGTAAATACAGTGACAGAATTTAAAATGGCATGGGACAGACACAGTGGATCCCTTCATAGCAACAGGATAAAAACAAAATAAACATAACTATCTCTTATATTTCAGAAAATAGGGGTGATCTACAAGGAGCGGTGGGTACACTCCTAAAGAAAGGCATTGGAAGGGGTACCCTTCATGAAGCAGCAGGTGCACCTATGGCTAGATGGACCATACTGGTTTTTATCTGCCATCATATACTATATTACTATGTTACTATGAAGGTACTACCTTTGTCTCCCTGTTACAAAATGGGGCCTGCTCTGAACTAAAGATTGAATTATACAAGATGGATTCCTGTTTTGTTATAACTCAGCATTAAAACTTGCAGATCAAGCAATTCTGCAAGTTTATGTACTTCACAGGAGAAATGTTATTTCAGCTGACTACATGCAGAAGAATATTGCTGAGTCCTTCACTGTGTTACTGGTACTAACAATCGCAACAATGCATGAACTTGTACACCAGCAACTTATGCATGATGGGCCTTTGTTTGCAGAAGGACCACCTATTAGCTGTTACCGGATTTGCTGAAGATGATATTCAGGGTTTGAGACCAGCCAATCACTGTGCCATCAGGACAAAGAATGATACTCTGGACACAGAGGTTCAGAAGGCAGACACAGCACAGTAAACACCTGCAGCACTCTGGAACATGCATAGATGCTGGCAGAACACCTGAGAACTTTAACTTCTGATACAGACTGGTTTGCTGGTTTCCTCTGCCAAACCTGCATTTTGTGTGCTTGACTCTCTCTCTGGCTGGAAACTTAGATAGTGTCCAAGGGCAAATCCTTTTAGCTTTTGCCGTCGCCCTTTCTACCTATTTATCTACTTTAAGATCATCAGACACAATCTTGTCTAGGTCCCGCTCTTCTTTTGTGGACAGAAGTACTTCACCCCCCATACTATGTCGCTCCCTTGGATTGCTGCAACCCAAATGCATGACCTTGCATTTTTTAACATTAAATCTCAGCTGCCAAATTCTAGACCATTCTTCAAGCTTAACCAGATCTCTCCTCATGTTATCTACACCTTCCTAGGTGTCTCCTCTATTGTAGATTTTGGTATCATCCACAAAGAGGCAAACCTTACCTGACACCCCTTCCACAATATCACTAATAAAAATGTTAAAAAGAATCAGACCAAAGAAAGATCCCTGGGGCACACCACTGGTAACCTCCTTCTCCTCAGAGTGAACTCCATTTACCTGTAACCTTTGTCGCCTCCCACTCAACCAATTTCTAACCCAAGCAGTAACTTTATGGTCCATCCCTAGGGTGCTCAGTTTGTTTATAAGTCACCTGTGTGGAATGGTGTCAAAGGCTTAAATTAAATATAAATACATCACATCTAGGGCTCTCCCTCAGTCCAACTCCCTGGTCACTCAGTCAAAGAAATTAATCAGAGTGGAATGGGTAAACGTAGATCGATTGTTTGCGTTATCAGAATATAGAAAGACTAGGGGACATGCAATGAAGCTACAGGGTAAAAAATTTAAGACTAATAAAAGAAAATATTTTTTCACTCAATGTGTAATCAAACTCTGGAATTTGTTACCGGAGGATGTAGTAAAGGCTTTTAGTGTAGCTGGGTTTAAAAAAGGTTTGGACAAGTTCCTGCAGGAAAGGTCCATAAACCATTATTAAGAAGGGACCCAGAATATCAATGCTTGACCCAATACAAGTATTGTGGAACCTGTCTTTTGGGGATACTGCTAGGTACGTATGATCTAGATTGGCCACTGTTGGAAACAGGATACTGGGCTTGATGGACCTTGGTCTGACTCAGTATGGCATATTTTATTTATTTATTTATTTAACTGTATTTATATCCCGCTTTTCACCGGGTCAAAGAGGTTTAACAAAGAAAGGGGGGGGGGCGACAGTAATCAATTCACAGAGAGGGGGGGCGTCACCAGGGGGGCCAATATTGATGATCTGAACAGAAAGTAACGACTTAGACAATTGACATGAGTCTCTTAGTAGGTAGTTCTGGGGATATGTCAGAAGGTCTGGAAGAGTTGTCAGTGATGGATGTCTGTTTCTGGTCCAAGGTATTCATGAAACAGGATGGTTTTTAGTTGCTTCCGGAATGTGGAAAGGTCTCCGTTGTTTCTGATTTGGCTCGGCAGGGAGTTCCAGAGGGAGGGTGTGTACAGTTTGAAAGCTCTGTTGCAAGTCCTTTGATTGTACTTAGTCCATTCGTGGGGGATAGTGAGGGTGTTGCTGGTGGTCTGTCGGATTGTCCTGTTGAAAGTGGACTGGGGTAGTAGAGAGCGGAGTTGGGTAGTCTGCGTTTGATAGAGGGCTTTGTGGATAAGCAGGGCAGATTTGTATTTGATCCTTGCTTTGAGTGGTAGTATGTGCAGTTCTCTAAGGACTGGAGTCATGTGATCATGTTTCTTTGCTTTCTGGATGATTCTTGCTGTGGTGTTTAAGGCAGTTTGTAGAGGGTTGTGTGGGTGGCAGGTAGTCTGTGATAAATTATATTGCAGTAGTCCAGGTGGGGGAGTGTCATAGCCTGCATGACTGTTCTGAAGTCCTGTTGATCAATGAGTGGTCTAAGCCATTGCACCGTTTTTGCTTTGTGGAATATTGTTCTGGTAGTCTTTTTAATCTGTTGGTTAAATGTGAGCGCCTGGTCTATGATGATTCCCAAATATTTTATGTGGGGTTGAATTTGTATTTGGGTGTTTCCCAAGATGAGATATGGTGGTGGGGTGAAGTTAGGGTCCTTGGTTACTATGAGTGCTTCTATTTTTTTTATGTTGATGGATAGATTGTTCCTTTGTAGCCAGCTGGAGACCTCAATGAAGCAGTCTGATAGGTGATTGTTTGTTGGGTTGGTGGTTGTGAACGGTCCATAGAGCATTATGTCATCTGCATAGATATGGTAGTTGATGTCATGAGCTTGTATGATCACGCAGAGTAGTTGCAGGTAGATATTGAAGAGCATGGTGGAAAGTGTGGAGCCCTAGGGTTCTCCTTGATGCTGTTGAAAGGGGGGGAGTTTGCCATGTTTGTGCAGATCAGTTGTTGTCTATTGGTCAGTTAGGAGCGGAACCATTGAAGTACGATGTCCTTAATGCCAATTTCAAGAAGTCTGTGTAGGAGGATGTTGTGGGAGATGGTGTCGAAGGCCATAGATATGTCCTGGAAGATCATAGCATATCCAGAGTTTTTGGTCTGTGTGTCTTTGAGAAAGGTGTTCAGTTGTGATGTCATGAGGTCTCGACTCCATGGAATGGGCGGAATCCATGTTGTTGCGGGTCCAGTATGTTGTTGGTATCTAGGTGGTCTTGGAGTTGCTGTTGAATTATCTTCTGAATGATTTTGGTTGTGAACGGGAGACTTGCTATAGGCCTGAAGGAGGCGGGGTCAAGGGGGTCCAGGTTGTGTTTTTTTATGGTTGGTCGAATGATGGAGATTTTGAGGGTGTCTGGCATCTATCCTTGCTTGAGTGATTCTTTGACAATGTGGGTTAGGGGTGCGCTTATGTCTTCTTTTGATTTCTTTATCCACTCTGCGGGGCAGAGATCTAGTGGAGAGGTGGTGGTGTTTAGGCAGGAGATAGTGGATTCTATTTTTTCTTTTGTGACTGTTTCAAATGTGCTCCAGTCTGTGTCTTTGGTATTGGGGTGTGTTGTTGTTGTTGCATTCGGTTTTGGGTTGTGTGGTTGTTGGAGCTGTTTGTATTGGCATGCTAGTAGTTCTGGTGGGATGTTCGGAAGCTGGTTGGAGTGGCTGGGTGTTTTTGTTAGCTTCTTGACAATCTTAAAGAGCTCACATTGTCTGTTTATTGAAGTATTTAGGATTTTTGAGTGGTAGGTCTTTTTTGCTTTGTCGGTTTCTGTGTGGTAGGTGTCTAGTTCACTCATGTATTTTGCTTCATCTGCTTCTTTTTTGGTCTTTCTCCATTTTCTCTCAGTTCTTCTGAGTTGGGTCTTTAGTCTCCGTAGGTCGGGGGTGAACCACCTGACTCTTGTTGTGGTGCTCTGGTTTTGGTGCTGCTCATCGTTGCACAGGATGCATAAGAGATTGTAGTATTCCAGGTGTTGATCAGGTCATCTATATTGGAGGAGTTTGTTTGGAGTTTAGGTAATATTTGCGCTAGGAATTCCTCTTTGTTAAATGGTTTAAATCTTCTTGTATGTTGGCTGTTTTCTTTGACATTGGTGTGTTGGTAGATGTGGGTAATGTTGATGAAGTGGTGGTCCGACCATGATACACATGTGATCTTTGGGTTCTTGCATGAGGTGGCGCTTTGAGAGTTCAGGAATATCAGGTCAAGTGTGTTCCCTTTTTCGTGTGTTGGTTCGGGTATGATCTGGGTCAGGTCCATTGCTTCCATAGCATTGATGAAGGCTTTGGCATGTTTATCTTGTAGTGAGGGGAGGTTGAAGTCACCGAGGATTAGGTGTTCTTTGGTGGAGATGGCACTCTCTGATATATGTTTTAGTATGTCTAATAGATCGGTGCGTGGAGTGGGCACTCGGTAGATTAGGCATATGGAGAGGTGTTGTTGGTGAGGGTATGTCCACTTCGTTGGTTGTTTCTGATGCATGGTTTCGGAGGTGGAAGCTGGATTTGACAATGATGGCTACTCCTCCTCCTCTGGTGTGAGCTTGGGAGCAGTTTTGAAAACTGTATCAATTAGGTGTTAGTTGATTCATGAGCACTGTGTCGGTGTCTGTTAGCTATGTTTTGGTTATGCAGAGGATGTTAATCATTTGGGTTGTAATCAGGTCTTGGAGCATGTGGTGTTTGTTTCTGACTGAGTGAGCATTTATTAGTGTGATGGAGAGAGGGTTGCTGTTTGAGGGATTGGGGGTGTGGGTTGGTGTGGGTGGTGTGTGAGTGCTGCCCCATGTGGGGGGGGGGGGTGGGTTGGTGATGTTTGTAGGTTGGGTGGTTGTGGTGCTTGGAGTGGGGTGGTTGGGGTGTGTGCTGGTAGTAATGAAATAGTAGGCTAAGTTGGTTGGGGGCGGTGTTTGGAGGTATATTTGGGCCAGGAATGGTGGCATGGCTTATAGGCATACCTGGTAGTCCTGGGGTAGGACTGGGCTGCTGTGTTGAGCTTCCTTGGGTGCCGAGTGTTCTTTTGTCCTTCTCCCACTGCTCTGGATGGGTAAGGGATTCTTTGTGGGAGACGGCTTCTCCTATACTGATGCCGAGTCCGGTTGGGGGAGCTGGTGGGTGATGGCTGTTGATGCTAGAGTCAGCGGGCTGTCTGTAGGTGTGTTTCCCGGGTGTGAGAGTCTCTGGTGGTTCCTCTTCTGTGCCCCGCCTAAGAGCCACGCCAAAGGTCCCTCTGGCAAGGCCCTCAGCCATGGGCATGCCTTATGGGGATGCCGATCTTAGGTCCCTTCCACTTCCCCGATTGGGCAGTAGCCTCTGAGCGGGAGGGATTCCCGTTCAGGCGCTCGACCCAACGGGGGAGCTTTCGGCGGTGGATGGTGGGTGATGGCCAGGTGGTGAGCAATGCTGCTTCTTCTTTCCCCTATGGAGATGCCAATCTTAGGTCCCTCCCACTGCCCTGATTGGGCAGGAGCCTCTGAGCAGGAGGGTTTCCCGCTCAGGCGCTCGACCCGACGGGGGAAGCTTTCGGCGGTGGATGGTGGGTGATGGCTGGGCGGTGAGTGATGCTGCTTCTTCTTTCCCCTACGGGAACGCCGATCTTAGGTCCCTCCATATCTTATGTTCTTATGTCTGACAAGACCTTCCTCTGATGAAACCATGCTGCTTCAGATCCGGTAATCTGTTGGACTCCCGAAAACTCACTATTTTCTCTTTCAGCAGCACTTCCAATAATTTACTCACCACCAAGGTTAAACTAACTGCCCTGTAGTTTTCAACCACATCCTTACTTCCGCTTTTGTGTAAAGGGACCATATGTGCCTCTCTCCATCCTCTGGCAGCACTCCCAACTCCAACAAGACATTGAAAAGGCCAGTCAGCGGAGCTGCTAGAATGTCTCCAAGTTCCCTCAGTATTCTAGGGTGTATCCCATTCTGTCCCTTGCTTTGTCTACTTTAAGTTTAGCTAGCTTCTCACAAACACAGACCTGAAAATTGTTCAAGATGCTCCTTGCTTCTGTTCCTGTTTGTGGGTGTTTTCTGAGGTCCTGCTCCTGGTTCTTCATCTGAGAACACAGAACAGAAATATTTGTTAAGTAAATCCACTTTATCATCATCAGCTTCTACCTATTCCTACCCTTCACCTTTGAGTCTGACAATACCACTTTGTCCTTCCTCTTCTCACTAACATATCTGAAAAATGCCTTATCCCCCATTTTATTGCATTGGCTATTTCCTCCTCTTTTTGGATCTTTGCTTTCCTGACTACTTTGCTAGCTTCTCTAAGTTTTTACAAATATAGATGCTTGTCTTCCTCTCTCTGTGCTCTCTTGTATTTCATGAAGGTCTCCCTCTTTTTCTTCACCTTTTCAGCTACTTCTTTCGAAAACCATAGTGGTCTCCTTTTCCTTTTACCTTTATTTACCATACTAACAAAAAGTTTGGTTGCCTTTAAAATATCCCTTTTCAATTTTTTCCACTGTTTTTCTATATCCCCCAGCTGTCCCCATCCCACTAACGACTCCCTGAGGTATTGGCCCATCTTGGCAAAGTTAGTTTTCCTAAAGTCTAAGACCCTCACTTTTGAATGGATTTTATCAGTCCTAGTTCTAATGCTGAACCACAACATCTGGTGATCACTGGATGCAAGATTATCTTCCACTATACTATCAAAAACACTTTCACCATTGGTAAGCACCAGTCCAGTATGGCTCCTACTTTTACCAGTTGCCTGTATAAAACCCAGGATCTCTTTACTTCTAAATGACACCTCAGCAGGGATGTTCCAATCAACATCTGGCATATTGAAATCACCCATCAATAGCGCTTTCCCTTTCCTAGCAATGCTGCGTATATCTTCAATTAACTCTCTGTCCACCTCTTCTCCTGGTGAGGGAAGTATGTGTATCATGCAAATGCAGATAGATTTCTCTTTCCCTCTTTCTAGTTTAATCCACAGTGCCTCCTCTCTCCCTTTTAAGCCCTGTTGTTCCATAACTTTAATAGTATGTTTTACATATAGTTCCACTCCTCCTCCCCTTCTTCCTACCCTGTCCTTTCTGAATAAAGTATAGCCTGGTATAGTTACATCCCAGACATGGTTGTCTGTGAACCATGTCTCTGTTACTGCCACTAAATCCAGGTCAGCCTCTCCCATTAAAGCCTTTACATCTGGGATCTTATTTTCCATGCTCTGGGCATTTATAAACACTGCTTTCCATATGTTGCCCCTTTTACCCATTTCCATAAAGTTATTTAATGTTTTGCTTACCTGGGGGCTTTCTTCACTCATCTCCAATGAATCTAGTTTAAAGCCCTCTTCAGTAGGTTAGCCAGTCTGCTACAGAAGACACGTTGATCTCTTCTTGGATAAATGGATGCCATCTCTGCTCTGCAACCCTTGGAACAATTGAAGAGAACATCACCTGTTCCCCTCTCTGCATCACCCTCTGTCCCAGAGTCATAAAGTCACTTTTGATATGCTCAGAGGCATACCTGGCAGTATCATTTGTGCCGACATTGATGAATAAGATTGGGCAATAGTCATTGGGCTTGATGAGCTTTGGAAAACTCTCTATAACATCTCAGATTTTGACACCTGGCAGACAGCATACCTCTCTGGACATCAAGTATGGTCGGCAGATGGACACCTCAGTACCCCTCAGAAGAGAATCACCAACCACCACTACCCTTCGCTTCCTTGTGGTCACTCTGCAACTTTGGGGTGTTTGAGCTCTGGTTCTTCCCTTTCTATGGATGCTTTCACCTCCTCCACTTCCAAGACTGCATAATAGTTCTCCAGTTCAAGGACTGGAGGAGATGGATTGGTGATTCTGCCGGCCCTGGTGACTCATTTCCAACCTTCATCATTCCGTAGGCTCCCATCTTCTCCTCTGCTGGAGAGCTTGGATGATTCAAGAAGCATCTCATCAATGTACTTCTCACTGTCTTGAATGCTCCTCAGCCTCACCACCTCTTCTCTGAGCTCCTCCACTTGTTTCCTGTGAACTACAGCAAGCAGGCATCCTGCACATGGAACCAGTTCTTCAACTGGCATTGGGCCCTCTGTCTGGACAGAGGCAGAATTTTAACAGGGGCAACAGCTTTAGCATAATGATTTTTTCCAGCCATTGTTCAGTACGTGGAGCTTAGGTTAAAGCAAAAGAGAGAGATCTACTAGCTGTCCTTTCAGAGAAAAAGCAGTTGAATCTCTTTTCCGTATGTTCTAAATATTCTGTTCCAGGTCCCTGTGTGTAGCTAATATGGGAGGGGTCCTATAATGTAAGATGCTCACATGATAAAGTAAGACAGACAGATAATGTATTGTATGTCTGAGTGCAGAGTGAATCAGTAACATTGGTTCCTGAAACAGAGATTAGTTCTCTTGATAAAGCATAGAGCTGCGTAACATACCACCTCAGAAAACTAATTTATACTAATATTTACACTATTTTTGCTATCAGAAATAAAGTCTAATTTATATACAAATACAGGACTGGTTCCTGTTTTATCATGTGGTTTGTTTGCCTGGTAGTCCTATGGAATCCTGGGAAACGGAGGGCAGCAGTTTTCCCCAGACAGACCGAGTATATCTACTACTGATAATATCTCCTAAAGTACTTCACTGAATTTCTTCCAGCAATTTCAAAAAGGACACTTTATCAGGTCTATCCCCCATAAAGCTGAAGTGTTACTCCCCCCCCCCCCAAGGCTTTGGGAGCAGGTTCAAACAGCTGAAGTTTTTTACTGCCCAGCTGTACAGGGCCATTGCCACAGATTTCCCCTGTCCCTGTCAGGATCACTCATATAGAAGGGGATGAAAAGCTGCATTGGAGGATAAGTCAGAGGAATTTTGAGAGGAGGTGTATCAATATTCTCACTCTTGCTAGATATCTCTGGCATTATTTAACACTCAGCTGTGTATCTTGCTGTGTATGTCAATAACTCCAGTTGACCTCTTCGGATTGGGTTGTAGAGATGATCCCTTGTGTTGTTGAAAATTGCAGGAAGAGGAGAGATTTGAAACATATGTGGTGGTACTGTCTAAACTCCAAATTTTCTGGTCCCAGGTACATAAACAAATTTGTAAGGCTTTAGGGCAGCCGCTTCCCTTCTTGCTCAAATCTTGTATACTGGGCTATCTTCCCCCAGACATTTAAGAGAAGGGACTACGATGCCTATCTGGATGCTTATTTCTGGCAGCCCAGGGTATAATTGCCCAATTCTGGAAGTGAGATAGGCCCCCCCTCCTTTTTTGAATGGTTGGTTAAGATTTGGGACATATATAGGATGGAGAAACTTACGGCAGAACTCCGAGGGAAACCGGGTGTAGTTAATGAACTATGTTCCTGGTTCTTCTGACCAGAGACCTCACCTCCCATTTGACAGTACATGTGTGCACTTCCTTTTGGGCATAATAGCCATATATTGTAGCTTCTTTTCCTATCTCTCTTGTGTTTCTAGTCCCGTGTTGCAATGACTAGATCTCCCATAGTTTGCTTATATCAGGGGAAGGAGGGTGAGGGTGAGGGGTATTCAGGAGGATGCTGGGGGGGTAGTCGAGGGAGGTGGAATCACTGGGGGGCATGAGACCATGGAGTTGGGCTCGTGTTTCTGGAGGTCTGACATACATCTCCATTTTCTCTGGGTCTCTCTGTGGTAGGGGACCATGCAGAAATGTATTCCATTCCTTGCTTATTCTCAACGGAGCTGCCTCCTCCCCTTGCTCTGCTGCCTCCCTAGCTGGGCTTCTAAGGAGAGAAGGGCTGGGGGGTCTAGGGGGCAGGTTAGAGGGGGGTTGGTCAGGAGACTTGGTTGTTTGGGTGAGGCTTGTTGGTTCTTTAGGAGGATCACGTGTACTCTCTATGATATCAGTTGTTTTGTATGTGTAAGTTTATGTGAATCCATATGAGTCTATATAATTGTTATTTCAGCTGTTGTTACCCCAGACTTTTGTTTGTCTCTTTGGGGGTTGTAATACTTTTCATAAGATTAATAAAAATGTATACACAAAAAAGAATATCTGGATTTAGCTTTCAGTGCCAGCAGCTAGCTGTGAATAACTACCCCTCGGTGTCAGAGGAGGCGGAAGCGCCAGGTCAGAGAGAGTAGGCTCCACAATGCAGTGCCAGAGAGTTCAGATAAGCACCACATCGTGGCTTAAATGCCATTGCTGTCACTGCAGAGCCCGGCGAGGGGCGGCGGAAGCAGCAGTGAGCCGTCCTGGGAACATTTTAGCACTCTCGGTGATCACCTAATTTGCTTATTGGGTTGCACTGGCCTTGATTTTACAGCTCCTGTTTGGGTGAAGCGCAGGATACAATTGTGAAATGTTTTTTGGAACAATGAATTTGTAATTACAACTTCAGGAAATGTAAATCCAGCACAAGAAATTGATCTCAGAGCTAGCAAGTATGAACAATTTCAGTTGATACTAAAAGCATGATCCTCTTCTATCTTCTATATACTTTCCTGCATGGTAATGGAGTGCCTCTTCTGTATCTATTTTATTATTAATTTTATGTAAAGTGCATTGATGTTACTGAAGGGCCATATAGCAAATTTTAATAAACTATAAACCATAAATCGTTATTATTTAATCCAGTAATTTCCATTTTGGAAATGTGTTGTAAGAGCTGCTGCATTCCACGCTCTGAGGTAAGTCTATATATTTATATAATTATGTGAATAAGAAGGGTTATTATGATGTTTATGAAAACTGGGAAGATGTGCATGTAATATATATTTTTATGGAGATTTTTTAATAACCTGATTGCTACATTCTATTTGAAACTGGATTGGTTTATGGCTCTGTTTATGGTTTAAAACTGCTGCACTCTGTCTTGAATCCAACCCATTTGGACAAAACTGACATATAAAGGCCAAGTTAAATTTAATTAATACAATTAAATAGTGTGCCTGGAACTGTTCATGTCAGGGCAAATGGAAGATACAGATGAAACAGGTTTAAAGGAAAGAACATTTATATTGCGGAGACTGGGAGTGAGACTGGATACAGCCAGTATGAGAAGACGTCCCGACTGGAAGAACAGTTGGAAAGCACAGAATTCAGTGGTTATCCAGAGTGGAACTGTTTGAGACTGTGAGTTGGGGTTCCCTAGATTTATGGGGCTCATTTAAAAAAAAAACCCTGAAAGCAGGAGGTGCAGGGTGAACACAGCACAGAAAGAATATCTGTGGCTCCTTCCACTGTGCTGAAAGACTCCCAGACTGGATCTGTAGTGATGAATGGAGGTGAGGGTTGTGTGTCACAGTGAGCCAGACAGACAGCAGCATGAAGCTGTAGTTAATAGTGACGCTGAGGTTTGCAGCAACTGTATGGCAAGGATGAGGATACAAACATTTTGGTTCAGTTCATTTTCAGATCATTTTCCTCTTTCATTTGCAAACTGCACAGCTTGTTTTGTTCCATTATAGTCAAAGGGGAAGCAATGCATCCTTATTTTGGGCTCTAGCAGTGAGGTTTTCCATCCAAGTTTTATGAAAATTATTGGCAAGCATCAGTAGAAGAGGCAAAAGCATCCAGGACATGAAAGGTGGCATAAAAAGTCCAAGACACCGCGAGAAGGGTAGAATAGCCCAAACAGCCCTGAACAGGAGTAGTAACACAGCAACATAGTAAGTGATGGCAGGTAAAGACCAGCACAGTCCATATACATAGTCTGCCCAGCAAGGTGCCAGAATTGTAGAGTTGTACGTGCTGCTCCAGGCAGGTTACCCATCTCCATTTAGAAGTTATTTATTCTTGTTTTGATTCCATCCTCTTGCTATGTAGTGATCCTCTGTGTCTGTTCCATGCCTTTTTGAATTCCGTCACTGTTTTTGCTCCAACTATCTCTTTCGGGAGGGCATTCCAGGCATCTGCCACCCTTTCCATGAAAAAGTATTTCCTGATGTTGCTTTTAAATACCCTCTTGGCAGCTTCATTTCATGCCTTCTATTTCTACAGCTAACTCTTCTTTGAAAAAGGTTTGATTGTTCATTAGTACCCTTTAAGTATTTAATCATCTGTATTACATCCCCTGTCTCTCCTCTCTTCTAGGGTGTACACATTTAGGACTTCAGGTCCTTTTTCATATTCCTTCTGGTGCAGGCCCCAAATCACCCTGTGCTTTCCTCTGAACCATTTCTTCTTATATCCTTTGTAAGGTATGATCTTCAAAACTGAAGACAATATTCTAAATGAAGCCTCCCCAGGGGCACTAATACCTCCTTCTTCCTGCTGGTTATTCCTCTCTTCTAATATCCTTCTGGTTTGGTCAGTGCTTTGTCACACTGTTTTGCCACCTTGAGATCCTCAGATACTATATCCCCGAGGTCCCTCTCATGGTCTGTACATACCAGCCTCTTGTCCCCAATCACGTACAGTTCCTTTGGGTTTCTGCATCCAAAATGCATCACTCTGTACTTTTTTGCACTAAATCTCAATTGCTAAGCATTTGACCATTCTTCTAATTTTTGTAGATCTTTTCTCATGTTGTCTACTCCCCCTGAAGTGTCCACTCTGTTGCATATCGTTGTATCATTTGAAAAAAATGCAAACTTTACCTTTTAACCCTTCGGCAATATCACCCACAAAGACATTGAACAGTAGCTGTCCCAGCTGAGGCACTCCACTACTCACCCTCCTTTCTTCAGAATGAGTTTGATTCACCGCTACCCTCTGTAGTTTGCCAGTCAACCAGTTCTTGATTCAGTTCACCACCTTCGGATCCATCCCCAGACTGCTCAATTTATTCACAAGTCTCCTATAAAAAACAGTATCAAAGTCTTTGCTGAAATCTAACTAGACCACATCTATCGCGTGTTCTTGATATAGTTCTCTGGTCACCCTGTCAAAGAAATTAATCAGATTTGTCTGCCACAATCTTCCCTTGGTAAAGCCATGTTGCCTCAGATCTTGCAACCTGTTGGCTTTCAGAAAAAACACTATCCTTTCTTTCAGCAGCATCTCCATTACTTTTTCCATCACCGAAGTAAGGCTTACTGACCTGTAGTTTGCCACCTCTTCTCTGTTGCCGCATTTGTGAAGAGGGACCACATCAGTCCTTCTCCAATCCCATGGTACCTCCTCAGCCTCCAGAGAGCTATTAAACACATCTTTTAAAGGTCCTGCCAAAATCTCCATAAGCTCCTTCAGTATCCTGGGAGGTATATGATCTAGTCCCATGGCCTTGTCTACTTTCAGTTTTGCAAGCTGTTCAAAATCATCTCCCTCTATGAATGGTGTTACATCATTTGCATTCCCCTTGTTACCTTTGTCAGGCACGCGTGGCCATTATCCGTGATTTTCTTTTGTGAACATGGAACAGAAGTATTTGTTTTGCAGTTCCGCTTTCCCCTTATCACTTTTCACACATCTGTTCTCAGCATCTTTGAATCTTGCACTTCCACATCTCACCTTTGCCCTTTCCCCAATATACCTGAAAAACGTCTTGACACCTCTCTTCACATATGTAGCCATTTTTCTTCCACATGTGCTTTTGCCATCTTTTTTTTTTTATTTAAATATTTTATTTTCCTTTTATAACACAACCAAAGTAAAGACATACAGAAAGATACAAATACAAAACCATACACATAAAAGCAACCCCATATTTCCCCCCACCCCCATGCTTCTTCTCTAGGAAAGGAATACAACGTTCGGGTAATCAATGATTAGTTCTCATTCTTTGTAAACCAGTATAGAGCGAGTGAAGATCATAATAAATGAGTGTACATGATAAATGGAGTTAAACAGTTAGATGAGAGCATTTGGCAGCTTGCACATATTCATTGAGCAAATTCCATTTAGAAACATGATGCGCGGTTTGGGCGTGGGGAGCCATTCGGCGTGGTATCTGTTCATATTTACTATATAAACATACAAGATTCCACCACTCATGGGGACTTAGGTGGGAGCTATTTTTCCAGTGTTTCGTGATTAAAGATATAGCTATACCCATCAAGAAATTTAGCAAAAAGCGGCCCGACTTTGGAAGAGAGGGGATCCCCGCCGCAGAGCGAAGTCCCACTATCCGCCAAGAGAGAGGCTCGTGAAATTGCAAAATGAGTTGAATACGACCCCAGACCCGGCTCCAGAATTGCTGCAATGTAGAACATTCATACATTATATGAGCTAGTGTGCCTGTGGCGGCATGGCAATTCCAACACCTGTCATTAATATTGGCATTCCATTTGGCAAGCTTCACAGGCGTATAGAAACTTCTATGTGCAAAATAGAAAAGTGTCTGGGTTATCGATGCTGACCGGGAAGCCCGAACAACTTTACTCCAGAAGAGGCTCCATTGCTCAGGAGTTAGTGTGATTTGTAGCTCCCGTTCCCATGTCTGTTGGACTGCGGGAATGTTACTGTGCTCATGATTGCTTAACATTTTATAAAAGTTAGAGGCCACGCCAGATTGACTCCCAACAGAGCGAATTATCTCTGCTAGACCTTCATCATTGGTTTCAGTTAGTGAAAGAAGCCGAACACTCCTAAGGCAGTGCTGAAGCTGCACCCACTGGAAGTAATTTCGTGCTAGTAAACCAAATTCCTCTTGCAATTCCTTAAAAGTTTTCCAGCGCTCGCTGGCAATCAATTGGTAAGGCATCCATATCCCTTTGGAATACCAGGGGGTCCATGCTATCGGTTTATTTTGTATTTGAAGGCGCAAGTTATGCCATAGCGGGAGTCGATATGGCGGGCACTGTTGTGGTCCCTGAGACTGAATGAAAGTGTTAAAGGCAAGTAGTGTATCCACAACCATTGGTGGATGGTGGGAATCTAGTTGGAAGGTCATGCCGGGAAGGTGGGTAAGAGGAATTGGCCTACAGAGTTCCTCCTCAATGTCGAGCCAAACTAGTCTACCTTCTACCGGGGGGTCTAACCAACGGGCACCCTGTTTAAGGAGGAAAGCCATATGATATTTAAGAAAATCTGGGAACCGGACCCCTCCATTTTCTTTGTCCGCCTGTAACTTGCGCTTAGCTATCCTTGGTGGTTTGCCATGCCATAAATAACGAATCAGGAGACCTGCTATATCTTTGTAGACGTGTGCAGGCAGGAGGCATGGTAGCATTTCTAGGATGTAATTTATTTTGGGAACAATCATCATTTTGATTGTTTCCAGTCGGCCCCACCATGTGAGTGTTAAAGGAGACCACCGGTTGGTAAGATCACGCACTTTGGAGATTAGCTCTTTAGCATTATGGCTAAGAGTATCTTCTAATGGATAACAATAATGAACCCCCAGATATTTGACCATACGGGGCTGCCATACAAAGGGGAAAGCCTGCATGTCTGCAGCATGGACTCGATGATTCAAAGGGAAGGCAACAGATTTGGTCCAGTTAATCTTGTATCCCGAGAGTAGGGAATAGCTATCAATCTTATTTAAAACAGCAGGGACGGAGTCCAAGGATACGAAAAGCATGAGGTCATCTGCATATGCAGAAATTTTAATATCTCTATGTTGAAAGGGGGCTCCATGGATATCTGTGGCCTGTCGGATGAGGAGGGCTAGGGGTTCAAGTGCTAGATCAAAGAGCAGAGGAGATAAGGGACATCCTTGCCGAGTGCCTCTGTGGAGATTGAACGGTTGAGACTTTGTGGCATTGGCAGAAATAGTGGCTGTCGGATGTGCATACAGAGTTTGAAGGTATCGGAGAAAGCCTTCCCCAAACCCATACCAGCGGAGAACCGCATAGAGAAAGGGCCATTCTAATCGGTCAAATGCCTTTTCGGCATCAAGAGAGAGGCCGACGAGGGGTTGATCATGATGCGCTGCTGCAGCTAGTATATGACACAAGGTCCTGGCATTATCAGCAGTGGACCTACCAGGTATGAAACCACATTGGTCTGGGTGAATTAGAGCAGGCATTTTATCGGATAGTCTAGTGGCCAGAATGGTTGCAAATATCTTGTAATCAGCATTAAGGAGGGAAATTGGACGGTAATTTGCAGTCAGCATCGGGTCTCTCCCCTCTTTCTCAAAGACTACAACATTTGCCGTCGAGAAAGATCCTGTAAAGGAGCTATCTTTGGCCAAAGCAGAGAAATAGAGTTGTAGGAATGGGGCCAAATCAGCGCTGAAAGTTTTGAAAAATTCTGCCGGGAGGCCATCTGGGCCGGCAGCCCGACCCGAGGCACATCGCTTGAGTGCAAATTGAATTTCTGAAAGAGTAAATGACTGGTCTAGTGACTCCTTGTCCTCTACGGAAAGGGTCGGTCGTTGTATACCAGCTAATAGCCGGTCAAAAGCCTCTGGGTCAAACTCACATTCTGATTGATAGAGGCGGGTGTAGAAATCCCGAAAAAGCTCTACTATCTCTGTATCATTTGTGACTAAATTCCCCCCCGTTGGACTACGCAGGGCCGCTACACGTTTGGCTTCTTTTTGACCTTTCAGAGCGTTAGCTAAGAGTTTACCGGCACGATTGCTTTCCCGATAGTACGTCCCTTGCTGTAGTTCAATATTTTTGGCCGCTGCAGTCGTTAAGAGCGAGTTATACTGGAAACGCAAGCGTTGCAAGCGAATCAACACACCTGGGTCAGTACGAGAGGTAAGAACACGTTCACCGGCCTTGATCTGCTGCTCTAGTGCTAAGAGTTGCCGTTTACGCTGCTTCCCTAAACGGATTTGATAGCTAGTGATGGTTGCACGGATAGACGCTTTAAAGCCCTCCCACCATGCCCAGTTCATTGTATCATGGGGTGAATTAAAGTGGAAGTAATCTTGTATGGCAGCCCGTATGTCAGTCTGAAAATCCTGCTGTTCAAGCAGGGTCCGATCAAAATACCAAGCCCGTGGATTATCCCTCTGTGCACTAGTGTTCAAAAGGAAGGAAATAGCAGCATGGTCTGAGATGTGCAGAGAGTGTATCTTAGCTGTATCCGTGCTGGAGATTAATGCTTTGGATACGAGGAAGAAATCTATCCTAGATTGTGACTGATGTGGGGGGGAGAAAAACGTGAATTCTAAGTCCGAGGGGTGTGTAGCAGCCTCCACAGGTCTACTAAAGCTAGATCTTTAATCAAAGACGTTAGCGTGAGGTGACTCTTGGTGGGACCACTCGTTCTGGGTGGTCGCCTATCTACCAATGGGTCAACTACCTGGTTAAAGTCGCCTCCTATTACTAACGAAGTAGTGGCAGAAGCTTGTGCAACCTGGGCAAGGTTAGCAAAGAAAATAGGATCATCCACATTAGGAGCATATATACATATACATGTCAGTTCAAGATTACCTACTTTAAGGTGGACTCGGGACCACCGACCCTCAGTATCAGAACTGCTATCTACAACAGTGGCTTGTAAGGATTTCCTAATCAAGATGGCTACCCCACATCTCTTCGCTATAGCGGGAGAGTAGGCGGCCACCATGTAGGGTTTAACATTGAGCTTCAGTGTCTCCTTGGCATTTAGATGCGTTTCTTGGAGAAAAACCAAATCAGCATTTTCGTGATTTAAGTAACTAAGGATTTTCTTCCTTTTTATCGGATTATTAATACCTTTGACGTTCAATGACAAAAGCTTACATGGGGCCATAGAAATAACTGAGTCTATTCAAGACAAAAATATCGTAATGCACACAATTTCCATTATCCCCCATCTTGACTGCTTGATTCAGAGAAGACCTAACCAAATTATATACAATAAGCACTATATCTGGTATTCCCCCAAACCAAAAGTAAACACCGAAGTGTAGTAGAGAAGAAGCATAACCCCAATGATTAATGGCGACCATATGTCTGCGGGAGGAAGCCCCGACGAGGGCCAAACATTCTACATATTAACTGTAATAGCTACATAGGCTCCGGAGCCCACCGAGGTGTATGCAATGGAAAGGTCCCTCACAGGAGAGTCCGACGGTCAGCAGGCCATGATAAGCTAGGCCGCAGGGCCTCCGATCCAGGCTGTATGTGCAGCGTCGACGACACAAAATGGCGACCAGTTCCAAATCGATGGGCAAATGAAAGGTCCCTGGTTCAGCGCATTTGGTCCGCTTCTTTGGCTTCCAGATAGGCCGCAAGCACGTCCGGATCCTCAAAAGTCCTGGTTTGATTATGAAGAGTAACTCTAAGTTTCGCCGGATACATTAGGCCAAAGCGCGCTTGAAGCTGCTGCAAACGCGGTCGAAATTCGAGGAGTCTTTTCCTGCGGTCCACTGTGGGCTTCGCCAAGTCAGGGAAGAAGGAGATCCGATGGCTCTCATAATCCAGCCGGGGGTTTGCACGGGCAGCGTTTAGAATTTGTTCAATTTGCTGATATCTCAACAATCGGAAAATGATGGGCCGAGGGGTCTTCCGGTTGAGCGCCAAAGTCGTGGGTACTCGATGGGCCCGATCAATCTCCAAATCCTTGGTGAACGTTGTTTTAAGCAAGGAGGGAAGCAATTTAGAGAGGAACTCTTTCATATCTCCTGATTCTGCTCCCTCCGGAATTCCCACGAGCCGTATATTGTTGCGACGGGCTCGGTTGTTACTGTCCTCCAGCTCCTTCTGAAGGGCCTGCACTTGTCGTTCGACCTTGTCCAAGTTTGCCAAGCGGACCGCATGCGAGTCAAGAGTACCCTCCATTTTGTCCTGTCTCAGCGATAACCCCTCTAGCCTTTCCTGTAGCTTGCCGAGGTCTGCCCGCATGGATCTGAGTGCTTCACCGTTGGATTGCACAAGTTCTTTCACGCCGCGGATCTCGTCTAAGATCTCCTGCTGCATCACGGGACCCTCCCGGAGTGGAACCATCTTCTGTGGGGACGGCGGCTCAGTTTTAGAGCGTTTGCCATGGGAGTTCGTTGGAGAGCTGAATTCGAGACGCGCTGGCTTGGGTCCCGCCATCCCCCCGAGGCACCCCGGTAGGATCAGAGCCCGATTGAAAAGATAAGTTGTATTAAAGTCAGGATTCTGAGCAGGCCACTCGGGAGCTTCAGCGTTAAGCGTCTATCCCGCTGGACATCAGGCTCCGCCCTCGTGCTTTTGCCATCTTAATTTCTCTTTTTCTTCTTTCAGCCTAATCTTTTCTGTGTTCTTCTTTTTGTGATTTTCTGAAAATTGTGAATGCTACCATTTTTGCCTTTATTTTTGCAGCCACTTCTTTGCAGAACCATATCAATTTCCCTTTCCTCTTGCTTTCATGTATTTTCCTTACTTATAGATCTGTTGTCCTTGTTATGGACTCTTTCAGTTTAGCCCACTGCCTTTCCACTTCCCTTATTTCCTTGCACTCTGCCAGTTCCTCCTTCAGATACCTCCCATTTTTCTAAAGTCAGCATTTTTGAAACCTAGGATTTTGAGTTTGCTGCAATTGGACTCTGCCTTGGCTTTTACCTCAAAGCATACCATGTGATGATCACTGTTACTCAAGTGGGCATTTACACAAACATTAGACACACTGTCTCCATTAGCGAGCACCAGATTCAATGTTGACCCTTCCCTAGTGGGTTCCTTTACCTATTGCCTGAGCAACACCTCTTATAGGGTATCTATGATCTTCCTAGGGCTGGCCTTTTCACTAGGTAAGCTAGGTGACTGGCCTGGATGGGCAGCAGCAGCAGCAGCACACATGACCATCTGTGCTGCCCCTTCCCCCTAGCTGCTGCCGATTCTGTTTGGGGGAGAGGCGGGCAGCAGCAGTATTTCCAAAAGCGGCTGCTTTTTGCTGCCATGTTTTGAAATACTGCCATTGCCACTGCCTGCCTCCCCCTCCCGAAATGAAATTGACAGCAGCTGGAGGGGGTGGCAGCAGCTAGGGGGGACTGTGATGCTGGCTCTGGATCTTCCTACTTCTCCCATTATTCACAGTTGGAATACTCCATTCCACATCTGGCAGATTGAAGTCCCCCAGTATCACCATCTTGCCCTTTTTTTCTACCTTTGCAATATCATAGTTCAAATCTCTGACCAATTCCTCCATATGTGTGTGTGTGTGGGGGGGGGGACTATAGACTTTACCAGCATGGATGATAGCAGCTTCTCCTGTTTCCAAATCAATCCACTTCTTTTCCCCAAGTCCCCAACATTTCAGCCACTTTAATACTATTTTTGACAGAGAAGGCTACTCCTCCTCCTTTCCTGCCCTCTCTATCTCTCCTAAATAGATTATTTCCAGGTATGGCAATGTCCCATTCATGAGACTCATTGAACCATGTTTCTGTGATGGCCACAATGTCCAAGTTCATTTCCACCATCAGGAACTTTATTACCTAGACTGTGAACATTGGTGCTCATTACCTTCCAGCAGGTGGCTTAAGGCCTGATTCCATCCTGGACGTACAAGCCTTTTGTACGCCTGGTCTGAATCGGGCATACAGAGGGCATCGTGATTCTGATCCTGTGGGGCACGTCTAGCCCTGTGGGATCAGAATCGCGATCAAGCCTATATGTGCAGGCCAGGACTGGGATTCAGACTGGCCTTCATGAACAGGCCATGCCCATCTAACTCAGTTTGGGCTTTCCAATGGAGCCGCGGCACCATGGTTTCCAGTTGCCATGGCACCGCAGCTCCATTGTAAAGTCGTGATCCTGGCCACCGGCTCCTGCACTGCATTCCCCACAGCCCGACCCCTGATCCGGCCTCCTGAAGCCAGTGCTAGGCTGCAGGGAATGCTCACTGCCCTCTCCTGCTGCTTTCTGGCCCCAGGCCTGCTGACCCCTTGCAACCCCTCGGAGGTGGAATAAATTCCCTGTGTAGGTCACCGGCTTCGGATGTACAAGGCTGACATTAGAATCGGCCCTGTATGTCCAGGACCGATGACTGCCCACCTCCCCCCCTAACTCTGCCCCCATTCCGCCCCTTTTCCGCCCCGTCTAACTTCCCCATACAACCGACGGGGAAGTTAGCCACCGGCAGGAAGGGGCACAAATAGTGGGGATGGATGCCCCATTGGGACACCCTCATCCCCGAGACCAGAGATTGAATCCTGCAAACACTTTTTGTGGCTTTGGGCAAATTACTTAACCTTCCATTGCCTCAAATACAGACTTAGAGCCCAATATTCAGTGGTGGTCAGCCGGATAGTAATGAAGGAAACCAGGCAGTGGCACTATTCAGCTGCTGCCTAGCTTCTGTGACTAAAGCTAAGTCAGCCTTTAAAGTACCTAACTTTCGCCACTTAGCACTAACTAAGCAGTGGCTCAATATTTCTGCTATCAGATGACATCCCCAGATTGCCCCAATGCTAGCTGGCTAGCATAAGGGTGCACAGAAGAAGCGGCATCTGTGGATACTTAGCAGCACTGACTGTGCTGAATATTGGGCTCTTAGATTATAAGACCTCTGGAGACAGAGAAATACCCATGGATCTGAATGTAAATTGCCTTGAACTTCCACCAGAATGGTTGTTGTTGTTGTTTGTTGTTGTTGTTGTTATGTGCTTTCGAGTCAGTGTCGACTCCTTGCGACCCTTTGGATAATTATTCTAAACTACGTTCAGTCTTCATTCAGGTGGTTCGTGGTTGACAGAGTGACACCCATACAGTGCCTTGCAAAAGTATTCATCCTCTTTGTTTTTGTCCTGTTTTGTCGCATTATGTACAACCTGGAATGAAATGGAGGTTCATTTGGATATTAGGTAATGGACCTAGCAATATAATCCATATATACACAAACCTTGTATATATATAAAAAACAAGTAAAAACTGAAAAGTTGTGAGTCATTATATATTCATCCCTTTTGCTATGAAACCCCTAAATAAGATCTGGTCCAACCAATTAACCTCAGAAGTCACATAATTAGTTGATTAGAGTCCACCTGTGTGTAATCAGTGTCACATAATCTGTCACATAATGCCTGTATAAATATACCTGATCTGAAAGGCCCCTGACTCTGCAACACCACTAAGCAAGCAATATGAAGACCAAGGAGCACTCCAAACAGGTCAGAGACAAAGTTGTGGAGAAGTACAGATCAGGGTTGCATAATAAAAAAATATCCCAAATTCTGAATATCCCAAGGAGCACCATTAAATCCATTATAACAAAATAGAATAATGCACCACTACAAACCTGACAAGAAAAGGCCACCCACCAAAACTCACAGACTGGGCAAGGAGGGCATTAATCAGAGATACTATAAAGACAACAAGGATAACACTGAAGGAGCTGCAAAGATCCACAGTGCAGATAACTTTAAGCCATACACTCCACAGAAGGGGGCTTTATGGAAGAGTGGCCAGAAAAAAGTCATTGCTTAAAGAAAGAAATAAGAAAACACGTTTGGAGTTGGCACAACAGCATGTGGCGGACCCCCCAAACACATGGAAGAAGGTTCTCTGGTTAGATGAGATGAAAATTGAACTTTTGGACATCATGGGAAATACCATGTGTGGCGCAAACCCATTCCCACAGTGAAACATGACAGTGGCAGTATCATTCTATAGGGATATTTTTCCTTGGAAAGGACAGGAAAACTGGTCAGAATTGAAGGAACAATACATGGCGCTACATACAGGGCAGTCTGCCAGAGATTTGAGACTGGAACAAAGGTTCACCTTCCAGCGGGACAATGACCCTAAACATACTACTAAAGTTAGTTTAAAGGGAAACATTTAAATGTCTTTGAATGGCCTAGTCAAAGCCAAGACCTCAATCCAATTGAGAATCTGTGGCATTACTTAAAGATTGCTGTACACCAATGCAGCCCATCTAATTTGAAGGAGTTGAAGCAGTTTTGCTGAAAGGAATGGGTGAAAATCCAAGTGGCTAGATGTGCTAAGCTAATAGAGACATACCCCAAGAGACTTGCAGCTGTAATTGCAGCAAAAGGTGGCTCTACAACGTATTGACTTTGGAGGGTGAATACATATGCATACTCCTGCTTTAATTTTTTTGTCTTAATTATTATTTGTGTCACAGTAAAGGATACTTTGCACCTTCAAAGTCGTAGGCATGTTATGTATATCACATGGTGCTAACCCCCAAAATTCCATTTTAATTCCAGGTTGTAATGTGACAAAACAAAGAGGGGATGAATACTTTTACAATGTACTTTAGCTGCTGTTATCCTATCGATCCATCTCATTGCTGGCCTTCCTCTTTTGCGTTGACCTTCTATCTTGCCAAGCATGATGTCTTTCTCTAATGATCTCTCTCTTCACATGATGTGTCCAAAGTATGAAAGTTGAAGTCTTCTCATCTTAGCTTCAAAAGAAAGTTTAGGTTTGATCTAATCTGGTACTGACTGGTTTGTTCTTCAGGCAGTCCATGGAATAAACAGTATTCATTGCCAACACCATAATTCAAAGGCATCAATTTTCTTCCCGTCTATCTTTTTCACCGTCCAACTTTCGCATCCATATGACGTTATTGAAAATGCTATGGCTTGAACAAGTTGAATCTTTGTATGGAGAGAGACATTCCTGCTCTTGAGAATCTTGTCTAGGTCTTTCATAGCCATTCTACCTACAGCAATGTGTCATCTGATTTCTTGACTGCTTGTTGTTTTTTTATTGATAGTTGATCCAAATAGGTTAAAGTTTTCCAATATTTTAATTTCTTCGTCATCAATGATGAACTTATTGATTTTACCAGTTGTAAGGATCTTTGTATTCTTTACTTTAAGGTGCAGGCCTATTTTAAGACTATGTTCCTTGATCTTGAGAAGCAAATGTTTCAGATCCTCTTCACTTTCAGCCAGTAATGTGGTATCATCAGCATAGCAAAGGTTGTTGATGAATCTCCCATCAATCTTCACACCTCAGTTGTCTTCATACAGTCCTGTGTCTCTGATAACACAGGTACACTAAAAAAAAATTTTTTAAACTGCCTCTAATGTTTAGATTGATTTTTACGTTTTTTGGTGCGCTGAATCCAAATCTGGTAACCAATTTACTCCATCACGTACAGATTTTTTGCTACATTGGGTTAGCAGTTTGAGGTGAACGTTTCAGATTGAGTGCGATCGAGATAAAGGTTTCTTGAATGAATTCTTTATACTAATTGTTTAGTAGTTATTCAAATAAGAATAAAGAAAATTGTAACAAGGCAGCACATAAGAATAGAGTAATGTCAACAAAACACACTGTGATGGTAGCAAAATTGTCTGCACTTAAAACAGCCAAATACATGTATACAAACATTGAGCATATAAGAGCGAGGTTAGACACAAAGCAAAGCAAAGAAATGTGCAAAAAATGTTGTACAGGTATGTATGTAAGAATAGAAAACGCAAACCGCACCATTGCAATACATGAAGACAAACACCCGATGGTGTGAAAATAAAATTCTAATAAATGAGATCCGACACTGTGGTAATAACTAGCAAATTTTTATTTCAAAATTTAGTAAAAACACGATATTTGTCAACACAGTTTAGATTTTAAAGTCATTCTTGGGTCAATCAATCTCCTGGTGGGCCCGTTTCTTCTTCCCCCGAATGCTTCTCTTGGTGCACTGCTTGGCGTATTTTTCATCTGGGGTTTCCCGCAGCAGCAACCAGCAGAAATCAGCCATCATAGTGGTGTTCCATCTTCCTTGGTACCTTCTCTCTGCGTCCTTGATGTCCTGGTGAAACCTTTCACCTTGTTCTTCACTGTACGCCCCCAAGTTTTCGGGAAAGTAGTTCACATGGGAGTGCAAGAAATGGACTTTCAGGCTCATGTTACAGCCTTGTTCTTTGAAGGCATTGAGCATCCTGGCAACAATATCCTTATAGTTCTCATCCCGCCTATTCCCCAAGAATTTGAGAACATCCTTGAAGGAATCCCAGGCTTCTTTTTCCTTCTCAGACATCGTTTCAGCGAATGCTCCATCTGAAATGAGTTTCCTTATATCAGGGCCAACAAACACTCCTTCCTTTAGCTTTGCTTCAGAAAGTCGGGGGAACTTTGAGCAAAGGTACCGAAAGCACTCACCATCTTTTGGAAGGGACTTGATGAATTGCTTAATGAGACCCAACTTAATGTGGAGAGGTGGTAATAGAATTTTATCACGAGGTACCAAGCTCTCATGAAGAACATTTTTCTCACCGGGTCTCAAATACTCCCGAATTGGCCAGTCTTTTTTTCCCCCAGTGTAGGTTGCGGGCCCGGCTATCCCACAAGCAAAGGAAGCAGGGATATTTGGTGAAACCGGATTGCTGCCCTAATAGCATGGATAGAATTTTAAAGTCTCCACAAATCATCCACTTATGCTCATCATAACGAATCTTCTGAAGAATCAGGGCCAAATTCTCGTATTTTTCTTGGAGAATAACAGAGTGAGCAATAGGAACTGAAGCGAATGTGTTGCCATTAAGAAGAAGAACACCTTTTATGCTGTCTTTTGACGAATCAATGAACAGCCGCCATTCAGCAGGATCATACTTGAGTTTAAACTTTTCCATCACTCCGTATATATCGTTGCAAAATACCAAATCTTCCTCTTTGCTGAAATACTTCAAAAATTGTGTCTCGCGGTTGCGGTACCAATAAAAAGTTGTTCCTGGTGACAATAGATTTTTCTGTTTAAGCCGAGAACCTAGCAGTTGGGCAGCATCTTTTGGGAGTCCTAAATCCCGGACTAAATCATTCAATTCAGCTTGAGAGAAAAGTTCAGGTTTCGGATCTGGTTCAGTTTCAAACTCGGAAGTACTGGACTCATCGGGAAAAGCCATCTGATGAGTCTCATCATGATCAGAACCGTCCACACAAATATGATCCAAAGATTTTGGTGGTTCAGGCACAGGTACTTCGTTGCTATGAGGCATAGGCCTAATTGCTGAGGGAAGGTTGGGGTAACTTATTACGTTCTTATTTTTTAAGTTGTATCCCTTCACAATGCAAGAGCAAAAATAGCAGTCACTGCTGTGGTCTCTTTGTTCACGCCACATCATAGGTATTCCGAAACGAAATGCTTGTTTTTTACCTTTCATCCATAAGCGTAGATCTTCCTCACATGTCTTGCACACTTTGTGAGGAGCCCACGGTTTGTCTTGATCGCCTAACTTCAAACCGAAATAGGCGAAATATACTTTTTTAATAAATGCAGAAATGTTCCTCTGCCGCTTTTTCACGGTATATTCCCCACAAATAAAACAAAAACTGTCCGGAGAGTTGACGCAACCTCTGGCTCTGTGAGCCATCACAAATACACAGCACTGCAAACTACAACTGTAGTGAACCACTTCGGAATAAAGCTGGATTACGACTGAGCAAACAAAAGGTAATAATGAACTTGCAAGAAACTGAAATTTGACAGGAACGTTCATGTCACAACCACCGTGTTTGAGCGAGCGAACGAGGCGAGGCGAACAGGAAAGAACATGCGCCAGCGCGAGTACTGGATTTAGCCCCCCGCCTCCCAATTGTCCTGTTAATGTATAAAATGAATACAAAACACTCTAAAATATCATGAGGGAGTGTTTCTAGTTAGTTAACCATTACAACCTCTATTTTGGGCCAAGAAAATAAACTGCAGTCGGCTAAAAAGAAATTATGTGAACATTCCTTATATGGGTAAGAAATCTAATTTTGCAAGAAAACGTGACGTGATGGAACATTTTGGCTATTTTTCCTGGATTCAGCACCCCAAAATCTATAGGAATCAGTTGCAAAACTGGAGGCAGTTTTTTGGTAGTGTACCTGTGTAATTTGTTCTGAATAAACAGATAGGAACAAAGAATGCAGCTTTGCTGTACACCTTTTCCAATTTTAAACTATTCTATTTGTCCTTGTTCCATTTGAACTGTTGCTTCTTGATCAATGTAAAGGTTGTGCAAGAGAACAACCAGGTATTCTGGTATAGCCATGTTTCTTAATGTGGCCCAGAGTTTCTCATGGTTTACACAGTCAAAAGGCTTGCTGTAGTCAATAAAACACATACAGATATCCTTTTGGTATTCTTTAGTCTTTTCAAGGATCCATTTCACATCTGCAATGATGTCTCTTGTTCCTCGCCTTTTCCTGAATCCTGCTTGTACTTGAAGTAGTTCTCATTCCAGGTATGGTTGTAGTCTCTGCTGAATAATCTTGAGTAGAATCTTGCTGGCATTTAGGATCAGAGTGATTGTGTGATAATTTCCACAGTCAGTTGAATCACTTTTCTTTAGTATTGGTATAAACACAGATCTTTTCCAGTCAGTTGGCCATGATGTTGTATTACAAATTTTGTGGCAGAGCCTTGTAAATATGGTAAGAACTGCATCAGATTGCTGTAATACTTCAATGGGAATGCATCAATGCCAGTTGCTTTGTTTTTTGATAAGGTCTTTAATGCTGCTTCAACTTCTTTCAACACCAGTAGTTCCAAATCATAAGGTACAAATTGAATTGGCTGTTGGTCCAATTGATCTTTATTATGTAATTCTGCATATTCTTTCCACCTTTTCTTGATCTGCTCAGAACCATTCAACATGGATCCTTGAGCATCTTGTAACATTCTAATTTGAGGCTGGAATTTTTTCTTTAACTCTCATAGGTTTAGGAAAGCCAATCTTGTTCTTCCTCTAATAGTTTCTGCTTCTATTTCCTTGCATGCATCATTGTAGTACCTCTCCTTGTCTTGTCTTGCTTCATGTTGGAAATCTTGGTTGAGTTCTGTGATTGCCTCTCTTTCTCTTCTCACTTTAGCTTCTCTGTGTTTCTGGGCAATTTTCAGAGTTTCTACAGTCATCCATTTTGGCCGTTTTTGCTTTTTCACCTTTTGTAGAGGTTTCTTACTTTCTTCCAACACAACCTTCTTGATGTCATCCCATAACTCTTCTGGTGCTCTGTAATTTGTATCTAAAGCAGCAAATTTATTTTGCAGGCAATCTTTAAATTCTGGTGGTGTATTCTCAAGGTCATATTTTGCTATATTCATGAGTGGCTTGTTCTTTTACAACTTTAGTTTGACTTTGCATGCTAGTAGTTGGTGATCTGTACCATAGCAGCTCCAGGTTTTGCCTTTGTTGATGCTATAGAGCTTTTCCATCGTTGACTTCCACAGATATAGTCAATCTGATTTTTATACAATCCATTGGATTAAGTCATGTGTACAGTCACCGCTTGTGTTGCTGGAAGAAGGTTTTTAAGATGAATAGATTGTGGTCTTGCAGAATTCTTTCTCCAGCTTCATTTCTGTTGCCCATTTGCCTTCTTCTTTGTTGCCAACTTTTGCATTCCATTCACTAATGACTATCAGAATATCATGTTTGTGTGTTCTTTCAATTTCAGCTTGTACTTTTTCATAGAATTCATCAACTTCATCCTCTTCTGTAGCTGTTGTTGGGGCATATACTTAAATTATAGTTGTGTTGATGGGCATTCTTCGTACATGAATAGAATTAAGTGTTCACTGATTGCATTGTATTTCATTACAGTTCTTGCAAGTTTCTTCTTAATTATAAATGTAACACCATTTCTTCTTTGACTTTCATTTCCAGCATAGTAGACCATGTGATCATCAGTTGCAAAGTGCCCAATGCCAGTCCATTTCAGTTCGCTGATACCCAATAGATTGAGTTGTACACATTCTATTTCATTCTTGACCACCTTCAACTTACCTTGGTTCATGCTTCGTATGTTCATGTCCCAATATGTAAGACATCTGCAGTTCCTGACTCTAATTTCATGTGCAGCTACATCAGCAGTCAGACGTCCCAAGGGCTTTGATCGAACTACATCATAAATGCTGGCTTTACTCTGGAAATTCTTCAGCTCCTCCCCAGTAGCCAGTTGAGTGCCTTCTGACCTGGGGGTTTCATTTTCCAGCACTATAGTGCAATTTGTTTTGTTGAGACTATCTATTGGGTTTTTGTGGCAAAATATGGAAGTAGATTGCCAGGCCTTTCTTCCGAGCAGTTTAATTTTAGTGCTGTTGCCAATGTCACAGAAATGTGATCCTCTGCTGCCAACACCATCCCTCTCTGCTGCTGCCCAGATGGTGGTTTGTCTTGGTCTGTCACCTCAGCTGAGACCTGTCTATTTTGGGAGACCCTACCAGTAGATAAGCTACCGATCGCTTAGCCCTCAGCACCACTGATGTACACAAGCCCTCACAGCACGACAAGCTGCAAACCAATAGCTCAAGGCACTGTGAAAGAGACAAAGGCAGTACCAAAAGTGGTATTAACACCCTGGGCACTGAGTGAAACAACAATACTTGCATGAACATGGCAAGATGTTAAATCAGGAGGAGTAGCAGGAATCCAAGATCTAAGGCATTTAGACAGCTAAAAAACCTTGGTTTGCTTCCCCCCATAGAATTGTATGGCTTCACCATTCTGAATGAAGCTTGTCTTGTCTGATCTCAAAGCTAAGCACCTGGCTAGTGCTTGGAAAGGGAGACCACCTTGGAATACCAGATTCTGTAGACTTACTGTGTGCAGAAAGACCTAGCAGTTTACTTCCTGCCTCACTTCGCCAAGAAAATGCAGGCCATGGTAGTTTTCTGCATCGGCACAAATGTTAGTGGCTTGAGCTAACTGAGAGCCTTGAGGTAAATGCAGGAACAGTATAAGACAGCAAGGGATTCTTTTGTGGATAGTTGGAGAAAGACAGTTGGGACTAGCACTTTGCAGAAGCAGCACTGGAAACTAGCTGCTCCATTAATTAGGGTGTTTAAAGTAGAGAATAAAAGTAGAGAATTAATGGAGAAAAATTAATGACAAAATCCAAGGGTAGCTAGTAAAGGGGACATATTGGGAATTATCCTTAGTTCTCAAAGTAATTAAAAAAAAAAGAAAAGTCAGGTGTGTGTGACTGACAAAGAATCTTTAAAAAGAAAGCAGGTTTTTGAAATCTCAAGCTCTTCAAATGTAGAAATGTGAAGGACAGAAACAAATCTGAAAAACAACTGAGAGCAGCTGCATATTTTACACCTGTAAGAGTGATTGGGAAAAGGCGGAAAGTAGCTAAATTAAAGACAACTGGTAGCTGAAGAAAAACCTTCACATTTAATCCTGAGCATACTCCAGCCTGAGAATGATTTAGGGAAATACAAATTTTAATTCTGGCAATAAAAAACAATTAAACTGTATTGGCTTACTGTACTCAAACTTTGGCCTTGGGCAAGTCACTTAACCCTCCATTGCCTCGGAAGAAAGGCCTGGCAATCTACTTCCGGTGACACTGCCAAGAAAACCCAGAAGCTTCTGGGTCGCCAGGAGCCAGGACTGACTCGAAGGCACACATTGCATTTTGTACTCAAACTGCACAGTCCGTGCAGGGAAATAAGTTCCTTTTCTTTTTTTAAAAATCTTAGTGAAAAATAAAGTATCCAGAGGAAAAGAAAACTCAGACTTTCTAGATTGTGAAAGGAGAATGAGACAGGATAGTTTGATTTTCTTTTCCAATGGCTTAAAAGTTCTGTAGTAGGTTTCATGGTGTAAAAGAGAAGATGGCAGAAGTCAGCACGGAGGATAGGAAGAGGCAATATCAGGAAAAGGTAAATACTGACATTCAGCAGACAAAGACAGAAGTATATAATCCTTTTCTGGTCAGAAACATTTTTTTATTAAGAATAATATTAGTTTTGGTGAAAACATTTATATACTTAACTATCAGCACTGTTTGGGAGAATCCATAAAGCAAATTCAATTCATCTGAAATTGTGTACACAGGGGAAATTTTGAGGCAAAGGATAAACATAATTTTATTGCTTAAAATATAAAAAGTACTTATCTGATGGTCTCAGCATAATTTCCTAAGGAAGTGGTTCTAAGCCCAGTCCTCAGGACACCCCAGCCAGTTTGTTTTTTGGGATACACACCATCAATATATCTGAGATAGATTTGTGTACAGTGAAGCAAAATCTATTTCATCCAGATTTATATTCCCTCATATACTGTGCTATTCTGCATCAGTGCAGTCTACATTGAACAAGCTGAAATTACATTGAACAGGGCATTATAACTTGGAGATAACTATTTTACAGGGAACATGGGCTATGGAGGGTTAAGTGGCTTGCCCAAGACCACAAGGAACACCTGTGGGACTAGAAAGCACAGTCCTTCTGGCCCAAGGTTGCTGTTCTCTAGTGGGATTTGAACCCTTGACCTTCTGGCCTGAAGTACCTTGCCCCAACCACTAGGCCACTCCTCCAATCCAGGATGGAGTGGTTTTCAGGATTTCTGGTGGATATCCTGAAAACCAGACTGGCTGGTGTTTCCCGAGCAGTGAGTTGAGAACCACTGCTCTAAGATAGTCTTCTTGATGTAATGGTACTTGGACTGGAGCAGTAGTCTAGTGGTTAGAGCAGAGGACAACAATCAGAGTTCAAATCCTGCTTCTCCTTGTGACATTGAACAAGTTACTTCACTCTCTGCTACCTAGTTAAAACATAGATCAGAGGCACAGAAGTTCAGTATAAGAGCTGTAAAGAGATATGGTTTTAATGAATATGCAGGGGATAGACCTGATTAATAGTGTAAATATATGTAAATTAGCCTCATGCATATTCATTAGGGATATCTTGAAAACATAACCCGTATGAAGTTTGCAAGGAATGAACTTTAACATTCCTGATTTAGATAGTAGGCCCATTTCAGCAAGACAATACCTTTTGTACCCAACTGTAACTTATCTTAAGCTTGATTTGGCAAAGGCAAATAATAAGAACATATGCCACACTGGATCAGATCAAGGTCCACGAAGCCCAGTATCCTGTTTCCAACAGCGACCAAAACAGGTCACAAGAACCCGTCAGGTTCCAAAAAAGGTACACAAATCCATATTGCTTATCCCAGGGTAAGCAGTGGATTTCCTGGCCCTTTATGGACTTTTTCTCCAGGAACTTGTTCAAAGCTTTTTTAAATCTAGCTATACTAGCAGCTTTAACTACATCCTATGGTAATGAATTCCAGAGTATGATTACACGTTGAGTGAAAAAATATTTTTCCTATTAGTCTTAAATGGGTTACATTGTTGCTTTATTGCATGTCCCCTAGTCTTTCTACTATTTCAAAGAGTAAAACACCAATCTACATTTACCCGTTCAATTCCATTCATTATTTTATAGACCTCGATCATATCTCCCCTCAGCCGTCTCTTTTCCAAGGTGAAGAGCCTTGGGGGGCGGAGCCTGATGCCGAACAGGGTGGACGCTTAGAGCGGAGGCTCGGGGGAGACCCAGCAAGAATCCTGAAAAAGCACCGTTTAATTGTGCCATATACTGGTGATTTTGGTTGCGGTGCCTTTACTGATCGCGGGACCTAAGCCGGTGCGACTTGATTATGCAAGTGCGCTGAATAGCAACGCGAAACGTTCCAAAATGGAGCCCATCTCCCCACAAAAGATGGCAGCCGCACGAGAAGGGCCTGACACTCTACAGGAGCTTCTTACGGAAATACGAGGGGTAAAAGAATTGGTCAAGGCTAACGGTGCATCGCTAAACACTGTACACGATGAAATAACTGCGCTACATAGTAAAATCAAAGGCTTCTCTCTCCGACAAGATAAAGTTGAGGGAGTTCTCTCTGCCCATGGGGTTCGCCTAGAAAAAGTTGACAAAATTGAGAAACAACTCCGGGCGCTCCAGAGAGAGGTGGAAGACAGCAACAATCGGGCGCGTCGGAATAACATGCAATTGATCAGCATACCGGAAGGGGCAGAGGGCAAAGACATGAGAGCCTTCTTAGTGAAGCTGATTCCTGCGGTCCTTAATTTCACCTTTGAGAAAGACTTTGAAATAGACTGAGCCCATCGCGTCCCCTCACACGGAGTGCCGCATAGCACGCAGCCGCGGCCCATCATCTTCCGCGCTTTGCGGTACCAGCAAGTTGCACAGATAATGGACTTAGCGCGCGCATGAGCGCCTTTGGAATTTGAGGGATATAAACTCTCTATGTATCCTGATTTGGCCAAACCCACAGTGAATAGGCGGAAAAAGTTTTTGGAATTAAGACCACGTTTGCAACAGCTTCAAGCACGCTTTGGTTTGCTGTACCCTGCAAGAATGCGCATCACTCTCCACAATCAGACCAGAACCTTCGATGAGCCGGATTCACTCCAAATATACCTAGAGGAAATGGAGACAACTCAAATGCGCTGAGGGAATCCGAGCCGACGGAGAGGTCACGACTACTTGAGGAAGGCCTGATCTGGGATGCGCTACTCAGTGGGCCTGAGATCTTAATGTCTGAGTTATTGAGGACACCTATGGATGGCAATTGTGACACTGTCACTATTTGATCGGTGATATAGAGACAATTTTTGTATTTTGCAGTATTCATCTATTAATCGTGGGGAGGGGGGGTTTGTTACTATTGAAGTTGAGATGTTGTCACGGCAAGGGTCTGCCATAGCTGGGTCTCCCGAGCCAGCCGTCGGCTTGCGCTCACCGGTAATTTATAAGGGTACAGTTTCTCCTCCAGGGTATGCTTTCACATTTTCATTTTGTAAGCCTAGAAATCTAGTCAGAGGCCTCCATAGTCCAAAGAGGGGCATCGGCACATTTTCCGCCGCACATAATTCTTATCAGATGAGAATCAGGAGCTCTGTGCAGATCCTAAGGGTCGAGATTAACCGTCTGCCACAATGACTCCCTGCAAAGTTTTGTCTTTAAATGTTCAAGGGATAAATAACCCGGTCAAGAGAAGAAAGATCATTGATTATGCGCGGAGGGAAAATGCTGTTGTATTGTTATTGCAGGAAACGCATTTAAATCATAATGAGTCACTGAAACTCAGTATAAAACCCTTTGAGGTACTAGCATACTCGGCAGCTGTTAAGAAACGCAATGGGGTGGCCATATTAGTAAGAAAATCTATGAAGGCCACTGTGTTGCACCACCGCTCCGATACAGAAGGAAGGTGGTCCAAAGTATTACTGAAAATGGGGGGGCTGGAAGCTGTTATCATGTGTCTCTATGCTCCCACCACAGATAATCCTGAATTTTTTGTCACTGTAGCGAAAGAATTACATCTGGAAACCGGTAAACCTGTAATTTTAGGGGGGGATTTTAATCAGACATTAGATCCTCTGATTGATCGGCAGCCACCCCGGACAGCCAAACCTTCCAAGGGGTAACTTATGATCGCCTCTTTGATCAAGGAGATGGCATTGGTAGACATATGGAGGGTCTTACACCCTAAGGAGTTGGAATTTACCTTTTTTTCTGCTCCACATTTGTCACAGTCCAGAATAGATTTTTTCTTAGTTTCAAAGATGCTGGTGCCGAACATGGTTGAAGCCCGCATTCACTCAGTTCATGTGTCTGACCATGCAGCCATCTCCTTGGTGTTAAACGATGATACCTTGTGTGCTAAGTCGGCCGATTGGGTTTTTAATAGAGCCCTTGTGGACAACCCGGAATTTTGCATAGTGATAAAAGCAGCCATAACAGAATATTTTCAATTTAATTCTATACGAGCTACCTCCGGATGGGCCTGGTGGGAGGGTTTTGAGGCAGCAATAAGAGCGGTCATTACCAGTTTTAATATTCGCTTGACAAAGCAACGTAAACAACAACTGGTGGATCTCGAGCAACAGATCAAAATTGGGGAACGGGTGCTAACTCGACGGAACGACCCCTGTATTTTACTGAGACTTCAGCGGTTGAGATTTCAGTACAATGCCATATTAACTACAGCAGCCTCACAAAGCATTAGGATGCAGCAAGGGAGCTATTACCAGGAGGGTAATAAAGCTAGCAGGATGTTGGCTACAGCACTCAAGGGTAAACGGGAGGCCAAAAGGATTACTGCCTTGCGTAAGACCGCAGGAGCCTGGAATGGTAGTCAATGACTCTGAGATAGCGGAAGCCTTCAGGAAATATTATATTCAATTATACAACTCTGAGCGGGAGTTCTCGCAAGATGGATTTGATCAATTAGTCTTTGGTATACAGCGGCCAGTCCTGAATGAGGCAGAAAGGGAGGAGTTGGATAAGCCCTTCTCTGATGAAGAGATCGGGCGTGCGATTGCTTCAATGGCCTCTGGCAAGGCAGCGGGGCCTGATGGATTGCCAGCGGAATTCTTTAAGTGCTTCGCCAAAGACCTGACTCCCTATCTCTCGCAGTATTATAGGATGTTGACCTCCGCGGAGCAGCATACAGGCACTTTTACATCGGCTAATCTGGTGGTATTTGAGAAGCCGGGCAGGGATCCACTTTTGGTAGCCAATTATCGTCCCATTTCACTTTTAAATGCTGACTATAAGATTTATGCATCTATTTTGTCCGCCCGGCTGTCTGGGAAAATGCCCTCTTTAATTCATCCTGACCAATGTGGTTTTACTGAGGGTAGGTCAACCGCTGATAATGCTTGAATTTTATGCCATATTTTAGCAGGGGCTGAAGGGATGGTGGCGCCTTTAGTGGGTCTTTCCTTAGACGCTGAAAAGGCCTTTGATCGGTTGGAGTGGCCGTTTCTATTTGCGATCCTTCGCTGGTTCGGTTTTGGGAATGGTTTTCTTCAGGCATTGGAAGTTATGTATACTCATCCCACTGCGAGAGTTTGTGCCAATGGGACTAAATCACTACCCTTTGATTTGAAGCAAGGCACTTGGCAGGGCTGTCCTTTGTCTCCTATGTTATTTAATCTTGCGTTGGAACTACTTACTCTCCTTATCCGGCAATGCCCAGAGATACGGGGGGCGAAGGTTGCGGGGCTTGAAATCAAGCTTTCTGCATACGCGGATGATCTCCTTCTCTTTACCTCGCCTGAGTCCATCCCCAAGATTCTGGAGCAAATAGAGAGATATTCGGTGTATTCTGGGTATAAAATTAACTGGACAAAATCGGTAGCATTCCCATTGAATGGATGGGTGTTTAAGGAGGATGTCAGCAATCATCCTTTCATCTGGGAACCTGGCATGGTAAAATATTTAGGAGTTCACTATCACTACCCTCTCGAAGAAACTATCAGCTGGAACGCAGAAGGGATTCTTAATTTAACTCGAGAGCTAACTGCAAAGTGGTCCCCCTTAGTATTATCCTGGTGGGGTTGGCTGGAGACTATTAAAATGATGATAGTCCCCAAGATCAATTACATTTTGGAGATGCTCCCTTGCTCGTTCCCTACCTCGGTATATCAGCAAATTGAGCGGTTGTTGTGCCGGTTTTTGTGGAAAAACAAAACTCTGCGAATCGCAAAGAAGAAACTAAAACTTAGTCGAGAGTAGGGCGGTGTTAACTTCCCCGATTTTCAATCCTATCATAACGTTTTTCTTCTTAAACAGGGGTCTCGGTGGTTGGAAGATCCGATAGTTGGTAGGCCTGTCTGGGTAGATGTGGAGGAGAAGCTGCTGGCCCCCATACCTCTGAAGCATGTGCCGGGGATGCAGTTTGAGCATACAACATCGTATCCCCTTGTGATAGTAGATACACTTAAAGCCTTTGGGACTCTTATTAGTGTCTGTGGGTTGGAACAGTGTTGTCAAACCCGGCTGCCTATATGGTATAATCCTCTATTTAAAATTCAGAAGAAGCCTATTGTCTGGAGGCAATGGTATATGCGAGGGATTTGGAATGTGAGTCAGTTACTGGTAGCCAATTAATGGAAAGCGTTCAGGGAATTGCAACAAGAATTTGGCCTCCCGTTTAAACTTTACTTTCAGTGGCTGCAGCTCCGGCATTGTCTGGAATGTGCAGGTATTGACCCAAAAAAGGGATTAGGAAAACCAAGTTGAAGAGCCTTAACCTTTTTAAGCCTTTCCTCATAGGTGTATCCTTTCATCCCCTTTACCATTTTGGTGGCTCTGTTGTTAAGTGCCAATGAGTCAGTGTTGACTCATGGCGACCCTCTGGATAGCTGTCCTAAACTCTATTTTATCTTCAGTCAGGCGGGTCATTGTTGATAGAATGTCATCCATTGCTGCTGTTATTCTATCAATTCATTTCATTGCTGGCCTTCCTCTTTTTCATTGACCTTCAACCTTGCCAAGCATGATATCTTTCTCTAATGATCTCTCTCTTTGCATGAGGTGTCCAAGGTATGAATGTTGAAGTCTTGTTATCTGAGCTTCAGGCAGTCCATGGTATATACAGTATTCTTCAACAGCATCATAATTCAAAGGCATCGATTTTCTTCCTGTCTATCTTTTTCACTGTCCAACTTTCGCATATATAAGATATTATTGAAAATACCATGGCTTGGACAAGTCAAATCTTTGTATGGAGAGAGACATCTCTGCTCTTGAGAATCTTGTCTAGGTCCTTCATAGCCATTCTGCCAAGAGAAATGCGTCATCAAATTTCTTGACTGCTTGTCATTTCTTTATTTATTATTGATCTAAGCAGGTTAAAGGTGTCCACTATTTCAATTTCTTCTCCATCAACAATGAACTTATTGATTTTATGAGTTGTAAGGATCTTTGTATTCTTTACATTAAGGTGCAGACACATTTTAAGACTATGTTCCTTGATCTTGAGAAGCAAACGTTTCAGATCATCTTCACTTTCAGCCAGTAATGTGATATCATCTGCATAGCAAAGATTGTTGATGAGTGTTCTACCAATCTTCACACCTCTGTTGTCTTCATACAGTTCAACTTCTCTAATCATTTGTTCTGCATATAAATTAAACAGGGAGGGAGAAAGTATGCAGCCTTGTCGTACACCTTTGCTGATTTTAAACCATTCTGTTTCTCTTACTTACGTTCAAACTGTTGTTTCTTGATCAATGTAAAGGTTGTGCAAGAGAACTATTAGTTGTTCTGGTATACCCATGTATCTTATTGTGGTCCAGAGTTTCTCATGGTTTAGAAAGTCAAAAGACTTGCTGTATTTATTTATTTATTTATTTACAGGCTCTTATATACCACACTTTCTTGTGCGGTTTACAAATAAAAACTTTTGCATCAGAACAAGTGATCTTATGCTTACATTGTAACAGGATAGGTAACTTGGGACTGAAAACTAGGGTAAACCTATATACATGACAATAACAGTGGTTATTGTGGGCCTATTTACAATATATCTTACAAGCTGGTATTCAGAATGCATTAGTCATTAGTCATTAGTTTATGAGCGTTGTGAATGTACCTAACGGGCGGAACTGTTGTGTGCTTCATCATAAGTCAGGTTGTGGGAGTGACAGGGTTTGGGTGAATGAGTTGTGGTGTGGGGGGTGGTTGTGTTAGGTTAGGGTGGGCAAAGTGAAGGAGGAACAGGTGATGTTTAAGGGCTTTTCTGAATTGCGAGAGGTCTCTGATTGCTAGGATATGTGGTGGGAGGTTATTGCAGCATCTCGGGGCATAAAATGCAAAGGACCTATTCCTGGTTGTTTGAGTGCATTTTGTAGATTCAAGTGGTATAGTTAGCGTGTTGGCAGCTGCTGACCTTCCCAGCCTGTTGTTGGGGGTGAAGATGAGGAGTGCAGTGAGGGATGAGGGAGATAACCGGTTAATTGATTTAAAGGTTAGGAGAAGTGTCTTGTAGGTAAGTTTGCTGTGTAACGGTAGCCAATGTAGTTCCAAGAGTATGGGTGTGATGTGACCTCTTCTGGATATGCCGCAGAGCATGCGAGCTGCTGCGTTCATCGCCATTTGCATTGGATTGAGGGTGCTCTTGGGGAGACCGTGCAGAATGATGTTTGCATAATCACAGAATCTTGGTTAAATCCTACTGATAATGTAATTCTCAATCAGCTTGTCCCAGAATCTTACTTTGCTTATAGCAGCTCTCGTTCAATCAAACGTGGAGGAGGAGTACTTATAATTGCAAAAAAGAGTTTAAGATTCAGAGTACAATGTATCTTAGAATCGCCACAATGTAATTCCATTAACATTGAGAACAAGCACATGGCAATTAGTTTGCATTATAGAGCACCAAAAGCATCTTCTGATGAACTTGCCTCAATGCTGGACACTATCTGTTCAATCACTTCCCCATACAAACCCTCAATAGTGCTAGGTGACTTCAACCTTAAATCAATTAACCGTAGAGACTCTGAGTCATTCCTTCAAGCAATGGACTCACTACATTTCACACAAATAGTTAATGCACCTACACACACATATGGCTACTCGCCTGACCTCATCTTTGTTTCAAATGAATTAACCTTAGATGGTCTAATTTCAACTCCTACCATCACCCCAGTTCCTTGGTCAGATCACTACATAGTTAGAATAGAAATTCTATTACAAACAAAAAATGATATGAACCTAGACCACAAATGCTATCACAGACGGTTCAAAAAATTTAACAAAGATGCTTTTATACAAGATACTTTACCTCATCTATCTGCAGATTCAGTGAAATTAGAGACACAAGTAACAGAATGGTATCACATAATTTCTAATGCAGCCAGAATGACAGACATGAGACCAAGGGAAGCAAGGATTAATAAGCAACATCACAAGCCATGGTATTCTACAGCTATACGTTTGATGAAAAGAGAGCTCAGAAGAATTGAGCGTAAGTGGAGAAGGAATAAGGTGACAGAATTAAGGCTGCTTTACTTAAATAAACAAAAAATATACGATGAGCATATTAAAAACTCTAAGAAAGAATACCATACAAATATAATAAATAATTCCATCAACAAACCTAGAGAACTGTTTGAAATTGTAAAATCTTTAACAAAGGAGCAAAAAACAGAAGGGGAAGCTCAAATTGAACCGCAAAAGTATGCGGACTATATTAAGGAAAAATTCCACTCTAAGACAAAAGCTACAGAAAGACTTAACTTAAAATCAGTCTCAAATTCCAGGGTTTGGGAAAAATTCTCCTTTCCATCAAAGGAGCAACTCTTGCACATTATTTCTTCTATAAACACATGCACTTCTCCCACTGACCCATGTCCTGTATCGTGGATCAAGTCTACAAAGTCAAATTTTATTCACATCATACAAAACATTGTGCAAAATTCCCTCTCTCAAGGTATTTTACCAGAGCAACTTAAGCTTGCAACTGTTAGACCAATTCCGAAGAAAACAACGCTAGACAAGAATAATCCAGCAGCCTACCGGCCAATTTCCAGCATACCCTTTTTAGCAAAGATCATAGAGAAGATAGTGCAACTTCAACTTCAAGAACACATTGATGTTCATGCACCTCTAGATATTAACCAACATGGTTTTCGCCCAAACCATGGAGTTGAAACTTTAATGATTTATCTTTTTGACTGCATACTCCGCACCATTGATGACATTAAGAAAGGTATTATAATGATTTTTATAGACATCTCTGCAGCATTCGACTCAGTAAATCACAATAGATTATTAAATAGATTAGAGGAGATTGGTCTACATGGGGTCACTTTAAAATGGTTCCATTCTTATTTGACAGAGAGATTTTTACAAGTAAAGATAGGGGAAAAAACCTCTATGCCCATAAGAGTAATACAAGGTGTACCACAAGGATCTGCACTTTCATCGCTCCTTTTCAATATTTATATGCAACCAATATGCAAAATTCCTTTGAAAAGTGGAATTAAGTATACAATCTATGCTGATGATATTATGATTTTCACAACTATCACTATTGAGAACCCTGATTTCTCGGGCATTACAGAATGTCTCTCAGAAATGTCCAACTGGTGTAAAACAAACAACATGGAAATTAATTTTAGCAAAACAGAGGCGTTATTTATTTCTCGTAACCATAATTTTGCGCATCCTCCTGACATCAAAATAGATAACTCAACTATTCCTATTAAATTAGAAGTGAAATATCTTGGAGTTACTCTGGATAATGAGTTGAATCTCAGATCACACATAAATAAGACAATTAAAAGCGCTTATTACAGAATGAAGCTCATCAAAAGACTAAGGCCGCTTCTTGATACTGTTCACTTCAGAAATGTTTGTCAAGCATTGATTACTCCATTACTTGACTTCTGTAATCCAATATATCTGGGTTTATCTAAGCAAGCACTTAAGCCTTTACAACTGGCGCAGAATACTGCTGCACGTATAATTTTTGGTCTATCAAGTAGAGAACATATAACTCCCATCTTGAAAGAGCTTCACTGGTTACCTATAGCTTCACGTGTAAAATATAAAACTATAATTTATATTTTCAAGATAAAACAACAATATTCTGCAGAAAGCCTGACATATCTCATACAGTCAGATATTAGCAACAGACCTAGAAGAAGAGGATCTGACAACAGAATCAGCTTATCAAATGATGTCAGAAAAACACGTAAAGACACCTCTGAAAGGGCCTTCTCTTTTGCTGCACCTTCCATCTGGAACTCTCTACCTAATGAGCTGAGAGCAGCTCAGGACATCAATGACTTTAGAAAGCAACTGAAAACATCTTTGTTTATAGAACACTACGGTCATGCAATTAACTAACTTAATTTGTCTGGAATGTAAATCATATACATATTGTATAATAGCTCACATTATAGTATAGCTCACTATGTAGATAATGCAACTCACTCTAACACATTATACCATAACTTTAACTTTTATTTCTTTACATTTTCTCACTAATACTCTTAATATCTTTCTTTGTAAGACCGCTTTGATTGTATGATAAGGCGGTATAGAAATCCAATTAAATAAATAAATAAAATGTGGAGTTACAAGTGTCTGGAATATAGTTCTGAAGTCATCTGGGGCTAGTGAAGGTCTTATTTTATTTTATTTAGACAGTTTTGTATACCGCCTTATCCTTCAATCAAAGCGGTCACAACACAATTGGGGGATACATTTAACATGCGGGGATATGAGACACATACACTGATACTTACAGGGAACATGGACAGTGGAGGGTTAAGGGGCTTGCCCAAGACCACAAGGTGCATCTGTGGGACTAGAAACCCCAGTCCTTCCGGCCCAAGGTTGCTGTCCTCTAGTGGGATTTGAACCCCTGACCTTCTGGCCTGAAGTACTTTGCCCCAACCACTAGGCTACTCCTCCCTCAATAGGTGCCTTAATGTCAGGATTTTATTGTAGATGGACTTGGTGGTGTTCTTTATGTGTTCTTTGAAAATGAGTTGATGGTCAAGTGTGACACCCAGGTAACGTATTTCAGATTTGCATGGTAGCTCTGCATCTCACACCTTCAAGGTAGTGTGGGGAGAGAAGCTCTTGTTCCTAGTGATGAATAAGACCTCGGTTTTCTTAAAGTTTATCCGTAAATTCTGAGTTAGAAGCCAGTCAGTGATTGCGTTGAAGCACTCTACTAGTGGGGAGAGGTCAGGATGCATAATTTTGATTGGGGGAAGAGCAAGACGTCGTCTGCGTAGATAAGGCTGGAAATATTGAATGAGCAGATGATATCACATATAGGTTGCATATAAGTAATCAATAGTCAATAAAACACATATAGATATATTTTCTGTAGTCAATAAAACACATATAGATATATTTTTGTTATTCTTTTCTCTTTTTATTTAATTTATTGTTTAATCAATTTACAATTTTACACCAAGAAAATACATAACTGGGCAAGTACAATCAAAAGAAAGGAAATAAATCCAATTACCCACACAGAAAAAAAACAACATACCCATATTATTAAATTAGTCCCCAATAAGACAACCTCAATAAGGTTCCAAAAACAAGAAATAACATAGGAAAAAATAGGGATTCTCCCATTCATCTTATGAGCATAGCTAAATCACATGGCAGCCAATACAGGAGCTACCCATCTCCCCCCTGTTCCCTCGCCTGAAGAAATTGAAGCAGTTTTTCAGGTTCAAAAAAAGGAAATTCTTAGTCTGATATAATAATACACATTTACATGGATGCCTCAATTTAAATTGGGCACCCAGGGCAGTAGCTCTCTGGCGTAAAGCCAGGAACTCTTTCCGCCTCTTCTGGGTGTCCCTCGACAAATCAGGAAACAATGAAATTTTTGAACCCATAAACTGGGAAAAGGACATCCTATGGAAATAAAGCCTAAGGACAGCATTGCGGTCAGATTCAAAGGCAAAGCTGACTAGCAAGGTAGCCCTACTAGTCACAACTTCCAAGGAAGTTTCTAAGAAGTAAGACAATTCCAACTGGCCCGGTCCGACCCCCCCCCCCCTGGTCCCCCCTCAGCCACAGACCCAGAATCAATAGCCACATACTGAACCCTAACAATAGGTGGTAAATTATCTTGTGGCATCAGGAGAACCTCGGTAAGGTATTTGCGAACAAGAACCAGTGGTTCCAACAATGGTGATCTCGGAAAGTTTAAAAATCGCAAATTATTCCTCCTTAAGAAATTGTCCATAAATTTTAAACGTCTCATAGCAATCAATCGTTCCTTGGAAACAGTCTCCCCCAAAATAGACAAATCTTCCACTCTTGTCTCAAGTGTTGCCAACTTGTCAGCCTGTTCAGCACACTTTGCTTCCACCGCACAACACCGACCTTTAACCAAAAGAAACTCCTGAGATAGTGCACCCACCACTGGAGAAAGGGAGTTTTGGAGAGAAGAGATTGCCTCTCATAAGCAGTCTAGCGTCACTTTAACTGGTTTCTTCAAGCCGCATATCACCCACATCTCCTCGGTTCCTGGCGGTATGATCTTTCTTCGGGCACCACCTGGGTCCCCTTCATTGGAACGCGCCTTCTCCGCCGCTCCACCAAACTGCTCACCAGGAATCGACACCATTAGAGAGGGGGAGCCCCCTGACACGGACTCGACCTCCTGACCCGGAGGTACTCCCGCGTCTACTTCCTCCTCTCGGCCCCCACTGGGTTGCAGCGGCAACAGCTGGACGGGACTAAGATCCACACCATCACTGCTCAGATCCCCTGTCCCACACAAGGGATCCGCTGAAGCCATGTCCGCCGAATGAGGTATGCAAAGGAAACAATCGAGGGTTGCGCCGAGCCTCCGGAGGGTGTCGAGGAAACCGGGGGCTTCGATGTAGTTTGCTTCCTCTTCTTCCCCATCAGCAAAGCGTCTCACTCTCTACCTCTCCGCACTCCTTCGACCGGCATCTACTCATCCGCCATCTTGGAACCCATTCTTTTCTCTTTTTAAGGATCCATATCTCATTCAAAATGATGTCTCTCAATCCTCGTCCTTTCCTGAATCCTGCTTGCACTTCAGGCAGTTCTCATTCCAGGTATGGTTGCTGGATGATCTTGAATAGAATCTTGCTGGCATGTGGGATCAGAGCTATTGTGCAATAATTTCCACAGTCAGTCGCATCACCTTTCTTCAGTATTGGTATAAATACAGATCTTTTCCATGATGGCCATGATGTTGTCTTCCAAATTTCCTGGCAGAGCCTTGTAAGTATGGCAACAGCTGCCACAGCAGGTGGCTCTACTCTGTTCCTTTTCTAATTCAGTTATATCCTGTTAAGATATGGCCACCAGAATTGCATTCAAGGTGTGGTTGCACCATGGAATGATTCAGAGGCATTATAATATGCTTGTCTTTATTCTCCATTCCTTTCCTTGCGATTCCTAGCATTCTATTTGTTTTCTTGGCTGCCGCTGCAAACTGGACAGAGGGTTTTGATGTATTGTCCACAAAGATGCCTATATCCTTTACCTTTACCGGTTTATCAAAGTCATCTTGCAATTTTTCACAATCCTCTTGAGTTTTAACAACTTTAAATAATTTTGTGTCATCTGCAAATTTGATTACTTCATTAGTTGTTCCAATTTTCAGGTCATTTATAAATATGTTAAAAAGCAGCCGGCCCAGCATAGATCCCTGGTGTACTCCACTTTTCACCTTTCTCTATTGTGAAAATTAGCCATTTAGCCCTACTTTCTGTTTTCTATCTTTTAACCAATTCCAGATGCACAATAGTACACTGCCTCCTATCCCATGACTTTTTAATTTCCGCAACAGTCTCTCATGAGGGACCCTGTCAAAGGCTTTCTGAAAATCCTAATATACTATATCAACCAGTTATCTAGGGAGAGAGCATTTTGTGGCACATTGGTGTTGTTTCGAGGTGCCAAAGTAGAGCCCGATTGGAATAAGAACTTTGTTTGCCCTGCCACCAAACCAGAAGTGAAATGAAAAATAATACATAGTAATATGAATTAATTGAAATATTTTTCTGAAAGGGAAGTTAATATATATGTATAGGGGAATATTCTCTAGCTTTCATTTAGAGTTTGCACTGCACCATAATATTGAACAAAATACAATTAAGGATCTATGCTCTCTTTCTTAAGGTGCAGAGCAGTTTTATTGAGAGAAATTACATACTTAGGGTATCATTCTGAGCAGCATTTAGTCTGGGGCCTGATGCTGGATACAGAGCTCTCCGCTTGTACAGAGGAGATCTACGGAGAGCTCTGGACAAGTGTGGGAGGGGTGAGCTGGAGGAGGAGTGAGGCAGGGCAGAGGCGGGACCCTGACCCTGGATGTACAGGGCCAATTCTGGTTGCGACTCTATATGTCCAGGGTTGCTGAGTTAGACGGGGGACTTATTCCACCTCAAAGGTGAAATAAGTCCCCCCGACATTGGAGAACAGCATGGTGGGACCAGCACCGACCAAGTGAGCAGAACAGGGGGATCCCCACTGCCTGATTCCTGCCTTGACAGGCCCAATAGGTGTCAGGAGGCGGGGACAGGGTATTTTGAAATGCTTGCAGTGGATCGGGGCTCTTGCCTGGTATCCCCATGCCAATGGCAATGGGATGCCATGGCACCAAAGCTCTATGCAGGAGCATTGCGGGGATTGGATAGGGATGTGCAGTGGGCTAGAATCGGGGCCTGTCCTGCCTATTCAGGCTCTCTGCACCCTATTCTGATCTCACGGTGTGGCAGACGTCTCTTAGCGGGGCCCCGGTCCACTGAGTCTGAGTCCTCCTGAAAAGTAAGTGAAGGAAAAGACGACGTACAATTTCCAAGCAGTTTACCTGTGTTTATTTCTGCTAGCAGAAGACCAGTCACTTAGTCACAGCAAACTGGTGAAAAATACAAGCCTTACATGTCATTTTTATATGCATTTTTCTAACATAGCTCTAGCATAAAAACCCACGTATATCCCCCCTTCCCTTTCTTATGTAGCCCACCCACGTATTCTTTCCCTCCCTCTTGTTCCCTTACATGAACATCTAAAAAGCAAGGTTATTGGTAATATTTAAGCAGGCATATGAGGGCAAAGATAGTTCAGCAAGATAGTTATCAGGCCTAATTGTTTAAAAGGTGTTAAAATTTTTCCCTACCTGGATTCTTGTCAAGAAGTTCACTGTCTCCCCAAGAGTCTATCAATTCTCACGGACCTTCCACTTATCGCCCTTCTCCCCCCTCGGGATCAGGAAGGTTTCCCAGGTAACACTGACCTTAGAGGGTGTGCACTAAATGTTCCATCGGTCCAGGAGAGGGAGATACGGGTTGGCTAAGCCGTCGTCCCATCTGGGTCGCCAAATTGTGGCGGACGTCGCTTAGCGGGGCCCCGGTCCACTGAGTCTGAGTCCTCCTGAAAAGTAAGTGAAGGAAAAGACAAGACAAGACATACAATTTCCAGGCAATTTACCTGTGTTTATTTCTGCTATCAGAAGACCAGTCACTTAGTCACAGCAAACTGGTGAAAAATACAAGCCTTACATGTCATTTTTATATGCATTCTTCTAACATAACTCTAGCATAAAAACCCACGTATTTCCCCCCTCCCTTTCTTTCTTTCCCTCCCTCTTGTTCCCTTACATGAGCATCTAAAAAGCAAGGTTATTGGTAATAGTTAAGCAGGCATATGAGGGCAAAGATAGTTCAGCAAGATAGTGATCAGGCCTAATTGTTTAAAAGGTGTTAAAAGATTATGTCCATTTCTGACATCTGCCTATGTCCGAGAGGAGAGGGGTAAAAAGGTTCCTATCTTCATGAAGCCTGTAATGGAACGACACCTTTCGCAGAAACCTATGTGTCTGGGTAAATATGGGCTTCTGATTGGTTACACGAGGGGTGGCTGTGGTTTGCAGCCCTTCTGTGGTTAGGCTCCTTTTCCTCTCGAAAAAGGTCAGCCAGCTGCAGCTTACAAGACATAATTTTAGTGTGCTCTTTGTTGTTCTCTGTTGCTGTTTCCCTTTGATTCAAGTGCTGTTCTTGTCCTAAGTGTTGTCCTCCCTTTCTTCCTTGTAATGCCTCCTTTTTCCCATCTCATCGGGAATGTCTAGTTCCCGCGGCTTTAGAATTGGGTGCCAATCTAGCCCATCCAGATTTTGGACGTCCGGAAGGGCCAGACAGTCCAGAATAGAATCGGGCCCTAAGGGCCTGATTCTCATTGAGGCCCGACAGTCCTCTGTGTGCCCGGTCGGAACTGGATGCACAAAGTTAGCTGGGATTCTGATCCCATGGGTCATATCTAGTCCTGCGGGATCAGAATCACATCCAGGCCTGTATGTGCAGGCCAGGACCCCATTTCTGCTCAGCCTGCACATACAGGCCTTCTCCAGATAACTCAGTCAGGGCTCCTGAATGGAGCTGTGGTGCCATGGCATCCAGTTGCCATGGCACTGTGGCTCCATTCAGGAGCCGCCATCCCCAGCTGCCGGAACAAATGCTTCATTCCCCGCAACCCGACCCCCGATCTGGCTTCCCAAGGCCAGGGTTGGGCTGTGGGGAATCCCCTCTGCCCCCTCCCACCTTTTCTGCACCCTGAGTTGGCCATCCCCCACCGATTAGGGGAACTTATTCTACCTCAGAGGTGGAATAAGTTCCTCATTCAGACCGCCAGCCCCAGACGTATAGGGCCGACATTGGAATCAGCCCTGTATATCCGGGACTGCCGACCGCCCACTCCCCACCCTAATGCCACCCCCACACTGCCCCTTTCCCGCCCCATCTAACTTCCTCGTACAATGTGCAGGAAAGCTAGTCGAGGTCGGAAGAGGGGCTGAATAGCGGGGATGGACGTCCCAAAAGGACATCCATCCCCGCTATTCATGGCTTGGAATGACCCTGTTATTATTTTTTTTTTAAATTGAATTTTCAAAAACATTCAAATATTACACTATTGAATGAAGGAAATACGGTAATAAAGAGATAAATTCCAAAGAATATACAATATAAACGAAGAATACAATACTTTTACCATAATCAGCCCACAAGGAATGACCCTGTTATTGATTAATTAGAGTACTCAAGTAGGCTAGTAGTTACAGCAACAACCTCGTACCCAAGAGATCTGGGGTCAATTCCCACTGGCACTCCTTTTGACCTTGGGCAAGTCATTTAACCCTCCATTGCATCAGGTACAAATTTAGATTGTAAGCCCTCTGGGGTCAGAGAAATATGTATGAAACTCATCTTGAACTTGCTTTGGAAAGGCGTGAGCTAAATACAAATAAAATATATTTTTTCTTCTGGTATCTTATGCAAGGGAAATATGCAACAAGAGAAATTGTGAAGTACTAAATTATTAATTGTGCTAAATCAGGGTTACTTTTCTATGAATACTGCTGATCTTGGTGCTGTCTTCCTTTCTTTGGAGATTCTAGAGATATTCTGTTGACTTGGAGAGATCCATAGCTGCAGAAAAGGTGGGGAGCAGGTTTCGACCATGACCATGAGCAGTTTCCATCTCAAGAGCAGTTCAGCCCAAAAGAGAGACTGGGATGAATATTTATAGACCAGAGTGAAAAGGTGATTATGATTGGCTCCACTAGTCATATGCTTCTTTGATGTCTGTTTCCATCCAATCCAAGTCACAAGTAACTGGAAGGATCCCAAAACGTAGTTAGATTCCATGGGGATCATATTCAATCTGCATCATTTTTTTTTTTTTAAATAATGACGGCCATGGATAAATTTATCCAGATATTCAGTGGCTCTCGTTGAGGGTTTTTCTTTCTTTATAGTGCTGCCTTACCATATATAATCTTTATCTCTTTTACAACAGGACATTGAATTGGTAACATAAGTACCTAATTTATTGGTTGGTCTGCAATAAACAAGCTCAGCTTTGACTTACATCTGATACACACAATTTGCAATTATAGTCAATCTTAAGCACCACCTAGTATGTGCCCTGTGGGGCAGAAGGTGACTTTGCTCACATCTAGAGTGTCTGTCACTGTCTGCCCCAGTATACAGCTTTAGTTACTCCTTATATGTGCTCAAATTAAGGAACCTTAGTGATGTATAGCTTGTAAATCAATTTCCTTGCCTTGACATGTTCTTAATCCCTCCCTCATACAACTATCTGATCTCCTAATTTACTATCTACTCTCCCATACACATCCTCCCTCTTTATTATCTAATCATCTTGTTTACTATATCTGCTTTCCTAGCCGGTTCTCTTCACACTCTTTGTGAAAGTAGGGCCCCATCTAACCTCTGACCTGTGGTCATCACAAATTCTGCAACATTTGCTGTTCCAAGCTTCAGATATCAGTTTACAGCATGACTTCTGGCACAGAAAATAGAGTCATTGTATACTCAGCAGGGCGCAAGAGCTTGTCTTTGTTGTTCACTTTAACAAAAGCATCTGCAGTATTTCCATGTCAAGTCATTAGCACAGTGGTGGTAGTCATTCTGGTCAGGCACTGTCGACAAAAAGCCAAGAGGTATGAGAACAAAACACAGCAAATAATCACTATACCTACAAATCCTACTGTAGCTATAAGTAGGCCTTTTAATCCTGACCCCAAACTAGAGAACCTTGAGGTGAAACTGTCCCACCAAGCAAAATTCAAACCACCTTCATAATCTCTATATGCAAACCTGCGAGGTGCTTAATTTTTTTTCTAATGCTTTAGTAATGAATACAAAATAGTTTGCAATTACAGTACAACAGTTACTTTTATTTAAAAATTCACAAATCCCCTCCTTGATGGGCAGGCATCATATCCAAGGTTCGTCTATTCTGCAGAGTCATTTGGGTATTTTGATTTACTCTTTCTTTCAACTTCTGAATTACAGAGGTTAAGGTGTGAGTCTGGATATGTAATAAACATTGCAATCTTCATACAGCCATGCCTAACTGCTGAGACTGCATTGCCAGCAAATGGCAGCCAGGCAGTACTACCGAGAGCATCTTAAGCATGTCTTTGAAGGGGGTAAGTGGAATTTATATATTCATATGCTTTAACAATTGCTTTATCTGTATCCTCTCCTTCTGGGATAATAATCTTAACTATATCGAGATCTCTTCTTTTCCTATTTTTGGGGAAAGTATGATTTAATGGTACAATTGCAGAGCACATATTGGGCCCAATTTTGAAAGCCCTAGGCAGATGCTACATGTGTAAAAGTCGGCCTTACTCATGTAAAACCGACATAACCATGTAACTATATATTCAAAAGGTGGCTTGACTCGTTGAGACCCAGATGCTGCACAGCGCCAGGCACCGAGGCCTGGGGGCGGCATGGGGGCATGCCGCCTTGAAACCTGCATAAAGTGGATTTCCGAAAACCATGTGCTCTGACATTGGACGTCACAAACCATGTAAGCCTAAGTGACATTTCCCGGTGCATACAACCACTGATGGTGATCAGCAAACCCGTGTAGTGGCAGAACAGTGCATAGTAGAGGGAGGGGAGCGAGGGGAGCGTGTGCAAGCCTGTACCCAAACCATGCAGATGTAAAGTGATGAAGGACTGGCAGAGAAGCTATGTAGGCCATGCACATGGTGTTCCAGAGGAAGAGACATGCCCGTCATGCCCGAGCACAGCAGAAGATGCAGCAGGCAGTGTGTACCCATCAGAAGGCTGTAGCCCAGCACCTGAGATGCAGGTATCGTGACCCACATTTACACAGGCCCAGGATGAGCTACCTGCAATTCATGGAGGAGGAGGTCTACCAAAGATACAGACTGGATGGGGCAACAATAACTGAGTTGTGCAGCAATTTCAGTGTGGACCTAGAGCCCTCCACTTCCAGAAGCTAGGCCCTACCAGTGGCCATGACGGTGACCACCACCCTGGGATATCTTGCAACTGGCAGCTTCCAGCATGTGATAGGGGCAACTGTCGGAATCACGCAGTCTACTGCCAGCCACTGTATAAGTACCTTCACCAGGGTGCTGCTGCGGGCGATGTGCCACCTCATAGCCTTCCCCCAGACATAGCAGATGCAGCAGGAGACCATGCAGGTGTTCTACAATGTTCCCATTGGTGCTCGGAAGTGTAGACTGCACCCACATTGCACTGCAGGCACCACGGCTGGAGCAGAGGGCATACCGTAATAGGCATGGATATACATTGATGAACATGCAGCTCATTGTGGATGCCAATATGACCATCACTGATGTCCTGCCATGATGCATTTGTCCTTGTCCAGTCCAGCCTGGGACAAGCAGCAACCAGGGGTCAGCTCAGAAATGTGTGGCTGCTAGGTGAGTGTGCACATGTGTGAGCCCCTGGACAGGCCCAGAACATAAGCTTGCTGTAGTATGATGCTGTGTGTAATGCAAACAGGTGGTCATATATGTTTTATATACGTATCTCAACACATGAGGACCACTGCGTGCACATGCACTGCTGTTTCGCAGATGCATGCACACTGCGGACCATAATGCATATCACAGTGACAACTAGGGGAAGCCCTGTGGCTGAAAGTAGGCAGCGCACACCAACATGTGGAATGAGGAAGAGCACAGGCTAGCACCTTGTAGAGCAGTCACATGACAGCAGTCCATGTAGGGCACATCCATGTCTGCCCCATCCCATCCCGCAGACCCCCCAACCATATCCCTGTGCCATCTCCCTGCCCCCCCAACAGGCCAGCCCATGTCACCATCACCCATTGCCCCCTCTAAATGCCTGACTATCACACAAGCCATATGTCGGTGTCATCTCACTACCACAGTGTCGTTGTTTGGTAGATATTGCACTCTGCCCGGCTAGTAGATGGTGTGCTGTATGCTGTCCATAGCAGCCCTTAGACTATACCCAACGCATGTCCCATGCTCGTGTTCACATCTCACATTGCCCCCAAAGGTATTTGTGGATATTTCCTGAGGACCTGATTGCTGACCCCAGTGCACCATCCCATGAGCTGGCAGGAGGAGCAGTACAAATATGCCCATCAGCAGATCCAGGCAGTTGTGTAGCATGCATTAGGGGTGCTGAAGAGCCACTTCTGGTGCCTTGACAGGAGCAGTGAGGAACTCCTCTACAGCCTGGAACAGGTATACAAGATATTTGCATTGTGCTGCATACTCCACAACCTGGCATGGATGTGTGGAGTGCCAGACTCAGAGCCAGTGGTTGTGGAGGATTTGGAGGCTGCAGAGGCAGCAGATGGTGATGTATAGAGTCCAGGAGCCATCAGCAGGCCATGGCACTGGCCCACCATGTACAGATGATACGTGACAGTTTCTGAGGTGACTTCCCCACACTAGCACCAGGATAAGACACACACAGTCACCAATAAAGTGCCCAAATCTACGCTATGTGTGCAGAGTAATACTTTATTTCCCCCACATGTGTCCCCTATCCCTGAGCTCCCCACTGGCCATAGGCACTTGCTGATATGTGCATTGCGACACTGTGGAGTGACGTCCAATGATGTGCTGGCAGTGTCATCACCCTCCCCAGTACGGCAGGCTAATTGACATGGGTCACGGCTACCAGGTGGCTATGCTGTTGCACTGGAAGCTGCAGAACCCACCCCCTGTGTCCACATGAGGCTCACCAAACTGCTCAGGGAGCCAGCGATCGATGCCTGGTATGCTGACATCTCCCTCATCAGTTGCAGGTGCCCCTCCATGTGGTGCTTTATGTGCAATCTGTGGTCCTGCCACTCCTCACTCTCTGCCTCCCTTGCCTGTTCTGCAGCCTGCAGATCCTGCTGGATACTGTGCAGCTTGGAAAGTATGCCCTGTGTGCCGACTACCAGGTGTGCACCCTCCTGCAATAGCTCCTGGTCCAGATCTGTGCCCCCTGCATACACAGGATCTTCTAGGATGGTGAATTGTAGCTCAGAAAGTGGGGCATAATCAGTCTCCAGCTCCCCAGCTCTGACAGACACACTGGCCTGCTCCACTGCCCTGGGTGGTAAACCCGACCACTCCTTTGCCCTGGCTGGAATACTGTACTGCTCCTCTGCCCTGGCTAGTGCACTGAACTGCTCCTCTGCCCTGGTTGGTGCACTGGACCTCTCCTCTGCCTTGGGTGGCACACTGGACCACTCCTCTACTCTGGTTGGCACACTGGGATGCTTCTCTGCCCTGGCAGTTGTATTGGCCTCTATAGCTGTGCTGCATTCTGGCTGCACATTGGCATCATCTGCGGTGGTTGGTGAGCCCCCCCCCCCTGATGCATCTGTCCTAGACTAGGAGGATAGGGTCCCTGGAAGGTCTGTGGGAGATAAAAAGTTGCAGAGGTTAGTGACATGGGTTGCCAGATCGGCCTATGAGGTGGCACCAGGCCCGCTATGGAAACGGTAGGTAGTGTATGGTCCAAACTGTTCCCAACCCACGCAACACCCCAAATCTGACAGACAGACAGGCAGGCCCTGGGTGGACAGAACCATAGTGGGGACACATACATGGCCATCACGATGCCACCCAGGCCAAGGAGCACCACTACTCACCCTCTCATGTGCCTATGTTGGAGCTGTCAAAGCTTGCAACCCCTGAGATGGCAACCTCCTCCATGAACTGAAGCACCTGTTCCTCTAGAAGAGTGAGTCTGCACTCCTGCACAGGTGGCAGCCTGCTATTGCTGGCCCTCTTCTCCTTCACTGCCTGCCATACCATCCTCCACTTCTTCTTTATATTCTCCATGTTGATGTCATGCCCTCTGATCCCTCCTCCTCCTCCTCCTCTGACTCCACATCCTGCTTCTGTGAGGTGGCCCCTTCACTGCCACCCCCCTCCATTGTGCTGACCTCTGATACAGTGTCACTGGAATCTTCCTCCCCATCACTGCTGGAGGTACTGCTGGTCTCTGCACCACTTGTAGGCTCTTCTGGTGCTGCACTGCTGCTCCTGGGTGGTGGGCATGGTGGGCCAGTGGTATCTGGGACCTCCCTGGAACTGGCTTTGGGGGAAGAGGAGGGTGGTTATTAGTCCACACATGCAACACACAACCCATCTTTGGGCCATGGGGGTGTGCTACCCCCACAGTGCACACTGCATGCCCTTCCATTTGCCCACCTCCAGTCAGCTCTGTATTCCCCGCACATGCCCAGCTGTGGCTTGCCAGCATCCCCAGTTGATGGGCACGCACAGGGGACAGTGTGGGCAGGTGCACAAAGTGTACCTGAGGCCATCGCTGGGGGTGATTGCCCCTGTACCTCCCATCTGTGCCATGCCACGGCCATATGTGTGCACACCTGCAGGTATTGTATGCCAGCTGGTGCACACACAGAATAGTGGCACCGTTGGATGGCACGGCTGCCCAAAGCACATCCCCATCATTGCATACAGAGAGTCTACCACCAGATGGACTGTCTGCACCTGTCCAGCAGCCAGACCCTGCATTGCTGAGCTCCAATGTGTACCTCACTGACCTTCCTTGGCTGCCAGCCACTCCCTGATATGCTGCAGCTGGTTTGGTTGCTTCTGGTGCAAGGTGCAGTAATGGCACTTCTGGGCCTCCAGGGTGTGTCAGATACCATATTCACTGTAGTAGAGAGGGGATACACACATGGACTCAGTTGGGTGCTTCCATATCACCTGTTGCGCATATCTGTATCCTGCCTCAGTCTGGTGACCTGCTCATTCTGAGGGCAGGGGCATATCCATGGGTAGCAGGTGTTGGGTGCATGTGCTGGTACACCTCTGGCATCTGCCACCATTTTCCTGCCCACTGCTCCCCAGGATCTTTGATAGGTGCCCTATGCCACCAGAAATGGTGCCATCTGGGCCACTGCTTCACCTGTGTCACCCCTCTGGCCCTTTCAGCCACCTCTGCAGTCCTCCCCCTTCCTTTGCTCCTATCTGTTGCATGTGGGCTTTCCTTGGCACCATGGTACTTGGTTGTGGGCTGCACAAGGCCTCAGCTGTGGACACATGTCACATCACAGGGCATCTACTGCCTCAGGGGCTACATCACTGCATGGTTTGTTATGCGCTGTGCAGGACAGGGTGTCACGGTGTGTGCATGCTCACCATTACAGATATGTTCTGTTCTGTGGCATCACATCATTGTCATGCTGCCAAAGCTGGACAGGGGGTGGCAAGCAGTGGTGACAAATCTTCTTGCAGGGACAAACATGTGACACATATTTGGATTCTGCCACTGGCCCCTTTGGACTCCTGTGCCAGAGTCACAGGGGCTGGGGGGTGGGGTAGGTGTCCATGGCATCTACACTGACTGGTGGGATCCCCTGGGGTGAGCAGCCTGACCATAGCTCCCCCTACACCAGACATGGCCATTGCTGTGCATTCCCTGGGGTGTTGCTGCCCACTGCCACCAGGGGGTACAGCGGCCTCCCTACCTGCTGTGCACCGCTGGCGGCTGTATTTGTGAAGCTGCAAATGCTGGGAAAGGTTAAAGGGAATTGCCGTTAACCTCTCCCATCATTCACGGCTTCATAAATACAGCCGCCAGTGTGAGGGAAAAGACTCCTCACGCTGGTGGCTGTGCAGAGGGAGCCGGGGCCTCACGCGGGCTTCCCCAGCTCCCTCTGCAGCCGTCCACATTGTGCAATAATGGAGTTCACGTGGGGCCCCCTGAAGCACAGGGCCCTGTGAGAACAACCTTATCGCACAATGGACGGGCTGGCCCTGCTCCCACTGTTCTTGGAACTTTGATATGTACGCAGACAAATCGTCTCCTAATTCAAAACGCATGCCAAGAAGGGGGCCTAAGTTTTTCTGTGTTGGATATAATTCCCAGAGGGCTGCCCAGAGACAGAGTTTGTGCGGGTTAAACTCAGCCCCATCGTAACTTATGTTGGTAACGGTTACTGCAGGTAAATAAGCTCTTTGAAACACAATATCTGTGGCATGCGCCCCGAGTAACTGGGGCAGCAGGGCTTTCAGATCACCTAAGCAGAGCATATATCCTGCAGTAGCCCACTCAAATACCAGGATCCATGGGTTACCCCCTCTGGTTCATGGGGGAAGTGCTTTAGCTATGCTTCCATGGGACATATTTTACTGCACCTCTTGTCGTATGCAGCAAAGCCATACAGAAAATCTGCTCATATTTTCCCCACACTTTCAATCCTTCACTCATATATGCCTGATTCCATTTAGGGTCGCCCATTTGCCTCTTAATGCACAACCTGGCTGTATTCATATGCATAGTGTCCAAGGAACTCTCCTGAGGCCATTGTAATATCTGTTGCTGATTACCAAGGATCCAACCATAAAGGTTGTCACTCCATCTGGTAACAAAATAATCACTGTTTTCTCCAGCTTTATCTTTATCTTTATTTGTAACATTTGATATACCGCCCATTACCAAAGTGTTATGGCGGCGTACAATATAAAGTTAGGACCGCAGGAAGGTAAAGGAGCAAAAGGAACGCCATTGAATTAATAGGAAAGCGTTTGGAGAGAAAAGAAAGAGTGATAGTAAAGGACAGGTATTAACAAGGACACCAGAGATATGAGGCACAAAGAGAGGGTAGGGGTGGAGTGGAGAGAAGGGAATAACAATAAATGGAGGGAGAGTTAAGTCATGAAGTAAATGCTAATGGAGGGTATGCTTGGTAAACTTACGGGTGGTCGGGAGGGGTGGGAAGATCAAAAGCCTGACAGAAAAGATAAGTCTTGAGGAGGGCCTTGAACCGAGAAAAGGATAATTCAGTGTGAAGGGAGTGTGGGAGAGAGTTCCAGAGGGCGGGGCTTGCAAAAAAAAAAGCAGCATGATGGGTTGATTCAAGATGGGCCTGGGTAGGGGATGGTAGAAAGAGACGGTTGCCGTGTGCAGAACGGAGTAAGCAGGGAGTAGGCTGGAGATAAATAATGTCGGCTAGATACTGGGGCATGCTGGTGTGAAGGACCTTATGAGTAACGGTAAGAAGCTTATAGAGATATCGAGCCTTGACAGGGAGCCAGTGAAGGGAGAGAAGACAGGGGTGATATGATCTCAAGGAGAGGAATAAGTGAGGAGACGGGCGGCCGTGTTTTGAACTAATTGTAGTCTTCGAAGCTGATATTGGGGGAGACCTGCGAGGAGTGAGTTGCAATAGTCAAGCCGAGTGATCACCGAAGGTGAACCAAATAGCTGCTGACTTAGAGGGGTTAACAAGAAGGAAATCACTAAGGAACCAGTCAGAAATGCAAGCAAGACAGGTGTTGAGGGGAGAGAGGTCTGGGGCTGAGGAAGTTGTGTGGTGAATCAGAAGAATATCGTCTGTGAAAAAGAAGGCAGATATTCTGGCCTGTTGTATAAGGAGGGCAGGGGGGGCAAGAAAGACATTAAAAAGAAGAGAAGCAAGGATGGAACCCTGAGGGACACCACAATGCAAAGGGAAGGAGGTAGAAGAGGTGGGACCAGACTGAACAGCAAAAGTGTGAGAGGAGAAAAAAGACCGGAACCAATGAAGGACTGTAGCATGGATACCGAGATTTAACAGACGAGTGAGGAGAGTGTGGTGATCGACAACATCAAATGCAGCAGAAAGATCCAAGGAAACAGCAATAGAGAAATCACCCCTATCATGAGAACGGTGCAGTTCGCTAAGAAGTGCCAGGAGAATGGTTTCCGTGCTATTACCGACCCTAAATCCTGATTGCCGGGGGTGTAATGAAATGGTAGAGTCAAGATGTGCAGTAATTTGATGAAAGGCAAGTTTTTCGAGAATCTTTGATAGAAAGGGTAGGTTAGAAACAGGGTGCCAATTAGAGGGTACAGTGGGGTCGAGGGTAGCTTTCTTGAGAAGGGGGCAGACTAGAGCATGTTTCCAGGCAGAGGGGAAACAACCAGAGGTGAGGCTAGAGTTAAGAATGGTGAGAGCGAAAGGAATGAGTGTGAGCGAGGCGTCAAGGAGCCAGGAGGAAGGCAGTGGGTCAAGTGGGCAGGTGGTCTTGTGGGAAGAGGAAATCACTTTAACAAGCTCGGTGGAAGTAACGGGCCGGAACGTGGACCATATGTGAGGAAAGGTGCAAGTGGGTGAAGGGGAGCAGATTGGAACTAAGGTGGGAGAGGCAGGGGGAGGAGAAATAGGGGATGGACAGGGATCGAATACAGAACGAAGGGACTGAATCTTGCTTGAGAAGAAAGTGGTGAGAGTTGTAGGACTGGGGGAAGTGGATGGGGATGATGAAGGGAGAGAGGAAGAGGAGGGAGAGGAAAGAAGGTTCAGAACCTGATAGAGCCATCGGGAAGAGTTAGAGGATGAAGTAATAAGATTTAAGTAGTGAGCTTGTTTAGCAGCAGTTATCATGGAACGATAGAGCTTTTGTGTGTGGTGAAAGATAGAAAGAGAGGTATCAAAGGGGTGTTTACGCCATGACCGTACTGCACGCCAAAGATAGGAATGCTGTAAATACAAGCCTGGGTGATACCAGGGATGGTGTGAGGAAGAAGAAACAGAAATAGGGCGGAGAGGAGCAATGGAATCAAGAGTAGAAGAGAGGGTAGAGGTCCAAATGTCGACCTGTTGGTTTACGGAGAGAGAGGAAAACTCGGGAGGAAAGAGAATCAGCTGAAGGGAAGCACTGTAGGGTTACAGGAGTAATGTGATGTTTCAAGGTCTGGGAGGGAGGGAGTGAATTTGAGAAAATGGGTACCTGGGAGGGGGGCAAGGGGAGGGAGAAAAAAATACAGCTATAGTCTGACCACGGGAGGGGAAGCGGTGTGATGTTAGACGGCGAAAATGGTGAGGAATCTGGAGTAAGAATGAGGTTGAGAGTGTGCCCCGAGGCATGGGTGGGGCAGGTCACATGCTGAGGAAGGCATAGGTCACTGAAAAGAGAGGAAAGAACTCTATCATGTTTTCTTGTCTGGGAGACAAGATGAGCATTGAAGTCTCCCAGGACAACAAGGTGAGGAGATAGGAGAACAGTTTCAGAGAGAGAGAGAAGAAGAGAGTCCCAGAGGTCGTCACGTAGGGATGGAGGTGCATACAGCAATAAGAACTATATAGGAGTGGAAGACATAGAGTGAAATAGAAGGGATTCAGGATACTGTGGAGGGGGTGAGATAAGAGAAAAAGGGAGGGACATCCGGTGGATAACTGACACACGGTGTAACCGGGGGGTATGGAAAGCAGTATAACCGGAGGGAAGACATTGACGAAGAAGGCCATCCTCCCCATCGCAGAGCCAGGATTCCGTGAGGAAAAGTGCATCGAGTGAGTGCTGGCTTAAGAGGTCATGTACTAGGTGTGACTTAGTGCGTAGGAATCGGCAATTCAGGAGAGCGAATGAGACCGTCAAAAGTGACATACATGGAGATGAGGGCATAGGTGGAAGAAGGGGGTGATTGACTGGGCTGACAGGGAAGGAGATTATGCTTGTTCCAGGTAGTAACCCCAACTGGTTACTACCTCCCTATGGATAGGGCTATCTATTCTTGCTACAAATGCTTTCTCATCTAGCTTTTTATCCAGACCCCATATGGTAACCTTTTCCTGGCCCTGCCAACTCTTCTTCAATCTGATTAACTCTTCCCTTTCTTTTTATAGCTCAGCTTCCGTTCTCCCCATTCTAACGCACAACGGTCTTGTTCTTTCTGTAACTTGTCAGCAAGTTTATTCAGTTCTTGCTGCTGTCTTTCTAATAATGCTGGCGAAGGTGGTTCTGAACAGGGCTCTAGTTTCACCTGTCCTGAAATGTTCACCCACAGTCTATCCTCTTGGGAGGCATCTCTTACTGCCTCTATGATTTCACTATCCCTTCTCTGGTGCTCTGGTATGGGTGGTGCTACTACCGGGGGGGGGGGGGGGGGAGGGGAGGTATACCCTTGTACAACCATTGCAGTGAGTGACGGATACAATCCCTCTTCCCTATTCTGGGCAGTTTGGCCACCTACAGGATTATATGGTGGTGATGGACCTGTTACTTCAATGCTCAGGGTCCCTTCCTCTATTGCTTGTCTTGTCTGTTGCCACAAATCAAAATGTTGCAAATGTTCTTGTAAAGATGTTTCTCTCTTAGTTTCTCCTATTCTATTTAACAGCCCTAGCAAAACATGTGATTCCAGAGAGCTGGTTACTGGTCAGGTAAAGCTAGCTTATCTGGAAGCCCACTTATGCCATTTTTCACTAAAGCGTATTGACTTTTTCAGCAGTGGAAACTTTCCTATGACTAAATCTATTGAGGAAGACATACTTTCTATCTAACAATTTATGCAAAAATCATAAAGAACAATACTTCTTACCACATCAGAAGTCTTCTGCAGGAATCCAAAGGGTTCAAACTCTCCTTCTCACCTGTACCTCTGACCAGCGGGCATGGGAGAATCTTTCAATCACGTTGGGATAAGTCACCGAAATGATAAGGGTTTTTCTTTCTGTTATAGTGCTGTGTGTACCACCTTAACATTAAATGTCTTACCAAATAAAATCTTTATCTCTTTTATAACAGGACACCGGACATTGAATTGATAACATAAGCACCTAATTTTTTGGTTGGTCTGCAATAAACAAGCTCAGCATTGACTTACACCTGATACACACAATAAGCAATTATAGTCAATCTTAAGCACCACTTAGCATGTGTCCTATGGGGCAGAAGGTGACTTTGCATGCATCTAGAGTGTCTGTCACTGTCTGCCCCAGTATACAGCTTTCAGTTACTCTTTATATGTGCTCAAACTATGGAGCCTTAGTGGTTTATAGTCTGTAAATTAGTTTCCTTGCCTTGACATGTTCTTAATCCCTCCCTCATTCGACTATCTGATTTCCTAATTTACTATCTACCCTCTCCATACACACAATGGGGTTACTTACCTTTTATGAGAGTTCTCTGTGTACAGCAGGATAAATCAGCCACACCTGGTTAAATCACCTGATGGTGCCTTGGATCCAGAATAGCTCTCCTATAGATCAGAAAGGAAGCCTTTCTGAGCATGCCCCAGCAGTCCCACCCTTGGGCCTGCCCCTGCCTAACTCAGCTCATACTGAGCTTGTGCTAACCACCCGCCAGGCAGGATACAGGTTGTAAGTTGACGGGCATAGCCGGTGGTGCCCATACCTTCTACCAAAGAGGAGGTGAATGGGAATGTGTGGCTGACTTATCCTGCTCTCCACGGAGAACTCCCATTACAGTTAAGTAACCCTCTTTTCTCCATGGACAAGCAGGATGTGTCAGCCACACCTGATGACTCCCTAGCTGCAGCCGAGTGACCAGTGGAGCTGTGGTAGGAAGAAGGCCCTGGCAGTAAGGACTACGCTTCTCAGTGAAAACAGGGTGTTTATTGATCAAGCTCTTCAAGACATCTGAGGAATTTAACTGATACAAACATAAGCAATACAGGCCCAACACATTGGGCATCTTACCAATACAAATGAAACCAATACAGGTCCGATGCAGTGGGTGTCTTGCCTGAGTGACACATTATTTGCTGAATAATTGATGCACTATGCACTGAGTGGCAGTCAACAGCAGTAACAGCATACCCAATTGGGTTCAAGTCAATAACAGCATATCCGATTGGGTCCAAGTCAATACAGGATGAAAATACAGAATGTCTGGGTTAGGGGCACTGGAAGGTCCCTGTGTTTGTTGGCTCCCTGTTCTCAGGATCGATTACCTGTAGGAACTATCGCTCAGAGCTAGCCAGTCCAGGCAATAGTGTCTCTGGAAGAAATGTGCCAAGGACCATGTCCCTGCTTTGCAGATGTATTGGAGAGGCACAGCATGGGGGTTTGCAGAATGGCCACCATTGTCCGGAGTTGGTGAGCTCAGATGGGGGCTGAGGGTTTGACACCTGCCTGGGAACTGCAGTAGATGATGCATGCTGTGATCCATTGTGATAGGGTACATTTCATCACCGGGTGTGACAGCCTGTTGGGATCAAAGGCAACAAAGAGCTGTGGCCCTTGCCAAGAGGCAGAGGTCCAGGCTGTGTAGGTATGCAGTGCCCTCATGCAGTTGAGGGCATGGAGGCGGCATTCTTCTGGAGTGATGTGGGTCTCTGGGTAAAAAGTGGGGAGGTCAATGGTTTGGTTGATGTGGAATGGTGATGCCACCTTTGGCAGAAACTTAGGTTGGTCCACAGTGATGCGCGGGTTTTGGTAGAGAAGTGTGTATGGTGGATGTGCGATGAGCACCTGGAGTTTTCTCACCATCCTTGCTGAGGTGATGGCCATGAGGAACAGGGTCTTCCAAGTGGCATATTTGAAAGGTGAGCTGTCCAGTGGCTCAAAGGGCTCCCTCATGAACTGCTCTAGGATGATGTTGAGGTCCCAGGAGGGTACCGGTTTCCTCATATTGGGCCATTGGTTCACTAGGCCCTTCATAAATTGTGAGACTTGTGAGTGGGCCTAGATGGGTTGGCCTTCAAAGAGGTCATGGAAGGCTGAGAGGTGCACTTTGATGGAATATGCCTGGAGCTCCGTCTAGGCGAGTGCGGCATGGTATTGCAGCACCCTGGAGGCAGGATAGGGGGTTCAGACCCATCGAGCTGCACCAGGTGTCAAACTGCTTCCACTTGAGAGAGTATGAACGTCTGGTGGAGTCCCTCCTGGTGATGAGGATATATTGCTGGATGTCCCCTGTGAGGTCTAGTGTGGATAGCCATGACCTTTTAACTTCCAGGCAGTCAGTGCAAGGGCATGGACACTAGGGTACAGGGTCCTCCCCTCATCCTGGGTGATGAGGTCTGGTCATAGGGACAGGCATACCAGTGGGCCCATGGAAAGACATTGCAGAAAAGGGAACCTCATCTGCCTTTATAGAGGCCTATAAATTAATGAATGGAGTGGAACGGGTAAACATAGATCAATTGTTTACGTTATCAGAATATAGAAAGACTAGGGGACATGCAATGAAGCTACAGGGTAAACTATTTAAGACAAATAAGAGAAAATATTTGTTCACTCAACGTGTAATCAAACTCTGGAATTTGTTATCGGAGGATGTAGTAAAGGCTGTTAGTGTAGCTGGGTTTAAAAAAGGTTTGGACAAGTTCCTGGAGGAAAGGTCCATAAACCATTATTAAAAAGGGACCCAGGATATCAATGCTTGACCCAATAAAAGCATTGTGGAACTTGTGTCTTTTGGGGAAACTGCTAGGTATGTATGACCTAGATTGGCCACTGTTGGAAACAGGATACTGGGCTTGACGCACCTTTGTCTGACCCAGTATGGCATATCTTATGTTCTTATGCCTTGGCCAGTAGGGGGCTACCAGGATGCCCATGGCCTCATTGGAGATGGTCTTCTGCAGAACCTCGGAGATGAGGGACATCGAAGAGTAGATATACAGTAGACTGTGGCTCCCCCAATGCAAGCTGAATGTATCTGTTACTGTTCTCCCCTCTGATGGGTGTTGGGAGCAGACCTCCCTACATTTCATGTTTGTGGGATGAGCAAAGAGGTCTATCTTGTGTACGCTCCACCAATGGAAGAGGGAGGATGCGATCTCAGAGTTGAGGGACCACTTGAGGGGCTGCATCTGTCTGCTGAGCTTGTCTGCCAGCTGGTTGTACTCACCAGAACAGATAGGTTCCAAGGAGGTGGCAGTCCTTGGAGAGAGCAAGGTTCCAGATCCTGTGGGCTTCCTGGCATAGGGGGAGAGATCACATGCCTCCTTGCTTGTTGACATAGAACATAGCGTCCTGGTTGTCGGTCTGGATCAGCGCCACCTTGCTGACTATCCAGTGTTTGAAGGCCTGAAGGATGCTTCTGTTCACCCTCAATTCCAGCAGGTTGATGTGCATCCTGGCCTCTGTCGACATCCTTGTCCCTTGAGTGCACAGGTGTAGGAGGCGGGCCCCTTATCCTAGGTTGGAGGCATCCGTGATGATGACCAAGTCATCTTGGGGATATCTGAAGGGTCTGCCCTGGGTGAGGTGTGCCTTGTGCATCCACCAGTCCAGTAAGGCTCATGCTTTCTGGTCTATGGCAATCCTGAGTAACATAGGTTGGGAATAGTTGCTCACAGTGCTGGCACAGGTGCCACTGAAGTCCTCTTATGTGGTCTCTGGTGAGGCAGACGACCTGAGTCGTTGCCACCATGTGGCCTAGGAAGCACAGCAGCATCCTGGCTGACACGGCCATCACCATTGAGGTAGTGTCTAATTGAGCTGATGGAAGAAAGGCCCTCGCCTGAGAGGTGCAGATTGTTGCACCAATGAAGTCTAAGACTTGAGTAGGTTGCAGATGTGATTTCTTGAATTTGACCAAGAAGCCCAAGGTGGACAGTAGGGAAACACTGATCTGTATGTCCTCCTGCTCTTCTGGCCTGGATGGGGCCATGATGAGCCAGTCATCCAGGTAGGGCAAAACACAGATGCTGGATTGCTGGAGGTGAGCGGCACCTGCTGCCACACATTTGGCAGCAGCTGCCGCTCACCTCCAGCGATCCAGCGTGTGTGTTTTTCCCTACCTTGATGAATGGTTCATCACGCTTGGGTCCAGGGAGAGTCTGAAGGGGAGCACCTTGTATGAGGGGTAGGATGGTTCAGAGCGAGTACATCCGGAAGCACTCCTTGCAGATGAATTTGTTGAGGTGACATAAATCAAGGATGGGGAGCACCCCTCCAGACTTCTTAGGAATAAGGAAATATCTGGAATAGAATCCGTGGCCCACCTCCTCTTGCACGACTCATTCCGCAGCCCCTGCCTTAAAGAGGTTCTATATTTCCATCCACATGGTGGCTAGAAGGTAGTCTGGAGGTTGAGAGGTATGGCAGTCTGGTACGGGGGTTCGAGTGGAAACAGATGTTGTATCCACCCTCTAAGATCTGAAGCATCCACTTGTTGATGGTAATACTTGCCCAGGCCACCTTGAAGAAGAAGACCCAGCCCCTTCAGCAGGGCCAACGAATTGTCAAAAGGAGGGGTGGTTTTCCCCGAGGGTCCGTCGTCTGTCTTTGTTGCTTGTGCTCAATTTTGGCATGGTTTCTGGTGGTAGGTGTTAAAAAAAAATGTACTCTCACCCTTCACCAGATCCGTGAAAGATCCGTGGAAGGCACCAACTGAATGTATCTCTTAGCCTGTAGCTTACTTCTGACCAGATAGCAAACTCAACCTCGATCCTTGGAACTCAGTTCTCTAAATTCAACTGCAAATAAAGCACACAGACACAGAGAGTTATATAAAATGGTACAACTTAAGCTTAAGTGAGGAATTCATAGCTGTGCACACTTGTGCAAGTTCCATGATCCCCCCCCCCCCACACACACACACACACACCTCATCTAGGCCATCACACCTCCTTTTATTAGGGAAAAACTCTTAAATTGTATAAATTCAACTCTATGTCAAGCTTTGTTTATCGAGATGTTCTAGGTCAGAGCAGAGACATTTCTGTTCCAGCATTCTAGAAACAAAAGCATTCTGTCTCGTTCTCACAAACAGTGTCATCTCAAAGTAAAACCTTGTTTTTTATAACATATCTCACTCAAGACTGCTGGACTTCAGACTGTCAGCAACATTCCAAGCCATTCTCCATATTAACCCTTTTCAGAGGGCCCTGGGACCCCACTTCAAGTTACTTCCAATAGTAGGATTGGTAAGACTGATGCTTGGCGCATTGAGGCTGCCACATGTGATATTGACTAGATTGTAAGCTCCGATGAGCATGACTCTGATGGTCAGGGACTGTCTCTGTATTTTGGCTGCCTCTTGTAGATTAGCTGTACAGCGCCGCGTGCGTGGCACTATACAAGTACTAAATAGTAGTAGTAGTAGTAGTAATATGGTTGGTATGGTTGGTAGTGTTTCGAGGAGGAGTATGACTTCCGCTGGTATGGTGCTGGTGGCTTGTGGGAGTTGTAGCTCCACTCGAGACTGTCCAAGGCTAAGGTCTGAAGGGTGGTGAAGTGTTCCTTCATGTCATTTACAGTCCCTTTGAATAGATGCATGGGGCATCTGCAAGGCACTCGTGTGTGTCCTCTCAAATGCCCGAGGCTCAGATCCAGGCCATGTATCTAGAGGCAATGGCTGTTGCAGCTGTCTGAGATGCTAAGTCAAAGGTGTTGAAGGTCGAGTGAATGAGGTGTTTGCCGCATTCACTAAGATCCTCCAGGAGCAGAAGGAAGGTAGATTTGGGTACCACCAGTAGTCCCTTTAACGCTTTCCCAAGGCTATCTGCTATGGAGACCACATACAGCACTTGTTGGAATTGGAGGGCAGCAATTTTGGCACTCATCATGGCAGCCAGGTATGGTCCTTCCCAGGGGGTGCATTGGAACACGTGCATGAGACTTTCACTTGCTTCAAGGCAGACTCCACCACTATGGAGTGGTGTGGTAGCTGGTTCTTGACGAACCCAGGCACAAGCTGCACCTGGAATTTGGCATCAAGTCTTCGGAATGTAGCTGGGCTGGATGCCAGGGTTTGCCAGACACATGCAAGGTTGTCCAGCAGGAGGCAGTGGACTGGGATGGAGACCACTGACCTCAGAGTGTCGAGGTACTTGAGGAGGCCCAGAGGACTTCATTCATGGGATCTGGAGCATCCAGTGGCTGAATTTCAAGGCAGGAGGACAGCTTCTGGAGGAACTTTGGATATGTTAGGTCCTCTGGTAGTGAAGGTGGGAGTGGAGGCTGGTGGGAGAGTTCTGAAGGGGTATCGTCTTTGTCAGTGGGCAGATGAGAGGTGCCTGTGGAGCAGTAGTCAACAGCTTCCTCTCCATCACTGTCTGTGGAGAGAGGCCCTGGGGAGAAGTCAGCCAGGGTGGAGACATTTTTGGTGCAGGTGTCCAAATCACCATGCTGGATGCTGCAGGCATGTTTGGGACTTGTGCAGGCAGGGGCTGAAGACATTCCTGTGCCGGTAGTTTTTGTTCTAGGAAACATTTCCAGAGGTCCATCATCGCTTCCGGGGGAGGTCCTGCGTGTGTGTGTGTGTGGGGGGGGGGGGGGCGGTGCTGGAGAGTAAGGGCTGGAAAAGGGGCTTCTGGCCCTTCTGTGTCTGTACCTCCTGTCCCACGTCCAGGATTGGCTGCTCCTGCTCCTACTCCTGCTTCTGCTGGAGGAGCTATGAAGAGCAGTGCAATCTGAGCCTCTGCTCCTGCATCAGTATGCACAGTGTCATTCTCTGCCTCTGCGCCAGTAAGCTTGCTCTGTTGAGGGAGAGTGCATGGTGGCAGTGGGCCGAGTTTGGGAGGAGCTTCTGTGTTCGACCGTCTCACTATCTGGATTATGCAGGTGCTATCTGGATAGTTAATGCCATTATCTAGATAAATGCTGCCTGCTGACCCCTTTAACCCGGATTTTCACTTCCACGGCGACGGAAGTAAAAATCCGGGTTATGCTGAATGCACTGGCAGCTGGCGAGGCTACACAGTTAGCCACAATTTTCACCCTTTCCTCCACCCCTGCCATGCCCTAGAACACCCCCAACATGCCCCGATGCTACCTGCATAGCATGTGGGCGCGTTAGGGACTTATCCGGGATTTTCGAAGGGTACCACCCATGTAGGTACCCTTCGAAAATCCTGGATAAGGCCTTTACATGGGTAACTAGGGAAGTTACCCATGTAAAGGCCTTCAAAAATCAGACCCACTGAAAATTGTCACTATCCAGACTAAACAATGTCTCCACTCCAGCTCCACCCTCAGGCCATCCCAGCACTATCTAGATAGTACCAAGACAGTCTATGGTAATATTCAGCATCACTATCCGGAAAGTGCAGCTGAATGTCCAGCTTGCTGGTATTTATCCAGGTAGCAGATAGTGTTACCTGGATAAATGCTTTTGAATATCAGCCCCCATATTGCTTACTGTATTCTCAGGAAGTTGCCCAAAGCTTTTTTAAACTCAGCTACATATTGTTCCCGTCTTACAAAATAACTGTCAGGCCAATTAGAACTTTAACCAGGCAGTGAGATGGGACAAAGATCAATAGTGTAGATGTAACATAACATAGTAACATAGTACATTTTATTTATTTATTTTTATTTAACATTTCTTTTATACCGCGCTATTAACATCAGTGCAGTGTACATCAAACAAACATATACATTGCAGAGTATTTACTGTTGCGGATCTTCTGCTTCTATTGGGGGGTGAGATGTGTATCAGCTCAGTGATGGCTGTGGGGGTCTGATTGTTCAGGGCTTTGAAGGTCATAATTATGATCTTATATTGGGTTCTGGCTTGAATTGGTAACCAATGGAGCCTTTTCAGGATTGGAGTGACATGGTCAGACCTTGACATTCCTTCTAGCACCCTAGCGGCCATGTTCATTGCCAGTTGGAGGGGGTTTAGAGTTGCTTGTGGAAGCCCATACAGGATTGTGCTTGCAAAATCGATGTGTGGCATCACCAGGGTTTGGTAGATTGTTCTGAAATCTGTGTACTCAAGTAGTGGACGTAAATGACGACGTGTCCGTATTTTGCGGTATATTGATTTTGCTGGGTTTTTTATATGTGTTTTCATGCCCATCCTTTGGTCGAGGGTGATGCCTAGGTATCATATAGTGGGTTTAACTGTTAGTTCTGTGTCCTTTACCTTTAGTGTGGGTAGGGGTGCGAAGTCCTGGTTCTTCGTGATGAATAATACGTCAGTCTTGCTGTGGTTGATTTGCAAGTTCTGTGTAAGGAGCCACTCCACAACTGCGTCGAAACAGCTGATCAGTGGGGTAAAATTAGGTTGGTCTGTTGTAAAAGGTATTTAGAGGAGAATATCATCTGCATATGCTAGGCAGGCTACATTAAAAGACCGAATCAAGTTGCAGATGGGTTGCATGTAAATGTTAAACAATAGTGCAGATAGCGAGGAGCCTTGAGGTACTCCCTATTCTTGTAGGAATGGGCCTGATGTTGTGGCGCCGATCCTCACTTGTTGCCATCTGTTGGACAGGTAGGATTTGCACCAGCTCAGTGCTGAGCTGTGGATTCTTTTTTCTTCAAGACGTTCGATAAGTATTTGATGACTTACAGAGTCAAACGCAGCTGCAATGTCCAAGAATATAAGAACAAAACCTTGTCGGATGTTATCTATTCCTGTAATTATGGTGTTGAAGAGGGTGATGAGGAGGGTCTCCACACCATGTGCTTCCCTGAAGCCATGTTGGGATGGGTCCAGGGGGGCTTCAGTATCGATGTGTTGTTGGATTTGTCGTTGCACTACCTTTTCGATTATTTTAGCTAACAGTGGGATGCTGGATATCGGTCTGTATGATTCGACCTTTAGAGGGTCCAGTTTGTTGTTCTTCAGTAGTGGCCTGATGGAGGTATGTTTTAGGCTTTGTGGGAAGGTTCCCATTGCGAATGATTGTTCTAGGATTTTATTTATGAAGTGGCTTAGTTCATAGCGGAGTTCTCTTATCCTGGACGCTGGACAGGGATCATTTGGCGCAGTGGTAGCATTGATGGAGGCAATGGTATTTTCAATCTCTTTGGGTGACAAGGTGTGGAATTTGATAAGTGGGGATGGGTGTGGCGTCATGGGCAGTGGGGGGAGTCTGGTGGGGCTGGAGCTTTTGGCAGTCTGGATCATTTTAGATTTTAAGTAGTCAGCATAATCCTGGTGTTGAATTACATGTGTTTGTTCTGGGGTTGGTTCACGTGCTAATGTTTGCAGAAATGACAGCAGATAAAGACCAGTATGGTCCTTCTAGTCTGCCAAGCAAGGTGGCAAGAGTAGGTGCACCTGCCGCTCTGTGCAGGTCACCCCTCCCCATGTCTTTGTTTAGGGGTGAACCCACCGCTCCGTGAAGGGCACCCCTGTTTGCTGATAAATTAGATAGTTAAGTTTATTTGTATCTTATCCTGTTGCTATAAAGGGACCCACTGTGTCTGTCCCATGCCATTTTGAATTTTGTCACTGTATTTGCCCTCACCACTTCCATCGGGAGGGCATTCCAAGCATCCACCACCCTTTCAGTGAAAAAGTATTTCATGACATTGCCTTTCAATTTACCCCCTTGCAGCCTCATGTTATGCCCTCTAGTTTTACAGCTCCACTGTCTTTGGAAGAGGTTTGTTTGTTCATTAATACTCTTTAAGTATTTAAATGTCTGAAATTTATCTATTGCTTTATCACAGAATAACAGTAAATTGGAGAAGTTAACTCCATTTTTTTCGCTTTTGTTGAGCTTAACATGAAGCAATACGAAACTGCCTTTTGACTAAAAGTCATTTTTAAAGATTTTTTTCTGTTTATAACACCAATTTTACACAGGGAAAAGGCATTTTATAAAGCTTGTGATAAGGAAGCTTATCATAGCTCAGGAAGGAGCTATAGAAAAGGTGAAGTGTCTCTGAACAAGCAACCTGTCAGTTCTGGTAGAAATAAGAAAACAGAATTTTCCCATAAAAGACTACCAGTCCCAGAATGCACCAGGTTTCCAACAGCCATTAGAGGAGCTGAAGTGGGGAAACGTGTGTTCAATCAGGAGGGCTATGAGGTAATCCCAAAGCACTCATCTCAAAGGGCAGGGCCTGATTCAGCACAGCTGCGCTGTGTTAGGGAGGAGCACTCATCTAGGCAGAATAAAGGTAGAGTTTATTCTACAGAGAAGTATCCTGAGAATCAGCTTGAGTTTGATCATCTTCATCATCAGGAGGATCATCAGAAGCAGAAGCCAAACCGGACGGACAAAGAGGGAAAGAAACCCTTTGGAAGAAAGAGGAGAAAAGCCTTTGAGAGGTCTAGAAGAGTCCAGAGCAGTACGTATACTGGGAGGCATTCCAAGGGCCAGCATACACCATTGGACTGGGGAAAGCCAGAGGAATGGTGCTGCAGAGCTAGGAATCTCCAGACGGTACCTGTGAGAGAGAAGGCTGCACGTGGAAGGGACCCTAGGACCCGTGCCAGAAGGTATGTGAAGAGAGATCCAGTGTCCAGGGATCTGGATTGGAAGGCTGGACATAAGAACTGGACTACATACTGGCCAGGCTATATAGAGAGGAACTCTAACAGCAATGGAAGCTCAGGTATGAACACTGATCTATGCCCTAGCTATAACCTTGAAAGACAGCAGGGAAACAAGTATTCTCCTGAAAGTGCTCCATTGAGAGATTCATCTGTGCCAATCCATGATATTGAACCCATGCTTGTTGAAGAAGGGGGAATAATAGCAGATGAAGATTCTGTTTATATGGACTGCTCTCTGTCTAAACTCCTTTGGTAACTTTCTGTTACAAAGTACAGCAACCATCACAAAGAAATACAAACTTGTTCTTTAATCTACTCAGAAAAGCTCCTGAAGCAGGATTTGACCCACACAGTAGAAAGCAAGCCAGCTAAGGGGTTTCAGCTGGATAACTGCTAGCAATTGAGCCTTATCTAATTGCTTGTGAGCTAGGAGAGAATCACTTCTGAATCTATGTGGGAAGTTATCAGAAGTTAACCTGAAAAGAACAGTTTTTTTTCTTTCTTTGTGGCTTTTCGTTTGTTGTTTGATATATGCTAAGAAAACATTAGCTAATGCCTGACAAGTTTGAATGTTGTTTTCCTGATTTTGATTTTGTTTTTCCAAGTTAAACACTGGAAGCAAGTAACCTGATTTATGTGCTACCAAGCATATCTGTGTTGGGAGAAATAACCCCATAAATAAATATCTTATTGGCTTTACCCAAGAGCACAACTAAATTATTGTCAGCAGCTGTGTCTGGTGTGAATGAACTACATTGCCCACAATCCCTTGCAAATCATATAGATATATGCACTTGCCAAGACTGTGAAGATTCTCACCCAGGCAGCCGTCTGACAAGCTGCCAGGCAGTTTATGTGTGAGTATGTCTCTTACTCCATCTGGTCCATTTTATTTTATTTATTATAACTCTTAAAACACTCACTGGAACATTTTCTTATTGACGTCCAACATTAACCACTTGTGCACAGTACATTCATCGATGGATTCACATCATACACTCTCATATCCTCTGCATTACATCTTGTTTTGAACTATAAATCATTTCATAAGTTCTGCATCAGGGTACATTTAATCATATGCTTATCTAACAAATTAGCGTTTTTCTCCAAATCCCATAGACTAGTACATACTTCAGCCTACAGCCTTTCTTTGATGCAAATGAAGAGGCAATGTTTCTTCATGGCGAGCTTATATTTTGAAGAGGGAGAGAGATGAGACTTGATGTAAGGATAGAGGAAGCTTGTTCCAGGCATAAAAAGCAGCAAGGTGAAAGGATCAAAATCTGGAATTGGCATTAGAAGAAAAGGGCATAGAGAGAAGAAAGCCAGAGGAGGAACGAAGTTCATGAGGAGGGATGTAGGGAGAGAGGAGAAAAGAAAGGTAATGAGGGGCAGTACAGTGAATGCATTTATAGGTTAGAAGAAGAAGTTTGAAATGGCTATGGAAATGGAAGGAGAGCCAGTGGAGTGATTTCAGAAGAGGTGTTATATGAGAATATCTGGGTTGGCGGAAGATTAGCCTCACAGCAGAGTTCTGAATAGACTGAAGAGGAGAGAGATGACTCTGAGGGAGGAGGTTACAGTTGTCAAGATAGAAGGTAACTGAAGAGTGAACAAGAGTTTTAGTGGCATGTTCAGAGAGGAAGGGGCACATTTTATTAATGTTATAGAGAAAGAAACAACAGGTTTTAGCAATCTGTTGAATATGTATGGAGAAGGAAAGAGAGGAGTCAAAAATGACCCAGGATTATGGACTGAGGAAATAGGAAGAAGAGTATTGTCAACAATGATGGAGTAGGAGGAAGGTGGTATGTGGATATGGGAAAAAAAGAAGAAGTTTGATTTTAGCCATGTTCAATTTCAGAAGGCGGTGAGACATCCAGGCAGCGATGTCAGATAAACAGACAGAAATAAAGTTGGAGTACTGGTGAAATGTCAGGTGAAGATAGATAGATTTGAGAGTCATCAGCATAAAAATAATATTGAAAGCCATGGGAAGAGATGAGGACACCAAGGGACTGGGTATAGAGAGAAAATGAAAGGACCTAGAATAGACCCTTGGGGTGCACCAACTAAAAGAGAGATGGCATAGAGGAGGAACCACCAGAACAAACACTGAAAGAGTGATTGGAGAGATAAAAAAAGAACCAAGACAGTACAGAGTCTCTAAAACCAAGAGAGGATAATATGTTGAAGAGGAGAAAGTGATCAATAGTATCAAAAACAGCAAGAAGGTCAAGAAGAATAAGAAATGAGTAAAGGCCTTTAGGCTTAGCCAGGAACAAGTCACAGGAGACTTTGGCAAGAGCTGCTTCAGTAGAATGAAAAGAATGAAAACCAGACTGGAGTGGATCAAGAGGGGCATTAGTGGAGAGAAATTTGAGGCAGTGGCAGAGAACTGCATATTCAAGAAGTTTGGAAATGAAAGGAAGAAGGGAGACAGAACGATAATTAGAAGGACCAGTATGGTCAAGAGAAGGATTTTTGAGGAGAGGAGTGATTGCAGCATGCCTGAAGACTGCAGGGAAGGTTATAGTGGAGAGTGAAAGGTTGAGAATATGTGAGATGACGGAGGAGGAGATGGAGTTGAAGAGGTGGGTGGGGATAAGGTCAGATGAAGGTAGTGAGTTTAAAGGAGGAAAGAAGAAGGGAGGCTTCCTCTTCAGAGATTTTAGAAAAGGATGAAAGGATGGAGGAAGTTGAGGGGAAAAGTCGATATTAGAGAGGGGGAAGAGGGGGTGAATAAGAATTAGTAGGGAATTGAAGAGTAATCTTATGGACTTTGTCATGGAAATAATTGGCTAGGGTTTGGGCATAGAGAGAAAGAGGGATTGGAGGTGGTGGTGCCTTAAGAAAGGAATTGAGAGAAGAGAAGAGACGACAGGAGTTAAGGCAAAGCAGTTAGTCAGATGGTTAAAATAGTTTGGCTTAGCGAGTGCAATGGTAGACTGGAAGTAAGTAAACATGAATTTAAAGTGAAGGAAGTCAGAAAAGGAGCAGGATTTGGGTCAAATACAGCTGAGTGGGCACAGGAGTGTAGGTAGTGTGTAATAGAAGATAGTCAGGGCTGAGTTGAAGTACGCCTCACAGTACGTGCTATGGACGGAGCAAGAGTATCCAGAGTGGAAGAGAGAGCGATGTTATAGGAAATTATGGCCTCATCAACAGATTTAGAGGACAAAGTGGAAGAAAGAGGAGAAGAGACAATAGTTGATAGAGTCAGTGGATCAGTAGCATGAAGATTCCTAAAAAGATGGGGGGAGATAGGGCAAGATTGAGGCGGGGTATGATGAAGAGTGAAGCTTAAGAGGTGCTGGTCAGATAAGGGAAGAACTGAGGTAATTATTGTTAACACCTGATTCAAACTAAAATGAATAAAACAAATACAACTTTAATGTATGGCTGCCAAGTCAATTAAATTGAAAATTTATTTATTTATTATTTACATTCTCTTATATACTGTGCTATTCTGCTTCAGTGCGGTTTACATTGAACAAACTGAAATTACATTGAACAGGGCATTCTAACTTGGAGATAACTATTTTTACAGGGAATATGGGCTATGGAGGGTTAAGTGGCTTGCCCAAGACCACAAGGAGCAAAATGAATGCCATTCTAATTTACAACTTAATTTATTGCTGCCTTTTTACCATCTACCTTTCACTCCTACTTTTAATAACAGCAGCCATCTAGAGAGCAGGTTTCAGGGTTCTTCTCTCTTTTGTGGAACCTATATTATAAAAGTGACAATAGGGAAACCTTTCCAGTTGTTCTCTTGTAATCTATATAATAGCAGCTTAGTCCTTGGTCAATAAGATCAAAAGCAGCTGTCATATCCAATTGAAAAATCACAACATTCCTGCCCTCATCTATACTAGCAAATATTTCATTTTGCATTTCCACCAATAAAGTTCTGTATTATGACAGGCTCTAAATCCTGACTATCTGGAGTGTAGAACACTGGTTACCTCCAAAAAGGAAAGAAGTTGTTGACAAACTACTTTTTCCTGCTAATTTATCTAAAAAAGAAGATTAGATACAGTTTTGCAATTTGATTGAATTGTATGATCAGATTTAGGGTATTTCAAATTTTTCAGTAGCTGCAAACATATCTTTGGTTAAGACTTCTATTTACCAAATCAAGTAATATATTTTCAAAATGAGGGAGTAATTCTTTCACTAATGTAGAGGGAATTGGGTTTCAAATTGATGAATACAGAGTTATGGTTCCTCTAAGGAAACTCTATTGAGAGAATATAAATTAGCTAAGGAATTGATAGGTATCTGAAAGCCAGTATCTGAAAGCCACTGGGACTATGATTGATATGAAGCACTGTGGAAGAAACAGAACTAACATCTATTGAAACACAGTGTGCCTTTATTTTCTCAACTAAAGAAGAACTGAATTGATCTGGAGTAATTTGAATTTCACTTTGGCTTTGGGATTCTTGTGGCACCTATGCTCGGACTACATGAAATAACTGCTGGAGAAAATTTTCCTTAGAATAAATTAGCTGTGAATAATATTCCTTTTTTTACTTTGTAATCAGTGCATTATACTTTTTCTCATATTTCTGAGTCGGCAGCAAATTTGTTCTTACTCCAAGCTCTTTTAGCCCTACGTCATTCTATTTAAGAGTTTCTAAGTCATTATTATACCAAGGAAACTTACAGCTGATATTAACTTTTTTTCCTGGGCTGGTGCAAAGCGATCTAAAGAATCCCTGAAAGAGTTATTCCAAGCTAGAACTTTATCTTCTAGCGAAATGTCATTTGTAATGGATTTTAAACTAGTTAAAGCATATTATATGGAAGCCTCTTTATTAAGGGACTTCAAATTACACAAATGATTCTTCCTAACACAATAGATCTGTGGGGAATTCTTTAAATCAATAGGGAAGCAAATCAGATAATGGTCTGTCCAGGACAAGGGAGTAATAATAGGACTACCCAGCTGAACAATGATACATTAAAACTATACAGGATCCAGACAGTGACCTGCAGAATAAGTAGAAGCTTCAGGAAGTAAGCTAAAACCCAAATCATATAAAGAAGCCAGAAAATTTCCATCGCCAGAAACTGGGAAATTCACATTTAAATTGAAATCTCCTAATAACAGGATATTGCCAGGAAACAGGTTATACTAAAGCAAATAATGTGCTTAATTCCTCCAGGGATGTTTGGATGGCTGGTGGAGGATGGAAAACAACAACTATATAGAAGGGGATTAGCTGAAATTTGTATTAACAAAGCATCCACAAGCATACTGTTTCTGGGTAGACATCACTTTTACCATCAACATATTAGAAATGAGAAGTGACACCGCCACTGTGTCTCAGGGTGTTGAACATGGAAAGCACATGAAAATCAGCAGGACAAGCTTATTCTAAATAATATTGCTTTTGCCATCCTTCAATCAGGTTTCAGTGATGGCAATAAGATTGTGGTATCTGTGCACTTAGTTCAATTGACTTTGTTTGCATATAATTAGGGCTTCTGATTTTAACATTGATAAAACACCCCAATGCAAAAATAAAATAAAAATCACTTCCCCAGGTATGTTCTCACCCCTCTCATGGCTTCTTTTGTATCCTCCACTCAGTTTTATATATTTTCTGCTTTAACAACTAACTCTTAAGTGACACAAATGCACAGGTTTAATTCCACTGGAAAAGGTACCCAGCAATTGTACCTATGGCACAAAACCACAATCATCATGACTTTTTGTGCCCTCATAAAACACCTAATTAACAGAAAAATAAACACCTAAATTTACAATTTATCAACACCGGGGACTAGAAGTCCTGGGTGGCATATTTGAAAGCTTTTACATGGGTAACTGCCCTAGTTACCCGTGTAAATGCCTTATCCGGGATTTTCCAAAGGCACCTACATGGGTAGTGCCTTCAGAAAATCCCAGATAAGTTCCTAACGCACCCAAATTCTCTGTGGTTAGCACTGGGGCATGTTGGGGGCATTCTGGGGCAGAGCAGGGGGTGGAGGAAAGGGCTAAATGTGTAGCAGCTATTTTCGATACTACCCGCTAAGCCCTTTGCACTGTAAAGATAAGCAAGGTTTTTCCTCACCTATTTTTAAGGTGCAGGGGCTAAGTGGGTAGCATAAAAAATCGCCATTATCCATTTAGCCTCAGCGGATCCGGGCACGTCCAGCCAAACCTGGATTTTCACTTCCTTTACCGCAGAAGTGAAAATCCGGGTTAAGGGGGTTAGGGGACATGTTATGTGCCGACACGGAGCATAGCCTGCCTAGATGAAAATCGGGCCCCCTATTTATAATCGCAGTTATAGAGAAAAACAAGTAGGTGGGTGTGAGGGGGGAAGAGGACAGGATTGAAGGAAACTATAGGAATTTAGAAAACTATTCTTGAGGAAAAGTGTCATAAGCTTGGTAGGGTCAAGTGAAGATCAAGAGTAAATATATGAGAAGGAATGTGGCTGAAAGCAACAGTAAGATATGGTGGAGAGTTAAAGGGGGAAAAAACAATTTGAAATACAGAACCTTAGTAAAATGGGAAATATACAGGGTGGTATGGTAACTACTACTACTACTTATGGTCTATTCAAGACAGACAACACAACTGGGGACTAGGATATATCTAGGGGAATGGTAAAATAACACATACAGTAGGAGGTGAACATGAGACTAGGGGATTAGTATCCAAAAGCAGTTTCAAAGAGGTAAGTTTTTAGCCTGCATTTGAACAGGGCCTCAGATGGAGCCTAGCATACCAAGTCAGGTAGTTTGTTCCAAGCATAAGGAGCAGTAAGATAGAAAGATTGAAGTCTGGAGTTGGCAGTAGAAGAGAAGACACAGATAGAAATGATTTGCCAGAAGAGCAGAGTCCCGAGGAGAGGTGTAGGGAGAGAAGAGAGGAAAAGTAGTGAGGAACAGCCGAATGAAGGCATTTCTAGGTCAGTAATAGTTTGAACTGGATGCAGAAATGAATAGGGAGCTAGTGAAGTGACTTGAGAAGAGGGATGACATGAGCATAGTGACAATGGCAGAAGATTAGCTGTGTGGCTGAGCTTTAAACAGATTGAAGTGGGGAGAGATTATTCAGAGAAAGAGGAGGTTGCAATAGTCTAGACGAGAAGTGACAAGAGACTGGATAATGGTTTTATTAGTGTGTTCAGAAACGAAGGTGGAAATTTTGCCAGAAAATTGCGGAAAAAGGAAAAAAAAGGTTTTTGTCTGGGAGAGTGTCATTTCGGGGCAGAGGAAGACAGGCAGCATGTGCTGGGGCCAGTTCCCATTGTACTTTTGTTAGTAATTCCCAAATACCTGCCCACAATCACAAGTAATTCTGCCCGTTTCACAAGCACACAATACCCTGCCATGATGGGTTCCCCCTTTACCACCATAATCGGTTGCTATATCATCCTTGCTAGCTGGTTCTCCTGCTCTCTTACCTTAACCCCTCCTTCCAATCAGATCCCAATATTACAGAGCCATGGAAGGAGATGGTCTGGTGCATCCCGTAACAATATAAATTGGGATACCCGCGCTCATCACCCACACTTGCTACACATTGCGCTTCAGCACTCTAAGAAATCCAAGCAGGTGGAAAACTCCTACCCTCATAGCCTGAAATGTGCCCTCATCAATGCCTGTTCTATCCGGAAGAAGTGGCCAGCTGTTACTGACTTAATTTCCCTCCACGACCTGGATATACTCCTGGTCACCGAGACGTGGCTATCTGACGAAGACAACGTCATACTCAACCAGCTCCTCCCCCAGAACTTCACAGCTCATTCAAGTCATAGACGAGACAAAAGAGGAGGAGAGGTACTCATCCTCACCAGGACAGACCTCCACTTCAAGACAGTGGACTCCACCAACACTAATCACCTTGAAACCGTCACCATCGCCAACAAACGCTGCTCAATCAACCTGCTTTACAGAGCACCCTCAGCTTCTCCGGATGATCTTGCTGCAATAATTGACCTCGCCTCCAACACGCATAACCCAAGCATCCCAAGCTGGATTCTAGGCGATTTCAACCTGCCAGCGCTGCAGGATAATCAAGTGTCATCCTTCCTTGATGCCCTATCAAATCTCGGATTCAAACAATTAGTAAAGGAACCTACCCATACTAGGGGAAATATTCTGGACTTAGTATTCGCCCCTCAGATATCTCTTAGCGCATCGCAGGACCCCATAACGTCCATAACTTCTGTCCCTTGGTCAGATCACAAATTGATCATCCTCCATATTCATTCGCACAAAATCGACTCAAAGTTCAACAAGATACCGAGCAATACTGCAAGACCACACTACAGATGTTTCAAGCCTTTCAACAGAAACCTTATCCTCACGGAAACGCAGCAACTCATCAACGAAACCACCTTGAACCTTGACGACCTAATTACTCACTGGAACAACTGCCTCAGCGCAATTGCCCTACGCACACCAACCAACAAGCCTCCAGGGAAAAGAACAAGCGCTCCATGGTACACAGCCGATCTTAGAGTTTCTCTTACCCGATTACGGAAACTCGAGAAACGCTGGCGCCGATCTCACTCTTCAAATGACCAGACAGCGTACAACTGTCATCTTGATGCACATCGCAAGGCAACCACTGAAGCAATGAAACAATACTACTCAGAGACCTTAAAGAGATCACTTAATAAGCCTCATGATCTTTTTGACCTAGTCAAGACTCTATCAAAGGAACCGACCCCTGGGCCTCAATTTGAGATTCACCCACAGGATTTTGCCAACTACGCACAATCCAAGATATGCCGGACTATCAAAATCCCGACTACAACCATCACCCCGGAATGAAATTGCCCTACAGCTCTAACCGTATTCTCTACGCCTACCAAGAAAGGCATTGAAGACACTATTATGGCCCTTAACACCACCACAGCTCAGTCTGATCCATGCCCAGCCTTCTGGATCAAGGAGCTTCGCAGCCACTTCAGCCCGATACTATCCAAAATAATGAACCTCTCCTTTACAACAGGTTCCTTCCCCTCAGCTCTTAAGCATACCTCTATCAGACCTCTTCTAAAAAACTGCAAGCTCGATCCACAAAAAGTAGATTCATACAGACCTATATCCAGTATACCTCTACTTGCGAAGATCATTGAAAAAGAGGTCCAACGACAACTACAAGATCACATTGACGCTTCTGCACCATTAGACTCCTGCCAACATGGTTTTAGGGAATTCCATGGAGTGGAAACTCTTCTTACCACCCTCTTCTGCAAAATAATCACTGGCATTGATGACATCCATCAAGGATTTGCTCTCATCTTTCTGGACATCGCTGCAGCTTTTGATTCAGTAAGTCACGAGCTCCTCTTAGGAAGACTAATTGAGAAAGGTATTAATGGAAGAGCGCTTGAATGGTGCAGATCTTACCTGTCCGGAAGATGGCAACATGTTCGTTCAGGAGGGATAATTTCGGAACCTTTCCACCAAAGCCAGGGAGTCCCACAAGGTTCCTCCCTTTCTGCCCTCCTGTTCAACATTTACATGCAGCCAATTTGTAAGATCATCCGATCCTTCAATGTTGACTGCATGTTATACGCCGACGATGTCCTGCTGTATATACCCTTCTCTACGGAACATCTGGACCTCTCTCCACTGACGTGCTGTTTCAATGCAATATCTGACTGGCTTCTCTCCCAAAACCTCCGAATTCAACATAAGAAGACCGAAGTACTCTTCATTACGAGGAACCCTAACTTCACCCCACCACAATTCCTTAAAGTAAAAGAAGCAGAGTTACAATCTAAACCAACAATACGCTACCTGGGAGTCACCTTGGATCAACGCCTGGACATGAAAGCCCACATCGGAAACACAGTCAGAGCAGTATACTACAAGATCCGCTCTCTCAGGCATTTACGATCAATGCTGGAACCAAATGACTTCAGGACTATATATCAGGCGTTGATCATACCTCATTTTGACTACGCCAATGCCATCCTACAAGGCTTGCCCCTATCCACCTTGAACCCGCTGCAGCTCGCCATGAACGCGGCAGCAAGGGTCATCCATGGAGCCTCCAGAAGTGACCACGTGACACCTTTACTGATACAGTTACATTGGCTACCCATACAGGCTAGAATCATTTTCAAGACTTTGTTACTCACTTTTAAAGCTATTAACAAGCTCTCATCTGAAGCAATAACTGCCCTCATCCATACCACATCCCCAAATAGAGCAAGAAGATCCACGGCTATAAACTCCCTAAAAGTTCCAAAAGCAATAACAGATTGCACTGCATCTACAGCCAATAGGGCGTTTAGTATCAGTGCGCCAAGATGCTGGAACGCATTACCTCCAGATATCCGGGCCATTAAGAGCCTTACACAGTTTAGAAAAGCCCTCAAATCACATCTTTTCAATAAGTACCTCATACAATCCAACACCACCCCTTAGTGGTGCATATGTTTCTATAGAATTCATGTTTATATGACTCTGTGTTTCATGATATGTAAATAGTTACCCCTGTTATCCCAGTTATTTGCCCTGTTATCTGTGAACTCATACGTGTTAATTGTACTGAGCATTTTTGTTCCATGTAAACTGCGCTGATGCTGAATAGTGCGGTATAGAAGAGACTTTAAATAAATAAAAATAAATAAATAAGGCTCTGAGGGTCCTCTGGGTGTTCCGTGAGGCTCTGGGGTGTCTCCAGTTCCTTTGGAAGAAGAGGATAGCTGCTGGGTTGTTGTTGTTGTTTTTTTTTATGTTGGGGCTGCTTGGCGGCCTGTTTTCAGGCAGAGGTTTGGTTTTTTTTAAATAAATTGAAACCAGGGATGCACAGTCCAGCCCGACACCGAGAAAGGCAGGCAGCAGGTGCTGGGACAGCTGCGTGTGCACAACTGACCCCAGCTGAGGAAGGAAGCATGCTGGCAGGTGATCTGTGTAGCTGTGGCTTTACACGGCTGCTCCGATTGCTTGTGGAGGTGCCTGGGATGATCGGGGAGAGTCACAGCTTTGCGCAGCTGTCTCTGATGAAGGAGAGAGAGGCTGCAGTTTCCCTCCCTTAATCGGGGAGGGTGGCAGCCTTTGCAATTCTTGTCCCCGATGGCAGAAAGGAAATGGAGGAGGACTGGAGGCAGAGAAAGGGCCGTGGAGGGCCCGAATTGGAGGAAAGGGGTCTCGGAGGAAGATGGGGTCACAGTGGGCCCATGATTAATAAAGGGGAGGGGCCTTGGAAGACTTCTTGGGCCGGAGCAGGTCTGATTATTAAGGGAGGTGCCCTGGCAATGCTAGTGGGTTGTGATTAGCCAAAATAGAAAAGGGGCGAGGTGAAGGCATCGGAGCTCCCTTATGGTGGCCACAAAGGCCAAATTTAATTATTTGAGGCAGGAGGCCTAGTAGGCCTGAAAGTTTACTGGGGGCCACAGAAGGGCCTGGAAATTGTAAAAAGGGGCAGGAGGGCTTCTCAGGAGGTGCCAGAGATCCTGATTATAGAAAGGGAAGCCATTGGCCAGTTAAATAAGGAATCAGACCCTAAAAATGGGGCAAAGTTTAAAATAAATAAAATTTAAATTTAAGGGGGGGCGGAGCCCGATGTCCAGCGGGATGGTCGCATAACGCTGAGGCTCCCGAGAGGCCTACTCAGAATCCTGAATTAACACCGTATATATTTGAATTTCTGATCTGATCTTGCCGGGGCACATTGGTGAGATGGCGGGGACCAAACCCACGCGCCTGGAATTTGGATCTCCAGCGGCTTCTCATGGCAAACGATCCAAAACTGAACCCCCGTCCCCGCAGAAGGGGCTGGCTTTGCGCGAGGGCCCCGAAATGCAGCAGGAAATCCTCGCAGAGATTAGAGGGGTTAAGGACCTCGTGCAGTCAAACGGTGAAGCACTCCGAGCGCTGCGGGAAGATCTTGGTGTACTGCAGGGCAAGCTAGAGGGGCTCTCTTCGCGTCAGGATAAAATGGAGAGCATATTAGACTCCCATGCGGCCCGGTTGTCCAAACTCGACAAAGTTGAACGTCAGGTACGGGCCTTGCAGAAAGAAGTGGAAGATGGCAATAACAGAGCGCGCCGCAACAACCTACGTCTCGTGGGCATACCGGAGGGAGTGGAATCGGGAGACATGAAAGAGTTTTTATGTAAAATCCTCCCTTCCCTGCTCCAAATCACCTTTACCAAAGACTTGGAGATCGATCGCGCTCATCGTGTACCCACAACCATGACGCTCAACAGGAAGACCCCGCGGCCTATTATCTTTCGACTTTTGAGATATCAACATGTGGAGCAAATTCTCAGTGCCTCTCGGGCAAAGGGCCATATGGAGTATGAGAGCCACAAGATCTCCTTCTATCCTGACTTGGCTAAACCCACGGTCGACCGCCGAAAGCGCTTTCTGGAATTCCGGCCGAGGCTTCAACAACTACAAGCACGCTATGGCCTGATGTATCCGGCCAAGTTCCGAGTCACGCTTCACAATCAGACAAGAACATTTGAGGACCCTGATCTACTAGCGGAGTTTTTAGATTCTAAAGAAGCCGACTTGATGCGCTGACTTCCAGAATATTCCTGCAAGCATTCTCATATCTGCTGTACCTGCCATATTGGATTTGCCGCGGCTCAGCAAAGAGTCTGGCGAGGGCGGTTTGTTGCCTTCTTTTGATGATATCTAGGACCCGACTCCATCTACCCACAGTAGCCTCGATGAGTGTCAGAGACAGTGTTAATTATGGACTCTGGTGTTTCTTTTCTTTTTTCATGTCTCTATCTCCTCTCTAGGGCCTCCTCCCGCAGACATATGGTCGCCATATCATTGGGGGTTTTGCTTCTTCTCTAAGATACTTTGATACATACTTTTCAATATGGGTGTATTAGCTAGTATACTCGGTGATTATGTTATTGTTGCACAGATTCTGATTATGTTGTATGTTTTCGAGCGCCCTTACCTAAAATGTCTATTGCCGCTCCTTTAGAGGATACTATCAGTTTTAATGCCAAAGAGGTAGTCTCCAACGTCCGTGAGCTCACAAATTGCTGGTCTCCCTTATCCCTTACATGGTGGGGCTGCCTAGAAACTGTGAAAATGATGATAGTCCCCAAAGTGAACTACATTTTAGAAAAGCTGCCATGCTTCCTCCCGCTACACACTTATAAAGATATTGGGGGCCTTCTCGTCCGCTATCTCTGGCAGGGCAAGCCACCAAGGATAGCTAAACAAAAACTACAGTCTGCACAGGAACTAGTGGGTACCAGATTTCCTGATTTTCTCAGATATCGTCAAGCCTTCCTACTTAAACAAGGTGCCCGATGGCTAGATGCCTCAACAGACAGCAGACCAGTTTGGCTTGATATAGTAGAGGAGCTTAGTAGCCCAATTCCGTTGACCCATCTCCCCGGTATGTCCCATCAAGTAGACACCCGCCATCCCCCAATGATTGTTGACACTCTAGCGGCCTATAATACTCTCATTCTATCACTGGGCTCAAACGTATGCCCTCAGGACGGACTCCTGCTGTAGAATAACCCCAGAATTCAAGTCCTAAATAGAACGATAGCATAGAAACCCTGGTACTCTAGGGGGATCTAGACACCCCAACAGCTCTTCTCTGCAGCTCGTTGGAAAACCTTTTCTGATTTCCAAAAGGAATTTGCGTTCCCAGCGAAACATTATTTTCAATTGCTGCAGCTTCAACATTGCCTCAAAAGTGCTCAAATCATGCTGCCCTCTGTCCCTACTGAGGACGGGCTATTAGAACCAGTTCACTCTATTAGTAGTACACATGGGATAGCCTCTAACTTTTATAAAATATTATGTCAGGGTACAGATACTGCCACTTTCCGCGCTCAACTAGCCTGGGAGCGCGAACTGCAAACCACTTTAACCCCTATGCAATGGAGCGTTTTCTGGAGCAAAGTAGTGCGGGTTTCCCGGTCTGCCTCAGTTACTCAAACTCTCTTCCTTTTTTGCACATAGATGCTTTTATACTCCAGAAAAATAGCCAAATGGAACACAACTGCTGGGGACCAGTGTTGGGCTTGCCATACTGCTGTGGGAACCCTCGCTCATGTTATTTATGAATGTCCTCAACTACAGGTTTACTGGGGGCGGGTCTGGGGTCGTATTCAATTTATCTTCCACCTTTACGAGCCTCTCTCTTGGAAGATTGTGGGACTCCGCTCAGTGGCGGAGGTCCCCTCTCTTCCTAAAAAGGGTCGTTTTCTCCTTGATTTCATGCTGGGTATAGCCATATGTTTAATCATGAGGAATTGGAAGGATAGCTCTCGACTTACTGTCAATGAATGGTGGAACCTTGTCTGCTTATCTAGTAAATATGAGCAGATATCTCGGAGAGCTATTCCCCATACCCAAACTCACTCTCGCTTGTTTAAATGACAGATGCTCAATGATTATGTACAATCTGCTCATTGTTCCGACATGTCTGTTTAATGTGCACTCATCATGTTTCCGATCACCGTTAGGTTTTGTACCACAATAATGTAAGTACACGCCCGCTTCGGGAATGATTAGTTTTCTAGAGAAGAAGCAGGGGGGAGGGGGGTGGCAGGGGTTTACTTTGGTGTATGTATCACACTATATGTATCTGTCTTTTAGTTGTATGTCTTCCTTTCCTTTGTTGTTATAAAACGAAAATAAAGCATTTAAAAAAAAAATTTAAATTTAAAAATGTGCTTCCCAGGTGGGGAAAAGGCTAAGGATGTCTCAGTTTTGGTTTTTGGGCTAATCAGCCTTTAATTAAAAGAATTGGAGGTAAATGAAGCTAGAGGCTATAAATTTGCTTGGAAACAGTGCAGGCCATATGCAGTTGAGGCTCAGAAGCTTCAGAGTGATATCAGCACATGGAGAAAAAAACAATTTTTACTGATTTTTTAAGTTAAGATTTCAAAAATTTCAGGACCATAATTCAGATGAAGGGGATGTACACTCCACAAACATGTATTTTGTTTTTGTAAAAAATGATTTGGGTAGCTAGAAAAAGCCTAAGTTTCCCCGAAGCGGGGGGGGGGGGGGGGGGGTTGAGATGTATGTCTCTGAGTTAAAAACAAATTAGGAACTCTACTTATATTTAAGGAAAGTTAATTCTATAATTTGAAGATTGAAGTAGGGAGAGGAACAGGCCACAGATGGACCCTAGCATACCAAGTCAGGTACAGTAGTTTGTTCCAGGCATAAGGAGCCGTGTTCCATAGACTACATTGTAAAGTGGAAGAGAAGTGTAGGGATCTGTTTTCAAACCCATAACTGTAAGTAAAGATGATACCTGTGAGGTACTCACAAATAAAAACGTAGATAAAACTTACAGAAATGTTCTAGAAAAAGTTAAAGTGGTCCAGCTGATATATATCTAAAGCCTAATTTTAAGCTGAAATTCTAAGCGGTATGTTTACTAATCAGCGGAAGCGGCTTCCATGTGATATCACACGGAAGTCGCTACCGCTGATTAGTAAACATACCCCTAAGTATTTAAGGTAAACAGAGATGTTTACTGGGGAACTTCTTGAAGTTGTGCAAGAGGAAGGACACTAATGCTGCTAATTGGAATGCATGTGGCTTTACTTGACTTTGGCAGTTGGGAGCTGTGACTGACGAGGAGAGGAGCTATATGCTTGATGGGGAGTGAAGGAACAGAATTTAGGATTTTATTGTAGTACAGTCTAAGGGAAAATAGTCTGTAAGAGACTGAGATTAGAGTAAGAAATTTTGGTAAAGAGTAAGTAGTGTAAACTTGGCTTATACAGATGTTCAGGTAGAAAGAATTTTAATTTTTCATGATTTACCAGAGGCAAGAATAAGAAATTTGGTACTCAATTCTGGTACTGGCTGGGAAGGAAATTGTTTTGAATTCAAGTTTTGAGAAAATGAAATTCCTGAATACCATTAGAAGGAATCTATAGCTAGTGTTTTCCTATGTAAGTTAAAAGATACTGATTTCTTATTGAAATACGAGGAATGATATTCCTAGATAATATTCCTGAAAAGCTTTAAAGCTGTGACTGAGATTGGAAATTGGCTTACCAAGTTTGTTTTGGAAGTTACCTTGAAGGTTGAAAGAAAACCTCTGCAATTTGTGAGGAATTATGTAGAAGAAAATCAAACTTAAAGGAAATTTGTATCCTGTTAAGGGAAACAGGACCACGGTTTGAAGACAGTCAAATTTGTATCAAAAATCCTGTCCGTGGTCTGACTGAGCTTTGGTGGAATAGAATGTTGAAAAATGACAGGCTGTGATAGAGGTCACTGAAGCTCTGGATTTAAGAGCTGAGATTCTTTCACAGACCTTGCTTCCTGCATCATTCTGAACAAGGAGGGAGGCATTTCTGTGGGAATTCTCAATTGTTTTAAGAAGGTACATAGGACCCCATTCCATACCGGATGTGATCCCCTCTGTACACAGGGGATCGCAATTCTGATCCCGCGGGGTACATCTAGGCCCACGGGATCCGAATCGTGAACAGTCCTGCACATGCAAGTTGGGACTGTGATTCAGTCCGGCCTGTACATGCAGCACTGTCCCCAGTAACTCAGTCAAGGCTCCTCATTGGAGCTGTGGTGCCAGCCGCTGGGAATTAAAGCTAATTCCTGGCAGAATTCCTGGCAGCTTGATCCCCAGTCTGGCCTCCTACAGCCAGGGTCAAGCTGCAGGAAATGTCCTCTGCCCCCCCCCCCACCCCCGCCCCATCCTTGCCCAGGCATTCAAAAACTGACACATCCAGGGAGGGTATTCCACCTTGAAGTTGGAATAACATCCCCGCACATGTCACTAGCTCTGGACATACAGGGCTAACATTAGAATTGGCCCTGTACGTCCAGGGCCGGTGACCGTTCACCGCCTGCCCAAACTCCGCCCCTGTGCCGCCCCTTCCCCGCCCCCATCTAACTTTCGCACACAACCGGTAGGGAAGTTAGTCGTGGCCGGGTGAGGGCCCAAATAGCGGGGATGGACATCTCATCTGGCCATCCATCCCTGCTATTCATGGCACAGAATAACCCCCATAGTGTATGAGAGAGCATATTCAAGCGGATCAGTTGTAGACAGGGTCATTTAATTGAGCTTCTCTTGCTAGACTGTGAGCCCCTATATTAGTCAGGGTTTTGCCTTGTTGATTTTTTTAAGTTAGTTAGTAGGTTGATCCAGACAGAAGAACTGCCATAGCCATACTGCCATCAGAAGCACTGAAGGTCTTGAAGAACAAACTGAAAATCCTGGAAGATCACACAGGCTCTGTCGAAAGAGCGCTGAAAATACATTTGTGAGTCACATGTGCACTACACTGAGTGAATACATATTCTTTTCCTGAGTGAATTTTTTTTTTAATTTTAGCCTGAAATCCAGAGTACTCTGAGGTAAAATGAATTTTGTTCCTGTTAAAAGGTCATTCCTCCAAAGATAAATAATCCTACAGAAAAATCTCCTTTTGGTATATATAGTCAATAGCATTTATATATATAAACCAAAGAAGGATGGGGTACATGAAATTCTCTTTGTAAACTGGTGAAATCGTAATTTAAAAGATCCTCATGTGAAGAATTTTCCTTGTTAAGATTGTAGGTGAAAGGAGAATAAGGAGTGAGGAGTAAAAACCACTTTGGGGATTTTCAAACTGTTGTTCCACAGATGCAGATAAATGGACATTTTTTTATTAGTAGTTAAATAAATGTTATTCCTATTATACTGGGAAAGGTATTTCAGTATATTTATTGTGTATATTCCTCAGGCTAAAATTGTAACATCACATTGGTCTGAGTTATACAATTATTTTCAAATTAGAATTTAAAAGTTTCGTCTTGTCGATCCTTCACTTAAGTGGGAGGAGAGATAAGTCGAGGTTAGTGAATTTCTGTGAGCCTCCTCCTGTGAGGATTTCAGACTCCGAGGTATCCCTTGGCACATCGACTACAATGGTAACATTAGTAAGAGTCTGAATCTGCTGAAACACCCTGCCTTCCATAGGGAGGGGGCCACAGTTATAAAGAAAAAAATGACAAGTTTTATCTATTAGATGTGTGTGGAGAAGGAGAGGGAGAAGTCAAAGATGACACCAAAGTTATGAGTTGAAAAAATAGGAAGAAGTAGAGTATTATCCATAGAAATAGAGAGGGGGGAGGGGGAAGGTGGGCTTAGGGGGAAAGATAAGGAACTCTGTTTTGGTCATGTTCAATTTCAGATGGTAGTAAGATATCCACTTATTAATGTCAGATAAGCAGGCAGACCTCTATGCATGGATTCCCGGAGAGATTTGAGGTACGGATCTGGGAGTCATCAGCATAGAGTTGTTACTGTAAACCTTGGGAGAAGATGAATGCACCAAGGGACTGAGTATAGAGAGAGGAAAAGAGAGGTCCCAGGAGAGAGCCCTGGGGTACACTGAATGAAAGTGGGATAGTAGTAGAGGTGGACCCACCAGAACATATATTAAAAGTGTGGTGGGAGAGATAGGAAGAAAACCAGGACAGGACAGAACCCCTAAATCGAAGTGAGGACAGGGTATCGAGAAGAAGGTGGTAATCAATAGTGTCAAAAGCAGCAGAAAGGTCAAGAAGGATTGAGTAAAGGCCCTTGGATTTGGTGAGGAACAAGTCATTGAAGCCATCTCAGTAGAATGTAGAGGGCAAAATCCAGATTGCAATGGATCCAGAAGGGACTGAGAGGAGACAAAGTCAATACAAGGACAGTTAACTGCACGCTCAAGTCATTTAGAAATAAAGAGGCGTGGAGAGATGTGCCAATAAATAGAAGGATAGGTAGGATCAAAGAATGGTTTCTTTAGGAGAGGTGTAACCACGGCATGCTTGAAGGCTGCAGGAACAGTCACAGTAGAAAGCGGTAGGTTGAGGATGTGACAGATGTAGGAGACAATAGTGGAGGAGACGGAGTTTAGTAGATGGGTGGGAATGGGATCAGAGGAGCAGGTAGTAAGTTTAGAGAAGGAGAGAAGATCTGTGGTTTCTTCCTCAGTGATCTTAGAAAAGGAGGAAAGGTCAAGAGAAGCTGAAGGAAGGATTAGGGAATAAAGAGGGGGAAGGGAGGATGGAGAAGACCCCAAAGGGAACTCAAGAGTAATCTTGTGGACTTTGTCATGGAAGTAGGCAGCCAAAGTCTGGGCAGAAAGAGAAGGAGGGGTTGGAGGCAGAGGTACTTTGAGGAGATAGTTGAGAGTTGTAAAGAGATGGCGAGGGTCAGAGGCAAGAAAGTTAGATGGACAGAGTACTCTTGCATGGCGAGTGCTATGGCAGGCTGGAAGGAGGCTAACATGAATTTGAAATGCAGGAAGTCTGCAATGGTGTGGAATTGAGCCAAAGGCGCTCAGTTGAGTGGGCACAGGAACATTGGTGGTGGGTTTTAGAGGACAGCCAGGGCTGTGCCTCACAAGACATGAAGTGGGAGGAACAAGAACATCCAAATCATAGGAGAGTGCAGTGTTATAGGAAGATATGTTCTACTACTACTAGTACTACTGACATAGTGGAGGAAAGAGGTGTCTAGATAGCAGTGGAGAAAGCTGATGGGTCAATAGCATTTAGATTCCTAAAGGTGTTGGAGGACATTGGGCGAGAGTGAGGTAGGAGGTGATGAAGAGTGAAACTTAGCAGGTGATGGTCAGATAAGGGAAGAGAAAGAAAATGAGGAGGGCTTATCTGGGAGTTGAACCCTGGACCTCTCACAACTGAAGTGAGAATCATACCCACAAAATATGAGAATAAGCAAAGGAAAAGAAGAAAGGTAGAGCAGAGAATGAGGGAGAAATGTTGAATGGATGTGGGGAGTAAAGGGATTAAGGGCTATGAGGAGCTCTCCTGTGGATTTCAATAGCGTTTTATGCCTTTAGATACCAGTCAAGTCAGACCACTAAGGAAGCCAGAAACACGCACATTGAAGGACAAAAATGTATGTTATTTTACTATAATGCACAATTTTTTTACCACACAGCATGTTGAATATGAATGAGATGCAAACGCATGCAAAATACCTTATTAGTATTCAAATAGAATATTATTGCTTCCAGTGATCGTCATAAGCTGCATTATTCTGGAAAAATAATGGCAGCTCAAAGTTGTCATTCTTTTTCCTGGCCAGGAGCACTAAGCCGCTAACATACAGTCCATGCTCCAGGCCGCCTTCTTAAAGGGAACACAGACATTTTTAAAAATGCCATGGCCCTGCACTACCAAACAGTCTGCTCCCCCAAAATACCCCCTTGCCCATGCATATCCCAGCTCCTCCTCCAAGGCACAATCAATATCCCCTCCTTCTTGAGACACCCCACCCTCCCAGACCCTGTTTCAAACCATCCATCCCCAATTCTAAATTTTCTTATCCCTGGTGGTCTAGTGGGACCCAGACAGTGCTTGGTTCAAAATATTGCCCATGACTCCTATATGTAGTCTTGTGGTACTATCTTCAAGGATCATGGGTGCTATTTTGAACCCAGTGCCTGATGAGAACAATTGTGAATTACTCCAATCTGGGACGTGTAGGGCTGAGAAAAGGTAGGCTCAGGGAAGCCTTCAGTGTTGAGAAAGGGGTTCAAATTGGGGTCTCGGGAAATGGGGTGTCTTAAGAGGGGGTACTTTGATTGTACCTTTGAAAGAATGGGGTATGTGTGGGGAGGGGGCTATTTTGGGAGGCCATACTGTCTAATGGTGTCAAGGAGAGGGGACCCCAGGACCACAGATCTTTTTTTAAATGCCTCTATTTCCTTTATAAATGTTGCCAGCAGTATCAGGCCACATATTAGTGGCCTGATGCTCCCAGCCAGGGAAAATAAATGGCACCTGGTTCTGGCATTATTTTTCCCTTTGAATAATGCAGCTTGTGCTGTTCAGTGCAGCTGTGTTGTTCCTTTACCGTGGGAGTTTTCCAGCAACTTAGTAACCAAATCCCCATATCATTTGGTACAATAGGCAACTGTGACATTTAAAGGACAGGGGCATATGCTTCCTGGACCTTGCTGATGGAGTTAGAGGCATGTATTTCTACAGAAACCCTTTCAACTGAAGGTGACCTCTATAACACACACACACACACACACACAAAAGTGATTGGCAAATATCTTTGCCTAATCATATACCTGCATGGCTTCAAAGCTCATGTCTTGATCATTTTTATAAAACTATACAGAGACCTCCATTTATCTCTGATTTCTAATGGCAGAAATAAATATCAGAAAAATGTACAGATCTTACCTCTAGGCAGTACACAGAGTTTAGTTTTCAGGTTAGTTTAGTTTAGTTTATATATCTGATAAATTAGCTTCCATAAACATTTATATCAAGGCAGTTTACAAAAACGTCAAATAAAATTGTAAAACCATAAAACCATCACACCTATCAGATATAACGGGTCCGATATTGAATTGGGCAGGCTATTCACCGCTACAGCACATGGCCCTGCCCACTGACCCTTAAGCCCACATATTCAATGGCACGGCAACAGCATTGAATATACAGGGTCGCTGCATATGTACCGGAAACCACCAAAGCTAACCGGGTAGCGGCAATATTGCACGACTACCTGATTAGCTTCCATGGGTAAAACTAGGCTAGATTTTGCTAAACTTAGTTTTACCCAACGATCGCTAACTAGGCTGCAACAGTCTCCGCATCTGCTCCACCCCGGAATGCCCCCAACATGCCCCGATGCTAACTGCATAGCATCAGGGTGTGTAGCAGGGTTAGAAGGGGATATTCAACAGCACTGTGTAAGTGCCATTAAATATCCTGATTTAAGGCATTTACACAGTTTACTGGGCTGTAAACCGGGTAAATGTCTTTCGAATATCAGGCCCAACAACTCTAGAAAATACACAGGAGAAACAAAACTTTAAAAATACAAAGTAGAGTAGTTAGAGATGGCAGAGCATACAGATATAACATCAATATCAGGACTTTAGTATCTACAATGGCTTTTAAAAAAAAGAATAAAAAATATCTAAAAGCCTGATGAAAAAAGCTATACTAAGTAATGCCCACTTTCTGGGCTTAGGGAAGGGGCACATAACATAGATATTGTTTTTTGTTCACATAGCTTTTTTAACTCATGGTTTTTCCTCCTCTGTATAGCATCCCGTTCATTGTCGATGACTGGCATAATAAGCACTCTCTCTCTCGTGAAACAACACTCATTTTCTAGTACTCCTGGTTATTTTCTGTTACATATTATTTTTTACTCCTGCTCTACATTCTTGATTTTGACAGATATTATATTGGTACAATGGCCACTTTCATGTATGCTCACTATTTAGTTATACAATATTTCATATAATGGTCCGTTATAATGGCTGGCATAATAAGCACGTTCTCCCATGAAACAATAATTTATACTTCTCTCACCCCTGCCCTCTGATTTTTACAGATATTATGGTGTTACAATGGCCATTTTCATGTATGCTTGCAATTCAGCTACACAAGGCAATATATTATGGTCCACAAACTTCCCGATGTTGTCTCACTTTTATGGTTTTTTTTCAATTTTTCATGGTCACATTTCTTATAGTCATTTTACAACAACTCAAATTGTTTGTTTTTTGTATTTATTTTGGGTTGCCCACGGTCGGCTCTTGACCTTTGACCTTTTTCTTTGGTGTGAAGCTCAGCACTGGCTCTTTAAAAATGCACTGCCTCATTTCTATGGTTTCTTACTTCCAATATAGTGACTTCTCACCGGTGTTTGTTAGGTAAGGTTTTACATTTGGACTTAAATTATTACAAACCTATAAGTTGCACCAGATTTCTCATAATTGTATTTCTTCTTTTTATGTTATAGCTTCTTATTGGTTTGATCGTATGTAGCCTTGCCTCTTCTGAGTTTTTTAAGCGGTACTAGATACAGGTATTTTACCTGTCCTTTCCCACCTCTCACACTGGTATTATTAATGGATGGTCTGCTCATTTTATATTTACAGTTGGTCCTCCTCATCTCTTTCTATTCTGTGGTACTAATGGTCTGCTGACATAGTTTGTTTGTCTTTTAATGTCCCTGACTCTTTTGGTATACGAGTGTTCACTCAATGCAATTTGGTTCATTAGACCCTTTAAGCATCAAATCTACCACTTCATTCACTTGATTTTATTTTAACATTATTACCTGATTTTATTTTAACATTATTACCTGGTTTTAATTTATCTTGTATTTATTTTGCTTTCAATATAGATACACTTATGCTTTATAACATGTTTTTCTTGTATGTTTAATTATTTTGTATAGATGTTGTTTTTTATTTCTAAATTTTTATCTTAATTATTTATTCTTGTTTTTATTGTACTTCTTGAGGTTTGTTTCCCCCTGAAGAAGGCCTTGTTGGCCAAAATATGTTGGGGCATAATAAAGACCTGTTTGACCGCCAGTTTTGTGTACCAGCTCCCTTTGTTCACTAGTACTAAGCTACAGGTACCTGTGCTCTTCTTCTGTCTATTCGATGCCAGGGCCATATCCGACCATTGGCATTGAATATCCAGGTCAGCCACACAGCCCAAAAGCTAACGAAGTAGCAGCAATGTTGAGTGACTGCCCAGTTAGTGCCCACGGGTTAAGATAGGCCAGCTTTTATCACTCCTATTTTTACCGGCATATCACTAACCAGGCAGCAGCAGAATATCACCACTGGGCACAGCAATGGGTGCCGCACCCAAGAATGCCCCAGTGCTAAGGGGTTAGAATTAGGGCATATAATGTCTATATTTTTCACTATCCAACTTTTGCATCCATATGACGTTATTCAAAATACCATGGCTTGGACAAGTTGAGTCTTTGTATGGAGAGAGACATCTCTATTCTTGAGAATCTTGTCTAGGTCCTTCATAGCCATTCTGCCAAGAGCAATGCGTCATCAGATTTCTTGACTGCTTGTTGTTTCTTTATTGATTACAGATCCAAGCAGGTTAAAGTTGTCCATTATTTCTATTACTTCTCCATCAGCAATGAACTTATTGATATTGCCAGTTGTCAACATTTTTGTCTCCTTCATGTTAAGGTGTAGGTCTATTTTAAGACTTTGTTCCTTGATCTTTTTTTTTTTTTTTTATTTAATATTTAAACAATTTCCCATTTTTACAAACACAAAAAATTAGGAACATTCCACACAAAAAATATATACAGCAAAATATACTTACTTCACAAAAATCAGTAGAATAGTTCCATTAACTTAGTCCCCAATAGAAACACCTCTATAGGGTTCCAAACAGAGTAATCATATAAAGGAAAAAATGCAAAATCAATTGAGCAAAGATATATCACATGGCAGCCAGTACAGGAATTATCCCACCTCCCCTCCTCCCGCCTCCCTCGCCTGTAGAAATTTAAGTAGTTGTAGGGGTTCAAAAAACAAGAAATGCTTAGACTGATACAATAATGCACACTTACAAGGAAACCTCAACTTAAATTGGGCACCCAAAGCAGTAGCTCTCTGGTGTGTTCCTTGATCTTTAGAAGCAAATGTTTCCGATCATCTTCACTTTCAACCAGTAATATGGGATCATCAGGATAATGAAGTTTATTGATGAGTCTTCCGACAATCTTCACACCTTGATTATCTTTATACAGTCCTACTTCTCTGATGATTTGTTCTGCATATAAATTAAACAGGTAGAGAGAAAGAATGCAGCCTTATCATATGCCTTTATTGATTTTAAACCATTCTTTTTTTACTTGTTCCGTTTGAACTGTTTCTTCTTGATTAATGTAAAAGTTACGCAAGAGAACTATCAAATGTTCTGCTACACCTATGCCCAGAGTTTCTCATGATTTAGACAATCAAAAGCCTTGCTGTAATCAATAAAATCCATAAATATCTTTTTGGTATTCTTTTGTCTTTTCAAGGATCCATCTCACATCTGCGATGATGTGTCTCATTCCTCTCCTTTTCCTGAACCCTTCTTTCACTTTAGGCAGTTCTTATTCCAGGTATGGTTGTAGTCTCTGCTGGATGATCTTGAGTAGTGATCTTGAGTAGAATCTCGCTGGCATATGGAAACTGAGCTATTGTGCAATAATTTCCACAGTCTGTTGGATATGATAGTGATGTTTAAATACCTCTGTGGCATAAATGCACAGTATGAGAGCCTCTTTAGATTGAAAGTAAGTTCTGCAATGAGGGGGCATAGGATGAAGATTTCTCAGGTGTAATTTGCAGAAATATTTCTTTATGGAAAGAGTCATAGATGCATGGAATAGTCTACCAGTAGAGGTAGTAGAGATGAGGACTGTATCTGAATTCAAGAAAGCATGGGACATACACAGAAGATCTCTAAAGGAAAAAAAATGTGACTGCAAAGCTGAGTAGTTGGTATGGAAGGGAAGATTGGATATGTCATATGGTCTCTATCCACTATCATGTTTCTGTGTTTCTAGGTTTCCAATTAATTCCCTGAGGTATGAATGGAGAGATGGAATGGAGAAGGGACCTTAAAACTTAGAGACACAGGCTTCACTGCCATGTATGGAGTAGGCTGGAAAAGGTGTCATTATTTATGGAAGTGGGCCTTAGCTGGGTGCAACAACATTCTAAGGAAATGGAGAAGCTGAATCTGTATTTGAGTGGAGTAGGATGTCATTATCTCTCCGGGAAGTCAGGCCTGATCTCTGTCCGCTTATTTGACATTAGTGCCTGGATGTGTTACTGCCATCTGCAATTGAAGATGGTCAAAACTGAGCTCCTTATCTTTCCCCCTAAGCCTTGAAAACTTGGGGTCATCTTTGACCCTTCCGTCTCCTTCTCCACACACATCCAACAGATAGCCAAAGCCTGTCATTTCTTTCTCTGTAACACTGGCAAAATGTGTCCCTTCCTTTCTGAACACACTACTAAGACCCTCATCCATTCTCTAGTCACCTCCTGTCTAGACTATGGCAACCTCCTCTTCTCTGATCTTCCTCTGAATCATTTCTCCCCCATTTTAATCTTCAAAATTCAGCTGCATGACTAATCTTCCACCAGTGTCGCTAGGCTCATGTCACCCTTCTTCTCAAGTCACTTCATTAGCTCCCTATCCAGTTCAAACTTCTCCTACTGACGTATAAGTGCTGTTTCTACCTACCTTTCCTCTCTTAACTCTCCCTACACCCCAACTTGGGAACTCCGATCTTCTGGCAGATCTCTTCTAACTCTGCCCTTCTCTTCTGCTGCCAACTCCAGACTTCAATCTTTCTCTATCTTGCTGCTCCTTATGCTTGGAACAAACTAACTGAGTCAATATGTCAGGCTCCATCTGTGGCCCTTTTCAAATCCAGGCAAAAAACATACTTCTTTGAGACTGCTTTTGGATTCTGATCCCCTTAGTCTCCAGTTATCCTCATATGTTCTTCCTTACTATTCCCCTAGATATATCCTAGTCCCCAGTTGTTGTGTTGGCTGTCTTGACTAGACTGTAAGATCTTATGATCAAGGGCTGTCTCTTACATGTCTCTGTACCATGCTTCATACACCTTGCAGCACTTCAAATGGTAAGTAGTAGTAGTTGTAGTAGTAGTATTAGTAGTCCCATCCGAAGGCAATGTGTATGATATATGTTATACCTAATGAAGTTCTCATTCTGTGCACTCTCATCTGGAACACCCACCCACCAGACTTAAGATCCATCACAGAAATAGATGATTTTTGCAGGAGACTCAAACCCCATCTATTCACTAAACACTTCAGAAGTAAAACATAACATATACAATAACACTCCTGCAAACCCAAACAAGGTTATTATGTTCTCCTTTTATCTCCATCGCCACCCTGTTGAAAGCTTTCCCTCACCCCACTTACAACTCTGTTACATATATTCCAAAAGTTGAATGTAAAGTGTTCTTTGTAAACTGTTAAAGCTATCTGTAAACTGCTTTGATTCTAAGAAAAGTGGTCTATAAGGATGGTTAAATAAATAAATAAATAAAGCAAGCAAGTAAGCTGCATAAGTTTTGAACAGATAAAAAAGCTGTGGCCATTTTTTGCCACTACCCTGGTGTCAGTGTTGGCTATTGGTTGTAGAATCAGTTATGGCAGGGTGATCAACTGGTGTGGATGGGTGCTAATGTCAATGTTATAATTCAGTGGTTTGCTTATGTTGCACTGATTTTGTGTGAGCTTTGATTACTTTCAATGTAGCAACTATTGCACTGCATAAAATATAATGTGCTAAACTACTACTATTAATCATTTATACAAAGTAGAAATAAACCACTGCGCTAAATCTTAGCATAATTAGCATGTAAATGCATGGAAATGAGTTTCACATGGAATTACTTCCAGTGCGGCAAACTGCACTAAAGATAAGCAGAGCTTTTTATTTTGCACTGATTCTTCTAATCCAAAGGTAAAGTTAAACCTCTAGATGTGAATTTGGGGTTTTTCAGTTCCCACTGACTTTATTAAACATTAGTACTGGATCCACAAATTTTGGGTCCCAGAGATGGGATTCCAAAGGTGGGGATCAATGATTCCCAGGGGACCCCCATCCAGGGTATCAATGGCCTAGGCAACTTAAGCTAAGACCAATACAGAGAGTTCTTCAACCAGAGAGCCGCTAAACCTTTGACTCCCCCCCCCCCCCCAATCTAATGGATCAATAATACCTGAACCCAAGAAAACATCAGAATTACTCCTTTTCTCATGATGGCAGTGGTGAAGAGGAATTCTGATGCCTCCAGATGACCAAGTAGATATTATTGGTTCATAGGAAATATGAGATTTCCCTGACTGAGAACCTTCCTGTGCCATAGGGGTGAGCTGGCTCAAGGGGTTCTGGGGCAGGGGTTCATAAGGCGAGGCAACCCAAGACAAGAAAGCCTCCATAGTTAAAACAGAGTTAAAATTAGATGCTAACTTTGTTTCACTTTTAATGCTGAAGTTAAAATGGAAGTACAATTGACTTTTTAAGTTAAATGTACTAATGTACTTTCATTTTAATGTATTACTTATGGTTCAGAGCTATTTCTTCACTTCTGTTTTACGATGAAATATATTTTGCTGGGTTTTTTTGCATATACTGTAGCTGATTGTATCAGAAATGACATAAATATATGTATGAAATGAAAGACATTAGGCATCTAATTCTGATTGTTAAGGCAATTTTATTATATGAGCCTTAAAATTCTGCCAATATATTAAAGGGAGTTATTTTAGATGCCCGATTTGTGAATTGAACATCTGAAAATAGGCACTTAGATGTGAAAATAATGGAAACGTCCCCAGAACCATTCTAAAAGCCCAGTATATAGACATCCGGAGCACAAAAATGTCCATGTACATGGGGGCATGATGGAGGCCTACCCTGGGTGGAGCAAAGGAGCTGCATGTTGCGGTTTAATTGCTAAACAGCACAAGCATGTCTGGCACTGATTGTTGTGGCATCCTGTGATGGAGCTGAAGCCATTGAAGAGATGGATGTAAAAAAATCCTCTTTTTCTTATGAAGCAACTGAGTTACAGAGGGTGCAATTACCTAAAAGTGCAGCTAGAGGGAACAGGCACGAGGCTGCAGAAGTTAAGCTGACACACCCAGGTTGTAGCAATGCAGTACCTAATCAAAGGCACCTGGGTAGAAAGCCAGGAAACTCAGTTGGAGAATGCCTTTTTAAGCAGTGCTCACAAGGAAGCAGAGAGAGAGGATCTAAGGGGGAACTCGAGAGAGGATCTGAGAAGGAACTCGAGGGAGGACCTTTGAGAGGGAAAGAGAAAGGATCTTTGAAGGAAGGACCTGAGGAAGGAACCTCATACACTGCAAGGCAGAGAAGCTTGGATACATGGAAAAGCAGAGCTAAGTTCCAGGGAGAACAAGCCCAGCTTAGAAAGCTCCAGAAGCCAGTCTTCAAGGAAGATGGTGACAAAGGGAGAGTCTCTGGTGGAGAGAACACCAGCAGCAAATGCTACAGAGATCCAAGGTACAGTGCTACTTCATTTATTAAATGGATGCCAGGACCTAGGAAGGCTGATAACCTAAAAAGCCATTCTGAGAAAAAGCAAAGCTGGAGGAAGTTTTGTAACCCTGTACAGAGAGGTATAGGGAAAAGCCCTAATAGTTATTTGCTAAACCCAGGCCAGCAAGGCTGGAAAGTGGGGGAAAGAAATGCTGAACTGCAACCTGTGTTAACCAGGGAAAGCTCAGGATTAGAAGACACCATGAGTGATCTAGAACCCATGCAAATTGAGTTTGCAGAACCAGAACCGTTGATGCTTGAACCAATGGACTGTTCTCTGTGTATTACCGAGAGTCTGGAATCTCTTACTGAGATATAACAGCAGCACATGTTTTAAAGTACCTTTTGCTTCTGTTAACACTGAAGGAAGAAGTTTTGTCTTGTTTTTCTTGCTGTTTGAGAAACTTGCTTGGATACAGAGAACTGTGAAGCATTTGTAACAGGCGCTGACCTTTTGTAAATATTCTTGGCACTAAACCTGAAGTAAGGTAATTCTACTTTGTTTCCTGAAGAACCTTTTATGTAACAAGGGAATAAAAACCTTTTTGTTTCACCCTGCTCAAGGCTCACACATCTATTTTCTTGTGAAGAGGGACTACAAGGACCAGAATGCACTTGGTCTAAAAGTTTTTCTTTCTTCAACAAAATTAAAATGTCCACCCTGACCCTTTGGCACACTGGCATGTGGGGCTGTGACAATCCATGCCTATACTTGCTTATGACCATGAATACTTTGCAAAAAAGTGCTTGTTTCATGGTTGATGCTTCTGGGGGAAGAAAAAAATGCACTTCATTCCCACAGTTAATATTTCCTGGCTAAAGAAGCCTGCATGCAAATACATGTTCCAAATATATTAACACTAGAAGCCCCAAAGTACATCAATTGACGCAAATGCATCTTCGAAGTTGTATACCAGCGCCACTGCTAGAACCATGTCAGTTATGTTCTATGACTTTGTTAGCGAGGTCAAGATGCTCAAATATGTGCATCGGAAATTAATGACAGATGCACCACCTAGAGGGAAAATGAATTTATACCTAGAAGCCCCAAAGTACGTCAATTGACGCACTCCCAATTGTCTTGGTTGTGTCAATTGATGTACTTTGGGGCTTCTAGGTATAAATTCATTTTCCCGCTAGGTGGCGCATCTCAATCACTGTTTACAGTTTTACTCCGACATTACAAACAATAAACACACAATGATGTCATTTAATGCCGTCGCATACTGCATGTATTTAACAAATAAGTAACTTCAAATTAATTCACATCTGCATTTCATGCTAAATGCAGTCATCGTGATAATTTGTCAATTGAAACACTTTGGGGTTTCTAGGTAAAATGCCTTTTGGGGCTTCTAGTGTTAAAGAACTGCTGCTGAAATGGCAGGCCAGGAAGCACTAGTCTCAGAACATAGTCTATCTCCTTCTGAGCCACTCTGGCCAGGATGTCCAAGTAACCAGCTCTGCGATCATGAAATTCAGAGATGTCCACATTTGTGAAATGACCTACACCAGTGCACAAACTCGACCTTGTTATCTGCATGGGACCCATCTCCAGAAATGGTTATGGGGACATTCATTTTTTGGAGTAGAGATGGAGCAATTTCAGGAGGCACTTCTGCCACCCCCTCAGATTTTTGGAAGTTCTGCTCTGGACATCCAGAGATTCTTCCTAGATGTCATTTCTAAAATGCCACTTCAGATGTCACTCTATAATGTTGTGCATTCTAGGTGATGAGTGACTATTATGACCTATAGCTCAAAGTTTGAAACAACCAATGAAAGAGAACTGGAAACATTTCTTACTCACTGTTATTTGCTGTCTAGCATTTGTCTTCCTAAGCATCTGCATCTTCTCTGAGCATTCTGATGATATTTTAGAGGAAAGGCAGGACTGTTGTAGTGGTTGATATAGAAGGGCAGACTGGATAGACCATGTGGTCTTTTTCTGCTATCATGTTTCTGTGTTTCTAAAGTTAATGAACCACTGAAAATAAAAGTAGTTGGAGCTAAATTCCAGGGCTGAGCTATCCATGTCTGTCTAGGTGACTTCTCAGCATGTGTTCTGTTGAAAAACAGGCTCACTTTGGCATTCGAGGTGAAAGCCATCAGATCCATAGTTGGTTCACCCCAATGCCTCATTATGTCGTAAAGCACTGCTGCATTCAACTCTCAATCTCCTGGATCCAACCAGTGACAACTGAGAAAATCTGCTTGCATGTTTTCTTTTTCTGCTACGTGCATTGCTGAGAGAGCCAACAGATTCTGCTCTGCCCAGAGTAGCAGAGGATAGATTTCTTCTGCCAGGGTTACACTGCCCATGCTCCCTTGGCGATTGATGTATTCCACTGTGGTTGCATTGTCAGAGCAGACTTGTAGCACTCACTTGTAAATCAGAGGATGGGAAAACTGGAGCACCAGAAAAACTACCCTCATCTCCAGCCGATTGATGAACCATGTGCCCTCCTCCTTAGACCAGCATCTCTGTGTTACCCATGACTCACAATGTTCTCCCCACCCTGTGAGGCTGGCATTAGTTGTCAGAAGGATCCAATCTGGTGGCTCCAGAGGTATTCCCGCTGCTAGCTGCTCTGGCTGCAGCCACCAGTGTAGCCACATCCTCATATCCAGAGGACAGATTGACTTTCTTGACAATGGCTGATGTTGAGGAGATTACTAAGACAGAGGTCTCATGTGTTTTTGACCCCACAGCACCAACTCTAAGGCTGCTGCCATGGACTCCAGTAACTGAAGGTAGCATCACGCCAAGTGTGCCCTCATGGCACGGAAACTCCTCACCTGTGTTTGAATCTTCAGCGCCCACTTGGCAGGCAGGAACACTAAACCTGCGCTGGTTTTGAAAGGTGCTCCCAAGTAGACAAGTTCTTGGGAGGGATCGAGTTTGCTTTTGGCCAGTTTGACTATGCAACCGAGACTAGAAAAAGGCCACCACCTGGCGAGTGGTCATCATGTTCTCGACTTCTGACTTTGCTCTTATCAACCAATCATCCAGGTGAGGATGTACCAGAATTTATCTTTATCTTTATTGTAAAGCTTGATTAACCACAGGTCATAGCATCAGAGCAATGTACAGAGTACAAATAAGCAGTGACCGAAGCCAAAAAAAGGAAAAGGAACTACAATTTTGACAGGAAAGGAACACAATCACACCTTAGAAGAGGAAAAAAGAGGAGTAGAGAGATCAGAGCGGTCCTTACAGGTCAGGGGAGGGGTGTTCATAGGCTAGACAGAAAAGGTGTGTGTTGAGGAGTGAAAGAAAGCTTTAGTGTACTGGGTTGAATAAACAGTCAGGCCTAGCCCAGGCCTAAGCCCTAAGAAAGAGTTAATATCATTTGTAGCTCTCTCTCTGTAATACCATTCCTTGAATAACTCTGTAGAAGAAATTGGGTGAAAGGTTGAGATAGCATAAACATTAGCCTATGTTATTAGAAAGATAAGTAAAAAGGCAAGTTGTTTACCTAGCTCTCAGTCTCACTGTCTCTGGTCAGAGATATCAGACTATCAGTGTTAGAATTAATTAGAATTAAGACCTACATAGTCATATCTGAGAATATATGTATGTCTTTTCATGATGATCTATGACGTGCATGCCTATAGAAAAGTATATTATGAATATACGTAACACCAGACGTAAAATAGAATATGTATATTATGAATATACGTAATGTAAGACGTAGAGTAATAAAGTAAAATTATGCTGTGTAATGGAACCTTTGCCTATAAATAAAGAGGCCTAAAGCTTTGATTTCAGAGTAAACATAGGCAAACGCCTGGCTTGCTCTCCCAAAGTACTTTGGCCCTGTGGTTATAATACAAGTGTGTTGTGTATTATTTACTGTTTTACCAATTAACCTTCTGCTTGCTTTGTGTGTGGATTTCTGTGACTCAAGAGCCCTGCAGGTTGCAGGTGAGGGGGGTGCAGAGTAATCTTTCAGTTGGTGCCGTAACCGGATCAGATTTCTGCATCCAAGGCAAGGGCGGAAGGTGCCTGAAGATCAATTAACCTTCTCCTTACCTTGTATGTGGATTTCTGTGACCCAAGAGCCCTGCCTCGTTGTGGGTGGGGGAGGTTCAGAGTATCTTTCAAGGAGGGCCTTAAATATGAGGTAGGATTGTTCTTGGTGGAGAGTGAAGGGGAGAAAGTTCCAAAGAAAGGGGGCCAGAAAGAAGAATACAGTATAGCAGGTCTGTTCCAGACGGGCATGGGTGGGGGATGGGAGATGCCAAAGGTAATTGTGGACTGAGCGAAGAGTGCGGGGCACTGAGCGGTAATGCAGGTATTGCAGTGTGGGGCACTGAGCAGGCATTGCAGGGTATGGGTATGGAGGGTCTTATGGGTGAAAATCAGGAGCTTATAAGTAATATGATGTGAAACAGGCAGCTAGTGTAAGTTGATGAGATGAGGGGTGATGTGAGCAAATGGGTGGTATGTGAAAGGATCCTTGCTGCAGTGTTCTGGATCAAATGAAGGTGATAGAGCTGATGTTGAGGGAGGCCTGCAAAAATAATATTACAATAGTCAATCCGTGAAATTATCAAAATAAGCAGAAGAATGATGAGGGCAGACGAGGGCAAGATATCACGAACAGCATGGATTTGGTGGAAGAAGAAACGTGAGCACCGGGAAATGGCAGAGATGTGGTCTTGAAAAGATAAAGCTGAGTCCAGGATCACCCCGAGGTAGCTCATGGAGGACAACAATGGGACCAGGACACCAAGAAGAGTAGGGGAGAGTGCTGGAGGGGGGAGTGTCAAAAGAGAACCACACCACTGAGGTCTTGGCAGGGTTAAGATGCAAGAGGTTGGTACCCAACCAATTAGCAACATCGCATAGGCTGGTGTTCAGAGGGGAGAGGTCTGGATCTAAAGGAGAGATATGGTAGATCAGAATAACATTGTCTGCATAGTAGCAAGCTGAAATGCTGTGTTGCTTTATCAGAAGCGTGAGTGGGATCAGAAAGATATCGAAAAGCAGCACTGCAAGGACAGAACCTTGGGACACCCAACAGTGCAGAGGGATGGGCTCAGAAGTAGAGGAGTCCAATGAAACAATGAAGGACCGAGAGGCAAGAAAGGAGTGGACCACCAAAGCACAGTGCCCTGGAGTCCGCATCCCACAGGAAAGAAAGGATAGTGTGATCAACAAGGTTGAAAGCTGCAGAGAGATCCAGAGAGATAGCCATAGAGATTTCACCCCAATCGTGAGATGTATGAAGTTCATTAAGGATTGAAAGAAAGATTGTCTCTATGCTGTTGCCTTGACAAAATCCCAAATGCCATGGGTATAGAAAGTGAGTGGAATCCAAAAAGGAAGAGATTTGAGAAAACATTGCCTTGTCAAGGATTTTGGATTAAAGGGAAGGTTGGAGACTGGATAATAATGGGCTGGAACACTGGGATCAAGGGAAGGTTGCTTGTGGAGAGGACGGACCAACACATGTTTCCATGGCTTGAGATAGATACCCAAGGAAAGACATGAGTTAAGCATAGAGAGCAGAGGAGGAAGGAGAGTGAGGGAAGGTTCCAAGAGCCAACGTGAGAGGATTGGGTCAAGGGCACAGGTAGTCTTCTGGGTAGCAGAGATGGACTTAAAGAGTTCAGAAGAGATAATGTGCTGGAAGGAAGACCAGGTGTTGGATAGGGCTGGGGAGGCAGGAGGTAAGGGCAGAGGGGGGGATGAGAGAGGAGAAGATGGAAGTAAAAGAGGAGCAGAGATGGTCGATTTTGGTAATAAAGTGACTAGCCAGCAGTAAAGTGCTAGGAACTGAGGGGTGGGTGCTGCATGGTGGAGACTGGCATAAGGTGGCTAGAGACTTAAGCATTGAATACAGCTGTCAGGAGGAGTTTAAGGCAAAGGAAATCAGGTTGGAGTAATAGGTGCACTTGGTCTCTAGGATAAGCAAGCAATACTGATGGTGACATAGGTGAAATTGATATATAGTTTCAAGGGAAGGAGCTTTCCTCCACAGGTGTTCCACATGCCATTGTGTCCATTGTAAGCGGAGGCCGGGATGATACCACAGACAATGTGTAGAAGGCTACGGGGAGCACTGTCGGAAGGGGGCCAGATGGTTGAGTATGGAGGAGAGACAAGAGGTTGAAAGGGAGGCTTGGGTATCAGCACTGAGGGAGGAAAAGTCCAGAGGGAGGAACTGAACAGCAGGGGGAAAACGTTGAAGGATGGTATGAATGATGCGACGAGTCTTACAGAGCAGACCAACAGCAGAATGAGAGGTAGCCACCATAACGACCATCACCTTGGTGAAAGTCCTTGGTGTGGTAGCTAGGCCAAATGGCAACACCCAGAATTGGAAGTGCCCCACTTTCACTGCAAACCTTAAGTACTTATGATGGTCGGGTCTAATGGGAATATGTAGGTATGCCTCCATCAGATCTAGAGCTGAAAGAAATTCACCTTGCCTCACAGCGAGAATACTGACTACAATGTTTCCATGCAGAAATGCGGAACTCTCAAGGCTCTTTTTACATGCTTCAGATCCAGAATAGGCCAGAAGGAAGCTTCCTTCTTGGGTACAATGAAATAAATGGAGTATCAACCTAATTCTAGTCACTTTGAACCAGTACGACTGACTCCAGATGCAGCAACTGTTGTAGTATGTCATGAATCACCCGTATCTTAAAAGGTGCTTTGCAGGGCAAGAGCATGAAAGCCTCAAAAAGTGGATGAGTGAACTCTAAAGTGTACCACTAGCGAATCACTTGCTGCACTCTCTGGTCAGCAGTAATATTTGCTAGATGGAATAAAACTGTTGCAGCTGACCTCCTACCAGTACCAAATTTACCTGGGCCGGCCTCGCTTCATTGGTACTTTTTTGTGGTATAATAGCCTCTGTTGGACCACCTATAGCCTTGAAAGAACTGACCTCTCTGAGTGTAGCTCCCACACTAAGAAGGTGCAAGATGAGTCACCTAAAACTTTTTATAGTCTTGAGACCTTAACCAGGATGGAACCAGGCTGCTGCCATTAACCATAAAAAGGAGATAGAGCAAATTTAAACTAGATAATAGGGGAAAGCCGACAGTCACCCAAGATCGCATGACTCAAAACAATGTATCCTTAAAGGATACTAGCAAAAGACTAAAGTTATGGCATATCGACAGAGAGATTCCAATAAAGACAAAATTAACCCAAATGCCCTTAAGTACAGAGCAGACAGAGCTTAAAGATTCCAAATTACCACTGCCTACTGATAACCAGATTCATATAAATAAAATACAGCCCCTAAAATGCTTGTATGCAAATGCTAGAAGTCTAAACAATAAGATAGGAGAGTTAGCATGAGAAAGGAAGGACTAACCAAGGCCCCAAACAAGGTTAGAGACTGAGCTTTTGTGTGATAAGGTAACTTACACTAATATAGATCATCCACTTTATGGCAATCTAGACCTGGCTATGGATAGTGATGAATCTATTTATGGTACTCTGGATATAGGTACAGACAGTGATGCAAACACAGATAATGATGGAGAAACAGGACTGTGAATGTGCTATAGCCATATACCTTTACTCAGGTAAAAGAGAAATATATGCTTATTATAATGTAAGGCTTAACTGAAACATACATTTTTTAGATAGAAGCTTCTGTCTCTCTCTCTGTGAAAAATTGCTGACAGTTAATTGCAACAGAGATTAGCTAACAAAGTTGTGTACATAGTTACTGGTGCAAAGGCTAGCTTCTGCAAAATCTTTGAGATACAGACAGTTCTGCCTCTCTTTTGTGGTAGATGATAGGTCAAAAATTAGATAACAACTAACATCAGCATTATTGCATAAACCTTCTGAGAATCAGAGACCTTAGGTCAACATATATGTTTCTATGTTTCTATATAACTGGAAATCAAATAAAGCTTGGAAAATTAACAGAATTTAGACAGAACTTATAGTGTAACTAATCAGCTTTTGTATAATGAAAGAATTACAGTGACACCTACTGTCACTTGGTAATTATAATCATGGCCTTGTAACTTCCATTTTTTTATGAATTTTTGTAAAGCATCAGCAGAAAAATAACCCTGTAAGCAGATTTTATTCCAGATCTGTAATTTTGTAACATGAATAATATCATCCGATGTTAATCAAAAATTAACTATGTCACTTGATACTTCTTAATAAAAGACAGATCTCTGGCAGAAGATTTTTTAAGATACTTAGGGAGGAGCCATGATTTGCTCCCTTTGACGGTCTTCCTTCTAGAGCTCTGGAATTAATATAATTGATTTTCTGTGTATGCGTCTTATTTTTTTCCTTCCTGTTAGAAGGGCCAGGTAAAGCCTAAGAATCCAGGTTGGAATCCAGGTAGGAGGGCCTGCCCCTTAAAGTTGGTGCCGTAGACTCCAGAATGCCGCCCTTCAAACAGGTACGAAAAGTGTGGACGTGGGCAGTAGTCTGTCTGTGAGTATTAAACAAAGCAGTATTATAAAGTAGTTTTCTGTGTGTTAGGCAGGTTTCTGTTGTGAGTTTTGAAATGGGCAATAAGGCCGGTAAAATTAAACAGAAAACTCAGTTAGATGAGTGGGGCGAAAAAGCTCGTAGTATAGGGCTGAAAAAGGGAAGCCCAAATTATGAAATGAGGTGCAGGTTTGGTGATAGCACCCTAGATTACGTTGGCTATTGGCATTCGATGACTGCCTCTAACCCCAGTTTGCAGTTCCCGCTGGGTGGAACTTTTCAGGAGGACAAACTGCATTGGTTACAGCATGAAATGGCCCTTAATGACTTGGGGCAACCTCATACCAGTCACAAATGGGTCGTGTATGGGTGGTGGCAGTCTAAGGCTGCCGAAAAAGCTCAAAAAGCCACCGATTCTGTGTTTGAAAAATTTAAAGATCAAGTATTTAGAATGGAGAAACAAATATGTGTTTTGGCTAAACAGACAGAAGCTGAAATTAAGACTAGTAGTTCTGGCAGTAATCCTCCTCGGAAAAATTGTGAACCCAGTACTGTTGCTTCTGCTCCTCCAGCCTATGCGGAGGAGTTCACTGCATTGGCTTTATCACTAACTATGAATAGTGCTGCAGCACCGGCATCCCACCAAGATCAGGAGGAGCTGCTCATCCATTTGGATGATATGCCTGGTATTTCTACCCCTATTAAATCCATGGCTGATATTTCGGGTATAATGCTGCCTTCCCCTGGGTCCACAATCCTTATATCTGTGGCCGACACCACTCCTTTAATTTCTCCAGGTGGTCCCTCTTCCGCTGTCCCTGAAGAACCTGCAGTTATCCCTCGGACCACTCGGGCTCAACAGTTAAAAAAGGACATTTTGGAACTTGAGCAATTAATAGGGGTAGAAGCAAGTCAACTTGAACTAATAACCACTAGAGAGCAGTTGACTCAATATCTAGCTCACTTAGCAGAAAAAGCCTGTGCTTTGACTGAGGTCATCATAACTACACTTGAGGCACTTGACCTACAAGTAAAACAGCATACGCTAGCGTTGTTGCCATGCAGTCAAAATAAGGAGCTGGTAGCGGAAGCCATGGCTGCAGTTGCCAAAGGAACTGTCCATTGGACAAAAACTCCTTTGATTCCTAAATGGAAACACTTGCAGTGCTTGACCTTAGAGTTAGGGGAATTTTTAACCTTAAACAAGGAGGTTAGAGAGGAGAAAGAACAGAGTAAGAAAATAGATCTGCTTGTTCTATTCAGAGCCTTCCCTAGGGGTGATGGTGGTTTAGTTACTTTAGCATCTCATTGGTCCCCATCTGAAGTTTTTTATTTGGCTAGATCTTGCCCTGACTCCCGAGAAAAACCTGGTCAGTTTGTGGATTATTGGCGTCAGCTAATAACTACTTATGATGCCTCCTGGGTAGATTTGAAAAATTTATTGAAATCAGTCTTTTTAAATCCAATAGAATTGCGAGCAGTCACCCGCCCCCAACTGTGGGATAATGCAGCATGAGAGTGGCCCCTTGCAGACCCTGTCACTAATTCTTCTGATATTATTCAAATGACTGCTTTCCGGGAAGACCAGAATAATTTGTTAAAAGCTATTGAAAAGAAATGTACCCCTGTGAAAGATTTGTCCAAGCTATTAGACCTGAAGCAGGGAAGGGATGAAGCTGTTGCCCAGTTTCATATTAAGTGTTGTCAAGCGTTCCGAGATTTTTCCCCTCAGAATGTTGAAATGGAAAGATTTGCCTTAATATTTGTGAATGGATTACAGTCAGAAATAAAAGCGATTCTTGAAAATGTTTTGCTTGGATGGTTTACCAAGTCTGCCCAGGAGATCTTGGAAGTTGCTTTGCATGCGGAAAAGCGGATCCAGAAGCAGAAGTATGAAGATAAAGGTAAAGTGGAGAAACAACACCAAAAACTTTTAAATCTCCAAGTAGCAAGTTATGAATCAAATTTCAGGGGGCAGGGCAGGGCAAGTGGTGGCAGAGGAGGTAGGGGCACCGTACCCTTTAGGGGTAGGGGTTGTGGATATACGGGGAGATATCAAGGAGACCGCACCTGTTTTAAGTGTGGCAAATTGGGACATATTGTAAGAGACTGTACTATGCCAAGGAGTGACCTTCCCCAATCTGATGCTGCAGGAGCTAGTTATTCACATGCCTCATTTCCTGTCTTCACCCCTAATCAGCCTTCAGTCATGGCCCAATATTATGCAGAAACTGACCTTGACTAGAGTGATGACTGACTAGGCATGGTTGTGCGCCCCAACACACAGGGAGAAATACTCACTACAATCTTGGGGTATGAATTGCTCTTCTTGTTAGATACAGGTGCCTCCACGTCTGCCATAGCTCTATCACAATTGCCCTCTCCTCTGTTTGAGGTGCTGCCTATAGCTCCTAGAGTCCCTTGTGAAAGAATTGATGGAAGAACTATAATGCACCAAAAAATGACTGATGTACCCCTTTTAGTGGAAGGAAAATTGTATCATACAGATTTCCTGGTTGGCCCTACTTTGCCTGTCAATTTGCTTGGTCAGGATTTTCTCTCCAGAAACAAGACTGTTATCAGATGGGAAACCGGCACTTTGACCTGTACCTTGTGTCCCCTGCAAGTCCAACAGCCTGTAGCTGCGACTCCAACTGCTGTTACCACTCCACCCTTAGATACCCTTCCTTCAACTTTGTGGGCTGTACCAGGTAATGATATTGGACATCTCAACATTTCCCCGGTCAAGATTGAAGTACGGCCGGGAGCTCCATTGCCTTATGTGCATTAGTACCCTCTGCCTGCTGCTTCAGTGGCTGGAATATGGCCAGTGATTGAAAACCTGTTTGCCCAGGGTGTGTTGGTACCAATTTCTTCTCCTTGCAATATGCCAATTTTACCTGTACTAAAGGCTGATGGTAAGTCTTACAGATTTGTGCGAGATTTGCGTGCCATTAATCATATTGTCCTACCAGTTTTTCCCCTCGTACCCAATCCTCATGACATTTGGACTCGTATACCATGTGGCTCCACCCACTTTTTGGTCATAGATTTAAGCTCTACCTACTACTCAATTCCGGTAGGGGAGGAGTTGAGGTACTTATTTGCCTTCTCGTACAAGGGGCGTCAATATACCTGGACTACCCTTTCTCAAGGATACACTGAGAGTCCTGCTTATTTTTCACAGGCCCTTAAAGCTGCTTTACAGGGCTTGGCATTGGATAAATCTGCCTTAATACAGTATGTTTATGATTTACTTATTTGTTCCCCTTGTTATGATGCTTGTGTTGCTGATACTATGTTAACTCTTGTACATATCTCTCATTTGGGATTGAAAGTTAATCAGTCTAAGTTGCAATTTTCCCTGCCACAAGTAATATTTCTTGGTGTATGTCTCTCCTCAGCTGGCCGCTCTATTACGGCCCAGCGAATTGGTCATATTATGTCTATGCCCTTTCCTGCTGCTGTCCCTTTTATACGCCGCTTTTTAGGTCTTTTAGTATTTTGCCGCCAGTGGATCCCTGACTTTGCTGAGCTTGCTGCTCCACTGTATGCCCTTCTTGGTCGTGAGGCTCCAGAGGGTATTATAGTTCCTACAGAAGCTCAGCATAATGCTTTCCACTCCCTGTGCCAAGCCCTACTGACTACCCCCTGTCTTTCTTTCCCTGACTATGCTTTACCCTTCTGTCTCTATGTGGCTACTTCCACCAGTGCTGCTGTCTGTATTTTGGCACAATGTTTCCCTACTGGACTAGAGCCTTTGGACTATTTTTCCCAAGCTTTTGATCCTGTTGTCTCTGGCATGCCTCCATGCTTTCAATCTTTGGCTGCTGTAGTTTTTGCTATACAAACTACCGATTTTCTTGTTCTCCAGCATGAAATGCATGTATATACTTCCCATTCAGTTGCTCATCTTTTACATTTAGCCAAGACTCAGCCTCTCTCCAGCTCTCGTTTATTGCTGTTTGATTTAGCTATTTCCCAAGCACATGTCACTTTACATGAAGTTTCACTTTTACAACCAGCTCAAATCCTGGCTTCACTTGATCCCCTTTTATACCTGTCTGACCCAGATGGCACTCATGATTGTCTTTTCTCTGTAATGGCCTATTCAAACGCTAAGCCTGATCTTTCCTCTGTCCCTTTGTCCAGTCCTGACTGGATTCTGTTTACTGATGGCTCTGCTTTTCACAATTAGCAAGGGAATTTACTTGTTGGTTATGCTGTTACCACTGTTAATTCTGCAATAGAGTCAGGAGCCTTGCCATTTGCTAGTGCCCAGTTGGTTGAAGTATTTGCCCTCATTCGGGCCCTGGAAATGTCTGTGCACTTGGTTGTACATATCCATACTGATAGCGCTTATGCACTTGGGGTCCTCTGGGATTTTGGTAATATCTGGGCTCAACGTGGATTTTTGACAGCTGCTCATAAGCCTATCAAACATGCCCACTATATTGAACGTTTGCTTGCTGCAGTGCTTAAACCAGCTCAGGTGGCTGTGTTAAAATGTAAAGGACATGATCTTACTGGTTCTGTGGTGTCACAAGGCAATCAGTTTGTGGACCAAGCTGCTAAACCTGTAGCGGTGGGGCCTGCGGCTCCGTCGCATCTGTTATTAACTCTTTGTTCGCCTGCAGCTTCCCCTTCAGCCTCATTATCATTGGACTTGATACATTCCCATCAGGATTTTGCAGACTTCACTGAAAAGCAGGAATGGTTGTCTTGGGGAGCATCGCCTGATGGTACTGGACTATGGAAAAAGGACCAATTATTTATTTGTCCTAAATCATTATTTTATCCTGTTGCTCTGTTTTTACATTACAAGTTGCATTTAAGTGTCCTGGCTATGACAAATGTTTTTGCTCAGTTATGGTATAATCCTGCATTTGCTTCTGCTGCTCATGCTCTGTATGTTTCTTGTCTCCCGTGTCTACAAGCAGGAAAATCTGGATGCACCCTTCACGCGTTACCTTCTCCATCCTTGCCTAGGCCTCAAGGAGCCTTCCTCTTCCTGCAAATGGATTTTACTGATCTGCCTTGTGCCAAAGGGGGAAGGAAACACCTTTTGGTTTTTACCTGTTTATACTCAGGATGGCCTGAAGCCTATCCAACCAATTTGTTATCTGCTGCTACAGTTTTGAAGTGTTTGCTTACCCAGTTTATTCCTTTGTGGGGAGTACCCCTGGTTTTGTCTTCCGATCAAGGCCCAGCATTTACTGCAGAAGTTTGGAAAGGCATAACCACATTTTTTGGCCTCCATCAGCAGCTTCATCCTCCATATCATCCGCAAAGCTCTGGCCAAGTGGAACGGATGAATCGGATGCTGAAGGCGCTCCTCCATTCCCTAACTCATGATTGGAGTCGGGACTGGGTGGAAGCTCTGCCATTTGCTTTATTTTCGATCTTTGATTTCTCTTAGGGTATTGGGTATTTTAATCCAAAGGACAGGTGCATAGAAGGAGAAAGCTCTGATGGTTGTTGATTGATTTGCTTTTCTTGTATTTTATATATCCAAGGGTGCTGAAAGAACTGAAATACGTGATTGCAGACCTACTATTAGCAATCTGTGAACTATCATTAAAATCATATGAAGATTGGAGGATGGCCAGTGTAAAGCCAATTTTTAAAAAGTATTCCAGGGGTGATGCGGGAAACTACAGAGCCTAATGTCAGTACCAGTAAAAATGCTAGAAACCGTTATAAAGAACAAAATTACTGAACATGTAAATAGTCATAGCTTAATGGGAGTCAGCCAACATGGCTTTAGCCAAGGAAGAACTTGTCTTACTAATTAGTATTTTTTACTAATGTTTTCTTGAATGTGTGAATAGACAGCTAGACAAAGGTGAGTCGATTGATATAGTGTATCAGGATTTTTAGAAAGCCTTTGACAAGGTCCCTCATGAGAGACTTTTGGCAAAACTAAAAAGTCATGGGATAGGAGGCAGTGTACTATTGTGGATCAGGAAGTGGTTAAAAGATAGAAAGCAGAGGGTAGGGCTAAATGGCCAATTTTTCCAATGGAGAAAGGTGAATATTGGAGTACTCCAGGAATCTGTGCTGGGTCCACTGCTTTATAAGATATTCATAAATGACCTGGAAATGGGAATAACAAGTGAAGTAATCACATTTGCAGATGACACAAAATTATTCAAAGTTTTTAAAACCCATGAGAATTGTGAAAAATTGCAAAAGGACCTTGATAAATTGGAAGACTGGGCATCCAGATGGCAGATGAAATTTAATGTGGACAAGTGCAAATTTATGCACCTAGGAAAGAACAACTCAAACTATGGTTACATTAGGAACCATCACCCAGGAAAAAAGATTTAGGTGTCATCGTGGATAACATCTTGAAACCCTCTGCCCAGTGTGCAGCAACGGCCAAGAAAGCAAATAGAATGCTAGGAATCATAAGGAAAGTATATGTGTTATTAGAAAAGGTACAGAGAAGAGCCACCAAAATGGTAAAGGTGATGGAAGGATACTCCTATGAAGAGAGGCTAAAAAGGTTAGGATTCTTCAATCTGGAAAAGAGACGGCTGAGGGGAGATATGATAGCGGTCTATAAATTAATGGAGTGGAATGGGTAAACATAGATCGATTGTATACACCATCAAAATATAGAGAAACTAGGGGACATGCAATGAAGCTACAGTGTAACCTATTTAAGACTAACAAGAGAACATATTTTTTTACTCAACGTGTAATCAAACTCTGGAATTTGTTACCATAGGATGTATTAAAGCTGTTAGTGTAGCCGGGTTTAAAAAAAGGTTTGGACAAGTTCCTGGAGAAAAGATCCATAGACTATTATTAAAGGGGACCTGGGAAATCCACTGCTTGCCCCATTACAAGCATTGTGGTAGCTGTGTCTTTTGGGGAAACTGCTAGGAATTTGTGACCTAGATTGGCCACTGTTGGAAACACAATACTGGGCTTGATGGACCTTGGTCTGACCCAGTATGGCATATCTTATGTTCTTATGCCCTTTTAACATTGACTCCACAAATTGAGGCCTGAAGGTCCAGGGCACTGGTATCAAATGCTTGTTTCAAGAGAATCCTGAGTTTGCAGTCTTGCATATCCTTCAATGACGCCTTGCCTTCCATGAGAATTATAGTCTCTTTGGTCACTACTGAGACCAAGGCGCCCACCTTAGGCATCTTTAGGAGGTCCTTTTCCTCCTGTGAAATGGGGTACAGATGGTTCAAGGCTCTACTACCTCTCAATCCTGCCTTGGGCACCTCCCACTCCACCTCTATCATTTGCTTAATGACCCGATGCACCAGGAAGGAGGCTTGAAAACATTTAAACCCCTGCAAATAGGGTCTTTCAAGGGTTCCTCTGTTGTCGGAGATGCTTGTATGATGTTGAGCACAGCCAGCGAGTGGCTAATGAGAGAAGCAAATTCATCTCAGGGAAAAATACGCACCACATTGGGGTATTCCCCATGAGGGATTTTTCCCTCCTCCAACTCTGGTGCCATTGTTTCACCCCAGAGATCCGATGGTCCCTCTAAGGATCCTCTGAGCCAGGTGATTGAGGAGATCCTTGGTCAGTCCAGAGGTCCTCCTCTATGTGTTTTCTATTTTGTGAAGGGTCCCCCATCCAAGGGTTATTCTCTGGCAGGGGCTCAGCCAGTTGCTCCAGTGCTCTTTTGCTTGCTGTTTTACTCTCATAACTGCTGCCCAGCTTCTGCTTTAAACAGTAAGCCTGGTGCAGCAGTAAAATAAAATATGGGGAAAAAGGCATTACTGGAGAGCCAGAAACCTCTGAATTTACTGTTTTAGCTGCAGAAACTTGACTGGGCTGCTTCATTTTAATTCCTCCCCCATCCGTCTGTAAAATGTCTGCAGGAGGGAAAATATCCACGGTTCCCACCAAAACCGCGGGAACAACCGGCTGTGAGAAATCTTGTCCAGCAGCTTCAGACTCACTTTCCATGCTTTTGGCCATGTTATCTGCAGCAAAATGTAGCTTTGCAGACTGCCCCTGCTGAATACATGCCTGACAAAGCTCTGCTGTTGATGCTGAGCCCCGATATTCCCCATAAACGATGCAGGGAGACTTAGCTGGCAGCATAAAGCATATCCTGCAGCAAAGGCAAAAAAAAAAAACCTGATGGCCCAAAGAGGAGGAAGAGAGAAGGCAAAGAAAAAGTAAATACTCACTGCAATGGCAATGAAATACTACCGGATGAAAGTGAAAGCAAAAACGCCGGTGTGCCTTAACTTTTCCCGGCTTAGGGCTGAGCTCTGCCACCGCCAATTGCCAATTGTTTTTTTAAAGACTCAGCACCCATTGAGAACTAAAGGAGTGCTGGGCTTTCTGGCTGGGTGGAAAGAGACCTGGACCAACAGGTTTTTGACCCCTAAGGAGTACCTGACCGATTCAATGGCTCCAGTGCTGAAGAAGCAGACCCTGCTATCTGCTTACGCTCTCCTGTAAATAGCTCTTAGCACTGAACAGTACCCAGCTGCTGGAGACTGAGATACTGATTTCTGGACTCAGGGGAAGGAGCTCTTCTACTATGACATCACAAACCAAACATACTGGTTACCAATAGCCAACAGGATAAAATTTAAAATATTACACACAATATTCAAGATTCTTCAAAATGAATCTCCATCAATCTTAAAATCATTAATTCATACCAACCCGGAAATTAGACTAAGAAGAAGCAACAGTAAAAACATATTAACAGTCCCTCAACCTTCAGAAACAGCAAGGCAACAACAACAATGAGGGCATTCTCTTTATATGCTCCAAAGCAGTGGAACTCACTCCCAGACAACATTAGGGATACGAAAGACCCAAATAACTTCCGCAAGCTCATAAAAACTTTCCTCTTCAAGGAACACTTTGGAGAATCAATTACTTAAAACAAATTAATCCAGTCTACCTTAAATATTTACATTACACTTAATCTTTCTATCAACCAATACTTCTCCCAAAACAAGACACAGAATACCAGTTTCCATCACAGAAACATACAAATTCAATATATCTCTTAATCAACATTTAAGATCAAGCAATAATAAACACTACATGTAATTAGTTATTCATTATTTTTAGTTTTTTATATTTCTAATCTTTTTTCAATGTTGTTATTAATACAACACACTTTGTTATAATGTTCCATGTAAGCATGTATGTTTAAATACTATTTTGAGTTCAATGTAAACTGACTTGATTTATGAAAGGCATTATATAAGCACACCTAAATAAATAAATAAAATGTTCGGTCTCCAGCTGCTGGTGGAGGGAGATAATCCACACCTCAGGACTGGACTGGAGGGACACTAAAGAAACATTTCTTACTCACTATTATTTGCTGTCTTGGAATTTACTCTGATGGTAAAGTTCATGAATTTGGAGCTAAACTCCAGGGCTGAGCTATCTATGTCTGTCTAGGTGACTTCTCAACATGTTGGATTTTAATGATATTCACCTTAATTATGCATAACATAAATTTATATCTATTGGAGACCCAATATATGTAAATTTATCTCGTGCATATTCATTTTAGATGTCCTGAAAATATAATCAATAGATTGAAAGTGCTATATTTGTGATTTATCTTTTGAAGAAATGTAATTAATATTAGGAATTATATTTGTTTCTGGTTCTGCAAGATGATATATTTTGGTATTGTGATATTATGTGTCTCTTAGACTACTAAAATACCTGAAGGCAGTACATGGAAGTTAGTCTACAGGAAGGGTTTAGAAAGTGGTGGAATGATCACAATGTGAGCTTAATTTCGGAAATGACATGGAACACAGTATTCCATTTCTTTTCAGACTTCTGGAGCAGTAGAGATGTTTTTCTCCAACCCTTTCTTTCTGGGAAGCCTGCAGGGAAGAGGAGGGGAAGGGGTGAGCCTGGAGTAGAGCAGAGAACAGTCATTCTACTGCCTAATCCAGTCCCTCTTCTCCTGTTGCTTTTGCTCCTATTCCCCTTGCTTCTGTCCTGGCTCCACCAAGGGTGGCCCAAGGATTCTTGCCATCCTAGACAGGCCCGATGTGCTGCCCCCACCACACCATCTCGCCGCCCCTGACATCCAGCCTCTCACCGGAGCTTGACGGGCGGCACAATGATCACTTCTTTGAAGCCGTTGAAGGCCTTAAAGCACATGTGCGCACTCATGGCCTGCCGCTCCTGCCCCCTGTGACTTTCTGTCGGAGGGGACAGGAACAGGAGGATGCAAGTGCATGTACACATGCATTTTAAAGATTGCCATGGCATCAAATAAGTGATCAATCCTCGGTGAGAGGCTGGATGTCAGGGACATCACGGTGATGACACACGGTGTGGTAGGCGCAGCACATTAGAACTGTCTAGGGCCAAGCCACCCACCAGGGTCTGCCACCTTAGGCGACTGCCTAGTTTGACTAGTGGCGGCCTGGCCCTGGGTTCCAGAGTTCCATTTTCTTTTTTGTTTACAAATTAGGCCCTGGCTACAACTGAGTATTTTACAATATCGACAAATTAGTATAGGAGCCAAGCGGTGGATTCTGGCTCTCTAAGTACCACTGGTAATAAAACACAAGGCCTAGATCTACCTGGATTCTAATTACAGATCAGTGGACTATTCTAACAGCCAAGCAACTTTCTATCTCTTTGCATGATGCAGCTAGCCTGTGTCCCAGGGAGGAGAACATTTCTGAGCAAACACACATCTCTGGCAGCACCATTAATAAAGGTTGCTCTGAGCTCCTTACCTACAAGTTTATCTAGTGTATTCTTTTCTTCTCCATGCCTCAGGAGACCAAACGTCTACAGTACAACTTAATGCAGTTTTGCTTCTATAATACAAGTCTTTTTTTTTTTTTACCAAGATAACAAAAATAGAATAGATGCAGCTTACAGTATTTACAGACAAGCACCATGTTTTCTATCCTATTCTCCTATAGGAGTTTCTCTCTTGAGGTCTTCTCTCCTAGGATTATTCCTGTAACATTTCTTTAAACTGTCTTTACCCCTAGCCTCTCAGTCTGCTTCTGGCACAGACATTTAACACTGGCAGCCCTAGATTGCAGACAATCATTCTGGCTGCAGCTGTAGCATAACAGTCTCCCCTAATCTGCTGCTGCTGCTGCTGCTGCTGATTGTCTGGGTGATTAGCATGGCATATTGACATAGCATCACTGAGGTCTTTGAAGGTGCAAAATATCCTTTATTGTGACACAAACAATAATTAAGACAAAAAACAAACAGGTAGCTAAACAGGTAGAAAAGGCGACGGCAAAAGCTAGAAGGATGCTTGGGTGCATACGGAGAGGAATGGCTAGCAGAAAAAAGGAGGTGATAATGCCTCTGCATAAGTCTTTGGTGCGACCTCATTTGGAGTATTGTGTACAATTCTGGAGACCGCACCTTCAAAAGGATGTGAACAGGATGGAGTCGGTGCAGAGGGTGGCTACTAAAATGATTAGTGGGCTTCATTATAAAGCATATGAAGACAGACTTAAGGATCTTAATATGTACACCTTAGAGGAAAGGCGGGATAGAGGTGATATGATTGAGATGTTTAAATACCTCCGTGGCATAAATGTTCAGGGAGAGAGCCTCTTTCAATTGAAAGCAAGTTCTGCTACGAGGGGACATGGGATGAGGGTGAAGGGAGATAGATTCAGGAGTGATATGCGGAAATATTTCTTTATGGAAAGAGTAGTGGATCCATGGAATAGTCTCCCAGTGGAGGTGGTAGAGATGAGGACAGTAAGTGAATTGAAAAAAGCATGGAACCAACACAGAGGATCTCTAAAGGTAAAAAGTGGACTGTTGTAGTTGTTGTTATGGAAGGACAGACTAGATAGGCCATGTGGTCTTTTTCTCTCATCATGTTTCTATGTTTCTATGAAAGCGGGAATGTGCATATGTATTCACCCCCCAAAGTCAATATGTTGTAGAACCACCTTTTTTTGCAATTACAGCTGCAAGTCTCTTGGGGTATTGTCTCTATTAGTTTAGCACATCTAGCCACTGGGATTTTCACCCATTCCTTAAGGCAAAACTGCTCCAACTCCTTTGTTAGATGGGTTGTGTTGGTGTACAGCAATCTTCAAATAATGCCACAGATTCTCAATTGGACTGAAGTCTGGGCTTTGACTAGGTCATTCCAAGACATTTAAATGTTTCCCTTTAAACCAGTTTTAGCGGTATGTTTAGGGTCATTGTCCTGCTGGAAGGTGAACCTTCACCCCAGGCTCAAATCTCTGGCAAACTGAAAGGTTTTCCTCAAGAATTGCTCTGTATTTAGTGCCATATTTGGTTTGCAGCTTGTTGTGCTGTGAGGGCTTGTGTGCATCACTGATGTGAGAGCTAAGCTATCTGTAGCTTAGCTACTGGCAGGGTCTCCCATGATAGACAGGTCTCAGCTGAGGTGCCAGACTAAGACAAACCACCCATCTGGACAGCAGCAGCAGAATGGAACAGTGTTGTAAGCAGAGGATCATATTTCTGTGACAAATACAACAACATTGGATTAACTGTGCAGAAGAAAGGCTTGGCAAATCTACTTCTGTATCTTGCCACGAAAACCCAATGGATAGTCACAAAACAAATTGCACTATAGTGTTGGAAGATGAAACCCCCAGGTTGGAAGGCACTAAAATGGCTACTGGGGATGAGCTGAAGACTTCTCAAAGTAAAGCCAGCATTTATGATGTGGTTGGATCTGCTGTTGTAGCTGTGCATGAAAACAGAGTCAGAAGTTACAAAGATGTCTTTCATATTGGGACATGAAAAGTACGAAGCATGAACCACGGGAAGTTGGAGGTGGTTAAGAATGAAATGGAAAGTGTACAACTCGATCTGTTGAGTGTCAGTGAACTGAAATCGACTGGCATTGGGCACTTTGCATCTGATGGTCACACAGTCTACAATGTTGAAAATGAAAGACCCAGAAGAAATGGTGATGCATTTATAATTAAGAAGAAGCTTGCAAGAACTATAATGAAATACAGTGCAACAATGATTGCTTAACTTCTATTTGTCTATGAAGAATGCCAATTAACACAATGTATAATTCAGGTATATGCCCCAACAACAGCTGAAGAAGAGGAAGACATTGATGAGTCTATGAACAAGTACAAGCTGAAATTGACAGAACATGCAAACAGGATATCCTGATAGTCATGGGTGACTGGAACACAAAAGTTAGCAACAAAGAAGAAGGCAAAGTGGTTGGAAAATATGGACTTGGCAAAAGAAATGAAGCTGTAGAACGACTGATAGAATTCTGCAAGACCAGTGATCTATTCATCTCAAACACCTTCTTCCAGCAACACAAGCGCTGACTGTACACTTGGACTTCACCCAATGGATTGTACAGAAATCAAATTGACTACATCTGTGGAAGACAACTATGGAAAAGCTTGATAACATCAACAAAGACAAAGTCTGGAGATGACTGTGATATGGATCGCCAACTACTAGTAAGCAAACTCAAGCTAAAGTTGAAAAAGTTCAAGCCACTCATGAATGCAGTAAAATAAGACCTTGAGAATATACCACTGGAATTTAAAGATTGCCTGAAAAATCGATTTCCTGCTTTAGATATAAATGACAGAGTTCCAGAAGAGTTATGGGATGACATCAAGAAGGTTGTGTTGGAAGAAGATGATGTCTCCACATAAAGTGAAAAAGCAAAAATTGCCAAAATGGATGACTGAAGAAACTCTGAAAATTGTCCAGAAATGTAGACAAGCTAAAGTCAGAGGAGAAAAAGAAGCAATCGCAGAACTCAACAAAGATTTCCATCATGCAGCAAGACAAGACAAGAAGTACTACAATGACACATGCAAGGAAATAGAATCATAAGCTATTAGAGGAAGAACAAGATCGTTTTTTCTAAAGCTATGCGAGTTAAAGAAAAAATTCTAGCTTTGAATTGGAATGCTACAAGATGCTCAAAGATCCATGTTGAATAATACTGAGAAGATCAAGAAAAAGGTGGAAAGAATATACAGAGTCATTTTACCATAAAGATCAAGTGGATCAACAGTCGTTTTAAGCTTGTACCAGATGGCAAAAGAAAGTTAAATGACTTTCCAAGGTCACAAGGAGTGCCAGTGGGATCCAAATTATAATCTTTTTGGTCACCAGACTATTGCAATGGAGGGGAATTTTAGAAGGGGCATCCAAATGCAATCTGGGACCTCTAATCCAGAACATCTGAAAAAAAAGCAGACAGGACCAGGTGCAGACACAATTTCACAAATGTAGATGTGCCTGATATGGACATCAGTTGGAGCTTCTACGTAGACATCCCCAGAATAGAACCTGGGCATCTACAGTATGACAGTGAAATGGTAGCTAGGAACAAGGCAGCCAGGGTTTCAATCTCACTGCTGTTATTGTTGACATTGATGATGGAATGCTTTCTTCTCTACAGCAACTGGAAATTTTTCAGACAAAACTAGCACTTTTCAAATGCTTCTTCGTGCCTGGAGCAGGTCTAAACTTAGACGTGATGCCGGATATCCATGATGTTTCTGAGATCAGGTGGGGTCATCCAGGTTCCAGCGAATGCCCTGGCCATGCCTCCACTATGCCTCAATTCAGATCTGGACAACCTCAAAACTGGCTTTGGATGTCTCTATGCGCATTTTCAGATGTGCAAAGCACAAATAGGTCTTCCAAAATGACCCCCTTAGCAACTAGGCTATTCATCCACTCCTACACTTAGGGGTATGTTTATTAAAGAGGGTTAAGGGCACGCCAGTTAGCAACCACTAACGGCAACTGTAAGGGTGTTATCATGCGGTAAAGGCCAGGGCGGAGAGTAGGTGTTCGGGCAGTAAGGGTACTTGGCTCTACATATCGGGTGCTAATGGACACTGGGCATTAAAATGCAAGCATGCACCTTAATGCCTGAAAATGGTAGTCATCGTAATGCAGGATAAGGGAGCCCTTGTGAAAGTCACATTTTAGGTGATGGATGGAAGGAAAGGTAAGAGCTGATGAACATGTCAGATCAATATATATCCTACATGTTAGTAAGTGGGATGAGCTTGTGGGAGGCATATGTACTGTATCAGTGGGGAGTGCCCACATAATCTGCTGTAATGCCAGTGTGTGGCATAGGATTGGGAAGAAGTGTTCCCTGGTGGAGCCAGCATCGCCACGATATGGACATCAAAAGGATGACTGAACAGGAGTGGTGACGTGAAGATCATTCACAGGAGAGGTGTGAGTGATACATCCTAATGATTAAAAAGTTCCTATGTAGGCCATGGTGTAGCAGCTGGCAGGAGAATACATGAATGTACATGATGGGTATATGCTGATGGATGGACTGAAGGACGGATGGCAGTAGATGAGAGTGTGGTATGACCTTGCTGCCACGATGTACCTGATGTGACCGTACAAATGCATTTGTAGTGTGTGTGAAAAAAGAGTAGCTTTGCTATGAGGAAGTTCCAATACCAGCTATTTGGGTATGACAGCTGTCTCAGTTTTTCTAACCATCATACAATCTTCCTGACATATGTGCTTATAACAACTGAACAAGCATCTCTCATATTGGCCATATAGAACAACTAAGGACGTGTGATGATCCCTACAGGTGGCCATTCCAGGAGTGCATGTACTGCATATATGTGATGGAGCCAAAGATGTTCAGTCACAGTTATGATGAAATATTCCAATCATGTACAACTCATGTGTCATATATCTGCAGAGTGAACATGCCTGACCTTTTGTATTGGGCTACAGCAGAGCCAATAAAGTCATGCTGTCAAATGAACATGATTGCAATGTGCATGTTTGCAGGCCCAATGTACTATTGTAAAAGTATAAGAACGCGTGTCCTCCTGTCATTGCAGGCGGCATATTGAAGTACATTTCCCACAGCCGCAAAGAGAACAAGTAGGATTCCACCCCTGGTTTGTTGCTTACTGAGCCAATGCTCTAACCATTAGGCTATACCTCCACACTTTGCAGCATAGCAATGTCTGTAATCAGACTTCAGGTCCCAGGACATGAAACACTGTAGCTAGCACATTCTCAGTCAGTGGTAAACCATACTTAGGGCCTGAATAGAGTGACACACATGCAGTACGTATTGCACTGGATACTTAGTACTCTAGATGCATAACAGACACACAGCTGCAGAATGCATCTCTTGTCCAAAGGCCAAGCCACATGTGAGGTCAAGATGCCCGTCCCTCCACTGTACCTCCAACACCAAACAACAGTCGCATGCAGAGGTCCACTGTACCGCAATGTGGCACTAACCCCTGAGGCAGCAAATGTGCAGGGCGTGCAGTCCCTTGTGATCTGCTGTACACTTCAACCATAGCTACACCTGCATATACCTGTATATACCAATATCACAAGCCCGTCAATCACACCGGTTCCCTGGTCAGACCACCACATAATAAAAACCAAAATATTGGCAACTGGCACAAAAAAGCACCTGGATAAGCCTAACACATGTAGAAGATTTAAAAGCTTCAAGGACACATTCCTCCAAGACATATTACCCAGCCTGAGCACAATAGAAAACGACCCAGAAAGCCAAATAGAAAACTGGAATAACATCATATCCTCTTCAGCCAAAGCCCCAGAGAGCAAGACTTCAAGGATTCACCGCCCGGAAACCAAAAATACTCCCTGGTATTCACAAGAGATTAAGAAAGCAAAAAGAGCACTACGGAGACTAGACTGATGATGGAGACGCACCAGATCAGACAACACCCAGAAGATCTACCAGACAAAACAAAAGGAATACAACAAAATCATCAACCAGCACAAAAAAGAATACCACACAAACCTTATTCTAAGTCCACCAACAAATCCAGAGAACTATTTGAAATAGTAAGAACACTAACAAATGAACCAAAACCTAACAAAGACGAGATGATACATCCTCAGACCTTCGCCGACTACCTTTAAGTCAAATTCTCTACCCCTACAAGACCATCGGTGAACACCCTCTATGAACCCTCAACTCCCAACCAAAGATGGACCAAATTCAGCATCCCATCAACAGAGCAGATTTCACAAATAATCACCAAGCTCAACACAAGCACCGCCCCGACAGACCCATGCCCGATAGCTTGGATTAAATCAGCGAAGGACAAGATTATCCATGTCATCTATAACATAGTCCACAAATCCCTCACCCTAGGGAAAATGCCGGATGCCCTAAAGCTAGCAACCATCTGCCCCATCCCAAAGAGCACAATACTTGGCAAAGAAATCCCAGCTGCCTACAGACCTATATCTAGCCTTCCCCTCCTGGTGAAGATCATTGAAAAAATGGTACAACACCAGCTCCAGGACCACATCGAGAGCTATGCCCCTCTAGACCCACATCAACACGGGTTCCACCCATACCACAGTGTCAAAACCCTGCTGATATACCTCTTCGATAAACTGCTCAAGGTGATCGACAACATCAGAAAAGGGGTCATCATCATCTTCATCAACATCACATCAGCTTTTGACACAGTCCACCACAGCATCCTGCTATCAAGAACCCAACATATTGGGCTACACAGCACCATCTTGAACTGGTTTACATCCTACCTCACAAACAGACAGCTACAAGTCAAATGCGGCCCCATCACCTCCAGACCATTCATATCCAAACAAGGCATATTACAGGGCCCTGCCCTCTCAGCACTGTTATTTAACCTTTACATAATCCCATCTGCACTATCATCAGAAAACACAACATCCATTACTCCATCTACGCTGACGACATAATGATATACACCCCAATCAACCTTGACAACCAAGACTACTCGAAAATAGCGGACTGCTTACAACAAATGGCAAGCTGGCTCCTACAAAACAACTTGACCATAAATTACAGCAAGACAGAGGCTCTATTAATAACCAGAAACTCCGCCTTCATCTCACCACCCACCATCGAACTCAACAATATCATAATACCCATAAAACTGGAAGTGAAATACCTCGGAGTTACCCTTGACAGAGAGCTGAACCTCCAGTCTCACATCTCCAAAACCACCAGGAACACCTACCTCAAGATGAGAACCATTAGACGCCTCAAGCCAATTCTTTCCCAAGAACACTTCTGGACAGTCTGTCAAGCCGTCATCACACCAATATTAGATTACTGCAACCACATATACCTTGGGCTCCAAAACAAACACTCCAGCCCTTGCAGTTGGCACAGAACACAGCTGCGTGCATAATAACTGGATCAGCAAAACATGATCACATCACCCCCATTATGAACCTTCTACATTGGCTGCCAATCGATTCTCAAATCTGATACAAAACAATACTGAACATCTTCAAAGTCAAACAGGACCTTTCGACAAACAGTCTGCAGTCCATCATCAGTTTCGACCCAAACACCAGACCCAGGAGGAGAGGCACCACAGACACCATCACAACCCCCAAAGACTTCACCAAAACAAGGCAAACCATGTCGAGGAGAGCAATATCCTTGCCAGCCCCTGCCATATGGAACGTCCTCCCTGCCAGCCTAAGATCAACCCTTGACATTAAAGACTTTAGAAAGTTACTCAAGACCACACTCTACAGAGAGCATTATGGCGACATCACGAAGCCTGTCCAGAGACCCCAGCCATCTACTATTCCCGACACCCCTCTCCCCCACCCATCCTTGTACCCCCTCCTCCTACCCTAACCTACCTCCCTCCCTACTGTATATAGCTCACTGTATATAGCTCAAGTTGTAGATATTGCACCTGCTAATTAAGATACACATGTATTACACTCGCACAAACACTACTATCCAGCCACTGCATGCTAAGCACTCCAACCCTCTACAATTTGAATTGTTTGTAGTGAAAACTGCCTTGATTTTAGGATAAGGCGAGATACAAATCCATTTAAATAAATAAATAAATAAATAAATATACATCTAACTCAAACCACATTCATGACCCATGTGGTCCATTGCAGACCATCCTGCCCTCATAGGGGGGGAGGGCATGCACACATTTCCCACCATCATAGAAGACAAGCAGGTACTGGGCAATGCTCCAGTGATCAGCTCTGGGTGCTGCTATTGGTTAGCCCCTCCATTACCCATGCTGCACCACATAATCTGAGCAGATATATGCAACTGATGCCCATATGGAGAATGCAGTGATCCATCACATCAGCTCTGTAATATTTGTGGATATTGTGCACCTCCTGAATGTAACAGCTGCTATATGTGCAAATTGCAAATGACCTGTTTCAGCAGTCAACATGAATGTGAGGAAGGGCACACATCACCTGGTCTCCAGAGTAAGCACTCTCCAGATTGTGGGGCATTATTTGTCTGTGCATGTGAGCAAGCGAGCAAGGAAACAAACAAACATAGTTTTTTAGGCTATGCATAACCCTAGTGAATGCTGCATGAAAAAACTTTCCACACATTTCTGCCTGAGTGCATAGTACAGCGCTTGTGAAATTTACATTAAAGTCTGTTTGCAATCGTTATCATCCTAGTGAGTGTTCAAAGAGTTTTCCAATGCATCTGTTTCTTTTTCTTTTCCTATCCATTGCCTAAGGTATACTTCTGGTGTTGAGATGTACTATGTCAGTATAACATGAATAATTTTGCATAAGAAAGGTTGGCAGTGAAATTATGGGACAGAGAGTGAGGAGAGATAATCCTCTAAGAGACAGGAATATCAAAGCAAAAATATTGTATTGCACAGCATCATCTAAAAACAGAATGCTTTGCAAGATCCCACGGATACCCTGCATGTCAGCACTCAGCTGTATGATTCATTTTTTTAAACATTTGAGTGTTTTCATTAAACTCAAATTTTCCCATAAGAATAGCATTCATCTGGTCTCTTGCACTCATGGAAGCTTTCAAGGTTCTCTGTTGAAAAGTCTATTTACTGTAGTGGAAAAGAATGTGAAAAATATGCTACAGTTTCACCTTTCAATAATTTAAACATCTGAACAGAGAAACAAATTTGATAAGTGAACTCTTAGCACAAGTTCTAAGAGGTAAATAATGGAACAGATATAAAAGATGGAAAGATCTAAGGAGATGGGGATTTGTCCTTGGCTGAATCACCTTTGCTGACAACGGAGACTTCTGTGACTATTGACATTAGCCCAAGAGCTCCTTTTAATTAAGTGTGTTAAAATTTGGCAGTTACCATGCATTATTAGAAAAAATTAATGTAACAGCAAGGCCTCTTTTAACTCTTGTGGAAGTGCTGGGCATCTTCCCATACAGTTAATATGTAAATTGTACATTTAGGGGCCCTTTTACTAAAATGCGCTGTGTGGTTAACAGGCATTTTCGAGCAGGGTAACTGTCAGCCTGGGTCCGTAGTAACTTACTGTGTTGACATGACAGTTACCGCATGCTAATTTCCCTGGTGACCATGCATCACATGATGGGGTAGCAACAGGGCAGGTTAGGGGAGAAGAGTAGATGTGGCGAGCACATTGTGGTTAGTGTGGGGGAAATTTCTGTGTGCTGATTGTCAACGGGTGCCCTTACCATCTCCTCAATGAATGGCAGCAAGTGCACATGCGGTAACTGCAAATGGGTCCAATATGCATTACAGGACATGCCTCTGCAGTTACGGCTAGAAACATGCTGGTCATGCCTCCAAAGGTTACAGTGGAGGCTTGTCACTTACCATGGGTTAATTTTTGTGTTAAACATGCGGTAAGTGCAAAACCTTGCTGTGTTTTTGTAAAAGGGCTCCTTAATGTACCATAACTGCATTACACATTCAGTAACATAGATGCACTACCAATGGTACCAGTAACTGGCTCTTCCCTATTGAATGCAGTTGCCTCCCTGTATAGAAACCTTCAACCACTCCTAAAAATATCTAATGGCTACCAACTGTACTAGGTCAGACTAAAGATTCAACAAGCCCAATATCCTGTTTCCAGCAGTGACCGATCCAGGTCACAAGTACCTGTCAGGACTCCAAAAGGACTTTTTCTCCAGGAACTTTTCCAAACCCTTTTAAAATGTACTCTCATTAACTGCTTTTACCACAAATTCTGGCATAGAATTGCATACCTTAATTATGCATTGAGTAGAACAAATATTTTCTCCTTTTTATTTTAATTTTAAATTTTTATTAAATTTTAACATTCATGCATAACAAGAATGAAATAAGAGAGATGAAATTATACATCAACCTAAAAAAAATAAAGAAACGAATTACCCCACAAAGAAAATTCCGTATACTTCATCATTTTCGACCACAAAAAACAAGGCAAAATTGGAGAGGCCACAGGAAATCAATAACAGGAAAAAAAAGAAATGCATTACAAAGCAGAGACTTAAGCGTCAGCCGGAGTGGTCGCTATTTGCACCTCCAATCCCTCCCTAGCTAACAGAAAATCAAGCAGCTGCCTTGGTTCAAAGAATAAGAATACTTTACCATCATAGGAAATTATACAACGAGAAGGAAATCTTAATTGAAAACTAGCTCCCAGGGAAAGAACTCTAGAGCGCAAGCCCAAAAATTCTTTCCTCCTCACCTAAGTAGCACGAGACAAATCAAGAAACATATAAACTTTGGATCCAAGGAAGTTACATTTGAAATTCCTAAAATATGCCCGAAGAATTAAAGATTTATCAAGCTCCAAAGCTAAGGTCACAAGTAAGGTGGTACGGCCTGTTACTATCTCCAGGGAGTCCTCCAAAAATGCGGTGAGATCCCCAATCCCCACCGCCGGGCTCCCAGAGGCTAACCCACCAGACCCGCCACCCACCGCTAGATATTGTGCTCTAACAATTGGAGGCAAATTATCTGCAGGAAGTTTAAGCACCTCCTGCAGATATTTACGGACCATATCAATAGCAGACATAATTGGGTATTTAGGAAAATTTAACAGTCGTAAATTATTCCTACGAGTATAGTTCTCCAAATACTCAGTCTTTTTTGATAACACGATCTTATCCTTAGCTTGGGCAGCACATAACCCATGCAGATGTTCCAAGTCCTTTTCAACTCCCTCCAAACGTCGACCTTGCTCCACCAAAGCATTTTTCACTTCTGAAATATCCTTATGAACCACAAGAGAATCCTTTTTTAATACACCAACAACAGCCATAAGGGAAGTATTAACTGTAGCAACAGCGTCCCACAGTGCTTCCATATCTACCTGAGGTGGTTAAATCAACCCTCGCAAAACTGGAAGCATGTCCAAACCTTCTGACGGCTCCAAAGATCTTCCAAACTGCAGACCTTTCTCTTCCACCTGTCTCCCATCCACAGCAGCCTGAACAGAAGTGGCAGACGCAGACAACTCTCTCACCGGTACAGAGCCCTCTTCGCTCCCAACCGCCGACGAGCATCGAACAGCCCTGGCAGGAAGCACACTGGAACCCGGGTCACTGCTTCCAGGTCGAGGAGGGGGTGAGCGCAGCTCCGGCGACAGCCACACCCCCGATGCACTCAGAGCCGAGGACTCCAAAACTCCCGGCTCTGCCGACGACGCTGCTCCATTCCCCGGAAAGGTAAAGCCGCACGCTGCAAGCGTCTTCTGCCCCGTCGCTCCAGATACAGGCGCCCCCGAGGGTAAGGAAGCCTGTTTCCTCTTTCGGCGCCCCATCTCAAAATGCACGCCAAGGCAGCAAACAGGGCACGAAAACCGCGGAGCCGCTTACCACTGGAAAAGCTCTGATGCCATCTTGCCTCTCAACTAGGTGTACCTCCTTTTTATTTTAAAGTGTACTACTTTACAACTTCATGGCATGTCCCCTAGTCTGAGTAAACAATCTATTTGAGTTTACCCTTTTCCATTCCACTCAGGATTTTATAGACCTCTAGCACATCTCATCTCAGAAACCTTTTCTCCAAGCTGAAGAGCCCTAACACTTTAGCCTTTATTAATTGATTGAGGACTCCATCTTAGTATATAGCAGAGATGTTAGTTTCTCAGTAACTAGGAATATGTAATTATTATTCCACTCTCTCTGCTCTAGGCTATAATGGTGTCCTCAAATAATTGCTAAGGGCTGTACTGCGATATACAGTATTTATTAACAGTAGCCTCTCAGTCTTTCATTCCTGATGTTAGTTTCTTTATAGGTATCAGTGAGTGACACAATACAATGCAAGAGTTGCACTCGAATAATTGTTTTCACTTGGCTTCCATTCAGGGCTGACCTGTCCACTAGGCAGGATAGGGCGACAGATCTCTGTGGGCAGCAGGCCATGCCCCCCTCTCACTGCCCTTTCTCCCCTCCATGCTGAGCTGCCTTCCACTATCGCAGATTCCAGCAGCGGTGGAGTTGGGGTGGCTAGGCTTGGCGGTAGGCCATGTGCTTCGGCACACATGGCCTGCCACTTCTGAACCCCCGAAGCATATGGCCTAATACCGAGCCAAGTCGTGCCCCCCTTTACCCCGCCACCAGAATCAGCGGTAGCATGGCTAAGCAAGAGGGGGCACGGCCCAGCACACGTGGGGGCGGCATGGCTCAGGGGGGCGGCATGGCCGGGGCTTCTGCTTAGGGTGGCAGAAACCCTTGACCCGGCCCCGCTTCCGTCCCATCCAAGGTAAATATTTTTTATGCACTTGCTATATACTCACATACATTTTGGGCCCCATATTCATAGGAATTAACATGGTCAGCAGACCTGCCAACTGTGTTATTCCTCTTATCCAGTGCAAACAGTGCCACTGAGTATCCCCAGGTGCCACCACTGCATAACCAAGCAGCAGCAATATCGAGCCACTGTCCAGACACGGCAAAGTGGTGAAAGAAAGGTGCAGCACCATGGAAGCTAACCGGGCAGCAGATGAATACCGCGACAGCTCTGTTAGCTTCCTAGCAATCTGGGCAACCCAGATACTCACTGCTAAGGCCCGGAAACCGTGTTAGCCAGTTCCACTGAATAGCCCGCCTTTGTGTTTTTTACTTTGGGACACTCATTTTTCAAGTATTTCTTGATGTTTTAAAAACATATATGACATTTTATTGCACATTATTTATTTGCTGATATATATAAAACATTTATGAATATATAACACCTATCAGAAATTTGAATGTTAGCTTCGTTATTACATATTGGGGTATGTTTACTCAGTCGGGCTAACCGTTAAGGCGTGCTGTTTGTAACTAGGTTATATTGAATAACATGGGACCTGGTTACAAATAGCTCTTGCTAACATTAGCTCAGCTTAGTAAACATGCCCCAGTATGATTTATTGACTTTGGTGGACATTTCATGCTGTCCCTTTCATTTGGATATATAGTAGTATGTGGCCGTCCTGGTGCACATAATTGCCCATCCACATTTGTATTTTTTTTGCTGTTCTAGTTCTCTGAATTTCAATAATTGTTTGTTATATTGTTTTTTTTAGACCTGCAATCTATATCTGTTAGCATTTATTCATGTGGAGGGTAATTTTAGATGGGATGCACAAATGCAATATGGGTCTTCAAAGCCAGAACATCTGAAAAAAAAAGCAGCCACATAGATGTTCCCATAACCTAGCTGTCTAGTATAGTCTAATGGTTAGGGTAGTAGGTGATGAATAGACTCACTTGGGTTCACATCTCACTACTGCTGTTGTTGACATTCTGCTGAGTACTGGAAATGTGCAGCTTTTTCTCCTCTACAATATCTGGATGTTTTTCAGCCAGTTGAGCACGTTTCAGATGCCTGGATCAGCTCTAAACATAGACGCAATGCCAGACGTCCATGTCATTTCTGGGAATGTCCAGATTTCTTTGAATGCTCCCATTTAGAATTGGATGTCCCTAGAGCCGGTTTCCAAAATGGCTCTGGAGAAATCTCTGTGCTTTGTCCTTCTATTTGCCCATTTTTGGACATACAAAGCACAAATAGGGCTTCCAAAATGACCCCCTAAATAGATAAACCCTGGCACGGAAACCAGTCACGTCTTTGTTCAACATCACTTGTTAAATAAGTAGCCCTCTGAATATGAATAAAGTTAAGTACTGGTGCCAGCACTTAACTTTACAACCTGGGTGGGCGAACTGCATTTCAGGCCCATTATTTTGACCTATAGATGAAGCTCACTGTCCTTTTTTTGAGGGAGATCATAAAATGCCATCCGGAAAAAAGTTCCATATTTTCCTTGATTGTTTGAAGAAAGCATTCCTATCAGGTTTGCTCCAGTTTGAAATGTGAACCTTGATCTTTGTATACACTTTTTCTCCCTTCTGCAGTTCTACCCCTATCCTCTGGGTATTTCATGATCTTTTGTGTTCATTTTGTTAAATCTTAACTTTTCACAGAATTTTTGTAGGCTTTTTGAAAGTAGCAGACAACAGTAAGAGATTTTTCTAAAAGTCAAAGGCAACAGAAGTCCTACGGCAGCAGCAGCACAAAGGTAAATCTATAAAGGTATAAAGGTTTAGTTTCTTCACAGTGGGAAAAATAAGAAAGAAGCTAAGCTTTTCATTATTATCAATACTGACCTCTGGTTTTGTGACTTAAGGCTCTCCCATAAAGAATGATGTAGGTGTTACTGTTTATGATTCCATCTTTTGTTGAAATATACAGGGTGGCCCAAAAAACGTGAGAACATTTCGTAGCATATAAGTTATTTAAAAATTCAAAAAGACAGATGTAAATGATTGACAAATTAAAAAAAAACAAAGATGGCGGCCGGAAATTGTCAAAATAAAGACGTTATATAGCTAAAAAAGGTAAATAAGTAAACTATTTAAGCTTTTAATTTACAAGATGATCTCATGTTTTTTGGACCACCCTGTATATTCTCTAATTCTGTAATGCCACTTAGGGGCCTTTTTCTAACCTGTTCTAGGGTTCGGCAATCAATGCATGTTTAATACTAAAAGTAACACACGGTAGTTGCAATCACTGCGTGCTAATTGCCAGGGGTGTGCCCAGCATGTTCCCAGCAGTTAGTTACCACACAAAACAGCTCCCTAACGTGCTGTGGTAGCATGTGCCATTACTGTGAGTACGCTGAACATCACCTATTGAGGTGGCTTTCGGTGCCTCTGCACTAATTGCATGAGGCTCAGGTAACCCATGTGTGTACCCATGGCCTCACCACGTCCACTCCCTGCCCCTAACCTCACCCCTTCACCACCCCAATGCATGATGTGCTGATAACACAGAAATCAGTGCACATTCACTGTCTTGGGCATCTCACTGTCAGTTACAGAGGGCTTCAGTGCGCACTTAATGTGTGCCAAAACCCATGCTGACTGCACAACACACTGTAGTAAAAGGGCCTTTTAATTATCAGGATATCTCAAATATCCCAATTGAACAACCTTTGCTATTAACTTTAGATTTTCTGATCAACTTCCACCAATATTGTCTAAAGCTTTTATAGTGTTATTTATGTATTTGGATTTAGCTCTTATCTTTTCAGCAGTAGCTCAAGGTGGGATACATTCAGGTAAAATAGGTATGTCCTTGTTCCTAGAGGGTTTACAGCCTAAGCTTGTACCTGAGGTAATGGAGGGTTTAATGACTTGCATGGAGCCTCAATAGGATTCAGACCCTGGCTTGCTTGGTTCAGAACCCACTTCTTTAAGCACTAGGTTGCTCTTTCTCTATGACTGCGAAGGTCAAGATAAAAATAATCTCTTTCTCTATAGATAGATCAATAGACACTTTATTTATTTACAGATTTGCTAGACCACTGCTCCTGAGACCCTGCACTCTATTCCAGTCATCTAGGAAGCACAACTTTAAGTGCCTGCAGTTCCAACACTCTGGTGCCACTGCTTCACCCTTCTTGCTTCCCCTGCTCAATCATGGCCTAGAGCCACTTGCATCCTGAGCCTTGGCATGCTGCACCTGCCTTTGAAGCCTCCTACCAGGACTGCCCAAGGCCAGTAGACCAAAAATCACCACCACTGTCTGGCCCGCCTTTCATATGGGCCCTCTGTCTCCCTTACAGCTTTAGGCTGTGTTTTTTCTCCTTATGCTGTCTGCTGCAGATTAGCCATGAAATCATGAGTCTCAACACCCCCTAGAGACTCAGGTATTTAAATAATAATAACACAGGTACACTATAAAATTTTTTTTTTAAACTGCCTCTAATGTTTCGATTGATTTTTACGTTTTTTGGTGCGCTGAATCCAAATCTGGTAACAAATTTGCTCCATCACGTACAGATTTTTTGCTACATTGGGTTAGCAGTTTGAGGTGAACGTTTCAGATTGAGTGCGATCGAGATAAAAGTTTCTTGGATGAATTCTTTATACTAATTGTTTAGTAGTTATTCAAATAAGAATAAAGAAAATTGCAACAAGGCAGCACATAAGAATAGAGTAATGTCAACAAAACACACTGTGATGGTAGCAAAATTGTCTGCACTTAAAACAGCCACATACATGTGCACAAACATTGAGCATATAAGAGCGAGGTTAGACACAAAGCAAAGCAAAGAAATGTGCAAAAAATGTTGTACAGGTATGTATGTAAGAATAGAAAACGCAAACCGCACCATTGCAATACATGAAGACAAACACCCGATGGTGTGAAAATAAAATTCTAATAAATGAGATCCGACACTGTGGTAATAACTAGCAAATTTTTATTTCAAAGTTTAGTAAAAACACGATATTTGTCAACACAGTTTAGATTTTAAAGTCATTCTTGGGTCAATCAATCTCCTGGTGGGCCCGTTTCTTCTTCCCCCGAATGCTTCTCTTGGTGCGCTGCTTGGCGTATTTTTCATCTGGGGTTTCCCGCAGCAGCAACCAGCAGAAATCAGCCATCATAGTGGTGTTCCATCTTCCTTGGTACCTTCTCTCTGCGTCCTTGATGTCCTGGTGAAACCTTTCACCTTGTTCTTCACTGTACGCCCCCAAGTTTTCGGGAAAGTAGTTCACATGGGAGTGCAAGAAATGGACTTTCAGGCTCATGTTACAGCCTTGTTCTTTGAAGGCATTGAGCATCCTGGCAACAATATCCTTATAGTTCTCATCCCGCCTGTTCCCCAAGAATTTGTGAACAACATCCTTGAAGGAATCCCAGGATTCTTTTTCCTTCTCAGACATCGTTTCAGCGAATGCTCCATCTGAAATGAGTTTCCTTATATCAGGGCCAACAAACACTCCTTCCTTTAGCTTTGCTTCAGAAAGTCGGGGGAACTTTGAGCAAAGGTACCGAAAGCACTCACCATCTTTTGGAAGGACTTGATGAATTGCTTAATGAGACCCAACTTAATGTGGAGAGGTGGTAATAGAATTTTATCACGAGGTACCAAGCTCTCATGAAGAACATTTTTCTCACCGGGTCTCAAATACTCCCGAATTGGCCAGTCTTTTTTCCCCCAGTGTAGGTCGCGGGCCCGGCTATCCCACAAGCAAAGGAAGCAGGGATATTTGGTGAAACCGGATTGCTGCCCTAATAGCATGGATAGAATTGTAAAGTCTCCACAAATCATCCACTTATGCTCATCATAACGAATCTTCTGAAGAATCAGGGCCAAATTCTCGTATTTTTCTTGGAGAATAACAGAGTGAGCAATAGGAACTGAAGCGAATGTGTTGCCATTATGAAGAAGAACACCTTTTATGCTGTCTTTTGACGAATCAATGAACAGCCGCCATTCAGCAGGATCATACTTGAGTTTCAACTTTTCCATCACTCTGTATATATCGTTGCAAAATACCAAATCTTCCTCTTTGCTGAAATACTTCAAAAATTGTGTCTCGCGGTTGCGGTACCAATAAAAAGTTGTTCCTGGTGACAATAGATTTTTCTGTTTAAGCCGAGAACCTAGCAGTTGGGCAGCATCTTTTGGGAGTCCTAAATCCCGGACTAAATCATTCAATTCAGCTTGAGAGAAAAGTTCAGGTTTCGGATCTGGTTCAGTTTCAAACTCGGAAGTACTGGACTCATCGGGAAAAGCCATCTGATGAGTCTCATCATGATCAGAACCGTCCACACAAATATGATCCAACGATTTTGGTGGTTCAGGCACAGGTACTTCGTTGCTATGAGGCATAGGCCTAATTGCTGAGGGAAGGTTGGGGTAACTTATTACGTTCTTATTTTTTAAGTTGTATCCCTTCACAATGCAAGAGCAAAAATAGCAGTCACTGCTGTGGTCTCTTTGTTCACGCCACATCATAGGTATTCCGAAACGAAATGCTTGTTTTTTACCTTTCATCCATAAGCGTAGATCTTCCTCACATGTCTTGCACACTTTGTGAGGAGCCCACAGTTTGTCTTGATCGCCTAACTTCAAACCGAAATAGGCGAAATATACTTTAATAAATGCAGAAATGTTCCTCTGCCACTTTTTCACGGTATATTCCCCACAAATAAAACAAAAACTGTCCGGAGAGTTGACGCAACCTCTGGCTCTGTGAGCCATCACAAATACACAGCACTGCAAACTACAACTGTAGTGAACCACTTCGGAATAAAGCTGGATTACGACTGAGCAAACAAAAGGTAATAATGAACTTGCAAGAAACTGAAATTTGACAGGAACGTTCATGTCGCAACCACCGTGTTTGAGCGAGCGAGCGAGCGAACGAGGCGAGGCGAACAGGAAAGAACATGCGCCAGCGCGAGTACTGGATTTAGCCCCCCGCCTCCCAATTGTCCTGTTAATGTATAAAATGAATACAAAACACTCTAAAATATCATGAGGGGGTGTTTCTAGTTAGTTAACCATTACAACCTCTATTTTGGGCCAAGAAAATAAACTGCAGTCGGCTAAAAAGAAATTATGTGAACATTCCTTATATGAGTAAGAAATCTAATTTTGCAAGAAAATGTGACGTGATGGTACATTTTGGCTATTTTTCCTGGATTCAGCACCCCAAAATCTATAGGAATCAGTTGCAAAACTGGAGGCAGTTTTTTGGTAGTGTACCTGTGTAATAATAATTATTTTCTTTTACACCCATATACGGCTTCTTGCCAAGCCAAATGAGATTAATTTTTTAAGTGCCATCAAATCAATGCTGGCTCCTGGCGACCCAGCAGCCCCTGGGTTTTCTCTGGCAAGCTATGACTGGAAGTAGATTGGCAGGCCTTTTCTTCTGAGTAAATGGAGGGTAAAGTGATTTGCCCAAGGTCACAAGGTGTGCAAGTGGGAATAAAACCCAGATCTTTTGGGCGCTAAGCTACCCAAAAGCTTTGGAGAATGATAAGGTTTTGAGACCCACCTTGAACCTCCTAGGGGACTACTCAGCACTGAGGCGAGATTAAAATGTATTTCAGAGCAGTGCTGTCAAGTAGACAAAAGTAACACAGTGAATCAATGCAAAATGAATTTTTGTTGGAGATGGAAGAGCAATGTAAGCATCAGATGCCTGAGGAGAGCTTCAGTCCTACCATTACCCCACTGTGGATATTTTCTGTAGGAAAAGGCACTATGGTGATGATGCAAATGGGGCAAAGGGGGCTACAGGCAGGACATGCAGTGGGGGCAGCTGGGGCACAGGGCAGACTAGGCTGTTGCCTAGGTGGCACATAGGAACACAGAAACTGGAAAACAGCAAGACAGAGTCTGACCAAGGTCAAACATGCCCAGTATTCTGTGATCCACAGTATCCCATCCAGGGAACATGTACCCAGCAGCTACCCCAAATGTCACACAGGAACCACTATGCCTGTAATGGGGCAAGCAGTGTACATCTGGGGACCACTCTAACAAGGGTCGAAGGACCTTCCCCAGGATACGTCTCAAACTCTTTGTAAACCCAGCTAAAGAAACACTCTTTACCACAGCCCCTGGTAAGGCAGTGCAGGGTGTGACCACACATCATCTAAAACATATATACACCCAGTAGTCCAAACTGGGTACAGAGTGCGCGCATTGCATGCTCTAGCCTGTCCACAGTCTGCTGGCATAACACAATCTACCTACGTTTACCTGGTCCACCCTAGCCAATAGTTGTTAGATCACCATCCTGATACCCCCCAGACGTCTCTCCACCAGGAGGAAGGGACATTTTTATTTAGCTGTATTTATATACCGCTTTTCACCAGGTCAAAGCGGTGCTACATAGGGGGGGGGGATTAAGTACAAGGGGGGGGCCATCACCGGGGGGGCAACATTGATGATTCTGACATAGGACAGACTTTGGACATAGTACAGACATTGGACATAGACAAAGGCTTTGAGTCAGAGGTTCATTGTGGGTGAACTCGGGGGTTTGTGGCTTTTTCGGTGGGGGTCGAGTTGAAGTATTCCTGGAAAAGGATGGTTTTTAGCTGTATTCTGAAAGATAGCAAGTTGGTATTGTATTTATTTATTTAGCATAACATTGGCAGGCAGTGATGGGGGGGATGTGTGGATGTCCATGTTTGCCTCCCCACCTCGGACCCCGCACCCTAGGCACCCACCTACCTGCACATTGGATGGACTGGGACTGCGCACTACCAGCACCGACAGCATATGGGCTTGTCAGCATGGTGTGGGTGTTGGTGGTGGAGGGGGCAGTGGCACCCGCCTGCAGCGGACCAAGGCCATGCCCTGTTCCAGTGTGTGGTGTGCAGTACAACAGATAAAGTCTGTCTGATGAAAAACTAAGGTAGCTTCAGGGACTACTGTACCTATGTGGCAATAGTGTGGTGAACTATATGCAGCCAGTGTGTTTTGGGGCCAAGGGTCACAGGTTCAGTTCCCAGCTGTGGATATTTATTTTATTTGTTGTGTTTTTCTATACCACCCCTTCCAGAGATCAGGGGCGGTTTACATAAAACTTAACATGTTACAAAGGCCATTTGTAGCTTTATATTATAACATTTAACCTTGAACATTATAACTTTATGTATCATATAAGAGCATGTTCTTACATTGCAGATACAACACCAACATGTGCAATCCCCAAAGTATCAGCCAACAGGGGTACAAAAACCCCCCCACACAGGCTTTTGGCTCCTGCACAAGGAGCAGCAGTTATCACCAAAGCACTACTACTAGCTCCTGCAGACCTTAGTAATGCCTGCACTGTGTTTGTGGCCAGCAGGGTTGCTAACCATCCCTATCTTTGCACAGTGCTGCAATATGAGTGTGTGTATGCCAATTCATTGTTTTGTGGCATCCTACTCCTCACTGGGCCTCACAATGCTTACACTGTTTCCAGCGTTAGCCTGCAAAGGTGCATACTGAGGAGCAAGGTATTGTGGGTATGTCCCGGATAGGGCAGATTGGGCAGGATGTGTCCACATCAGAATAAGGGAATGGCTGGGACCTTGTAGTACCCGACCACCACCTGCATGGACAGGGTGGCCACAGCATGTCATGCTGGGAGGACACTCTCACTCTGACCGAGCGGTGACCATGGCATGGCTATGTTCCCACACAGTGGCATATAGTATCTGTTTCTAGTGTTATCTGTGCACTCTCGGCTCTGGGGCCCAATCACTGAAGCAACTAGGAAGTGATTGGGACCAGTGTGGCGGGCAAAATGCCCACCTAGAATTGTTACCTGCCAGATGATAATACTACTACTGCTACTATAGATTGCTCATAGAGCACTACAAGGCATATACAGTGCTGTACAAACACATAGGAAGATGGTTCCTGCCCAAAGAGCTGCCAATCAAGTGATGACAGACAGTGCAATATAAGAGAATAAGTGTATAATAGGGAGAGGAGACACCAGGGAAGCAAGAGAGAAGGATCCAACAGCAGCCCAAAAGAGGTATGTCTTCTGCATGGATTTGAAGAGAGAGAGAGATGAGACATGAGGTATGGATAGAGGACACATGCCAGGCATAAGGAACAGCAAGGTGAAAGGATCGGAGTCTGGAGATGCCAGTAGAAGAACAGGGCATAGAGAGGAGGTATCCAGAGGAGGGACAAAGTCCACATGAAGGGTTGTAGGGAGAGAGGAGTGAGCAAATGTAATGAGGGGCAGTAGAGGGGATACATTGATAGGTTAGCCCACATTGCATGTGTGAGATGGATATGGAAATGGATGGGGGACTAGTGAAGTGATATCAGGAGAGGGATTATATGAGTGTATAGGGATTGGTGGAGGATCAGCAGCACATCTGAAGAGATGGAAGGGGAGAGAGATGAATCTGAGGGAGACCAGCAAGGAGGAGGGTGCAGTGGCAAGACAGGAGGTAACTTTAGAGAGACCAGTTTTTGTTGTGTGTACAGAGAGCACAGGGCTCTCTGTGATCTGGGGCCCCCTCCAAATGTAAGGTCCCAGTCATCAGAAGCCATCTGAGGCACATGTGAATCCACATCAGCCAGGTCAGGCTGCAGGATGTGAGGTCATTAAATCAAAAAACTCACTCCACTGAGACACAACTTGTTTCTTAATTATGACATCAGAATGATTGTTTCTATTCTGTTCACAAAAATATGCAACTGTATAACGTGGTCGGCAAGGTCTCAGCAATCACGGGCAAAGGCAAATGCGATCAAGACACAAGTCAAGATCTTACTGCCAAACATAAGCCCATGAACATCAAGGACCAATTGCCACCACCACCACTTGCATTTTCACAAATTCAAAAGCAAACTGCATCAAAACCCCAAATGAAAACACTTAGCTTGTAAAGATCATGGGAATTGACCACAGGCCAATGGTCTCAATAAACTTCAAAAAATCTGAAATGTTATACATAACCAGAAATGCAATGCTCTCCCCACCAAACTCAATAAAGATCCTGGACTATACCCTAACAGCCAAACCAGAGGTCAAATACCTTGGAGTTATTTTCGACAAGCAACTCACACAATCCCACATAAAAAGAATAACCAGAACAGCCTATCACAAGCTAAGAACAATACATAAACTCAAACCTCTTCTCAGCAATAACAACTTCCGAATAGTATGCCATGCCATTGTAACACCCAAAATAGATTATTATAACATAATCTACCAGGGCCTTCCTAAAAAGCAATATGCCCTCTACAACTGGTGCAAAACACTGCAGCCCAAATTATCACCAGAACAGCAAGATACAGTCACATAACCTCTACGCTGCAGCAACTACACCGTCTCCCAGTCACTGAACACTTTAAATACAAGGCCTTAACAATAATCTTCAAGATATTCTACAACTTATCACCTCCGACACTCTAGCCAATGATCAAGAAAACACAGCTGACCAGAACAAGAAGAACAGCTAACAATAACACTTTGGAAACCCCAACAAGCAAGATGAAAGCCAGACAATCTACATGCAAAAGAGCCTTCTCCATATACGCTCCCACACTATGGAATGATGTACCTGCCACTATACGGGCAATCAACAACCTAACAGACTTTAGGAAAGCCATAAAACTCATCTTTTCATAGAATACTATGAACACCATGACCACTCAGTTCAAACATCCCGGACTATAGGAAAGCTACAAAGTCTCAGGCCACTATGAAACACAATAGACCTACCCATGTGAACACTCATTATTACAGATATAATCACATCAGATAAAAACATTGTTGCTTCATGTAAATATTTAAAAGTTATGAGATGTATCCTTTCTCTCCATATAATCCTCCAAGTTCTATATCCTGTTCTATGTAAAAGTTGTTTTTGCTGTGCTGTTCTTTGCAAACCTCCCAGAACAGAAATCCTGTTAAATAAGTAAATTGTGTAGAAAACCAAGTGATTAGCATCACATTCCACAGACAATACCTACCACACATTGGCAGTAATACAGATCTGAAGCAGGGGCAGCAGAGTCCATCTCAGGCAGTGCAAGCTTGGGTGCTGTGTGACCTTCCTTACTTCCAGGATGACCGCTGAAACTGCTCAGTAGCAGGGTTTGCAGCGGTTATGTGCTTGTAGCACACACTGTCAGTGTTTATTACTGAGCTGATGTGATGAATCACCTCATCCTCCATTTGGTGATCAGCTGTAGAATGCTGTTCCGTGTGTGCAGTGCATCATGGGTTATGGAGGGGCTAACCTATACCGGCACACACTGCAGACATTGCAGGCATAGTGGCGACTGTGATCACCGGGGCATAGCCCGGTACCTACCTTTTATCTCTGATGGTGGGAAATGTGTACATGTTCCCCCAGGGAGCACAGGATGGTCTGCAATGAGCAGCATGGCTCATTACTGTGGTTTGTGTTCATTGTATGTGCATGTATACCTATCCCGCAGGTCACAGGGGACACTATGAACATATGCTGCCTCTGGGGTATGTGGCATACTGTGGAGCAGCGGACCCATGCACATGACTGTAATAGCAGGGTGGATATGGTGAGGGCCCATTGGGTTAGAAGTATGAGTTTAAATGTAAGGCTCCAGGCTACAGGAAACCAATGGTGATGAGCCAAAAGAGGGATTACCAATCAGATTCATGTGCGAAGTGAAGTAGTTTGATGGCAGTATTTTCAACTATTTGGAAATGCTTGATGTTGGACAACCTTAGTCCATTGTAAAAGAGCTACAGCAGTTGATATTGCTAAGCATAAAGGCCAGAGTTAAATGCACCAAGTCAGAGATGTGCAGCAAGGGATTTAAGGAGTGGATCTTTTGCATAGTGCAAATACAGGCACAAGCAATACATGAAATGTGGTGATCGAAAATAAGATGAAAGTCTAAGTGAGCATCAAGAGGGATCATAGATGTATAGTGGGAACAGGAGTGAGACCCACTCACTCCTGTTTGGTATGTGATAACACTTCAAAATGGCGCCACTGACCTCTAGTGGTAATTGTGTAATTGGTGGAGGGAGGTCATCGGGGGTTTGCTGATGTGTATGTGCAGATGCCTTTGAGGAAGGGCAGCTATTCACAGCTTTGGGGGGGGGGATGGAAGGAGGGGAGACTGGACTGTTGCTTCGGATATGGAGTGGGATGGGGCTTGGACACTTACTTTGACTGGGGGGTGAGAGGAGGGATCAGATACTTCTGGCAGAAGAGTAAGGGGCTGCCAGGGGATGTTCATGGAGCTGGAGGTGTGAAGTGGGGAGGGAGGCTGACGTCAGCATGGATATCTGCCCTGTCAGCATTTGTGTCTCGGGATAGGTGTAAATGCTGACTTCCACAATTTTTTTCCAGACATGGATTCCCTTTCTAAAATTGGGAAACCACACCTGCATGGTGGGCCCTGCCCATACTACTCCCACTCTCTGCCCTCACCACTCCCCCTAGCTGGGTAGATGTACTGAGCATTCTCACATCTACAAAAAACAGGTTCTGACATGGCATTGAGACAGGTATTCACACTACATGTTTCAAGGCTGCTTTTTGGACATAGGAACGCTTCTAAAATAACCCCCTTAATATATAACAGCATCATTAATGAATACAAACATATGTCCCAATGGGTACATCAGAGGAGTCATTCTTGAGACCTTTACAGGGCAAGTAATATTTAGGAAGACCATATGCATAAAACCGGCTTCCTCTTATAAATTAGACTTGAATTTATCATTCTTACTTTAGTTTATTATGAAGAACCTCTATAGGAAGAATCTCCTCACTCCTTACTCTCTTGTACATTACTTATGTGTATCTTGTGATACTCTAGTCCCTAGTTTCACTATGGGCTAGATTCTGACTGGTGAATAGCAGGGTTGTAAGTCTGGGTTGGATGTCCAGCGCCGATATTTGCCAGGACCATATATTGCCTAAAGTGCTCCCCACATGCACAGAGCCGCTTTGTGGGGAGTGCTGGATGGGAGCGGAAGGGGGTGGGATGGAGGTGGACAGTGAATGGAGCAGGGGTGGGCCGACGTACCCAGATGTATATGGGCAATTCAGGTCACAGCCCTGAATGTCCACCAGTGGAAGGGTAGACATGGTGTTTATACCACCTCAGAAGTAATATAAGCCCCTGGTGTGGCAGTGATTGGGCCACACAGCCCCAACAAACATCCATAGGGGATGCAGGTGAGTCCCTGCCCCCTGATCCCAGCCCTGGCTTCTCCCACCGAGGGTTGAGCAGTGGGGAATGGATATTTTTCACTATGGCGAGCTGTTGACACTCCTGCTGGCAGCCCCAGCGCCATGTTGACAGGATGCTACGGCACTGGCACATCAGCAGGGGCACAGGGCAGCCTGAATGGGGTGATGGGAGGATGTCTTGTGCTGCTGCATTGGGGCAACTCCGGACCATCTATATGCCCAATCCTGCACCTGTGGGATGCCTAGCTCCCATATTTGCAGAATTGGGTACATTTTGGCCCATCCATGTTTTGGCCATCCAGATGGCCCAGACATGCCCCTCACTGAATCAGGCTCCATGTGTTTTGTCTTGATTAAAGTATAAGCTCTGATGAGCAGGGACTGTGTTTGACACCTATATGTACAGCGCTGTGTACGCCTTGCAGTGCTAGTAGTAGTAGTAGTAGTAATCTCAAAATGTGACCGCTTCTGCATTTCAGCTATAATTACTCCCTGTTACTGATGTAATGGCACCAGTGTAACAAAGTGCAGCATATATTTAATCCCTCCCTTGTCTTCCTGCTCCTTCAATTCATCTACAGTAACACTTTTTAAATTGTGTTTATTTATTTATTTAACACAGTTTTTATACTGCCTTCTCATACAATCAAAGCAGTTTACATAAAACTCAACAGGTTACAGAGAACTCTATGAAAAATTCAGGTAGGAGTGGCTTGTGCGAGTTGCCTGAAGGCAGAACTTATATATATAGCAACATAATGAATGGGTTATCTGTAGTTTATTGAGGAGGAAGGGCTAGGTATTGTCTTTGAAGTGGTCGGTGAAAAGAAAGGTCTTGAGGAGTTTTCTGAAGTCCTTTAAGTCTTTAGTAGTTCTGACTTTTTTCTGGCAGAATATTCCAAATGGCGGGAGCAGCTAATGAGAAAGCTCTCTTTGTAGTAGAGTTATTTGCCTTTGGGTAAGAGCTAGGAATTGGTAAGGTGCCTCTGGTGTTCTGTCTCTTAGGTCTGTTGCTTGAGTTTGTACATATCAGATCTTGTAGAGTTCCAGCTGACATGTTGTTTCTTGTCTTGAATATAGTAAGTGCCATTTTGTGTTTAGCACATGAGGAGACTGGAAGCTGATGTAGCTGATATAATAGTGGAGTTATGTGGTCATGTTTGGCCAATCCTGAGATGATGTGGGTGGCAGTGTACTGAGCCAATTGCAGGGGATGGATAGTTTGAATTGGCAGTCAATGAAAGAGCGAATTATAATAATCCAGAACAGGGGTTATGAGTGCTTGACAGACTGTACGAAAGTGGTCCTGACTGAGGAGTGGCTTTAGTACTTGGATAATTGCAAGTTTTTGGAATGCATTCTTGGAGGTTCTGTTAATGTGCGCTTGTAAGTTTAGGAAACAGTCGATGGTGATACCTAAGTAGCATACTTCTTCTTTTACTGTTATTAGAGTATCCGCTATGGATATAGATGCAGGGGGGGGGGGGGATGAATGATGAGTCTTGTGTTATGAATAGTGCCTCTGATTTCTTGACGTTGACTTGGAAGTTGTTGGATGCCAGCCAGTTGCTCATTTCCAGAAGGCCTTTGGTGATAGTTGAGTAGTCTGGTGAGGCAAGATGGATAGGAGAGAAGACCATGATGTCATCTGCATAAATTGTGTAGTGGATTTTGTGCCACTGAAAGATGTTACAGACTGGTTATAGGTAGATGTTGAAAAGGAGGGCGGACAGGGAGGAACCTTGTGGAACTCCCTGAGTTGAGTGAAAATGGAGGTGATGTATTAGGACCAACTTTGACCTTTTGTCATCTGTGACTGAGGTAAGATTGAAACAGCTGAGTGTTGTACCATAAAGTCCAATGTTAGATAGACATTTTAGTAGGGTGCTGTGAGAAACAGTATTGAAAGCAGAGGATATGTCCACAAAAATGAGAAGGAATCCAGTTTTTAGATTGTCTATCCCTCTTAGTAGGGTGTCAAAGAGGTGAATGGGGGGGGGGGGGGTGTTCAACACTGTGATTAGGGTGAAATCCAGGAGATGGTCGATGTGGTCTTGGAGTTGTCTTTGCACTATATTTTCAATTATTTTAGATAGAAAGGGGAGGCTGGAGATGGGATGGCAATTTGAAGGGTCTGAACTGTTAGTTGAGGCATTCTTTAGGATGGGTCAGATTGTGGCTTGTTTGAGCATGGAGGGCATGTATCCTTTCATTAGTGATGAACTTATGATGATATGGATGAAGTTCATAAACTCTTCATTCTCTGATTTGATCCATGTTACAGGGCAGGAGTCAGAGGGTGCTGTACTGGTGTTTAAAGCAGTGATGGTGTGGACGATTTGCTCTGTTGTCAGGATGTGAAACTCTCCCGATTTGCGTATGCTATTCCAATCTTCATCTGGGGAGGAGGGGGTGTTTAGTACTGAGATCCTCAGGGGTGGTTTGTATTTGTTTATGAGGAAATCTGCAAAGATTTAGGGGTTAATGGGGTCCTTTTTCTGGGATGGGTCTTTTGTCAGGGTGTGGACAATTTTGAATAGCTCCCGAGGCTTGTTGCAGGATTTTAAGATGAGATTAGTATGTTATTCTTGCTTGTGATTATTGATTAGTCTGTTGTATTCACTCTACATAGTTGTGTATTGAAGAATAGTGAGTTGAGAACGGTCATATCTCCATTTGCATTCTAAGTGGCAAAGTTTTTGTTTCTTGTCTCTTATTACTTGCGAGTACCACAAGACTGATTTTGATCTTTCCTCTTTGCTTCTGGAGATGGGTCAGTGTGGAGGTTTCGCTGCTGCATTAATGGTAGTGTTCCATGATTTGATTGCCTCATCTAGGTCGGCGAAGTCTTGTGGGAGGATGGGGAGAGTTTTGTTGAGGAATTGCTCCTTGTTAAATCCCATAAATCACTTTCAGGGTATGGTTTATTTTGTGGTTTTCCTCATTGGGGTAACAGAATCTTGAAATGTATGGCGTGGTGGTCGGACCAGGGTATCGGAATGGCAAGAGGGGTCATTATGTTTTCCTGCGTATGAAGGTTCTTTGTTACAAAGATGAAGTCAAGTGAAGATCTTGAACAATGAGAAGGGCCCTTAATGAGTTGGGAGAATTTAACGGATTCCATTGCCTTGAGAAAGGCCTCTTCTCTATTAGAGGCAGAGTTGAGGTTTAGGTCTCCTCAAAGTATAAGTGGCTTATGTGGGGAGTTAGCAGAACAGACAGTTTCAATTATGTTGGATGTCTCATTTGTGGCTGTGTGGGGGGCTCTGTACATTTGAAACTTCCAAAAAATACATAAACTAATGTATTACATACATCACCTACTGTACATGATTGTAACTCACCTTGAACTTCTACTGGAAAAGTGCTAAATGTTAAATAATAATAATTATAAGTCCTCATAATAGAGGGATCCAAGAATGTTACATAAACCAAAAATGATATACATAATGATGAAAGTAATCTCAACCTTCACCAAAACAGACCTAAGCATCCATATCATCAGTCCAAAAATATTTAATCTAAATTCTCTGAATAAGCCTCCTGAAGATGAGATAACAAAAATCAGAAAGTTCTTCTGGATCAAAGGAAATAATAAAGGAGTATGTTTACTAAACTGGCCTAATGGTTATTGAAGGCTTAACTTTCTCAGATCATAATATCTGCCCCCACTTTGGTGTAGTTTCGATACCACCAAATGACCTCAGTGGGGTCACAGTGAATTGCTCTACTCTAGATTGAACATCTGTTACTTTCTCCATGGTGAGAAGCAAATCATCATCAGATATTGGAGATGAAGAGTGCCTTCCTTTAAGCAAGAAACCCAATTAAATGAACCTTCCGATGACCAATTCTTTTCAGGTAATTCCTTCTCATTATTTTAGAGGACTGAACATACTCCAGGATGGGGACCTGGGGAACTCCAGGGTATTGCCTTTAACCTTTCCCTGCAATCGCGGCTTTACAGATACAGCCGCCAGCGTGAAGGAAAAGGCTCTTCACGCTGGCGGCTGTACAGAGGGAGCCGGGGCCTCGCGCGAGCTTACCCGGCTCCCTCTGAAGCCCTGCGGTATGTGGGCCGGCCCCGGGTGGGCCCTTGCCAGCTGTGGGCCCTACGCCATGGCGTACATGGCGTATAGGTAAATCCGGCCCTGTCCCTGAGGAATCCTGCAATGAAGACAAAGAAGAGCTGAGACTGACAGTGAAAGAGGAGCCTTGTAAGAAAGGGTTGGATCAGTCAAGTATAGTGTCATGGATATGAAATGAGGAGAGATGTGAGATAAGGAAGGAGTTATCAATTAGGTTGAATTCAGTACTTAGGTCTAGCATAACAAGGACAATTTTTCCTCAGTTAGAGGTCATACAAATTTCATTGATCAATGCCAGAAGTGAAGCCTTTCTAGAAACTAGATTGACACTGATCAATCACTTAGTTTTTGTCTAAGAAGTTGGTGAAATAAGAGAGAAACATCTTTTCAAGCATCTTTGAAATTAAAAGCAGATTAGGCCAATTCTATAAGGTAAGTCACATGTATGATTTGCATACGGATGTGCTGGAACCTATGTGCAGCCACTTATGCCTATTCTAGGATAGACAAAACTTGCCGCGCCTAAACTGGGGCACCAGTGCATGTAAGTCATGTAATTGTATAAGTTATGCACTTCAGCCGAGGTCACACTTATTATCCTCCTAGGCCCAATCCCCATGCATGGCCTCCTGGAAGATAAGCATGATGAGCATTTAGGCACCTGCTTCCTGAGTAGTGCCTGGTGAAGCACACATGTAAGTGCCCATGCACGTGCGTATGTCCTTAAAAATAGGGAATTAGGTGCATAACTCATGTGTAACTTTCTACACCACCCATATATAATCAGTCTCATAGTGGTGCTGAATGCATGTGTTTTCTTAAAATGCCATGACGAGCATTTAAGCACTGCGGCTGAATATTTACCCATTTGATTTTACTAATATGAAGGAATGTTCTCTCGTGTAGAATGTAAGAAAATTAAAAAAGAAGCAAAATAAATGTAACATTGTTACTTACAATATTTAGGGGTATTTTTTTTTTAACTTCTTTATTTACGTTTTCAGACAAATTACAACAAAAAACAAAAAGTTACAATTAAAGTGATACTTCTCTTTAAACATAAGAGCAAGACAACAAGGCTTTAACAGCCTACCCCAACACTAACCCTCCCTTCACCATGCGATCATCATAGAAAGAGACTATAAAAAGAAAAGAAGAGGCCTACAAGGGCTATGACACAACCAAGCAGCCCTCTACTATGTGGAGATATGATTGATTAACTAATTACCGCTTAATTTAAACCATAGCATGCTTTTGAAATATAAATATGTAGGGGTTGCCACTTAAGCAAGGTAGAAGGCATGGGAGTTGTACCATAGTGTGGCATTTGTTCATATTTACAACATAAGCATAGACAATTCCACCTTGCATGACAGTTGAGATCTGCCGTATGTTTCCAATTGGCAAAAACGAGATGCAGCGCCACTCCCATCATGAAGTCAAATAAGAAATGACAATCCCTCTGTAACGACGAGATGCCAATCGTTGACCGGAAAACTATAAAAGACCACGAGAGAGTGGCCCTGAATCCCAAGACCTCTTGGATTTGGTTACAAATCAAAATCCAATAGGACTGAACATTAGGGCAGCCATATACCACATGTCTTAAAGTGCCAACATCACTCTGACAAGACCAACATTCATTTCCAACTGATTTATCCCACTTGGAAACCTTTATCAGGGTAAAATGTGCTCTGTGTACAAAGAAATATAGAGCTTGGGAGATAGAAGCAGACTGAGAGACTCTAATTAGTTTGCCCCAGAATTTCATCCACGATTCCGGAGAAAGAGTCTCCCCAATGTCATGTTCCCATATCCTTTGAGCACCAATGGACTGAGGGTTGGGGTGATGGGCAACCAATTTATAGTAATGAGAAGCCACCCCTGAAGCCTGTTATTTATTTATTTTATTTATTTAGTATACATTTGTATACCGCTACTTCCAGCGATCAGCAGCGGTTTGATTACAGATTGGAAATTGTCAAATCATGACAGGAAATTTTTTGAGATATAAACACATTGATTAGACAGGAAAGCACAGCACACAGAGAACTGTTTTACAGGGAACATGGGCTATGGAGGGTTAAGTGGCTTGCCCAAGACCACAAGGAGCACCTGTGGGACTAGAAACCCCAGTCCTTCCGGCCCAAGGTTGCTGTCCTCTAGTGGGATTTGAACCTCCAACCTTCCGGCCTGAAGTACCTTGCCCCAACAACTAGGCCACTCCTCCACTGAACCTATGATATTTAGTAATCCCCATTCTTCAGGTAAAGATTTGATATCAATAAGGGATTTCTCTAGCAATGTCTTAGCTGAATCCACTGAAAGTATAAGGATTTAGGCAAGTCAAACTCACGCTGTAGACATACAAAGGGCTTCTACCTGCCTTCAAGTATCAATTGACCTATGGACCAAATGCCCCTGCTAAACCATTGTTTCCATGCAAACAGACTGATGAATTTTTTAAAAAGGACTGTACCAGATGGGGATAAGTTTCAACATGCATTCCTTCCTAGGAATTACACTCACTAACTGCTGGAAAGCCCTTTGGGTGTCTGTTATAACCCTATGAGACTTCAACCTCTCAGAAGACACCATGCCAGGGAGGAGGCTCAAGGGGAACGGAGCAGTCTCTCTTCCAAATCAAGCCACACTGGGCGTTGCCCCTTATCCCCCTCCACCCATCTTGAATCCTGTTTTAGCAAAAAAGTACAGTGGTAGGCCTGAAAATCAGGGAAGTTCACACTCCCTCCTCTTTTTTAGACTTCAGTGTCCTAAGAGCAATTCTAGGCAGTTTATTTTTCCATAGAAATTGGACAAGAGTCCTTTCAACTTGATGATATGTTTTACTAGAAAGGAAAGCTGGCAACATTTCTAACACATAGTTCACCTTAGGAGTGATAGTCATTTTTATCACTTCAAGACAACCCCACCAAGAAAGATAGACTGGCAACCATTTCACAGTCATATTTCATACCGTGGAAAGGAGCTCCTTTTCATTATATTGCAGAGTTTCACTAAGTGGATGACAATAGTGTACTCCTAAGTATTTCACCATTTTGGGTTCCCACACAAAAGGATAATCTTCCAAAACTGCACTACAAACTGATAAATTTAAAGGGAACTCTACAGACTTTGACTAATTAATTTTGTAGCCTGATAATCCTGAGTATTGGTCTATCAACTCTAGAACAGCCGGAATAGAACTGGGCATGGTGAACAGCAGTAGATCATCAGCGTAAGCTAATTGCCATGTCAGCTATGGGCACACCTTTAACCACAAAGCTTTGTCTTAACTTTAGGGCCAAAGGTTCCAAGGCCAGATTGAAAAGGATAGATGAAAGAGGGCAACCCTGACAGGTACCACGCCCTAAGAAAAAATCTCTGGACTGAGTCACATTCACAGAAATATTAGCGCTTGGTCTCGCATACATAAGTTTAATTAATTTTTAGGAAACCCTCACCAAAACCAAACCACTTCAAGATGGCAAATAAGAAAGGCCACTCCAGTCGATCAAATGCTTTCTCTGCATCTAACGATAATCCCACCAGTGGGCCCTCTGCTCCTTCTGCACCTTCCAAAACATGACAAAACACTCTGGCATTGTCGGCTGTAGAGTGTCCCTTGGTGAAGCCACATTGATCTGGGTGAATCAAAGATATAATCAATTTGGAGAGATGACCAGCTAAAGTGGCATCAAATATTTTATAATCTGCATTTAGTAATGAAATTGGGCGGTAATTACTAACCATCTGAGAGGCTCTCCAGGGTTTTTCAAGAAATACAATATTCGCAGAGGCGAACGCTCCAGTCTGGGCCTCCCCTTTTAAAAGAAGCCTATAATATTGTTGAAGATATGGGCCTAACACTTTGGAAAAGGTTTTATAAAATTCAACTGGAAGGCCATCTGGTCCGGTAGGCTTGCCTACTTGCATAGAGTCAATAGCCTGGATAATTTCCATGACCGTAATCTGCCTATCTAGACCTGCAGCTGTTTCCTGATCCAACACCGGCCTCTTTATATTGCCCAGTAATCTATCAAAACCTTCCTCAGAAAATTCTATCTCTGGGGAGTATAGCTGAGCATAAAATTGGCAAAAGGTTTCTGCAATTTCAGAGTCCTTGACAATTAATTGTTGCACCTGAGGATCTCGCAAAGCAGTAATGCGAGAAGCTTCCTTGTGACCTTTTAACGAGTTAGCTAAAACCATCCGGCCCTGTTACCTTCCAAATAACGCCCGTTCTGCACTTGAATATTCTGTGAAGCCTCAGTAGTCAAAATCGAGCTATATCTTAATCTAAGATGCTGTAACTGTATCAGAATGTTAGGATCAGTTTTCTGACCTATGATGTGTTCCCCCGCTTTAATCTGCTTATCCAAAGCTTCAAGTTCTGCTTTACATTGCTTGGCCTGCCATATAGCAAAACTGGTTATGGTGGCCTGCATATTAGCTTTGAATCCTTCCCACCATGCCCAACCCAAGGTGTCCTAAGGTAAATTAAACTGAAAATACTCTATAGCCATCAGGATGGTCTCTCGGAACTCCTGACTACCAAGAAGAGTTCTGTCAAAATGCCAGCATATATAAGATGGGCAGCTCGTTGAGTCCAATAGGGAGAATGAGATTGCGGCATGATCAGAAATATAAGCCACATGAATATTGGACTCACTGATTCTAGAACATAGTCCTTTAGAGACTAGGAAAAAGTCTATGCATGATACCGAGTTATGAGGGGGAGAAAAAAAAAGTGTATTCTTTGTCAACAGGATGTTGCAACCGCCATATGTCTACCAGGCCTAATTCTTATATTAGAGACAAAAGAACAGGGTGTGCTTTGGGGACCTTATTAGTTTTCACTGGACTCCTGTCTAGCAAGAGGTCTAGCATGAGGTTGAAGTCTCCCTCCATAATAGTTTGGGTATCTGGACACCTCTTGCGCCAAAGCCGCAATGGAACTAAAAAAAGTAGGGCAGTCTATGTTAGGAGCATAGATATTGATTAAGGCCAATTCAGTAGATCCTAACTTAATGACAACCATTGCCCACCGCCCTTCAGTATCAGATCTGATTTGTAGTACAGTGGGGGATAGAGATTTCCTTACTAGGATGGCTACCCCATTTTATTTTATGACTGGCAGCTGAAAAAGCCACTAGTGAAAAGGGTTTTATATCTAATTTTAAAGACTCCACATTCAAATGTGTCTCTTGCAGAAATAAGAAGTCAGCACTTTCCTTGCGCCCATATAAAAAAATCCTTTTCCACTTAATGGGATTGTTAATGCCCTCAATATTCAGTGAGACTATCTTAAAGGAAGACATATTGACAATATAGCATACTGTGATAGACAAATGTTGCAGAAACATACCAGGTTGTAACATATGATTTTACATTGTTAATCCACACCTTTAAAACACTCAGAATGATAGCTACATTAATAGCCCAAGGGAAAAAACACAAGCAGAAAAAAACACCTCTTAGCAATAGCCCTTATAAAAGATTGCTCGATATCCCCCCAAATGATTCTAAATATCAAAAGCCACCAAAACCCTGGGGGGCTATAACAAACTGAACTTAGCGGGTGAGCCCAAAGGGACAAGAGAGGCATGGAGGGTGTAACTAACTAATTCACTTCAACTCCTCTGCCACTTAAAGTCTCTTATACGTACCACTACTCACCCCTGGGATAGCGTCCCCAAACCCGAGGCTCTAAAACACTAGAGCAAAACTGCCCCTACCAATACATTGTATGCTTGCTGAAGGCTACATGTAGATAAGTAAAGGCCGTTTTGCCTTACAATGCCTTGATGCCCTCCAAACCACCACAGACAACACAAAACACAAAAGCAGCAAGAAAGAAACAAAGAGAAGGACAGTGTGACCAGAGCAATACCCTGGAGTTGCCCCGAGAGAGCGACATTGAATATCAACTATGCATGATTTAAATCGCAACTTCACGACCTCAGACCAGTCAAAACACCCATATGAGAAAGCATTGAAGAACTTCTGCAAAGCTTATGTCCACCACTGATTGCAAAGCAGGTTTTCACTGCATCAACATCAACTCTTTGTCCTCCAAAAATGCGTGCAACTCCCCTGGATCATCAAAAGTCCTGGTCTGGTTGTGCAGTGTGACTCTCAAGCGGGCAGGATAAAGCAGCCCAAAACGGGCCTGCAGCTGCGATAAGCGTGAGTGTAGTGCCAAGAAACTTTTCCTCCAGTCTACCGTCACCTTCGCAAAGTCAGGGAAAAAGGGGAGTTTGTGCCCCTGATATTCCAAGGGAGAGTGTATTCTGGCTGCTTCCATTATTTGTGTGACTTGTTGAAATTGTAGAACTTTTAGAATGATTGGGAGTGGACGCTTGCCTGAAACCACAAACTGAGTAGACACTCGATGGGCATGCTCGATCTCAAAAGGCATAAAAAACTTCACTTTCAGCACACCCGGGATCATTCACAGGTACACTACCAAAAAACTGCCTCCAGTTTTGCAACTGATTCCTATAGATTTTGGGGTGCTGAATCCAGAAAAATAGCCAAAATGTTCCATCACGTCACGTTTTCTTGCAAAATTAGATTTCTTACCCATATAAGGAATGTTCACATAATTTCTTTTTAGCCGACTGCAGTTTATTTTCTTGGCCCTAAATAGAGGTTGTAATGGTTAACTAACTAGAAACACTCCCTCATGATATTTTAGAGTGTTTTGTATTCATTTTATACATTAACAGGACAATTGGGAGGCGGGGGGCTAAATCCAGTACTCGCGCTGGCGCATGTTCTTTCCTGTTCGCCTCGCCTCGTTCGCTCGCTCAAACACGGTGGTTGCGACATGAACGTTCCTGTCAAATTTCAGTTTCTTGCAAGTTCATTATTACCTTTTGTTTGCTCAGTCGTAATCCAGCAGACTGTGGACAGGCTAGAGCATGCAATGCGCGCACTGTGTACCCAGTTTGGACTACTGGGTGTATATATGTTTTAGATGATGTGTGGTCACACCCTGCACTGCCTTACCAGGGGCTGTGGTAAAGAGTGTTTGTTTAGCTGGGTTTACAAACAGTTTGAGACGTATCCTGGGGAAGGTCCTTCGACCCTTGTTAGAGTGGTCCCCAGATGTACACTGCTTGCCCCATTACAGGCATAGTGGTTCCTGTGTGACATTTGGGATAGCTGCTGGGTACATGTTCCCTGGATGGGATACTGTGGATCACAGAATACTGGGCATGTTTGACCTTGGTCAGACTCTGTCTTGCTGTTTTCCAGTTTCTGTGTTCCTATGTGCCACCTAGGCAACAGCCTAGTCTGCCCTGTGCCCCAGCTGCCCCCACTGCATGTCCTGACTGTAGCTCCCTTTGCCCCATTTGCATCATCACCATAGTGCCTTTTCCTACAGAAAATATCCACAGTGGGGTAATGGTAGGACTGAAGCTCTCCTCAGGCATCTGATGCTTACATTGCTCTTCCATCTCCAACAAAAATTCATTTTGCATTGATTCACTGTGTTACTTTTGTCTACTTGACAGCACTGCTCTGAAATACATTTTAATCTCGCCTCAGTGCTGAGTAGTCCCCTAGGAGGTTCAAGGTGGGTCTCAAAACCTTATCATTCTCCAAAGCTTTTGGGTAGCTTAGCGCCCAAAAGATCTGGGTTTTATTCCCACTTGCACACCTTGTGACCTTGGGCAAATCACTTTACCCTCCATTTACTCAGAAGAAAAGGCCTGCCAATCTACTTCCAGTCATAGCTTGCCAGAGAAAACCCAGGGGCTGCTGGGTCGCCAGGAGCCAGCATTGATTTGATGGCACTTAAAAAATTAATCTCATTTGGCTTGGCAAGAAGCCGTATATGGGTGTAAAAGAAAATAATTATTATTACACAGGTACACTACCAAAAAACTGCCTCCAGTTTTGCAACTGATTCCTATAGATTTTGGGGTGCTGAATCCAGGAAAAATAGCCAAAATGTACCATCACGTCATGTTTTCTTGCAAAATTAGATTTCTTACTCATATAAGGAATGTTCACATAATTTCTTTTTAGCCGACTGCAGTTTATTTTCTTGGCCCAAAATAGAGGTTGTAATGGTTAACTAACTAGAAACACTCCCTCATGATATTTTAGAGTGTTTTGTATTCATTTTATACATTAACAGGACAATTGGGAGGCGGGGGGCTAAATCCAGTACTCGCGCTGGCGCATGTTCTTTCCTGTTCGCCTCGCCTCGTTCGCTCGCTCGCTCAAACATGGTGGTTGCGACATGAACGTTCCTGTCAAATTTTAGTTTCTTGCAAGTTCATTATTACCTTTTGTTTGCTCAGTCGTAATCCAGCTTTATTCCGAAGTGGTTCACTACAGTTGTAGTTTGCAGTGCTGTGTATTTGTGATGGCTCACAGAGCCAGAGGTTGCGTCAACTCTCCGGACAGTTTTTGTTTTATTTGTGGGGAATATACCGTGAAAAAGCGGCAGAGGAACATTTCTGCATTTATTAAAAAAGTATATTTCGCCTATTTCGGTTTGAAGTTAGGCGATCAAGACAAACCGTGGGCTCCTCACAAAGTGTGCAAGACATGTGAGGAAGATCTACGCTTATGGATGAAAGGTAAAAAACAAGCATTTCGTTTCGGAATACCTATGATGTGGCGTGAACAAAGAGACCACAGCAGTGACTGCTATTTTTGCTCTTGCATTGTGAAGGGATACAACTTAAAAAATAAGAACGTAATAAGTTACCCCAACCTTCCCTCAGCAATTAGGCCTATGCCTCATAGCAACGAAGTACCTGTGCCTGAACCACCAAAATCGTTGGATCATATTTGTGTGGACGGTTCTGATCATGATGAGACTCATCAGATGGCTTTTCCCGATGAGTCCAGTACTTCCGAGTTTGAAACTGAACCAGATCCGAAACCTGAACTTTTCTCTCAAGCTGAATTGAATGATTTAGTCCAGGATTTAGGACTCCCAAAAGATGCTGCCCAACTGCTAGGTTCTCGGCTTAAACAGAAAAATCTATTGTCACCAGGAACGACACAATTCTTGAAGTATTTCAGCAAAGAGGAAGATTTGGTATTTTGCAACGATATATACGGAGTGATGGAAAAGTTTAAACTCAAGTATGATCCTGCTGAATGGCGGCTGTTCATTGATTCGTCAAAAGACAGCATAAAAGGTGTTCTTCTTCATAATGGCAACACATTCGCTTCAGTTCCTATTGCTCACTCTGTTATTCTCCAAGAAAAATACGAGAATTTGGCCCTGATTCTTCAGAAGATTCGTTATGATGAGCATAAGTGGATGATTTGTGGAGACTTTACAATTCTATCCATGCTATTAGGGCAGCAATCCGGTTTCACCAAATATCCCTGCTTCCTTTGCTTGTGGGATAGCCGGGCCCGCGACCTACACTGGGGGAAAAAAGACTGGCCAATTCGGGAGTATTTGAGACCCGGTGAGAAAAATGTTCTTCATGAGAGCTTGGTACCTCGTGATAAAATTCTATTACCACCTCTCCACATTAAGTTGGGTCTCATTAAGCAATTCATCAAGTCCCTTCCAAAAGATGGTGAGTGCTTTCGGTACCTTTGCTCAAAGTTCCCCCGATTTTCTGAAGCAAAGCTAAAGGAAGGAGTGTTTGTTGGCCCTGATATAAGGAAACTCATTTCAGATGGAGCATTCGCTGAAACGATGTCTGAGAAGGAAAAAGAAGCCTGGGATTCCTTCAAGGATGTTGTTCTCAAATTCTTGGGGAACAGGCGGGATGGATGAGAACTATAAGGATATTGTTGCCAGGATGCTCAATGCCTTCAAAGAACAAGGCTGTAACATGAGCCTGAAAGTCCATTTCTTGCACTCCCATGTGAACTACTTTCCCGAAAACTTGGGGGCGTACAGTGAAGAACAAGGTGAAAGGTTTCACCAGGACATCAAGGACGCAGAGAGAAGGTACCAAGGAAGATGGAACACCACTATGATGGCTGATTTCTGCTGGTTGCTGCTGCGGGAAACCCCAGATGAAAAATATGCCAAGCAGCGCACCAAGAGAAGCATTCGGGGGAAGAAGAAACGGGCCCACCAGGAGATTGATTGACCCAAGAATGACTTTAAAATCTAAACTGTGTTGACAAATATTGTGTTTTTACTAAACTTTGAAATAAAAATTTGCTAGTTATTACCACAGTGTCGGATCTCATTTATTAGAATTTTATTTTCACACCATCGGGTGTTTGTCTTCATGTATTGCAATGGTGCGGTTTGCGTTTTCTATTATTACATACATACCTGTACAACATTTTTTTGCACATTTCTTTGCTTTGCTTTGTGTCTAACCTCGCTCTTATATGCTCAATGTTTGTGCACATGTATGTGGCTGTTTTAAGTGCAGACAATTTTGCTACCATCACAGTGTGTTTTGTTGACATTACTCTATTCTTATGTGCTGCCTTGTTACAATTTTCTTTATTCTTATTTGAATAACTACTAAACAATTAGTATAAAGAATTCATCCAAGAAACTTTTATCTCGATCGCACTCAATCTGAAACGTTCACCTCAAACTGCTAACCCAATGTAGCAAAAAATCTGTACGTGATGGAGCAAATTGGTTACCAGATTTGGATTCAGCGCACCAAAAAACATAAAAATCAATCGAAACATTAGAGGCAGTTTAAAAAAAAAATTTTTTAGTGTACCTGTGTTATAAAAAGGCCAGCATATCTGGACCTTCAGCTCCCAGAGGAACTCTCAGGATTCTAATGTTATTTCTTTAAATGCAATTGTTGCCATCTTCCAACTCTCTTTGCTGTGACCGGATCAGCTTTGCTTGCTTCTCAATGGCCCTGAACCACTCCCCATGTGTTGCCATCACAATCTTCGCCTTCTCCAATCTCACCATAATTGACTCCAAGTTGTTTTTCAAGGCATTAATATCCTCCTACATTGGGTTCAGCGAGTCTCCGTTTGATTTGATCATGTCGGATCTCAGCAAGAGGTTCGTGCAAGGCCTCAGGACAATCTCGGATGACCGCCATTTTGTGAGGTGAGAGAAGCTCCATTTTGGTTCTCTTTGCGCTGGCATTTTGAGTTCCTTGGTAATCCAGACATGTCGGTTTGGGGCCAGACATATCCAAAGTCGACTGATTCCAAAATAGGTAGGATCTGCTTAATTAAAGGCTGCAGAAGTCAGGATTCTTGACCATTACTCTCCGGAGCATAGCTCTTACACGTCCATCTTGCCTGGAGTTAGACTTTGCCACCCCCCCCCCCCCCCCGTTTAGGGGTATGTTTACTAAACCGCGGTAAAGGAGCAAGTGTGCAGTTAGTGCATGCTATCGGCACACTTGCACCCTTAGCGTGTCCAAAATGCTGCTTTAGCATGTGCTAATTTTACGAACAGCGAAAAGTGCCCTATGGGCGGAGATAAGGCATGCATGGGGCAGAGAGTGGGGGTCAATGGGCGGGAAGTAGATGGTAACAAAGCGTGCTCCCTTAACGCCGATTGCGAGAACCTGCCAAAAGGCGCCTTAACGCCAGGAACCCTAACGCATATCAAAACCTTGCGGGAAAGGCACCTTGCGGAGGTGAGCGAGACTGATTAATGTGTGCAATGTGGCAAAGAGACAGGGGAGCCCAAATTAGTGATAGTAGTGCTTCATTAACAGCAATAGCATAGTGCCCAAATATAAAAGGGCACTATGTTGATAGTGCAAATGGGGGCAAAGGAGGTGGCCCATGGGTCATGCAGTGGGGGCTGCTGGTGCACAGGGGGGACCAGGCAGCTGCCTAGGTGGCACATAAGAACATAGATTTTGAAACTATGCCAGTGTCAGACCAAGGTCCATTATGCCCAGTACCCTGTGTCCAATCGTGGTCAATCTAGGTCACAATTACCTAGAAGTTTCCCCAAAAGACACACAGTATCCACAATGCTTGTAGTGGGGCAAGCAGTGCATATCCCAGGTCCTCTTTAGCAATGGTTTATGGATCTTTCCCCGAGAACCTGTCCAAACATTTTTAAACCCAGCTACACTAACAGCTTTTACTACATCCTCCAGTAATGGACAACAGGGTTTGATTACGCATTGACTGAAATAATATTTTCACCTAGAAGACCCAAATGGTTTACAGTGTAGCTGCATTGCAGGTCCCCTAGTCTGTCCACATTCTGATGGCATAAACAAGCGACCTACGTTTACCTGTTCCACTCCAGTCAATAATTTTTAGACCTCTATTATATCTCCCCTAAGCTGCCTTTTCCCCAGGTTGATGAGCCTCAACCTTTTTTGCCACTCCATAAAGGGGTATTCTGCCATCTGCATTACCATCTGTGATGTCCGTCATGATCCCACAGTGACTGTGGTGGTACACAGTCATGTTACTGCTACGGAAAGGAGATGTGCCACATGGGGTTGTCAAAAGGTCCTGGCACCCCAGGCAGAGATCCTGGCTGAACCCACCCCCTGCTGACACTAAACCCAGCTGTGGGGGGAAGAGGGCGATAGTGCCAGCATCTGTAGCCCTCCAGGTAGCTGTAATATGAAGGTGCCCAGGGGACTACCACAGCAGTGGCTGTCATCCTCCCCCCCCCCCGAAACAACAGTGATGGGGGTCCCTGCAGAGATAGATGATTGAAGGGGGGAGCTATATGGCCATCCATGACCCCCCATCTGGATCTTGCACCCTAGGCACCTGCCAACCTGCATATTGGATGGGCTAGGACTGCACACCACCAACAAGGACAGCACACGGTCATGTCAGCATGGTATGGGGGTGTTGGCGGAGGGGGCAGCGGAACCCACCATGCCCTAGTCCTGTGTACCATGCGCATTGCAACATGTGCCATGGTCTGTCTGATATGAAGCATGTCAGCTCCAGGGAGTGCTATATCTGTATGTCTTCACTGTGGCTCAATGCACCCAGTTGGTGTGTATATGAGCAGACAGTCACAGGTTTGGGTCTTGGCTGTGGGTTGTGCATTGATTGTTCCTGTGGCTAAACTTTAGCCCACAGTGCAGGTATGACACCAACATGTGCAACCCCCAGTGAATCAGCCAGCAAGGGTGCAAACCCCCAATCAGCCACACAGACAGGCTCCACTATCAACAGCTGGATGGAGAGTCAGGCTGATAGCACTGGCACATTGAGCGGGCATTAATATCAGAGCATGCTACTAGCTGCTGCACAATGAGCACACATTAATAATGCTCGAGTTGATATCAGGACCAAGGTGGCAGGCAGGAATGCCAGCCATCCCCATTTTTGCAGTGTGTCAATATGAGTGTCAATATGAGTGTGTGTGTGTGTGTGTGTGTGTGTGTGAGTGTGTGTGCCTCTGTGTGTATGTGCATGCCTATCCATTGTTTTGTGGCTTTCTACACCTCACTGAACCTCTCAGTGCCTAGCGTTAATCTGAAAATGTACATGATGAGGCGTAAAGTATTGTAGGTATGGCATGATACAGGGCGGATTGGCCAGGATGTGTCTGCATCAGAGGTAGGGTTAATGGCTGAGAAGTCGTAGTGGCCATCTGCCACATTCATGGACTGGGTGGCCACAGCATGTCATGCTGGGAGGGCACTCTCACTCTGACTGAGCAGTGACCATGGCACGGCTATGTATCCATATAGTGCTATATAGGGTCTTGTTCCAATGATGTGAGTGCAAATCATGTCTTGAGGACCTGATCACTGAATCAAATGCTGGGTGTCCATGGCTTTTATCCCAAGCTTGGGTGCACATGGTCGCTCTGTGCACTGGACTGTCCACAGTTGGTATGTGTATGGCTGGAAAACCCAGTGGTGGGCAGCAGTCTGACTGTGCTTGCTGTGGGTGATTGTTAGACCTTGATGGTTGGGACCTGAGGTGTTCCAGGCCTACTCCCTGTGGTAATGTAGTGCCATCAGGACTCTAATAATAACCCCATACAAGCCTAGATGCCCCCCTGCACCCCAAGTAGTTGGCATTCATGGCATCAACAGTTTAACAGTGGGTATTGGCATGCACTGTTATAGGAGGATCCCTGTCCAACAGGTGTGGATTACAGGGCCAGATGTGATTGGCACATACAGCATGCTGCAACTAACAGTGTGACTAGCATATTGCACTGCAGACAATACCAGTGACACATTGGCAGTGATGGGAATCTGCAGCACAAGCAGCAGAGACCACCTCTAGCACTGCAAGTTCTGGGGACCAGGTGATGGGTACACATCCTCACCCTCAGAGTGACCACAGAAACTGCTCAGTAGCACAGTTTGTAGCTGCTCTGTGCTTGTATCACACACTGTCAGTGCATCTTACTGAGCTGAGGTGATGGATAAGTGTATTCTCCATTTGGTGATCAGCTGTAGACTACTGTTCTTCATGTGCACTGCATCATGCGTACTGGTGGGGTTACCCTATACCAGCACACACAGCAGACATTTTAGGCAGTGACCTGCAGTCTCTTTGTATCCAGCCATTGCTGCATAGAGCCTTGTGGAGGTGTAGCCTACTGGTTAGTGCAATGACACCTCCCCCACCAACCTGGATTTCTCTCCCCTCAATACCTGCCTATTACTCATTACTACTTGGCTAACCTCAAACCACCACCTCAACACATCCAAAACGTGTGCAATGTGGTTTACCTTTGGTGACCCTCAACCAGCCATCTCCCCTCTCCTCTTTGATACCCCAAACCCCTTATTATATTCACTTCGATACTTAGGTGTCACTCTGGACCCTGACCGTTCCTTTCATGCCTACATCTCCTCCCTTCCACGCTGTTCCCACTACTACCGTCGCCAGATTCGAGCCATCAGCCCAGTGCTTTCTCCAGCTTCTCTCACAACCCTTTTTCTCTCTCTGGTAATCCCACGTTTAGACAATTGCAATGTTGTTTTTACTGGCATTCTGCAACACCAGCTCCACCGTTTACAGTTGATTCAAAATACTGCTGCTTGAATCCTTATGCACAACGCTCGTTCCAGCCACATCACACCCTCCCTTTTCCACTTACATTGGCTTCCACTCCCCCACCATATCACCTTCAAGCTATTAACTCTAACTCTAAGGTCCTTCACATGCACACCTCTCAATACCTAGCGGATTCCATACAGTTTTGCCTAATGCCCCGCAGTCTCCGGTCCTTATACACCAATCATCCTGACCTCCCCTCCCCTGCTCGTGCTCATTTAGAGCAAACCGGGCACTCAGCATTTTTCTTCCTAGCGCCATCATTCCCAAACTCCCTTCTTCCCCCAATCTGTCAAGGAAAATCATTCCGCAAGTTCAAATCCCTCTTCAAGACTCATCTCTTCTGTACAGCCTACAACCTCTCCTTTCCTGACCCCTTCTCGTCTTCTTCCCCTTCTGCTTAAACTCCTCTCTCTCTCTTTCCTAGGCTCTGGTATGATTGTGTGCTTTCCTATTTGATACTGTAGTTCTTTTCTGTTTCTGGCTTTGGCCCCTGCTATTTTATATTGTTGTAAACCGCCCAGAGGACCCCCAATGGGAGGTCTATCAAGCATTGTAATAAAGATAAAGAAGTTTAAATCCTACTTGTTCTTTTTGTGACTGTGTGCTACTCAGATCATTTTCATGCCAGTAACAGTCAGGGCTCTGCATATCGGTGCTGCCAGTCCATACCACCATGTACAGTCATGTCTTCTTGTGTAAGCTGCTACACCATGAGCTAACACTGGTATTCTTTTCTGCATTTTGGCTCTTCGCACTCGCCTCTCCTGTGCCTGATCTGCACGTCACCACTCCTACTCTGTCCTCCTGTCGCTGCAAACATCCTGCAACTTCTGGCTCAGCTGGCGGACACATCTTCCTCATCCTATGCCACATACTGACATTGCAGCACTTTAAATTGTCATAACCCTGTGCATCAGTACAGCTACCTCCCACATGCGCGTCTGCTTTTCTGGCTGCCACGTAGGGTGCCCACCGATATGGCTGGTCCATCAGCTCCCACCTGTCCTTCCTTCCTTCCATCACCTTTACATTGACTTTCCTTGGTTCTATATCCAGTGTTAGGGGTACAGCCGTTTTTGTGCCTTAAGGTGCATGCTTGTCACCTTAAAGTACCTTAAAGCCCTTAAAGCACCTTAAAGCACGTTTTGTCACCTTAGAGCACCTTAAAGCATGTTTTCCACCTTAACATGCCTTAAGATGCTGACACCTTAAAGCCCTTAAGGCACCTTAAAGCACATTTTGTCACCTTAGAGCACCTTAAAGCATGTTTTCCACCTTAACGTGCCTTAAGATGCTAACACCTTAAAGCCCTTAAGGCACCTTAAAGCATGTGTGTCACCTTAACGTGCCTTAAGATGCTTGCTTGTCACCTTAAAACACCTTAAAGCCCTTAAGGCACCTTAAAGCACATTTTGTCACATTAGAGCAGCTTAAAACACATTTTGTCACCTTAACATATGATGTCCTGTTAACGTGCATTAAATGGCCAAGGCACTTTGTTTAACTTGTGTTAAATGGCCCATAGGGCGCTTTAAGCCGGAACGCCCCCTACCTGCCCAACACCTTTTTCAGCCTGTTACCTTAGCGCAGTTTAGTAAACATATCCCCTTGTCTCTACATCAGAAACCACACTTATATGTGTGACACTCTCCATTGGGGTTTTTTAAAACCTAGCTGAGAGGCGGAGCTACTTATGTAGGTTCATCTTGCCTAGTGATCTTGGGCAATCATTAGCTGTTTTAAAAAAACACCAAATTTCTTAGATTAATATTGTGATAAAGGAAAATGCTAGTGCTCTCACTTTTGTAGGTACAGTTTATTTCCACATATTACTCCTGAGTCTATCCCCGTTCACCCTCATCCTTTATCCCCTCATAGCAGAGCTTGCTTTCAATTGAAAGAGACTGTCTTCTTGTGCATTTATGCCATAGAGCTATTTAAACATCTCTATCATATCTCCTCTATCTGCCTTTCTTTTAATGTATACATATTAAGATCTTTAAGTCTGTTCACAGATGCTTTAGAACAAAGACCACTAGCCATTTTAGTAGCCACCCTGTACACTGATTGCATCCTATTTATGTTCTTTTGAAGGTGTGTTCTCCAGAATTGCACACAATTCTCCAAATGAAGTCCACCAGAGACTTATACAGAGGCACTATCATCTCCTTTTTTTCTGCTAGCCATAACTCTCCCTATGCACCCAAGCATCCTTCTGGTTTTCACCATCACCTTTTGTACCTGTCTAGCCAGCTTAAGATCTTCAGAAACGTTCTTGTGGGGAGAAACAAGATGGCATCTGACTAAGCTTGCAGCTCTTATTGCTCCAGGCGTTGCCAGCATGGGCAAGAAAAGAAAGTTCAAGTTTCTACCCTCCAGTGTTGGACCTTCCACGTCAGGGACTCTGAAATTTATTGGATTGTGGTTTGGGTTTAGTCTCTCGAGATGAAGCTTTAGCGGGGCTGGCTGTGTTCCAGACATCTTCCTTGAGTGGGGCATCTCTTAGCCCCGAAGACATGACTGCCCCACTGACTGGACTGGCTGTTTCATCTAAGGGACTGGAAGTTATGGTTCTGACAACAGCTTCTCCGATGGGTGGAGGGCCAGAAGAGAGCATGGAGGGGGCTTCTGCAGCAGCGTCATCCACATTGGAACAGCAGGGGGCTGTCGTCTAGCACTGTTGCTGTGAAGGAGTTTGGCCCCGCAGCAGGGAAAGAATCGGCACTTCCAGCTCCAGCGGTACTACTGAAACCTACAGTCGTAACATGGATTCATTATGGGAGGCAGTGGTTACAGTCAACTCATCACTCCTGGCAATAGGGAGGTACTTTTTCTTAAGATTTGGTTAAATTGAAGGATCTGAGACAGGTGCTATCTCAAGAACAGACAAAAAGTGCTACTAGCCTGGATCTCCTGGAATCCCATCATGGTGAGCTTCAAGAATTAGTGAGTGTCCAGATTAAAGATTCTTCCATTATGGCACACAATATGGAGTATCTGGAAAATGTGTCCAGATGAAACAACCTTCGATTTGTTAACTTTCCCAAGCCTCCTCTTCTCGCTCCTGCTTAGATGGTTAAAAAGTATCTTCAGGAGGTACTGGGTATGTCTGGAGAAAATATACCACCTATCACTAGAACACAATATTTGTCCATGAGGCCAGAGGCCGCGTCTGCTGAGGAAGAACAACCACAACCTCCTCAAGGGTTTTCGGATTTAATAGCATTCCTAGAGAGCTCCCTGGACATATTCATGGGTCGGACCACTCTGGTGGTTAACTTTGCCCTTGAGATGGACCAGAATAGTGTGTTGCATTTATATTTTCGAAATATGCACATATTGTTTTTGGGTGCTAAGATACAAAATGTTTCCTAACTTTTCAAGGACCACCCAAAGAAGACACAAAGACTTTTTGGAATTGAAATCCAGGGTCCTTGCTCTGGGTGGGTCTTTTCTGTTAAAATTTCCTTGCAGGTGCATAATTTTCTTGGATGGTAAACAATTTATTTTCTTTGACCCAAAACAATTTGGTAACCTTTTTGCTAAGCTGTGAGGGGATAGCCATGGCATAACTGCAACTAAATCTGGCTGTTTCATCTAAGGGACTGTGAATTTTTTTCTTTCCTTGATTTATTTTTCCTATTTCTTGTTTCTCCAGTAATGTGGTCTAATATTGATATGAGGATATGAATGTTCTTTTTCCCTTACTGATTGTTGTGGGGAATTCTTCTTTGAACTGTATTTGCTAAAATCTTTGTGGATTTCCTTATTGTTTTTGTTGGGAAAAATTTATTTGTAAAAATTGATAAAGAGTAAATAAAAAAAATCATCAGAAACAATCATACCCACTATGACATCAGAAACACTTTCCCCATTGGTAAGTATGGCCCCTTCATGTGTGGGTTCTGATTCCAGTTGCCGGAATAGTTACATAAGAACATAAGATATGCCATACTGGGTCAGACCAAGGTCCATCAAGCCCAGTATTCTGTTTCCAACAGTGGCCAATCTAGGTCTCCTTACTTCTAGATGACACTGCAGCAAGGATGTGCCAATCAACATCCGGCATATCAAATTCACATATTAGTAGCACGTCTCCTTTCATGGCAATAATGTGTATGCCATCTATAAAATCCCCATCCACTTCTTCTCTCTGTGAAGGGGATCTGTACATCACACCAATACAAATGGATTTCCCTTTCCCTCTTTCTAGTTTAACCCACAGTGTCTCCTCACTCCCTTTTAAGCCCTGTAATTCTATAGCTTTAATATTATTTTTTACATATAGTGCCACTCCTCCCCTTCTTCCTACCCTGTTCTTCCTGAATAAAGTATAGCCCGGTATAATCACATCCCAGTCATGGATTTCCGTGAACCATGTCTCTGTGAGTCAAGTAAACCTCTTCCATTAAAGCCTCAACATCTTGGATCTTATTTACCATACTGCACACTGCTTTTCAGATATTGCTCCTTTATCCACTTCTACAGAGGTATGTAATGTTTCATTTACCAGGGGGCTTTCACTTACCTGGGGGCTGTCTTCATCCATCCACAACGAATCTAGTTTAAAGCCCTCTTTAGAAGATTAGCCAGTCTGCTGCAGAAGACACTTAGACCCATTTTAGACAGATGGATGCCATCTCTGCTCTGTAGCCCTTGTAACATCATCCCTAAACATGCCTGGGGCATATGTAAATACAGACATGGGGAAATTCCATTGGCCACTTGCAGCCCTTGCATGAAATTTAAGATACACATTTACTTTTCTTTTTCATCCACGCCACGCCTCTGCACCCCATGACATGCTCCAACATGCCCCTGGGTGACTTGTACATGATTGGGTCAGACACATGTAGGGTGTTATTTTAAAAGTGCAATTATTTGCACTTTGCTTGTCAGCAAATGGGTATGTAGATATCCAAATCACAATGACATCTCCAGAGACATTTTAGAAGCCTGGTCTGTGGATGTCACCAGTGCGAGGCATCCAAGTCTCAATGGGGTATGGTGGAGACATGGCAGAGGAATTCCTAAGAACCTGAGCCTTATCTCAAAAATGCCCCAGATATCCCAAATCACATATAAGGTTAAGCCTGCTGCAGGCATGAACAGGCAATTGCAAAGTGCTCACTTTGTCAGGTAAATTTCTGGAAGGTGTGGACAAGGAACTACACTAATATCCCCTATATTTTTACTCTATGTCAACAAACCCTGACTGGGAAAGAGGGCTCATGCTTTTACTTTGCTATGCTACTGGATGTCCCCTTATGCTAGCTTCCCCGACTCATGAGTCCCTAAATGGGGGAATTGCGTACACGTCCATGTTAGGTGCATCTATGTTCCTGAAATCAGCTGGAGACATAGATGTCCCTGGGGGGTTTTCTGCACATTCTGCCGTGGATGTTCCCGATTTAACTTGGATGTCCTTTCTAACATCCCCCTCGTAAATTCTGGCTTTTCTGAAATGGCTTTTTGGACATCAATGTACTTTGCATGTATGAAATGTCATTTTCACATGTACAAATCACAAATGAGGCTTTAAAATAATCCCCTTAGTGTGTAGCTTTATACATTTTCCTGAATGTAGATGATGTTTTAACATGGAGAAAACAGCTATTATAAACTTGAGTAGATTTATACAGGATTACAAGTGAGCACAAATAATTTTTGTGGTCCACATATTGGCATGCCCAGGGACATAGTTCAGGCAGAATGGGTGTTGAGTTGCAAATGTATATACATATTCTATAAGATAGATAGATAGATATCAAGGAGTGCATGAACATTTTCACACCTGTCTTAGAGCAAGTGTAAATTTATGAGAGACCATTTGTGCAATAATAGAGATAGTTCTAAGTGCCTATTTTACAAGAGTACATAGGCACCTATTTTTGCCCTGTAGGCATAAAGTAGACATATTTTTGGAAACTTATACAGAAGTCATGTTATCAAATTACCCCTTTTGTAAAAGAAAATGCAAGTGTTATCACTTTACCTTTTCTACCTAATCTTCATTTTAAATTGATTTTATGCATTGTAATTTATTCTATGCAAATTGTGTGCTTTAAAATGAGAAACATGTGCAAATAGGTTGTTCTGTGTGAAATGCTTCAGGCTTCAGCAGCTTAGCATTACAGAATGATATACAGCATAGCAAGACCCTTTTGCCTGCCTCATCAACTTAAGACAAGATGGATTTGCATACCACTCCGTTATTGTGAAACAAAATATTCTACAAGGCTGGAGTGATTAACCAAGTTTGTACAGACAATATTTCATGCTGTTGACAAGTCTTTAAATGCACCAGATCATTTCACTCCATATCATATCTCTAATTCTGCATTGTCGCCAGGGTCATAACCAAGGCTTTTTCTGGGGGGGTAAGCGGTGGTGCAGAATACTGCTACCTTTTTCATTGCCTGCTAAAATGACCCATGTTCCTCATATATTAATAAATTAGTCCTTCATATGAGAACCCAAACCTTTTCTTCTAGGTAAAAAGCACTGATTTGTTCCTAGAAAAATGCCTTGGCCATAGTTACTGTATGCGAGGAAAAGTCATCCAGAATCCCAAAGCCCTATCGGTATGGATACAGAACTGACATGACAGCGTATGCTGGCAGTGGAGAAGAAGAAAGATGATTGCTTTACTCCTTATACCATCTGGTTTGGGCAAGATTATGGAGAGAAGAATAAAGAACTGGAAATCAAAGTGGTGGAAAAGAGAGAGGAGCAGGTTCAGTTGGGGCATGTTTGCACAAATAAGCTTGCTTGCCTGAGGTGCTAAAATGCCTGATTATGATTCTGGTTTTCATTAATATTATGGTAGTTTGTTCATAAAAAGTAATCTAAGACTGTGATATTAAATTTTGTTAGCATAATTTTATAGTGTGATTCAGATTACAGATGTGATCCTGAAGTGCCCTTCATAATAATATCTAGCACTTTTCCAGAAATGAAAATTTGCAAGTCAATGATGTTATAGAATAAACTTACTAAATTATAATACATGAAACCTGAACAAAAGCATTCATTTAAATTAACAAATTCACATTTTTAGAGCTTTGTATTTATTTTAGTATTTAACTCATGTCTTTCCAGCTGTAGTTCAAGGTGAGCTAAAATCAGGTGCAGTAGGTATTTCCCTGTCCCAGAGGGCTTACCATCTAAAGTGTATTAGGTTTTTCACTTAATGTGTGTTTAGTGATAAAACTAACTTGCATTAATTTCAAAGCCTCCATGTTAAGTGTCATGGCTCTGGCAGCATGTTCCCAGCAGTTACCATGGGGCTGCGTACCGCAGCGTGCAGAACAATTACCGTGGATGCCCCTACCACCACCCATCGAGGTGGCATGAAGTGAACGCATTCTAATTGCAACATTGCCAGTTAGTGCACAATATGTTCTAACTGCTAATTGCATTGTGTTCTCCATGCTTACTTTCTGCAGCTAACCTGCCTATTCCCTACCCTAGCATGCAATTTGTAGTTAGCGCATGGCTCAGCACGTGGTAACTGTCATGCCCCCACTAACAGTTACTGTGCATTGCTGTGCACCAAAACCATACTGTTTAGTACACTTTAGTAAAAGGGCCCCTAATTTTGTACCCGAGGCAATGGAAGGATTAAGTGACTTGCTCAAGGCCACAAAGAGTGCCAATGGGATAAATAGCATTTTGGTTCTGAAAACATCTGTTTGTATCTTGCTTTGGATCACAAGGAAAAAAGAGCTGTGATGTCATGTAACAGTGAAATGATGGCATTATGTAAGGTATATGTGTTAAATGGCAAAATCCTTCATTATTTGCCGTTAATGCACATTAGTTTACTTCACTGTGAGCTACATAGAAACATGATGGCTAATAAAGACCATACAGGCTATGCAGTCTGCAAATGCCTGCAACATATTTCATTATTATAGAAATTTAATATCACAGTTTTTATTTAACTTTGTATGTCTTTAACTTTATTCCAGGACATGTGCTCCTTATTTGCCAGCTTGAACCCTACAGAATACCATGTGTCTACCTCAAGAGTTTGACTAGCAACATTTTGTTGCTGGCAGCCTATGAGGAAGGAACAACTAGGGTTGTTCCTCCCCCCCCCCCCCCCCATCCACTGGTCCCCCCCCCCATCCAATGCGAGATACCGATGATAGCCCTGGTAGGTTTGGGAGTCTCTTTGAGGGGTGTGAAATCTGTATAACGTTGGCTGGACATTGAGTTGTCTAGCTGAAAGTTATGCATTGAGCAGCCTCAAATTTAGATTAAAAAAAGAGGTTTTTCTGTTAATTCCAAAGTTAATTGCAATAAATTTTATATGTTGATTATAAATAAGGATATAAATATCTATCTATCTATCTATATGTGTATGTTGGGCCAATCTGTGATTCTATTCAGGATCATCCATGGTATCACTACAGAGGCAGTCACACCCAGGGCTGGCTGCAGAGATGGTTCAAAGTGTTGGCATCCTAGACAAACATTTAGCTTTATATCAATCTGTGATTCTATTCAGGATCATCCATGGTATCACTACAGAGGCAGTCACACCCAGGGCTGGCTGCAGAGATGGTTCAAAGTGTTGGCATCCTAGACAAACATTTAGCTTTATATTCCCCTGGCTGTTAAAATCTTTTGTTTAGCTTTGAATGCTTAAGCTCTTTGCTGACCCCAGAAGTTGCCACCTTAGGTGACTGCCTAGTTTGCCTGGTGGTTACACCTGCCCTGGTCACACTATGTAGAGTGTACCTGGCAGAAACATAAATCGTGCACCAATCCTTTTCTCTGGTGGAAAAGCCTTGGAATTTATAAATTATTCAATCTGCAAAGAGGGATTATCTCTCTAAACTCATAAATTCTCATACTTCTCCTAAACAGTTTTTTAGCATAGTGGAGAAATTTTGGGGGCAATCATATTCCTCCAGTACCCCAAATGGTTCCCCTTCTGCCAATGATTTTACAGATTTTTTGTCTAATAAACATACTGAGCTACAGGCTACCCTTTGCTCCCCGTCCCTGATTCTCCACCTCATAATGAGTCTGGTCCTCGCTCCTTGGCAGTCATTTAATGTTCCCTCTACCACCATGCTAGAGGGCATATTTTATCTGCCCTAAAACTGTCTACCTCAAGCTTAGACCCACTTCCTGCTGCTTTACTGAAGGACCCTCAGCTAACTCTGATTCCTCCCATCAAGACCATGATTCTTTCTAGTTTTGTACAGTGTCTGGTATCTTCGTCTCAGAAATCTGCACTCATTCACTCTGTTACCAGTTGCCTGAATAGTTCTCCCAGTAGAGAATCCAGGATTTCCTTACTTCTAGATGATACTGCAGCAGGAATGTGCAATCAACATCTGGCATATTGAAATCCCCTATCAGTAGCACTTCCCCTTTCCTGGCAATGCTGCGTATGTCTTCAATTAATTCTCCGTCCACCTCTTCCTCCTGTGAGGGAGGATCTCCTCTCTCCCTTTTTTTTTTTTTATTAGGTTTTAACAAAATACATTATACAAAATAATGAAAAGAAATAGATATTCCATCTCATAACAAATCTGAAGAAAAGCAAAGATACAAAAATGAACATCAATGGAGCCCACATCAAGAGAGCGCAAACTGTAGCCTCAATTTAGAAAACATAACATCCAGCAGGATGAAAGGCAAACAAGTCCCGAAGGACCACAATATAGGAGGTATTACACATCTCCAACCCCCCCCCCCCCCCCCGAGCCCAATTTATCCGCTAAGAATCTTTCTAGATGGGACACATCCTGAAAAATATAAGAAGCATTATCATAGTTTATAACACATCTACATGGGAATCGTAAAAAAAAGGAAGCCCCAATCGCTAACACACGAGGTTTAAGAGCCTCTCTCCCTTTTAAGCTCTGTAGTTCCAAAACTTTAATATTATTTTTTACATATAGTGCTACTCCTCCTCCCCTTTTTCCTCCCCTGTCCTTTCTAAATAAAGTATAGCCTGGTATAGACACGTCCCAGTCATGGTTTTCTGTGAACCATGTTTCTGTAACTGCCACTAAATCCAAGTCAGCCTCTTCCATTAAAGCTTCAACATCTGGGATCTTATTTCCCATGCAATGGGTATTTATACACACCACTTTCCATATACTGCCCCTTTTATCCATTTCCATAAAGGTATTTCATATTTCACTTACCTGAGGGCTTTCTTCACCCATCCCCACGGAATCTAGTTTAAAGCCCTCTTCAGTAGATTAGCCAGTCTGCTGCTGAAGACACATTGGACAGATGGATGCCATTTCTACTCTGAGTATCCTACCAAGGCTATTGGATTCACACACATGAAACACACCAGTGGCACACTGGGTGGGGGAGGGGGGACAAACAATAGCTAGTCAGGGGTAGCAATACAGATAAACGGGCTGAGAGATAATTCCGGGACCAAAAAGGTTGCTGGCATTGGGTCAAGCACAGACATACTTCAGTATCAGTCATAAGGCATAGCCAAGCCTTCTTCCAGTAGCGTGCAATGATGCTTTGAGCTGCAAAGAGCATACAGTTGGATAGGCAGTGCGGTCCCTCTGGTAGGGTATCAGGGGGAAGATTCCCAACACAGAAGAATCAATCAATAGGGGGAATGTCACTCTGAGGGCCTGATAAATGATCTGGTGCACTCAGGACTAGAAAAGCTGTAGCCTAAGACAGGACCACCACATATGGTCAAGGTCATCCTGCCCCCCCATAATTCCTCCAGCAGAGAGAATCATACCCCCTCCCCCATCGGAATAGATTAGTCAGAGTTATATTCACATTAGATTGTGAAGATGTGTGTTCATGAGGTCAGGGATATCGAACAAGAATGAACATATTGATACATCTCATCCCAGAATTCCTCTGGTCTATCCCCAATGCACCACTCCAGCTCCCCCTGTGGGTGGGAATCCATGTAGGAGTAGGAGAGTTCATAGTGAAAGATTTGTATAAACGGGCAAGAAAGGACTTCAGCTGTTTGAACTCAAAAAGGACTCACTTCCATTTTCTGGGAGGGTGCAATACTTCTGCAGTTTCGGGGAGAGCTCCAAAACAATGATGCAATTGGAAAAATTGGAAAAAAGTCAGCAAGGTACCCCACAGCGCCTCCAGTTGATCTTTGGAGGTAAAGGAGGAGACCTCAAACAGAAGGTCCAATCTGAGGCCCAGGGTCCTCCCACCAAAATCTCTTACAAAGACGAAAGTCAAAATCAGGCTGTAGGGGGCGGAGCCTGATGTCCAGCGGGTAAGACGCTTTGCGCTGAAGCTCCCGAGAGGCCTACTTAGAATCCTGACTTAATACCTATACAAACTTACTATTTCGCTCCGGGCTGACCGGGGTACCTCGGGGGGGATGGCGGCCCATAAACCAGCGCGCTTGGACTTCGGGTCTCCTTCTTCTTCTCACGGAAAACGCTCCAAAACAGAGGTGTCCTCCCCACAGAAGATGGTTCCATTTCGTGAAAACCCCGAAATGCACCTGGAGATTTTGGAGGAACTACGCGGCGTGAAGGAATTGGTGCAGTCCAATGGAGAAGCGCTTAGAGCCCTGCGAGAAGACTTTGGAGTGCTCCAGGACCGACTTGAAAGTCTCTCATTACGGCAGGACAATATGGCGGGGGTCCTCGATTCGCACGCGGTGCGCTTGGGCGCACTGGACAAGGCCGAGCGCCAGATACAGAATCTGCAAAAGGAGTTAGAAGATAGCAATAATCGAGCCCGTCGCAACAATGTGAGGCTCATTGGAATTCCGGAGGGGGCGGAAGCGGGAGATATGAGAGAATTCCTGCTCAAAATTCTTCCCTCCTTGCTGAAGATCACCTTTCATAAAGAATTGGAAATCGATCGTGCACACCGTGCTCCTACCCACATGGCGCTCAACCGAACGACCCCCCGGCCTATTATCTTTCGCTTGCTACGATATCAACAAGTGGAACAAATTTTAAATGCTGCCCGGGCGAACCATCATTTGGAATTTGAAGGTCACAAAGTCTCCTTCTTCCCTGACTTGGCAAAGCCTACCGTTGACCGACGGAAGAAACTCCTTGCTTTTCGCCCTCGACTTCAACAGCTACAGGCTCGCTTTGGCCTGTTGTATCCCGCGAAACTCCGAGTGACTCTCCACAACCAAACCAGGACATTCGAAGATCCTGATCTACTATCAACATTTTTAGACTCCAAAGAGGCAGAGCAGATGCGCTAATCCAACGACGTGGACTTTTATTCGCCGGCTCTGTCCGCCATTTTGAAGGGCCCGATGCGGCGGTCATAGTCAAGCACAGAGACTTCCTGGACTTTCTTTCTTTCTTTCTATGACTCTTGTTTTGTGGTCTCCTCTCCCTCCATGATGTGTGCCTCGGTCGGATTCGGAGCACGCACAGTCCTACAGGTTATGTGTTTTTCAATTTTGGCCTTCTCTGGGGCTTCTCCCCGCAGACACATGGTCGCCAGTAATTTTTGGGGTTTTGCTTCTTCTCTACCGCGCTGCGGTTTTTCTTTTTTAATGTGGGGCGCTTCATTGTATTATCTAAGCTTAGTTTCTTTTATGCCATATGTACAGCCTGATACAGTCAATATGAGGGACATTGTGAAATTAGGTGCGCTATCATGCTCAGAATTTTTAACTTGTCTGAATGGCTTTATGTAAAATTTTATCACTCAACGTAAAGGGCATTAATAGTCCAATCAAAAGAAAGAAAATCCTTAGCTATCTTAGCCATGAGCATGCTGATTTAGCGTTTCTTCAGGAAACGCACTTAAACTCTGCTGAAACACTGAAACTCAATGTTAAGCCTTACATGGTGGCTGCCTATTCTCCCGCCGTTTCTAAACGGTGCGGGGTAGCCATTCTGGTTAAGAAATCTTTGCAAGCTACTGTAATAGATACTAGCGCTGACAAGGAGGGTAGATGGGCCCGAGTACATCTTAAGGTTGGAGATAGTGAATTTACATGTATTTGCATTTATGCCCCGAATGTGGACAACCCTGCTTACTATGCAAGTATTGCGCAGTTGGCACAGGCCTCTGCCAATACTCCATTAATACTTGGTGGTGACTTTAATCAAGTGTTAGACCCTCTGATAGATAGACAGCCGCCAAGAACGAGTAGTCCACCCAAGAGTCTTGCTACCCTTACAGCTCTGATGCAAGATCTTGCGCTGGTAGATATATGGAGGCTGCTTCACCCCTCCGACTTAGAGTTCACTTTCTTTTCTGCCCCCCATCACTCCCAATCTAGAATAGATTTCTTTCTCATTTCCAAAGCACTGATTTCTCAAGTAGACACGACTAGGACTCATCCTCTCCATATTTCAGATCATGCTGCCATATCTTTATCATTACGTGTCACTGCGCGGGACGATTCTCCCCGAGCTTGGTTTTTTGATAGATCCCTACTGGGTCAAAAAGATTTTCAGGTTGATATAAAGGCCGCTATCCAAGATTATTTTCATTTTAACTCACCCCATGATACAGCGGGCTGGGCTTGGTGGGAGGGTTTTAAAGCATCTATCCGTGCCACTATAACTAGCTATCAAATTCGGCAGGGGAAACAAAGAAAGCAGCTTTTACTGACTCTAGAGCAGCAGATACAAGCTGGGGAGCGTCTCCTCACGTCCCGTACTGACCCATGTATTTTACTCCGTTTACAACGCTTGCGTTTTCAATACAATCAGCTTTTGCACACTGCTGCTGTTAAAAATATTGAATCACAACAAGGGCTTTATTATCGGGAAAATAATCGTGCTGGCGAATTATTAGCAAATGCCCTAAAAGGTCGAAAAGAAGCCAAGCGTGTTACCGCCCTCCGCAATCCGTCGGGGGGGGGGCCTGGTCACTAAAGATACCGAAATCTTAGAACTCTTTCGTGACTTTTATACTCGGCTTTATCAATCTGAATGTGATTTTGAGCCAGATGTATTTGAACGCTTACTTTCAGGAGTGCAAAGACCGACCCTATCTGACGAAGATAGAGTGGCCTTAGACACACCATTTACTGTCTCGGAAATTCATTCTGCTATCAAGAAATGTGCCTCAGGTCGAGCCGCAGGCCCAGACGGTCTCCCCGCTGAATTCTACAAAACCTTTCACGCTGATTTAGCTCCAGTTTTGAAAATTTATTTTTCTGCTCTGGCCGAGGAGGGTTCTCCTTCTGGGTCCTTTTCAATGGCAAATGTAGTAGTTTTTGAGAAAGAGGGGAGAGACCCGCAACTAACAGCTAATTATCGTCCAATTTCCCTCCTAAACGCGGACTATAAAATCTTTGCCACCATTCTCTCTACCCGGCTCTCGGATAGGATGCCTACCTTAATACACCCAGATCAATGCGGTTTCATTCCTGGTAGATCAACTGCTGACAATGCTCGGACTCTATGCCATGTATTGACTACCGCAGTTAATCTTGATCGCCCATTTGTTGGCCTCTCACTTGATGCTGAGAAGGCCTTTGATCGCTTAGAGTGGCCCTTCCTGTTTGCAGTCCTCCGCTGGTACGGATTCGGGGAAGGTTTTCTCCGTTGTCTTCGCACCATGTACGCTCAGCCTACAGCCAGTATATGTGCAAATGCTTTAAAGTCTCAACCTTTTCCCCTTCAACGCGGCACTCGCCAGGGATGCCCACTGTCTCCACTCCTCTTCGATCTTGCACTCGAACCCTTGGCTTTACTAATCCGGCAATCGGAGGAGATTCATGGAGTCCCCTTCACCCATAGGGAAATCAAAATTTCAGCGTATGCTGATGATCTTATGCTCTTTGTCTCTATAGACTCAGTACCGGCTGTCTTAGAGCAAATTGGTAAATACTCACAACTGTCCGGTTATAAGATAAATTGGACCAAGTCGGTAGCCTTTCCATTAAATCCTCTGCTTCATCAGGCAGATATGCAATCCTTCCCCTTTTTATGGCAACCTCGCATGGTCAAATACCTTGGGGTTCACTATTGTTCTCCTTTGGAAGACACTATCTCCTTCAATGCCAAAGACTTAACCTCTAAAGTCCGGGCGCTTACTCACCGCTGGACTCCTTTAACGCTTACCTGGTGGGGTCGATTAGAAACCATAAAAATGATGATTGTTCCGAAAGTGAATTATATCTTAGAAATGGTGCCCTGTCTCTTCCCTCGACGTATATATAAAGATATCGAGGGCCTTCTGACTAGATACTTGTGGCAAAACAAGACACCTAGGATAGCGAAACATAAGCTGCAAGCAAATAAGGAATATGGGGGTGTCAGATTCCCTGATTTCCTGAAGTATCATCAATCTTTTCTTCTCAAACAAGGTGCTCGTTGGCTGGAAGATCCAGTACCGAGTAGACCTGTGTGGCTAGACATAGAAGAGGACCTTTGCAAACCGATTCCTCTTACTTTTCTCCCTGGTATGACTCTCCCATCAGACTCTCACTTCCCACCAATGCTTTTAGACACCTTAGGTGCCTTTAATAATCTCCTGCAATCTTTAGACTCCCGACTCTGTCCGTTAGACAAACTCCCACTTTGGTACAACACTCGCTTTCGAATACAAAATAAGCCGATGGCGTGGAGCCCCTGGTACACTAGGGGCATTTGGATTCCTAGCCAATTGTTCCATGAAGGTCGCTGGAAAACTTTTAGTGAATTGCAAATTGAATTTGGTCTCCCAGCGAAACACTATTTTCAGTTGGTGCAACTTCAGCATTGCCTTAGGAGTGCTAAGGTGCTCCCGCCATCGGCCTCCCCTACACAAGGTTGGTTGGAGACTATCCGATCTATCGGTAGTTCACCGGGTGTAGCATCCAATTTTTACAAAACCTTATGTAATGCTATAACTAGGGATACCCCTATAGCGCAGAAAGCATGGGAGAGAGAACTGCATGTGACTTTGACCCCGGAGCAATGGAGCCTTGTCTGGAGTAGAGTGACACGGGTCTCCCGATCCGCCTCACTCACTCAGACACTCTTCTTTCTAGCCCACCGGTGTTTTTACACTCCTGATAGATTAGCCAAATGGAACACTACTCAGGGCAATAATTGTTGGACATGTCATGCGGCCATTGGTTCACTACCTCATGTTATGTATGAATGTCCCGCACTACAGTATTACTGGAGTCGGGTCTGGGGCCGTATCCAGTCTATTTTGCACTTTCAAGAGCCCCTTTCTTGGAGGATAGTGGGACTTCGCTCAGCAGCGGGGATCCCCTCTCTTCCAAAAACGGCTTACTTCCTTTTGGACTTTATGCTAGGCATTGCTATTTCCCTAATTACGAAATACTGGAAAAATAGCTCCCAGTTGAGCCCCAATGAATGGTGGAATCATGTCTGTCTCTACAGTAAATATGAACAAATACCTCGTATGTTTGCTTCCCCCATTCAGACTCCTCATCATCGGTCTAAATGGAAGATGCTCAATGACTATGTACATTCTGCTCAATGCTCTCATCTGACTGTCTAAATTTATATATCTTTGTCTCATGATTATTCTGTATCGCAGATACTCTTTTGATTGTTTTGATGTACAATCACGTTTGTTTGGAAGCGCTCACATGCTGACATAATCAGCTAGAGAAGAAGCGTGGGGGTGGGGGGTAATTGGGTTTACTTTTCTTTATTGTATAATTGTTTTGTTTCCTTTGGTGTGTTGTTTCTTTTGTTTGTTGCAAAATGAAAATAAAAGTTTCAAAAAAAAAAAAAACAACAAAAAAAAAAAAAATCAGGCTGTAGAGAGATAGGCAGGGACGGACTCTGTGCTTCTTACAAAGTGCACGCCAAGCCCTCCACATAGGCCCCAGGAATGAATGAGAAAGCAGCCAGTGGACTTCCAATGGCTTACAAAGGAATAAAACTATATTAAGAGGTATAGGGGACATCCATGCCCCTTCCAAACTCATCCAGTCAGATCTTGAGTCTATCACCAAGAATTAGGCAGCACACATACATGAGCTCTAGTAGTATAATTCCAGATCCAGAAAGCCTAGACCTCCTTTGCTTTTGGGAAGAGTAAGAATGGGCCAACTGATCTGTTTTTTTCCCTTGCCATTTGAAGCCTGAGATAATTAGTCAGACTGCCTTAAAAAAACTGCGGTGAATCTGGATAGGAAGCTGCATGAATAAAAATAGGAGCTTTGGGAGGATGAACATCTTAGCTGTGTTAATGCGACCAAACCATGCCACTGAAGAAGATCTCAGGGATTCAACGTCCTTGCTGAACTCATCCAAGAGCACACTATGGTTCAGCAAGAAAAGTTGGGAAAGGTCTCAGGAAATGTGAATTCTGAGGTATCTAAAGTGGTCAGCCCTGAGGAAGTTCCCCAGGAGCTCAGGTGGAGGTGACTCAGCAGCAGTCGAACAGAGAAGTAAGATTAATTTCTACCTGTTTATTGTAAAGCCAGAGACCTTAGAAAAGCATTCAAGAGTATCTATAATTGCCAAGAGCATAGCCGCCAGGTCACAAAGGTATATAAGAGTCTATGTATAAGTATATGGCTTGCAAATGCCCTCCCAGGTTGATTCCCATGATTGATGCCTTCTTTTGAATATGACAAGCTAGTGGTTCTATGGCGAGCGTGAAAGGTAAGAGCGATAGGGGGGCAGCCTTGTTGAGTTCTTCACTTCAGCCTAAGCGAATTAGAAATGAAACTATTAACTAAAACTGAAGCCATGGGGCTAACATACATGGCCATTATCCATACTCAAAGATTCAGCCCAAAGCCAAAGTGCCTCAAGACTGCCAACAAGTAGAGCCATTCAACTTTGTCAAAAACCATCTCAGCATCTAGTGAGAGGATCACATAATGTTCCAGTCTCCCCCCTGATGCCATGTAAAATATTTATAAACCACCAGATATTCTCAAATCCATATCTATGTTTAATAAATCCCATTTGGTCTGGGTGGATAAGATCTTGAATTCTCAGTTCTAGTTAGCACAGAGAATTTTGGTAAAGATTTTATAATCAATGTTTTTATAAGTGAAATGGGTTTATAACTGTTGCATAGTAGCAGGTCTTTACCATCTTTGGGGATTACAGTGATAAAGGCCTGGTAGAATGATGTTGGCTGTATCTTCTTGGTTAAGATATGATTGAAACAGGACCAGATCATGGGCAAAGAGCTTGGAGAGAATCTTGTATATTTCGGCCAGTAACAGATCTGGTCCTGGTACCTTGGCAGTCTTCAACCAGTGGATCACCAAATGCATCTCCTCCAGTGCAAAGAGATGCTCCAGCACCTCTTGGGCCTCAGGTGGAAGATGGGGAAGATCAGCAGTCATCAGTCACTCCTCCATTTCTGCCCCATCCACCTCTAGATGGGAAGATTAAAGTTCCTTGTAGAAGTTGGCAAACACATTGGCTATCTCCTGGGAAAGATAAATAGTAGTGCCATAAGCCAAGGAGAGGGCATGCAATTTTGTTTAGTCCTTTGCCACTTTATCTGCCAAAGAAGCAGCCAATGCACCTTGTTCCTGTGTTCGTAGAAGTGGTGTTTGGTTTGAAACTATGGCTATGGTTTCCAACGTGGATATCTCACCCCTTGTGTGAACCAGGTGCCACCACACTTTGGGACTGCCCCCATTACGGTGGAGTCATTCCAGATCTTCAATGGTCTTCCTGAGATCCTCTTTTCTGGTGAGCTCCCTCTTTTTGAAACCACTGGAAAGAGATATCAATTGTTCCTGAAGGACCTCTTTGCCGACTTCCCACAGCGTAAAGGCAGAAATATCATCTGTATCATTGAAGTAAAGATACTCTTTCCATCCCTTTTGTATAGAAAGTAAAAACTGCTTGTTTTTAAGAAGGCCCCTATGCAATGTCCAGGAACAACGGGGGCTCTAATTCTCCCTCCCACAGTTCTAATGATATAATCACATGGTCGGAGACCCTCATTGTGCCAATGGACACATTAGAGAGAATAGAAAGCAAACTTTGTGAAATGAGCCAAAGCCTGATTTTGGATTTTGGAGTGGCTCTGGTGGGCTGAGGAGTAGTATGTGTAATCTTGCTGTCCCCCATGGGTAGCTCTCCAGGCATTGCAGAGGTCCAGACAGGTAATAATTTGTCTAAGCTTGCTCAGGTTCATGGAGGCTTGGCTCAATGCCTGATAAAACACAATTGAAATCTCCTCTAATCAGCACCTCTCCCTGATGATGTGACTGTGCCACCTCCAGAATCTTGGCCAATGTGCCTCCAATTTGGGAGGGGGGGATATAGATATTGATGCTCATAAGTAGGGTTTCTTTTAAGGTCCCAGTAAGAATGAGGAATCTACCCCTGGGTCATTATACTGTGAGGTCAGCTGAAAGGAACAGTTTTGGAAGAAGAGAGTCACCACTCTCCTCCTGTGAGAGGACAAAGACCTGCGAGAACATACGAGAATGCAACCGGAGGTGATCCTGCCTGGACAAATGGGATTCCTGTAGGAGGAGAAGTGGTCTAGTGGTTAGGACAAGGTACTTCAGGCTGGAGGGCCAGCAGTTCAAGTCCCACCTGGGGACAGCAATCTCAGGCCAGAGGGACTAGGATTTCTAGTCCTATAGGCACTCCTTGTGGTCTTGGGAAAGACACTTAATTCTCCATTGCCCATGTTCCCTGTAAGTATTAGCATATGTGTCCTGTATCGCCAATTGACTGCTTTGACCCAGTGAAAAGTGGGATAGGAATATAGCAGCCTTTTCCCTTCTCAGCTGGTCTAACACCTGCCCACACTTTAGAGGGTTGTGGAGGTCCCTAACATTCCATGAGATGAGTCTAACCATGGTCCTTCAGGAGACTCTCCACCATTGTAACAGCCCAATGCATAGCCACTCTCCTGAAAGCAGAATACAGTTTGCTCTGGGCACCCCTGTGGTGTGCAATGCTCATGCAGTTCACTTCCCCCTCCTCCACCCCAAATATCTCACCCCTCACTTTCTCCAATCCCTCTCCTTCCTATCCCCCCCAATAAGTGCAGTCCTTCTAAGTAAAGGTGGATACTTCTTGAGATGACCATAAAGTATCCAAATTGGAAATGAAAGTGCCATGTTAGCCAAAAATACCTGACTCCAAACCCCCAACCTGGTAAGGATCTGAATTTGACCCTGTATGTGGATCTTGCTACTGCTACAATAGTGAATATACTATGTAGCCTTTCTTGCACCATGGCCTAAACCTGTATGGAATACCCCTGAGGGCCTCTCCCACCCTCATCAATTCTGGATACTAGCAAACCAGTAAGGAAATGTTTAAACAGTTTAAAATAACCACCTATACTAAGTGAGGAGGAATGTGCAACTCCCAGGTTACAAAAGAAGACACATACAACAGGAAAAGGTAAAGAGTGAGAACAAACAGTCTCAAGCTGGAACAGGGAGGTTTTGTGGTGTCCGTTTCTCAGTCCTGAGCACTCTCAGCATCATTATCCAGATGTCTTTGGGCTCCAGGTAACTTACACCTCTTCGAGGTTGAGGCTTGCCAGCCTCACTGCTCCCTGAACTGGTTCGAGGCATGCCCCTCTCCATTTTGTAACAAGTCCACCATTTCAAGGCAGACAGCCAGCTCTACGATTTTGTGCTGTACATTGTGCCATTCAAAAATCAAAGAGAAGGGGAATCCCCAAAGATATTTAATGGATTTCTTTTGTAGCAACTGGGTTAGGGATTTGAAGCTCTTCCAACTCTCTTGCATGTATTGGAGAGATCCTGAAATACCTAGACCTAGACCTCTTGACCCTGGAAAGCAATGGAACAGTTCCCCCTAAGGCTAAGGAGGAGTCACATTTTGTCCTCAAAAGAATGGAAACATGCTATTATGGGGCAGGGCGGGATCTAGAACCCACACTGGGCCCGAGGCTTTGATGCAATCTCTCTAGTTTGACTAGCCCAGAAGTCCCAGGGACACAGAGGGTGTGCAACAGCTGGATTAAATCTACAGTGTTCTCCTTATATCTGACACCTTCTGGAACACCCAAGACTCTGATATTATTCTGCCTCTGGCAATTTTTAAGGTCATCCTGCTTTACTTTTATATCACATGATCACATTTGATTAAATAAATGGAGGAAGGATGGTAAGGAAATCCACAATACTACCTTTTAAATTTCAAAAGCGAGACTATGATAAAATGAGGAAAATGGTTAAGAAAAAACTAAAAAGAGCATTTGCAAAGGTTAAAGATTTACATCAAGCATGGGTATTGTTAAAAAATACTATCTTGGAAGCTCAGACTAGCTGTATTCCATGCTTTAAGAAAAGTGGAAGGAAGTCTGAAAAACTGCCAGCATGGTTTACAGGTGAGGTCAGAGAGGCTGTTGTTGTCAAAAAGCATCTTTCAGGAAATGGAAAAAGGAGCCAAATGATGAAAAATGGAAACAACATAAGCACTGGCAAGTTAGATGCAAGGCATTGATAAGGCAGGCAAAGAGTGAATTTGAGAAGAAGCTTGCTGTGGAAGCAAAAACACGTAATAGACTTTTTCAAGTACATTCATAGCAAAAAACCTGTGACAGAGTCAGTTGGACCATTAGATGATAGAGGGGTAAAAAGGGCACTAAGAGGGGATAAGACAATAGCAGAGAGACTGAATGAATTCTTTTGCTTCAGTCTTTACTGAGGAAGATGTAGGGATGTTACCCATGACTGAAATAGCATTTAAAGGTGATGCTACAGAAGAATTGATAGAAATATCGATACACCGGGAAGATGAATTACAACTATTTGATAATCTGAAGAGTAGCAAATCACCTGGACTGGATGGCATACATCCAAGGGTGTTAAAATAACTCAAATATGAGATTGGAAACAGGATACTGGGCTTGATGGACCTTGGTCTGACCCAGTATGGAATATCTTATGTTCTTATGTTCTTATTGCAGACCTATTATTAGTAATCTGTGAACTATCATTGAAATCATCTGTAATACCTGAATACTGGAGGATGGCCAATGTAACGCCAATTTTTTAAAAGGTTTCTAGGGTTCATCTGGGAAACTACAGACCGGTGAACCTGATGTTAGTACTGGGAAAAATGGTTGAAAACAACTATAAAGAACAAAATTACTGAACATGTAGAGTCTTTATCCAAAGGAAGCCTTGTCTTACTAATCTGTTATGTTTTTTTGAAGGTGTGAATAAACAGGTAGACAAAGGTGAGTTGGTTGATATAGTGTATCTGGATTTTCAGAAAGCCTTTGACAAGGTCCCTCATGAGAGACTTTTGGCAAAATTAAAAAGTCATGGGATAGGAGGCAGTGTACCATTGTGGATCAGAAACTGGTTAAAAGATAGAAAGCAGAGGATAGGGCTAAATGGCCAATTTTCCCAATGGAGAAAGATGAATAGTGGAGTAACCCAGGGATCTGTGCTGGGCCCGCTGTTTTTTTAACATATTCGTAAATGGCCTGGAAATGGGAATAATGAGTGAGGTTAACAAATTTATAGATGAAACAAAATTATTCAAAGTTGTTAAAATCCATGATGATTGTGAAAAATTGCAAGAAGACCCTGATAAATTGGAAGACCGGGCATCCAAATGGCAGATGAAATTTAATGTGGACAAGTGCAAGATTATGCATCTGGGAAAGAACAACCCTAACTATGGTTACATGATGCAAGGTTCCACATTAGGAACCACCACCCAGGAAAAAGAGTTAGGCCTCATCATGGATAACATTTTGAAACCCTGCGCCCAGTGTGCAGTGGTGTCCAAGAGAGCAAATAGAATGCTCACTGAGCTCAGCCCTTTCATAGCCAACATTACCAAGTTGTCCTTTGAAACAGGAGTCTTCCCAGATGCACTCAAGCACACATCCATTCGCCCACTACTAAAAAACAATCAACTTGACCCAAAGAAAGAAGAATCTTACAGACCAATCTCTAGTATCCCATTACTAGCTAAAATTCTCGAGAAATTAACCCTCCTACAGATCCAGCAGCATGTTGACTCATCCGCACCATTAGATCCCTCTCAACATGGATTCAGAGAAGCCCACGGTATTGCGACTCTACTAACGACATTAACCAGTTCACTGATCAATGGAATAGACAGTATAAAAAAGGGCTTTGCGCTAATCTTACTTGATATAGCAGCAGCGTTTGACTCCATAGACCATCTGCAGCTTCTTACGCGGCTACATGAGAAGGGAATCCGGGATCAAGCATGGAACTGGGGTAAATCCTACCTCGAAGACAGATGGCAACAAGTCCGTATTGGAAATGCCACTTCCGAACCTTTCCAGCAGAAACAAGGTGTACCCCAAGGTTCCTCCCTCTCCGCGCTGCTCTTCAACATCTATATGCAGCCAATTTGCGACATCGCCCGTTCATTTGGCATATCTTGCCTTATGTATGCCGATGATGTACTGCTATTTACACCCATAACCATCACTTGTCCTGACTATACAGTGCTAGTCAACTGCTTCAACGCAATAACGGACTGGCTGCTCACTCAGAACCTCTGGATAAACTTCAAAAAAACAGAAGTCCTAATAATCAAAAGGAATAAATCTTACTCTCCTCCACCAACACTCAAAGTCAGAGATGCGGAACTTCCAATCAAATCCAACATACAATATATTGGGGTCATACTCGATCAACAACTGGACTTCACGGAACATATCAAACGCACTGTCAAAACCATCTACTTCAAGATCAAAACCCTACGGCATCTTAGGCCCATGATGGAACCCGATGATTTCCGCACCATCTTCCAAGCACTAATCACACCGCACTTCGATTACGCCAACATAATTCTACATGGTCTCCCAAAGAGTTACCTCAAACCCATACAGTTAGCCATGAATGCGGCAGCCCATGTGCTCTACGGAGCCTCAAGGGCCGACCACATCTCCCCATTCTAAAGGAACTCCATTGGCTTCCCATAAGCAGTAGGATCCTATACAAAACCCTCATCATTACCTTCAAGGCCTTCAACAAGATAGCTCCAGCATCCATTTCTGACCTCATCACACATTCTCCAGACAACAGATCCAGGAGATCACTGGCCGCTGACATGCTACTAATACCAATTGAATCCACAAAACTCAATTAGATCACCACTAATAGGGCATTCTCAAACTATGCCCCCGTGTGCTGGAACAAACTCCCCCCATACATTAGAGCAATTAGGAACCTTAGTCAGTTCAGAAAAGCTCTCAAACACCACCTCTTTCTCTTACATTCTGTTCTAAAATGGTTTTCCTCATACTTAAGCAACAGAACCCAAACGGTCCGCATCGGTGACCTTACATCAAAAACATACAATCAGGAACTAGGACTCCCCCAAGGCTCTGCACTGTCAGCGCTCCTATTTAATATATACATAAAACACATTTGCCAAATATTCAAAAAACACAATGTATTATATCATATCTACGCAGACGATATAATGTTGTATGTACCCTTCACTATACCAAACATCCCTACATTACTTATCAATACTTGCCTCAGCGAAATAAACAATTGGCTAAACGAAAATAACTTATAAAGTATATTAACCACGCAAAAACGGAAGCCCTAATAGTAACCAAAAACACATCATTCACCCCTCCACCACATATCTCACTGCAAAACAATGATATCAAAATAAAAACTGAAATACGGTACCTAGGAGTAATACTAGACAAACACCTTAGTATGGACTCACAGATAAGAAATATAACAAAGAAAGTTTATTTCAAACTTAAAATATTAAAGCAACTCCGCCCCCTATTGCACCTACAGGATTTTCAACGCATAATACAAGCTATCATAACCCCCCACTTTGACTTTGCAAACCTAACCTTATTAGGCGTAACAAATCAAAACTTAAAAAAACTACAACTAGCACAAAATGCAGCAGCCAAGACCATCATAAAAACAGTTCCCTTCCAACATATTACGCCTATCTTAGAATCCCTACACTGGCTCCCAATCCAATGCCGCATACAGTACAAAACCCTGTTAACCACATACAAAGCCCTAAATAACACGGCACCCTGTACTGTAAATAACCTAATCACCAAGGAACTCAGTCACAACCTTCAAAGACGAGACCAATTAAATAAGTTAATAACACCAAAGGAATTTATAAAAGCCAAAAAATCAACGAACAAGAAAGCTTTCTCCCATGCCGCCCCCATACTGTGGAACAACATCCCAGCTGAACTAAGATCATTACCCCAAATCATGGAGTTTAGGAAAAAACTCAAAACATACCTATTCTCAACACATTATGCTTCCGTATCAAACTCACCAACACAACTTGAAAAGGGATAGCCGCACCAGCAATGATAATTGACCCTCGACCTGGAATGAGTACTAATACCTTGTAAGATATCCAGAGATTCTATTTAAAACTGTATTTTAGTTCTAAACATGTTCAATGTATATAGTTCTCAACTATCAATCTGTTCTGATAGATTGAACCCATTATTGTTATTACCGAAATTGTTATTATTGTTAACACTGTTATATGTAAAAACAGCATGATGTTTACTGCCGTTCCTTGTAAAACAGCCTTGCTTGTTCATTGTTGTTCATTGTAAACCGCAACTGATCTATGGAAGTTGCGGTATATAAAAACCTGCTAATTAAATTAAATTAAATTAAATTACATTATACTCATCCTGATATCCCCCCCCCTTATTTCTCACACCCCCACTATATCAAACAGCCGCTTTATGATGCAAAACTATACTATGTAGTCATATCTAACATGTAATCTAACTGAATAGTACATAGTTTCCCAAGTTTATGTATATAGACTTGGATTGTAGATAGTTTCCCCAAGCTTATCTCCATGTTAAACCCCCTGTTCTATGTAAACGATGGCCAATGTATCTGACCAAGTATTATATTGTTTTAATGTAAACCACACTGATGACAAATAGCGCGGTATATAAGAAATGTTAAATAAATAAATAAAATAAATAAATAAAAAATGCTAGGTATCATAAGGAAAAGAATGGAGAATAAAACAAAGGATATTATAATGCCTCTTTATCGTCCCATAGTGCGACCACACCTTGAATATTGTGTGCAATTCTGATCGCCGTACCTTAAAAAGGATATAGCATTATTAGAAAAGGTACAGAGAAGATCCACCAAAGTGGTAAAGGGGATGGAAGGATACCGCTATGAAGACAGGCTAAAAAGGTTAGGGCTCTTCAACCTGGAAAGAGATGGCTGAAGGGAACATAAGAACATAAGATATGCCATACTGGGTCAGACCAAGGTCCATCAAGCCCAGTATTCTGTTTCCAACAGTGGCCCATCTAGGTCATATGTACCTAGCAGTTTCCCCAAGAGACACAAGTTCCACAATGCTTGTACTGGGTCAAGCATTGATATCTTCGGTCACTTCTTAATAATGGTTTATGGACCTTTCCTCCAGGAACTTGTCCAAACCTTTTTTAAACCCAGCTACACTAACAGCCTTTACTACATCCTCCGGTAACAAATTCCAGAGTTTGATTACACGTTGAGTGAAAAAATATTTTCTTTTATTAGTCTTAAATAGTTTACCCTGTAGCTTCATTGCATGTCCCCTAGTCTTTCTATATTCTGATAACATAAACAATCGATCTACGTTTACCCGTTCCACTCCATTCATTAATTTATAGACTTCTATCATATCACCCCTCAGCCGTCTCTTTTCCAGGTTAAAGAGCCCTAACCTTTTTAGCCTTTCTTCATAGGAGCATCCTTCCATCCCCTTTACCATTTTGGTGGCTCTTCTCTGAACTTTTTCTAAAATCGATATATCCTTTTTAAGATACGGCGACCAGAATTGCACACAATATTCAAGGTGCAGTCTCACCATGGAACGATATAGAGGCATTATAATATCTTTTGTTTTATTTTCCATTCCTTTCCTTATCATACCTAGCATTCTATTTGCTCCCTTGGCCGCCGCTGCACACTGGGCCGAGGGTTTTAACATGGTATCCACAATGACGCCTAAATCTTTTTCCTGGGTGGTGGTTCCTAATGTGGAACCTTGCATCGTGTAACCATAGTTTGGGTTGTTCTTCCCTAGGTGCATAACCTTGCACTTGTCCACATTAAATTTCATCTGCCATTTTGATGCCCAGTCTTCCAATTTATCAAGATCCTCTTGCAATTTTTCACAATCCTCTTGGGTTTTAACAACTTTAAATAGTTTTGTGTCATCTGCAAATTTGATAACCTCACTCGTTATTCCACTTTCCAGGTCATTTATGAATATGTCAAAAAGCAGCAGACCCAGCACAGATCCCTGGGGTACACCACTATTCACCTTTCTCCATTGGGAAAATTGGCCATTTATCCCTACCCTCTGCTTTCTATCTTTTAACCAGTTCCTGATCCACAATAGTACACTGCCTCCTATCCCATGACTCTTTAGTTTTGCCAAAGGTCTCTGATGAGGGACTTTGTCAAAGGCTTTCTGAAAGTCCAGATACACAATATCAACCTACTCACCTTTGTCCACCTGTTTATTCACTCCTTCAAAAAAAACATAACAGATTAGTAAGACAAGATCTTCCTTGTCTAAAGCCATGTTGGCTGTCTCCCATTAGGTTGTGACTATCTACATGCTGAGTAATTTTATTCTTTATGATGGTTTCTACCATTTTTCCTGGTACTGACGTCAGGCTCACCGGTCTGTAGTTACCCGGATCACCCCTGGAGATATGATAGAGGTCTATAAATTAATGAATGTAGTGGAACAGGTTAATGTAGATCGATTGTTTATGCCATCAAAATATAGAAAGACTAGGGGACATGCAATGAAGCTATAGGATAACCTATTTAAGACTATTAAGGGAAAATATTTTTTCACTAAACATGTAATCAAACTCTGGAATTCGTTACTGGAGAATGTAGCAAAAGATGTTAGTGTAGCCTGGTTTAAAAGGGTTTGGACAAGTTCCTGGAGGAAAGGTCCATAAACCATTATTAAAAGGGACCCGGGATATCACTGCTTGACCCAATATAAGCATTGTGGAACCTGTGTCTTTTGGAGAAACTGCTAGGTACTTGTGACCTAAATTGGCCACTGTTGGAAACAGGATACTGGGCTTGATGGACCTTGGTCTGACCCAGTATGGCGTATTTTATGTCCGTGGTAAGCGGATCCAGTTTATGGATTTCTGATTGGAATAGGGCTATCACATCAATCTGTTCACTGATGTTGATTTCATTTTGAGTTTCACAGTCATCCAGGGACTTAATTTTAGCTTTTATGTTACTCACAACCTTGGAGAAATCCATATGAAAAAACTTCAGTTCGTGTATGTTTTCCAGCAGATCTACTTTCATGATTGGAAGGGACAAAGCGGAGATGTCCTCAGGATCAGTGCCGGAGCTGCAGGTTGAATCTGATGGCAGCTTGGTTGTTGCTGCAGGCTCAGCAGTTCTGGAGAATCTGCAAAGGGCTACAGTGTAGGACCTTTTAACTGTCATGGGGAAGAAGCAACAACTCTCCAGTGGAAGCAGGGGGCTACACGATTAGAGTGGTGCATCACAGTTGCTACTCTCTTATTCCTCCCCTTAGTCTGTGGTAAGGTTGCCAATGCCAACTGGCTCCAGATGCGCCCAACAGGCCTGATCCAGTCCTGGGTTTACCCTATTGCATGCAGGGACATGTAGTCTTGCTTTTCTTATGGAGTGCAATAGGGAATTCAGAACTACATTTCCCTGCATGCAATGGGGAAAAACCCCAGGACTGGATCAAGCCTGTCGGGCGCATCTGGAGCCAGTTGGCAACCCTAGTCTGTGATTGGATCTCTTTTTTCTTCTGTTTGCTCATCCTTCTTTATGTCCTTCTCCCTCTGAGTCTTTCGTAACCCTGCACCTGTCTCTTCTTCTTTCTTACTCCCTCCTGACCCTCAATTTAGAGAAGAAATAAGGATTTACCTTGGAGTTGCAGCTTCTCTTAGGTCCTGGTTATGCGTCTTGTTCAGACTGGTGGCATCCTATAGGCCTCTTCCAAACATGTGCTGCACTTGTTTGTAGAAAGCAGGAGCCTGCCCCGATCTTCCTGCGGCTCATATGCACATTTCAATCACACCCCCTGTCAATCAGCAGGTCTGCAATAGCCGAATTAGCCTGAAGTAATGGGATCTGCACTGCTTTGAAATTGGGCAGTCAAACTCACTATGCAAGGTGTGTGTGTGTGTGTGGGGGGGCCCTGTAACGAACCGCACAGCAAGAACTTGTCTAGGATGTCGGCAAGGCCTTGGCTTTAACCTATGTTGTCATTCCCCCCCAAGAAGTGATCGGAGCTGTGGATATTAAGGATCTGTGTGGGGGAGCTTGTCTGGAGTTGAAGGCTGGAGCGGGAGGGAGGAATTAGCTGTGATCAAGCCGAGTGCAGTTAAGTCAGGTAGACTTGTAGCACTTAATGGGGAGATCCTGGTTGTTCGGGGATCATGCCCAAAAGCCAGCACATTCAGGTAGCAGAAAAAAAGATGCTGAAGGTAGGGCTGGACAGAGGACGAGCTCCTGTTTTAAGTGGCCTTGTTTTCTGGGCTCGTGAGCCCCCCCCCCCCCCTTCAACCTCTTCTAAAGAAATCACACAGGAATTATTCTATCATCTCCTATTGCTGCACACTCATTGCCTGCACAGGAGTGTAAAATATTACTCTCTATCAGGATAGTCAGTCTCTAGACCACTGACCTCTGGCAGCTCTACATATAGCAGCAATGTTAATATATAGTAGTCACTGTTTTTTTAAAACATTGGATTCAATATTTAAAAAAAAAAAAACAAAGATTCAGTGTCACAATCCAGATAGCTAGTAGTTAGGAATATACCATCACAATTGGCAACTAAAACAAAGCATCTAATTTTAGGCAATAAGAATGCACATAAAAGCCAGTATTTTAGTTATTTATGTGCATAAGTAGCTACATATGTGCATGGGATGGGAACATCTGGGAGAAGTAGAACAACAGTTTGTAATCTTATTAGGAAAGTAAACAAAACGAAAAGGAAGCTACTATAATTTTCAAAAGGCATAGATGAAAATATAAGGCAAACATGTTCATTACGTTTTAATTTATGCTATCATTATCAATCTCATTTATTGTCTTTATTTCATTTCACATCATCCCGCCATTATTTCTGTGCATTGGACTTTCGGTGTGAGCACTCTTGCCTTGGATCCTATATTGAGGATCCATCAAGCTGACAGTCATTCTGAGGACAATCATTACAAGTTTCAAGATTCATCTTTATTTGATGGACTTCCCTTCAAATTTAGGGGCCCTTTCATTAAATCCTGTTAAGCTTTTACACTTAAGTTACATTTTTAATACATGCTAAGTGCAAAACCTCTATGGTAACTGGTGGGGGCATGACCTGTATGTTCCTGGCAGTTAACATGTGAATGCATATGCTAACATACAGTGCAATTAACGTGGGTGCCCCTAACAATACCCATGCTAATTGCTACATTGACAGTGAGTGGACAGTAATGATGCAGGTGCTAATTATAATGCACGGTCAATGCCTAGTCTGTGCCCCATTGCATGATGGTTAATTAACATGCATCTTTATGATCGTTCATTAACATGCTGACATGTTAGGTGATTCTACAGACAGCAAGTATGTGTTAGATGTATATTAACTACTTAGTGGGCTTTAGAAAAAGGGACATTTAGGGGGTCATTCCAGAACGCAAATAAGGGGTTTGTATGCTCGGCAGGAATGTTTATGTTCTTAAAACATCCTTGATCATATTCTGAAACACTGCTGCCATGCACGTCCACAGCGCTTGAATAAGGATCTCAGAATGTGCCCAGAAGGAGCAGAATGGGGGTGTGGTCAGCCACGGAGGCATATAAAGCATATTCAGGAAAGGCATGAGTACGTAGTCATTGCTTCCCGGAAGCGTCCACATTATTCCTGCTGAAATGTGGAATAAAGACAGGATTTAGAAAAAATTATTCTCTTCTCTGCAATATGTCCCATATTGAAGAATGGTTGTGAAAATATGTTTTGAACTGGTGTGACTGCAATCTGGAAAAACACAAGATGTCATTTTAAGGTACAAAGAGCAGAGGTGAGGGAATGTTGGAAGGTATAGACACATTAATAAACACCCTTACAGAAATATTAAGAAGAACAATAATGTTTATTCTGGCTATACTTAAATGTGCAGTTTGTGCTAAAGGAGCCAATCTAGGGGACCCTAACAATTCCCATGTTCTGAAAAACAGGACTGCTGATGTAGGGATAGTATGGGCATGAGCAGGGAAAGGATTCTTGTTTGGGTGAGAAACGGAGATCATATATTTAGTCCTGGCATCCATACTATTATGTTGTCATAGCTGTCCTGTATAGTTCAGGGCATCTTTTTGGCAGAATCAAGTTTTTGTGACAGAAAGTGAAAGTGTGTGTGTGTATGGTTTGAGGGGTGCCTGGGGAGATCTGGTGTGTTGTTCTGCAATGCAGGGGGGGGGGCATGAAAGCTTGGCCAGTACCTGGACCATATGGATGACCACAGCATCACCAGGTGCCATTGGGATTGGGCAGTCAAAATCAGAGAGGGTTCACTATAGCTAAGTGTCAAAACATATCCCTGTCAATAATAAGGGACCCTCAGAATAAGGGTGTTCAACAGTGAAAACAGCACTAATTCATGCCTATAATGCACAATTTGTGTGACCACTGGTGTTGCTGTTTAGCATGTATTAGTGTTGTTTGCACTGCTGAATGCTCTTATTCTGAGCGTCCCTTATTATTGACAGGAATATGTTTTGACATTTAGCTATAGTGAACCAATGCAGATTCCTTCTTTATTATTTTTCAAAGGGTACTCTAATAAGATCATATATTGTTGGCAGTATGATAGGGCAGCCACACATCCACTGTGCCAGGCACTGGGAGACATGACTGGTGTTGTGCCAACATTCCCGAGATTGTACCATGAGTCCTACATCTTTACCCAGTCTATGAGAGCTGTGAGAGTGGTGATATATCTGAAGTTTGGCTACTTGGTGTGATGACAGAGGGATCTTTCCTCCCATCCCACACAGCCCTGATCATGCGAGCAGTGCCACAAAGCAGACTTTGGGAAGGCAGACAGGGTTGCCCCACCGATAGCGGATGTATACAGACCGACATATGCCACAATGGGACAGATGTAGCTACTGTGAGATATGCCAGTACCCAGAAAGGTGAACCTCAGTTGCCATAGACAGACAGGCCCTACTACTACTACGGATCGTTTCGAAGAGGCAAGCATGCAACCTGGATTTGGGAAGGGCCAGAGAAGAAGACTGACACACAGATGCAGGCATAAGAAGCAGGAAGGTGAAAGGGGAGAAGTCTGGAGTTGGCAGTAGAAGAGAAGGTCACAGATAGAAGTGATCTGCCAGAAGAGCAGAGTTCCTGAGGAAGAGTATAGGGAGAGATACTGTAAGAGAGGAAAGGTAGTGCGGGGCAGGAGAATGAGTGCACTTATAAGCCTGAGGCATAAAAAGGACATACATTTGCTGCTCAGCAAACTATGCATCCTTTGGGGAACTACAATGTAAATTTCAGGTTTTGTGCACATGGTAAAGGTCCATCCTTAGCAGTTTAAAGTGTGTTTGTAGAGATGACCAGGCAGGAATCAATGGGGTCATTTTATAATGCCATGTACTATTTGATGCAAGGTATGTCCTGACATACACATTCATATTTACATTGTATACCATATTGGGGTGCACTGGGCTTATCTATCACATTTCAGGGCATGAAGGGGACTGGTATATGGTCCAGGTTGCAGCAGCTGCCATTTCACATTGGTATTTATGTCTAGTGTGCATCAACACAACAAACTACTGTCTGTGATGAGCAGCTTAGGAGATGTACGTTTTTCCCGAGGTGAGTGGCATCCACAGGTACATCATGGAGATGGGCAGGATCGAAAATGTGTAACTTTTCAGAATATGCTGGGTGCGGGGATGTCCACCATATTGACCTGTGTCCGCGCCCAGATGCGTGCTTGGGCCAGCTGAATAGCGTTTGCACGTGTTGCATTGAATAGCGTTTGCACGTGTTGTCGATCTCCCCGATTCCAGACCCGTGGGCATGTCCAAAGCTATAGATGTGGAATAAGGTTCAAAGGGGGTCTGTTTTTCATTTAGATGTGTCCACAGGCCGGACATGCATGTTATGGAATGGGGCTCTTAATGTCTAAGTGCTCAGCAAAAATCTGAATTAAAAAAAATAAACCATTTAGGATAATAACAATAATAAAAATCAGCAGTAAACATTGGAAAAAAATAGTGTGTAAACAATAATTATCTAAACAACTAACTTCTAGAAAATGGTCATCAAAAGTAAGACAAGAAAAAAAAAATACAAACCCACAGACCTTTGTACATTCATCATTAGGCAAGCAAAAACATTGGAAATGTGGAACACAAATGGATGTGACTACAGGACCTATGCCATCTTGGAATCCTTCTTTTCGATCATTTTTGACATGTGAATCCCAAATTTGCATAGGTCATGTGAGTAGAAAAAGGAACATCCAAGTCTCAACATTCATAATTCCATAACTTGCAGAGATTCACTGAAAGCAGATCCTTCTTTAAAATACCTCTGAGGCCGTGGGAGAAACTGCATATGTAGTTCTGGCACATCCAGCAGAAACAACCATTTTACTAAAGAACATACTCCAAAGAGAGTGGCATCATTTGGGGGTTTTAACAAGGAAAACTGTGATTTTGCAGCCTACCATTTACACATATAAATGCTGGATTGTACAATACCACACTTTTAAAAGGCAAAGCTACAAAACTCTCAGGTCTGCAAGTTTAAGGTGGTTCTCAGTGCCAGAGATGTAAGACACTCCATCTCTCCTCTGAACCCCAAATGAGCAGTTAAGAGACATTTATGTGTAAAGGTCAACATCTAGATTTTATGAAGTGTAACTGTACTTTGTAAAAATAGGAAATTCATACATACATTCAGGCCTACCCAAACCACACAGCACACACTGCTTTGAAACCTGCATGTCACAGGCATACACTTGTAAGTAGTGACTTTTCTAAACTCACTGCTTAGACGTGGATAGCAATTTACATGTGTAAACCTGCTATTTCCACCTGAAAATGGTGAGCAACCCTTCTAAAGCAGCCTATCATACAAGGCAACATACAACATCATAAAGGTGACTTTTCCTGAAATGTTGTGTTTCAGATTCAATTCTTCTTCAGAATGAACTTTCCAGAATTAAAAATGGGATAATCTTCACATCTACAGTAGGTTTGGTATGTTACCTCCTTAGGGTGGACCCACTAATTATCATCTACTACATTCTTTTCCTTTGCAGATGGAAAAATCTGTAAGAATAAAGGGCCCGATATTCAGCACTGGTAGCCAGTGCTGCTAATGTGGCTAGCTGATGAACATTAAACCTCGATGTTCAATGCTGGGGTCATTTTAGGCCCCGGCTTTGAATATTTGGGTAAACTGCTTTTGTCATTCGCTAGCTGGGCAGTGGCGATATTGAGTCACTGCTCGGTTAGCTATATTCAGCGAAAGGCCTGTACCTGGCTTTCACGGCATATCGCTAACCAGGCAGTGGTTCACTATCACCACTGTCTGCCTAGCGAGCAGCACTGTCTCCATCCAACCCGGAATGCTCCCGACACACCCCAATACTAAGCAGTTAGCATTGGGGTGTATAGATCCAGTAGCTGTGGGATTACCATGTTTAGCAGCTCTGCTAAAGGCATTGATCACTTTGAGTATTAGGCCCAAAATGTATACAGTTATAATATCCACAATGCCTCTGTATAAATCTATGCCCCTGTTGAAGGAATCACATTTATTGAGTTCTATAAACCCATTTGACTTTTCAAAATAAACAGTTCCAGTTAACCAAATGCATATCAGTTCAATTAAAATTTGTATTTTTCAACGGCATTTTTTTGTTTATGTTTTAACAGCTCCGTCTTTGGAGGATCAGAAAAGAGTGCCAGGTGAACCTTACATATTATCTGAGGGATAAGCAGGTAGGGCAGTGATCCTGATGCCTGGAGAGTCCCATGTTGATTCCTCTCCCTCGTTGTAGGCTTCGGAAAGCCACTTGACTCAACATAGTACAAAGTACTCTAAGGAATAATCAAACTATTCACATTTCAGCAAACAATGTTATTTCTATTCACAGACTTTGCCATGAAAATCGAGGTAAAAGATTGTGCACACATTTTCTCAGATTATTGCTCATGAAAAGCATCTGTATCAATTTGTACTTGTCTTTTGTCAGGGTGCTTTTTTCAAGCAAACATGATACATCAAAATTATGAATGTAGCTGTCTCCCTTGACCTAACCTCATCCTAGGAATGCCTTCTAAATCACACAGGTAAAAGAAACTACATTATTGACATGCACGGGTATTTTACCAGTTGAAAAGATGGGCAATAATCAAAATGCTCTAGGATAGCCACTATTTATGACCTATGATGCCTGAGTCACACTAGCATAGATTCTTGAAAGCAAAGAACACAGCAGAGAACTGACAGGTTGCCTGCATATAGAGGCGGAAAGAAACATTGTTCTTTGTTTCAACTGCAGACTCTCTAAACATGCAGGTATCCAAAGCAGGTCTGACCCAACCACTAGGAAAACTAGGTGGTCTCCTAAGGAAGCAGCTTCTGGGGGGCGGCAAAGAGCAGAGCAGTCAAAGCTAAACAATAGATACTGACAACCAGGGGAGGGCATAAGACTTAAGACATGCCTAGGGTGCCAATCAGCTCTTGAACCAGCTCTGGGGCCAGCTCCACTCCAAAGATTCTCAGCTCTGAAAACCTTGAAGAATAACATGTTTGCAACTGTGACAGAGCTTGCACGAGTAAACAAGTTGCCATCACCTCCACCCATCTCTCATCACTGGCGATGTCGTGTACGGGAATGCAGCATGCAGGATGATTTGATTCGCTCAGTTAGCACCACTGAGCCCTGGTCAGCCAGAGAGACTGCTTCCAGAATCCTGAATTTCTCATGTAGGACTGATAAGAAAAGACAAAAGTCCACAAAATGCTTTCCACCATTACTCTCACAGCAAATGGCTACGATGTGTTACTAGCACCATCTCTCTGTATGCCGTTGGAGTCCTGTCTCTTGCCACCCACCGTCCCAAAGACTGAGGTCAGTCAGTTGGAACTTGGCATAATAAATAATCCCTGCCTGATGTCAGAGTTGCTACCATCCTCCTGAGCCTGAACTGGAGAATAGTATCCTTTTCTGCCTCTAACAAGTTTAAAGGCTATGACCTTTATCTTTTGGCAGTTTGGGGCTAGCACATGTGATTTTTTTAGTATTGTGAATTGCAAGCATTCACTGGTGCTGTGAGGGTAGCTAGGTTTTATTAGGGGAATGTATATTATTTATTCATTGTATATATTTAACAGGTCTTCTATGCCATCCTATCTTCCATTCAGGGTGGTTTACCTTATAACAGCAACAACTTTACATTGAACAGGGAATTAAACTTGGAAATATATACATATAACATATATGAACTTCAATGAACTATTATGCAGTAGGATTATAAAGTGGAACATTAAGACTTTGGGTTCAATTGTCTGTTATATTGGGGTACTGCAGGGGGAAGTGGTAGGTATGATAAGGTGTTCGTCAGATAACATTGGCATAATGCTCTGTGAATAGAAGTGTCTTTATGGATTTGCAAAAATCTTGTAGGTCTTTGGTGGCTCTTATTGCTTCCAGTAGCAAGTTCCAAAGCATAGATACAAAGAGGGAGGGTGCAGGTTAGCTGTTTGGCTTTAGCTTTTGCCTTTGGAATGAGCAATGGGTTTCTCGTAGAGTCTCGGCCATTCCTCATTTCTGGATTCTCTCGACTATTGGCTGGAGGGTGACAGGCGCCAGTTGCTGAATTATCCTAAAGATGATCATGAGAGATTTGAATTTGCTTCTTTGAAGGATTGGGAGCCAGTGCAGTTGTTTTAATGTACATAAGAACATAAGATAAGCCATACTGGGTCAGACCAAGGTTCATCAAGCCCAGTATCCTGTTTCCAACAGTGGCCAATCCAGGTCACAAGTACCTAGCAGTTTCCCCAAAAGACACAGGTTCCTCAATGCATGTAGGGGATATGTGTATGTCCCTCGATACCCGAGATATTATTCTTGCTGCCATGCTTTGTATTAATTATAGGGGTTGGATGCTGTGTTTTGGCAGACCCTGATAAATGGAGTTGCAATAATGCAGTATCAGCATAATCATTGCCTGGCGGACGTTCGGTTTGAGTCTCTATATTGTTCATGTTTCGCCTCCCCCCACCGGGGGAATGCCAGCAGAGGACTCCAGTGCAGCTTCAAGCTGCTTAGAGGGAGCATTGCTGCTGAGTAATTACAAAATCTTATCTCTGAGGTGGAATAAGTCCCCCGTCTACCCGGCCAACCCCACACGCAAAGGGCTGACCTCAGAATTGGCCCTGTATGTCCGGGGAGATGGCCCGCCCTCACTCTGCCTTCGTTCTGCCCTCCCCCCGCCCCCATCTAAGGCTCCCCATATGACTCGGATGTACATACAGGGAGCCTTTTACTGGCAGCCGCATTTTTTACACATAGCGGGGATGTACGTCCAGACCCCCACTGTGCCTAAATTTTTATGGATTGCATGCACGGTATACTATTTTGTAATTTATACCTATAACCTTGTTTCTGCCCATGTTCTGCATACCCACAGTGAAAGTATGTGTGATTGGCTGTACTCATGCACTTACAAAATAGCAGCATATAGCCAAAGAGACGGCTGTTCTTTTTTAATTCTTTAATTCTGTATAACGGTATGTTATTGTAGCTTTATGTAATGTAATGTATTTGCTGTGTTTCCCTATGTCAGGGGTCGGCAACCCGCGGCTCCGGAGCCGCATGCGGCTCTTTCTCACCTTTGCCGCGGCTCCGGAGCACACTGCCCGCTTTAAACGTCACGTTATGGGCTCCCTCCATGTCAGCTCCCTCCCTTCTTCTGCAGCCGCGGTTCCCTGTCTCTTAGGGAACCGCGGCTGTGCTTTTAAAATCATCTCGGAGCCGTTCCTGTCTTGACGGGCTCCGTGCAGCATTGTCCCGCCTCTAAAGGAAGTTTTGGAGGCGGGACAATGCTGCACGGAGCCCGTCAAGACAGGAAGGGCTCCGAGATGATTTTAAAAGCACAGTCGCGGTTCCGTAAGAGGCAGGGAGCCGCGGCTGCAGAAGAAGGGAGGGAGCTGACATGGAGGGAGGGAGCAGATATGAATGGATGGAGGGAGGGGGGCTGACATGGAGGGATGGAGGGGGCTGACATGGAGGGAGGGGGGCTGACATGAAGGGAGGGAGCTGATATGAATGGATGGAGGGAGGGGGGCTGACATGGAGGGATGGAGGGGGCTGACATGGAGGGAGGGAGCAGATATGAATGGATGGAGGGAGGGGGGCTGACATGGAGGGATGGATCGAGGGGGCTGACATGGAGGGATGGAGGGGGCTGACATGGAGGGAGGGAGCAGATATGAATGAATGGAGGGAGCGGGCTGACATGGAGGGATGGAGGGGGCTGACATGGAGGGAGGGGGGCTGACATGGAGGGATGGATCGAGGGGGCTGACATGGAGGGATGGAGGGGGCGGACATGGAGGGTGGGAGCAGATTTGAATGGATGGAGGGAGGGGGGCTGACATGGAGGGAGGGAGCTGATATGAATGGATGGAGGGAGGGAGGGAGGGGGGCTGACATGGAGGGATGGAGGGGGCTGACATGGAGGGAGGGGGACTGACATGGAGGGAGGGAGCAGATATAAGAACATAAGAACATAAGATATGCCATACTGGGTCAGACCAAGGTCCATCAAGCCCAGTATTCTGTTTCCCTGAATGGATGGAGGGAGGGGGGCTGACATGGAGGGATGGAGGGGGCTGACATGGAGGGAGGGGGGCTGACATGAAGGGAGGGAGCTGATATGAATGGATGGAGGGAGGGAGCAGACATGGAGGGATGGAGGGGGCTGACATGGAGGGAGGGGGCTGACCTGAAGGGAGGGAGCTGCGATGAATGGCTGGCGGGATGGCGGGGGCTGACATGGAGGGAGAGGGGCTGACATGGAGGGATGGATCTAGGGGGGCTGACATGGAGGGATGGAGGGGGCTGACATGGAGGGAGGGAGCAGATATGAATGAATGGAGGGAGGGGGGCTGACATGGAGGGATGGAGGGGGCTGACATGGAGGGAGGGGGGCTGACATGGAGGGAGGGATCGAGGGGGGCTGACATGGAGGGATGGAGGGGGCTGACATGGAGGGAGGGAGCAGATATGAATGGATGGAGGGAGGGGGGCTGACATGGAGGGATGGAGGGGGCTGACATGGAGGGAGGGAGCTGATATTAATGGATGGAGGGAGGGAGGGAGGGGGGCGGACATGGAGGGATGGCGGGGGCTGACATGGAGGGAGGGGGACTGACATGGAGGGAGGGAGCAGATATGAATGGATGGAGGGAGGGGGCTGACATGGAGGGATGAAGGGGGCTGACATGGAGGGAGGGGGGCTGACATGGAGGGAGGGAGCTGATATGGATGGATGGATGGAGGGAGGGGGGCTGACATGGAGGGAGGGAACTGATATGGATGGAGGGAGGGGGGCTGACATGGAGGGATGGAGGGGGCTGACATGGAGGGAGTGGGGCTGACATGGAGGGATTGGGGAGGCGGGCTGACATGGAGGGAGGGAGCTGATATGGATGGAGGGAGGGAGGGAGGGAGGGATGGAGCACTGGTAATGGGGTTGAGGGGACGAGCACTGGAAATGAGCTGATTAGGGGAGGCTAGGACTGGTAATGAGCTGATGGGGGGTAGGACTGGTATTGGGCTGATTAGGGGAGGCTAGCACTGGTAATGGGGTTGAGGGGGGATTAGCACTGGAAGCGAGCTGATTGGGGGCTTTGACTGGGCATGGGCTGATTGTGGGGAGGGGAGGATAGAGCTGCTGGCCCTGGAAGATAACTGGGGGCTAAGGCTACAAATGGGCTGATATGAGGGGATGGGAGAATGGAACTGGATCTGAGAGGGGCTGCCATGGTATTTGTACTAGAAGGGACTGGTCAGTGGGGAAGGAGGGGGACTGGAAGGAAATGGACACCAGTGGCAATCATGGGAATGCAAGTTGACATTGGAAGGTACTGGGAGTGAGGACTGGAAAGGGGCTGATATTGGGGAGGGTTACTGGGACTGGAAATAGGCTGATGGAAAGAAGTGAAGAAAACGAAACGAAGAAGAGATAAGAACTGGCAGATGGACCATAGACCACAGAAAGAGAGCTAAGAGAAGACAGGAAAGCAGAAGCCTCAGATCGGGACCAGCATGATCAAAGAATAAATTGGTCAGACAACAAAGGTAGAAAAAATAATTTTATTTCATATTAGTGATTTGACTACAAAATCATCATAATTTTGAAATCAAATATTGTTACTTCTTGTTGTTATATTTTCTGGCGTATATTTGTTGGTGTGCGAAGGGAGAGGGGTAGTCTTATACGGCGAGTATAGGCCAAACACCTATATTTTAACAGGAAAAGTAGGGGGTCGTATATAGCATTAAGGTAAGAAACAATATATGCAGTGTTAGATTTGTTTTAAATGTCGCAATGGTTTTGCGGCTCCCAGTTTTTTTTTTCCCTTCGGAAACGGGTCCAAGTGGCTCTTTATGTCTTAAAGGTTGCAGACCCCTGCCCTATGTGATGCAGTCCAAATGTTCATTGTTTTGTTTTCCCTAACCTTTGTATAACCCTGTGCTGTATTTACTGCTTTGATTGAAGGAAAAGGCGGGATACAAAACTGGTTAAATGAATAAATAAATAAATAAATATGATAAAATATCTAGATTTATGTGAGTTCTTCATGCCTAAATCTAGGCGCCTCCTTATAAAATTGTCACCTAAGTGCTTAATGGGACATGCTTACTAAAATGTGCTAGGTTAGCACCATCTTTTAGTGTAGGGCTGGACCCATGTTAGGTGATGGAGGCATGCCTGACATGTCCTCATGTAGTTAGCACAGGTTTAGCTGTACCCCTGTGCTAAACCATTCACTGCAACTAAAGCGTGTGCACTTCCTACTACCCATTAAGGTGGCAGTAAGTGCATCCATTCCCAATTGCAACATTGCTGGATAGCAAATGCCAAAAATGCCTGTGCTAACCACAAGATTCACCTCTGGCCCTGAAATGCCCGCTCTCTGCCTCAACCTGTTGTTAGCATGGCATTTTTACCATGGCATCATATTTACTGTGTAGTAATGGTTAGCGCAATATACATGACGTGCAATAAACATTCCCCGATGTGTGTTAAAAAGAACAGTCAACACATATTAAATATAGTTAATAGATATTAATTCCTATGCTAAACAGCTAACATGAATTTTTATTTTAATGAAGGAAAGGAGGTGGTAAAGCGGCAGACTAGATGCAGGGCAGGCAATGCAATAGTTAATATATATTACTATAAAGTGTGTCAATTGCAAAGCAGGCAGTTACTGTGGAACAATTAACTACACCTCTGAAGATATAACTAACTGCTTCGGCATTATCGTCTGCTGAATTTGCATGTCATAACAGCTCTAATCTGGATGTCTCACTGTCCTTTGAAATTAAATATGAACAAAACCAAACTTCTTATTTTCCCCCCTAAACTTTCTCTCACTTCCTCCTTTCTCTATCTCTGTAAATAACACTCTTCTACTTCCTATTTCCTCAGCCCATAACCTTGGTGTCATTTTTGACTCCTCCCTTTCCTTCTCCTCATATATCCAACGGATAGGTAAAACCTGCCATTTATTTCTTTATAACATTAACAAAATTTGCCTCTTCTTCTATGAACACACTACTAAAACCCTTGTCCACTCTCTAATTACTTCCTGTCTTGACTATTGTAGCTTCCTTCTTGTGGTCTTCCTCTGAGTCACCTCTCTCCCCTTCAATCCATTCAGAACTCTGCTGCAGACTAATATTTCGCCAGCCTTGATATACATAAGAACATAAGAACATAAGATATGCCATATTGGGTCAGACCAAGGTCCATCAAGCCCGGTATCTTGTTTCCAACAGTGGCCAATCTAGGTCATCTAGCAGTATCCCCAAGAGACACTGGTTCCAACAATGTTTGTACTGGGTCAAGCATTGATATCCTGGGTCCCTTCTTAATAATGGTTTATGGACCTTTCCTCCAGGAACTTGTCCAAACCTTTTTTAAACCCAGCTACACTAACACCCTTTACTACATCCTCCGGTAACAAATTCCAGAGTTTGATTACACGTTGAGTGAAAAAATATTTTCTTTTATTAGTCTTAAATTGTTTACCCTGTAGCTTCATTGCATGTCCCCTAGTCTTTCTATATTCTGATAACCCCTCTTCTCAAGTCACTTTATTAGTTTCCCTTCCATTTCCGTTTCCGCATCCAATTCAAACTTCTCCTTCTGACCTTTAAATGCAGTCATTCTTCTGCTCCTCACTAACTTTCTCTCTCATCTCTCCCTACATCCTTCCTCCTGAGCTCCGGTCTTCTACCGGCTTGCTTCTCTCTTTGCCCTTCTCCTCAACTGTCAACCCCAGACTTTGATCCTTTCACCTTGCTGCTCCTCATAATTGGAACAAACTACCCGAATCTGTATGTCTCATCTCTTCCCCTTTTCAAATCCATGCTAAAGGCTCACTCTTTGTGGCTGCATTGGGTTCCTGATCACTTGTCTTCCTTATGTCTCCTTACCTTCATTATTCTACCCTTATTCTCATCTTTTGTCTTGTTTGTCTTAATTAGATTGTAAGTTCTTGAGAGCAGGGATTGTCTTTATATGTGTTTGTACAGCACTGTTTATGCCTTGTAGTGCTATATAAATGAATAATAATGGTAGTAGTAGTAGTAATCATCCTGACATATTAATGTGGGACTGTGGTAACAATTACTGAGCACTAAAAACAGGCGATGCAGTAAAAATCCTACACTAAGGGGTATGTTTATTAAAGGGTGTTAAGGTAACGTGTTAACGGCAGTGATAAGGGGTGTTACATGCGCAAAAGGCTCTGGGTGGGTAGGAGGCGTTCCGGCGTTAAGTGCTCAATGGGCCATTTAACGGGCATTAATAGGACATTGGGTGTTAAGGTGGCAAGCATTCACCTTAACACCCAAAAATGGCTGTCACATTATTGCTGGATAAAGGAGCCCCAGCAAAAGCCAATGTGAAGGTGTTGAATGGAAGGACAGGAGGACAGGTCAGAGCTGAAAGGCCTGACAGATCCGTGGGCATCCAATGTGCCAGCCAGTAAGTGTGACGAGCATGTGGAAGACAGCTGTGCCTATGCACTGGGGGGTGCCCATGTAAAAAGGCATAATGTCAGTGTGTGGCATAGAATGGGGAAGATGTGTCCCCCAGCAGAGTCAGAAATCGCATGATGTGTGTAGCGAAAGTAGGACAGAGCAGGAGTGGTGACGTGAAGGTCAGGCAAAGAAGAGGCGTAAGTGAAGTATCCAAATGCGGAAAAGAGTACCTATGTAGGCCACGGTGTAGCAGCCTGAACGAGAAGACATGACTGCACATTGCCACCAGAGGCTGATGGCAGCAGAGGAGAGTGTGGAATGGGTTGGCAGCACCGATGTACCAGAGGCCCATTTATTAATTTATAGACCTCTATCATATCTCCCCTTAGTTATCTCTTTTCCAAGTTGAAGAGCCCTAATCTTTTAAGCCTTTCCTCATAAGGGTATCCTTCCATCCCCTTTACAATTTTGGCAGCTCTTCTCTGTACCTTTTCTAATTCTACTATATTCTTTTTAAGATACGGTGACCAGAATTGCATACAATATTCAAAGGTGCGGTTTCACCATGGAATGATACAGAGGCATTGTAATATCCTCTGTTTTATTCTCCATTCCTTTCCTTATGATTCCTAGCATTCTATTTGCTTTCTTGGCTGCCGCTGCACACTAGATGGAGAGTTTCAACGTATTATCCACGATGACACCTGGGTGGTGGTTCCTAATGTGGAACCTTGCATTATAGGTTGTTCTTTCCTAGGTGCATAACTTTGCACTTGTCCACATTAAATTTCATTTGCCATTTGGGTGTCCAGTCTTTCAATTTACCAAGGTCCTCTTGCAAATTTTCACAATCCTCTTGTGTTTAACAACTTTGAATAATTTTGTGTCATCTGCAAATCTGATCAGCTCACTTGTTATTCCTATTTCCAGGTCATTTATGAATATGTCAAAAAGCAGTGGGCAGCATAGATCCTTGGGATACTCTGCTAGTCACCTTTCTCAACTGAGAAAATTGGCCATTTAGCCCTATCCTCTGGTTTCTATCTTTTAACCAGTTCCTGATCCACAATAGTGCACTGCCTCCTATCCTATGTCCAATAAGGGGCTTGTCTACTAAATTGTGATTCCCAGTAATGTGAGATTTAGCATGCTGTTTGAGTAAGGTCCCAAGCTAAAAAATATATGCTACCTTGGTAGTATGTGTCGAGGCAAGGACTGGGAGGACAGGAGTGGTACATGGGCATTCTCAGCACATCACATCTAGTGTGGGCATTAGCAGCCCTCGCTAACTACAATTAGCATCATTAATGTGAATGCACTTAATACCTTCTCAATGAGTGGTGTTAGTTGCACCCATGAACTGATCACCATGGTGCCATTTGGTTTGACTGCACTAACTGCAGGGGGACAGGTGCACACTCCTCTCTGCAGTTCATGCAGGCCTCCATGCTGGGAATGCAGCCCAACTGTGCATTCCTGGCACAGCTTTTAGTAAACATGTCCCTAAGTGCAAAACCTTACTGCCCTTTCGCAAACAGGCCTCTCAGGTTCAGTAGGTATTTTCCTGTGCCTGAAGGCCTTGAAATCTAAAGAGCACTTTTACTAAATTGCATTAGAGAGTTTTGCAACTAACACGCATTAAATGCAAAAACTATTACATAGTAATTACAACCATTGTGCACTAACTGCTGGAGTATATCCAGCATATTCCCATCAGTTGCCGCATTGAACTGTATCCTAAAGCACGACAACAGCATTCACAATTAACATGGGTACACTTAACTCTACCTATTGCGATGATGTTAGATTAACATGTGCTAACTGCAACATTGTGGTTAGCGCGCGATAGGTACCCTCATTCTCTCTGATCATCACACCCACTATCCACCTGAAATCCGCCCATTCAGCAACCGAATACGCAATTGCTAGTTAACACAAAAATTGGAGTGCATTAACTGTGATGGTCACACAGTAACTGTTACTGCAGGCCCTAGTGTGCAGTTAACGCATGCCAAATTGTGCATTTACTATTGGTGGTCTGAGCGTATCTGCTGCCTTTGGCAGACCCTCTGGGCTGTTGCCCTCCCCCCCAAAAAACCACACCTCCATCCAGCCTGCCATGTTGCCCCCACCTTGCACTGAAGCGGCGGCAGCTGAAATGCTGCTTTAGCACTCTGTAAGGCCTTAAAGTGCCCATGCGCATGTGCGCTCATGGTCTGCCATTCCTATCTCCCTCCAATGCAATTTTCTTGGAGGGCAGGCAGGAGCGGCAGGCCAAACTGTGCACACATATGTGTAGGCATTTTAAAGTTTGCCACAGTGCTGAAGCAGCAGTTCAGCTGCCTCTTCCCGGGGGTTGGGGTAGGAATTCCACCCATCAGGATCTGCCGCCCTTGTTGATCTCCTAGTTCACCAAGTGGACGGGCCAGCCCTGGTGTTAACTGCATAGCTCACTTTAGTAAAAAGGCCCCTAAGTTTGCAACTGAAGCAATAGAGAGTTAAATGATTTGCCCAAGACTGAATGGTGCAGCAGATGGGAATTTACCATTGGATTCCGTTGTTGCCAGCCCACAGCTCTTAACCAATAGGTACTTTTCCACCCCTTTACTATGTTCTTTAATCAGTATAAAACATAAAATATGTGTGCATTTTTCCTACCTATTTTTTAATAAGCTAAAAATAAATTTAACCAAGTCAGGTTTTCACTAAAATTTCTGTTGGATAATTAAGATATATTGTATTCTGAACCATGAGTTATTAAGAAAATAACTATTAAAATACCACACAGAAGATGCACGTCTCTTCAGGAAGAATATTAACCTTTGATTATTTAAAAAAAAAATACTAAAATTATGCTAGATTGGATTCTCTGCAATTATTTTATACTGTGTGTTAGACCCACTGTTGCTTGGTTACAGTTACTACTTCATGCTAAATCCCACATTACCACTAGCAAAAGCCTTTCTCCATTTCAAATCTCCCCATATACCTACTAGAATAGCTAGGATTCTATCTTTTCTAAGAACTCATGTTGTAAACTTGCAAGAAATGTCTAAGATATCTGGTTTAATATGAATTTAATCAAAGTGAGTTACTATTGGATAAATAATTTTTCAGGAACTTATATTTTGTCTATTATTGGTTAAAAGAGATGAACAATTACCAGTGAGGTCATCCAAGTGCTACCCTGAGTGCCCTTAATCCTGTCTGATCTTTGAAGCTAAGCAGTGGTGGACCTCGTTAGTACTTGGATGGGAGACCATCTTGGACTATCAGGTGAGGTAGGCTTACTGACATAGAAAAAAGTCCTGACACTCTACTTCTAATCGTACCTTGCCAAGAAAACCAAGGGGTGGTCACAATATGGCAACTATCCACAGGCTCTCCAGGAGTCAGCATTGACTCAACAGTAATTAACAACAATGAATTGAGAGTGAGAAGTGTCACTGAGGGGACTTTTTACTAAAGTGTGCTGGGGTTTAGCAACTAATGTGCAAAAGCTAAAGCAAGGCAGTTGCAACCGCAGTGCACACTGGGGTGGGGGGAGTGTCCAGCATGTTCTTGGCAATTACCTAAAGTGCCACAGCGGCCTGCCCAATTACCACTGGAACCTGCATTAATTGCAAGAGTCGTAGTTAGCATATGGTGTTTACCACTGCACATTTTGTGCAGTGCTCACCACACCCATTCTCCACCCCTAACCTGCCCCCTTACCACTCCAACACACTATTCACAATTAGCATGGAAACTGGCCAGCACTAACTGTGTTGGCCCTGCTCTAACAGGTACTGCAGTCTTCAGCACACACTTAATGCATGACAAAAACCACACAACCTCCATAGAGCACTTTAATTAAAGGGCCCCTAAGTTATAGCCAATGGAATCACTTTATTAAACAGCACTGAACCTGAAAGTCTAGTGAACCAACCCAATATGAGTTGAGTTTTTCTGTTATTTTCCTTATAATTCAAATTTGAAATTACTAATGACAGAAATATGACCACTAAATGAAGATAACCATATAAGTCACACGGTTATCTTTATAGGGATTATTTTAGAAGCACCCTTCATGCTTTGGACATCTGAAAACATGCATGGAGACGTTCAAAGCACAGAGACATCCCCAGAGCCATTTTAGACACCAGGTCTTTAGACATCCCCGCTGGATAATTTCCAAGGCAAAGGGGGGGGGGGGGGGGGTGATGTACAGTAGGTGTGTCTGGGGTGTTCCCAAGGAACTTGGATGTTGTAGTCCGATTAAAAGTAGCACCCTCAATGCCCTGAACTGCATTACAGCTTATACCTTGTACAGGAATGAACAGGAATTGAAAAAGTGCTTGGTTTGTCAGCCAAATAAGTGAACAGTGTAAAGAAAGTAGTACACACACACACATCTTCTCTATATTGCCCATGCTGACAACAAACACTGCAGGGAATGCAGACCCATGTTTTCATTTTTACATGCCAATAAACATCCCCATATGCAACCTTGCATGAGATGAATGTTCCTGGCTCACGGTTTCACAGCAGGGATGTTTATGTGGATGCTGGTATGGGAAGCTACGTCAGGGATCTCTATGTTTCTAATACTGGGCCAAAACATAGAGATCACTGGTGTTTTTCTACACATTCTGCCCTTGACATTACAGATTGCACTTAGATGTCCTTTCTAAAATGCCACTCCACATGTCAATCTATCCATATATGATTCTAAATGTATTGTATATGAGCAAGTTACCTATAAAGTGAAAATTCTTATTTATACCTTCCACTTATATGTTTAACTTTATCCGAATGAATTTAGGCTCCATCCCTGGATGAGCTTGGTCCATCCTTATGTTACAATGATACATTTTGGCAGTATATGAACTTACAAGTATAAATATTAGTTAAGTCCAAAATATTTACAGCAAAGCACTTAGCATTCCGTGATTTATTTATGTATTTATTTAACAGGTCTTCTATACCGCCTTATCATTTGCATTCAAAGCGGTTTACAATGAAACAGTTATAGCAACAAGCTTTACATTGAACAAGGTTATTCAACTTGGATGGTTACACTGGGGTCAAACAAGCAATTGTCAGTTGCTAACTATATACAAGGACTCTAGCTGTGTTTCATAGTCCATTTGCTGCTACTGTTAAACATCATCATCCGGGGTAGATCCGAAGTATTCCAGGAACAGATGGGTTTTTATTGCCTTCCTAAAGTCTGTTAGGTCTTTGATCTCACGTGTTGATGTGGGGAAATCATTCCACAGCTTGGGTGCAAATAGGGAGAAGGCTCTGTTGCAGGTGGATTGATTTGCTTTGCTGAAGTTTAGCGGGGTCTCTAGGGTGTTGTTATCTGTCCCTCTCCTTGTTCTGGTAGGCGGTGTTTTCTTGTTCAGTGGTTGCAGAGTTGTAGGTGAGAGGTTGTTTAGTGTTTTAAATATTATTATTATGTTTTTGTACTTGGTGCGTACAGTCATAAGGAGCCAGTGCAGTTGATGCAGCATGGGTGTTATGTGTTTGTATTTTGCTGTTCCGGTGGTGATTCTGGCTGCAGTGTTTTGTACCAGTTGTAAGGGGAGGGTCGTTTTCTTTGGGAGTCCATGGTAGATTGCGTTGCAGAAATCTAATATAGGCATTATTATGGCTTGGCAGACAGTTCAGAAGTCGTTGTCAGTGAGCAGTGGTTTTAGGTTGCATAGGATTCTTGAGTTTGTGGTAGGCTGATCTGGTTGTCTTTTTGATGTGTGACTGGAAGCTGAGTTGTTGGTCAAAGGTGACCCCGAGGTATCTGACTTCTCTTTTATGGAAAATCATTTTTATTATTATTGTCATTATTATTATTAACAGTTCTCTCTTAACAAACAAACATCTTCTCCTTATACAGACTAATTTATGTAACAATTTCTAACACAGCGTAACCGCTAACCTTCAGTTATACATAGCCAACATTGCATCCTCTTTATATATTTCTCCACACAAGAATCGCATATCATGACTCTGCTGCTATATGTAACAAACACACTAACATTTCCATCAGAGAACTGGGTATGCCCCTCCTTCCCCCCTCCCCCTCCCTCCCTTCCTCCCTCCCAGCCTCGCAGACTTCCATACTCTATAGTTAAGGCTGCCTTCATAGATATCCCCCCGGCTCTACCCTAACAAAGTCCCGCTATCTGACCCGCTATCCAAAACTGGGGCCCAAATCGCCCCAAACCTATCTATTCGCTTATTGCCCAGCAACCTCGCTGTGCTATGTTCTATTGTCATTAAAAATCTCATTTTCCTCTCCCATTCTGGCACCCTAGGCTCAGTGGGCACCACCCAATGCCCCAAAATTGTTTGCTTGGCAACCAGAAATCCTTTCTCACAGAGTTGACGCTTGCCTCCTTCTAAAAATGGCTCACCCTCATATGACCCAAAGAGACACCATTCGGGAGCAATCTTCACCTGTTGGCCTATCCAACCACTAAGTCTCTTGCCCACCCCCTTCCAAAATCTTTGGATATTGTGGCACAGCCAAAACTTGTGGGCTAATGTACCTTTCTCCTCTCCACACAATTTACACACATCTGTCATGGTCAACCCCGCCCTAGCCGCCCAAACATCATGCACATACGCTCGCCACAGGAATTTATACTGTATCTCCTGCATCTGCACCGACTCCAACACTGCTGGAGTTTGTTGAAATGCTCTATACAAGCGCTCCACCGTCCGTTCCATGATCTTATCAGCCCTCCACTTCCTCTCTAAGATCTCCAATCCTTTCTTCCCCTCTACCCCAATTAATTCTTCCCGCAGGGCCCAGACTGTAATTCTCCCCTCAAAGACCCGAAAAAGATCCAGCATCCCTCTGACCCCCCAGGACAGGCCCACTGTTTTTTGTAAACTCTGCACATAATGTCTCACCTGTAAATAGAAATAAAAATCCTGTACCCTCAGTTGATACCGCCCCCTCAGGGACTGATAAGAATCCAATTCTGCTACCTGTTCCATCCTTAAATGGCCTAAATACTCCACTCCTCTGCGGGCCCATTGCTGAGCTACGTTCCCCTGCTGCCCTGGTAAAAAATCTCCATTTCCCCACAAAGGGAGACAATCCGAACACCTCCAACTAAGACCCATACCCTGACAAAGCATTTTCCAAGCCTGTCGAACCACCCCTAAGTACCCCGACTGGCACCACGCCCTTGGCAGCTCTCTGTTGCGCCTGTGCATCAAATACATTCTATGAAACTGTTCCGACATGTTATCAATCAACTCAATCGGGACTGTCTCAGTAGACCCTGTCACTAAATCTCCTAGAGGTCTCATTAAACTAAGTTATACTCCCGCAAAGATATTAAGCCAACCCCCCCTCTCGAACAGGCCTAAGCAAGGTCGAGAGTGCAATTCGTGCCCTCTTCCCTTTCCAAAGAAACTTAGATAGGTGACTCTCTAACTTCTTTATATCTTTTCTTAACAACCATATAGGAACATTTTGTAAAAGGTATATCCATCTCGGCATTTCCACCATTTTGAAAAGAGTCATCCTCCCCTTCAGAGAAATGGGAAAGTCTCTCCATTTCTTCAGTCTCTCTATTGTTCTAGCCAGCATTGGAGCCACATTCACTTCATATATCTGATTTGGTATCTCAGGGATCTGTATACCGAGATAGCGAATAGAGCCTCTAGCCCACACCAATGGGAAGGTGCCCTCGCAGATTCCCTTAGCCTTTTCTCCCATATCTAAACCAACCGACTTTGCTCTATTTATTCTAAGACCAGAAAACTCTCCAAATCGTTCAGTCTGGGACAAGGCAAGTTCTAGGGAGCTCTGAGGACTCGTCAAACATAGTAACATGTCATCTGCAAAGGCGCTTACTTTTACTCCCCCTCTCAGGCACTCAATCCCCTGAATTCCCTACGTTTGCATTAACATTCTCAACAGGGGTTCCAACTGCAAGATGAACAAAGGGTCAGGAACTACTATGACCTGAAACACAACGTTGGGTTCTGTTGGGAGATTTTACTCTCTTTATGAAGTTGCCATTATTCTGAGAGTTTTGGGATTTACCAGAAAAGCTGTTGGGAGAATTTATTCTCTTATGAAGTTGCCAGCGTTTTGGGAGTTTTGGTGCTTGCGGGTGAAGTTTGCTGCTTCGAATGAAGAAAAGGCTTTGGCTGTTTAGCAGTTATGTGGACAACTTCCAAACTTCCTGCATTACTTCTTGGCTGGTCAACTAACATTCTACTGCAGCTAAGTAATTCCTTAGTATTCGATTGGTATTGAGAGTTAAAAAAATACTCTCAGTATTTTTAGGATAGGGTTGTGTCCCTAAAGAAAAAATTTAAAAAAAGGAATATTGCACTACGAGAGGGGAATTTACATTTGTCCTCAAGGTGTACATTCCGACAAAAATTGTTATTTGTTTGTTTGTTTCCCTTAATGATATGATTGATAGGTGATTGGCACATCCCTGCTGCAGTGTCATTTAGAAGTAAGGAAATCCTGGATTCTCTACAGGAAGAACTCTTCAGGCAACTGAGTTATAGAGGGAAATCATTTCGCATTCAGTGATCACCAGATGGTATGGTTCAGTATTAGGACTACAGCTGATAAAATCTATTCAAAAGCGAGGGTCTTATATTTTAGGAAAACTAACTTTGCCAAGACAGGCCAATATCTCAAGGAGTCATTAGTGGGATAAGAACAGCTGGGGGATGTCGAAAAACAGTAGGCAAAACTCAAAGGAGATATTTTAAGGGCAGCCAATCTTTTTGTTACAAAGGTCCATAAAGGCAAAAGTCAAAGGAGGCCACTATGGTTCTCAAAAGAAGTAGCTGAAAAAGTGAAGAACAAGAGGGAGGCCTTCATGAAATACAAGAGATCACAGAGAGAGGAAGACAGGCATCTATATTTGGAGACACCTAGAGAAGCTAGCAAAGTACTCAGGAAAGCAAAGATACTAAAAGAAGAAGAAATAGCCAATGCAATAAAATGGGGGAATAAAACATTTTTCAGATATGTTAGTGAGAAGAGGAAGGGCAAAAGTGGTATTGTTAAAATCAAGTCTGCAGGGGAGGAATATGTAGAAGCTGATGAGGATGAAGTTGAACTGCTTAACAAACATTTCTGTTCTGTGTTTACAGATGAAGGGCCAGGAGGAGCAGGACCTCAGAAAACACCCATAAATAGGAACAGAAGTGACGGAGATCTAGAACAATTTTCAGAAGACTGTATTCGTGAGGAACTAGCTAAACTAAAATTAGACAAAGCTATGGGACCAGATGGGATACATCCAAGAATACTGAAGGAACTTGGGGATGTTCTAGCGGCTCCACTGACTAATCTTTACAATGCCTCTTTGGAGTCGGGAGTGGTGCCAGAGGACTGGAGAGAGGCACATGTGGTTCCTTTACACAAAAGTGGAAGTAAGGATGAGGTTGAAAACTACTGGCTGGTTAGTCTAACCTCTGTGGTGAGTAAATTATTGGAAATGCTGCTCAAAGAGAAAATAGTGAGGTTGCTGGAGTCCAATGGATTACACTGGTCAACAAATTTTACAAAAGTCATGTTACTGAAATAAAAATAGTCATTTTTTATCAATTTTTATATGCTGAACACGAATATGACAGTGAAATTGCAAAGTTGGCTCTAGATTTTTTGTAATCTACAAGAATTAATGTTTACATCACAAAATGCATGTCAATAATAAATATAAAAGGCCTTCGGTTAATACCTGTAAAAAAACAACTTATAGACTACTTCTTAGATTTTTTTCACCTGTCTCTTGTACAGCTGTTCAGGCGCTTCTCTGGAGAGTGTCCAACAGTAGTCAGCCAGCATTGTAGTGGACCATTTTCCCTGGTATCTTTCCTCCATCGTTGCGATATCCTGGTGAAAACGTATGCCCTGTTCATCACTAACCATACCACAATTGTCAGGAAAGAAATCAAAATTGGAATCAAGGAAATGGATCTTTAGAGACATATTGCAGCCAAATTTCTGATACTGCATCAGCATGTCTTCTACTAGTTCCTTGTAATTTTCTACCCCAGGGGTCACCAACCTGCGGCCCGCGAGGTCCCTTGGTGCGGCCCGCGAGGCTCTACCCCGGTGCGGCCCGCCAAGGATGCTGCTGAAAGTACCGGCAAACTCATCGACTCCTTCTTCTGCAGCCGCGGCTCCCTGCCTCTTAGGGAACCGCGGCTGTGCTTGTAAAATCATCGCGGAGCCCTTCCTGTCTTGACGGGCTCCGTGCAGCATTGTCCCGCCTCCAAAGGAAGTGGTAAACAACTTCCTTTAGAGGCGGGACAATGCTGCATGGAGCCCGTCAAGACAGGAAGGGCTCCGCGATGATTTTACAAGCACAGCCGCGGTTCCCTAAGAGGCAGGGAGCCGCGGCTGCAGAAGAAGGGAGGGAGCTGGCATGGAATAATTTTCAGGTATGAGCATTGTTTTTTTTCGCGGGGGCGAGGAGAAGGGGGGTGCGGCCCGCGAGTCTACCCGTAGTCGGCTGTGCGGCCCGCGGCCCTCTGGAGGTTGGTGACCCCTGTTCTACCCTAACATTCCCAAGAAAGTTTGTTGACACTAGGCGAAAAGCATTCCATGCTTGTTTCGCATCACCCTGCAGCAAGTTGTTAAACCGGTCATCTTTGAAGAGCTCTCGAATCTGAGGATCCACAAAAACTCCCTCTTTAATCTTTGCTTCTCTGAGTCAAGGGAAATTTTCATGCAGGTATCGGAAAGCTGGCGAAGTGCGGTCCATGGCTTTCACAAAGTTTTTCATCAAACCTAGTTTGATGTGAAGGGGTGGTAGCAGGATTTTGTGAGCCTCAACCGGAGCTGGGTGCTGGATATTCTTCTCTCCAACTGTTACATTTTGTCTGCGATTCGATTCCTTCCGCAAGTAGTGCCAATCCCTTGCTCGGCTATCCCACTCACATAAGAAACACATGTATTTTATATATCTCTGCTGCAGTCCCATTAAAAGGGCAACTACCTTCAAGTCACCACAGAGGTGCCAGCTGTACTTGTTATAGTTAATGGAAGTCGGTAGATGCTTTAAGTTATCGTATGTCTCTTTCATGTGGACGGCATGCGCTACTGGAATAGATGGAAGACGGTTTCCATTGTTCAAAAGCACAGCCTTCAGACTCAGTTTCAAAGAGTCTATAAATAGTCTCCAGTCTTGTGGGTCATGAGTGATTTTGAAGGCATTCATGAGGCTTTCAATATCGGAACAGAATACCAGATTACTTTCCTTTCCGACTGCATATAGTACTTGGCTGACGTCAGATGGCTTCAGCAGCTGTCTGGCAGTAGTATTGCATTGCATCAGAAAATGATGCAATCAACTCTGGATGGTGTGTGCATGCTGGTATTTTGAAATGTGATGCAATATTACATCATTCAAGGCTTATTTGGGATGTTGTTTATGTCCTACTGAATAAATTTACACGGTGAAACTTCAAAAATGAACTACATGCAATATCTTCAAAACGAGAGCCAATAAAATGTTTTTAATGTTATATTCGTGTTCAGCTCACCAAGATACTACAAATTAGGGCCTTTTAAAGTCAGTAATGATTTCACTGTTGATCAGTGTTACAGGATCGGAGACAGCAGGGATTCACCAGAGGCAGGTCTTGTCAGATGAATCTGATTGATTTCTTTGGCTGGGTGGCCAGGGAGTTGGAACGAGGGAGAGGCCTAGAAGTGGTGTACTTAGATTTCAGTAAAGCCTTTGACACCATTCTACACAGGTGACTTATCAACAAACTGAACACCCTAGGGATGGACCCTAAAGTTACTGATTGGGTTAGAAATTGGTTGGGTGAGAGGTGACAAAGGGTAGAGGTAAATGGAGCTCACTCTGAGGAGAGGGAGTTACCAGTGGTATGCCACAGGAATCTGTTTTTGATCCAATCCTTTTTTTTTAAACGTTTATTTATTAGTTTTCAAACCTAAACACTACATAGTCCACAATCAATAATACAGTTAAATATTTCAAGCTGAAATACATACCAGCAGAACAGAAACACCCAGATCAGCACTTGTCACTTATAAATTTCGCAACCCCAGGAGAGAAAAAAAAGACAACAAAATCTCTCTCCCCCCCCCTCCCTCCCTAGGTCGGACTATACAAAAGAAGAAAGAAAGAAAAAGCCTCTCTGATATGGTTCTAAATTCTATAAACAAAAAGAAACCCCCGAACATTTCGCCTCTGCTGCAAAATCGTCCAGGTATTTCCACCTGTTTATTTTAGAGGTAAGACAGGAGTTATGACCCCTATGGATAGACATCTGCTCATGAGCTTTCTCATATTTGGCGTATAAACAAAGCAGATTCCACCATTGATACACATTTAGCATGGAAAAATCCTTCCAATGAGAGACAATAAGTTTCAAAGCAATTGTCAGCATAAAATTAAACAAGAAAGCCTTTTTCTTTGGCATATCTACAGTTGAACGTAATATTACAGTTTTCCATAACAAAGGAGCTTGAAAGCCCAAAACTCTTTGGATCCTCTCCCATACCTGCCTCCAAAACTGCTGAACAAAAGGGCAGTCGAAAAACATGTGTTTCAATGTGGCTGGTCCATCTGCACAGGACCAACATTTATTGTTTGTTGTGGGGCGCCATCTAGTTACTCTAACCAGAGTGCAATATGCCCTATGCATTAGAAAAAATAATGATTGGGAAAGGGCCATAGCTCTCGTCACTCTATTCACCTGCCTCCATATTTGGCACCAGGACTTTGCAGAGATAGGTGAGTCCAAATCCAACTCCCATGCTTTCTCCAACCCTGCTAAGGAGTGTCCCGCATTATCCCTTAAAATGGCATAGAATTTGGAAGCTGTACCCTTCGGACAATGACACATTTCAACCAACTGTAACAGCCCCCAATTGTCACTCATCAGTCTAGGATCTCCCACCCTCTCTACAAGACAATGCTTAAGCTGGATCCATTGGAAGCACCAGTTTCTAGGTAAACCAAACTCATATTGTAAGTCCTCAAAGGATTTCCATTTACCCTGACTAACAAGCTGACCAACCGTCCAAATTCCTTTATCTTGCCACATTTTCCACGCTACTACCCTATGGCCAATTTTAAACTTCAGGTTATACCAAATCGGGAGGTGGGAGGAGGGGCAGCCCTCCTTCCCTAATTGTCTCTCTGCGAAAATAAAAGCCTCTTGAGAGGCCTGAATTACCTGAAGACGATTAAACGATTCCTCGAATCGCATACCCATCCACAATGACAAAGGAATGGGAGGGCCCATTTACTCCTCCACGTCTAGCCAGGTTTGCCTCATCCCTTCATCCTTAGAAAAGCACCATTCCACACTTTGCTTTAACTTAAAAGCCATATGGTACCAGCGGAAATCAGGAAAGTGGATTCCCCCATTTAGTTTACTCGCCTTTAATTTAAAAGTCGCAATCCTGGGTGGCTTACCCTGCCATAAAAAATCCACCAGAAGCCTCTCTAATGTTCTATAAAATTTGTTGGGCAATGTCAAAGGCAACATTTCTAAAATATAATTTATCTTGGGCACCAGGACCATTTTCAGGGAGTCAAGCCTGCCCTACCAAGATAGGTGATGAGGAGACCACTTGGAGGTAAAAGATAAGACCATTTCAATCATTTCTTTACAATTTAACTGTAACGTTTCATCCAAGGAGCAGGCAAAATTCACTCCCAAGTATTTTATAGCTTTATCTTCCCACTGGAATGGAAAACAATCAAGCATAGAGGAGAAAGTCAGTCTATTTAAGGGGAAGGCGACCAATTTATTCCAATTTATTTTCTATCCGGACAGACTTGAATATGAATCTATTAACCACAAGACCTCCCCCACCGAATCAGGTTGGACAAACAACAGTAGATCGTCCGCATAAGCAGATAACTTGACATGTTTGTCCCCAATGTGGATTCCTTGAATCTTACTCGAGTGTCTAAGCAGTAGGGCCAACGGCTCCAGTGCAATATTAAACAATAAGGGAGAGAGAGGGCAACCCTGTCATGTTCCCCTGAACAATGAAAACAAAGTAGATAATAGCCCATTCGCAAGGATACGAGCAGTAGGATTAGCATATAATAGGTGGACGAAACGCAAAAACTCTTCCCCAAAACCAAACCATTTCAAGGCCTGCTGCAAAAAAGACCATTCTAGTTGATCAAAAGCCTTTTCAGCATCAACTGAGAGTCCAACCACAGGGAAGTTTGAACTTTCAGAAACTGCCAAAAGGTTCAAAAGAAGACGGGCATTATCAGCGGAGGATCTCCCGGCAATGAAACCGCACTGATCCGGATGTATAATATAAGGGGCTACCTTCTCTAATCTTCGTGCAAGAATAGCTGCAAACAATTTATAATCCGCATTTAATAACGATGTAGACAATAGTTTCCCACTTTCTGAGGATCCCTACCTGGTTTTTCTAGTACAACAATTGTCGCCTCACTAAAGGAGCCTGTGGCCGGCAATTGTGCATTTAAACTCAAAAAATATTGTTGCAAAAAAGGTATCAGATCTTCCGCAAACACCTGATAGAATTCAGAAGGCAAACCATCCGGGCCAGCAGCCTTCCCCTTAGATTGCCCCTGTAAGGCTTCTCTGATCTCCCCCATACTAATGGGACTCTCCAACCCCTTTTTTTGTGAGGGAGACAAAGAGGGATGCGGAATTTGCCCAAATAATGCTTGGAAGGCGTCCGGGTTCACTTGAGTTTCGGAGGAATACAACTGAGCATATAAGGATTTAAACGCCTCAGTTATCTCTTCCAAACTTGTGAGCAAAGATTGATTATCTTCGGATAGGGCCTCAATTCTTCTTTTAGGAGGTCTAGGCCTAAGGGTGCGCGCAAGGAGGGATCCAGCTTTATTTGACTCAATATAGTATTTAGCTTGTTGAGCCGCAGCTCGCTTTGCCGCTTCCGAAGAGATGATACAGTTATATTGGTATCTCAATTTCTGCAGCCGTAAAAGAATCCAGGGATCTGACTTATCTCTCAGTAGTCTCTCGCCCAAGCGGATTTGGGCATCCAAGCCCTCTAAGCAGGACTTCCTTTGTTTATCTAGTTTAATTTTATAGCTTGTGCACTCAGCTCGCATGTACGCCTTAAATGCCTCCTACCATGCCCACCCGGTTGTATCTTGGGGGAGGTTTATTTCAAAGTACCCCTGAATTGCAGCCTTAATAACCTTAATAAAACCTGAGTCATTTAATAGTTCTCTCGGAAAGAACCATGAGGGGCTCCTAGCGTTGGGCACACCTAATTGTAAATCAAAAGTAACAGCTGCATGATCTGATTTGTGGGTGCTACATATATCGGATTGTGTGACCAAAGAAACCAATGATTTGGATATTAAAAAGAAATCTATACGTGAGTGCGAACCATGAGGCAAGGAGTAAAAAGTATACTCTTTATCTTTTGGGTGCTGAAGTCGCCAAATATCTGATAACACACAAGACTGAATTATAGAGAGCAAAGCAAGATTTGCTCTCGACTGTTTTAAGGATCTACACGGTTGCCGATCCAACAGAGGATCCAACGTAAGGTTAATATCTCCTCCCATAACAGTATCCCATGCAGCCCATTCCTGCGCCTCCTCAGCTAAAGTACGGTAAAAAATCACATCGTCATGATTGGGACCATAGACATTAATAATGGCAAATTTATGACTTCCCACCTGGAGGAAAGACTTGGCCCATCTCCCCTCCAAGTCTGATTTAGCATGTACGATCACTGGTGCCAAAGATTTGAGGACCAGCGTAGCTACACCATTTTTTTTTTTCTGAGCAGGTGAATGGCCCACCAACGAATATTGCCCCACTCCCAACTTCGCGGTTTCAACGGATGAGAGGTGAGTCTCCTGAAAGGAGAACAACATCTGCCCTTTTCTTTTTACAATAAAGCAGGATTTTTTTCTGTTTAGCCGGATTCAGAATGCCCTTAACATTTAGAGACAGAAATTTAAGAGGTCTCAATATATTCTTACCAGAAGTATCAGCCATCATCCATTAATTCACTACCAGCATTCTTATTTACAAGGTCCACCTAAACCAATTTAACCCCAACAACAACACTAACAACACCCAGGTGTCAAACACCTCCCACAAAGGAAACAAAATTGGGTGAGCCAGAGCTCAAGCTAAGAAGACACCCAGCCCCACCCCGCTGGCACTAACAAAGAAAAAACATACCCCTCCCCTCCTATTAAGATCAAAACAGAATGGCAATTACCCCCTTCTACCAAAAAAAATCTTTTTTTTCCCTTTCTTTTGTTTTGGTTTGTTTTTAACATCAGATTTAAAATACCCCTTGTCTTCACATCCCCCACATTATACATTTATACACGCTGGATATCCTTAAGAAATAAGAGACACAGAAAAACATGGGCGTCCCAACATCTCACATACATAGTCAATCCCTCTTACCCACCATATAAGTGCTCAGTCAAGACACACAAATCCATAACCAATAAAACAAAGTTGGGGGAACAGCAAGAGGGACGAGAAACTCAGAAAGCATTAGCAAGACATAGCAGCTACAGCTTTAAACCCCAAAAGTTCTGGGAACTGCGCCCCTTAGGATAATCAACCCGAACGAAAGAGGACTTCACCGCATCACTTCTGCTTCTTTTTCATCAAGAAACGCCTGGAGAGCCAATGGATCTTCAAAAGTTCGAGTTTGGTTGTGGAGACTGACCCTTATCTGAGCAGGGAAGAAAAGCCCGTAACTGGCCTGAAGACCCTGAAACCGAGGCCTCAAGGCAAGGAACCGCTTGCGCTGCTCCACCGTTGGTTTGTTAAAATCCGGGAAGACAGCCACAGTATGCTCTTCGAATTTTATCGGGGAGACAACTTTAGCCGCCTGCATAATCTGTGTCACTTGAGAATAGCGGAGTGCATGGATTATGATTGGCCTCGGATGTCAGCTATGAGGATTAATCTGCGTCGGCACCCTGTGAGCCCTGTCAATTTCAAATGGAGGGGAGAAATTGATCCGCAGAATCTTAGGGATCATTTTTTCCATAAAGGCAACCGTATTTGTGCCTTCGACACCTTCCGGTATGCCTATCACCTGAATATTATTTCTGCGAGTTCGATTATTAAGATCCTCCAGGCTTCACTCAAGGGCCTCGATCCTTTTCGCATGTTTCGTCACCGCTTTCAACTTTTCATTATGAACGGCCATGTGATGCTCTACTTCTTCCATTCTAGACGTAATCGCCATCAGTTGATCTTTTAGTTCTTTTAGTTCTAATATGTCTGTTTGGACGCCAGCCAAAGTCTCCCCGTTCGCAGCAACCATCTCCCGAACCGCCCTGATCTCTTGGGGGAGTTCTTGTGGGCCCTCCGTGTTTTCACGAGCAGACGCCATCTTAAGAGGGGACGGATGGTCAGGCTTCGAACTTTTAACTCCGGGGTTTGAGCCGGTTCCGAATTCAAGCCTAGTCTGTTTGCTGACCACCATAGCCAAGCCACGGTGATAAGCCGTCAAGAGAGGTATGTGCTGATGGTAGATAGGGAGGGAGGACAAGATTTCGAAAGGATTCAGCAGGGAGCTACAGGGCTAAGCGACCATCTCCCTCGGCAGCTAGCTCCGCCTTGATCCGATCCTTTTTAACATCTTTGTTAGTGATATTGAGGAAGGGTTGTCAGGTAAGGTTTGCCTCTTTGCAGATGATACTAAAGCCTGCAATAGAGTAAACACCCAGGAAGGTGTAGATAACATGAGGAGGGATCTAACTAAGCTTGATGAATGGTCTATAATTTGGCAGCTGAGATTTACTGTTAAAAAATGTAAGGTCATGCATTTGGGCTGCAGCAATCCAAAGGAGTAATACAGTATAGGGAATGAAGTACTTCTGTCCACAAAAGAAGAGTGGGACCTGGGTGTGATTGTGTTTTGCGATCTTAAAGTAGCTAAACAGGTAGAAAAGCTAGAAGGATGCTTGGGTACATAGGGAGAGGAATGGCCAGCAGAAAAAAGGAGGTGATAGTGCCCCTGTATAGGTCTTTGGTGCGACCTCATTTGGAGTATTGTATGCAGTTCTGGAGACCACACCTTCAAAAGGATATAAACATGTTGGAGTCAGTACAGAGGGTGGCTACTAAAATGGCTAGTGGTCTTTCTTATAAAGCATATGAGGACACTTAAGGATCTTAATATGTATACTTTAGAGGAAAGGCGGGATAGAAGAGATATGACAGATATGTTTAAATATTTCCATGGCATAAATGCACAGGAGGAGAGCCTCTTTTGAATGAAAGTGAGCTCTGCTATAAGGGGACATAGGATGAGGGTGGAAGGGGAAGACTCAGGAATAGTGCCCCCCCCCCTACTATTGATTCCCCCCTCCTGTTATGTGTCCCACTGCTTTGACCCGGTGAAAAGTGGGATATAAATACAGTTAAATAAATAAATAAATAGTATGCGGAAATATTTCTTTACGGAAAGGGTGGTGGATGCATAGAATAGTCTCCCAGTAGAAGTGGTAGAGCTGAGGAGAATGTCTGAATTCAAAAAAGCATGGAACAAACTCAGAGGATCTCTAAAGGAAAAGAGGGGACTATTGTAGTAGTCACTATGGAAGGGCAGACTAGATAGGCCATGTGATCTTTTTCTGCCGTCATGTTTCTATGAAACATTCTTCTAAAACTGTAAATACTCAAATCAGGACTTTCATACATTTTAAATAAAGAAAGGCATATAAACAAATCAAAAATACTAATAAGCATCAAGAAAATTTCCCCAGTCTAGTAACACAACTACTACTACTACTGAGCATTTGTATAGCTCTACAAGTCGTATGTAGCGCTGCACAGACATGTAAGAGACAGTCCCTGCTCATCAGAGCTTACAATCTAGTCAAGACAGACAACACAGAAGGTGTAGGCAAGGATAAAACAAGGGGGACAGAAAAAGAAAAAGGAGATCAGGTGAGTCAAGATCCAAAAGCAGCGGCGAAGAGGTAAGTTTTCAGCCTGGATTTGAAGAGGGTTAGAGAATGTGCCTGGCATACAGACACAGGTAGTTTGTTCCAGGCGTAAGGTGCAGCAAGGTGAAAGGAGCGAAGTCTGGAGTTAGCAGTAGAAGAGACGGGCACAGATAGAAGCAGTTTGCTAGAAGAGCGGAGTTCCCGAGGGGTGTTGTAAGGAGAGATAAGAGAAGAAAGGTAGTGAGGAGCTGCAGAGTGAATACATTTATAGGTCAGCAGGAGAAGTTTGAACTGGATGCAGAATCAGATAGGGAGCCAATGAAGTGACTTGAGAAGAGGAGTAATATGGGCATGATGAGGCTAGCGGAAGATTAGCCGCACAGCAGAGCGTTGAACAGATTGAAGGGGACAGAGATGATTCAAAGGGAGACCAGCAAGGAGTAGGTTACAGCAGTCAAGACGGGAGGTGATCAAGCAGTGGATAAGCGTCTTAGTAGTGTGTTCAGAAAGGAAAGGACGGATTTTGCTGATGATATAGAGAAAGAAACGGCAGGTCTTAGCTATCAGATGGATGTGTGTGGAGAAAGAGAGAGAGGAGTCAAAGACAACCCCAAGATTGCGGGCCGAGGAAACAGGAAGGAGTACAGAGTTATCCACAGAGACTGAGAAAGGAGGAAGAGGAGGGGAGGTTTTGGGGGAAAAGATAAGAAGTTCAGTTTTGGCCATGTTCAATTTCAAGCGGCAGTGAGACATCCAGGTAGCAATGTCAGAAAGGCAGGCAGAGATTCGGGTCTGGATTGCTGGAGAGATTTCAGGCGTAGAGCGGTAGATCTGGGAGTCATTGGCATACAGATGTTACTGAAAGCCATGGGAAGAGATAAGTGCACCAAGCTACTTAGATCCAGAGAACACAATGAACTGCTAAATCTGCTCATCCAAAATTCATAAAAATAGAACCACCAGAATGCTTCTTTTACTAAACTTTATGAGCCCTTATGCATTTGTCATGGAGATCAAGTTGCGGAATTATATACACAATGCAAAAACCAACACGCTTTCAAATATATAGTGCCTTTGTTCTGGCTGAACACCTGTAATGTTTCAGGCCATAAATATTAGTGTGTACTAACAAGCATTAGTGCGACCTATTTGTCACCATGCCCGTAGAAATAACAAGGGCGCAACAGCAGATAGCATATGCTAATCCCCAATGGTGTGCATTAACATTTAGTAAAGAAGCCTTCAAAATTCTTACCTGGAAAACAGCATTAGTGAGTCTGCAGGTAGAAAGCAACTTATTTTTCAAAGGATCTAGCTGGCATTTTCCATTGAAGCTTGTGATGGGAAAAAAAGCTTTAAAAAAGTCATTAGAGACCCTGACCCATATTTAGAATAAACCCAACAATGTCACTGTTATGGTATTTTAAAAAATTGACTGTGGGCTAAATCGATTTAACAAGTCTTGACTTATGAATTAACATGTGCTAAGGTGATTAGCATACATGAAAATGTTCAAACACATGCTGAAATGTATTATTAAAACAAATATCTAAAATGAACAGACAAAATGACAAACATTCAGGGAAAAGTCCAAATCTGATCCAAAAATGAATGAAAATTATTTTTACCTGAAACCGTATCTGTCACATATAAAAACATATATATTAATGTGCATAAGATGAAAAGCCATGAAGGTTTTCCATTAACATGCTGAAGTCTGTCCATGAATCTACCGACAGAAGATTATAGACCTACATATGGCACATCTTTAAATCATATTCATGAACCCTCAGAACGAAAAAATAGAACAGAAATGCAAATTCAGAAGCCTTTTTACTAAAGCCTGGTAATAGATTATTGTGAGTTTTAATGTGTGGCAATTGGCAGCCAGGAATGGTTTATGGTTTGAGTTATTGTTTCATAATAAACCACCTTTTGAGAAATATTAGAAAGAAACTACAAACCATTAAAGGAACGAGACAAGAAGAAGAGAAAAAGCAAAGACTATAGAGATATTGAACATACAATGCAAGCTGCAATTATGATATAGGTTATGGATTGAAGGTTGCAAGTAGCAGGTGCTGCTCCACTGTCACACAGTGTATGATCCATCATAAAATGTCTCATTGAAAAGATGTGTTTTGAAGGCAGTTTTGTAAACTTTGTATGATGGTTCTATATGTACGCAAGATTAATGGAAGGAGGTTCCAAAAAGTAGGGGCTACAAAGAAAAACACTGTACATCTTGTGCTTTCCAGTTTAGCATGAGAAACTGGGGGAACATCTACTTGGTAATCATGAAGGAAGTGGAGAGTTCTAGTCGGAGCATAGAGGACAGGAATGGTGGAGGGTCTGTATATATAGCTTTGTGGATTGAGGTAAGGATTTTATAGTGATGCAATAGCAGATAGGAAGGCAATATTGTTGAAATAGAAGTGGAGCTAATATACTGACTGTGTGTTAAAGTACATCGTTATCAGACATTTTGCGATAGGATGGAGAATGAGTAGAGCATAGGTATAGAGGGTCATTCTGAGGCATGAATAGTGAGGATGGACATCCTGTTGGGATGCCCGTCCCCACTATTTGGCCCTTTCTTGGCCCCATCCACCTTCCTCATACGTTGATCGGGCAGTCTTAGGGCGAGCAGTGGGGAATCGGCAGCCCCAGATGTACAGGGCTGATTCTAATGTCAGCCCTGTAAGTCCGGGGATGACGGCTCGCACAGGGAAATTATTCCACCTCCAAGGTGGAATAGGTTCCCCAGTTTGCCGGGGGATGGCGGGCCCAGGGCATGGAAGAGGCAGGGGAGGGGGCAAGGACATTTCTGCAGCCCAACCCTGGCCTTAGAAGCTAGTGGCTGGGGATCGTGGCTTTTCGGTGGAGCTGCAGTGCCATGGCAACCGGATGCCATGGCACCATGACTCCATTGGAAAGCACTCACTGAGCTATCCAGGCAAGGCCTGTATGTGAAGGCCAGATGGAATCAGGGTCCTGGCCTGCACGTACAGACCTGTTTGTGATTCTGATCCCACGGGGCTAGACATGTCCCGCAGGATCAGAATCACGACTCCCTCTGTGTATCCTGTTCCGACCGGGAGCACAGACAGCCCGGACGTGCAGATCAGAATCGGGCCCATAGAGAGCAAATTGCTGCTTGAGCATCTGCACTTGCTGCATGCACAGTGGCAATGTGGCAATTAGCATGAGTGTACTTAATGGCACTTCTATGGGTGTCAGATGCACACACATTAAGTGCACCACATGTTACGGTACTCAGTCATGTGTTAGCTGCTGGGAACAAACTGGTCACTCCCCCGACAGCTAATAAGGAGGCTTTAAACTTGACATGCATTTGAAGTGCAAGTTAACTGCACAACCTTAGCAGGCTTCAGTAAAAGGGCCCCTTAGTTTCTTCTCTGTTCAACTATGGGCAAATTTAAAATACATGAAAATATGTATGGACGCTTGGGACCTTGTTTTAAATTTAATACTAGTAATTTCAATTTATGTACATAAATTTACATCCCGTTTTGCAAAAGGTTAAGGTTTTTTTTTTAGAAGATCAGGATGCCATATGGCTAAATATATACATGTAAGGTAAAGTTACATGTATATATTTAGCCATATGGCAACCTGATCTTCAAAATCCATTTGAGAATAAGGTTGTAAGGTTCAGCTAGATTTATGTACATTTTAACCTTGGGAGTACCGATGAGGTCAAAAGTGACCCCATTACAAGTTTCACAATGTCTATCTCGGAAACTAGTTGTTCAAGAATGCAATCTTTTTATGACTTTTCACATGTCAATATTCTCTTTATATTGCACCATGAGATGAATATTTTTCCTCCGATAGGTGACGCTAGTGATGAATTGCAGCACAGAGTACCAGTGGGGTCATTTTTGACCCCAGTTGCTTACGTCCAGTTTGGATCGTGATACAATTTGCAGTTTTGTGAATTTTTTGATCTGACAAAGGTATTTATCATTGATTATGTATCATTTATTTTTTGTAATCATTTTATGAAAATTACACATTTTCTGTAATTGATATCATACGTTCTCTCATTATTTCTGATGAAATCTAAAGGCTTTCAGCTCGTTCATCACAATTATTGTACACCTATAGTAAAACTGCTTTGCGTTTTATTCAACTTTATCTTTGTTTATTTATTTTAGGTTATTGTTTATGATGTCAAAACGAAAGTATTCAGCTGCCCAAGTAAGAGAAATATTGCAACGAGATGCTGACAGTGACGGCTCTGAGTCGTCTGATGATGCAGCATATTCAGCAAGCGAAGAAGCATATCAGCCAAGTTCGGGCGATAAATCTGATGATGACAGTCATGATTCAGATGGCAACAGCAGTTGGTCGACAAGTGAATGTGAGACTGATGTTGAGCCGGTAACATCGCCTGCAGCAAAGAGTCAAGTTACAGGTCGAGGCAAAGGTCGAGGCTGTGCTGGACAGGGAAGAAGGCAGGAGTCCTCGGTGTCAGTATCATCTGAGGAATCTTAGTTGTGGTTGTAGGGGAGCTAAGAGGTCATCAACTATAAGCACAAATGTTGCTATTGAAGCCTATGTATCTAAGGATGCCACATCATGGAACAGGAAACCTATAAAGCAAGCTGCTGGAAGATAAGCCAGAGCTAATGTCATGCCCGTACAACAAGGTCCCACAAGGTATGCTGTACGAAATGTTGATGGCCCTCTCGCAGCAGTCCACTTGTTCATGAGTAAAAACTTATTGAATGAAATCATGATGTGGACGAGCAAACAAGGAAGACACATTTATGACAACACTTGGAAAGATTTGACAGACGGAGAATTTCAACGTTTTCTTGGACTTCTGATCCTCTGAGGTGTGTACAAGTCACGAAATGAATCCATACTTCAGTTGTGGAACCTTGAAGATGGTCGTTCTGTTTTCGGCAAAAATATGGTCCGTAACAGTTTTCAGCAAATTTCTTGTGCTCTCAGATTTGAAGATGCAACTAACAGACGTGAACAACGAGGCATAAGAACATAAGAGTGGAGTGGAGGAGTGGCCTAGTGGTTGAGGCAAGGTACTTCAGGCCGGAAGGTTGGGGGTTCAAATCCCACTAAAGGATAGCAACCTTGGGCCAGAAGGACTGGGGTTTCTAGTCCCACAGGTGCTCCTTGTGGTCTTGGACAAGCCACTTAACCCTCCATAGCCCATGTTCCCTGTAAAATAGTTATCTCCAAGTTATAATGCCCTGTTCAATGTAATTTCTGTTTGTTCAATGTAAACCACACTGATGCAGAATAGTGCAGTATATAAGAGAATTAAAATAAATAAATAAGAATATAAGATATGCCATACTGGGTCAGACCAAGGTCCATCAAGCCCAGTATTCTGTTTCCAACAGTGGCCAGTCTAGGTCATATGTACCTAGCAGTTTCCCCAAGAGACACAGGTTCCACAATGCTTGTATTGGTTCAAGCATTGGTATCCTGGGTCCCTTCTTAATAATGGTTTATGGACCTTTCATCCAGGAACTTGTCCAAACCTTTTTTAAACCCAGCTACACTAACAGCCTTTACAACATCCTCCGGTAACAAATTCCAGAGTTTGATTACACGTTGAGTGAAAAAATATTTTATTTTATTAGTCTTAAATAGTTTACCCTGTAGCTTCATTGCATGTCCCCTAGTCTTTCTATATTCTGATAAGGTAAACAATCGATCTACGTTTACCCGTTCCACTCCATTCATTAATTTATAGACTTCTATCATATCTCCCCTCAGCCGTCTCTTTTCCAGGTTAAAGAGCCCCAACCTTTTTAGCCTTTCTTCATAGGAGTATTCTTCCATCCCCTTTACCATTTTGGTGGCTCTTCTCTGAACCTTTTCTAAAATCGCTATATCCTTTTTAAGATACGGCGACCAAGATTGCACACAATATTCAAGGTGCGGTCTCACCATGGAACGATATAGAGGCATTATAATATCTTTTGTTTTATTTTCTATTCCATTCCTTATGATACCTAGCATTCTATTTGCTCTCTTGGCAACCGCTGCACACTGGACCGAGGGTTTTAACATGGTATCCACAATGACGCCTAAATCTTTTTCCTGGGTGGTGGTTCCTAATGTGGAACCTTGCATCGTGTAACCATAGTTTGGGTTGTTCTTCCCTAGGTGCATAACCTTGCACTTGTCCACATTAAATTTCATCTGCCATTTTGATGCCCAGTCTTCCAGTTTATCAAGATCCTCTTGCAATTTTCCACAATCCTCTTGGGTTTTAACAACTTTAAATCGTTTTGTGTCATCTGCAAATTTGATAATCTCACTCGTTATTCCACTTTCCAGGTCATTTATGAATATGTCAAAAAGCAGCGGACCCAGCACAGATCCCTGGGGTACACCACTATTCACCTTTCTCCACTGGGAAAATTGGCAATTTAGCCCTACCCTCTGCTTTCTATCTTTTAACCCGTTCCTGATCCACAATAGTACACTGCCTCCTATCCCATGACTCTTTAGTTTTGCCAAAAGTCTCTGATGAGGGACCTTGTCAAAGGCTTTCTGAAAGTCCAGATACACAATATCAACCGACTCACCTTTGTCCACTTGTTTATTCACTCCTTCAAAAAAACATAACAGATTAGTAAGACAAGATCTTCCTTGTCTAAAGCCATGTTGGCTGTCTCCCATTAGGTCATGACTATCTACATGCTGAGTAATTTTATTCTTTATGATGGTTTCTACCATTTTTGTCAGGCTCACCGGTCTGTAGTTTCCCGGATCACCCCTGGAACCCTTTTTAAAAATTGGCGTTACATTGGCGATCCTCCAATCTTCAGGTATTAGAGATGATTTTAATGATAGTTCACAGATTACTAATAGCAGGTCTGCAATCTCATATTTCAGTTCTTTCAACACCCTTGGATGTATACCATCCGGCCCAGGTGATTTGCTACTCTTCAGTTTATCTAATAGTTGTAATACATCTTCCCGATGTATTGATATTTCCTTCAATTCTTCCACACCTTTAAATACCACTTCAGTCATGGGTAACATCCCTACATCTTCCTCAGTAAAGACCGAAGCAAAGAATTCATTCAGTCTCTCCGCTATCGCCTTGTCGCCTCTTAGTGCTCCTTTAACCCCTTGATCATCTAATGGACCAACTGACTCTCTCACAGTTTTTTTCCTATGAATGTACTTGAAAAGGTCTTTATTTCGCGTTTTTGCTTCCGCAGCAAGCTTCTTCTCTAATTCTCTCTTTGCCTGCCTTATCAATGCCTTGCATTTGACTTGCTTGTGCTTGTGCTGAGTCCAGGTTTTGTCATTTGGCTCTTTTTTCCATTTCCTGAAAGATGCTTTTTTGGCAACAGCAGCCTCTCTGACCTCACCTTTAAACCATGCTGGCAGTTTTTTGGACTTCCTTCCACTTTTCTTAAAGCGTGGAATACAGCTGGTCTGGGCTTCCAAGATAGTATTTTTCAACAACACCCAAGCTTGATGTACGTCTTTAACCTTTGCAACTGCTCCTTTTAGTTTCTTCTTAACTGTTTTCCTCATTTTATCATAGTCTCCCTTTCGAAAGTTAAAAGGTAGAACTGTGGATTTCCTTACTATCCCTCCTCCACTAATTAAATCAAAGGTGATCATACTATGATCACTATTGCCAAGTGGCCCCAACACCCTTATCTCTTGCTCTAGATCTGGTGTTCCACTAAGGACTAGGTCTAATATGGCTTCCCCTCTGGTCGGTTCATGAACCAGCTGCTCCAAGAAGCAGTCATTTATTTCATCTAGGAACTTTATCTCCCTAGCATGTCCTGACGTGACACTGACCCATTTGATACCGGGGTAATTGAAATCACCCATTATTATTACTGTGCTGTAACGTTTGTTATCTTCCTTGATTTCTTTGAGCATTTCATCATCCATTTGGTCATTCTGGCCAGGCGCTCGATAGTACACCCCCACTGCCATTGCCTTCCCCCTTTTACATGGAATTTCAATCCATATAGATTCTACAGCAGATTTTGTTTCCTGCAAAACTTTAATCCTTTCTGACTCAATGCCCTCTCTAACATAGAGCGCAACTCCTCCACCAATTTGATCAGCTCTATCATTACGATATAGTTTGTACCCAGGTATCACAGTGTCCCACTGGTTGTCCTCCTTCCACCATGTGGAGGCATGGATAAGCTTGCTCCAATTAGACATGTTTTTGATACCTGGGAAGCAACTCTAAGTGACACCTTTGTTCCTGGTGAAAATGTTACCGTGGATGAGCAACTGCTTACATTTCGTGGCCGTGTTCCGTTCAGACAATATATTCCCAGCAAACCTGGGAAATATGGCATAAAGCTATGGATGCTGTGTGACAGTGCAACATCATATTTCTGCGTCTTCAAGTATATACAGGAAGGGAACTCGGACAAAACAGGGAACAGAATCAGGGTGAAAGGGTTGTGTGGCAAATCACTGAAGGATTGATGCGATCTGGCAGAAATGTTACTGTTGACAATTTCTTCTGCAGTTTATCCCTGTCACGGAAATTGCTAGAAAAACAAATGACACTTTTGGGGACAATTTGAAAGAACAGAAAAGAATTACCTCCAGAATTTGTAACAGCAAAGGGCCGAGAGGTATTCACTTCACTGTTTGCTTTTCGCGATGACGCCACTCTGGTTTCCTATTGCCCGAAGAAAGGAAAAGTGGTTGTTCTTCGGAGCAGTTTGCATGATCAAGAAGAAGTAGATAACACACGTCCAGTCAAAAAAACACGCATGATCTTGGACTATAATTCTAGTAAAGGTGGAGTAGATACCGCAGATCAAATGTTGCACACGTATACCACAAAACGAATGACAAGACGCTGGCCAGTGACAATCTTCTACAACATGTTGGACATCAGTGCTTTGAATGCCTTCATTGTTTGGATGTCACTAAATCCAGAATGGCAGTCCAAGTCAAAGCACAGACGTCGTCTATTGCTCTTGGAATTAGGAAAGCAGCTGCTTCAGAGTAATTGCAGCGAGACTTCTTCCAGCATTGAAGAAGCCACTGATGCTGTTTGCAATGCCGGGATCCCAAAGAAAAGGGCAAGGTGTCACTGCTGTTCCAGAGAAAAAGACAAGAAAAGCAACATAGTTTGCACCTCCTGCAAGCACAATGTTTGCAAAGAACATTCAGAAATTGTCTGTGTCTCATGCAAATGACTGTAGTACTTTACTGTGTTCATCAAGTGCATGCAAAAACTGCTTTCATGGCAACTCTTCTTCATGTAATTTTATGATAAAGCATTAAATTTCATAACATTTAACCTTCATATAATAAATAATTAATTCAGAATACTATTTTGTCTGTTTAGTTTAAATTTTTCATGGTTAACAATTAAAATTTGTCGTGGGTTCATTTATGACCCAATGGTATTCAGTGTGTGCAAAAAATCTCGGTAATTCCAGGGTTAACATGTATTTCATTAGGTTCCTCATTAGGAGACACCACCCATGAAAAAGATCTAGAGGTGTCCATAGACAATACATTGAAATCTTCTGTTCAATGTGTGGCGGTGGCCAATGAAGCAAACAGAATGTTAGGAATCATTAGGAAATAAATAGAAATTAAAATAAAGAGTATCATAATGCCTCTGTATTTCTCCATGGTGCGACCACACCTTGTGTACAATTCTGGCCTCTGCATCTCAATAGAGATATAGTGGATTTAGAAAAGCTACAGAAAAGGGCAACCACAATGATAAAGGGGATGGAACAACTCTGCCATGAAAGGCTAAAGAGATTGGCTTGGAGAAGCAATGACTGAGTGGAAATATGATAGAAGTCTATAAAATCTTGAGTAGAGTGGAAGAGGTAGACACAAATCGACTGATTACTCTTTCAAATAGTACAAGGACTAGGGTACATGCCATGAAGCTACAAAGTAGTATTTAAAACAGATAGGGAGAAAATATTCTTCCCACAATGTATAGTTAGTCTTTAGAACTCATTGCTGGTGGATGTGGTAAAAGCAGGTAGTATCCATAACTGTTAGGGAAATTCTAGAGGCTTTGCTGTCTGACTTTTCATTGCTTCATTAGAGTCTGGAGTGCTTCTGGAGGACTGGTGATAGACATATGTGGTTCCTTTTCACAAAAGTAGACATAAGGAGGAGGCTGGAAAACTACAGGTTAGTTAATCTGACCTTGCTGGTGAGCAAATTAATGGAATCATTGTTAGAACAGGAGATAGTGCAACTTATGGAATCCAGTGCATTACAGGATGCAAGGCATCACGGTTTTACCAGAAGTTGGTCTTTTCAGATGCATCAAATTAATTTATTGAACTAGGTGATCGGAGTTGGATCAGGGGAGAAAGCTAGTAGATAAGGTATCCTATCATTTCAACAACACTTTCCACCTAGGCGACTTATAAATAAACGGAGTCCTAAAAATAACTGACTGGCAGTTGGAAATTGGTTGAGTTGGAGAGGACAAAAGGTAGTGGTCAATGGACTTCATTCTGAGAAAATGAGTGTTACCATTGATGTCCTGCTGAGATCAGTCCTTAGTCTACTTCTTTTCAACATTTTCAAAACCAATATTGCCTCTATATAAGTCTCTGGTGAGAACTCATTAGGAATTCTGTGTGCAACTCTGGAGACCATACCTGTGAAAGGATATTAAACTAAATGGATTTGATCCAGAGGTGTTACTAAAATGATTAACAGTCTTTGTCTTAAAGTATATAGGTATGAACTAAAGATCTGTGTATATCTTGAAGGAAAGACAGGATAAGTGAGATATGACAGAGACATTAAATACCTCCACAATTTAAATGCAAAGCAGGATGAAGATAAAAGGGAGTAAACTCTGGCATAATATAAGGACATATTTCTTTACAAAAAAGGTAATAGTTGCAAGGAACAACATCCTATTGAAGGCACTGGAGACAAGGAAGGTATCTGAATTCCAGAAAGCTTGGGACAAGCACACAAGATCTCTGAGGGAGAGGAGGGTATTGTAAAGTTGAGAAGTTGGTGTCGATGGCCAGATTAGACAAGCTGTATGGTATTTTTCTTCCTTTATGTTATATGGTTCTAAATTAACTTGACTGCCATCTAAAAGTGAGCCCTGGCAGCAGCCAAAGTCTCAGTCATGTTTGAGAAGCTCTCAGTCAGTGCCTCTAGCAACACTGGTGACCATCTCTACTTAATTTTCAGATCCTCCTCCTTCTCTAGCTTTCTTTGGGCTCCAGTGACCATGGTTCAAGTCTTTTACATTGCGCAAGGACCATATCAAACAGCCTGAAGTAAACCATTATGCAGCTTTTAAAATTTCTAACCCTCAGACCTGTGCTCATTTCCCACCCTGTTCTTGGATAAGTCCAAATAATCTGGAAAGCATAGAGAACCCAGAAACATAGCAAAAATAAGGAGGAAATGCCAAGGCAATGGTTGATACCTTCCTACAGTATATACTCCTCATCTCCATTACACCATACCTCTATGAGCTAACCAATGGAAACATAGCATTTCTCTTATGCACAGTAGCAACAAAAGCCTCTTGGTGAGACAACATGAAGACTCTGGAGGAAAAGAGGTCCAGGAAACATGTCACGTTGTCATATGGACCTCCTTCTCCTCCCATACAACCTGGCAAGTTTTGTCAGATGGCCTGGTGCCTGGATGGTATGCCACATACAGTTTCTATGTGCATGGAATGGGGCAGCCTTCTTCCAATGGAAAAAATGAGTAGGAAATATGCCATAGTGTACGGCATAGGATTTCAACCCAGTCCTCGGAGAACCCCATGCCAGTCAGGTTTTCAGGATTCCCACAATGAATATGCATAAGATAGATTTGCATACCATGAAGGCAGAACATGCAAATCTCTCTCATGCATATTCATTCTGGGAATCCTGAAAACCTGACTGGCCTGGGGTTCCCCGAGGACCGGGTTGAAAACCCCTGGGGTATATTATTTGATGTTTTAAACACAATATATGTTTCATAGTAACATGGTATATGATGGCAGAAAAAGACCAGCATGGTCCCTCTAGTCTGCCCAGTAAGGTAGCTAGAGTAAGTGTACACACTGCACCATGCAGGTCAACCCCCTCTATGCCCTTGTTTAGGGTTATAACCCCCGCTCAGTGAAGGTCACCCTTCTCTATTTGTTGAGATATAAAAAATAGTTAAGTTTATTTTGATGTTATCCTCTTGCGATAAAGGGATCCACTGTGTCTGTCCCATGCCATTTTGAATTCCGGCACTGTATTTGCCCCTACCACTTCTATTGGGAGAGCATTCCAAGCATCCACCACCCTTTCAGTGAAAAAGTATTTCCTGATGTTGCATTCCAGTTTACTCCTTTGCAGCTTTGTGTTATGCCCTCTAGATTTACAGCTACACCTTCTGTGAAAAAGGTTTGTTCATTAATAACCTTTAACATCTATATCATATCTCCCCTGCCCCTTCTCTCCTCTAGGGTATATATATTTAGGTCGTTAAGTATCTTCTTATACATCTTCTGGCACATGCTCCAAATCAGTTTGGTTGCCTTCCTCTGAACCATTTCAAGTCTTTTTATATCCTTTGTGAGATATGGTCTCCAAAACTGAACACAATACTCCAAGTGAGGCCTCACCAATGACTTATACAGGGGCATTACTACCTCCTCCTTTCAGCTGGCAATTCTTCTCTGTATGCATCCCAGCATCCTTCTGGCTTTGACCACCACCTTGTCACATTGTTTCTCCACCTTGAGATCCTCAGAAACAATCACTCTGAGGTCCTTCTCCTAGTCTGTGCACACCAACCTCTCACCCCCTATCACATTAATTTCTGCATCCTAAGTGCATGACTCTGCACATTAAATCCTAACTAGCAAGTATTAGGCTGTTCTTCTAGCTTTTGTAGATCTTTCCTCATATTTTCCACTCCCTCAGAGGATTCTACTCTGTTATAAATTTTCATGTCATCTGCAAAGAGGCATACTTTTCCCTTCAGTCCTTCAGCAATATCACTCACAAATGCATTGAACAGTACTGGTCCCAGGACATTTTCAGCAAGAACAATTAGACATAAATAGGAATGATAAATAAATTCACATATACTAGTCTCTGTCATGCCCAAAACACTGCAAAATAATCTCAGTGTACTGTAATATATTATAAAATAAAATAAATATTAACATGTTTGCCACGACATACCTTGCATCACACATTTCTTGGCAGTATATCACTGCCTCAGTTATTCTTGCATTGGTCATCTCTGAAAACACTCCTTAAAATGCTACGTATACACCCTTACCAACCATGATAACATCCTAAACTAACTTTGCAATTCCCCAAAGGATGCATTGCTGAGTGACAAAACTATGCTCCTCTAATGACATGGAGGCCTATTCACATCTGGACGTCCAGACACTTGTGTGGCCGGGCAGAATTGGGGCATACAGTGGTAGAACCAATTCTATTCTCCTGCGGGATCAGAATCGAGTCTACCGGCCTGAACATGCAGGCTGGCCCCGATTCGGATGGCCACACACCCAGCCACTTACTCGGCTAACTCAGCCTGGCTCTGTAATGGAGCCACAGTGCTATGGCGTCTCGTTGCCATGGCACCACAGCTCCATTATGGAGCTGTGAACACCGCACGCCACTGAGATTGTCCATTCCCTGCAGCCAGACCCCTGATCCGGCCTCCCATGGCTAGGGACTGGCTGTGGAGAACTTCCTGCCTCCTCCCTGCTCTGTCCATGCTGGCAGCCACCGCCACTACCCCACGCCCAGGGGGACTTATTCCACCTCTGAGGTGGAATAAGTCGCCCACCTAACCGGCATTCCCCAGAAGTACAGGGCCAACCTCAGAATCATCCCTGTACATCCAGGATGAAGACCTGCCCACACACCACCCTCACTCTGATTTCCGCCCGCCCCTCCCACCCCTGTCTAAGATTCCCCATACAACTCCGCTGTTCATATAGGGAGCCTTGCATGGGATGGCAAAGGAGATGAATAGTAGGGATGTACATCCATGCAGGGTGTACATCCCCACTATTCATGGCTCGGAATAGACCCCTATGGCTTTCTGGATATAGCATCTGTTTCCCACATATTGTATCTGGGTACTGGCATTTCTCACAGCAGTTCCCTACATGTGGCTACACCTGTCCTATATAATGTCCACTCCCTGTCTTGTCTTATGTTGATCTGTATACATCTGCTATCTGTGGGGCAGCCCTGCCTGCCCTCCCATATCTGCATTGTGGCAATGCCCCCCTAGACAGGCCTCTGTGGGCTTGGGAAGAGGGATCCTTGTGCTATCATACCAAGTAGCCAGCCTTCAGATAAATCACCTTGCATAGATTCTGGACTGAGCTTGCATAGTTCCTGGATTGAGTAAGGATGTAGGCCTCATGGCACAATATGGGGAATGTTGGCACAATATTAATCATGTCTCCCAGTGCCTGACAGAGTTGATGTATGGCTGCCCTATCACACTGGCACCTGGTGACACTGCGGTCATCTGTAAGGTCCAGGTACTAGTCAGGCATTCATCTCCTCCCTCAAGTGCAGATCAGCACACCAGATCCTCCCGTGTAACCCTCAAACCATATATTCACACACTCTCACTTGCTCTCACAAAAGACATAATTCTGCCAAAAAGATGCTCAGAACATATAAATAAAAGCTAGTATACCAGAAAAGCATGAAGTCCCAGGACTACAAATATGATTTCCCTTTCTCACTCAAACAAGATTCTTTTCCAGGCTCACTCACATGCAATTCTAGCATCAACATTCCTATTTTTCATAACACAGAAATTGTTAGGGCCCCTTAGATTAGCTCGTTTAGCACAAACAGCAAATTTCAGCATGGCCAGAATAAACACTATTGCTGTTCTTAATATTTATTTAAGGGTAGATATTAAAGTCTCTTTAGCTTAAAAGATTCCCTCATCTCTGATTTCTGCTCTTTATAACTGCATTTTGTGGTGTTTTTCCAGACTGCAATCACACCAGTTTAAAACATACTTGTCACGGGGGGCGGAGCCTGATGTCCAGCGGGATGGTCGCATAACGCTGAGGCTCCCGAGAGGCCTACGAAGAATCCTGAATTAACACCTCACATTTTTGGAACTTCTACTCTGATCTTGCCGGGGCACATTGGTGAGATGGCGGGGACCAAACCAACGCGCCTGGAATTTGGGTCTCCAGCGGCTTCTCACGGCAAACGTTCCAAAACCGAACCTCCGTCCCCGCAGAAGGGGTCGGCCTCGTGCGAGGGCCCCGAAATGCAGCAGGAAATCCTCGTAGAGATTAGAGGGGTCAAAAACCTTGTGCAGGCAAACGGTGAAGCACTCCGAGCGCTGCGGGACGATTTTGGTGTGCTGCAAAGCAAGCTAGAAGGGCTTTCTTCGCGTCAGGACAAAATGGAGGGCATCTTGGACTCCCATGCGGCCCGGTTGTCCAAACTCGACAAAGTTGAACGACAGGTGCGGGCCTTGCAGAAAGAGGTGGAAGATGGCAATAATAGAGCGCGCCGCAACAACATACGGCTCGTGGGCATACCGGAGGGAGCGGAATCGGGAGACATGAAAGAGTTTTTATGCAAAATCCTCCCTTCCTTGCTCCAAATCACCTTTACCAAAGATTTGGAGATTGATCGCGCTCATCGTGTACCCACCAGCATAACGCTCAACAGGAAGACCCCGCGGCCTATCATTTTTCGACTACTGAGATATCAACACATGGAGCAAATTCTAAGTGCCTCTCGGGCAAAGGGCCATATGGAGTTTGAGAGCCACAAGATCTCCTTCTATCCCGACTTGTCTAAACCCACAGTCGACCGCCGAAAGCGCTTTCTGGAATTCCGGCCGAGGCTTCAACAACTACAAGCACGCTATGGCCTGATGTACCCGGCCAAGCTCCGAGTCACGCTTCACAATCAGACAAGAACATTCGAGGACCCTGATCTACTAGCGGAGTTTTTGGATTCCAAAGAAGCCGACTTGATGCGCTGACTTCCAGACTGTTCCTGCAAGTCTCCTTCTATCCGCTGTACCTGCCATATTGGATCTGCCGCAGCCTAGCAAAGAGTCTGGCGTTGGCAGTCTGTTGCCTTACTCTTGATGGTATCTGTGACCCGACTCCATCTACCCACAGTAGCCTCGATGAGTATCAGAGACAGTGTTATTATGGACTCTGGTGTTTCTGTTCTTTTTTTACATGTCTTCTATTTCCTCTCTAGGGCCTCCTCCCGCAGACATATGGTCGCCATATTCTTTGGGGGTTTTGCTTCTTCTCTAAGATACGTTGGTACATACTTTTCAATATGGGGTGTATTAGCCAGCATACTCGGTGATTATGACATTGTTGTACAGATTCTGCTTATGTTTTATGTTATCAAGCGCCCTTACCTAAAATGTCTACTACCGATTGATGGCACCATGTAAGATTTTTTCATTGAACGTAAAAGGCATCAATAATCCGATAAAACGGAAGAAAATCCTAAGCTACCTCAGTCAGGAAGCTGCGGATCTGATTTTTCTCCAAGAAACGCATTTAAATTCGAAGGAAACTCTTAAACTCAATATTAAACCTTACATGGTGGCCGCTTATTCCCCAGCCGTTTCTAAGAAATGTGGGGTTGCCATACTGGTTAGGAAATCTTTGCATGCTACTGTTATTGCGACTAGCTCAGATGCAGAAGGTAGATGGGCTAGAGTTCACCTTAAGATAGGTAGCCTAGAAGTTACATGTATATGCCTTTACGCTCCTAATGTTGATGACCCTGCCTTTTTTGCTACCATTGCTCAGGTTGCGAAGGCTTCTGCTAATACTTCATTGATCATTGGGGGGGATTTCAATCTAGTCCTTGATCCCCTGATTGACAAACAGCCGCCTAGGACGAGTGGTCCCCCCAAGAGTCACGCTACGCTTACCTCCCTGATCAAGGATCTTGCTTTAGTTGATCTATGGAGATTATTACACCCCAATAAGCTTGACTTCACCTTCTTCTCCTCCCCTCATAACTCTCAGTCTCGCATAGACTTCTTTCTAATCTCAAAACTGTTAGTTCCTCAGGTGGACACTGCAAAGATTCACTCCCAACATATTTCAGATCATGCTGCCATTTCCTTCCAATTACACACTACTGCACCCCAGGGAAACTCGGGAGCCTGGTTCTTTGATAGAGCCCTGTTAACTCAGCCTGAGTTCCAGTCAGAAATTCGAGTAGCCATACAGAATTACTTCCATTTTAATCTACCCCAAGATACTGCGAATTGGGCTTGGTGGGAGGGCTTCAAAGCGGCCATTCGGGCAACGATCACTAGCTATCAAATCCGCCTGCGGAAACAACGTAAACAGCAGCTGCTCATACTAGACCAACAAATAAAAGCAGGCGAACGAGTTCTAACTTCACGCACTGACCCATGTGTATTAATTCGATTACAGCATCTCCGTTTTCAATATAATTCAATCCTCTCAACTGCAGCTTCTAAGAGTATTGAGCTTCAGCGAGGGACATATTATCGTGAAAATAACCGAGCCGGTCGACTCTTAGCCAATGCCTTGAAAGGTCAAAAAGAAGCCAAACGCGTTGCGGCCCTTCGAGCTCCACAGGGAGGGGGCATAGTGACCACAGACTCCGATATTGTAGAGCTCTTTCGGGATTTCTATACCCGCCTATATCAATCTGAATGTGAGTTCTCGTCAGAGACCTTCGAGCGATTGCTCTCTGGCATTCAGCGGCCGACCCTCTCTGAAGTTGATAGAGATGCGATGGATGAACCCTTCTCTACTTCAGAGATCCAATCTGCCCTAAAACGAACAGCCTCGGGCCGTGCCGCCGGGCCCGATGGTCTCCCGACCGAATTCTACAGAACGTTCAGTGTAGATTTAGTTCCCTATTTAAAACTCTATTTTACTGCCCTTGCGGTAGATACATCCTCTTTGGGATCCTTTTCTGCAGCTAATGTGGTTGTATTTGAGAAAGAAGGCAGGGACCCGCTACTGACCGCCAACTACCGTCCAATCTGCCTACTTAATGCCGACTATAAGATCTTCGCAACGATCTTGGCCACCCGGCTATCTGACATGATGGCTACCCTAATTCACCCCGATCAATGCGGTTTTATACCTGGCAGATCAACTGCTGACAATGCTCGGACCTTGTGCCATGTGTTATCTAGTGCTGCCAATCTCGACCATCCATGGGTGGGTCTTTCCCTGGATGCCGAAAAAGCCTTTGATCGTCTAGAATGGCCCTTCTTATTTGCAGTTCTCCGATGGTATGGCTTTGGAGAGGGCTTCCTCCGATATCTCCAAGTCATGTACACTCAACCTGTCGCCAGTATTTGTGTAAACGCCATCAAATCTCAGCCATTTAACCTCCAAAGAGGCACGCGTCAAGGTTGCCCCCTATCACCAATGCTTTTTGATCTCGCTCTTGAACCCCTAGCCCTCCTTGTTAGACAGTCTGCACGTATTCAAGGTGTCCCCTTTAGTCATAGGGAGATTAAACTCTCTGCATATGCAGATGACCTTATGCTCTTCGTTTCCCTCGATTCGGTTCCAGCTGTCTTGGATCTGATTGACGGATACTCACAATTATCGGGCTATAAAATTAACTGGACCAAATCTGTAGCATTCCCACTGAACCGCTGGGTACATGAGGCTGACATGCAGGCCTTTCCCTTCCTCTGGCAATCCCGTATGGTGAAGTATCTCGGGGTCCATTACTGTTCTCCTTTAGAAGACACTATCAGTTTTAATGCCAAAGAGATAGTCTCCAAAGTCCGTGAACTCACAAATCGTTGGTCTCCCTTATCTCTCACATGGTGGGGCCGCTTAGACACTGTGAAAATGATGATAGTCCCCAAAGTGAACTACATTTTAGAAATGCTACCATGCTTACTTCCGCTACATACTTATAAAGATATTGAGGGCCTTCTCGTCCGTTATCTCTGGCAGGGCAAGCCACCAAGGATAGCTAAACATAAACTGCAGTCTGCAAAGGAACGAGGGGGTACCAGATTTCCTGATTTTCTTAGATATCATCAAGCCTTTCTACTTAAGCAAGGTGCCCGATGGCTAGATACCTCAACAGACCGCCGACCAGTTTGGCTTGACATAGAAGAGGAGCTTAGTAGCCTAATTCCGTTGACCCATCTCCCCGGTATGTCCTATCAAGTAGGCACCCGCCATCCACCAATGATTGTCGATACTCTTGCGGCCTTTAACACTCTCATTCTATCACTGGGCCCGAATGTATGTCCTCAGGACGGACTCCCGCTATGGAATAACCCCAGAATTCAAGTCCTAAATAGAACAATAGCCTGGAAACCCTGGTACTCCAGGGGGATCTGGACACCCCAACAGCTTTTCTCCGCAGCTCGTTGGAAAACCTTTTCGGATTTACAAAAGGAATTTGCGTTACCAGCGAAACACTACTTTCAATTGATGCAGCTTCAACACTGCCTCAAAAGTGCTCGAATCATGCCGCCCTCTGCCCCTACTGAGGATGGGCTATTAGAGATAGTTCACTCCATTAGTAGTACACATGGGGTGGCCTCTAATTTCTATAAAATACTTTGTCAGGGTACAGATACGGACACTTTTAGAGCCCAACAAGCCTGGGAGCGCGAACTGCAAACCACTATAACCCCTGTGCAATGGAGCGTTTTTTGGAGTAAAGTAGTGCGGGTTTCCCGGTCTGCCTCTGTCACCCAAACTTTCTTCTTCTTTGCACACAGATGCTTTTATACCCCAGAAAAAATAGCCAAATGGAACCCAAATTCTAGGGACCTGTGTTGGTCTTGCCATACTGCTGTGGGATCCTTCGCTCATGTTATTTATGAATGTCCTCAACTGCAGGTCTATTGGGGGCGGGTCTGGGGTCATATTCAATCTATCTTACACTTTCATGAACCTCTCTCTTGGAAGGTCGTGGGACTCCGCTCTGCGGCGGAGGTCCCCTCTCTTCCTAAGAAGGGTCGCTTTCTCCTTGATTTCATGCTAGGTATAGCCATATGCTTAATCACGAGGAATTGGAAGGATAGCTCTCGACTTACTGTCAATGAATGGTGGAATCTCGTCTGCTTATATAGTAAATATGAGCAGATACCTCGGAGAGCTATTCCCCATGTCCAAACTCACTCTTGCTTGTCTAAATGGCAGATGCTTAATGATTATGTACAATCTGCTCATTGCTCCAATATGCCTGTATAATGTGCACTCATCATGTTTTAGATCACCGTTAGGTTTTGTAATATAATAATGTAAGTACACGCCCGCTTCGGGAATGCTTAGTTTCTAGAGAAGAAGCAGGGGGGAGGGGGGTGGTAGGGGTTTACTTTGGTGTATGTATTACACGTTATGTATTTGTCTTTTAGCTGTATGTCTTCCTTTCCTTTGTTGTTATAAAACGAAAATAAAGAATTTAAAAAAAAAAAAACATACTTGTCACAACCTTTATACAATTTAGGATGAATTGTAGAACACAGCAGAATATTTTCTAAGTACTGGTCTTATTGCACATCTCCAGCAAGAGGCATGTCTGCGGGGAAGACAAAAATCTTACACGGGCCTTTCCTGAATACGCTATATACATCTCCATGGCAAACCACGACACTGTTTCATCCATCCTGGACACATTCGGAGATCTCCGTGCAAGCACTGTGGACGTACATGGGCACCATGTATTGGAATACGCTGATAGACATTTTTTTCGAGATACATGTCTCCTGCGTATGTGCAAATAGCCCATTGGGGTTATGGAATAAACTCCTTAGTAAATCAGGCCCTAAAACCTAAAAAAGTAACCGTGATACACCTTTTGAGGGGTGAGGGCAGGGACATGCACTGTGATCTAGGTTTCAGTGGATGGCTGCTAGATTTTTAGGCTGGCTCCTAGATTCCAAGAAAATTTGTCAAGTCTTGACTTAGAGATACACATAAGAACATAAGATATGCCATACTGGGTCAGAACAAGGTCCATCAAGCCCAGTATCCTGTTTCCAATAGTGGCCAATCTAGGTCATATGTACCTAGCAGTTTCCCCAAAAGACACAGGTTCTACAATGCTTGTACTGGGGCAAGCAGTGCATATCCTGGTTCCCTTTTAATAATGGTTTGTGGACCTTTCCTCCAGAAACTTGTCCAAACCTCTTTTAAACCCAGCTACACTAACAGCTTTTACTACATCCTCCAGCATTTCATTACACGTTGAGTGAAAAACAAATTTTCTCTTATTAGTCTTAAATGGTTTACCCTGTAGCTTCATTGCATGTCCCCTAGTCTTTCTATATTCTGATGATGTAAACAATCGATCTACATTTACCCGTTCCACTCCATTCATTAATTTATAGACCTCTATCATATCTCCCCTCAACCGTCTCTTTTCCAGGTTGAAGAGCCCTAACCTTTTCAGCCTCTCTTCATAGGGGTATCCTTCCATCCCCTTTACCATTTTGGTGGCTCTTCTCTGTACCTTCTCTAATAATGCTATATCCTTTTTAAGATACGGCGACCAGAATTGTACACAATACTCAAGGTGTGGTCGCACTATGGAGCAATTCGATTATACTGTAATATCCTTTGTTTTATTTATGAAAGACCGCATGATCAACACATTTTTATAAAATAATGCTACAAGCCTGGATGGCTCGATTTGGACATCCAAGCAAAACAGGCAGATAGCACTGAAGCACAACCTGCATTTATAGGTTGGCATGTCACACTGTTTCAACATCCAACTGCCATTCTTCTGGACCGGTATCCACATATATTATTAGCTGTATCCTGTCTTGTTTTCATGTGCAGCAATCAACATATGTAAGTACTGATTTCTAACACATTTGCTTTTCTGCTCCCTACCTATATAAAATTGCCATATGGAGCCAGGATGATGTATTTCTGGTCCCTGCGAGATATGGAAACCTCTAGTGATCCATTTTAGAGAGCACCAAAATGACTACCAGAAAGGAGAGGAACTTTTCTGACCATGAGAACCTCTTCCTAGTATGTAGAACGCAGTAGTATGCACTTTATTCAGACTATGTGGCTGGAGCCTGACCATGCTATTGCCAAGAGTGTCTGGGAAAGCAGCTGGGAAAATTTGGCAAGGTAAATAGCAATCATTTGCTCATGCACTTAGCAGATGATCTGATAGAGACTTGTATCTCCATGGGTGCTGATTTAGTGGGGTAGTCTTTTTAGGACCTCACAGGTGGCAGTGCTGTAGGATCTTGGATAGAATCTAAAAGTGCATATACCCTGTGATGGTTTATTCTTCACATTTATTTCTGTGCTAACCAAGGCTGTACCGGCAAAACATACATGCAGAGGTCCTAACCTCCCTGGTCCAGCTCTTAAGAATTACCCATCCAAAGTGTGTCTGTAATCTGGCTTTATCACTTTATTTATTTACATTCTCTTATATACTGTGCTATTCTGCATCAGTGCGGTTTACATTGAACAAACAGAAATTACATTGAACAGGGTATTATAACTTGGAGATAACTATTTTACAGGGAACATGGGCTATGGAGGGTTAAGTGGCTTGCCCAAGACTACAAGGAGCACCTATGGGACTAGAAACCCCAGTCCTTCCAGCCCAAGGTTGCTGTCCTCTAGTGGGATTTGAACCACTGACCTTCTGGCCTGAAGTACCTTGACCCAACCACTAGGCTACTCCTCCACTCCACTTTAGGAAGCAGACCCAGGACAGCTGCATCACCACTCCCACCAAAACAGAAAAAGTTATCTATCTGCTATGCTCTACTGTGCTTAGTAGTATTAATGACAGTAGGTCCCTGAAACAAAGAGCTGATAATGAAAAAAGGCACTAGAGTTTACGGGAGATAAAGTTATTTGATCTAGGTCCCAAGGGGCATCATTGCACTAACCCATAGCACTAACCACTACACTACCTCCTCTCCTATAAGATGGCTACAGTGTCAGACATAAAGCTACAGCTTAAGTACCCTACCTGTGAGACTGGATGGAGTCTTGGAGCATTCATTATAATATCATTACACTCAATATACCTTATGCTTATCATCTAGGAGATTCTGGATCCAGGGGGACCTGAAGACTCTCTGGCAGGTAAACAAAGTCCTGAATGCAGAACAAGTTAAGTCACAGACATAGATGTTCCATTATTGCCATCTAAGTGACAAACAAATATATGATGGTACCTGAGCTACCAGGTCCAAATATAGTCACGGCATGCCATGGCATGTAATACATGCTCACACAATGTGTGAAGAGCACTGACCCTTTAGAATGCCTGCAGATAGACACCACTTAGTCCCACAGATATTTAAGCGAGAAGTGGTAAGCAGGATGATCCCTATGGTGGTCAACATCAGTATCTACTTGAGGGGTTGCAATGTGCAGATCTGAAAAGTCACCATGCTCCATCATAGACACTTTGCACACAATCTTGGGCTTCCAAATGACATTCAAATACATTTCAGGTTCTAGATTAACTGGATACTACCCACTAAAATCATCAATGAAGATAGAGATGATCCCTGTGGCACCCCCTGTTTTTGTAGAAATGGTTCAGAGTTCGTGGTGCCTGCCCTCACTTGTTGTCATCTATTGGATAGGTACAATTTGCACCATATTAGTGCAGTGCATTGTATCCCTTTTTCTTTGAGGCGTTCTAATAGTATCTCATGGCTCACCAAGTCGAAGGCCGCAGCAATGTCCATGAAGATGAGAACGAATCCTTGGTGGATGTTGTTGAGTCCTGTGACTAGGTCATTGAAGAGGGTCGTGAGGATGGTGTCCACACTGTGTGCTTCCCTGAAGCCATGTTGGGAGGGGTCCAGCGGTGCTTCGGTGTCAACGTGCTGTTGGATTTGTTGCTGGACTACCTTTTCGATGATTTTGGCGAGCAGGGGGATGCTTGAAATTTGTCTATAGGATTCAACTTTAGATGGGTCCAATCTGCTATTTTTAAGCAGTGGTCTGATTGATGTGTGTTTTAGGCTCTGTGGAAAAGATCCCATTGAAAGGGATTGGTTCAATATTTTGCTCAGGAATTGACTTAGGTCGCAGCGTAACTCTTTTATCCAGAGGGCTGGACAAGGATCGTTGGGTGCAGTGGTGAGGTTGATAGAGGCAATAGTGTCTTCAATCTCTTTGCTAGATATCTCACTGAATTTGAGCAGTGGTGCTGGCTGTGGCATTTTATGCAGGGTGGTGAGGTTTATGGTGCTCGTGTTTTTGCTGGTCTGGATCATCTTCGATTGTAGATAGTCGGAGTAGTCCTACGGTTGTGGCATGAGTGGCTGATCTAATGCTGGGTCTCCTGTTAAGGATTTCACAATACTGAATAAGTCGTGTGGTTTGTTTATTGAACACTTTAGTATGTCAGTATGGTATTGCTTCCTTTTCTCCATTGTTTTTTCTCAGTGTGTTTTTAGGTATGAGATGTATGCACATTGTGCCTCGGTGGTTCGGGTTCGGCGCCATTGTCTCTTGAGCTTATGTAGGTGGAGCAGTGACGCTCATAGTTCTTTAGAGTACCATACTGCGTGTTCCCGTTTTCTTGGTTTCTTGCTCATGGGTGGGAGGAAGGCGATGGCTTTGAAGCTGCCATCCCAGTTAGATACCATTTCATCTGGGTCAAGGGTTGTGTTATTAAGGAGAGGGAGGACTGTCTCCAGAACTTCTTCTCTAACAAAGGGCTGAAAGTGTGCTGTTGGTGTTCTGGTGGGAGCATTAGTGTTATTGCTGTTCTGGATGCAGCGGCTTGTGGGTATGTGAAATCTGAGTAGGCTATGGTCGGACCAAGGTACAGGTGTTATAGATATCATCAGGTCTTGGGTTATGTCAAGCACAGACTGAGGGGCGAAGATCAGGTCTAGTTTACTTCCCTTCGAGTGTGTAGGAGAATCGACAAGTTGTTTGTACCCCAAATCGTCAAGTGCTTCAAGGAAGGCAGTTGCTTGTGTGTCTTGTAGGGAAGGCAGGTTGAAATCTCCTAGAAGCCAATTTGGGGAACGTGGGTTGTTTGAGTTGCAGGCAAGGTCGACTATTGTCGGTAGATCATCTGGTGATGGTATTGGTGCTCGGTAAAGTAGGTTGATCGTGCAATGATCATTTGCTATGGTAATCATATCAAGATGGGTGGTGCTGGTGGCATTACTCAGTTTAAATTGTAGATCGGCTTTAGCGAGGATGAGTGCTCCACCTCCCTTCTGGTTGGTCCTATGGCAGGTATAGAGTGAGAAACCCGGAGGTGACATCTGGTTGATGAGTACATTGTCACAGTCGGATAGCCATGTCTCAGTGATCATTAGAATATCGAGGTCATGGAGGGTTATCATGTCAGTGACTACTGGCCATTTTGGGCATATTGATCTGGCATTTATAAGTGCGCATTTCAGTAGATGGTGGTGTTGGTGTCTCTCGGTTTGGTTCTTCTTAATATTTTGTAGAGGGATGTGTAATAAGTGGGGGTGAAATGCATTGTTGGTTTTTGTTGGGGTGTGGCAAGGGTTTTCCGACCATCTTCTTCCATTGCTGTGGAGTATTGGGATGTAACTGATGCAAGGACTAAAGGCATGTGATATGCTGGGAAGTCCAGAGGTAAGGAAGATAAAGGTTAGTGAGAAAAATGGATGTTAAGTAGTCCAAACTGGTGAAGTTGAATGACATTAAGATACCTAGTATATACGAGGAGTGTCCGATATTAAAAGTACAGGTGGCAATCATACTGGCTCCGCATGCGCAATAGTGCTGTCATATGCAGACTCTCGTAGTAGGCGAGTCTGTAGCGTTGTTTTTTTAAACACTCAAATTCCGAGTAGTTTTCGAGAAGCAAACAAACATGGCATGTGTAATCGCAGAGTATTCAAAGTTTGAGGTGCGTGGAGTTATCAGATTTTTGCAAGCCAAAGACGTTAAGCAGAGCAAGAGTCATCATAGATTAGAGGTCGTGTATGGCCCAAACATTTTAAGCCTAAAAGAAGTCAGCATCTGGTGTACGGAGTTGATTGATGATCTTGAAAAGAAAAGAGGCAGACCAAGGACCTCACACACAGATGACAACTGCGCAATTGTCAAACATCTGATTAGGGAGGATCATTGCATTAAAGTTCATGAAATTGCTAAAATGACTGGCATTCCTAAGAGTTCTGTTCATAAAATCATATGTGATCTCAACTTCCGCAAGATCAGAAGGAATTGCAAAACACCATTATGGACTACTTCAAGCAACTTGACACGCAACTGTACCGTGAAGGGATGTTCAAACTAGTGTCACACTGGGATAAATGTCTCAATGTTTACAGCGATTATGTGGAGAAGTAAACAAAAGTATGTAGTTTTTGGTGGAATGTATTGAATAATTTCTTTAAATACAAATGTTAGTGTAATTTTGGCCTGTACCTTCAATATCGGAACCCCTCGTATAAAAAAACAAGTAAAAACTGAAAAGATGTGAGTGCAGTCAGTGTCACATGATCTGTCACATGATGCCTGTATAAATATACCTGTTCCGAAAGGCCCCTGACTCTGCAACACCACTAAGCAAGCAACATGAAGACTAAGGAACACTCCAGCTGGAGACGTATAGATCAGGGTTGGGTTCTACAAAATATCTCTAAACCTGAATATTCCATGGAGCCCCATTAAATCCATTAGAACAAAACTGAAGGAATATGGCAACACTACAAACCTGACAAGAGAAAGCTGCACAGCAAAACTCACAGTCCGGGCAAGGAGGGCATTAAGCAGAGATGCCACAAAGACACCTTGGATAACACTGAAGGAGCTGAAAAGATCCGCAGATGAGAGTATCTGTCCATAGGACCACTTTAAGCCGTGCACTCCACAGAATGGGGCGTTATGGAAGAGTGGCCAGAAAAAAAAACATTGCCTAAAGAAATAAATAAGAAAACACATGTGGAGTTTGCACAACAGCATGTGGAGGACCACCCAAACACATGGAAGAAGGTTTTTTGGTCATTTGAGACGAAAAATGATCCTTTGGGCCATCATGGGAAATGCCATATATGGCACAAAGCCAACACTTCTCATCACCCCGAGAACACCATTCCCACAGTGAAACATGGTAGTGGCAGTATAATGCTGTGGGGATGTTTTCCATCGGCAGTGACAGGAAAACTGGTCAGGAATGAAGGAACGATGGATGGTACTAAATACAAGGAAATTCTTGAGGAAAAGCTGTTTCAGTCTGCCAGAGATTAGAGACTGGGATGAAAGTTCATCTTCCAGCAGGACAGTGACCCTAAACCTACTGCTAAAGCTACACTGGAGTGGTTTAAAGGGAAACATTTAAATATCCTGGAATGGACTAGTCAAAGCCCAAACCTCAATCCAATTGAGAATCTGTGTCATGACTGTACACCAACACAACCCATCTAACTTGAAGGAGTTGGAGCAGTTTTGCCCTGAGGAATGGGTGCAAATCCCAATATCTAGATGTGTTAAGGTAATAGAGACATACCCCAAGAGATTGGAACTGTAATTGCAGCAACAGGTGGCTCTACAGGTGACTTGGGGGGAGGGGGATATATATATGCACACTCCTGATTTCAATGTTCTTTGTTGTCTGAATTATTGCTTGTGTCGCAATAAGGAATATTTTGCACCTTCAAAGTCATCAATATGTTGTGTACATCACATGGTGCTAACTCCCAAAACTCCATTGGTAATCCTAGTTGTAGTGCAACAAAACATGACAAAAACCAAGGGAATGAAAATTTTCCCAAGGCACTGTAGTTGATAGTCCCACCTTGTCAAGCCATCTCCCGTAAATAGGGAGGAAGGTCTAAGATGGAAAGTTAAAAATAATATACATCTCCATATAGGTTGAAAGGTTAGGAGAATTGCTGTACCTGTTTCAATAACTAGACCCAAATAAAGACTTAAAACAAATTTATCTCCTTCCAATAGATCAAAGGATGGTATTTGGATTTAAATAAAAATATCAGGGTAATAGGTCAGTAAAATGATCAACCAATAGAAAAAAAAATCTTCTGTATTGAAATCAGTTGCCCAATATATGCAACACAAAAAAACATCAGACTAAATTCATTTACAATTACTACCGTACATCTAAATTTTACAGTTTTCTTCACAGGGTTTCAGTAACAAAATTCAATATCAGATTGTACTTCTTTTTACCACTAACACTCTGCTACTTAAAATCGTTCCAAAGATCAAGGTATTTTTCTAAAAATATTTTAAAGGAAAATATTTTCCTAAGTAAATTAATCTATTACTATAATTCATTGCTAGGATCTCAATTTGCGAAGCCACTAAAAATTACTCAGAATCACTCAGAGTTCTGTAAAGTGTCAATGTTAATATATGTGATGCAGTTGGAGTGCTCATGCTTTCCACTGGTTTTACACAGAAATATGACGACAGAAAAAGACCACATGCCCTATCTAGTCTATCCTTCCATATCAACAACTACAACAGTCCCCTTTTTTACCTTTAGAGATCCTCTGTGTTTGTCCCATGCTGTTTTGAATTCAGTTACTGTCCTCATCTCTACCACCTCCACTGGGAGACTATTCCATGGATCCACCACTTTTTCCATAAAGAAATATTTCCGCATATCACTCCTAACTCTGTCCCCCTTCACCGTCATCCCATGTCCCCTCGTAGCAGAACTTGCTTTCAATTGAAAGAGGCTCTCTCCCTGAACACTTATGGCACGGAGGTATTTAAACATCTCAATCATAACACCTCTATCCCGCCTTTCCTCTAAGGTGTACATATTAAGATCCTTGTCCTCATATGCTTTATAATGAAGACCACTAATCATTTTAGTAGCCACCCTCTGCACCAACTCCATCCTGTTCACATCCTTTAGAAGGTGCGGTGTCCAGAATTGCACACTATACTCCAAATGAGGTCGCACCAAAGACTTATACAGAGGCATTATCACCTCCTTTTTTCTGCTAGCCATTCCTCTCCGTATGCACCCAAGCATCCTTCTAGCTTTTGCAGTTGCCTTTTCTATCTGTTTAGCTACTTTAAGGTCATCAGACACAACCACGCCTAGCTCTTCTTTAGTGGACAAAAGTACTTCACCCCCTATACTATATTGCTCCCTTGGATTGCTGCAGCCCAAATGCATGACCTTACATTTTTTAACATTAAATCCCAGCTGCCAAATTCTAGACCATTCTTCAAGCTTAGCTAGATCCCTCCTCATGTTATCTACACCTTCCTGGGTGTCTACTCTATTGCAGATTTTGGTATCATCTGCAAAGAGGCAAACCTTACCCCACAGCCCATCTGCTATCGGACCAAGGACAGATCCCTGGGGCACACCAATGGTGACATCCTTCTCCTCAGAGTGAGCTCCATTTACCTGTACTCTTTGTCATCTCCCACCCAACCGATTTCTAACCCAAGCAGTAACTTTAGGGTCCATCGCTAGGGTGCTCAGTTTGTTTATAAGTCGCCTGTGAGGAACAGTGTCAAAGGCTTTACTGAAATTCAAATACACCACATCTAGGGCTCTCCCTCGGTCCAACTTCCTGGTCACCCAGTCAAAGATATCAATCAGATTTGTCTGACAAGACCTGCCTCTGGTGAATCCATGCTGCCTCGGATCCTGTAATCCGCTGGACTCCAGAAACCTCACTATTTTCTCTTTCAGCAGCGTTTCCAATAATTTACTCATCAACAAATTTAATCTAACTGGCCTGTAGTTTTCAACCAAAGGCGGCCCAAGGGGGGTGCGGGGCCATGTGCGGAGACTCGGTGCGGGGCCTCATTTGCATAAGGGACTCATGTGCATAAATATTTGCATAATGTTACCATGCACTAACTTTTAGTAAACATGCCTCTTCATGAGTGTATGGATAAAGAAATACTAAAAGATTTCTACATTACTATAATCCAGCGCCAACCGCCAGGCACATTAGGAACTACTACAAACACTGCCCATTTAGAACCCATAGCAAACCCGCCGTATCATAACAGCACTACCAGGGCTCATAAAACACCATACCCTACCTATCAAAAGGCAACACTGCAAATATTAAACCAATACATTTCAGAGAATAACAATACATGACCTACTGGGGAAAGAGAACAAGTGGCAATGTCAAATAGGAATTACATAAACAGAATACCTCAGCTCAGTTACACATGCAGAACCATCACCAAACAAGGAATCACAATTTTAAAACAGGAAGACAATAATTAAACTGGGAACCCTAAAAGCCAAACTTGGAATGTACAACAACACTGTAGAAATAAAACTATAAATTAATTTCCTCTTGTACTAAACAAAGCGCAGACGTTAATGATGCACATTTTCCAGAGCTGACATATTCCAGTTAATAAATTCAAAATAAAGAGATATCTTTGTACCTTTTGTGCATTTTTTTCAATTGCAATTGTTCCAGCCACTTTCTTCTGGTTTCTTTGTGTCTTCTGCTAACTCTCCATCGTCTGCTGTCCATTTGTCCTTTCTTCTCTCTTCTAGTTTTTTTCCATTCTCTCTCTACATCTGCTTTAACATACTAATCTTTCTCCTTTTGCTCTTTCCTCATTCCTATTTCATCCACTCAAATTTTACCACTCCATCCTCAATCCCCACTTACTCTCCCAATACCTGGCCAATTGTAGATTTTTCTTCCCTTCCACACAAAATATTTTTCCCCTCTCCATTTCACTCTCCCAGCCCCAGCCCCATCCCCATCCCCATCCCATTTTAATCTCCCCCAACATCAGCTCCCTTCTAGTTCCAGCCCCACCCAGTATCCGCTCCCTTCTAGTCCCCGCATCAGCCCATTTCCAGTCCTAGCCCCCCATCAGCCCATTTCCAGTCCTAGCTCCCCCATCCATTTCCAGTCCTATCCGGGTCCCTTCATCAGCTGATTTCCAATACAAGCCTCCCATCATCCCATTTCTAGTCCTTTCCTAGCCCCACCATCAGCCCATGTCAAATCCTAGCTCCCCTCCACTCAACCCATTTCCAATCCAAGCCCCCCATGAGCCTACTTCCAGTTCTAGCCCCTCCGTGAGTCCATTTTAATCTAAGCCCTCACCACAGACCATTTCCAATCTTAGCTCCCCCAGCACCCAATTCCCAGTCCTATCCTAGCCCCTCCATCAGCCCATTTTCTGTCCTAGCTCCCTCCTCTCACAGCCCATTTCCATTCCAAGCCCCCTCCCCATCAGCTATTTGCAGTTCAAGCCCCCCTTCCACTGAGCCCATTTCCATTCCAAGCCCCCCTCCCCATCAGCTATTTTCAGTTCAAGCCCCCCTTCCCTTCAGCCCATTTCCATTCCAAGCCCCCGTCCCCATCAGCTATTTGCAGTTCAACCCCCCTCCACTCAGCCCATTTCCAGTCCTAGCAACCCCCCAACCCATTACCAGTCCTAACCCCCCCATAGCCTATTACCAGTCATAAGCCCCCATCAGCCCACTCCAAGTCCTAATCCCATCAGCCCATTTCCAGTCCTAACCCCCATCACCCAATTTTCAGTTTAAGCCCCCCATAGCCCATTACCAGTCCTAACCCCCATCAGCCCACTCCCAGTCCTAATCCCATCAGCCCATTTCCAGTCCTAACCCCCATCACCCAATTTTCAGTTTAAGCCCCCCCCAAAGCCCATTACCAGTCCTAACCCCCCATAGTCCATTACCAGTCCAAACTCAATTTGCCCATTTCCAGTCCTAAGCCCCCCCCCCCCAGCCCAGGGAAAATTTAAAATAAAAAAACTGCTGCTGCAGCAGAATCAAGTGTCCCGCGGGGCCCCCCCCCCTGCCCAGCAAAGCCTGCCCTCCCTGCATCAGCTCCCTCTCTGCAGTCGCACCGGCTTTCAAAGCGCAAAGGGAGACTAGTTTCCCTTTTGCGGGTCTGTTAAGCCCGCGGGGGCTGATGGGAACTTTCCCATCAGCGCACGCGGGCTTAACAGAGCCACGAGGGAGAACCTCTCCCTTCGCGCTCTGAAAGCCGGTGCAACTGCGGAGAGAGAGCTGATGCAGGGAGGGCAGGCTTTGCTGGGCAGGGGGGGGGGCCCCGCGGGACTCTCTATTCTGCCGCAGCTGCGGCAGCAGACAGTTTTTTTTTTAATTTTAAAATTTACTTTTAAATCAGAATGTTCTTTGCGCAGGGCCCCCTGAAACGTGGGGCCCTGTGCAAAAAACATTCTCACTCAATGGACGGGCCGGCCCTGTTTTCAACCACATCCTTACTTCCACTTTTGTGTAAAGGCTCCACATGGGCCTCTCTCCAGTCCTTTGGCACCACTCCCGACTCCAACGAGGCATTGAAAAGGTCAGTCAGTGGAGCTGCTAGAACGTCTCCAAGTTCCCTCAGTATTCTAGGGTATATCCCATCCGATCCCATCGCTTTGTCTACTTTAAGTTGAGCTAGTTTCTCACGAACACAGTCTTCTGAAAATTGTTCAAGATGTCCCTCGCTTCTGTTCCTGTTTGTGGGTGTTTTCTGAGGTCCTGCTCCTGGTTCTTTATCTGTGAACACAGAACAGAAATATTTGTTAAACAATTCCGCTTTATCCTTATCAGCTTCTACATATTCCTCCCCTGCAGCCTTGAGTCTGACAATACCACTTTTGCCCTTCCTCTTCTCACTAACATATCTGAAAAATGTCGTATCCCTCCATTTTATTGCATTGGCTATTTCCTCCTCTTTTTGAATCTTTGCCTTCCTGACTACTTTGCTAGCTTCTCTAACTTTTTCCAAATATAGATGCTTGTCTTCTTCTCTCTGTGATCTGTTGTATTTCATGAAGGACTCCCTCTTTTCCTTCATTTTTTCAGCTACTTCTTTTGAAAGCCATAGCGGTCTCCTTTTCCTTTTACCTTTATTTACCATTTTAACAAAAAGGTTGGTTGCCCTTAATATATCCCCTTTCAGTTTTGCCCACTGTTTTTCTACATCCCCCTGCCCATCCATCCAGGCTGTAGGTAGCATTGGGCTGGCCATTTCGCATTGCTCGCATGTTGTAACCATCTACTGGTCTCTTGAGTGAAGCTGTGTACCTACTAACCTTGCTTAATCAAATGAAATGGGAAAAACCCTCTCTATTAATCACAATTGGATTCACTTTTAAGAATTACTCTGGCAGATTTTCTATGCTACCTTAGTAATGCTGGGGATCTAGCTAGCAAAAGAAAAAAAAATGTTCAGGATTCCTATCTAAACCCAAGGGGAAAAGGGTAACATACATATGCAGGGGCTTTTACTTGCTCAGTGTATCAGGATCATGCATCCTCCCTGGGTGGGCTGCTTTGTAACTGGGTCTATTCTTTAGGATCCACTATTTCCTTAGTGTGTCTCCCTCTGCACTTAGTTTGTGCAGGCAGTATCCTCTCTCTTCAGCTTCCTGCTTCAGTCTTCACTCTGCAGATACTTAGTAATGGACATCCCATGGTTTCTTAAAGCACTCGTATTTCAAGCCTCTCTGGTCTATTTCTGATCCACTCAAAAAGTGTCTCTCAAGTCCATCTGCTCTGCACTAGCCACTCTCTTTTACAGACATTTACTATTGGTGGTGTCTCTGGTTTCCCGTAGTTCTTCACTTCTGTTACTGCAGCTCTTTTGACTAGACTCTCCCTCCAGGAACTCCCACTGGCTCTGATGGTCAGAAGGCTGACACTCTCACCTTTTCTGTACTCTTCCTTCTCACCTCAGCTGGGCTATAGTCACATCTACAGTGTCTCTGCTCTGCTGGTCCTCTCAGATGGCTCTAGTAACCTTCTGCTGCTGCTGCTCAGCTCTGATCACCTCTTTAGCTTCTCTTCACTAGACACTTGTGAATCAACATAGCTCTTTTGCAGCCTCTCCCATCTGCAGACCTGAACTGATAAGTTGTCTTGAATTCAAAGACATAAGAGGGTTACCTTTGATAGTTCTTCTCAGGGGTGGCTCTATAATGAGGCCGAGTGAGGTGGTCACCTCAGGTGGCAACCTTTTGGGGGAGGCAAAAATTGCCCCCTAAAAGATAGCCTCACTTGGCCTTCAAAAAAAGTCTCAGATGTGGACTGATACCTGGGATGGTATTTGGACTAGAAGGGGCTGGACAGTGGGGATGGAAGGGGACTGGACACCAGTGACAGTTGTGGGAATGCAAGGTGGTTGACATTTATTCATTTATTTTAACATTTCTTATATACTGCCTTTAATGATATCAAGGTGGTTTACATTGAGCAAAATGAAATTACATTGAATAGGGCATTATAACTTGGAAATAACAATTGCACCGGGAATATGGGCAATGGAGGGTTAAGTGGCTTGCCCAAGACCACAAGGGGCACCTGTGGGACTAGAAACCCCAGCCCTTCTAGTCCAAGGTTTCTGTCGTCTAGTGGGATTTGAACCCCTGACCTTCTGGCCTGAGGCAACTTACCCCAACTACTAGGCCACTCCTCTCTGGAAGAGACTGGGAGGAGAGGATTGGAAAGGTGGCTGATACTGGGGAGGGTTACTGGAACTGGAAATGGGCTGATGGAAAGAAGTAAAGAAAACAAAAGAAGAGATAAGAAATGGCAGATGGACAATAGACCACAGAAAGAGAGCTAAGATAAGACAGGAAAACAGAAGCCTCGGATTGGGACCAGTATGATCAGAGAATAAAATGGTCAGACAACAAAGGTAGAAAAATAATTTTATTTAATTTTAGTGATTAGACTTTGTGCAATCTTTATATGTTACACAGTATGGAGGAACTGCATTTCTTATTTCAGTTTAAATTTTGTCTACATATTTTTATTTTTACTTTAGATTGTGGTTACTTCTTCTGTACTGAGCACAGGTGTTCTGTTAACATGAAATTTGTGCATAAAGATCTATATTGTACTGTAGTAATTTGACTTGTTCAGCTTTTCAAATAGGTGTATGGATGTTCCAGGGCCCACTGTGGTATTTACAGTGACCTTTTTTTAGATGGGCTCTTTATGTGAGTTTTGGAAGTTGGTGCTGATATGGTATGGTATAGTAGATGTGCTCTTTGTTGTAGGGTTTTGTATTAGTTCACAATATGCCTGGTACTGGAGAATGGTTGTTGTTGTTGTTGTTGTTGTTAATGAGATGATCAGAATCAGATTTTTTTTTTAAGATATTGAGTTCTGTGGGTGAGTGTCTTGGTTCTGCTCTGCACCCACTGTGGATGCAAAATATATGTTGAAAAAGAAAAAGCAAGAACCATAATGCAGTTTATAACAACAAAATAAAAATGAGTTATAATTTAGTTTTATAAACTGTGCTATGGTTCTCGCTCTCTTTTAGTTCCTTGGTGTGCAAACATCTTGCATTTCCTCCATATAATCTAATCAGCTTTTTGATTTGGTTGAGTCCCTGATTTGAGTTCTGAAAAAGCCCCGCTCCCCCTCTCTGAGGGGGGCCCCATCTCATCCTGCGCCTCAGGCAGCAGATTGCCTTGAGCCACCCCTAGTTCTTCTGTAGAAGCATTGAGTAGTGGAGAAGACCAAGGTGGAAGAGGCTTATCAATAAGAAGACCTTTTTTTTTTTTTAAGCAGAAATGCAGGGAATGCATTAGGGTTTAGATTAGAACATGTTTTGGAACCAACTCTGAGTCATTTTGCATGAGCTAAGCAGTAGCAGAGGAGATCAGATATGTCTGGATTTTCTGCCTAACTTGTACATCTTTGTATATTTGTGATGATAGATGTGAAACATGATAACAGATTATAACAATAACAGATAAATAATTTATGAATATACAATAGATCAATAAGGACCAAGTGATATGTGGTTTGAAGTGGGTTGCGACGTGAAAGTGATAGAGTGTTTTGGTGCTCAAAGTTCCCCTAATCCTACTGATGGGTCCTTTTACTTAAATATTGTTTTGCTATTTAAAAAAAACAACAGCAATATTTTTTATACTAGCAGTCTTGAATTTTGAATGTGTGTGTTTGATGAGTGGCTGGCAAGGACAGTGGACCTTTTTTGATACTTTATTGGGTATTTTTAGCAAACATGAGGGTTTGGTATCCAGATGTTCCAATTAGCCCCAATGTGTATTTGTGCTAGACATCTTCTCAGAGTTAGCTTGTTGAGCAAAAAGATCTGCTGTCCTGGGATGTTGTAAGCATTTGGAGCAAACTAATACAATAACTAACCCCCAAGGTAAAGCACAGGAGAGCTATAATATGGTCCACAGGCGGTCAAGGGCATTCACGGAAAGGACTTTCAGGCTGTCAAAGACAAGCTTCATGTGCCTGGATATACTGGAAAAAGTTGTATGTGACATCTTCATATCTCTTTCTTCTGTAAAGTTATCAGATATTGCTGGTTAAGGTTCTGGGTTATTTTTTGTTGCATTAATAAAAGAGGATTTTTTAAGAAGGCTTTTTATGCTGTTTATTGTTTCCCCAACTTCAAAGGGGAAGAGGCTAATAATACTCTCTGAAGTCACAAGACTTCTGAGGTCTTATCTGGGGTAGTATTTGTAAATGAATTGCCTAGGTTTTAGGATATGAGTGTTTTAAATGTCTACAGAAAAACAGAAAAGATAAGTCACATGGGTTTCAAAACAGTGCTGTTTTGGGTGTTATATGAACTGATGTTTTATATTTGAAGCACAGAATAATTGCGTTTGAACTCCCATAAAAAATGGACTGATGATGAGATTATGAGCTGTTACATTCTTTGATCTTTGGCTCTGGTATTTGATGGTCCACAAAAACTATTTTGAGTATTTTTATAGAGCCATTTTTCATGATTGCTTTGTTGTGCTCTATACTTATCAAGGAAATGGGTTTTCTATACAAAATTAGGTAAATGCATTTTGTTAGAGAACTTTCTTCTTCTATTAAAAGAAAAACAAGAAGAAGATGATATTTATTGGAACCTTCTTCAGTTAACTGGTTATACAGACTTATCCATTTAAAATTGTACCATTGAATATACTATCAGAATTTTAACTGGCTACGTTATCCGATTAATTTTAGGACAGCATGTATATTAATGAGTTAAATGGATAAAGATGATTTCTAGCCACAACGATGAAATGTCGTTGATCCTTCACAGACAAGTTAAATGCAATGCAGTCACTAGACCTAAAAATATAAATTGAAAGATTTAGGGGGCTAGTTACTAAGGTGCACTAATGTTAATGGGCCTGACTTTCGAAGGACTTAACATGGGTACCTTCCCTAGTTGCCCATGTAAAGGCCTTATCGAGGATTTTCGAAGGGCATTTACATGGGTAGTGCCCTTTGAAAATCCCAGATATGTCCTTAAAGCGCCCAGATGCTATCCGCATAGCATCGGGGCGTGCTGGGGGCGTTCCAGGGCGGAGCGAAGGTGAGCCATGGCGCTACCCATATATCACCGATTTTCAATGCTACACGGTTAGTGCTCTGAGCCTTAAAGATAGGCATGGGAAAACCTTGGCTGTCTTTAAGGCGCTGGGGCTAACCATGTAGCATCAAAAATCAATGCTACATGGGTGGCTCCTGCGGCTACTTGGCTGTGCGGTGACACCCAGATTTTCAATGCTGGGGCCGCATATGATCCCGGCATGTAAAATCCAGGTAAGGTGGGAGGTGGGCAGGCTATGCACCAATGCAGCGCATAGCTCCACCCAACTTAAATTCAGGCCCAATAATACTGCTACTCTACTTAACATTTGTATAGCACCTACAGAGCATACAGTCTAGTCAAGTGTACATTAAGTCACCATGAACATGTATTCTTAGAAACTAGATTCCAATGAACATGGGATCTGTACTAAAATAATGTGTGATAAAGGTGAATTAATGCGCATTAATGTTAGTGCATCTTAGTAACTAGTCCTCTTGTCTGTTTAATACATGAAATTAATTTGATAAATTTGACCATTAACCCCAAAGTTTATGCTCCATAAAGCTTTTCAGAAGGCATTGAATCATTTCTGTTTCTAAAAATGTACAATATGTTCAATTTTATTTTGATTCTGTTCATGAGCAGAAGAAAAATATGTTTTAACAATGCACAAGCCTCTAATTAGCAGGCAGCACCTGCTGTTTCAGCATTCCAAGAGAGTGTAGTAAGTTTGGTAGGTACCTTTTTAGTTGTGATCTGATAGCTGTAGGGACCTATTCACCTTCATATATCTGTGAATCCTAATTCATCTTCCAATAATAATATGATTAGATCTCATTAGCATTTTATTCTTTTGAAGTGGAAGAAAAGTCTATGAAAAATTATTTGCAGCAGGAGGGATGGATCATAATTTTAACTAGTCATGAGGTTCATTAGTTTTCTGCAGACCTCTGAAGCAGATAATTGATAGAGCAAATATTCCAAATCCCACTGCACCACACTGCAGTGGGCTTACTATTGAAATGGCCATGTGCCAGAGCCTGCTTGGAACACATATCATTATTTCATGGTTGCCACGTGATGAAGGATTTTTTAAATTTGTGTCCATAACTTCGGGGCCCTTTATTAGTGTGGTAAAGTTTTGCACTTAAGGGCTCTTTTACTAAAGTTCAATAAGAAGTTACTGTGGTAATGGGGAGAGTAATGTCCTGCAGGAAGAAGATGAGGTGATAGTGCATTCGTATAAGTGTCTAGCAAGACCTCATCATGCACACTTTGGAGGAAAGACAGGAGAAGGAAGACATGACAGAGATTTTAAATACTTCTGTGGTATCAATGCATAGGAGGTGACCCTCTTCCAGTTGAAAGGAAGATCTGGAATGAGAGGTCATAAGATGAAGGTGAAAGGATAAACTCAGGAGTAATCTAAAGAAATATTTTTTTAAGGAAAGGGTAGTGGATGCACAGAACAGCCTCCCAGTGGAGGTGATAGAGATGAGAGCTGTATCTCAATTCAAGAAACCATGGGACAAGTACAGAGGATTGCATATCTTAACAGTTCTTAAGCATAGACAGAGTGGATAGGCTGTATGGCTTTTACCTGCCATCATTTTCTATCTTTCTACATTTCTATGTTACTGCCCATCTTTTGAATTTGCTGTATCCTAATTCCCAAGGAAACTACTTGCCAGTGTTGGGGGCTGGAAAGGGGTAGACAATGGGCCAGCAGCAGGAGCAGGCAGGTTGAGGCACATAGCTCCCTTCCCACCACAGAGATTGTACGTGAGGTAGACTGGCTCCCACTCCACATGCATATGGGTATGGCCTGGGGATAGGACATGTTTGATACCATACACTATATGGGTGGACAGCTAGCCTTGGTGAGGAGATGGGAGATAGTGTTTGTTTTCTGAAATGTGATCTGGGATGAAACGTCTGAGCACAGTAGAGGGTGGGGCATGCAAATCAGGTATAACAACTACTGGACATGGTATGCAACTGTTCTCTGTCACCATTGCAAATAGGGATATGTTTACCGCAGTCACTAAGGGATGTGGGACAGATGTGCGCTAAATGTGGTTTTTTTTATTGTAGCAGGGATGGAGAGGCGTGGCCGCAGCATGGAAGCACTAGCATACTAAGCACCATCAGGCCTACAGTACTAGCAACTGCACAGTGCACAAGTGCACTTTGAAGGTCTGCATTTTATGCCCCCCACATCCCTCACTCTCACATGCTATCACCAATGAGATATGCCCAGACAGCTATATGTTACTGGGGTCACATCTTTGTTGTTTGAGGAAGGTTGAGAGCACCAGCAACTCAGCTATCTACATGCCTAGTGATCAAATCATCAACTATAACAGCCATCCTAACCCTTCCCTTATGGACATATGGCCCTAGAGATACCTGGAGGACAGATCCTAGCTACAGGATCACTTCCTGCCACATCAAGCTGATGCTGTCCAGCAATATCTTTCCAGGTGATAGGTTGCCTATGTGCAGGTTATGGTATTTATTTATTTATTTAAACAGATTTGTATACCACCTTATCCTACAATCAAAGTGGTCACATCACAACTGGAGGGTTACATTTAACATAGGAGAACTTAACAACATCTAAACAGTACAATTGGAGGGTCACATTTATCATAAGGGTAACATTTAGACAGTACGAGGTAGTTGACAACATTATATTATGTTTGTTTGGGGTGAGTGGATATTGAGTTGGTGTTATGTCATTACCTTGTATGCCTATTGGGATGAGTGAGTATCAAATTATCGGCAGTAGATGCATTACCGTTTTGGTGGGGACTGTTTTCTGTCTGCTGATAAGTTTCAGTAAAGAGATAGGTTTTGAGGTCCTTTATGAAGTCTATTAAGTCATCTAATGCTCTCAGGCTTGTTGGGAGGGAGTTCCAGAGTGTGGGCGCTAGTAAGGAGGGAGCTCTTTTTGAAGTTGTTTGTTTAGTCTTGTGGAATCCTGCAGGTGTGCCGATCATGTTGTCTTTATGGGTTCTTCTTTGTCTGTTGCAGGTATCCTTCGTTATAATGTATTGGAATGCCTCGGCTGAGAGCTGGTGGATGATTTTAAAGATGATTAGGATTATTTTGAATTTTGCTCTGGCCATCATGGGTAGCTAGTGTAGTTGCTGTAAGACTGGGGTGATGTGTTCAGATCTTGGAGTGTCTGTAATGATGTGTGCTGCAGTGTTTTGCACCATTTGGAGTGGGTGTAGGGTTTGTTGAGGGAGGCCTTGATATAGCGAGTTTCCTTAGTCAAGCAGAGGTGTAATGAGTGCTTGGCATACTGTGCGGAAGTGATCCTGGCGGAGTAATGACTTGAGTTTTCTGATGATCCTTAAACGTTGATAGGCCTTGTTTGCGGTTTTTGTGATGTGGGATTTCAGGTTTAGTGCTCTGTCCATTGTGATGCCCAGATATTTAACCTCATCTTTAACTACTATAAGCTTATCTAAAATGCTGATGGTTTGTGGTGGTGTGAATTTAGTGTTCCTGGTGATGAACATTGCCTCAGTTTATCATAGTTGACCGTCATATTATTGGCTGCGAACCAAGTGTTCATATCTTCAAGGCATCTGGTTATAGTTGTGATGTTGAGTGCTAGTAGGTTGACTGGGGCATACACCATGATGTCATCAGCGTAAATGTGATATTGGAGCTTGTGACTTTTGATGAGAGTATGTTTTGCGTCTCTAATATCACTTGAGTACCAGGGGGCATTGGGTCTCTTGTGTGCTTGTGCTTCTGTACTTGTAGGGGTTGATGCTGCATTTGATATTATGGAGTTCCACTCTCTATGTCTAGGTCAAGGGTTTCACAATCTTGCTGAAGTTGTGGTTTGATTTCGTCTATGAATGCTTCTTTTTTGAAGGCTCTAAATCTCCTGGTTATGGTCTCATTTTCCATGTGTTGGATGAGGTCATGTAGGGTCAATGTGAATTCAATTAGATGGTGATCTGACCAAGGAACCGGTGTAATTGTTGGTGTTGTGGTCTTACCCTGATCCACCAAGTGCTTTGGGATAAAAACCATGTCCGGAGTTGTACCGTGTTGGTGTGTTGGGGTGTTGATAGCTTGGTAGTATTTTAGTGATTCCATGGCTTTTAGGAATGATGCAGCTTTCTTGGTGGATGTGGAGGTTAGGTTGTAGTCTCTTAGTGCAATGAGGGGCTTGAGTTTTTTGCTGTGTGCACATATTGCTTCAAGTACTGTAGAGAGATATTCTGTTGTGGTTCCAGGGGGTCTGTAGCTGAGGGAGATGCTAAGGTGTTTGTTAGCTATGATGATTGTATTGGATTCTATTGTGTTTGAGGTAGAGATTGTTTTGAATCTGTATTCTTTTCAGGTCAGTATTAGCACTCCTCCTCCTCTCTTTTGGGTCCTGATGCAATTAAATGCTGTGTAACCTTCTGGGATAATTTGATTTAATATTGCCTGGTCAGAGTCATCTAGCCAGGTTTCTGTGATACATATTATGTCTAGTCTTTTGTCATGTATGAGGTCAAGGATAGTATTTGGTTTGTTCCTGTTTGATCTGGCGTTTAGTAGGGCAAAGGTAATGTTGGTTGTTGTGATTGGGTTGGTGTGTACCTTATTTGTGAGGTGGGTATGTGTAGTATGTGTGGTATTATGTGGTTTGTGGACTGAAGGCTTAGGATGTTGGTGTTCTTTAGAGAGGGGTGTGTTTGGTGTCCATTCAGGTTGGGTGGTATGTAGGTGTAACAAGGGGATTTGTTTGTTTGGTCTTATGCCCTGTGTGTATGGTACGAAAGTGTATAGGAGTGTAAGGTATGCAATGAGGTAGTGGTGAGTGGATTCCATTTTACTTTCTTTACTGACCTGGGATTGACTTGAGTTGTATCCTAGTGGTGGTAGGTGTTTGATCCTTCTAGTGGTTCTATATTTGCCTGTTCTTTTGGTATGGTTTCTCTCCTCTTCTTACTTAGTTCTACTCTAGTAATGAAGTCTATAATGTATGTAGTTTGCTATTTCGCAGCCCCAGAGAAGCAAACAAGGCGTAGGTTAGTAATGGGATAAATTGTGGTTTATGTTTTCTTAAAGCAATGAGATTAGTGGTGAGGTAGCAATGCACTAGTAGTGGGAACTACGGCTATGCAGCATATATTATCTACATCGTGTTAATTAGCACATTTTGTTTACAGTACATGCTAGTGTTTACATTCAGTGAGGTAGCATACAGACAGTTAGGTAGCAAACATACAATGAGGTAGTAAGTGAATCTATTTGATATGTGACATTTGTAATGTCATGCTATGCTTTGCAAGCGGGTCAGCACATGTACTTTCAAGCAATGAGGTAGTAAAAGAGTTAGCAGTTTATTCTTTGTATTTTGTTTTACTTAATGTGATCTGTGTCGGTATTCTTCTGTGCCATGGGGGATAGTTCTCGGACTTCACCTAAGGGCCACGCCAAAGGGCCCTCTGGCGAGGCCCTCAGGCGTGGGCCTGCCAGGCGCAGGTGTGCCCAATGTCGCCCTCTCTTTAAATCTGCCGGCGGGAAGCTCTCCGCTGCCTCTGCTCTACCCCAATCACTCGGGGGAGCTGGAAGGAGGTGCCAGGTGGTGCTCCTCGGCGCCAGATGGTGCTCTCTCTTTAAATCTGCTGGCGGGAAGCCCTCCGCTGCCTCCGCTCCACCCTGATCACTCAGGAGAGCTGGAGGGAGGTGTCAGGTGGTGCTCCTCTGTACCCGATGGCGCCCTCTCTTTAAATCTGCCGGCGGGAAGCTCTCTGCTGCCTCCGCTCCAATCCGATCGCTCGGGGGGAGCTGGAGGGAGGTGCCAGGCGGTGCTCCTCTGCGCCCGATGGGTATATAAAGTATATGAGTATATAAAGCTGTAATGTCCATAGACACCAAATATGTCACAGAATTAACTTTATATACAGCTTTATATACTCATATACCACAATTTGCAGCTTTGAATATTGTATGCGGTACCATCTCTCAGGCTAATATCGAATGATCAATACCTTCTAAATTTGTTTGTGAGATGGCTGAGTTAGTTCTTTTTTCATACCGATTTTTGGTTCAATGGGTTTTATTATAAGCAACAGCATGGTGTAGCAATGAGAGCAATTTTGGCTCCTTCTGTTGCTTCACTATATGTTGCACAGTTTTAGGAGTGATAAATCTATAACTCCCCATTTTTTTCAGAATATGCTAATTTGGAAACGTTATTTGGATGAAATTATTTTCTTTTGGGCTGCATCTGAAGATCTGTTGTTGCAGTTCCGGAATTGGATTAACCTGAGGATGTTAATCTCCAATTTACAATGTCATACCATTCTACTGTTATTTACTTTTTAGACATCAAGGACACAATATTTGAAAGGCAATTACACAGTTTACAGCCCAGTAAACCACGTAAATGCTTTAAATGGGGATATTCAACAGCACTTACACGATTAGTGCCATTGAACATCCCCTCCTAACTCCTCTATGTGCCTCGATGCTATCCGGTTAGCACCGGGGCATGTCGTGGGTATTCTGGGGTAGAGCAGAGGTGGTGACAAGTACTAACTGGGCAGCAGCGATATTGCATGCTGCCTGGTTAGCAATCTGCGCCTTAAAGATAGGCGAAGAATCTGGATGTTTACCTGGGCATTTTCATTCTAGAGGTTATCCATCTCAGTTAACTTTGTGGGCTTTTAAGCAAGCCAGATTTGTACAACAGGAATTATTGTTGGAGTATTGCAATTGCCAGGATGCAGCTCACCAGATGGTCTGTGTTTTGCCATATTCTACAGCCTTGTTAATATTATGAAGTCCCGCTGGGATGTTCTTCGGTTACATCCTGAGTTTGCAGACTTCCCTACAATCACATATAAATGGGGCTTGAATATAGGGGATATTATGACTAGGTTTGTCCCTAAGGATCCTGTAATGTTAGATAATGGTCATGTTCAATGTGGCCATTGTTATTGGTGTCAGTTTACTATCTCAGGCCTGTCATGGGTTTGTCCTAGGGGTTAAACCTATTACAGCCACTATCATTCAGATTGTGAATCCTCTTGGATTATCTATATTATTATACTGTATGCCCATGCCCTTTATTATATATGGGTTGTACTAAGCGTGAGATATGTCTGTGATTGAACGGGTATAGCAGCCGGATCGTTAACGAGATCTTAGCAACTCCTTTGGTGACGGTTTCTGATTTGAGATGGCATGTGATAGGTTGTGTAAGAATGTTCTAGAAGAGAGGTGATCTGTTATTTATTTTGAATAGGAAGGAATATGAATGAAACTTCTGTCTGTGTTCCATTGAACCACATGGTTTGAATAAAGAAATTGATTAGATGACTCTAATCTGATTCTGATTGCTGCTAGTGTCTGTGTTTGTGATTGGTGGGAGTTGCAATTTGATTTTGTGGATTGATTCATGAGTTTTTATGGAGTGAGGTGGTTTGAAATTGTAGATGGTGATTGTTTTTGATTGGTAAATGGAGATTTGAATATGTGTGTGGTGATTGGCTGAGGTTTTATGTTGAACTAATAGGATTGAATTACCTTGTGTGTTGAATGGTTATTTTGAGTTTGTTAGGTGTCTTTATGATTGCATTTGTTATGTGATTGGTTGACTGGATATCTCTCCCAAGGGGGTGGGGTTAAGCTGTCTTTATATGTAAGTTTTCTGAAGTAGATACCACTCATGTCAAAGAAGAAACTGTAATGTGAAGTATGTTATATCCCTGATGGAGATAAGTGTATCAAAATGCAAAATTGCATTGGGTATTTTGTTTGTGTACAGCATTGAAGTGGATATTTTGTCTGTGTACAGCACTGGAGTATCTAAGCAGCATAATGTGTGGCTGTTTTATAAATGTTTCAGCAATGCAGTGTCTGCAGCTAGTTTTTTTTCCTCTCCTCTAACCTTCAAGTTCAAAGGGGTAAGACAGGTTCTTTGAAGTCACTGACCTCCATCAGGTGTTAGGTACATCCCTTCCTATCCTAGCTCCCACCCACCCATATGAGAATTCTTACTATATAGGGCAACTCCCCAATTAGCTTGTTGACTTAGGCAAGAGATTTTAAGTGTTGGTAGGGAAAATCTAGGAAGCAAATAACGTTGAAACATAGAAACATGATGACAGAAAAAGACCACATGGAATATCTAGTCTGTCCTTCCATATCAACAACAACAGTCCACTTTTTACCTTTAGAGATCCTCTGTGTTTGTCCCATGCTTTTTTGAATTCAGTTACTGTCCTCATCTCTACCACCTCCACTGGGAGACTATTCCATGGATCCACTACTGTTTCCATAAAGAAATATTTCCGCATATCACTCCTGAATCTATTTCCCTTCACCCTCATCCCATGTCCCCTTGTAGCAGAACTTGCTTTCAATTGAAAGAGGGTCTCTCCATGAACATTTATGCCATGGAGATATTTAAACATCTCAATCATATCACCTCTATCCCGCCTTTCCTCTAAGATGTACATATTAAGATCCGTAAGTCTGTCCTCATATGCTTTATAATGAAGCCCACTAATCATTTTAGTAGCCACCCTCTGCACTGACTCCATCCTGTTCACATACTTTTGAAGGTGCGGTCTCCAGAATTGCACACTATACTCCAAATGAGGTCGCACCAAAGACTTATACAGAGGCATTATCACCTCCTTTTTTCTGCTAGCCATTCCTCTCCGTATGCACCCAAGCATCCTTCTAGCTTTTGCTGTCGCCTTTTCTACCTGTTTAGCTACTTTAAGATCATCAGACACAACCACGCCTAGGTCCCACTCTTCTTTAGTGGACAAATGTACTTCACCTCCTATACTGTATTGCTCCCTTGGATTGCTGCAGCCCAAATGCATGACCTTACATTTTTTAACATTAAATCCCAGCTGCCAAATTCTAGACCATTCTTCAAGCTTAGCTAGATTCCTCCTCATGTTATCTACACCTTCCTGGGTGTCTACTCTATTGCAGATTTTGGTATCATCTGCAAAGAGGCAAACCTTACCCGTCAGACCTTCCGCTCTATCACTAACAAAGATGTTAAAAAGAATCGGACCAAGGACAGATCCCTGGGGCACACCACTGGTAACATTCTTTTCCTCAGAGTGAGCTCCATGTACTTGTACTCTTTGTCGCCTCCCAACCAACCAATTTCTAACCCAAGCAGTAACTTTAGGGTCCATCCCTAGGGTGCTCAGTTTGTTTATAAGTCGCCTGTGAGGAACAGTGTCAAAGGCCTTACTGAAATCTAAATACACCGCATCTAGAGCTCTCCCTCGGTCCAAATCCCTGGTCACCCAATCAAAGAAATCAATCAGATTTGTCTGACAAGACCTGCCTCCGGAGAATCCATGCTGCCTCGGATCCTGTAATCCACTGGACTCCAGAAACCTCACTATTTTATCTTTCAGCAGTGTCTCCAATAATTTACTCACCACCGAAGTTAAACTAACCAGCCTGTAGTTTTCAACCACATCCTTACTTCCGCTTTTATGTAAAGGCACCACATGAGCCTCTCTCCAGTCCTTTGGCACCACTCCCGACTCCAACGAGGCATTAAAAATGTCAGTCAGTGGAGTTGCTAGAACGTCCCCAAGTTCCCTCAGTATTCTAGGGTATATCCCATCCGGTCCCATCGCTTTGTCTATTTTAAGTTGAGCTAGTTTCTCACGAATACAGTCTTCTGAAAATTGTTCAAGATGTCCCTCGCTTCTGTTCCTATTTGTGGGTATTTTCTGAGGTCCTGTTCCTGGTTCTTCATCTGTGAACAAAGAACAAAAATATTTGTTAAGCAATTCCGCTTTATCCTTATCAGCTTCTGCATATTCCCCCCCTGCACCCTTGAGTCTGACAATACCACTTTTGCCCTTCCTCTTCTCACTAATATATCTGAAAAATGTCTTATCCCCCCATTTTATTGCATTGGCTATTTCCTCCTCCTTTTGAATCTTTGCCTTCTTGACTACTTTGCTAGCTTCTCTAAGTTTTTCCAAATACAGATGCCTGTCTTCCTCTCTCTGTGATCTCTTGTATTTCATGAAGGCCTCCCTCTTTTTCTTCACTTTTTCAGCTACTTCCTTCGAAAACCATAGCGGTCTCCTTTTCCTTTTGCCTTTATTTACCATTTTAACAAAAAGGTTGGTTGCCCTTAAAATATCCCCTTTCAGTTTTTTCCCACTGTTTTTCTACATCCCCCAGCTGTTCCCATCCCACTAACGACTCCCTGAGATATTGGCCCATCTTCGCAAAGTTAGTCTTCCTAAAGTCTAAGATCCTCACCTTGGAATGGATTCTAACAGCCCTAGTCCTAATACTGAACCACACCATCTGGTGATCACTGGATGCAAAATGATCTCCCACTACAACATCAGAAACACTTTCACTATTGGTAAGCACCAAGTCCAGTATGGCCCCTTCACGTGTGGGGTCTGTTACCAATTGCCTGAATAGTTCTCCCTGTAGAGAATCCAGGATCTCCTTACTTCTAGATGATACTGCAGCAGGAATGTGCCAATCAACATCTGCATATTGAAATCTCCTATCAGTAGCACTTTCCCTTTCCTAGCAATGCTGCGTATGTCTTCAATTAACTCTTTGTCCACCTCTTCTTCTTGTGAGGGAGGTCTGTATATCACACCAATGCGAATAGATTTCTCTTTCCCTCTTTCTAGTTTAACCCACAGTGCCTCCTCTCTCCCTTTTAAGCTCTGTAATTCGAAAGCTTTAATAGTAGTTTTTACATATAGTGCCACTCCTCCTCCCCTTCTTCCTACCCTGTCCTTTCTGAATAAAGTATAGCCAGGTATAGTTACATCCCAATGAAGGTTTTCTGTGAACCATGTTTCAGTAACTGCCACTAAATCCAAGTCAGCCACTCCCACCAAAGCTTCAACATCAGGGACCTTATTTCCCATGCTACGGGCATTTATACACACTGCTTTCCATATGTTACCCCTGTTACCCATTTCCATAAAGGTATTTAATGTATCACCTACCTGGGGACCTTCACTTACCTGGGGGCTTTTTTCACCCATCCCCAATGAATCTAGTTTAAAGCCCTCTTCAGTAGATTAGCCAGTCTACTACCGAAGATACGTTGACCTTTCTTGGACAGATGGATGCCATCTCTGCTCTGCAACCCTTGGAACAGCATCCCATGGTCTAGGAAACCAAAACGCTCTCGATGACACCATCCACGCAGCCATGCATTCATCTCCAGGATGCGAGCCTCTCTGCCTTGGCCTTTACCCTCAACAGGGAGGATTGAAGAGAATACCACCTGTGCACCTAACTGCTTCACCCTCTGTCCCAGAGCCATGAAGTCACTTTTAATACGTTCCGAGGTATGCCTGGCAGTATCATTTGTTCCAACATGGATTAGCAACATTGGGTAATAGTCAGTGGGCTTGATGAGTCTCGGCAAACTCTCCATAACATCTTGGATTTTGGCACCAGGCAGACAGCATACCTCTCTGGACATCAAGTCTGGTCGGCAGATGGACGCCTCAGTACCCCTCAGAAGAGAGTCTCCAACCACCACTACCCTTCGTTTCCTTCTGGTCACTGATTCTGCGACTTTGGGGTACTTGAACTCTGGTTCTTCCCTTTCCAGGGATGCTTTCACCTCCTCCACTTCCAGGGCTGCATAATGGTTCTTCAATTCAAGGGCTGGAGAAGTTGGATTGGTGATTTTGCAGGCCCTGGTGACTTGTGTCTAACCATCAACATTCTGTTGGCACCCATCTTTTCCTGTGCTGGAGGGCTTGGTTGCTGCAAGAAGCATCTCATCAATGTACTCCTCACTGGCTTGAATGCTCCTCAGCCTCATCACCTCCTCTCTGAGTTCCTCCACTTGTTTCCTCAGAGCTTCAGCATGCAGGCACCCTGCACATGGAACTGGTCCTTCAACTGGCATTAGGACCTCTGTCTGGACCGAGGAAGAAGCTGTAACGGGGGCAACAGCTTTAGCAGTATGATTTTTCCCAGCCATTGTTCTGTTCATGGAGCTTAGGTATCCGTTAAAGCAAAAGAGAGAGATCTACCAAGTACCAGCCGGTTTCCCAGCTGTCCTTTCAGAGAAAAAGCAGTTAAATCACTTTAATTATATTCAAAATGTGCTGGCCCAATTCTCTGTGATGTGTTAAAGGGGGAGGTGCCCTATAAAGCAAGACTGCTCACTAGGGTTGGGTGGGAGTCGGGGTGTGTAGGGAGGGAACTAACACCTGATTAGGTGTTAGCAATTTCCAAACCTGAGGAGGTTACTAGAGTTCAGCAACCTACTGTGCTCAAGGAAAGTTCCACTAAAGCACCAAAAAGAAAGTAACCTTGCTTTAAAAAATATATAAAAAAAAACTTTTAAGAGCTCCCAGTCAGAGAGCTATCAATGTAATATAATAAAAAACAAGCAAACAAACCCTCAAATCCTTACTGTTTGTTGATCTGTAGAGCCCTTGGTTAGGGAAGCCACATTTGAATATCTACTAAAAGTAAACAATTTGCTATTCGCCAAGAGGCTTTCATTAGGTAATTTGACAAATGGAACGCATTAATCTATATACTTCAGACACATAATCAGGAACCTTTGGCTGAGATTTGTGCTGTTAAAGATTTGGTCAAATCCAATAGTGACTCGCTGTGCACAATGCGGGAAGTATCTTTGGAGTCAATCAAAGCGCGCTTGGAGAAGGTGGAGGACATGGTGGCAATGCATGGGGAGCGGCTCAAGACCGTCGAGAGGCAGGCAAAGTTGATATGCTTGTTGCAAAGAGAGTTTGAAGATGGCAACAACCGCCTCAAAGGAACAATGTAAGAATACTGGGAGTTCCAGAGGGAGCCGAAGGTCCCAACATGGTGGCCTTTTGGCAGACAATGATTCCAGGTGTGTTGAAATTGAAATTCACCATGCTGTTTGAGATTGAGCACGCCCATCGAGTGCCTACTCAGTCCGTGATTGCAGACAAGCACCCACGCCCAATCATCTTGAAAGTTCTTTGTTTTCAGCAAGTCTCTCAAATAATGGAAGCAGCCAGAGCACTCTCTACCTTGGAATATTAGGGGCACAAACTCCTAGTCTTCCCTGACTTCGCAAAGGTGATCGTGGATCGGAGAAAGAGCTTTTTGGTGCTTCGTCCATGCTTGTTGCAGCTGCAGGCCAGATTTGGGCTGCTTTACCCTGCCTGCACAAGAGTCACGCTGCACAACCAGACTAAGACTTTTGATCTTCCAGGGGAGTTACATGCGTTCTTGGAGGACAAGGAGTCAGGGCTGATGCGGTGAAATTTGTCTTGCACTTTGTGGCCTGCTAAAGTTCTTCGGTGCCTTCTATCATGGGCGTTTGACTGGTCTGAGGTCATGTAGTTGCGGCTTAATTCATGCAGAGGTGACATTCAATCATGCAGAATTGTCATACACTGGGACATTCACTTTGTCTCTCTTGGAGAGACTCCAGGGTGTTACCCTGTTCAAAATGTCTCTCTTTCTGTCTCTCTCTCTTTTCTTTTGTGTTTTATGTTGTCTGTGATGTCTGTAGTAGTTGGGACGTTTACAGGGCTTGGAGGAGCGGGATGGCCCTTGTCCACTTACTTGGGGCCTTCTTTGACCATAACTGCTTTGACGGGGGCAGTCCTGCAAAAATGTTCTGGCATTCTGGGTTTGGGGACACTGTCTCTCTTCCTGGTATGGGTGATGTGTAGTTTGTATTGCTTTACGTGACAAAGAAGTAGAAGTGCAATAGCAACTTAGCCCTCCATGCCTGTCTTGTCCTCTCAGGCTCACTCGTTAAGTTTTGTGTTTTTTATAGCCCCCCAGGGTTTTTGGTGGTTTGTTATTCATAATTATGTGCCCTTCCTATGAGCGATCGGGTGCAAGGGCTTTGGCTAAATAGTGGCTTTTCTTCTTAGGTTTTCTTTTTTGGGCTATAAGTGTAGCTATTATCCTGTGGGCATTCAGGAAGTGGAATTACAATGTAAAATTGTATGCTACATTTTGGTATGTTTCTGTAACATTTGATTATCACTCTGTGTTATATTATCAATATGTCTTCCTTTAAGATTGTTTCACTGAATGTTAAGAGCATTAACAATCCCATAAAAAGGAAAAAGATTCTCTTATACGGCCACAAAGAAAGTGCTGACATCTTACTGCTGCAGGAGACACTTTTGAATATGAAAGAGTCATTAAAACTAAATATAAAACCCTTTTCACTAGTGGCTTTTTCAGCTGCCAACCATAAAAAAAATGGGGTAGCTATTTTAGTGAGGAAATCTCTTTCCCCCATGGTTTTACAGACCAGATCTCATATTGAAGGGCGGTGGGCAATGGCTGTCATTAAAATTGGATCCACTGAACTGGCCTTAATTAATATCTATGCTCCTAATATAGATTGCCTTATCTTCTTTTGCTCCATTGCGGCCTTGGTGCAAGAGGTGTCCAAATATCCGACTGTTGTGGGGGGACACTTCAACCTCATACTAGATCCTTTGGTAGATAAGAATCCAGTGAGAACCATTAAGGTTCCCAAGGCTCACCCTGTTCTCTTGTCTCTAATGCAAGAACTGGGCCTGATAGATATACGGCAGTTGCAGCACCCTACGGACAAAGAATATAATTTCTTCTCTCCCCCTCATAATTCGGTATCACGCATAGACTTTTTCCTAGTTTCCAAAGGACTCTGTTCTAGAATAAGTGAGTCCAGTATTCATGCAGCTCATATCTCTGATCAGTCCACAATCTCATTCACCCTAATTGACTCAACGAGCTGTCAATCTCATTCACGCTGGAACTTTGATAGAACCCTTCTCACCAGCCAGGAGTTCCGTGAGACCATCTTGTTGGCTATAGAGGAATATTTTCAGTTTAATTTACCTCAAAATACCTCAGGGTGGGTGTGATGGGAAGGCTTCAAAGCTAATATGCGGACCACCAGTACCAGTTTTGACATACGACAGGCCAATCGGCGTAAAGCAGAAAATGGTCCATTAGACAAGTAGATTAAAGCGGGAGAACGCATCTTAAGCCAGAGAACTGATCCTAACATTCTGACAAGGCTACAACGCCTTAGATTTAGATATAACTCTATTTTGACTACTAAGTCTTCACAGAATATTCAAGGGCAGAAAGGGTGGTACCATTTGGAAGGTAACAGAGCTGGACAGTTACTAGCTAACTCGTTAAAGGATCGCAAGGAAGCTTTTTGCATTACTGCTCTGAGAGACCCTCAGGTGCAACAATTGATTGTCAAGGACTCTGACATTGCAGAGACCTTTTGTCAATTTTACACCCAATTATATTCCCCAGAGATAGATTTCTCTGAGAAGGAGTTTGATAGCTTACTGGCCAACATACAGAGGCTGGTGTTAAATCAAGAAATATCTGCGGGACTAGATAAGCAGTTTACGGTTATGGAAATCATCCAGGGCCATTGACTCTATGCAATTGGGCAAGGCTACCAGACCTGATGGCCTTCCGTCTGAATTTTATAAAACCTTTTCCAAAACTCTTGGCACATATTTTCAACAATACTATAGACCTCTTTTGGAAAGTGGGGCCCAGACTGGAGAGTTTGCCTCTGCAAACATTGTTGTGCTTGAAAAGCCTGGGATAGACCCTCAGTTGGTTAGTAATTACCACCCAATTTCGCTGCTAAATGCAGATAATACCATTTTTGCAGCTATCTTAGCTGGCCATTTCTCCAAACAGATCCCTTCTTTGATTCATCCATACCAATGTAGCTTCACAGAGGGACGTTCCACAGCCGACAGTGCTAGGGTGCTTTGTCGTGTTCTGGAAGGCGCGGATGAAACAGAAGGTCCACTTGTGGGATTATCGTTAGACACAGAGAAAGTGTTTGATCGGCTGGAGTGGCCTTTTTGGTTTGCTGTTCTGAAATGGTTTGGGTTTGGTGAGGGTTTCTGTAAAATAGTCAAACTTATGTATGTGAGACCAAGTGCTAAAATCTCGGTGAATGCGACTCAGTCTAGAGACTTTCTTTTAGGGCATGGTACCCATCAGGATTACCCTCTTTCTCCCATCCTTTTCAATCTGGCCTTGGAGCCTTTGGCCCTATTATTAAGAAAAAGCCCCGCGGTTCATGGTGTATCCATAACTGACATGGAAATTAAATTATCTGCTTACACTGATGATCTACTGCTATTCACCACGCCCAGCTCTATACCGGCTATCCTAGAGTTAATAAATAAGTACACAGGATTGTCAGGCTATAAAATTAATTGGTCAAAATCTGTTGCGTTCCCCTTAAACTCAAGAGTGTGTAGGGCGGATTTGGAGGAAGTTCCTTTTATATGGGAGTCTAAGATGGTGAAATACTTGGGAGTTCACTATTGTTGCATACTCAGTGAAACTTTACAGTAAAATAAAGGGGAGATTCTCTCTACGGTTCATAATATAACAGCAAAATGGTTGCCTGTCTATCTCTCTTGGTGCGGTCGTCTTGAAGCTATAAAAATGACTATCACTCCTAAAGTGAACTATGTGTTAGAAATGTTGCCAGTCTTTCTTACTAGTAACATTTATCGTCAAATTGAAAGGATCCTTGTCCAATTTCTATGGAAAAATAAACCGCCTAGAATTGCTCTTAGGAAACTTAAATCTAAAAAAGAAGATGGGGTGTGAATTTTCCTGACTTTCAGGCCTATCGCTGTGCTTTTTTGCTAAAACAAGGTTCAAGATGGGTGGATGGGGCCGTAGGGAAATGCCCAGTATGGCTTGACCTGGAAGAGATATTAAGTGCTCCATTCCCTTAAAGCTCCTTCCTGGCATGGTGCCTTTTAAGAGGTTGAACTCTCATATTGTAATAATTGACATTCAAAAGGCTTTTCAACAGTTAATGAAGGCTGTCCCTAAGGAGGATTGCCTAATGAAATTAATCCCCATCTGGCACAGTCCTTTTTTAAAAATTTGTCAAAGTTAATTTGCATGGCAACAGTGGTTCAGTAGGGGCATTTGGACTATTGGCCAGCTATTTTCAGATGGCAAGTGAAAACCTTTTGCTTCCCTACAACGTGAGTTTGATTTGCCTAAATCCCTATACTTTCAGTGGATCCAGCTGAGACATTGTATAGAGATATCCCCTATTGAAATTAAGTCTTTGCCTGAAGAGTGGGGGTTGCTGAATATCATAGGCCCATACAACCTCTGGGTTGGCTTCTTACTGCTATAAACTAGTCGCTCAGAACCACACCCCACAGGTCATTGGTGTTCAACGAATTTGGGAACACGACACTGGGGAAGTTCTTCTTCAGAAGCATGGGTGAATTTCTGGAGCAAGACAAACAGAGTATCCCAATCTGCCTCTATTTCACAAGCTTTATACTTCTTTGCACACAGAGCTCACTTTACTCTGGTAAAGGGGGCTAAGTGGAATAAGGCAGCTGGGAATGAGTGTTGGTCCTGTCGGAGTGATGTTGGCACTTTGAGACATATGGTATATGACTGCCCTAACATTCAGTCTTAATGGGTTTCGAGTTGGAACCATATCCAAGAGGTGTTGGGATTCAGGGCCCCTCTCTCCTGGTCTGTGGTTGTTTTTCGGTCAGCAAATGGCATCTCATCGTTGCAGAGGGATTGTAATTTTTTATTTGATTTTATGATGGGAGTGATCCTGCATCTCGTTTTTTCTAACTGGAAACATACTGCAAAGCCTCGTTGGCATGAATGGTGGAATCACCTGTATTTATGCTGCAAGTATGAACAAATGCGCACGTTATGGTGTAAGCCTTATGTCTTTCACTTTTCTCAAATGGAAACCCCTATATAATTACATTTCCAAAGCCTGTTATGATGTAAACTAAGGGGTCATTAGTCAAACCATTATGTTTCCTATCTAGTGGAGGGCTACCTGATGTGCCATAGCCCTTGCAGGTCTTTATTGGCTTCTTGTTTTTCTTATATATTGCCTTTGATGACTGGGAGGGTCATGGTTGGGAGGGTCATGGTTGGGGAAGGCTGTTTAAAGCCCTTTTTTTGCTCTTATGTTAAAGAGAAATATCATTTTTATTGTATTTTTGGTTTTGCTGTATCTGTTTGAAAATATAAATAAAGAAGTAAAAAAAAAAAAAAAAGAAGATACACAGTATTGTCATGAAAGGAAAAGTGCTACTGATAGGTGATTTCAATTTGCTGGATGTTGATTGGCACATCCCTGCTGCAGTGTCATCTAGGAGTAAGGAGATCCTAGATTCTCTACAGGGAGAACTATTCCAGCAACTGGTAACTGAACCCACACGTGAAGGGGTCATATTGGATTTGGTGCTTATCAATGTGGAATGTGTTTCTGATGTCATAGTGGGAGATTAGAGTGTGTCAATTTTGGAGAAGTAATTTTAAAAAGCACTAGAGAAAAAATGGTACAATTGAATGTGGCAAATCAACAACTAGTTTTACATTTACCTGTAATGTCTAGGAGATTACACAAAAATACACAAATTTCTGAAATATGCTGAAGTGCTCTGATAATATTTTTTATGTGTTTCCATTGCCTTTTGTGCCTTAATTATCAATTTATCTTACTTATTTACCCATATTGATACTAACTCATTAGTTTCATTTTCTCATTCACAGGTTTTCAAAATAGCATCTACATAGCAATAATCTTATATTAGAAATGTCCAATAGAAAAACAAGACTGCAAGTTGGGGCTCATTTACATCATTTGGTGAGATCAGGAAGAGAACTACCTGTAGCTGAAGTACCAACTGTCTGGGATCTCATTAAATATGGGTTTTATTTGAGAGACCTCAAAGATGAAGACAGATGGAATTACAGCACTGATAATCTGATCAATGACCTAACGACTAGATTACTTGCTTGGTGGTACAAAGAAAATCCAATATTCAGTGGTCCTGTTATTTATGGAGAAGCTCAATAGACTGATGGAAATACTTACCTGCAAGTGTGAGGTAAACAGTTTTACTGATGCAGGATACAATTCTGCCTGTGTCAGTGGAATACACATACTTTGTGACTGCAGCAGAGAGAAGATTTCTGTGATTGACTTAGCCTTTATAAAAGGTCAAAGAGAGGAAATTGGAAGTGTTGGACTTCATCAGATTGGACCAGTCTACCTCCCTGAGACCAGAAGACAAGAACTACAGAAGGAAAGGCAGGCAAAAAGGAAGGAGAATGAAGAGTGAAAAAAGAACAGCAGAAAACCAAGAGATGATGGAGAGATCTGTGCTTGAAATAGAACAGGGAGATTTGGATGATATGGTGGAAGAACCAATGGAGGACGCTCCTGTTTCTCTACAGAAAGCTAGGAAGAGGCCCACATATCATACTGAGGATATAACCAACATTACCCTTGCCAGTTTAAGATGCCATACTGGACTGAAAGAGACAGCAGAGTTTGCTACTGCTGCCTGGATTGATGCAGGACTCATCACTCACTTGGACATTACTTTGGTGATTGATCACAACAAAATGAAGAGGGCTCAGGTGAGAATCATGAAAAAAACTGGAGGTACAGTTTGAAGAGGAACTGCAGCAGAATGGCATCAGTTGCATTTTCTTTGATGATCTTTGTGATGAAAGTTTAATTTAGACTTACCTGCTAATTGTAGTTCCTGAAGGAACTCCAGTCTAGTCCCGGAAACTCTGGAGTTGTGATCCTCTTCCAGCAGCTTGGAGACTGATCAACGTCATTCTTTGATGACACTGGTATAAGGGCTCAGGCACCGCCTCCTCACTCCAGTAACCTATTGACAAAGCAGACTCACCGGAGCAACAATTAAGTATAAAAACACATGTAAACCAATTATATGAAACCAGTACCCTTTAAACACTATACCAATATACCCGTGACCTTGAAATTCATCTGCGAAGGCCCTCGCTTCCTTTTTTTTTGTTTTTTTTTGTTTGGTAAGAACCTAAATATCTACTATCCCTCACCTGAATGCGAAGAACCGGCATGCACTGCAGTCTCTTACCTGTAACATCTTCCGCTTCAGGCTCCATTTCAGACAAAGAAAAACGGGACGTGGTCCGGGACTAGACTGGAGTTCCTTCAGGAACTACAATTAGCAGGTAAGTCTAATTTAAACTTCCTTATCGTCCCTACAGTCTAATACCGGAAACTCTGGAGAAGTAACAGAGCAGTAAAAGAACTCACCGGGCGGGACCTGCCAGACCAGCCTGAAGCACCGCCGATCCAAAACAGGTATCCCTACTCACCTGTACATCCAGACAATAATGCTTGACAAACTAATTCAGGGAGGACCATGTCGCTGCCTTACAAATTTCTACCGGCGGCACAGACTTGTACTCCGCCCAAGAGGTGGCCTGCGCCCTAGTCGAATGAGCTCTTAAGCCTTCAGGAGCCTCCTTTCCCTTCAGTAAATACGCCGACGCAATCGCCGCCTTTATCCATCTGGCAATGGATGCTTTTGACGCTGCCTCTCCTTTGCGAGGCCCCCCAAACAACACAAACAGCCTATCCGACCATCTGAACTCCGCAGTTCTACTGAGGTACCTCTTCAATGCCCTTCGGACGTCTAACTGATGCAACTGCCGTTCCGAGGACCCCTGCGAATCCACACGGAAAACTGGCAGGGACACCACCTGATTCACATGAAAGGGAGACAGAACCTTTGGCAAAAAGGATGGCACCGGTCTCAAAACCACCTTTGACTCAAAGAAGGCCAGAAAAGGCTCCCTACATGACAGCGCCTGTAACTCTGAAATCCTTCCTGCCGATGCAATAGCCACCAAGAATACCACCTTTAACGTCAAATCCTTCAACGTTGCCTCAGCCAAAGGCTCAAATGGACGCTTTCCTAACACCTCCAAAACTAATTGCAGATCCCACGTAGGCACTAGGGTCCTGCACGGAGGCCTAACAGACTTACCGCCTACAAAAACCTCTTCACATCAGGATGAACTCCTAACGCTTGGCCCTTAACCTTCCCCCTGTAACAGGAAAGCACCGTCACCTGCACCCGTAAGGAAGCGGCTGCTAACCCTTTTTGAAAACCATCCTGCAAAAACGCTAAAATTTGCGGCACTGATGCTCGCAATGCCTCACAATGCCTGTCACCACACCAAGCTTCAAAAATACACCACACTCTAACATACGCCAGCGAAGTAGACCTACGCGCACCCAATAAGGTGGACACCACCGCCTCCGAGTAGCCCTTAGCTCTCAACCTTGCCCTTTCAAGAGCCATGCCGTAAGCGAGAACCGAGCTAACTGAGGCATGAACAACGGGCCCTGAATCAGAAGGTCCTGCCTGACCGGCAGCCTCCAAGGCTCTTCTACTACCAACCTCCTGAGATCCGCATACCATGGCCTTCGCGGCCAATCAGGGGCGATCAAAATCACTAATCCTCTGTGACGTTCGATGCAGCGCACCACGCGTGTGATTAACACACAGGGCGGAAACACGTAGAGTAGCTGACCCACCAGCCAGTCCTGGATGAGAGCATCCAGCCCTTCTGACATTCTCTCTCTCCGCCTGCTGAAGAACCGACTGACCTTCGCCGAGTTGAATGTGGCCATGAGATCCATTATCGGAGCTCCCCAGCACTGCACCACCATGTCGTACACCTCTGGATGAAGCCTCCACTCCCCGGGGTCTACCTTTACCCGACTTAAGAAGTCGGCCACCACATTGTCTACTCCTGCCACGTGCGCCGCCGACAGCACCTGCAGATTTTCCTCGACCCACAGGAATAAGCAATCCGCTTCATCCTCTAGAGGAGCACTGCCTGTGCCTCCCTGTCTGTTGATGTAGGCCACTGTGGTCACATTGTCCGAAAACACCCGGATCGCCGCACCTTTCAGAAATCGCTGATAACTTAGCAGTGCCCTTAACATGGCACTGAGCTCCAATCGGTTTATCGACCAGGACTTCTCCTGCGCCGACCACTGACCCTGCGCAAATCTGCCCTGAAAATGCGCTCCCCAACCGAAACGGCTGGCATCCGTAGTCAGTGGTACCCAATTCGGTGTCTCCAACGGCATTCCTCTTGTCAAGGACTCTGGACGTAACCACCATTGCAATGCCCCCTGAGTCTCCTCTGGACAGACCTGCTGTCGAGACAGCGGGTCATTCTGGTGAGACCACCGTCTGAGCAACACCCGCTGCAGCAGCCTCATATGTGCCCTTGCCCAGGGCACCAACTCGATTGCCACCGCCATCGTTCCCAGGAGCTGTAAATAATGCCATGCCGTGGGACGCGGCCTGTCGAGAAATCTCTGCACCAACTTCCTTAAAGCTACTGCCCGATGCTGAGGCAGAAACACCCTGCCTGCCGCCGTATCAAACCTTGCCCCCAGAAACTCTAGATTCTGAGATGGAACCAGACTGCTCTTGGCCATATTGACTACCCATCCTAGACTCTGAAGGAAGCTGACGACCTTGCAAGTCGCCTCCTCGCTCTCCTGTCGTGACTTTGCTCGAATCAACCAGTCGTCGAGAAACAGATGAACCAGAACCCCATCCTTTCTCAACGCCGCCGCCACGACCACCATGACCTTGGTAAAGGTGCGTGGCACTGTGGCTAGACCAAATGGTAAAGCACGAAACTGAAAGTGTCCCATCGGCAACGCGAACCGGAGGAATCGCTGATGTTCCGGGCGAATCGGAATGTGCAAATACACCTCGGCTAAATCGAGCGATGTCAGAAACTCCCCCTTTCTGACCGCCATGATTACCGACCTCAGTGTCTCCATACGAAAATGGGAAACCCGGAGACACCAGTTCACTCTTTTCAAATCCAAAATTGGCCGATAAGTTCCTTCCTTCTTTGGAACCACAAAATAAATGGAGTATCGACCTAAGCCGCAATGTTCTGGAGGCACCGGCACAACTGCTTTGAGCTCCAACAACCTGTTTAACGTCTGTTGAACCGCATCGCGCTTGTGACGCACCTTGCAACGGGACTGGACAAACGAGTCGGTCACCGGTCTCTGAAATTCCAAAGCATAACCCTCTCAAATCACTTCTAACACCCACTGATCTGACCCACTGATCTGACGTAATTTCGGCCCAGGCAGCATAAAACTCCTGTAGATGACCTCCGACCGCTACCTCTACCTGGGCCTTCCTGACTTCATTGTGGCTTTTTAGTACCCGCAGAGGAGGCTGCAAATCCTCTGTTGGCCCCCCGGAAACCACGAAACCCCTGGTTTCTATAAGGGAAATGCCCTCTCTGAGTAGGGGGAAACCTGGAAGTCCACCAACGACGAAAATCTCTCTGCATTCCCCTAGCCAGGGACTGAAACCTCCCCGGTTTCTGCTTGTCCTCGGGTAGCCTACCCCCTTGGGACTCACCCAAATCCTTGACAATCTTGTCCAGATCCTCTCCAAATAGAAGCTTTCCCTTAAAGGGAAGCTTACTCAACTGGGCCTTAGAGGAGGCATCCACTACCCAATTGCGCAACCACAGATAAATCCTCGCCGCTACCACCGAGGCCATACTGTTTGATAGCCCCCTGATAAGGTCATAATGAATATCCGTGAGGTAAGCCGCTCCGGACTCCAACCGCACTGCCTCATTCAGCGAGTCCTGCTCACGACCCCCCTGGACTTGCTGAGCCCAGCGCAAACAGGCTCTTGCCACCCAAGCTCCACAAATCGAAGCTTGAATGGAAAGCGCATTCACCTCACACACCTGCCTCAACAAAGCATCCAGATTTCTGTCTTGAGTATCCTTGAGAGCCGCACTCCCTTCTACGGGAATGGTCGTCTTCTTAGTCACCACTGACACCGCCGCATCCACTCTCGGCGACTTAAAGATTTCCTTATCCTGCTCCATCAGCGGATACAAGCGAGACATTACCCTAGAGCCCTTAAGGGTTGCCTCAGGCATGTCCCACTCCCCTTGAATCATTTTCTTTATCACTCTATGCATCGGGAAAGCCCTTTGCGTTTTTCTAAAGGCTTGTAGTAGCGGATCCTCCAATGCCGCCTCTTCCACTGGTCCCGATACCGGAACATTCAGCGCCTTCAACGTTTCAGAAATGAGAGCGGGCAACTCCTCTATACAAAAGATCCACACCACTCTGGCCTGATCCTCTTGCTCTGTAATCTCACCTTCCTCCAATTCCTCGTCCAAGTCCGGATCCTGCTCACCTTCCATACGCAAATTCTCAGAACACACTGACAGACTCAGCTTTTCAAACTCCCCTCGCGCTCTCTTCGGCAAGGGCGCTGAAGCAGCCACCGACAGCGGAGTTCCTGGCCTCTTATGTCCCAGGCTCCCAGCCACGAGACCCTGCCCAGCCACCGATGAGGACTCCTCCCTATTTGCACCACCGAATGCCTTCTGGATCAGAGCCACAAAGTCTGGGGAGAAAATTGAAGATAACTCACCCGGGAAGGAAGCCTGAGCCACCGGCCCATCTGGCCGTGTGGATGGGCCCGGTACCGGATCATCCAGCTCCACACCTGGAGACCAAGGACCCTCGAGAAGCCCTTCCTGGCCCTCCACCGCATCCACAAGCTTCTGATCCACCAGGGCCGCCTGGCTACAGCTCTTACATACCCCGGCCTCTGACACCACTGACCTCTTCACTCCACAGAGCAGACATAATACCTTTCCTGGCATATTGACTGCTCTGTTGCACTGCACTGCTGCCTGGCCTGGACCCCTCCAGAAGAATACCCCCTTTCTCAAGGAACCCCAACAGCAGCTCCTCTAAACGAACCCTGATAACCTGGGCCGTTTGTCTTTTTTTTTTTTTTTTTAGGTATCACACAATTGAGCAAGTCCCTGTGGGAGCTGAATCACACCAGAACGAATTCAAAACAAAGCTCCAGGATCAAGCTACAACCGCTTGTTTCCCCGCTCTCGCTGCCGGCGTTTTCCCGCTAAAAAAAAACATGCGACGCGGCCTGCTCCCTGTCCTGGCGGTATCTTTATCTTTATTTATTTACATTTAATATATCGCCCTTGTCGAAACATGAGGGCGGTTTACAATAAAATAATATAAATAAAAGCGTTAAAAAAGGAAAGGAAATCCATTAAAATAAGGAAAAGAAGGACCAAAGAGGTCACAGAACAAAGCAAACAATAGACAAACCAGACAAACCATGGGTAAGCAAAGACAAACAAAACAATTAGACAGGACTACTGGGAGGGGAGATCAAATGCCTGTTGGAACAAGTGAGTTTTTAGTAGGTTTTTGAAGTGTTGGTAGGAAGGCTCTAGACGGAGAGAGGAAGGAAGAGAATTCCAGAGTGAGGGGCCCAAGAAGAAGAAAGCGGCGTGGCGTGTCTGTTCAAGGTGAGCTCGTGAAGGTGGGGGGAGAAACAGATGATTAGTGTGTAATGACTGGAGCTGCCGATAAGGAGTATGAAGAGAGACTAGATTTGCTAAATACTGTGGGCTAGAAGTATGGATGACTCTATGTAATAGTATAAGAACCTTGTATTTAAACCGAAAGAGCAGCGGAAGCCAATGGAGGCGAGGCAGAAGAGGAGTAACATGATCTGATTTCCGGGCAAAAGTGACAAGACGAGAGGCTGTGTTCTGCAGGAGTTGAAGGCGTTTGAGTTGGTAGGCGGGGAGATTGGCATAAACTACATTACAGTAATCCAGTTTGCACATAACTAGGGCTAACACCAGAGTGATAAGGGAGTCAGAAGACAGAATTGAACGGACTGAGCGTATTTGGTGAAGAGTAAAGAAGGAGCTACGGGATAAGTTAGAAATGTGTTCGTGAAAGGATAATGATGAATCTAAGATTACCCCTAAATATCGGAGGGAAGAAGTAAGAGGAATAGGAACAGAATTTATTTGAGGTGCAATGGCTGGGCAGGAAGAGCTCAAAGACACCCACATAGCTGAAGATTTGGAAGGATTCAGGTGTAGAAAATTGGATGAGAGCCAGGTGGCAATGTGAGAGAGGCAGTCATTGAGGGGAGTGATATCGATCATGGCTGGAGAAGTGTGAAAGAGAAAGACAATATCGTCGGCATAAATGTAGGTGGAAACTGGAAATTGTTGGGCCAGGAGGGGAAGCGGGGCAAGAAAAATATTGAAGAGCAGAGGGGATAGAACCGACCCCTGGGGGACTCCGCATAACAGTGGGATGGCTGATGAGGATTGGTGATTGGCATGGACAACATAAGAGCGGGCAGTGAGAAAGGAACGGAACCAACGTAACACCACACCCGTACACCAATGTCAGAAAGGCGTGACAGAAGGGTTCGATGATCAATCAGATCAAATGCAGCGGATAGGTCCAGTGAAACCAAAAGGGTAATGTCACCACATTCGTGAGCTACGTGAATCTCATTTAGCAGAGCGAGAAGAATAGTTTCGGTGCTATGGCCTGGTCTGAAACCAGCCTGGCGAGGATGAAGAGCGTTGGTGGCCTCAACATGGGAGGAAAGTTGTAAGAAGACTAGACGCTCCAGAATTTTTGCAAGGAAGGGGAGATTAGACACCGGGCGCCAGTGGGATAATACAGAGGGGTCGAGAGAAGACTGTTTCCGCAGGGGATGGACAATAGCAGATCTCCAAACTAAATGAAAATGTCCAGATGATAGACTGGAATTGAATAAAGTAGTGATGAAAGGTATGAATTGGAGAGAAGGTTCTACCAACCAGTTGGAAGGGACTGGATCCAAAGAACAGGTGGTCTTCCTAGACTGAGATAGAGTGAGTAGTACCTCTGCTGTAGTGAGGGGATGGAAGACGGACCATATGTGAGATAAAGCCCTATTAGGAGAACTGGTCACACAAGGAGCGATGGAAGCAGGGGATTCCGTAATGGTTAGCTCCTCACAGACGAGGGACAGAGGAGAGGCTGAAGAAGTGCAGGGAGGAGACAGAGGAGGAGGAGGGGTGGTAAGGAAGGAATAACGTAAGTTCTGAATTTTGTTGGAGAAAAAAGACGCTAGGGATGCGGGGGCGGGGATGGTTGCTTGAGAAGCAGAAGGGGAAACAGTGGAGGAAAGTTGCCGCAAAATTGAGTGCAATTGTCTAGAAGAATTGGCAGCTTGTGAGATTCCTAGGGTGTAGAAGGAGCGCTTAGCAGATTGGACTGCGGAGCGGTATTCCAGGTATAATAGCTTAAAACGGGCCAAAGTAGTTGGAGACGGATGAGAGCGCCAGTGTCGTTGTGCTTGACGCAATTGGGTACATTGTAGCCGTAAGCCTTGATGAAACCAGGGTGAATGAGTCTGGGACGGAGCACTGGAGGGACGAAGTGGGGCTACTGTATCTAAAGCGCGCGAAAGACCCAAATTCCAGAGAGAGGCCTGGGCATCAGGATCTAGCACCGAGAAGTCTGCTGGGAATAGTGAGTGGGCTGAAGGAAAAGCAGCAAGGGTAGATGAAGTGAGATGACGCCGAAGACGTACTGGAGGCGGAGAAGTAGAGAAGTCACTGGTATCGGAGACTGGTAGGGAAACAGAAAAGGAGATACAATAGTGATCCGACCATGGGACACTATGAGACATGGGCGCCGATACCACAGAACAGATGTTAGGAGAGGAGGTAAGGACCAGATCTAAGGTGTGACCCAGAGAATGAGTAGGTCCTGACACATGTTGTTGAAGTGATAAAACATGGAGAAGATTCATGAAAACCCGGTCTTTAGGTCTAGAGGGAGTGTCTACATGGATGTTAAAATCACCCAGAATCATAATCACTCGCTGAGAAAAAGAATTCTGGGGCTTACCTGACTGCCCGATTCTAGTCCCAGCCCTGCATCCGTTCATCAGACTGCCTAACGCAAACTGATTATCGCCCTCGGGCTAGGCTTCCCCGATGCAGAGAACCGGCAGGTAAAGACAGAACTGCAGCCGCTGCTTCGCTCACTCTCCCTGCCCAATCCACCAGACGCAAACAGGCAATCACTTCTGTGAGGCGTCAGCGAAGGGCTGCTGCCAAAAATCACACATCTGCCCCAGCAGATTTGTACCCGGGATCTTCCTCCGGCACCGGAGCCCTAACCCAGCATCCGATAAGGAAGCCAGAGAGGGAGGCCCTTCACGGCTAAATTTAAAGGCACAGACCCTTAAATTTGACCACCCCCCTCCAACCCGAGCATACTATAATTTTCCTCTGCAAATCAAAACCAATATCAACAAATAAAAGAAATAAAAACCCCAATTCACTTCACTCTAAAACCTTAATTGCTCCTCTAGTGAACCGGGACTCCGGCTCACAACCTCCTAGCTGCTTGGAGACTGAACTAAACTGGAGTGAAGAGGCGGTGCCTGAGCCCTTATACCAGTGTCATCAAAGAATGACGTTGATCAGTCTCCAAGCTGCTGGAAGAGGATCACAACTCCAGAGTTTCTGGGACTAGACTGGAGGGACGATAAGGAACCAGGCTCATGGTAAGGCAGAAGTGAATGGCAAAATGTATCCAGGTATGGTGAAAGAGGAACATTACACAGTTTGTATGGAGCCTGGAGGCAGATATCTGTGGCATTTTGTTCCTGCAAGAGCAACTAAAGAGAAGACTCATGCAGAAATAATTGCTGATAATTTGTTTGCATGACTGATGGAAAGAGGAACAGACAAAACCCTTCAAGCTATTGGGGTGATTCCTGTAATATAAAAACAGGTTAGGAGGGAGGAGTGATGCATTATGTTGAGGAGAAGCTAGAAAGGAAGCTAGTGTGGATTGTCTGTAACCTACACTCAGGCAAACTACCATTGAGGGTTAGATGGCAAGACATTATTCAACAACAAATGGGCAGGTCCCATAGGAAAAATGCAGGATTCTGCTACTGAACTGTAAATAAATCCTGATTTTACTAAAATCTCTGTTGGCCCTGATCTTCCTCAGCTCAGCGATGAAGTGGTCAAAGACATAAGCATAGATCAAAGCTGTGCCATTAGAACAGGAGTCTTGCCAAAAGATTAGGCTCTGTTGGAAATAGGACGTGCGTCACATAGCAGATGGCTTACAACAGCTCTAAGGTTCATGAGAATATGGATTTCCAAGAATAATCTGAAAGGAAAGAATCTGAAAAGAATGATTGTAGAGTTCTGTGTTGGGGTTTACATGGTAAACTGGTTCAATATAAAAATAAATAGCAATTGGACATAAGGTCTCAGGCATCTCCTTTTCCAGGTGCAACTGTTGAAAGAACAGTGTGAAGAGATAAGAAAGATAGTCATGCCTACAGTGAGAAGGTCAGCTTGGTATGGTTACAGCAAGTCTATTCTGCAAGCAATGTTGTGCAGTGAAGAGGAACAGGAGATAGGAGATGTAGTGGAGAAGATATTGAAGATCAGAGGTGAAAGAGATGAGAAGACACAGCTTGGAGACAGCAGTGTGAGACCCAGAAAAACACCATCCATCAATACTGAGGCAACTGCATTCACCCAATTACTTGACTGGAGCTCCAGAGTCTCTAAGCCTCCTCTTACCTGTACCATGACAACCACAGATATCAAGGCATTTCTGAGCAAGCCCATGGTTGTTCCAGACTGGTTATCACACAACCAGTCCATAGAAAGGTGTGCAAAAATGACAACTGAGGCTGCTGGTCATGTGTACAATCAGGAGAGAAGGGAACATTATATTAGTGTTCAAATGGTCAGCAGGGAGCTCATGAGTCGAAACAGAAGCAAACAAGATATGGCTTATTTGCTGGATTTTGTTAAATAACATTAAATTAACTGCACATCTGACATTTTAAAGACAATCATGTGGCTACAGGTGTTGTTCAAACTATTTGTATGTTCAAATAAATATTACTTAATTTCCACATATTTCAACTGTAATTTGATGTAGGTAAGAATCAATTTAAGCAGTTTTTGAAGATAGCTTTATATGTAGCATGCAAAGCTGTATAAGTTGGTCACTAGTAGTTTGTAAAGTTTGAAAAAATAAACATCTATGCTAAAATTGACACACCCAAGTGGGAGATCATCTCTCATCTAGTGATCACCAGATGATGTGGTTCAGTATTAGGACTGATAAAATCCATTCAAAAGTGAAGGTTTAGATTTTAGGAAAACTAACTTTGCCAAGATGGGACTCAAGGAGTCATTAGCGGGACTTGTTGGCTAGGAAATGTAGAAAAGCACTGGGCAAAACTGAAAGAGGGTATTTTAAGGGCAACAAACCTTTTTGTCAGAAAGGTAAATAAATATTATAGGAAAAGAAGGCCAATGTGGTTCTCAAAAGAAGTTGATGAAAAAGTAAAGAAAAAGAAGGCGGCCTTGATAAAATACAAAAGATTACAGAGAGAGGAAGACAAACATCAGTATTTGGAAAAACCTTGAGAAGCAAGGAAAGTAATCAGGAAAGCAAAGGTACAAAAATAAGAAGAAGTAGCCAATGCAATAAAATGGGGGATAAGACATTTTTTAGATATGTTAGTGAGAGGAGGAAGTGTCAGATTCAAGGGTGAAGGGGAGGAATATGTAGAATCTAATGAGGATAAATCAGAATTGCTTAACAAATATTTTTGTCTGTGTTCACAGATGAAGGGCCAGGAGCAGGACCTCAGCAAACACCCATAAACTGGAACAGAAGTGAAGGGAATCTTGAACGGTTTTCAGGAGACTGTTTTTGTGAGGAACTAGCTAAACTAAAAGTAGACAAAGCAATGGGACCGGAAGGGATACCTCCAAGAATACTGAAGGAACTTGGGGACTTTTTAGTGGCTCCAGTGACTGACCTTTTCAATGTTTCTTTAAAGTTGGGAGTGGTCTTCGAGGACCGGAGAAAGACAAATGTGGCCCCTTTACACAAAAGTGGAAATAAGGATGAGGTTGAGAACTACAGACTGGTTAATCTAAATTATTGGAAACACAGCTAAAACAGAGGATATTGAGGCTTCTGGAGTCCAATGGATTGAAGGATCTGAGGCAACATGGGTTTACCAGAGGCAGTTTTGTCAGACAAATCTAACTGATTTCTTTGACTGGATGACCAAGGAGTTGGACCGAGGGAGAGCCCTAAATGTTGTGTATTTAGATTTCAGTAAAGCCTTTGACATCATTCCACTTAGGCGACTTATAAAGAAATTGAGCACACTAGGGATGGACTCTAGTTATTGATTGGGTTAGAATTTGAGTGAGTGGGAGGCGACAAAGGTACAGATAAATGGAGCTCACTCTGAGGAGAAGGATGTTACCAGTGGTGTGTCGCAGGGATCTGTCCTTGCTCCGATTCTTTTTAACATCTTTGTTAGTGATATTGCGGAAAGGCTGTCGGGTAAGGTTTGCCTCTTTGCAGATGATACCAAAATCTGAAATAGAGTAGATACCTAGGAGTAGGTAACATGAGAAGGATCTATCTAAACTTGAAGAATGATCCAGAATTTGACAACTGAGATTTAATTCCAAAATATGCAGGGTCATGCATTTGGGCTGCAAAAATCCAAGGGACTAGGTATATACTTCATAACACTACTCACACTCCTCCTAGACCACATGCCTGAGAACACCTACATTAAAAATACATGCATGCATGCCATCATGTGTACTGTTACACTTGGTGCAATTTTATAAGCACCATTGTACATATATATTATAATATATGCACAATGAATAGCTATAAAATCACTCCCTAATTGTCCATTTAAATTTGTAGGTGGATTTTCGATGGATGGTGGCTGCACCATTGAATACTGTCCTTCTAGTTATTATCATATTTGCAGCCTGGCAGACAGTCTGAGATGCTAATTAATTCCATCATACCATGTGTCCAATATGTCAGAATACATTTTTCTTTTTATGCAAAATAGAATCTTCCAGTAATGAATCTGTGTCCCTGGAAGATTCTTCCATGTCTGGAATAGCAACCTATAGACTGTGACAGATTTGTACGCATTTCCTTTAATTCATTCTTTCTTCAACATTGCTATGTAGTGATAATACACATGAAATAATATTCATAAAACTGCCTAAACAGAATTAATGTCCTTAATACAAGTAATGTTGTTAACACAGAAGGATAGAATATTGAATAAAAGTTACATTGGACTTATTTTGTTCAATTAACAAAAAAAATAAATTCCTACAAGATGCATATTTAAAGCTTTGAGGAGTCGAGTTACTAAAGAGCGCTAACGTTAACATAAGGTAATTCGCAATGAATGCGTTATTAGTAACTAGGTCCCCTTGAATAACATGAGACCTGTGTTAAAATAACATGTTAATGCACATTAGTAACTAGACTCCTAAATGTTATCTAGCTTTCGAGAGGTATTCACAACCACTTGCCCTTCTGTCTTGTATTCAGTGGTGTCTTCAGAGCTCCTGGATGCCATTTGCTCACTTATTATGCATAGTAGGGGATACCAGTTTTTCTCGTAATTCTCAATTCAGTTAACTTGGAAAATCTCATTTATCTCGTTCAGATCTGGCGACCTTTGCAGGGAAGCTGCAGAAAAATTCACACACCTGAATAAATTAGATTAACACTGTAATCAGTGTCCTTGTAAGATGGAAAAACAGCTGGCTTTATTTTTTTTTTTCAACTAAAATTTATGAAGCCTTACCAATATCAGTTGGAGGACAGTCCTTACACTTCAACGGTATTGCTGTGGTATAGCATTATGGAAACTCCTTCCGTATGCACATTTGTCCCTCATCCATAAATGATGCAGAGACAAAGCAGAGGTAGCATCTTCTTGCATTCATCTACTTCATTAAGCCTTTTCCAGGCAGACTGCACCTAAATCTGCGATGTTTCTGTGATTAAAGAAATCATGCACTTTATGAATTATTTTCTCAGTTGATTTTTTCCATCTTAACAGCAATGATTATGCCTGTGCTGATGTTAACACAAGCCCACTTAATATGGGAAAATATTAATAAGCTGCTCTTCATGCAAATTTATTCAAGCACCTAATTAATATGAAGAGATACTAGCACAAATCAGGTAAACACATGTGATTGGCATTAACCTTCCTGTCGGCACAAATGTTAATTATATCTAAGATGCAGAGCAAGAAGATGCATGAAGCTATCAAATATTATTACTGGTGATTGCATCAGTGGGGCAGCACAGAGGACCCCTCACTTTTGCTTCTTCAGTTACATGGAAGACATCCTAACTGGCATAAGGGAGGGCATCTGGGAAGAATATTGTTCCGAATTGGGTATTTTAGAGGATGGAAGCCTGCGTGTCTGTGTGGGGGAAGGGTGCATTTTAGCATGGGGGAAATATGAGACAAGAGTATATGTGGGAGTAATTTCTCACCATTTTGAAAAATAGTGCCAGAGTTGAGGACTGGAAGATTTTTGGAAGGGAAGCTGTTTATTGTAACTTGGGGGAAAAGGCCTTGGGTAATGAGCTGAACTTTATGGAGTTTTATTCTTTTTATGAACTTTTGGCCTGAAGTGGGTGTATGAAGGATTGCCACTAGACCCGTAGAGATTATGCTCATGAGGTGGGAGGATGGGGACTTGTAACTCTTTAAGGACAATCTTCAGGGGGAATGACTGTTTCAAAATCTGCCCTCGCTTCTGCACCAAAATCAAGTCCTTGGGGGGGGGGGGGGTCAACAGCTTTTCTTACAAACCCTCCGTCCCCACCAAGAGCAGCAGCATTTTTATATAGTGCCAGCTGAACTGACAGACTTGCTCTTGTTTCCTGTTGAGTCAGCATTAAGCATTGCTCTGAAATCAACAATAGTAAGGAATTCCAAAACTCTGAAAAATGACTATTTTGTATAGTTTAAAGTGGAAAGTGAAGCGCACATATTGTGAACTAAGTAAAGAATCTGTATACTCATCTGCTCAAAATGGTAGCATATTTAAGAAGAAAGGTGACAGAAACTATCTTGGATAAGGAGTGATATCTTACAGTAAAACAGTCATGCTTTATGGCAATCAGCTGGGGCATATCCTTAACAGGCTTGAGATAGATACCTGAGCAGAATCAATGCAATTGTGCATGTTATCGCATTATGATCTGTGAGAAAGACAAAGTAGTTCAGAGAAGTTTGCAGAGGAAGAACAATTGGGTATAGTGAAAGGGGAGGGTGAGTAGAAGACAACTGTGACTGAAAGGGGTAAATGCAGAAAACCACATACGTGTGTAAAGGCAGGTGAAGATAAGAGGAAAGAGTGAGAAATATAATGAATTTTTTGGAAGCTAGGGGAAGGGGTTACAAAACAGAGGTTAAAAGAAAAGGCATCCTGGGGAGGAGAAGAGAAAGCCTGAGGAAAGATAGAAGAAGCAAGATAATGGAAAGATAAAAAATGTAGAGAAAGGCAAGTAAAGCCTGGGAATGGATGGGCAAATTTGGCAGCAATGGAGTGACTGTAAAAATCTGTTCAATTGAGGTATAGGGAACTATACATCTTCTGTTGAAGAGGCTGCTGCTCCAAGATGTACTTTAGGCAGCATCCACTCAGCATTGGTTCCTTGATAATTCCGAAGAGTAAGAAGAAGCACAGCAAGAACATCCCCCCTCCCTTGCTGAGGGAACCCCTTCACACTCGCTTACCCCGCAGGTGGGTCCGTTGGAAATTTTCCTCTCCTGGCTAGAGTGCCAGCTTACACCGACCAGTATTTTCCTGGCTGTTTCAATGATGGGACTGGAAGGCTCGGCGTCATCATCAGGCTGTGACCTCACGCCGGAACTGCAACATCTTCCTACTCTCCCTGCTGCAATTGCTTGGATGGAGGATCCTGGACTGCTGGAACTCACACTGGATTCGTCAGAAGTACTGATGGGGAATAGAGCCTCTGATGTAAACTAGATAATAGGGGAAAGCCGACAGTCGCCCAAGAGCAGATGGTTCGGAAGAATGTATCCTTGAAGGATACTACCAAAAGCAGAGAGGTTCCAAAAAAGAGTAAAGTAGCCCAAATGCCCTCGAGTATGGATCAGACAGAGCTTAAAGATCCCAAATTACCCATGTCTACCAATAGCCAAATTAATATGAATAAAATACAGTCTCTAAAATGCTTGTATGCAAATGCTAGAAGTCTAAAAAATAAGATGGGAGAGTTAGAATATATTGCACTAAATGAGAGGTTAGATGTGACTGGAATATCAGAGACATGGTGGAAGGAGGACAACCAGTGGGACACTGTGATACCTGGGTACAAATTATATCGTAATGATAGAGCTGATCAAATTGGTGGAGGGGTTGCGCTCTATGTTAGAGAGGGCATTGAGTCAGAAAGGATTAAAGTTTTGCAGGAAACAAAATTTGCTGTAGAATCTCTATGGGTTGAAATTCCATGTAAAAAGGGGAAGGCGATGGCCAGATTGACCGCCTGCCAGAATGAACAAATGGATGATGAAATGCTCAAAGAAATCAAGGAAGCTAACAAAAGTTACAGCGCGGTAATAATAATGGGCGATTTCAATTACCCCGGTATCGACTGGGTCAGTGTCACGGCAGTACATGCTAGGGAGATATAGTTCCTAGATGACATAAATGACTGCTTCTTGGAGCAGCTGGTCCATGAACTGACGAGAGGGGAAGCCATATTAGACCTAGTCCTTAGTGGAACACCAGATCTAGTGCAAGAGATAAGGGTGTTGGGGCCACTTGGCAATAATGATCATAGCATGATCGCCTTTGATTTAATTAGTGGAGGAGGGATAGTAAGGAAATCCACAGTACTACCTTTTAACTTTCGAAAGGGAGACTATGATAAAATGCGGAAAATAGTTAAGAAAAAACTAAAAGGAGCAGTTGCAAAGTTTAAAGACTTACATCAAGCTTGGGTGTTGTTGAAAAATACTATCTTGGAAGCCCAGACCAGCTGTATTCCACGCTTTAAGAAAAGTGGAAGGAAGTCCAAAAAACTGCCAGCATGGTTTAAAGGTGAGGTCAGAGAGGCTGTTGTTGCCAAAAAAGCATCTTTCAGGAAATGGAAAAAAGAGCCAAATGATGAAACCTGGAAACAGCATCCATCTGCACTGGCAGATCAAATGCAAGGCATTAGAAACATAGAAACATAGAAACATGATGACAGAAAAAGACCACAAGGCCCATCTAGTCTGTCCTTCCATAACAACAACTACAACAGTCCACTTTTTACCTTTAGAGATCCTCTGTGTTGGTCCCATGCTTTTTTGAATTCAGTTACTGTCCTCATCTCTACCACCTCCACTGGGAGACTATTCCACGGATCCACTACTCTTTCCGTAAAGAAATATTTCCGCATATCACTCCTGAATCTATCTCCCTTCACCCTCATCCCATGTCCCCTCGTCGCAGAACTTGCTTTCAATTGAAAGAGGCTCTCTCGAGGCGGAGCCAACACGGGTTAAGATGGCTGCTTGAATCCTGAGCTCCTTACCCCCCTCGCAGTGCAAATCCCCTGGCTGCAGCACAACTGAGATCTGAGACTCATTCAGTGCCCCGGGTGGTGTGAGTAATGGCGACCAGCAAGCCTACGCGGTTGGAGTTTTCTACAGTGGTGAGTGGTGGTGGCAAGAGAGCAAAAGCCGAGCCACCCTCGCCGCAAAAAATGGCGTCGGCTGGGGAAGAGGTGACCGGCCTAAAAGAAGTGTTGGCCGAAATCCGAGAAGTGAAAAGCATGGTAGCGGTCAATGGTGCAGCTTTGAGCGGTGTGCAGGCGGATATTGCAGAATTGAAGGAGATGCGGGAGCAAATGAACTTTCTGACGGAACGCATGAAGAAGCTTGAAAGTACCGCGGAGGTTCATGAGGAGCGTTTCAAGGTAGTGGTGGCAAACACTAAAAGATTAGTTACTCTTGAACGCAGCCTTGAGGACTTGAACAATCGCACGCGACGAAACAATGTGCGCCTTGTCGGGGTCCCCGAGGGGGCCGAGGGAACAGATATTTTTGCTTTTTTGTGCGCGCAGATACCCAAGCTTCTTAAATTGGATTTTCGCTTCCCACTGGAGATTGAAAGAGCACACCGGGTCCCTACGCAGCCGGGCCCTAACGTTCGGAGGCCTAGGCCGATTATTATGTGCGTCCTGAGGCATGATCAGGCGGTGCGAATCCTTGCGGCTGCAAGAGCACTCCGCTCGACTCAATTTGAGGGGCACAGCATAGCCTTTTTCCCTGACTACCACAAGGCAACAGTGGATAGACGCAAGCAGCTGCTGGCTTACAGACCGCGACTTCAAGCTCTACAAGCCCGATATGGCCTTTTTGCCCCAGCCCGGATGCGAGTGACCCTGCATAATCGGACAAGGATGTTTGAGGATGCAGAGGCCCTGGGGAAATTTTTGGACGAAAAGGAAGCTGAAGTTATGCGTTGAGGCTGGAACTTTATGTGTGAGATTTAATCTGTGCGAACGCTGGTATAGTCCTGCCTCGTTCTATGCCCATGGAACTTTCCTCTTGTAAGAGTTGGGCATGCATCTGCTGGGTAGCATATGGCCTCGAGAGTATCAAGATACAGCGTGTGCTGGTGCTTGTTATTCTGTGTTTTTTGTTTTCTCTACCTTTAGCTGTTAATAGATGTTATAGCCGGGATGGGGGTGTTGTGGGGGATGGCTAGTGCAAGGGTCAATCATGTTGTTTGTTAAGCAGCGGGGCTGTTGTTTATTGTTCATTGAAAATGATTTTGGTATAATATTGTATTTGGTCAGGGGGTAATATGTTGTTGTTTGTTTGTCTGCGGGGGGGGGGGGGGGGGTTTTGTGTGGCTGTCTGAACATGATGGTTCGCCCTTTGGTCACCCGTTTTAGGACGGGCGTGGTGTCTCCTCTGGGGTATGGGGGGGGAGGGCTCGGACATCTGGGGTATTCTTTGGAATCTGGGAATAGCAGCAGATTTTTCTTTGAGCTTGGTGGGCAGTTGCATAGGGCTAGTCGCACCATTGTGGGTGAACAAAATATCTTATGGCGCCCCTTAAGGTCCTGACGCTGAATGTGAAGGGCATTAACAACCCTATCAAACGGAAGAAAATACTGCAATATTGCAAGAGAGAGCACGCTGATGTAGTCATGCTACAGGAAACGCGCTTGTCCGAGGTGGAAACTAAAAAGTTGGGCCTGGGCCATTTCCTGCTTGTAGCGTACTCGGCTGCGTGTCAAGGCAGAAATGGAGTGGCAATTTTAGCCAGGAAAAATTTGCCCTTGGTCATTGAACGGCAACGAGCAGATGGAGAGGGTAGATGGGCGTCTGGAGTAGCCCAGATTTATGGGAGAAAATTAGCTCTAATAGTGGTGTATGGCCCAAACTCGGATGATGCTGGGTATTTTAGGGGGTTAGCCTTTGAGATTCAGGAGCTTTCGAGTCATGAAGTAATTGTTGGGGGCGACTTCAATCTAGTTCTTGACCCTCTGCTCGATTGCGCCCCCTACCGCTCTCATAGGGGTTTGAGGGCTGTCAAGGTCTTGCAGGAGTTCATAAGGGAGGCCGGGCTGGTAGATATATGGCGTCTTTTGCATCCCAAAGACAGGGAATACTCTTTTTTCTCTCTGCCGCATGGCTCACAATCCCGATTGGATTTTTTCTTAATCTCTCAGTCCCTGGCAGCGTCAGTACTGCAGTCTGAGATAGCACCCATGCATATTTCAGATCACGCGGCGGTCTGGTGCATTTTCCAGTTTGAGGAGGCCTCCCTGCCACCGCAGACCTTCTTTTTTGATAGGACTCTCTTGGAGAATGATGAGTTTTGTGTTTATATGCGTCGGAGTATCCAGGAATACTTTGAGGCAAACCTTATTGAGGACACCTCCGGCTGGGCATGGTGGGAAGGGTTTAAGGCCTATTCCAGAGCCAGAATTACCAGCTTTCATATTGGCCTTCGTAGGGCGCAGAAAGCGCAGTTGGTTATGCTGGAAGAACAGATTAAGGCTGGTGAGCGCTTGCTAATTAAAAAAACGGAAGCGTGCGTTTTGCTTCGGTTACAGCGTCTTCGCTACCAGTACAACCAGATTTTGAGTAAAGAGGCTGAACAGATATTATCTTTGCAGAGGGCTAGTTGTTATCTAGAGAATAATAAGGCAGGAAAATTACTGGCTAGTACTTTAAAGCCTCGTGCTCGGAGATCCAACATTCAAGTCTTAGTAAATGACAAGCAAGAGACCCTTACGAGCAACGAGGCCATAGCGGAAGAATTTCGAAGTTTTTATGAGACACTGTATACATCAGAATGTCAAGTCACCGAAGGTGATTTTGAAGCCCTGTTTGGAGATTTGGCTCATCCATCAGTCACCTCCCAGCAGGCGGATGGGTTAGATAGAGATGTAACTGTCAAAGAGATTTTAGAGGCCCTGAAGGGGGCAAGCAAGGGTAAAGCAGTAGGCCCAGATGGGCTCCCAATCGAATTTTATCAAGAGTTTGCGCTAGACCTTGCTCCTTTTATGCTTGATTTTTTTAATAGCATAGAGGCGCAAGCGCCCAACACGGGTCTGTTCAGTGAGGCAGTAATAATGGTTCTGGAGAAGCCCGGGAGGGACAACACGCGTGTAGGCAACTACAGACCTATCTCGCTGTTGAACTCCGACTATAAGGTGTTCTCTGTTATTTTGACTAAACGATTAGCTCAGGTCGTGCCAGAGCTGATCCATGTGGACCAATGTGGTTTTGTTACCGGGCGAGCAACCTCAGATAACTCCAGGCTCTTATTAGATCTGTTTTCCTTAGCAGCGTCAAGGGAGGAGCCAATGTTAGGACTCTCACTCGATGCCGAAAAAGCCTTTGATAGGCTAGAGTGGAATTTTTTGAATCTAACGTTGAAATGGTTTGGTATTGGGGAGCGATTTACACGTCTTGTTCAGCTGTTATATTCTCACCCCTCCGCGCGAGTGTTGGCCAACGGGAGTTCTCTCGGCTCCTATGCTCTTGTCTCGGGGGTCCAGGCAGGGGTGCTCGCTTTCCCCTTTATTATTTAATCTCGCTTTGGAACCCTTGCTCTTGAAGATTAGACATTCTCAGGACATTCGGGGTTTGCAAATCAAGGATTTGGAGGTCAAACTCTCTGCTTTCGCCGACGACCTCCTGCTTTTTGTCTGCCCGCAGTCGGTAGAAGGGTTGCTCAGTCTGATCGACCGATATTCAAGACTGTCGGGATACAAGGTTAATTGGTCCAAATCTTTGGCTTTTCCTATGAATAGGCAGATGTGTAAAGCTTTGATAGAGCCGTGTGTGTTCGAGTGGCAGGCTGCTGCGGTTAAGTATTTGGGGGTTCGGTTTTGCTTTGGGCTCGAGGAAACTATCCAATTGAATATTAAGCACGTTGAGGAGATGATCAAATCCTTTACAGTACAGTGGTCCCCTTTGCACCTCTCCTGGTGGGGCCGGGTAGAGTCTATCAAGATGGTGCTGGCTCCCAAAATAAATTATATATTGGAGATGCTTCCATTACGGCTTCCGCAATCCTTCTACCAATCTATTGATAGACATTTGTCTAGATTCTTGTGGCAGAATAAAACCCCCAGGATCGCTCTCCGGAAGCTTAAGGCAGCAAAGAACAAGGGAGGAGTACAGTTCCCCGATTTTTGTAACTACCACCACGCGTTTCGGCTTCGGCAAGGCGCGCTCTGGCTAGTGCCTGAGAGCAAAGGCGCCAAGCCGACTTGGCTAGAGGTCGAGGAGCGGCTCGTCCAGCCTATCGGAATAGAGTGGTTGATTGGTATGCAACTCCCTGACACTTTTCCAGCGGTTAGGGTAGTGCGAGACACCCAAGATTCCGTGTGTGTGCTGGAGCGAGTAGTGCAGGAGGCTAGTTTAATGTCGGGCCGCATGCCCCTTTGGTTTAATTCGCGCTTTAAGATTGCCCACAAGGCGCTTAATTGGAGGGACTGGCAAACGAACGGAATTTGGTCTTTGGACCATTTGCTGAAGGGTAGGTGCTGGAAAAGCTTTGAAGATTTGCAGAGAGAGTTCAGGCTAGCGGACAGTCAATATTTTCGATGGCTGCAACTGCGACACTGCTTATCGCATGCTGGAGTAATGCCTGGTGAAGTCGAAGAAGATTGGCAGCTTCGGGTGCTTTTAGAACAGCATGCGGGGATACGGGGGGCCTCCTCTAAACTGTATGCATTACTGAGAGGGAGTGTCTCCGGAGACCTTTTGAAGTTAGAGAGAGCGTGGGAGCGGGATTTGGGGGCTCCTGTATCTCAAGGGGGGTGGGAAGCGTTATGGGGTCAGGTGGGCAGGGTGACACAGGGGGCCTCGATGCTCCAGTCGCTTTATTTCCTGGCGCATAGAGCTCTCATAACCCCGGCACGGCTCAGCAAATGGGATACGAGCAGTACGGGTAAGTGCTGGTCTTGCAATATTGCACAGGGGACTCTTCAGCATATGCTATTCGCGTGCCCTCATGTTCAGATGTTTTGGCAGTCGGTATGGGACAAGATGCTGAGAGTGCTGGACCTGCAGGGGCGGCTGACTTGGCAGACTGTATTCTTGCGATCTCAAGACCTGTCTTTACATCTCCCTCGGGATAAGTCCTTCCTATTTGACTTTATGATGGCTGTTGCCATCAAGCTGATTTTGACTTATTGGAAGGACGCATCCCATTTGGGTGAGATTCAATGGTGGAACATGGTCTGCTTATATGCGGGCTATGAGAAAGGGCAGGAGGCACGGAATAGGCGTAAGCTGAAGGTAAAGGTGGGTTTGTCCCAAGGAATGGGGGGTGGGAGACGCGCCGGGAGGGCCAATAAGTGGCACTGTTTAGATGAGTATGCCGCTTTGGCAAGATATTGATTGTTAGGGAGCGACGCCGACCTTATTCAACTGCGCAACGCTGCTGCTATAGAAAATTAGGATGGTTCCGAGCCTCTTCTTCCTGCCCCAGGGGAGACGGGGGGATGGGAGGGGGGGAGAGGGTTGGGGAACTGGGGAGTGGGGGGTATAGAGGGTGGTGAGTAAGGGGGTAGGGGGGGCTTGGGAGGATAGGGGGGTTATTGGTTGAAGTGTGGAGTGTGGAATTTTTTTTTTCTATCCTAGTGTATTGTTGTATTGTGATTGGTGTAGAAAATTCAAATAAACATTTAAAAAAAAAAAAAAAAAAAAGAAAGAGGCTCTCTCCCTGAACATTTATGCCACGGAGGTATTTAAACATCTCAATCATATCACCTCTATCCCGCCTTTCCTCTAAGGTGTACATATTAAGATCCTTAAGTCTGTCCTCATATGCTTTATAATGAAGACCACTAATCATCTTAGTAGCACCCCTCTGTACCGACTCCATCCTGTTCACATCCTTTTGAAGGTGCGGTCTCCAGAATTGCACACCATACTCCAAATGAGGTCGCACCAAAGACTTATACAGAGGCATTATCACCTCCTTTTTTCTGCTAGACATTCCTCTCCGTATGCACCCAAGCATCCTTCTAGCTTTTGCCGTCGCCTTTTCTACCTGTTTAGCTACTTTAAGATCATCAGACACAACCGCGCCTAGGTCCCGCTCTTCTTTAGTGGACAAAAGTATTTCACCTCCTATACTGTATTGCTCCCTTGGATTGCTGCAGCCCAAATGCATGACCTTACATTTTTTAACATTAAATCCCAGCTGCCAAATTCTAGACCATTCTTCAAGCTTAGCTAGATCACTCCTCATGTTATTTACACCTTCCTGGGTGTCTACTCTATTGCAGATTTTGGTATCATCCGCAAAGAGTCAAACCTTACCCAACAGCCCTTCCGCTATATTACTAACAAAGATGTTAAAAAGAATCGGACCAAGGACAGATCCCTGGGGCACACCACTGGTAACATCCTTCTCCTCAGAGTGAGCTCCATTTACTTGTACTCTTTGTCGCCTCCCACCCAACCAATTTCTAACCCAAGCAGTAACTTTAGGGTCCATCCCTAGGGTGCTCAGTTTGTTTATAAGTCGCCTGTGAGGAACAGTGTCAAAGGCTTTACTGAAATCTAAATACACCACATCTAGAGATCTCCCTCGGTCCAACTCCCTGGTCACCCAGTCAAAGAAATCAATCAGATTTGTCTGACAAGACCTGCCTCTGGTGAATCCATGCTGCCTCGGATCCTGTAATCCGCTGGACTCCAGAAACCTCACTATTTTCTCTTTCAACAGCGTTTCCATTAATTTACTCACCACTGAAGTTAAACTAACCGGCCTGTAGTGTGGCAGGTGAAGGCCTGTGATCCACGGTGTCTGACATAAGCAGGCCAGCATGGCTAGCTTGACCTGTAAATGAGGCCTGTGGAGAGGCATATAGGATTGCACATCCCCCAATATGCTGCTATTGTAGGATAGAACTCTGTAAGAGAACTAAACTAACTTAGGTAAGCAAAACTGAGAAATGGAAAAATACAGAAAAATGTGTTTAGAAGTTACTGATAAGAAAAAGTACATCTGCAAGGAATATAATTGGGAGTGCTGACAGATGAGTTGCAGAGCCCTGCTCCCCTGCATGCACAAATTGGCTCTATGGCCTTGAGAGTGTGAAAGTAACAAGTTGATGAACTGACCATTGTAATTGGGACTAGAAGGGGGGTATGCAGGTGCCATGCCCACTGAAGGGACATAATTGGATAAACTTATCAGTACCGGGACCAATGGAAGGGGTACGGGAGGTACGGGAGGTTACCGGGACCAATGAAATGTTTTTCTATACCTAGAATGGAACAGAAGTCTATAAAAGTTGTTGTAATGCTTGAAAACTTTGCTCAGCCATTTTGAAATTGACTGGTTCGAGACTTGTGCACAAATAAATGATTTGGACCTTCTGAACAGACTCCTGGTATCATTGGTTTGTCTGCGCTTTGCTGCTACATATTCTTGGTGCGTTGGCCGGGAAGTTGTGGAATCAAAGTGTATATAGGGCAATATACCACGACTTTCCGCCTCTATAGGCTTGGTCCTGCCGGGATCGCGCCCTTCCGACGAGGGCTGCTCCCTGGCACCACCGGTCCCTTGTATCGGAGGGAGCTGGTCGGACCTCGGCGGGTGCCGGGCCCGGTTGGAGCCAACGCCTCGAACCCGAGTGAGGGGAGTCCGAGGTCCAACTCATGCGCCTGCTTGGGAAGTTTGAGGACCGGATCCGGTGAGTAGAGTTTTGATTTGGTGTCTGGACAGAAATAGAAAGAGCAGTACTGCCATTGGAACTTGGAATTTGGAATTTGTAATCTCGAGATATTGGGAATTGGTAAGAGAGCATGATCACCTCTCAAGGAAGGGCCGAGTAACCCCGCATGGGAATTCGCCGGGTGAAACCCTCATCCTTATTGTAATTGGGAAAAAGACTAGTCAGAATAGATAGAAACGAATGCATTCTGGGATACGTTGCTAGCATGATTGTGTGAACGAAGTGTGAATGAGAGGTCTGGCAGCACGGACCAAGTGAAGGCGGACCCCTGAGTAGCGCATTTCCTGACCGGGCGACCGCGTTCAGGTCGCGAAAAGGGGGAAGCGATTGTCGTCTTGTCTTGTTATTTGTACTCCCTATACGTTTCCAGGGCCGTGAGGACCCCTTACCCACGGTCCGCCCTCCTTTTCCCTTTTGTATGTTGTTGCGCGCACACATGGAAATGGGAGGGGCGGGGTCTACTAGAAACACTCCATTAGAATGTATGATCGCACACTTTAAAGAGGGATATTCTGGAGATTATGGTATTAAAATGACAGCAGCCCGTTTGCAGATTTTGTGTACTAGGGAGTGGCCCGATCTAGACCCCATCTGGCCCCGAGAGGGAACGTTCAATGTAGAGATTATTCAGTCAATACACCGTAGAGTGCGGATAGCGCACCCCGATCAGTACCCCTATATAGATTCCTGGTTAAGTATTTGTGAAGATCCGCCCCCCTGGGCGCAGCGCTGTTATGAGGAACAGTGTAGAATAATGTTAGCTAAAACAGATTCTAGACAGAAAACGGAACAGCCCAAAATGAAAGAGCAGGATAAGAAAGCCAGGAAGAAGCCCATCCTGGTAGATCCTGATTCCCCGGAGATAATTCTCAGACAGCCCCGAACCCCAGGTCCGATAAGAGTAGCCCGGCGTCCTGCCCCAGAACCCCAGAGACGGCCGGAGCGGGACCCAACCCCTGAACCCCCTCCTGGAGGGCAGAGAGAGGAATTAGCTGAAGAAGAGGATGTTATAAAAAGCGAGTCAGAAGCAGAGGTAGAAGAGGGAGAAAATGAAAATGCCCAAAGCGAGGAAGATAGCGAACAAGTGACTGCCAGTGCCAGCGCGCCAGCAAAAGAGACACCCAAAGTGAAACCTGTTGAGAAAGCAAAAGTAGTCCCCGGGAAGATAGTTAAGAAAACAGTCCTTAGATCCCAAAAGACAGCTCCCGCCAAGATGCTGCCTTTACGGCAAGTCCCTGGAGTGCCCATAAAGAACGATAATGAAGAGGTGGTGGCGGGACCCTTAACTTATGTGTATATTCCTTTCTCAACAACTGATCTGTTAAATTGGAGGTCGCATTATGCCTCCTATACTAGCAAGCCCCAGGAGCTGACAGAATTAGTAACTACTATTATGGAAACTCACCAACCCACTTGGCCAGATTGCCGTCAGCTCCTGACCACCCTATTCACGACAGAGGAGCGAGCACGAATTAGAAAAGCAGCTATTGAGTGGATGTCAGATAACCCTGTAGCTCCGGGGCAGGGACTGAGCAGAATAGATTATCGGGAAGCAGCTCAGAAAGAATTCCCGAATGAAGACCCCCATTGGGACCCAAATACCGAAGAAGGAACCACAGCCCTAGCCCGTTTTCGCCAAGGCTTTTTACAAGGCCTGAAAAGGGGGGGCCAAAAAGCTATGAACCTTTCCAAAGTTGCAGGAGTTATCCAAGGTATAGATGAGAGCCCAGCAGATTTTTATGAAAGACTAACTGAAGCATACAGAATGTATACTCCCTATGATCCCGAGGCACCAGGAAGTTTATGTATGGTGAATTCTGCTTTTGTAAACCAGTCTCAACCAGACATTAGACGTAAATTACAGAAGTTAGAAGGGTTTGCGGGCATGAATGCAACACAGTTACTGGAAGTCGCTCATAAAGCGTATGTGAATCGTGATAATGAAAGACAGAGAGAATGTGATAGAAAGATGAAGAAGAAAGCTGATTTTTTGGCTGCGGCCATAGTTGAACAGAAAAGGGGAGGTGTCCCTAGTCGACGGAGCAGAGGAAGAGGGCGGGGTCAAGGCGGAGGCCGGACCCAGAAGCTAGGCGTGAACCAATGCGCCTACTGCAGAGAGGAAGGACATTGGAGAGATACGTGCCCGCAACTCGAAGACGCCCAACAAGATGACGACAGCAGTCATCAGTGGCGAGAAGAAAGACGAGGCTATCCCCGAAACCGAGGAGGAGCCAATCGAGAACAATTCCAGCGAGAAAGAGGAGGAGGAGCCATTCAAGCATTGGCCACAACGATCCATGATGAAAATGACGTGGATTAGGACAGACCGGGCTCCAAGTTTGCTTTAGGTCTCCAGGAGCCTATGGTCGGAATACAAATAGGAGACCAAATTATGGACTTTATGGTTGATACTGGAGCACAACATTCAGTAATAGACAAAAAGATAGCCCCATTTTCTACAAAAGCAGTCACCATTATAGGAGCAACTGGTGCCAATGCCACAAAATCTTTTCTTCAGAATCGTATATGCAGTCTAGGAGGACAGCAAATAACTCATCAATTCCTTTACATGCCCGAATGTCCAGTGCCGCTACTGGGACGAGATATGTTAGCCAAGTTTCAAGCACAAATATCCTTCTCTGAACAGGGAGAAATGCAAATGACAGTAAATTCCCAAGCCAAACCAGCAGGAATAATGCTGCTGACAGTTCCCCGAGAAGAAGAATGGAGGTATTACATCGATGATTCTATCCAAGACACTTATTTTGAACAAACTTTAAAGAACATTCATGCAACACCTGGAGTATGGGCAGAAGGCAGTCCCCCAGGCCTAGCCAAGCATATAGCTCCAGTGATTGTAACCCTCAAGCCTAGTGCTACACCAGTGCACGTCAAACAGTACCCTCTCCCAAGAGCTGCAATTGAAGGCATTCATCGCCACCTACAAAGATTGCTCGAGTATGGCCTACTAAAAGTATGTCAATCCCCATGGAACACTCCACTTTTGCCAGTAAAGAAACCTGGGACGGATGACTACCGCCCAGTACAAGACTTAAGAAGAGTAAATGATGCAGTTGAAACTATACATCCAGTTGTACCCAATCCTTACACTCTTCTAGGACTGATACCTGCTGAAGCTACCCATTTCACTGTACTGGATTTAAAAGATGCATTCTTTTGCATAAGATTAGCCCCTGTAAGTCAGATATTGTTTGCCTTTGAATGGCAGGACCCCATCTCTGGAAGAGGGGGCCAACTCACCTGGACAAGATTACCCCAAGGATTCAAGAATTCGCCTACCATCTTTAGTGCTGCACTGAATCAAGACCTTTCAAGCTATCCAGTAGCCCCGGGGAAGAGAGTGCTTCTCCAATACGTGGATGATCTGTTGATAGCTGCCATATCAGAAAGTGAATGCATACTAGCCACCAAAGATCTCTTGCAGTTACTAGATGAAGCTGGATACAAAGTTTCCAGAGCCAAAGCACAGCTATGCCAAAAAGAAGTGAAATACTTGGGTTTTCGTATTACCCAAGGAAGCAGAAGATTAGGCAGAGAAAGAAAAGAAGCAGTATGCAGAATTCCAACTCCAACAACCAGAAAGCAAGTCAGAGCCTTTCTGGGAGCGGCAGGATATTGCCGAATCTGGATACCCAACTTCGCCCAAATTGCCAAACCACTGTATGAAGCCACAAAAGGAGAAGAGAAGTCACCACTGGAGTGGGGACTTGAGCAGGATACAGCCTTCCAGAAGTTAAAAGAAGAATTGATGTCATCACCAGCACTTGGACTACCAGATGTCCACAAGCCTTTCCACTTGTTTGTACATGAAGCACAGGGAAATGCCTTAGGCATGTTGACTCAGAAATTGGGAAATTGGGAGCGACCTGTAGCATACCTATCGAAACAATTGGACCCTGTGGCCAAAGGATGGCCACCTTGCTTGAGAGCAGTTGCAGCTACAGCGCTACTAGTGAGTGAAGCAGACAAACTCACACTAGGACAGAACATACGAGTCACGGTGCAACATGCAGTCCTTGCTCTTATGGAACAGAAAGCAAATTATTGGCTCACCAATTCCCGAATGTTGAAATACCAGAGCATGTTATGTGAAAATCCACAGATACAACTTGAAGTGAGCCATGCCTTGAACCCAGCCACTTTGATACCCATCAGTGAAGAACTCCCAGAACATGACTGTATCGAAGTCATGGAAACTGTGTTCTCCAGTCGACCCGACTTGACAGATGTGCCCATAGACAATCCTGACCAAATCTATTATGTTGATGGGAGCAGTCTCATCCTCGATGGACGACGCTGTGCCGGATATGCAGTCGTTACTCAATACGAAGTAGTTGAATCATCAGCTCTAGCCTCAGGCACATCAGCCCAGAAAGCCGAATTGATAGCACTCACCAGAGCATTGTTGTTAGGAGAAAAACTCGTGCTAAATGTATATACAGATTCCAAATATGCCTTCACTACCTTGCATGCCCATGGAGCTCTCTATAAAGAAAGAGGACTCATCACATCCGGAGGAAAATCAGTCAAGTATGGTCCCGAGATATTGATGTTACTTGATGCAGTTTGGGCCCCAACACGTGTAGCTGTCATGCACTGTAGAGGACATCAAGCAGGAAAAGGAGAAGTTGCTCGAGGGAATAGATTTGCAGATGCCTCGGCACGACAAGCAGCTATGACAGGACAGATTGCCCCACAAGCTATGCCAATGCAAGCAGCATTGTTTCCAGTACCTTTGAATTTATGGACACCACGATATACCACCAAAGAATTGGATTACTACTGTAACAAAGAAGATGGAGTACTGAAAGATGGATGGATTGAGCTGCCACCAGAAGAGGGCAGTCAACCCCCTGGACGAATAGTAATTTCCGAACTGTTAGGACCATCTTTTGTCAAAGCTTTCCACGAAGCTACCCACTATGGGAAGAGTGCTATGGAAAAAGCACTCAGACCACATTTCTACATCCCTCTGATGACAACCATATCAGCCTCAGTAGCACGTCAATGTCTAACCTGTGCCAAAAATAATGCCAAGCAAGGCCTTATAACGGCACCCCGAGTTCAGTCAGGAGGTGTCACCCCCATGCACAACCTCCAAGTTGATTTTACCGAAATGCCAAGAGCCAATGGATACCATTACCTGTTAGTATTAGTTTGTACTTTCTCTGGGTGGGTAGAAGCCTTCCCAACCAGAACTGAGAAAGCCCGAGAAGTTACCAAAGTCTTAATGAGAGAGATTGTCCCTAGGTTCGGAATCCCAGCAGTAATAGGGTCAGACAATGGACCCTCATTTGTCTCCCAAGTTACTCAACAGTTAGCAAAAGCTTTGCAGATACAATGGAAACTCCACACTGCATACAGACCCCAGAGTTCAGGGAAAGTTGAGCGAATGAATCGTACCCTAAAAGCCCAAATGTCCAAGCTTTGTCAGGAGACACACTTGAAGTGGCCCCAAGTGCTCCCCATAGCTTTACTCAGAATACGCTCAGCTCCTGTAAAGTCAACAGGATTTTCCCCTTTTGAAGTTCTGTATGGTAAACCCCCACCGATAGTGCAGGGAGTCAAAGGAAGTTTAGCCCAGATTGGTTCAGAAGTAACCAGACAAGAACTCCTAGCTCTTAGTTTTGTTCTGCAGACTCTCCATACGTGGATCCAAGACCAGTTGCCTATCAACTTGACGGAACCCTTGCATCCCTACCAGCCTGGTACCTCGGTGTGGATCAAAGATTGGAAGAAGACCCCATTGGAACCCCATTGGAAGGGACCGTACACCGTCATCCTGTCTACCCCAACTGCAGTAAAGGTAGCCGAGATCGACGCCTGGATCCACCACAGCAGAGTCAAGCCCGCCGCTGATCCTGAACCAGAGCAGTGGACAGCAGAGCAGCATCTTGATGCACCCTTGCGAGTTACTCTGAGACGGCAACCAGCAGCTTAGACACTTCATCACAAGTGCTTTGCAGTAGCCAAGTCTTTCGAAGAGGATTGCTGTTTTCCATGCAGCAACAGTTTTGTTTCAACGAACCCAATTTGCGTGTGATTTGACACACTACTTTGAGACTACATTAACTAAGCCAGACTTCACAAGCCAACTGAAATTGCTAATAAGTTGGTTAATGTGTACTGGACAACTTGAGGATCTTCAATCAACACTCAGCACCCGTTAAATTGCTTCATTAGCAAACTGGACGAAGAATAAAAGATCGTCGTGATCAAGATCAGCAAGCTGAGGATTCAGAAGAACTCCAATCAACATCAACATGCATCTTTTTATTTATTTATTTATTTATTTATTTATTTAACATTGTTTGTATACCGCACTATTTACTTTTGCTTTGCTTTGGTTGCCTTCTTTGGAGGTTTTGAACAGACTTATGCTCTACCTCCATGCACTGCCTGCATTACTTCTACTAGAACTGGACTGAAAGTAACTCAGACTTTGATTTATCATTCTTATTATACCTGCAAGGGAACAGTGACTCGGTGTATCTATAACACCACTGAACTAAATGTTTGCACTCATGGCAAAATTAGAGCATGCTATAATCCGCATCAGAATCCATCCTATTACACGTTGGAAATAAGATGGAAGGATGCAGATGGACCTATACTAGCTGCTACACCACCACTTAAAGACATTACTAAACCTGCTGTTTTGAATTTTGATGCATGTAATGCCATTAATAGAGATAGTTATTCCACCTGTGGTACATGGGAGAAAGCGTATCGAAATGACCATAAGTACATGTGTCCAGAAGGTGCCACAAATTGGTGGAAGTGTACAGGTAAAACGGGATCAGGCTATAGTACTGCACCAGCGGCAGACTACTATTGCCCGTATTGGGGATGTGTTTTTTATGCTACCTGGAATACTGGTATAACTGATGAGAAAATAGATAAACGAATGGCTACTTTAACCAAGCCAACCACAAATGATAAATGTCAGAAAGATGCTTGCAACCCCTTACACTTACGTATACACAATCCCCATGCATGGAAACAAGGATACAAGTTTGGTTTGCGTATTGCTGGAGGGGCAATAGATCCGGGAACCATTGTGTATATCAGATTGAATACCCAAGCCCACAAGTCATCTAAATACCATATTCATAATACCTTTTATGAAGCCATGCATGTAAATAAGTTTGAGATCCCTCATCCCTCACAGAATTTATTTCTAGAATTAGCCGGAGCAGTAGTATCTAGTCTTAAGATTTCAGATTGCTATTTCTGTGGCGGAACCCAAATGGGAGACCAGTGGCCATGGGAAGCCCAAGAATTGAATTATTCTTTGATTTACAATCAGACTGAATTACACAAGACTACCAGTGAATGGGTGTTAGCGCACTCAATCGTTGGACGTCTTTGCTATGCCAGAACTGGACCCCAGTTCACCCAGAAGGTAGGACAGCTGGTCTGTCTTAGCCAGAAGTACTATAATGCCACGACCAAAAAGACAGCATGGTGGTCAGGAATCAGACACCCTGAACCTCCTAACCCATTAGCCAGATTTCCCGAACTTGCTGGTTTATGGACTAACCTTGCCAAAGTCCAAGCCTGGCAAGCCCCACCTGGCCTATATTGGATCTGTGGGAACCGAGCATATGCGCAACTCCCGCCACACTGGGGAGGAGCATGTGTCTTAGGAACCATCAGACCTTCTTTCTTCCTGTTAAACACTGAACATGGAGAACAATTAGGATACCCTGTATACACTACCCACCGACACAAGAGAGCATTAAGACAGAAAAGAGAAGCCTTACAGATAGGCAAGTGGGAGAAGTGGCAAGGTGATGATTGGCCACCAGAAAGAATTATTGAGTATTATGGGCCTGCCACTTGGAATGATGATGGTATGTATGGTTATCGTACTCCAATCTATATGATTAATCGTATTATTCGCTTACAAGCAGTAGTTGAAATAATAACCAATGAAACTAGTCATGCTCTTACGCTCTTAGCTAGACAAAGTACTCAGATGCGCACTGCTATATATCAGAACCGTTTAGCACTTGATTATTTGTTAGCAGCTGAAGGAGGAGTATGTGGTAAACTGAATTTAACTAATTGCTGTTTGAAAATAGATGATAAAGGTCAAGTAGTTGAAGAAATTGCTAAAGATATGCAAAGACATGCTTATGTGCCAGTACAGACTTGGCACTCATTGAAATTCCCTAACTGGTTTGCTAACCTTTTCTCTTGGCTGGGAGGATTTAAGACTTTCATTGTCTTAGTACTAATTCTTGTTGCTGTTATTTTCTTATTACCATGTTTAATCCCACGTTGTATGCGTTCCATTCATAATGCTATTGACAGTACAGTAGAGCGGAAGACCGCAACTAAAATAATGGCTTTATACAAAGCCAGCCCTAGTCAAAATCCTTCAATCATGATGTGATTCTTCTAAAGGTGATTTAATTCTCACACCTTATTAAGTAATAGGGTGAGATTAATCAAAGGGGGGAATGTGGCAGGTGAAGGCCTGTGATCCACGGTGTCTGACATAAGCAGGCCAGCATGGCTAGCTTGACCTGTAAATGAGGCCTGTGGAGAGGCATATAGGATTGCACATCCCCCAATATGCTGCTATTGTAGGATAGAACTCTGTAAGAGAACTAAACTAACTTAGGTAAGCAAAACTGAGAAATGGAAAAATACAGAAAAATGTTTTAGAAGTTACTGATAAGAAAAAGTACATCTGCAAGGAATATAATTGGGAGTGCTGACAGATGAGTTGCAGAGCCCTGCTCCCCTGCATGCACAAACTGGCTCTATGGCCTTGAGAGTGTGAAAGTAACAAGTTGATGAACTGACCATTGTAATTGGGACTAGAAGGGGGGTATGCAGGTGCCATGCCCACTGAAGGGACATAATTGGATAAACTTATCAGTACCGGGACCAATGGAAGGGGTACGGGAGGTACGGGAGGTTACCGGGACCAATGAAATGTTTTTCTATACCTAGAATGGAACAGAAGTCTATAAAAGTTGTTGTAATGCTTGAAAACTTTGCTCAGCCATTTTGAAATTGACTGGTTCGAGACTTGTGCACAAATAAATGATTTGGACCTTCTGAACAGACTCCTGGTATCATTGGTTTGTCTGCGCTTTGCTGCTACAGTAGTTTTCAACCACATCCTTACTTCCGCTTTTGTGTAAAGGCACCACATGAGCCTCTCTCCAGTCCTTTGGCACCACTCCCGACTCCAACGAGGCATTGAAAAGGTCAGTCAGTGGAGTTGGTAGAACGTCCCCAAGTTCCCTCAGTATTCTAGGGTGTATCCCATCCGGTCCCATCGCTTTGTCTACTTTAAGTTGAGCTAGTTTCTCACAAACACAGTCTTCTGAAAATTGTTCAAGATGTCCCTCGCTTCTGTTCCTATTTGTGGGTGTTTTCTGAGGTCCTGCTCCTGGTTCTTCATCTGTGAACACAGAATAAAAATATTTGTTAAGCAATTCCGCTTTATCCTTATCAGCTTCTACATATTCCCCCCCCTGCACCCTTGAGTCTGACAATACCACTTTTGCCCTTCCTCTTCTCACTAATATATCTGAAAAATGTCTTATCCCCCCATTTTATTGCATTGGCTATTTCCTCCTCCTTTTGAATCTTTGCCTTCTTGACTACTTTGCTAGCTTCTCTAAGTTTTTCCAAATACAGATGCCTGTCTTCCTCTCTCTGTGATCTCTTGTATTTCATGAAGGCCTCCCTCTTTTTCTTCACTTTTTCAGCTACTTCCTTCGAAAACCATAGTGGTCTCCTTTTCCTTTTGCCTTTATTTACCATTTTAACAAAAAGGTTGGTTGCCCTTAAAATACCCCCTTTCAGTTTTGCCCACTGTTTTTCTGCATCCCCCAGCTGTTCCCATCCCACTAACGACTCCCTGAGGTATTGGCCCATCTTCGCAAAGTTAGTCTTCCTAAAGTCTAAGATCCTCACCTTGAAATGGATTCTAACAGTCCTAGTCCTAATACTGAACCACAACATCTGGTGATCACTGGATGCAAAATGATCTCCCACTACAACATCAGAAACACTTTCACCATTGGTAAGCACCAAGTCCAGTATGGCCCCTTCACGTGTGGGGTCTGTTACCAATTGCCTGAATAGTTCTCCCTGTAGAGAATTCAGGATCTCCTTACTTCTAGATGATACTGCAGCAGGAATGTGCCAATCAACATCTGGCATATTGAAATCTCCTATCAGTAGCACTTCCCCTTTCCTAGCAATGCTGCGTTTGTCTTCAATTAACTCTCTGTCCACCTCTTCCTCCTTTGAGGGAGGTCTGTATATCACACCAATGCAAATAGATTTCTCTTTCCCTCTTTCTAGTTTAACCCACAATGCCTCCTCTCTCCCTTTTAAGCTCTGTAATTCCAAGGCTTTAATAGTAGTTTTTACATATAGTGCCACTCCTCCTCCCCTTCTTCCTACCCTGTCCTTTCTGAATAAAGTATAGCCAGGTATAGTATAGCTTTGGTCTGCAGTATAGCTTTGGTCTGCAGTATAGCAGTATAGCTTTGGTCTGCTTCAGGCAGCTGCCACTGCATCCTATGCCAAAACACCCCCACACCATGCTGACATGCCCGTGTGCTGTCCGTGTTGGTGGTGTGCAGTCCAAGGCCCATACAACAAGCAGGATAGTGGGTTCCAAGGGTGCATGGTCCAGATGGGGTGAGGGCAGAGGCATACATGGATGGCCACACAGCCCCCTCCCCAACCATCTGCCTCTGCAGGGACCCCATCACTGTCTGCCAATGATACGTCTCGGGAGGAGGATGACAGCCACTGCTGTGGTAGTCCCCTGGGTGCCTGCATGCTGCAGCTGCCTGGGGGCTACAGCGTCTGGCACTATCAGCCTCTTCCCCCATCAACTGGGTTCTGTGGTGGGGGGGCAGCTTGGATCTCTGCCTGGGGTGCCAGGACTCTTGGATCGCCCCATGTGGCACATTGCCTTTTCACAACAGTAGCAGGACTGTGTGTTGCCACTGTCACTGTGGGATCTTTATCTTTATTGACACACTTGATATACCGCCCACGTCAAGACATTAGGGTGGTTTACAATAAAAGCAAAATGCTGCATAAAAGAGGAAAAGAACGCCATTGTCTAATAGGATAGAGGTAGAGAAAACAGTATAGATCAAACAAACAAAGACAGAAAGTACAAAAGGAAAAATACTTAAGTGATGCTAACAATCAGGAATTCCAAATGCCTGTTGGAATAGGTGGGTTTTGAGCAATGACTTGAAATTCTGATATGATGGTTCTAGATGGAGAGAGGATGGTAAAGTGTTCCAAAGTGCAGGGCTGATAAAGTAAAAAGCGGCACGACGGGTCTGTTCCAAATGGGCTTGTGAAGGAGACGGGAGTGTAAGACGATTCGCATGAATGGAACGAAGTTGCCGGTGTGGAGTATGCAGAGAGATGAGATAAGCAAGATACAGTGGAGTCGAAGTATGAATTGCTCTATGAACATCACAGATGGTACTGTGGAGAGGCTAAAAAGGCTTGGGCTCATCAACCTGGGGAAGAGATGGCTGAGGGGAGATATGATAGAGCTCTACAGATTATTGGCCGTCGTGGAACAGGCAAATGTAGGTCCCTTTTTTATGCCATCAGACATTGGACAGACTAGGGGTCTTGCAATGCGGCTACAGTGTAACCCGTTTGGGTCTTCTAGGTGAAAATATTTTTTTCAGTAAATGCGTAATCAAACCCTGCAATCCATTACTGGAGGATGTGGTAAAGTCTGTCAGTGTAGCTGGGTTTAAAAAGGTTTGGTGGGTTCCTGGATAGCAATCTATAAACCATTGCTAAAGAAAACCTGGGCTATGCGCTGCTTGACCCATTAAAGTTATTGTGGATCCTGTGGATCTTTTGGGGAAACTGCTAGGCACTTGTGACCTAGATTGGCTGCTGTTGGACAGAGGATACTGGGCATGATGGACTTTGTTCTGACAAAGTTTGGTATATTTTGTAGTCTTATGTTCCTATCTAGGCAGCTGCCTGGTCCTCCCTGTGCACCAGCAGCAGCCACTTCAAAACCCATGTGCCAACTCCTTTGCCCCCATTTGCACCATCAACATAGTGACCTTTCATACTTGGGCACTATGGCCTCTGTTGTCTGTGCATCACATTGCAGACGTTAAAATAGGCTCTCTCTCCTCAAAACACACCCTTTCTGCAAAGTTTTGAGTTGCGCTAGGGTTCCTCTCTTTAAGGTACCTGCGTTAAGGGGGCAAGCCTTGTTCCCGCCCACTTCCTGCCCATTGACCTCCACTTTCCACCCCGTGCATGCCTTCTCTCTCCTCATAAGTGCTGTTAGTTCACACTAAAGTGGCTGGCACCATTAGTGCGCGCTAAAGTAGATTTTTGGACATGCTAAGGGCTCAGATGTACAGTTAGCACACGTTAACGGTACACTTGCTCCTTTACTGCAGTTTAGTAAACATACCCATTAGACTCTTAAGTTAAGAGCTTACATTTACGTACTTAGGATCCAATAAACAAAAAAATGTGGGCTCCTAAATTTAGGTCCCTCGGTTAGATTCAGAAATTTGACCTCTATTTCAGTCAAACATGGGATTGAAGGTGGGGAAGGGTGTGGTGTTGGGTGCCATAGAAGCAGGAAAAGTGGCCCAAAGCCCATGGCCCTTTTGAGCTTCCTGGATCCCTTCTGCCCGGTTAGCTACTGTGGCTTCCGGCATGTGCAGTAATCCCTGGACATTCAATGCCGAGGCTGCATATGAAAGCCTGCCCAATGGAATATTGGTCCCAATAAAACAATGATACAATATAATGTTGAGGGGCACTTTTTGGTTGAAAAGGACAAACAAAACTTATCTCCACCCACGCTCCTAAGGTCTTTCTAGTTGCTGATGTTGTGTTGGGCAAAACATTAGACCATGGACCCAGTAGCCCACCTCTTTCTGCTGTCTATTGTCACCACCAGGTGGGCAGACTGCCTCCTGGCTAGCAGGCCTGCGTCTGGTGGCAAGAAATATAGTTGCACGCCTCGAGTGGTAAAGGCAAATGAGGATTTATTCCCCTCCCGGGGTCGGATCATTCAGAATAACAAAACACAAGTACTCAAAATAAATAAGCCATGGTTGCTGGCAAAAACATAAAGGAATAAACAGAACAATTTCTTCTTGCTTCAAAGTAAAGTTAGGCATTCAAATACAGGAGATATAGTGTTTTCTTCTCTCACACTATACAGCTCTGACTAGCACAAAGATCCTATTTTATCTGATAAAACCAATGTGCAGTCCATCGGGTCACCGTAGCTAGAACAGTCACTGAATGTATCAATTATCATCGGTTCCTGCAAGCTCTCAGAACCTTCCTTATTAAAGTAGGCTTGCAAATTCCCCTGTGCCGTGCCGTCACAGTACTTCCTGGCAGCACTTTCTCTAGGGCTGGAATAACTGCCCTGGTATTCTTTAGCGTCTGGGAGAGAGAGAATCCACCCCTCAGGGTTCTTATAAACTCTCTTCCTAGTATCAGGTTTTAGCCTGCGTGGCTTTCTCTGACTCTTAGGGCTTTCTATAATGTCCTCTTCTGACATACATACATCTTCTGGGTAATGTCTGTCTTTCACTGGAGGTTTCACTTGCCCGTTGCTCAGCTCTCTGTTTGAATCCTTCTGTGGGGAGTAACAACCCTGCCCCCACCTTGGACTTCCTGCACGAGGCTGCTCAGCATTCACTCTATCAAAACTTTTATCATTCACCACTCTTAGCTTCCCACTATAATCACTCTTCAGGTCACAGCTCCCTGATACATACGGTTTTGCCTTTTGCTTCCATTCACTCTGGCTGTAACGTAGCCTTCGTGTTCCACAGGGTTTGTAATCAAGAGAACACTCACACCTGCTCTCTGCTTCTGCTAGCTGCTTCCTTCTGTAGGACTCTGGGTAGCTGCTCGTGTGAATCCTTCCTGCCTCTGGCTCTGACTCACTTCCTGGGTCAAAGTGGGAAAGCCTTCCTGCTTCCTCTCGGCCAGCTGCTTCAGGTAAATCAGCTTGTTCTAACAGCTCTCTCCGTTTAGCCAATTCTCTCTGCTCTTCTTCATGCTGTTCTATGTTTATGTTTATGTTTATTAAACTTGATAAAAACCACCTTTCAAGTATAATCAAGGTGGTGTACAATAAAAATAAGTCACTTAAAATCCAGACGAAGCTGGAGGGTAAAAAGGAAATATACAATAATAATAAATATAAAATTTACAAAAAAAAAGGTAAATAAAATTATACTGAAACATCAGATATAGGCTATAAAATTATAAAGGACAGAAAAAAAAAGAGAGAAGACAAACTGGGAGTCAACAGAACGGAAGAAGGGTATTAAATACAGACAGAGAAGGACACCAAACAAAGGGAGAAGGAACATTAAAGGCTAGGGAGAACAAGTGAGTTTTTAGATTGTGCTTGAAAGTGGTGTGGAGTGGTTCAAGACGGAGGGTGGAAGGAAGGGAATTCCAGAGAGTGGGACCAGCAAAATAAAAGGCAGAGAGGCGGGTGGACTGTAGGTGAGCGCGAGAGGGAGGGGGAAGAGAGAGACGATTGAGATGAAAAGAGCGTGGGGTGTACCTGGGAGTGTGAAAGGAAAGTAAGTCAGCTAGATATGAGGGAATGCCAGTATGGAAAACCTTGTGTAGCAGAATCAACATTTTGTATTGTGGACGAAAAGAAATAGGCAACCAGTGAAGATGAAAAAGTAAAGGAGTGACGTGATCGCGAGTAGTGGAAGAGGTGATCAGGCGAGCAGTGGTGTTTTGTATCCTTTGGAGTCTGGCTAACTGATTTTTTGGGAGACCGAGAAATAAAGAATTAGAAAAATCGACCCGAGACATTACTAAAGATAGAACCAGTGTAGTTAAGGCAGAGGAAGATAGAAAGGGGCATACAGAGCGGATCTGGCGAAGAAAGAAAAAAGAGGTTTTGGCGATGTGAGAGATATGAGTGCGAAAAGATAGGTCAGAGTCAAAGTGAACACCAAGATAACGAAACGTGGAAACTAGGGGAACCGGAGTGCCAGAGAAAGAAGGAGCGAGTGAAGGGGAGGGACCCCCACCAGAAAACCAGATAGCAAGAGTCTTAGTCAGATTCAAGTGGAGACAGTTAAGAGTAAGCCAGTTAGCAAAAGAAGAAAGACAAGAGTTCAAAGGAGCCAGATCAGGACAAGAGGAAGAGGTATGGTGAAGCAAAAGAATATCATCGGCGTAGAAGAAAGCTGATATACCGGACTGCTGGATTAGAAGAGCAAGGGGTGCCAGAAAGAGGTTTAAAAGATGAGGAGCTAGGACAGAACCCTGAGGAACCCCACAGGAAAGAATTTGCGAATCAGATGGGGGAATTGCAGGTGAAGAGGAAAGAACTGCACATGAGCGGGAGTGAAGGAAGGAGTGAAACCAGTGATGAACAGTGCCACAGAGACCAGCTTCCCGGAGACGGTGAAGAAGCAGAGAGCGGTCGACAAGATCAAATGCAGCCGAAAGATCCAGAGCAACCGCCACCGAAACCTCACCACGATCATGTGCCACATGTAGTGCATTAGTGAAAGCTAGAAGAACAGTGTCAACGCTGTGCCCAGGCCGAAGACCGGACTGACGGGGATGAAGATAGTTAGTAGAGTCAAGATGGTGAGAGAGCTGAGCGAATACAAATTTTTCTAGAAGTTTAGAAAGGAAAGGGAGATTAGACACTGGCCGATAATTAGAAGGAAGTGAAGGATCAGAGGAGGGGTTCTTTAAGATGGGGCGGACCAAAGCGTGCTTCCAGGGTTTAGGAAAAATTCCAGTAGAAAGGCTAGAATTGAACATGGTACGGATATGTGAAAGACAACCAAGAGAAGGAGTGAGAAGCCAAGATGAGGGGATAGGATCAAGTGAGCAGAAGGTCTTCTTGGAGGAGGAAATGAGGTGATGGAGTTCAGGCGCTGTAATGAGGGAGAAGGTAGCCCAGAAGTGTGAAAGGTGAGAAACTGGCGGGGGAGAGGGAAGGGGGGGAGGAGAGAATTGATAGGGGCAGGGCAGGAAGGAAGGGAGTCACGCAAGGAATCAACTTTAGAGATAAAGAAGGAAGCCAGACGGGAGGGGGAGGGACAGACTGGGACTGCGGGGGCTGAGGATGGGGTTTGTAGTGAAAGAAGAGACCGGAAGACGGAATATAAATGGCGGGTTTGATTAGGAGCAAGAGATATAGCAGTGGAAAAGTAATCACGTTTTGCAGAATGAAGCCTGGAGCGGTAATAGGAGTGATGAGACTTAAAGATAGATAAATTAATAGGAGAAGGGTCCCTGCGCCACAGACGTTCGGCTCTCCGGAGGTGCGTCCGGAGTAGCCGTAAGCCATAATGGTACCAGGGGTGAGAGGGGCGTTGCCGAGGTGGCTGAGAGCGCAGAGGAGCGAAGCGGGTAAGGGCGTTGGAAAGAGAAGAAAACCAGGTAGAAGCTTGAGAATCAGGTGACAACAGTGGGAAATCGGGAGGGAGAAGTTCAGAGACTGGGGGTAATCGTTGGAGAGTGAGGGGAGTGAGGGCGCGGGAAAGATGCCTTGAAGACGGGGGGGAAGAGGATACAGAGGAGACGGAGGATGCGCGGCTAGGGAGAGAACAAGAGAAGGTAAGATAGAAGTGATCCGTCCAAGGCAGGGGTGTAGCAGATACACCCGATAGAGAAAGAGGAAAAGATGTGGAAGTCAGAAGAAGATCCAAGGTGTGACCGGCCTGATGAGTTGGGAGAGCAACATGTTGAGAAAGAGAAAGATCTTGAAGGAAAGAAAGAAAGGAAAGCTCCCGTGATGAAGAAGGAGCATCTAGATGTAGGTTAAAGTCCCCAGCAATGATAAGGCAGGGAAATGCCAGGGAGACCTCGGTGATGGTGAGTAGGAGGGCGTCCCAAAGATGGGAACGAAGAGCTGGAGGAGAGTAAACCAGAAGAATGTAGAGAGAAGGGGAAGTGTGAAGGCGAAGTAAGAGAGCTTCAGGATAGTGCAAGTGAGAGGAAGAGATCTGAGTATAGGGAAGAGAAGGGTGAATCATAGCAGCTACGCCACCACCTGACCGGCCACGGCGGGGAACGAAGACTGCTGAGAAGTCAGGGGGGAGACAACGTGCAAGAAGCGCGTCCTCACCCTCACGGAGCCAAGTCTCCGTGAGAAGAGTGAGCCCTGGGGGGGACTGCAGAACCAAATCCTGGACCAGCAGGGTTTTATTGCGAAGGGATCGGCAATTGAGAAGACCAATAGAAAAACAGGGGGAGGAAAAAGAAGGAGCAGAGGATAGGGTGGAGGGGACCTGTACCAAGTGTGACAAGACAGAGGAAACAGGGGGGAGAGAGAAAGAAGTAGAGTAGGGGCGGAGATTATCAACAGAACGGAAACGCGGGGAAGAAGATTTATCAGGGCGCCTACCCCAGATGACAGGTATGGCAGCCATCGAAGAACGAAGTACAGAGGGAAAAGAGTGAGGAAGGTGAGAAGTGTGTAATGGGACCGCAGAGAAACGTGATGATCCAATCAGGTGGGCCGGCTGAAGGTGTAGAAAGCTGGACTTACCGCAGATAGCAATGAAGAAATAGGCAAGTATTAATCCCAACCAGCTTAAGATGTGCAGGGGACTTCGGACCACGGAGCGACCCCAAGGAGCGCACCTAAGGAGCACGTCGTGCTCCTTAGGTACGCTCCTTCGGGGCGCGCCGCGGCGACGAGCGCCGCAGGCGTCGCTAATTTATCCATGGGAAGCAGGATACCTATTGGACGCGGCCGCGTGAACGCGGCCGCGGGACCGGAAGGGGAGGACCCAACAAGGAGCAGCAGTAGACTGTCGGCCCAAATGCAAGGGCAGTGGCTAGAAAATAAACAAATATACAAATAAACAGGGAGCAGGGGGGAAACAGCAAGGGAACAGCAACACAAACTAAACGAACTAACCCTGTGTTCCCTGCACTGTCCTTATAAGGGCTGTAAGCTCTTCCCCTTCTCAGGTGCACGCTATCAGGAACTAAGGCATGTTTCCCAGCTGAGTGTTTTTTCAGACCTCGTGCTGCATTTGTTTCTGTTGTCCCTGACAACAGCTGCTCACATGGTCTGTTTTCCTATCAGCTTCAGGACTGAAATGCCGTGAATCTTGTGTTTTTAAGGTATAAAATGGGGCTTCTTCATCACACTATGTAATGTTGTAACTGACTTGATCTCTCTACCTTCATAAGAGCAGACATTTAGAATCCCCCTTCACTAATGCTTGATGCATTTACTATCTTTCCTCATGCCCATAGGAATAATATAGTCTGTGGTGGCAGATAATTTGAACTATTCCATTAGTATGTGCTAAGCATTAGTAAAAGGAGTCCCTAGTCTCTTTATTATATGACCAGATGCTGGAGTATGGCTACTGAAAAAATTCAGGCTTATTTACAAAGAGGTAGCATGGAATCAAAGAGGAAGGTAGGACATCAATAAGAAAGAATAAAACAACATCAGGCTTTATCAAGGCTCTTACTGAAAAGTTTTCTGTTCACTATGTGCCACAGGTAACGAAAAGTTGTTTAGCCTCTCAAAAGTATCAATTTCAATGCCTCCACTTGTTTAACTTGACACCAAATTGAACTGCCCCAAACGCCTTCTTCAAACCTGCTCCGTAGCATTTTTCTATCCTTCTCGTTGCTCATCTGAATCATCTCAGGGGTTTTTTCCCCCTGGGGAAATAGATATGTGTGTACTCTTTCCTGCTGAGTATGTCAGTTATATCACAGCTGTGGTTTAAAGGTGGGATTTCAAGGATTGTTTATATAAGATGGACATATCCTTTTCACAAACATAATACATATTATACAGTGGAATGATAACAATAGGGCTGTTAATGAAAGAATTATCTGGATAGCTTGGGGGATTCCTCCAAAATTTCTCTCCCCCTCCCCCACCCCGGATGAACATTTAATTAGTTGCCTGAACAACATTTAGCAGCTGCAATTGAAGTAGCATAAGAGGCAATCAGGTGGCATGGTTTCACATTTCACCAGATATTGCCTGGAAAGTGTTACCTTTAGCCAGATGACTTACAACAGACTTATCTGCATAATTCCTACTTAGTATCTGGTTAAAGGTAACCTGATATTTTATCCAGATAATGTATGCTATCCAGATCATTTATTTTATCCAGATAACTTTAATGCTCATTGGTGTATTGAATATTGTCCTCACTAAGGAGCCCTTTTACTAAAGGGTGCTAAGGTGTTGCACCTAATTCTGCAAAAACACTGAAACAATGCCGTGTTAGGTGCAACACCACTGTATTAACTGTTGGGGGCGTGAAAAGCATTTCCCCAGCAGTTAACATGGAGCCTTGGCTCTTGATGCATGTCACATTAGCCTGGAGGTACTTAACTCCATCTATTGAGGTGGTGTTAGGTGATCCTGCGCTAATGCAGTTACTGCTTGGTGTGAATCCAGTGCTAACTGCACAAAGCACACCAAACCCACTATCTGCCCTTACCCCACCCACTCATGATACTAACACGAGTTAGACAGTGCAAGAATCGTTCCATGCTGTCTTAGCCCTGCACTAGCAGACAACATGTGTCCCAACGCACATTTGGCGCATGCCAGAACACATATTGTCAGCTAATGCCCTTTAGTAAAAGACCCCCTAAGTGTCCCAAGACATTAAGCTAGCTGCACTTGATGAATGATCTATCGGAAAAATAGAATATATAATGGCTGAAATGCAGAGACTGCAAAATTTTCTAGCTTCAGAAGGAATTCATAGATGCTTTATGATGGAATTGAATGTTTATATTGAATCAACCATGGCATTTTGTACCTAGTGTATAAAACTATTCAGAAATGCATTGTATATTAGGTAATACTCCTCTCACTAATAATGTTTATCTAAGATAGCTTTTATAATTAACTTTAGTCATAAACTGAATTGTATCTGAAATAAAGATTTCTTCTTAAATTAAAGCATCTCAGGAAGGCACTATTAATGTAATAAAATATGAATTGAAATTAGAATCTCTGTGTTAATTAAAAAAAAAATAAAGAGTTTTCTCAATTACCTGAGTTTTAAATCGGTGATTAGAAGAGCAAAGCCAAATATGCATCTAATTAAAAATTTCATATTGCAAGATGCTTTAATTCATTTTCTTCAAGTATATAAAATTAATGGTAGGTATCTACCAATTAAAAGAGTATGGTATCTTCCAAATCAATTTGCTTACATCATAAACCATGAAATGAAAAGGCGTAAAACTTATCCATGTTATCAGAAATCTGCTATGATAACTTGGTTTACAGGTCCCTTATTTTCATTCTGTTATAGTTGAGCTAACTGCCATGAATTAAACCTATGAACAGATATCATGGACTAAATTACTCTTTCATAGACACTTTGCAGCATGTTTACTAAAGCATGGTAGCCAGTAGTGCAGGGGTATAGTGCAGAGTAATGCATGTTGTGGCCACGTGGCAGCAGAGAGCTAAAAATATCATGAGACCCGAGCAGTGCATAAATAGGCAGGCTTAAGGCAGAGAGTGGGTAGGAATGTGGCACATGGCTGAGGTGACTTCACTAGTCACGTGTAAGCAACATAAATGTCGATAACACAGGCGCAACAAACACCTGCCTCTGACCAGGCAGTATTTGCACCTGCCTCACTACTGCATCACAAACATAGAAACATGATGACAGAAAAAGACCACATGGCCTATCTAGTCTGTCCTTCCATAACAACAACTACAACATGTGGTTCGTACTCAAGTTTTTGGAAATAGGAAGGGCAGAAAAAGGGTAACTACCATGGATGAAAAACCACCAGAGAGGAGAGACAATATGGTGCAGCTGCCATGGCCGTGCACCACAGCAGCCTGACAGTCCCAAAATCAGGGCCTACAGCTCAGGAGTGACCCTGCTGGGACAGTGGGCAAACACTCACAGACACATCAACAGCTGTCGTGATGGATTGCTGTCCATCTCTATATGCAGTGGATAGATGTCAGAGGGCTGCTGGTGCTGTGTGCTGTGGAAGTATCAGGAGATAAGAACCTCTACCTCTACCTGCCCTGCATGTGGGATGGGGGGGGGGGGGTGGCAAGTAACAATGCATACATGCACATAGAGGGCCATTTTCTTGTGGGCAGGTGGCCCCTCATCCTGACCAAGGGAGAATAGGGTTGAAGCCTACCAGGTGTGAGCAGCTACTTAACATTTCTAGCATAAAACACAGGCTTACTTTGTTGGAGTTCAATAATCACCTTCTCCTTTTTGGGGGCCACCCTTCCCCATGCTCAAGGGATGAGGTATTCTATGGACCTGGGAAGTACTTGCATTCTTCCTTAATCTTGTGGGGCTTTGGTTCCTTGACAGCTAGGATGTAGACATCATGGGGGCTGTTTAGGCTTTGTTACCATATGGACCCACTGTAGCAGAATTGCAGGCTGTTCTGAACATGCACACTGATTGTGCTTAGATTCCAGACCATCTAGGACACACGCCACAAGGGCCATGATGTTGCCCAAGCCATAGCAGAGGAGGGACAAAAAGAGGAAGCCCATCCCTCAACCTAGCTGTCCTGTATTGTGCCCTGCAGCCTAGGTGAACAGACACCATGGGCACCTCAGAGTGAGGGGGGGGGGATTCATATATCTGCCTTCCATGATGGACACTGGCAAAATCCTGCCTGATCCCATAAAAGAACCCCTGCATCTTCAGATGTCATATTTGAACCCTATCTCCCATAGTTAGGGATGCAACACAGACTCTCTGCATGTTTGTTTCTATGATTTGCATGCCCTACCCTCTTGTACTTAACCACAATGTTTTGAGCTGTGCAGCAAGTTGTGCCTATTTCCAGTCATCTCTCTTTATTCTGAACTGTCAATTATTAATTTTCTGTAGGTGTGATTGGGCAAATTTCTTACTGTATGTAGCGGTTCTGTAGCCAACTGCTGTCCTGATGCATTTGTAGCTTTCCCTTGCAGGGTGCATGTCACATTCACCTTCATAGTGCACATGTGCTATGGCTATGCATTCCCTACTACTGCACTTGTGATGTAACTAGCATGGCAGTAGTAGTCTGCGTTGGCCATGCCCCTTGTACCTACTATGGTTTCTAGGCTCCACTTCGATAAAAACATGCACTAACCATGAGCTTGCCCCATGCTACTCATGGCACTTTAGTAAACATGCCCCTTTGGGACCTTTTTACTAAGCTATGATAAAGAATTTAACACAAGATTTAATGTAATTATACACTTAAAATCATGCATTTAAAATCCTTAATGTGCAGCAAAATTCCCTACAATGCATTAAATCCTGCATTAAACATCTAACAAAAAAGTTATGTTGATGCGGACAAGGGGTGTGAAAGGGACAGTGAACAGAACAGGAGAAGCAGCACCAACATCAACCCAAATTGCCATAATTTGCATTAATGGCAAAGCAGGCAAATACTGAAGAATTATTAATTAATCCTTCAAAGATGTGCCTTATTTCTCCAGCATTATCTACTGCTGCATTAATGCATGGTAATGCACATTACTGTTGTGGCTGTTTCTTCTCATGTGCTGGGAATGAACTCTTTAACCTCAAAACCTTACCATAGGATCTAAGATATTTGCTTGTGAAAGAGGATATGCATTCTGAGGTTCTCAGACCCCACTTGCTGAATGAGAAGCTTGGTTGGAAACACTTCAGAATAGTTAACTATCAATGTCCGAAATGACATGAGGGAAGAGAACTGTTTGACCTTTGGCAGATCTGAATAAAATGAGCAAAGCTACTCAGTAAAAGACAATGGCCGAGTGTTTAGTGGGACAAGAGTGCAGAAGAAGTTCCATGGCCTCTTTGACAAAAAGCCTGAGTTCTTCTTTTGTATGTTCAATACTTAATGCTTTCTATGCACTTTTGAAAGCCTCCAGCTGGAGAATCCAGCAAGTAATAGTGCTATTACAGAATAATTTAATTGTATCGAGGAGCACATTGGAGTGGTTTTGGCCAAGCTGCAGTAAATTGCAGCAAGGATTGGAGTAGCAGAACAATGGAACTCCTATGTGGAAGATGAAGTTGGGACAGTGAAAAAAGAATCAGGAGAATCCCATTGAATTTTGGAAGCAGAATTGTGGAAAATTGAGGATCTGAAAATAAATCCAGGAAATGTAACATTCATATAGTAGGAGTTTCAGAGTGATCAGAAGCTACCACTCAATTGCTAAGTTCTATTTTTCTGGATCCCCCTTTTTCCTCAGACTTGGTGCTGGTAAGGGCCCATATGTAGGATCCCAGGATGACGAATGGAAGGTACTAAAAAGGCCAAGGGCCATTCTGATCAAGATTCTAAATTTCTGCCATTCAATTTTCTTTTTCTTTTCTTCTTTTATTTTGTCCTGGATGGGGAGGCCTGGGATCTTTAGAGACTGTATGAGGCTAATGTGTGAAAAAGATGTATGTATGGGGTGGGAGAATGATGAGATTCTGAGTCTTTCGACTAATGAAGGCGTCTCAGAAGGGAAAGGAGATGCCATGAGAGGTTGATGGATTCACAAGGCCACATCTCTTCAGAATGACTCATTTGGGCTGAAGCGGGGCATGTTGAATGGGGGGGGGGGGAATGTTTGAATACATGTTAGTTGCTTAGGAGGTGAGTCTGTTTCTTCGATTGTGGTTTGTTAAGGCTATAGGGTGGTGTGGATTGATAGCTTGATATGATGTGTCTAGGAAGAATTAAATTGAATGACTATCTATTTTGTGTAGTTGAGAGGCCACCTGATAAATGCAAATTGTTATTGTTAAGTGCCATTGAGTCGGTGTCAACTCCTGGAGACCCTCTGGATTGTTGACCTAAACTTTGTTAAGTCTTCAGCCAATCGGCTTATTGTTGATAGAGTGTTATCCATAGCTGCTGTTATTGTATCGATCCATCTCATTGCCAGCCTTCCTCTTTTACGGTGACCTTCTACCTTGCCAAGCATTATGCCTTTCTCCAATGATCTCTCTCTTCGCATGATGTGCCCAAAGTATTAAAGTCAAAATCTTGTCATCTGAGTTTCTAAGGAAAGCTTAGGTATGATCTCCTCTAGTACCGACTGGTTTGTTCTGGCAGTCCATGATATACACAGTATTCGTCTCCAGCATCATAGCTTAATTTGATTTTCTACAATGTCCAATGCCTACCAACCCCCAGGAAGAGGCAGAAGGTTTTGCTAGATCTGGTTATGATGAAAGCTGACATATGTTTTCTTCAATAAACCCATTTAGGCAGGAGGGTTCAACATATACATGCAGCCCATCTGTAACCTCATCCGGTTCAACATATACATGCAGCCCATCTGTAACCTCATCTGGTCTTTCAATGTTAACTGCTAGATATATGCTGATGATGTACTACTTTACATGCCATTCTCAACAGAGAACTCGGACCTCTCCCCACTGACAGACTGCTTTAATGCAGTATCCAACTGGCTCCAAACCCAAAACCTCCGAATTCATCACAAGAAAACAGAGTTTCTATTCATCATGAGGAACCAAAACTTCACCACACTGCCCTATCTAAAGGTCAAGGAAGCAGAACTTCATACCAAACCCACGATCTGGTACCTCGGAGTCACATTAGACCAGCGCCTGGACATGAAGGTGCACATAAACAACATAGTGAGAGCGGTATATCTTAAGATCTGATCTCAGGCACCTATGCTTCCTGCTGGAACTGGACGACTTCCGGACAATCTATCAAGCGGTGATCATACCACACTTTGACTATGCAAATTCAATACTGCATGGACTCCCTCAATCCACTCTGAACCCGCTACAGCTCGCGATGAACTCTACAGCAAGAGTTCTACATGGAGCATCCAGGAAAGACCACATGATGCCCATCCTGAAATATCTACATGGCTCCCTATACACGGCAGACTCGCATTCAAAACCTTACTGCTGACTTTCAAAGCCATCAATGGGCTCTCCTCCACATCACCAGCAGAGCTTATACAGACCACCCCCCAACAGGTCCAGAAGATCAATAGCGGCCAACACACTGATAGTCCCGAAAGAAATAACCCAATGCACCCAGGCAACAGCAAACAGGGCTTTCAAATTCTGTGTGTCCAGATGCTGGAACACCCTTCCACCCAGCATATGGGCAATCCCTGACCTAGCCCAGTTTAGGAAGGCACTGAAGCACCACCTCTTCCTCTTGTACTACCCGGTAGACAGTGCTACAATAGCTCATTCCACTATCTAGCCCATGCAGTACAACAGAATCTTACCAAACAAGATACCCATGACTACTACTAGCGAGATCCGATTTGTCTTGTAGTCTAGATGTAAATAGTTACCCAGGTTATCCAAGTTTTAATACCTGTTCCTTGTAAACCCAGATCAGCCAATGAAAGTGTAAGTTTTATGTTCCATGTAAACCGTGCTGATGTTGAATAGCGTGGTATAAAAGAGACTGTAAATAAATAAATAAACCAATTTAGGCAGGAGGAATGGAGAAAACTTAGTGCGGCTTGAACGTCTGGAGAAAGTTGCATCCTGCAGTTAAAAATGATACCTGTTATTCACAAGTTCATAACTTGTATTCCAGATAAGAATATTTTGTAGTTAATCATCAGATATTATCATGGCTGAAGGATTGTCAAATTTAATTTTGAAATTTGGGGCTCTGGGAAGAGTTCATTGGGGGGAGAAACCCTGAATGAGGAATATATCTCATTTGGATCAATCTGTTTTTGTGAAGGCGATGGAAAGGCATCTTAAGGGGTATTTTAAATTCAGTGATACTGGGGAAACCTCATATAAGGTGGTATGGGACATAATGAAAGTGGTAGATAGGTCACCATTGTACGATGAAAGTTAGAAATGTTAAATTGGAGGATATGAAGTAGAGTTGGCAGTTTACTGCTACTACTACTACTACTATTAATCATTTATATACTGCTACAAGGTGTACGCAACACTGTGCAGACACATATAAAAGATGGTCCCTGCTCATCAGAACTTACAATCTAATCAAGACAGACAATACAATAGCTGAGAACAAGGGGTACAAATAGGGAAAGGTAAGTAAGAAGGAAAATAAGGGTTCAGGATTCAAAAGCAGCCTCAAAGAGGTGAACTGAAAAGGGGGAGAGATGAAGCTGACATACAGACTCAGGTAGTTTGTTCCAGGCATAAAAAACAGCAAGATGTAAGGAACGAAGTCTAGAATTGGCAATGGAAGAAGAGGGCATAGAGAGAAGCAAGCCAGTGGAAGAATGGAGTTCACAAGGAGGGGAGTAGGGAGAGAGGAGAGAGGAAAGGTAGTGAGAAGCAGTAGAATAAATAAATTTATAGGTCAAAAGGAGAAGTTTGAATTGGATACAGAAAAAAAGGGGAACCAAGGAAATAATTTGAGAAGAGGGGTTATATGAGTATATCGGTACTGGCAGAAGATTAGCCATGCAGCAGACTTTTGAACAAATTGAAGGGGAGAGAGATGACTCAGAGGGGGACCAGCAAGGGGGAGGCTGCAATAATCAAGACAAGAGGTGCCCAAAGAGTGGATAAGTGTTTTAGTAGTATGTTCAGAAAGGAAGGGACAAATTTTGTTAATGCTACAGAGAAATACTCAGTCCAAAACAAGAACCCTTGAGAGAAAACTTAGGGAACAAATAGGGGTCATGTACAACATATGCACAATATCAAAAGATCCTCAAAACATTGACAAAACAAGAAAATGTAATGGAAGACTGAGAAGCCTACATACCAGCCTGGAAAATGGAAACATGTATACAGGCTGCCTCAGACAAGGGGAGCAGGATTGCACTAAGACGAGCCAAAGCTATCTCCGCTTGATCTCCCTCAATATCAGTCATAGGCAATAATGTATTTTACTTTTTTAAATGCATTTAAAATAAATAAAACACTTAGCTATAGGTAGAGGCCCTGCAGTCAAGATGAACACACTCCATTATGCTGGAAATATCACATAATGAATGTCAATGTCGACTCGAGTTTCGCCTAAACAGTTTCAAAAGGATGCATCAGGACAGGACAGCCACCATCTTTAATGTTCCTAAACTCAAAGGAACTCATTATCCTTAATTTATAGGAGCCAAGAGTAGAAGACAAACAGACCTAAAGTCAATTAATCTAACAATTAAATGGCGGTCATCTAATCAAGAGACTTGTTCAGTCCAGTAGGATGTACAGAGTTCAAATTAAATATCCAATACTGTTCCAAATGAACAAGTCTCTGTAAATGATCGCCAGCATAAGAAGTGTCCACCACATCAATTACTAGCCAACGCAACTGTTCCCATTGATGAGAGAACCACAAACAATGTTGTACCATAGGAGCATTGATAGATTTGGTGGTTAAACGAGACTTATGTTCCATTAAGCAGATCTTCACTTTGCGACCTGCCAACATAATTCAGCTTACAAGGGCAGATGACAGCATAAATAGCCCAAGAGGTCTGACAGTCAGTCATGTGATGTAAAAGGAACATCTGTAATGAATGTGGGTCTTGCCAAACAGAAATATCAAGTGAAAATGCCCACATTGAACATTGATTGCAGGGCTGATGGCATCCGGTTCTAGAGCTTTTAACAACAGAAAAATCAGTATGGACCAACATAGCAATCAGTCTGATATGTATGGAAATTAGAGGAAGGAGTCAAAGATGACCTCAAGGTTGCGGGCTGAGGAAACAGGAAGTAGGAAATTGCTACCTACAGAGACAGAGAAAGGGGAAAGCGGTGAGTATGTTTTAAGGGGACAAATAGCAAGTTCTGTTTTGGCCATTTTCAATTTCATACAGCGGTGAGACATTCAGGCAGCAATATAAGAAAGGCAGGCAGAGATCTGGGCCTGGAGTGTCAGAGAAATGCCAGATGTAGATAGATATATCTGAGAGCCATCAGCCTAGAAACAATATTGAAAATTGTGGGAGGAAATGAGAGCACCAAGGGACTGGGTAAAGAGAGAGAAAAGGAGAGGGCCCAGAACAGACCCTTGGAGTACACCAACTGAGAGAGGGATAGAAGTAGAGGAAGAACTACCAAAGTAAACACTGAAAAAGTAATGGGAGAGGTAAGAAGAGAACCAGGACAGCACAGAGCCCCTAAAACCAAGTGAAAACAAAATATCGAGAAGAAGGTGGTGGTCAACAGTGTCAAAAGCAGCAGAAAGGTTAAGAAGGATGAGGAATGAGTAAAGGCCCTTGGATTTAGCCAGGAGCAAGAACTATCTCAGAGTAGAATGTAAGGGACAAAAGCCAGATTGAAGTGGATCTAGCAGGGTTTGAAAGTAGAGAAATTCAAGGCAATGGCAGAGAACTGCACATTCAAGAAGTTTAGAAAAAGGACATAAAAATGTTAAGACACAAGTAGGATCAGATGGAGATTAAGAAATTCTTGATGGAGGAAGGAGAATTTTTATATAGAAAGATGGGCCTGCAATTTTATTCTTTTGGGGGCAACACAGACAAAGTTAGAAAGTCAATTGAAGCAGAGGATAGCTCAAGGTACGATTCTGGAAGTTAAGGATGAAGTGGGCTCCATTAGAATTGGGAGGGATGGAGTTGGAAAGGGATTTGTGAACTATTATAGGAAGCTTTATGATTCTGAAGTGCATTTTGCAGATTTATATATACAGGATTTCCTATCCGGGATGGAAGGGTTTGCTCTCACAAGTGAATAGCAGGAGATGCTTGTGGCTCCTATTGGATTAGAGAGCTATTGAATGCTCTCAAGGCAACACCGATATGGAAGATGGTGGACCCCGATCAAACATAGAAGCATAGAAACATGACGGCAGAAAAAGATCACATGGCCTATCTAGTCTGCCCTTCCATATCAACCACTACAACAGTCCTCTTTTTTCCTTTAGGGATCCTCTGTGATTGTCCCATGCTTTTTTGAATACAGATACTGTCCTCATCTCTACCACCTCCACTGGGAGACTATTCCATGCATCTATTTCTGTAACGAGATATTTCCACATATTACTCCTTAGTCTATCCCCTTTCATCCTCATCCTATATCCCCTCGTAGCAGAGCTTGCTTTCAATTGAAAGAGGCTCACTTCCTGTGCATTTATGCCACAGAGGTATTTAAACATCTCAATCATATTTCCTCTAAAGTATACATATTAAGCTCCTTAAGTCTGTCCTTATATGCTCTGTAACAAAGACCACTAACCATTTTAGTAGCCACTCTCTGCACTTACTCCAACCTGTTTATATCCTTTTGAAGGTGCGGTCTTCAGAATTGCACACAATACCCCAAATGAGGTTGTACCAAAGACATACAGAGGCACTATCATCTCATTTTTTCTGCAGTCCATTACTCTCCCTCTGCACCCAAGCATCCTTTTAGCTTTTGCAGTTGCCTTTTCTAGCTGTTTAGCTAATTTAAGATCATCAGACACAATCACGCCTAGGTCCTGCTCTTCTTTTGTGGACAGAAGTACTTCACACCCTATACTGTATCACTCCCTTGGATTGCTGCAGCCCAAATGCATAACCTTACATTTTTTAACATTAAATCTCAGCTGCCAAATTCTAGACCATTCTTCAAACTTAGCTAGATCCCTCCTCATGTTATCTACACCTTCCTGGGTGTCTGCTCTATTGCAGACTTTAGTATCATCCGCAAAGAGCCAAATCTTACCCATCAGTCCTACCCCAATATCACTAACAAAGATGATAAAAAGAATCGTACCAAGGACACCACTGGCAACCTCCTTCTCCTCAGAGTGAGCTCCCTTTACCTGTACCTGAGGTCTTTATTGAATTTTTTTAAACGTTTTGGAATATCCTATCCACTAAATTGTTGAAATTATATAATAAAGCCCTCATTCTATAAAGTGGGTTCTGAGGCCGTACATCCCTCCAATCCACCTAAACCCTATTCCCCCACCAGTTCTCCCTATATGAACTGTGCTTCAAAATGGGTAGAGCCAGTGAGGGGTCAGGAGGGGGCGGAATAGGGGGCGGAGTGGGGGCAGGCTGCCCAGCAGCACATACAGGACCTATTCAGATCATGGCCCTGTACATGCTGCCAGGCCTGCTGAGCCGTACTGCTTATACCACCTCGGAGGTGGAACAAGCGGGGTTTTTTTTGAAAATTGGGGCTGGGAGCGGGGGGGAGGGGGTCCCTGCCACCCAATCCAGGCTGCGGGAGGCCAGCCTTGGGTTGGGTAGTAGGGATCTTGGGGTCCGGAGCCATGGCAGTCTGAGGCACCTGTGGGAAGGACATCCCCACAGGCCGGAGGTTCATGCAGGGTCATCCTTGGGCCAAATTCTGGCTCCTGCAGGAACTCTTCCAAAATCAGGCTCCACGTGTTTACTGAAGGGGCCTTTGATGGACTCCTTTTCATATACTTATATTTCTATCATTCACAATGTGGATAAGGATGCACAGCCAGGATCACATCCGGGCATCAGCATTGAATATCGTGGTTGAGCGGATTGCAATTATTCAATAGGGTCAGCAGCAATACTCAGTCACTGGCTGGATAGCAGAATCATCTAAAGTTAGGACAGCCATTCAGCTGTCTTAACTTTAGCCAGATAGGGCTGAACCATCAGTGGCTGAATATCACCGCTGCAAGGTTACCCATGGTTCTTCCCCCGCTCCGCTGCTGAAACATCCTGATGCTAGATGCTTAGCACCAGGGCATTTAATGGCACAAACTGGGGATATTCAGTGACACTAATTAGGTTAGTGCCGCTGAATATCCCGGTGAAAGACATTTATATGGTTTGCAGGTCTGCAAATCATGTAAATGCCTTTGAATATCTATCTCCCCATAGCTCTTATGTTTATGTTTATATTTATTTAAAATTGTATATACTGCCTTTCTAAATTATAAGCAAAATGGTTTACAACAAAAATAATATGTAAAAGGAAGGAACTCCATCATAAATCAAAATAGGACAGAACAAAAGAAAGAAGACAAAATCCACAGCACAGGAGAAGTTAATTACAAAAGGAACAAATACAGTAACAAAATATTTAACTTTTCTGATTGTTCCTCCTACCAGGCCATCTAGTTAGTTCTAGGTTGATAACATTTGTTAGAATAGGTGCGTTTTCAGCTGTGTTTTGAATTTAGGATATGATTGTTCTTTTTGTTGAAGAGAAAGAGAGTTCCAAAGCATGGAAGGTGGTAGAACATAAAATCTGTTACCATGAAGTGAGCACAAAGCATGTGCTGGAATGGGGAAGGTGAGCAAAGAGTGGAGAGGAGCTGGTAGGCCAGATTAAAGGGCTTTATGAGCGTCAGCAATTTAAAATGTATGTGGTAATACACAGTCAGCCAATGATGTTGTTGCAAGAGGGGCGTAACATGATCCGACGTCTTTGCTGAAGACAGAAGGTGGCTGTATTTTGGACTAATCCCAGCATAGACAGTGCTACAGTAATCAAGATTAATGTTGATACCAAACTAATAGACAAAATTTAGGCTGAAAGGTTACAGGGGGTTATTTCTTCATTGGTGGGCAGGGATTTTAGACAGGAGTTTATTAGAGGATCAATATGTTTAATAATGTATGTAGAGTCTACAATATTGCGGACTATCTCAGCAGGATGAAGAAAGTACCTATAGTTTTACTTGCATTAGACACAGAAAAAGATTTTGATAGAGGGGAGTGGGGGTCCCTCTTCACCCTGCTTGAAAACCTTAATTTTGGCCTAGTTTTCATGGGGTGCTTTGGCCAATGTATAGGATTCCCGAAGCAAGACTACAGAGTAATAGTTTCTCACAGATGAGTTCTCATTGGGGTGGGGTATGATATGGGTTTCCCCTTGTCTCTATTATTATTTACAATTGCCCTAACTGCTGACATGGGCAATAATATTAAACAAAGAGATCTTTAGGGTACAGATTGAGGGATATAATCATAAGGTGGCTTTAGATGCTGATGGTGCCCTGTTGTTCTTGTGACTACCTGAGAAGTCCCTGGAAAGTTTCTTCAAATTCAATATTATTTTATTAAATATCAAATGCAAAACATGTAAACACATTTCAACATAAAAGCAATAGACACCCACCATCCCTACGCTACATAAATTTTCAGCCCACTCAGATCATTCCAAAAGAGATTTCACATATTTATGCTCAACACACTGCACTGAAAATATTCCTTGACTGGAGCCCAGACTTCAACAAATGATGCAAGGCTTTCTTTCGGCCACTACTGACTCATACTGTATTTAAAAACGAGACAGATAGAAGTCCACCAAAAAGTCATACTGAGCAATGATTTATTCTTCTATCAACTTAAAATTGTTTGTATGTCAACCAAGAGCAACAAATTCAAAAACTCCCTGTGCCTTGGCTGCAAAGATAACAGATGAGATTGGAACTGAAGGATTGACGTCTCATATGTCAAGGATTCCTGGAGGCACAGCACATCCTGTATTTTCCCCCATATCGGCTGCCAAAACACCTTAATATTCCTAAAAAAAAAGAAAAGATATTCCATTTCCCCAGTATCAGATAATCAAGACCGACACCTGTTGGATATGGTCTGATCAATTTATTCAGTTTATAGGTATCCATAATACTCCATTTGCTATGAAATATAGGGCCCAATATTCAGCATCAGTGGCTAGTGCTCCTACAGCGACTAGCCACTGTTGCTGAACTTTAAACTTGGCTATTCAATGTGGGGGCCATATCCAGGCTACAGCATTGAATGTGCAAGTTGCCAGATTGCTGCAAAGCTAACCAGGCAACAGCAATATTCAGCCATTGCTCGGTTAGTTTCTGCAGTGAAAGTTAGGCCAGCGCTTACCACACCTGATTTTTGCAGTGTGTCACTAACCGGGCAGTGGCTCAATATTGCCGCTGCATGATTAACAATGGATGCCACCCCGTAACGCCTCCAGCACACCCCGATGCTAACCGGAGAGCATCTGGGCATACAGCGGCGGCACTCACAGATATTCAGCAGCACTAACCATGTTAGTGCTGCTGAATATCCCGCTGAACAATATTTATATGGTTTGCGAGTCTGCAAACCATGTAAATGCCTTTCAATATCATACCTATAGTGACTGCAGCATTGAAGCTGAAGGAAACCATTGAACAGCCATCTACAAAAAGTTGTTTCAGTCTTCCGTTGATATCTGCCTGCCAAGGTCCTTCTCCCATACTCTCAGCAAACCCATATTATTGTTATTGCAGACTTTCTATGCTTCAGTTCACGCTTGTCTCTTTCCAGTCAGCCATAGCATCCGTCAAACAAGACTATTATGTTCATCTGACTAACTCTCTTGCCTCTGACCCTTGCCATCTCAACTGTCACTTCAAGATGCTTCCACCTCTGACCCCTCCTTCCCTTTCTGCCCAAACCCTGGTTGACTATTTCCATGACAAAATTCACAAAATCACACTCCAATTCTCGCACAAGGTCAGATACTTCCCCTCCTCCCCCTCACCCTCTTAACTCCCAAGTCCCCCCCACTCCCACCACCACCTCTGCTACCCTTTCTTCCTTTTTTGTGATCTCTGAGGAGGAAACCACACATCTTTTTTCCTCATCCAAACTCACTATCTGCTCCTCTGATCCTATTCCCACCCATCTCCTAAGTGCCATCTCTTCCCCTGTTGTCCCTTCCATCTCTCATATCCTCAACCTTTCGCTCTCCACTGCAACTGTCCCTGCAGCTTTCAAGCATGCTGTGGTCACACCTCTCCTCAAGAAATCCTCATTAGACCCTATCTGTCCTATTAACTATCAACCCATCCTCTTCCTCCCCTTCATTTCTAAACTACTTGAATGTTGCCTCAACTTTCTCTCCTCTCAAGCCCTATTGGATCCTTTACAATCTGGCTTACGTCCTTTACATTCTACTGAAACTGCACTTGCCAAAGTCTCCAGCGACCTGTTTCTGGCAAAATCCAAGGGTCTTTACTCGATCCTCATCCTTCTTGACCTTTCTGCTGCTTTTGATATTGTTAACTACAACCTTTTCCTGTATGCCTTATCTTTGCTTGGGTTAAAGAGTTCTGTGCTATCCTGATTCTCTTCTTATCTCTCCCATCACTCTTTCAGTGTTTGCTCTGGTGGATCCTCCTCTACTGCTACCCCACTCTCAGTGGTGTACCCCAAAGATTTGTCTTGGGTCCACTTCTTTTCTCTCTCTATACACAGTCCCTTAGTGCACTCATCTCTTCCCATGGCTTTCAGTACCATCTTTATGCTAATGACTCCCAGATCTACTTTTCTATACCTGAAATCTCTCCAGCAATCCAAGCCCAGATCTCTGCCTGTCTTTCTGACATTGCTGCTTGGATGTTTCATTGCCGCTTTAAAATGAACATGCCCAAAATTGAGCTTCTTATTTTTCCCCATAAATCCTTCTCTCCCCTCATCCTTTCTCAGTCTCTGTAGATAATTCTCTACTCCTCCCTATTTCCTCAGCTTGCAACCTTGGGGGTCGTCTTTGACTTCTCTCTCTCCTTCTCTACAAACATCCCACAGATAGCTAAAACCTGCTGTTTCTTTTTCTATAACATCAACAAAATTTGCCTATTCCTTTCTGAACATACTACTAAGACACTTACCCACTCTTTAATCACCTCCCATCTAGACTACTGTAACCTACTCTCCCCTTCAGTCTGTTCAACACTCTGCTACATAGCTAATCTTCCACAGCCTCGTCATGCTCATATTACCCCTCTTCTCAAGTCACTTCATTGGCTCCCTATCCGTTTCCACATCCAGTTCAAACCTCTCCTGCTGACCTATACGTTCATTCACTCTGCAGCTCCTTGCTACCTTTCCTCTCTTATCTCACCCTACACCCCTCCTCAGGAACTCTGCTCTTCTGCAAATCACTTCTATCTGTGCCCTTCTCTTCTATTGCTAACTCCAGATTTCCCTCTTTTCACCTTGCTACTCCTTATGTCTGGAACAAACTACTTGAGTCTGTATATTAGGCTTCTTCTCTGGCCCTTTTCAAATCCAGGCTGAAAACTCACCTCTTCACTACTGCTTTTGTATCATGTGCTGTTTTTCTAATCTCCTTTGTAATTTTTTTACCATTTCCCCTAAATGTACCCTGTGTCTACACCTACTGTGTCGTCTGTCTTGACTAGATTATAAGTTCTGATGAGCAGGGACTGTCTTTTACATGTGTCTGTGCAGCGCTGCGTATGTCTTGTAGTACTATACAAATGTTCAGTAGAAGAAGTAGTAGCAGTAGTAGTCGTAGTAGTAGTAGTAGTAGTAGTAGTAAAAAATGGCTGCTGCATGGCACTTAGTAGAGATCTGACAACATGCATCATCTAAGGAGGATTTGGCTGGCAAATCCTTATAGGGCCAATTCTAAGCTGCGTTTAGTGAGGCTGGACATCCGATCCAGATGGTCCTTTGGCACCACTCCCAACTCCAACGAACCATTGAAAAGGTCAGTCAGTGGAGCTGCTAGAATGCCCCCAAGTTCCCTCAGTATTCTAGGGTGTATCCCATCTGGTCCCATCACTTTGTCTACTTTTAAGTTTAGGTAGTTTCTCGTGAACACAGTCTTCTGAAAATTGTTCAAGATGCCCCTCGCTTCTGTTCCTGTTTGTGGGTGTTTCTGAGGTCCTGCTCCTGGTTCTTCATCTGTGATCACAGAACAGAAATGTTTGTTAAGCAATTCCGCTTTATCCTCATCAGCTTCTACATATTTCTCCCCTTCACCCTTGAGTCTGACAATACCACTTTTGCCCTCCCTCTTCTGACTAATATCTGAAAAATGTCTTATCCCCCCCCCCCCCCCCCATTTTATTGCATTGGCTATTTTCTCCTCTTTTTGAATCTTTGCTTTCCTGACTACTTTGCTAGCTTCTCTAAGTTTTTACAAATATAGATGCCTGTCTTCCTCTCTCCTTGATCTCTTGTATTTTATGAAGGTCTCCCTCTTTTTCTTCACCTTTTCAGCTACTTATTTCAAAAACCACATCGGTCTCCTTTTCTTTTTACCTTTATTTACCATTTTAACAAAAAGGTTGGTTGCCCTTAAATATCCCTTTTCCATTTTGCCCACTGTTTTTCTACATTCCCCAGCTGTTCCTATCTTGCTAACTACTATCTCCTACCTATGCTTTATTTAATTGCCTTAGAACATTAAGAAGAGGGAGCAGAGTCTTTATGTTTGTAAAAAAATACCTACACTTCAAATCTCACAAAGCTTCTTCCTCTGACAACTTAGACCTAATCACCATCTCAAAAAGGCATCTCTCCATCTGCCTTGCATACCCCTCACCATCCTCGGGCACCAGTGACCTATCACCTCTTATTGAAGAAGCATATGTGATCATTATTCAACTAGCAAATGGTTTATACTTCTGGGAGACTTCAACTTACCTTCCACAACCACACAGCAATCATCTAATTTCCTTGATGTTATGGAAGCCCTCCACCTTGAGCAAATCATCACCACCCCAATACACAGAAAAGGAGGAATACCTGTTCTCATCTTCACCCCAACCAACTGGCCTTTTCACCAACTCTTCGCAATCACTCAAATCACTCCATTTCCATGATCCATTCATAACCTGATCACATTCTTCCTACCCCTCCACCCTACTAAAGACCTCCACAATCCCACACAGATCACAGCACACAAATTTCAGCAATTTGACAGGGAAGCATTCCTACACAATATACTATCACTAGTAAATTCAGACCTAACAAACCTGGATGTCATTATACAAGACTGGAATACTACAATCTCCTCGTATGCCTTATCCTCCAATTCCTCCTCAGTAAAACAAAGACACCTATATGCCCCATGGTACTCACCTGACCTCAAGGAACTCAAAAACAAGCTACAAAAACTTGAACAAAAATGAAGACACCCCAGAGATCCAGCCCATCAAGCAGTATACAACACTGCCCAAGCTGAGTACTGCTCCCAGACTATTCACCACAAGAGTGAGCATCATACAAAGCTCCTCATATCCTCACTGAACAACCCAAGGGAGCTGTTTGAAATTGCACAGCAACTAATAAAAGCCCCAACTCAAACAACTCAGCCACCACTCTAAGTCCAAACATGATGGTCAAGTTTCTCCAGAACAAATCAAACAAAACCACATTGGGAATTTCCAGCTCAATATCATCCAACAACATGGTTGCTACCTACAAAGCCTCCCCCTTAGACCCATGCCCAGTATCATGGGTCAAAGTCACTAAACAGGAACTTAACCCAATTCTACTAAGAATAACTCAATTATCTCTCTCTCAGGGTTACATGCTCAAAGGTCTAAGGTATGCATCTATCAGGCCCCTACTGAAGCACCCCACATTGGACCCATCATTACCAACTTCTTATAGACCGATCTCAAGCATACCATTCATAGCCACAATCATCGAAAGGGCAATCCAAATCCAATTGCAAAACCACATAGAAGCTCACTCACCATTTGACTTACACCAACATGGTTTCAAACCATCCCATAGAGTTGAGACCCTGGCTACATCACTACTTGACAATCTCATCAAAGGAATAGGAAGCCTTCCCAAGGATTTGTACTTATCTTTTTTAAACATCAAATCAGCCTTCGGCTCCATACAACATAACCAACTTCTATCATGCCTTTTGAACATATTTATACAACCGATATATACCATCATTCACCAATACAACATCCTATACTACTTATACGTCATTGATATCCTTATATACAGTACACTTCTTTCTGCACAGACAACCCAGAATACACAAGCCTAGGAAACTGCTTCAAGGCCATGAGCAATTGGCTCACAGAGCATAATCTAACCATCAACCACAAGAAAGCAGAGGTCTTCCACATAATGCAAAATCTAGCATTCAACCTCCCTCCAAGCATTAAATTAAGAGATGTAATTCTAGACGTAAAAAATCAGGTCAAATGGCTGGGAATCACATTGGACCAAGGATTAAACTTTCAAGATCACATCAGGAATGTCACTTAGGCAGCATACCACAAGTTAAGAATACTTAACCAACTCTGGCCGCTACTCGACCACTCTGACTTCAGGGATGTCTGCCAGGCCCTCATAACACCAATTATTGGCTACTATAATATTGTCTACCAGGGCCTCCCAAGAGCAACCATTCAATTTCTACAAATGGTCCAAAACACAGCCGCAAGGATAATGTTGAATTCATCATGCAAAAATCATATCACCCCCATACTACACCACTTGCACTGGCTTCCAATACAGATGCAAATTAGATATAAGGCAATACTAACTACATTCAAAATAATCCATCAGAAACAGCCCACATCCTCCAAAACCTCATTTCAAAGCGTCCTGAAACTAGGACAAGGCACAGAGTCAATTAAGAGATGCTGACAATCCCACCTATTCAAACCAGCCTTCTCGCTGTTCACCCCACATATTTGGAACTCCTCACCCAATGACTTATGGCTCCTAGATGACATTGTTGAATTCCACAGAAAAACAAAGACACACCTATTCCTACAGCACTATGGATCCAACTCTGCTGATCAAACATAAACCACAAAGTTAAGGATCCAGCATACAGACATACTCTCATCTAGCCCTACCTCTTTAAGTCACCATACAGCTATTTAAACTCATGTACTTGTACCCCCTGTATGCATTAAGAGCTTCCAAGTTATATTGCCTTATAGAAAAGTATATAAGGTAGCATTTTTTGAAGGCATTCACATGGGTAATTTATCTATTTACCCTTGTAAATGCCTTATCCTAGATTTTTGAAAGGCACTTACATGGGTAGTGCACTTCGAAAATCCTAGATAAGTCCCTAATGCGCCCGATGCTATGCAGTTAGCATTGGGGCATTATAGGGGCATTCCGGGGTGGAGCGGGGGCAGAGAAAAGAGCTAAATAGCACCAATTTTTGATGCTACCTGCTTAGCCCTCTATGCCTTAAAGATAGGCGAGGTTTTTCTTCGCCTATCTTTCAGGCGCAGGGGCTAAGCAGGTAGCATTGAAAATTGGTGCTATCTATTTAGCTCTTTTGGGCCCATATTGTTTAACTGTTACTATCCACCTTCTATCATAGATAATCACTGTTACTTTAAGCTATCAAACTAACTTGCACCTGTTAAGTTCTGTGTAACCTTCCTTTCCTGTTTTCAAATTTATTGTAAACAACTGTGACTTTTACACCTCTCTTCAAACACTCCACTCTTCTGGCAAATCGTTTCTAGCTGTACCCTTCTCTTCAATTGCTAACTCCAGACTTCACTCCTTTCACCTTGCTGCTAATTGCGCCACTGTGATGTTATCGCTTTTTAGTAAACATACCCCAGAGTCTTGAACAAGATTTACCTTATTGTCCAAAGAAGAAAACTTCATAGGGAAAGAACCCATAGTAGACTCATGAGCTTCCACCAAACATCCAAGTGAGGAAAGCTGGCTAGAAATCCCTTAGAGCTGTCCTGATATGGACTGTTCCAGCTGAAGTAAAGCATCACAAACAGTTTTAAAAGTAAGAAGAGATGGTCTCACCAAAACTGGCTGGGCCCAATGAGGATTGCTGTGAAGCAGGGCTCCCAGAGGGCTGAAGATTGCGCTTCTCCTTTCCAAGCCGTGGGTGTGACCCTACTTCTAATGGTCTCACCTCTCCTGCAGCCCCAGCTGACATCTCCAAGCCCCGATTAACTCCTCCCGGGACCGGAGGCTGAACTCCAGATTTAGATGACCCCGCAGATGATCCAAGTGAGACCTCACATGGAGCAGCCATGCTCACTCCACATGCTGGCTGTAGAGGATGATACTGACACTCCAGGCTGAGGGAGACATCCGGCCCAGGGCTGGGCGAAGATGCACCTTCCACCTCTGCTCCTGCCAGCAGGCCACCTGAAGCCAAAGCCTCTCCAGTGGGCACGAGGAAGCTATCCATTGGTCCTGCTAACACCGACTGCCCCAGCGACAGCTTGGCTTTCTGCTTCCACGCGGTTTGCGGCATCCACAGCTTTCTTCATAGGAAACAAGTAAAATAAGGGAAACGCTTCCACCAGAGCCTCTCAGCATGTATCTGTTCACACCAATTACATCTTACTTCCTCTTTTGGAAGGTGTTTCTTAAGAGGCCTTTTGATTTGTTTATCCAGCATCAGTGGATGGAAGTCTCCCATCTGATCTGGTCTGTATTCTGTAACTTAATTTGAAAATGTACATAAAAGGTTATTTAAAAAAAACATTACAAAGAATGTTTTGCTGGTAACATGCATTTTGTTGTCCTAAATATGCATTTGGAGGGTAATTTTATAAACGTCCATGAAGTAACACATGTGTATTTGACATCTATTTTATTAAGGCAATTTGCAATTTGCACACAACAAATCTAGTCGTGAACACTTACAGAAGCCCTATTGCTAGTGTAAATGTTTGCATGTAACTAACATGCATATGCCTGTAAAATACAAGGGTTCTTGCATGCTCCACTCAAGTTCTGCCCTTGCACATGGTCACATTGAAAGTGTGCACCATCAGCCTTAGACGAGTACTTATAAAATAGCAACTGGCTAAAATATGCATGTGAAGTCCCATGTACACATGCAAGTTGCTGAAAACATGTGATGTATGCATGTAGATGGTGCTAACTGCAATTTTAGATTCTATGTATTATTATTTGGATAAAGATGTCATGATTTTGTTATTATCACTGGACTTGTCGGTGGCATTTGATTTGGTTGAACCCTAAATATTGATTTAACACTGCTAAAATAATTGGTTTAGGGGGGTGGGGTATTGACTTGGATTTTATCTTTCTGGAGGAAGGAAGCTTCCAAGTAAAATTTGAATATTTTCAATCAGGTAAACATCAGTGGGAATGGAGAATACCTCAGAGATCCTCCTTATCACCGTTATTATTTAAAATATATTTTCGACCTTTGGATAAATTAATAAAGTTATCGGGCCCAATATTGCACAAGGAGCAGATGAAGCCAATAACTGGCTAAAGAACCCTACTCAGAAAAGGGCACAAATTGCGAGCCAGGTGGCGTACACGCAAGTAAGGATGAAAAATGGGTAGCTATGGGAGATCATCTCCTGGCAGTCAAATCTGGCTACGTGGGTGGTACACAAGTGGAGATTTTCAAGATACCCACGCACAGTGGCCTATATGAAAATTAATCCATAAACCATTGACGGCGTAGAGGGAAAGCCATAAACTCTCAGTGATGCAAAAGCAGGCAAGGTGTAATATTCAACCTTACTTGGATAGAGCAGCCAGAAACCCGGGTATGAGGGCCAGTGTACTCTGGTTTGCCTGCCCTTACCCGTGTACTGCTTCCCTTATGCCCGGTTATGACCTTCCACATACCGTCAGTGCAGGAGCCCCATCTGGCTGGGCAGATACACAGCAGCAGCATGGCAGCCAAGTGAATGGTCAACTTCAGCATTGCTGAAGCTGAGGTCCTTGCCCAGATGGTGCTGTACCCCAGAGGTCACTGTAGGGTCAATCTACACCTCTCTATGGCCATATGGAGGGGGATCCATTTTCAGTTGTGAAGGTGAGTAGTCAATGAGTGGTGGGGCCCAGGGATGAGAGTAGGGGCTGGGCAGAGTAGCAGGTCAGAAATAATATACTGCCATAGGCGTGGCTGTGGGAGTGTGCATGCAAACAGTGAAGATGTTCATGACACACACTGTGGTCAACACTATGTGTCTGGTTATTGACTCTGCCAAGTTCTGCACTTCTTAATGCATGTCCCTGCCATCCCAGGCTGCCTAGCACAATATGCAGCTGCAGACATCAAATAGGAGGACACAATAGTTTCCCCTGGGAAAACTGCTAGATACTTGTGACCTAGATTGTCCACTGTTGGAAACAGGATACTGGGCTTGATGGACCTTGGTCTGACCCAGTATGGCATATCTTATGTTCTTATGTAGGATGTCTTGCAAATGCAAGGGTCATGGGTTAAGGACCACAGCAGGGGAATTGTAATAGCTTTTGGCGGCTGTTGCATGTTTTGCTTGTTTTTGGGCATCACTTCTGTCATTGTAGTCATTATCCTATGGCCTGTTGCAACTGCTCCGCCTCCATGAGAAATCATCAGTGCTGGCTGTGAACATTTGGAGAATACTGAATTAAACAGATGTGAATAGCTGTCCATTTCCTAGCATGCCCTTGCAACGCCCCCTTTTCCCCCCATACCACCACATGTTGTGCAGCTGGGGGTCATGTACGGCATCACAAATCTGGTTCTGTGCAACAATCACACACATGATTCTGAAATATATTAAAACTTACAAACCAGGGCTGAATTCTCTAAGAGTGGTGTCACAAGAAGGAGGTACAGGTGAGTTGGTGACTTGATTGGGAGTACAAGGGGGTTAGGGAGAGTGACATGGAGGAGTAGGGGCAGGGCAGCAGAGTGGGGGATGGTATGATCCTGCATGGATGAGATGAGATGGGACAGAGTGGAGTATGATATTGGAAATAGTGAGGAAGTGACAGGGTATAGAAAGTGGAGACACATAGCAGGGTGTAGGGTCCTAGAGGGTGTTTGGTAGGAGCAGTGAGAGAGCAGGTGCAGAAGAGATATGGCCCAATGGGGTTAAGAGGTGAAAGACACATATCTGAGGAAGCATATGCAGGGTCAAGGTGACAGCCACACTCTACTGATACCCATAGGACTGGGAATGGCTAAGGACAATGTGGGGATGCTAGTGAGAGCTACCAGGTAGTGTTCTTGATGCCCCATATTTAGTGACATAAACTACTGAGATCCATACAACATATGCCCTGCCAGGGATCAAGATCTACACCGCTGTCGCTGGTTCTGGAAGCTTTCTCTAACACCTGTACATGTCCTGGATCTGCAAGCATTACAGCAGTTGCAAAGTGAAACCAAGGCAGCTTGTAAGCTCCTCCTCCAAAACACATCATTACTTGCTGATAGCCCTGATCATTCGACCATGTGGGTGATCACAGAGGGAGCAGTTGCACAGAACATCTCCAGCACCCTCCAGTCCCCGCTGTCTCCAGTTTATATCATCTGGAGGCAGCACAAATCATGGCCAGCAGCTCCAAAGTGAAACCAAGTCTATTGGTAAGCTCTGCCTCCAAAACACATCATCACTTGCCAATGGCCCCAATTTCCTTGCACCTTTATACCAGTGGGCCCTCACCATGTGGGCCCTTGCCTAAAGGCCATGCAAAAGGGCCCTTAGGTGTGGCCCTTATAGGGGTCCTTAAAGGAGTACATCGTTCCACATAGAAACAACTACCAAATAACCCATGAGCACATAAGACCCACAATGCAACTTAATCAAGGTAAGTGGTAAACCTAACCACTCTAAGACTGTAACCATCTACTATGCAAACATTGAATAAACCTTCTGAAACACACACAAGTAATTAAGAGACAAGCCATGCAATTTCCAAATCACTAGAGACCACACAGCAATCATGCAAGGCTGGTAATCATATCTATATGTACTACTGGGAATTATCTTATTGGCCAGATCCACAGCAACCTTAACAACTAACAACCAATGCATCCCCATACTAGACAGAACTCACAGATACAAAGCCAGTAACAAAAACTACAACCCAGGTTATAGAAGCACCAGAAGACTCATACAAATCCAATCTCACCACTACACTCCAACCAGCACAAAGACTACCTACTACAACAGACAACATCTAAAATGTATGCTTATTAATGCTAGCTCAATATGCAACAAAATCCCAGTCTTCACAGACTCAAAAGCAACTGTCCAGATATACTATGGGGTATGTTTACTAAAGCGTGATAATGTCACTGTCGATAACTGCCACGCTAATGTTACGGATGCCCAAATAAAGAAGTGGGTGGTGAGGCGTTAAGGCAAGCATGGACCGTTAACGCATGGTACAGGGCGCCCTGGCCATTAACGTGCAGTACAGGGCGCCTTGGACAATTCCCGCGCGTTAATGTCACCGCCGAGGGGAAGCAGCAGAGCGGCTCTTCCGAAGGGATGGCCTTCACCTTAACCAGGATGGAACCAGACTGCTGGCATTAACCTTTAAAAAGGAGATAGAGAAGCTTTTAAACTAGAAAATAGGGGAAAGCCAACAGTCGCCCAAGAGCGCATGGTTCGGAAGAAGGTATCCTTGAAGGATACTACCAAAAGCAGTGAGGTTCCAAAAAAGAGTAAAGTAGCCCAAATGCCCTTGAGTATGGTGCAGACAGAGCGTAAAGATTCCAAATTACCCATGCCTACCAATAGCCAGATTAATATTAATAAAATACAGTCTCTAAAATGCTTGTATGCAAATGCTAGAAGTCTAAACAATAAGGTGGGAGAGTTAGAATATATAGCACTAAATGAGAGTTTAGATATGATTGCAATCTCAGAGACATGGTGGAAGGAGGATAACCAGTGGGACACTGTGATACCTGGATACAAACTATATCGTAATGATAGAACTGATCAAATTGGTGGAAGGGTTGCCCTCTATGTTAGAGAGGGCATTGAGTCAGAAAGGATTAAAGCTTTGCAGGAAATAAAATTTGCTGTAGAATCTCTATGGATTGAATTTCCATGTATGAAGGGGAAGGTGATGGCAGTGGGAGTGTACTATCGACCGCCTGGCCAGAATGAACAAATGGATGATGAAATGCTCAAAGACATCAAGGAAGCTAACAAAAGTCACAGCAGAGTAGTAATAATGGGTGATTTCAATTACCCTGGTATCAGCTGGGTCAGTGTCACGGCAGGACATGCTAGGGAGATAAAGTTTCTAGATGAAAAAAAATGACTGCTTCTTGGAGCAGCTGGTTCATGAACCGACCAGAGGGGAAGCCATACTGGATCTAGTCCTTAGTGGAACACCAGATCTGGTGCAAGAAATAAGGGTGTTGGACCACTTGGCAATAGTGATCATAGCATGATCGTGTTTGATTTAATTAGTGGAAGAGGGATAGTAAAGAAATCCACAGTACTACCTTTTAACTTTCGAAAGGGAGACTGATAAAATGAGGAATATAGTTAAGAAAAAACTAAAAGGAGCAGTTGCAAAGGTTAAAGACTTACATCAAGCTTGGGTGTTGTTTAAAAATACTATCCTGGAAGCCCAGACCAGCTGTATTCCACGCATTAAGAAATGTGGAAGAAAGTCCAAAAAACTGCCAGCATGGTTTAAAGGTGAGGTCAGAGAGGCTGTTGCTGCCAAAAAAGCATCTTTCAGGAAATGGATAAAAGAGCCAAATGACGAAAACTGGAAACAGCACAAGCACTGGCAAGTTAAATGCAAAGCATTGACAAGGCAGGCAAAGCGAGAATTTGAGAAGGAACTTGCTACAGAAGCAAGAACACGAAATAAAGACTTTTTCAAGTACATTCGTAGCAAAAGACCTGTGAGAGAGTCAATTGGACCATTAGATAATAGAGGGGTAAAAGGGGCAGTAAGAGGAGACAAGGCTATAGCGGAGAGACTGAATGAATTCATTGCTTCCGTCTTTACTGAGGAAGATGTAGGGATGTTACCCAAGACTAGATGGTATTTAAAGGTGATACTACAGAGGAATTGAGAGAAGTATCGCTACACCGGGAAGATGTATTACAACTATTTGATAAACTGAATAGTAACAAATCACCTGGACCAGATGGTATACATCCAAGAGTGTTGAAAGAACTGAAAAATGAGATTGCAGTAAGAGGAGACAAGGCTATAGCGGAGAGACTGAATGAATTCTTTGCTTCGGTCTTTACTGAGGAAGATGTAGGGATGTTGCCCATGACTGAAGTGGTATTTAAAGGTGCGGAAGAATTGAGAGAAATATCGCTACACCGGGAAGATGTATTACAACTATTAGATAAACTGAAGAATAGCAAATCACCTGGACCAGATGGTATACACCAAGAGTGTTGAAAGAACTGAAAAATGAGATTGCAGACCTGCTAATAGTAATCTGTGAACTTTCATTAAAATCATCTCTAATACCTGAAGATTGGAGGATCGCCAATGTAACACCAATTTTTAAAAAGGGTTCCAGGGGTGATCCGGGAAATTACAGACCGGTGAGCCTGACATCAGTACCGGGAAAAATGGTAGAAACCATCATAAAGAACAAAATTACACAGCATGTAGATAGTCATGGCCTAATGGGAGACAGCCAACATGGCTTTAGACAAGGAAGATCTTGTCTTACTAATCTGATATGGTTTTTTGAAGGTGTGAATAAACAGGTAGACAAAGGTGAATCAGTTGATATAATGTATCTTGACTTTCAGAAAGCCTTTGACAAGGTCCCTCATCAGAGACTTTTGGCAAAACTAAAAAGTTATGGGATAGGAGGCAGTGTACTATTGTGGATTGGGAACTGGTTAAAAGATAGAAAGCAGAAAGTAGGGCTAAATGGCCAATTTTTCCAATAGAAAAAGGTGAATAGTGGAGTACCCCAGGGATCTGTACTGGGTCCGCTACTGTTTGACATATTCATAAATGACATGGAAAAGGGAATAACTAGTGAGGTTATCAAATTTGCAGACGACACAAAACTGTTTAAAGTTGTTAAAACCCAAGAGGACTGTGGAAAACTGCAGGAGGATCTAGATAAATTGGAAGACTGGGCATCCAGATGGCAGATAAAATTTAGTGTGGACAAGTGCAAAATTATGCACCTAGGAAAGAACAACCCACACTATGGTTACACAATGCAAGGTTCCACATTGGGAACCACCACCCAGGAAAAAGATTTAGGAGTCATCGTGGATAACATGTTAAAACCCTCTGCCCAATGTGCAGCAGCGGCCAAGAAAGCAAATAGAATGCTAGGTATCATAAGGAAAGGAATGGAAAATAAAACAAAGGATATTATAATGCCTCTGTATCGTTCCATGGTACGACCGCACCTTGAATATTGTGTGCAATTCTGGTTGCCGTATCTTTAAAAGGATATAGCGTTATTAGAAAAGGTACAGAGAAGAGCCACCAAAATGGTAAAGGGGATGGAAGGCTACTTCTATGAAGAGAGGCTACAAAGGTTAGGGCTCTTCAACCTGGAAAAGAGATGGCTGAGGGGAGATATGATAGAGGTCTATAAATTAATGACTGGAGTGGAACGGGTAAACGTAGATCGATTGTTTACGCTATCAGAATGTAGAAAGACTAGGGGACATGTAAGGAAGCTACAGGGTAAACTATTTAAGACAAATAAGAGAAAATATTTTTTCACTCAGCGTGTAACCAAACTCTGGAATTTGTTACCGGAGGATGTAGTAAGAGCTGTTAGTGTAGCTGGGTTTAAAAAAGGTTTGGACAAGTTCCTGGAGGAAAGGTCCATAAACCATTATTAAAAAGGGACCCAGGATATCAATGCTTGACCCAATACAAACATTGTGGAACCTATGTCTTTTGGGGATACTGCTAGGTACGTATGACCTAGATTGGCCACTGTTGGAAATAGGATACTGGGCTTGATGGACCTTGGTCTGACCCAGTATGGCATATCTTATGTTCAAAGTGGTTGCAATCAAAGGCGCGCAGATAGTAGAAGATGCACTGAGGGATGTTCAAACATGGTGCCATATGAAGAACGGACACTAATTCGACGGGTTTTACTGGAACAATATACCAAAAGTATTATAGAGAGTTTGTTCCACTGTTTACCAAACAGAAGTATTTATATATTTTTCTATTTTTTCAGGGAATGGGTTTCAGACTTATACAGGGAAATGTCGGAGAGAAACACTGTCTCAACAACCGACCACCCCTATTGTTGCATCAATGACCCAATAATTCTCCCTTTTTTTTGTTTTTAAATTTTCAAATATAGTTATATTCAAACTGTATAAAAATATCAATCAAAAGCAGACTTAATCACACGTTCAATGTGCTTAATATTCTTGATATGCTCATAATTTTACTGAAAAATGTACATAACAGAACGCTTATCTGTGGGGTCCCGAAGGACCGTGATCGCATCCCGACGCGAATCAAACAGCGCCAGTGCGTTTCACCGCTTACGCGGTTTCATCGGGGGAAGACTGCCTGAAATTCTCCAAACGCTTGACCCGGTGAGTTCTCATGTAGCATTCTCACCAAACTCGTCTCAAATCCAAAAGACGCCAGCGCTGACGCCAACACCAATATGAAACCATTGAGCCAACTGCCCACCCAGACAGCCCAAAGAAAGGGACCGTATGTAACAGCTAACATGTGAAGGATAGGCTGCAATGAGGGGACACTGCAGTGTACAGTGAAGAGAAGGAAGGGTGTGTGGAGAAGAGACAAAGCTGGAACCATTGTATGGTAAGGTTATCAGAATACAAGAAAAGAAAAGGAAAGGAACAAGGAATCAAACCCACAGCCTATGGCAGCTCAACACAGGTCTGTAACCACTATCCCAAGCAACCACAACAAGCACAATGCAAATATGTTCCACCAAAGGGAATGTGTGTGTGGAAACCTGTAGCACCCTGTGAGGTGGCAGACCGCTGGCAAACAGACAGCTGCCACAGTTCAAGGATGTGAGCACAGGTGGGCCATGTACATCTGCAGTATACCACTAAATACTACATACCGCATGCGCTCTGCTAGCATGAATGGTGGTTTTCGTGACCTCGCTGCCATTTTGTATGCTGTGTTTTGAGCGGGGCCTCATGATGCTAATTGGTCGAGTATGCATAGTAACGCATGTTACTATGCATGCTGCATCATGACACACCTGTAGCGTGCACAATAACGCGGGTGACATTCCTTTCACATGCGTTATTGTGTGCACTGTGCATCTGCAGCATTGCACCACGCGTAGCGCCACAGTACTGCATCTTGACATAATGTGCACACTACAGTAGATAGGATGAGGCACCTTACTACCTCTTCATTGTCTTTTCTTTTTGCTCTTTCCAGTTTTGGGGATACATCTGGTGTTCTGCCTTACAAATCACGCTGGTCAACCTGATGCAACTTACAGTCCTTACAGTACCTTAACCAAAGGTGCCTTAAGTTGTGGATGTCATCAGGGGGGTTAACAAGTTCTGGACCTGTTGCTAAGGCACTGGCAAACCAACAGTTGTACTGGGAGCCTCCACTGCCTCCAACCATGGTCTGACATTCACCAGCTGCAGGCACAGTCAGATTGTACCAGCCATGCACATGCGAGCTGCAGGCAGTCCGCTAGCCAATCTATATTGCATGTTCACAGAGGAACTATGCACACCCAGACCTGGGTTGTACATCACAGAACCTGGCAGGTGCCTCAGTGATTGGGTCTCCAGAAAAGGGGGCACACATATATCACTTGAGACAAATACTATGTATCACTATGTGGGAACATAGCCGTGCTATGATCACTGCTCGGTCAGAGTGAGAGTGTCCTCCCAGCAAGATGTTCTGTGGCCATCTTGTCCATGCAGGTGGTGGTTGGGCACTACAATGTCCCAGCCATTGCCCTACCACCACTGCAGTCACATCCTGCCTGATCCACCCTCCCTGGGCCATACCCACAATACCTTGCTCTTCAGTATTCAGATTTGCAGGCTGGCGCTTGAAACAGTGTACGTTTTGTGGGCCCACTGCAGAGTAGGACGACACACCACAATGGATGGACATGCACTCACCTACTCCTATTGCGGCATTGTGCAAAGATAGGGGGTGGTTGGCAAACCTGACCGCCACACTGGTCCCGATCATAGTGCAGAGGTGCAAGAGCTAGTTGTGGGCTCTGCTGATAACTGCTGCTCCGAGCCGGTGCAAATAACCTGACTCTCCATGAAGCTTTGGATAGTGGGGCCTATGTGTGTGGATGTTTGTACTCCTGTTGGCTGATGCTTTTGGGATTGCACATGCTGATGTTGTATCTGCAAAGTAGGGTAAAATGTAGGGACATGCATTGCAGGATCCACAGCTGGAACATGAACCTGTAACCCCCTGCTCAAAGACACACTGGCTATGTGTACTGCACCACACTGTTGCCACAGAGGCAGTGCAGTCCCTGGGGCTACATTTGCTCTTTCTTAGACAGACCTTGTTTATTGCACTGCACATGGCACACTGGGGCAGGTCATGACCTTGGTCGCTGCAGGCAGGTGCCACCGCCACCTGCCATGCTGCCATGCCCATACACTGTCAGTTCTGGTTGTGTGCAGTCCCAGGCCATCCACTGTGCAGGTAGGCGGGTGCCTAGGTTCAGGGTCCAGAGTGCAGTGGCATACATAGACATCCACACATCCCCCCATCACCGCCTGCCACTGTTCTGTCACTTCCACATGGGGGTGAGATGGTGTGGGGTGTGCGGTGTGTGATTTGGCAACAATTGGCTAGGGTGGACCTGGTTGATTGATTGTGTTCTGCCGGCAGATTGTGGTCAGGCTGGGGCATTCAATGTGGGTCCGGTGTCTTCATTATGAACTACTGGGTCTTTACATATTTCACCCAATGTGTGGTCACACCCTATACTGCCTTACCAGGGGCTGTGATAATGGTTGTTCATTTTGCTGGGTTTACAGAGAGTTTGGGACTTATCCTGGGGAAAGTCCATAGACCCTTGCTAGAGTGGTCCCCAGATGTGCACTGCTTGCCCCATTACAGGCATTGTGCTTCCTGTGTGATGTTTGGGGTACCTGCTGGGTACATGTCCCCTGGATGGGACACGTACCCAGCAGGTACCCCAAACATCACACAGTGTACTGTGGTACACAGCGTACTGGACATATTGACCTTGCTCAGACACTGTCATGCTGATTTCCGGTTTCTGTGTTCCTATGTGCCACCTGGGCGACAGCCTAGTCCACCCTGTGCCCCAGTTGCCACCACTGCATGTCCTACCTTCAGCCCACTGTGCCCCATTTGCACCATCACCATAGTGGCCTTTCATATTTGGGCACTATGCTGTTGTTGCAAATGGAGCACTACTATCACTTATCTTGGGCTCCCTGCCTGTGCTGTACATTGCTGATACTGAAATTGTTTCTCTCTCCTGTAAATGTCCATTTACCATCAGGTTTTCACTCACGGTAATGTTCGGCCCTTCATGTCCCCGCGTTAGTGTAGCAGGAGGCTCTCCCCACCCACTCCCTGCCCATTGACCCCTTCTCTCCACCCTCTCTCCACCCTCTGAGGGAGTTAACACGGTGGGAGACATTACCATGTGTTAACGTTACATCTGGTAATGTTACCATGCGTTAACGTAGCCGCTGCTATGTTACTGCACCTTAGTAAACATACCCCTATGTGTCACAGAGTCATGGATCTCAGCAACCGACACAGTATTACTCAACCAACTAAAAATAGATGACTATAAGTTATTTAACTGCCCAAGATCCAACAAAAGAGGAGGAGGAGTACTAATCCTAGCCAAATCAAACCTAGATTTCCAAAGCATAAACAACATGAGCACAAGCGATATGGATATCAAAACTATATCAAACAAAGGTCTCTCAATATGTCTACTATACAGAGCTCCAACAGCCAGCACCAACAAACTAATCAACATACTTGAGATAGTTGCAAGAGCAATGCTCAGGACAAACACCTAATCCTATTAGGCGACTTCAACCTCAATGGCCTCTCCAGAAAACATACAAACACATTCCTGGAAGCTATGAATGCAGTAGATTACCAACAGATAGTAAATGAACTAACTCATGAGAAAGGAAACACACTAGATCTGATTTTTGCACCCAAGGACATACTATTGGATTCTAAATACTCAGCTCCTCAAATTTTTCCCATATCTTGGTCACACCACAATTTGATAAGCTTTACAGCACCTTACAGCTCCAATACTAACAATAAAAAATACATCCATACAACCAAGCGAAGATTCCAGAAGTTCGATAAGCAATCATTACTAGCTGAAACCACCCCTCAACTACATACTAGCACAAACAACATAGACTCACTGATTAGCAAGTGGAATGAGACCATAAACAAAGCAGCAGCTGCACCACCAACAAATCCAAGCAGAAGACACAAACAAAGTGCAACTTGGTTCACAAGGGAGCTAAGAAGTGTAAAAAGAGAATTAAGAAGATTAAGAATCGAGCGAAGATGGAGGAACTCCAAACAACCAGAAACCAGAGAGAACAAACTTAAGGAATACCGCACTATGGTCAACACAATAAAGAAGGAATATCATACAAAAATTATAATGACTTCATTAACCGCCCAAGAGAGCTGTTCAAGATCATTTGATCTCTAATTAGAGACCCCCAACCAAGAAAATACAAATACACAAACACTCTGCCCACAAACACTCACCAACTTCTTCCAAACCAAAACAGCACACAATACTATCACACTACAGACACTACAGATTGATAACTCCAGCAGTGAATAATGGAAAACATTTGACTCTACATAGACAGAAAATGAGTGGGGAAGTAGTCTAGAGGTTAGAGGACCTGCCACATACCCAGAAGATCAATTCGCACTGGCACTCTTTGTGACCTCAGGCAAGTCACTTTGCCCTCCATTACCTTAGAAGAAAAGGCCTGGTAATCTACCTCCAGTGATACATTGCCAAGAAAACCCAGAGGCAGCTGGTTCACTAGGAGTCAGCACTGATTTGATAGCACTAAAAGAGAAGAAAACATAGAACACATAATCGGCACTCTAAACACCACCACCTTGTCTCTAGACCCATGCACAGCTAGTTGTGTAAAAATGTCCAGAGTTGTTCTATCCCCATTCATCTTCAGAATAACACAACTCTCACTTGAACAAGGATACCTCCCAAAACGGACTAAAGGTGGCCTCTGTGTGCACAATCCTGAAAACTCCCGCCACTGAAAAAAGTAACCCAGCCACTTACAGACCTATATGTAGCTACCAAAAAGTAGTACAGCCGCTACAAGAACACATCAGTAATTTTGTCCTGCTTGCCCAGCATCAGCATGGTTTCAGGCCCCACCACGGGGTTGAGATTCTCCTAACCTCACTACTAGATTCAATCATGAAGGGCATAGAAAAACTCAACCAGGGATTTATACAGATTTTTCTCAGCCTAGCTGCAGCATTTGACTCCATCCCCCACATCCTATTACTAGCAAGAATATAAGCAATCAGAATTGGTGGCACCCCACTTAGCTGCTTTCAATCATACCTTGTAGACCATTGCCGACAAGTAAGAGTAAGATCACGCAGATCTGTACCGTATTATCAACATAGGGGTATTCCACAATGCTCTGTATTATCATCCTTACTCTTCAACATATTTATACAGCCCATATGCCCATCTTCCACAAACACAATATTCACGACAACATACAGCATATGCCAAAGATATAATGATGTATTCTCCCTACAATACCTCCAATCCAGACTTAAACAAACAACATGCTTCACTAATATTACACAATGGCTAAGAAAACACGGTCTGTAAATAAACCTAAAAAAAAAAGATGTTTTACACATATCTAGAAACAAAACATTTACACCTCCAAAAACAAGTAGAATCGACAATACAGAACTAGAAGTTCAAACAAGAGGTCAGATACCTAGGGATAATGCTTGATCAACAGCTTAGCTTCACCTCACATATCAGCAAAACCACCAGAGCTATATACAGCAAGATAAAATCCCTGCAGAACCTGCGACCTCTACTAGCAACATCTGACTTCCGCTCAGAATTTCAAACTCTCATTTTCCACACTTGGACTTCAGCAATAGCATCTACCAAGGACTTCCCAAATATGCACTACACCAACTGCAAATGGCCCAACACACGGTGGCCAGAATCACAATTGGAGCAGCAAAAAGTGATCACATTACACCAATACTCAGCTTCACTGGCTACCGCTAACTGGCTGAATCCAATACAAAACAACAATGAACATCTTCAAAATCACACACAACTAATCATCAATGTACCTAAAGTTACTCATCCAAAACGAAGAAAGCACCAGAGGCACATGTAAATGCAGAGAAAATATGCTATGCTTGCCACCTATCTAACAAAACTCAATCAAACAACACATAACAGAGTCTTTTCCTTGTATGCGTCTTTGCTCTGGAATGCCCCCCTCCCCCCCCCCCAATAACCTAAGGGAAATACAAGATCTGGCACAATTTCACAAGGAACTCAAGACTCACTTACTCAGAGAACATTTCAGGGACTGGACATATCAGGGACAGAGCTTCCAGAAACAAGGAAACAGGAACTCTCACTATTGCCCAGATAATTACCCCCTAGGAAATTTCAACAATAGACTTCCAGCTCTCATACAACATGACAGAGCTCCTGACCCCCCCCCCCCCCATGCAAATCTCTATGGATAAAGTTGAATAACTATGTTATATGTTAACTTCTACTGTATTTAGCCACATTATTTACTATGTTCTATGTAACACAGTTGAATGTTTGATGTAAACCGCTTTGATTCCCAGATAAAGCAGTATAGAAAAACAGCTAAATAAATAAATACTATAATACCACTTTGACACAGAGGTATGGGGGAACCCTGGTACAGGGTACACAAAGATATAACAACTGAAAAATATGGTGTATTTCCCACTCAGAATGAATGCACACGGCCCTGCTGCTAGGGTGGATAGGTGACATTATTTTCATATGAAAAGTAAGCACTGATCATAGGTTACATGTATTTATATTTGTTCTATTCTGAGGACATTGAGTTCAAGCAGGCTTTGAGTGGTCTCTTCAAATGTTCCCATGAGCCTCTTATAAATAAAAATGAGTACTGATCACTGAATAATCCGGTTTATATTGAATTGGTTTAATTAACCATGCCATCAAGTCATTTAATATCAGTAGGCATGATTTGCATAGCATGAGTGTGCAATAATGCTGTCACTATTTCGAGCATCCCATCTTTATTCATGTGCCTGCAAGCAATATGTTCATTCACTGAGTCAGTCACACTTTTGCATTTTCAATATGTATACACACAACAACGTCTGTTTCATGGTTAAAATATTATTCCTTTTTTTGTTTTGTGAGACATAAGGTAGTTCTCCATACAAACTCAGAGAGACACAAAACGTATATATGAATATGTACATGAAATATCATCTCAATGCATTATCGGGCTGTATACAGTTCTGCACTTTATTCTTTTCACATTTTTTCAACTCTTCATTGGGTTACACTCACAGTGATTGATTTTTGATCTCTTTAAACATCTGTCACTTTACTATTCCACTATGGACACCTTTCTAGAATAGCAGTGGAGGTCACTATTAACATTTATAACATTTCCATTCCATATTTAGTATAAGCAGACACAAGTTGCATTACATTTTTGTGCTACCATTCAGTTGTCATCTCGAGTGTTCCATATTATCTATGTGCCTGCGAGCTATATGCTTATTTGCTGTATTAGCCGCACTTTCACATTTTTAGTATGAATACTCACGAGATGGTTTGCTTTCTCAGTAAGAAAGTTATTCCCCTTAATGTTCCATGAGACATAAGATAGCCACCTATACAGATCTAGTGAGGTATAATATAAAAAATATAAAAATATATATATATGGGTATGTACATGGAACAATATTTTAATGCATTATGAAGTTGAATACACTTTATTATTTTTTTTAGTTTTTCACCCTTTCATTAGGGGAACATTTATATAGATTGCTTAACCGCGGTACGCCGGACTCAGTGCTCATCCCGTTATTACCCCTCCTTCCCAACCCCCCTTCCATTTCCTACCATACCCCCATCCCATTGTACAATAAACACACAACTGTTGGGAATTCAAAAACCGGTCACAGCTTTATTAAACATTTTAAGCACAATAACATTCCATTCAACTATTAACATCCATCTAGCGGATCCCTGCCTCACCAACCATGTTATTGGCAAGGTGGGCATCAACTCCGCAACTGCCGCGGACAGGCCCATGGCTAGCTTAACTACTGTCACCACCCCTCCTGGTGGCCGGTGGCTGCAGGGGCAGGTTGTGCATTTAAATCAATTGTAGAAGTAAAAGACTCTTTTGGGCCAGATGCACCTTGGTCCTTGTAGTCCTTTCTCCTTATAGAAATGAGTTGTGGATGCCAAGTAGAGGGTAATCAAAAAGCTTTTATTTCCCTTTTAGCACTGAGGTTCGCTAAGTAACAAAAGTAAAGTTTTCCTTATTTTCAGGTTTGTGCCAAAGTGTTATTAAACAAGTAAAACTGTTACAGGCTTCACAGTTCCTTGTAGAATATAAAGGGTTTTCTAAACTTCGGAGTGAAACAAATAAACCAGCTCTCCTTTAGCTCAATGTAAGCAAAATCATTGTTAGTGCATGTTCTGGTAAACTATTGCTCTGGGAGTGACTCAACGCTTCCCACAACACAAATAGAGCAGTCCATTAATTCCTCCTGTGACAATGCTTCTAAATCCCCAAGCTCCACTTGCATGGGTTCCAGCTCACCTGTGCTTTCTCCTGTATTTGAGCTCTCCCCAGCTGCTATAGTGTGCAAATTAGTATTTCCTTCACCTGTCCTCCAGCTGGGCTGTTCAAGGTTTTTCAAGTAGGAAGCATGGCTTGTTCTTAAGCTTCTATGTCGTGGCTTCCAGAACTCCTGCCTTCTTTCATTCCTCTCAGAATGGTTATCTGATTCAAAAGCCCTTCTAGGAGCTAAGTCTCTTTTTAGAATTAAAGTACCATTGTACCTTGGCTTCCTGCGGTCGGTGCTGCTGGTATTTTCCTTACCAGGTAGCCTTCCTTGGATACGGTCTCCTTTACAGACTGTTTCTGTGAGTCTCCTGGGCACTGCTTGTCGTCCCTGAAGCTTGGGACGGCCAGGTAACGAATCCAGGCCTCTCTGCTTCTCAGTATGGGGGATTCCACTGTCAGGATCTTTCCTTCCAGTACCTTTAAGTTCCTTTCTCAATCCTTCTGGTGAGCTTAGGCCTCCCTCTAGGCATGGAGTCTCTCTCCCTTGGATCCTGGCTTCTCCTGGAGTCTCTCTCCCTTGGATCCTGGCTTTTTCTCCTCTTTCTCCCCCTGCTAGTCTGGCTGCAGCTCTCTGCTTATAAAGCCGTTCTCTTCTTGAGTTTCCTGGCCTGCTCTTCAGGTGCATTTGATTAGTCCCTGCATAATCAGTACTTGGGTGTGTTCGCTCAGCCTCTGCAGGTTCGTGCCTGCTCCCTCTAGCTGTGTTGCTATGCAATTGCAGCTCCTGCAAGTCAGCTGCTTTGTGAAAGACAGCGTTTTTTTCCAAATTCACAGCTTCACTAGCTTCAGCCCTATCACACTACCCACCCCTTTCTTCTGGCTTCGCTATATGATTAGCAGAAGCCCAACAGGGGCTGTCCGGGTGGGGGCCCCACATCCCCACCCAAGTATCGCCTCCGGCTCCGGACACCGGACACCTCCGGGATCCCGCCGCCCCCCCCCCCCCCAGCTGCAACAACCTGAATTTAACCCCAACCTGAACTCCACGAAAGGGGGGAGGGTGGGGCGCCAACAACAATCCAGCTCCCCAGACCATCTGCCATCAACTGCCGACACCCGCCATGCCTCCGGACGTCCTTCCTTCCAACCTCCCCTTGCTTGCGTCTCATTGGCTCCCGTGGCATTCCTTTATGCCGCGGGGCCAATCCATTAAAAAAATGCCATGCCGCCGCTCCCAGCATGTGCGTGACACCCATCCCTCCCCCTGCCGCCCTTCCTTCGGGCTAGGGACCCACACCAGACGCTCCCCGGTTACCGCGGCCAGCGGGAACCTTGCCCCATGGCCTTCTTTTAACCGCGGTATGCCAGACTCGGTGCTCATCCCCTTATTACCCCTCCTTCCCAACCCCCTTCCATTTCCTACCATACCCCCATTCCATTATACAATAAACACACAACTGTTGGGAATTCAAAAACCGGCCGCAGTTTTATTAAACATTTTAAGCATAATAACATTCCATTCAACCATAAACATCCATCTAGTGAGATCCCTGCCTCACCAGCCATGCTATTAGCAAGGTGGGCATCATAGAAACATAGAAACATAGAAACATGATGACAGAAAAAGACCACAAGGCCCATCTAGTCTGTCCTTCCATAACAACAACTACAACAGTCCACTTTCTACCTTTAGAGATCCTCTGTGTTGGTCCCATGCTTTTTTGAATTCAGTTACTGTCCTCATCTCTACCACCTCCAATGGGAGACTATTCCACGGATCCACTACTCTTTCCGTAAAGAAATATTTCCGCATATCACTCCTGAATCTATCTCCCTTCACCCTCATCCCATGTCCCCTCATAGCAGAACTTGCTTTCAATTGAAAGAGGCTCTCTCCCTGAACATTTATGCCACGGAGGTATTTAAACATCTCAATCATATCACCTCTATCCCGCCTTTCCTCTAAGGTGTACATATTAAGATCCTTAAGTCTGTCCTCATATGCTTTATAATGAAGCCCATTAATCATTTTAGTAGCAACCCTCTGCACCGACTCCATCCTGTTCACATCCTTTTGAAGGTGCGGTCTCCAGAATTGCACACCATACTCCAAATGAGGTCGCACCAAAGACTTATACAGAGGTATTATCACCTCCTTTTTTCTGCTAGCCATTCCTCTCCGTATGCACCCAAGCATCCTTCTAGCTTTTGCCGTCGCCTTTTCTACCTGTTTAGCTACTTTAAGATCATCAGACACAACCACGCCTAGGTCCCGCTCTTCTTTAGTGGACAAAAGTACTTCACCTCCTATACTGTATTGCTCCCTTGGATTGCTGCAGCCCAAATGCATGACCTTACATTTTTTAACATTAAATCCCAGCTGCCAAATTCTAGACCATTCTTCAAGCTTAGCTAGATCCCTCCTCATGTTATCTACACCTTCCTGGGTGTCTACTCTATTGCCTCCAGTACCTCCCTATCCTGTCACCTCGGATATTGACAAAGCCACGGCCTCAAAGCTTCGATCCTTATAGGCGTCGAAGGCAGGCTAAAGGCATGATTACTGCTTAGGGGCCTGGATCCCAGCTGAGAGTGGGCCTTTTTTAATGCATTTGATGGCCGCGTGACTTCCGCTACAGAGCGAATGCACGTGGCGAAACTTACAATCGGGGAATGGGCAAGATGACTTGTTGAATCTCCAGCAAACATCTCCTGCTCCACTTGCCCCTGATCTCTGTTGTGGCCCAACCCCGCCTGTACGAAAGGAACGACCCCCCCCCCCCCGTGGCATTCATTACCCCACCATTTGGCCCCATTGCCCCCCCCCCCCCCGATCCAGCCCTGACCGACATCTGAGTCAACCATAAATTAATGTCCTGGGTACCCCAAGACAAAAATTTGTTCTCCTCCATCTTATCTCTGAACTTCTCGTCATTGTTTAGCCAAGCCCTACCCTCATGTGTCTGTGCTGCCTCCAATATGGAGTTGGCATATCCCAGCAGCATTCCATACTGTTCGGGGTGCTTATGCCCCCAGACACTGGCTAATCTCAAAAAGGCCCTTGCCCAATTTAACACATTCCTTGACACCTTTTTAATCCTTCCTGCCTTCTCATCCTCTTTCCTCTTTTTTTTTACTCTTCCTGGACCGCCTAATACCCTCCAGTAAATGGAATATGTCAATATAAAGTCTCTTCCTTATCTTACGTCACAGCTTTTTTGGCACTCCCTCCCATAACTCTGAAAAAGATGCCATGGAAGGGATTGACCCGCCCAACTGAGCACCTAACGTAATGCCACTGCCCCTAGGCCGCTCAACACTATCCGCTCCCAAAGATGCGGTGGACGTGTCTGTTGAAGATGATGTGGATGAACCTGACCTGTTATGCCGCCTACTAGAATGCTTTCGCTTCTTGCGCGCCTTCCTACACATGCCCACATGTGCACCCCTCTGCCCAGCCTCTCCTACCTCCGATGTTGGTTACTCACCTGCTGTCTCCCTTCTTGGACTCAGCAGAACTGTAAACGTCAAATGATCAATCTCCGCTTCAGCAGGCTGCTGCACTCCCTCCACACGCATTCGAGCCTCCTCTGTTCTCCAGCCTCTGTCTGCCTCTCCTGCTTCCATGTTCCTGACACCAAGTGAGCCACTCCCTCCTTGCCCTCCAATATTCTGTCCTGCCGAAGCTGCCTGGGGAGGAAGATAACAGAACACAGGGGGCGGGGCAAGCGGAGGCCAAGTAGGTTGCCACGTCCCTACCCAGTCCGCACGTGATGAACCTTGACCCCCCCTCCCTCCAATGATCCCAAGCCTCAGGCCCATATCTTGCATAATAACCTCCTTGTGTGGCCGGCCCACCCACCATACCCCTCACACTGAGACCCTCCATCCCCGTCTCTGCAACCCCATACCTCCCCCTCACCCCCTCTTCCCCTGAGGGCAAAATCCTATCTGCATGTAGTTCTACACATACACTACCCCTGGGATTTAAATTTGCTCCCTGGTCGCTGCTCCCCCCCCCCTTCCCGGTCAGACATGCCCTGAAACCCCTCCTGTAGCAAACCCGCCTGGACTCCACCACTTTGTACATGTCTTACACTGGGCCATCCCCGTTGCCCTGTAGCCCGAGGGCCCTGGGCCCTAGCAATGCCCCTCCCATGCCTGGGTAACTCCGGGTGATCCCCCAGCTCATTACAAGACCCTGCACCTCATCTAGTACTCCATTTATTGTACCGCCGCCTGGCATCCTTTGTACCACCCCCTACCCCTGGCATTACTCCCCAACCACCCTACCTGATGGAGTCCTTTTCCCTTGCTGCCCCACCCTAGCCTCAGACCTCCCAACCCCCCTGACCGACTCCCTCTTCCCCTCCGAGAAGGCATCGCTAGCGAGACGAGCCTGTCTCTTTCTTATTTTTTTGTATTAATTCCCACTTTCTTGACCAATTCCGACTTGCCTCTTTGCCCTGCAGAGACTTAGGAGCAGTCACATGCGCGCCAGCCACTTTCTTCGCTGCTCCGAGTCACTCTGCTCTTTCTCGCCATCCCTCACAGTCTGCCCCTTGACTCCTCCATCTTCAAACGGCTGGAAAATTTTCTGCCTGAAAACCTGCTGCCCACCTAATGGAAGCGCCAACAGCGATCCAGCTCCCCGGGCCTTCCGCCGCCAACTGCCGACACCCGCCACGCCTCCGGACTTCCTTCCTCGCACCCTCTCCTTGCTTGCATCTCATTGGCTCCCATGGCGTTCCTTCATGCTGCGGGGCCAATCCATTTAAAAAATGCTGCACTGCCTCTCCTAGCGTGCGTGTGACACCCATCCCTCCCCGCGCTGCCCTTCCTTCGGGCTGGGGACCCGTACCGGCCGCTCCCCAGTTACCGTGGCCAGCGGGGACCTTGCCCTGTGACCTTCTTTTTATCACGTAGGATTCATTCCTATCCTTTCTATTACCCAATAGATTTCATTTATGCACTGGTGATTTTTTGATTCTTCAAATATCTGTGGTCCGCTATGAACATGTTTTTATAACATCAGCGGTGGTCTCCCTTATAATTCATGGCTTTTCTAATTCAACATTGACCATTACATCTATTATACTTTATATTTTGTTTTTGTTTTTATTTATCTATTATTTTTACCATAATTTTATTCTGTATTTAATGTTATGTAATTTTCTTTTTAAACAACTGCATATGTCTTTACTGTCCAAAACTGCTTAAGATTTTATTGTCCTGCAATTCATTAGTAAATTATTTGTGATTTTTTTTCCCTACTCTCCTGCAGCACTCATGGTTTCATTAATTTGTATTTGAGTGCTATATGCAATACATTTTGAACCTCATTCCTTATTACAGCTGGCTATGAGGTCATCTGTCCTATTTCCTGTCCTATATTAAAGCATCAAATAGTTATTTATTTATTTACTTACGTATGATACTATTTGCTTTTTATCTCTTTTATCCTTTTTAATTTCTTCTCTTATTTTGATCTTAAATGATGCTATTAGTTTTAATTTTTAATTTTTCACTTTCATTATTATATTTTTAATTCTCATTGTATTTTTATTGTTTATTATTATTTCTTTATGCTTTCTGAATGGTATAAATTTTTTTTGTCTTGTGTACATTGTTCTCTTTGATATTCCCCCTGATGAAGGCTCAGCTGAAACGCAGCCATGTTGGGGTTCTAATAAAGGACAGTTTGCTTCATTTCTCGCCTCCATGTGCTGCTTGGTTTTAGCAAGAACATGCATGGGTTTTCTTGTGGACTACACTTCTTCATAACATCAGATATGTAGCTTGCCGAGCACTATAGGCCTACTGCATGCCTCATGGGTCCACCACATTTGTCACATGTGGTGACTGAGAGCAACAAAAGTATCTTAGCACATACTGTACATAGCTCAGAGATATGTATGCACAGAGGTCCACACAGTAAGTGCTGTCATTCTGAGTGCATGCCCTCCACATGGCTCACACATAGGCTGCTTGGTCAGATGCAGCACAATCATGGTGGTAAATGTGACCCCAGGGGCTGTTGTGATGTTGTGGAGCAGGTGTGGTCTGTCTGAAACCTATGTGAACACTGCACTGAGTGATGTTGAGGGCCATTACAATGGTTGAAAGGATGAGGCAGAATTGCAAGCAATGACAACACCCACTGGAGGGCAAATGCATATGGTGCACTCAATGACATCAGCTTACAGAAGCACACATCTCATGAAGTGGACTGTTATACACTGACCATACCTGGCCACCCAGCAAACCGTGAAAGATCAATCAACATGTGAGGGGACCTACCACTCACACAGTATTTTGGGGGACATATGTGCAGCTCATAGAGGAGCATATATGTGGTGATGTTTGGGACCCATGGAGTATTCATGCACAGTAGCCAGTGTGTGTGTGTGTGTGTGTGTGTGTGTGTGTGCGTGTCTGCTCTGTCCATCTCCTGCAAATATGATGTTCCACCCATGTTATGGGCCACTATCCCTCTCTTCACAGCCAAAGAAGCTGAGGAACAGGGGCAAGGAGATACAGACAGGCAGATGCCCCTAGCAGCTGCAGGAACAGCACCGGGTCTCATATCCAGGCCCTGCCCCAGCACAACCACAACCAGCACAGCTGCCACATCTGCCACAACCAGCACCTCTGAGAGGCAGGGGAAAGGTGATACCCTGGAGGAGGCCCCAGAGTCTGCAGGGGATGAGGCCAAGGAGGCTGAGTGAGAGGAGGAGAACAGTGAGGAGGAGTAGGAGGAGGCTAAGATGAAGGAAGAGGAAGAGATGGTAGTGGCAGAGAAGGAGTTGGGGCAAGTGTACCATGACAGTCAAAGGGATGGAGACCTGAATATGGTGGAAGAGGAATATGGCAAGGGGTGGGGGGGTCCAAGCCCCAATAGAGCCACCAGGTGTGACAGGGACAAGGGAGCCAGTAATGGCCATCAAAGAGGAGGTCCTAGAGGAGCACGGGGTGTCTGCAGTGCCTCCTGCTCCCCAACTGAGCTCCACTCCCCCACTGTGGCATCCTTCACCCTCAGGGGTAGTAACAGGTGCAGTCAGAGGCACTGCAGACACCCAGGTCCCCCAGCCTTAGAAGGAGGCTAACATGGCCTATGCAGACCCAGGCCTAGCTTCCTCAGCAGCCCCCATTCCAGAGCATGTTGCCATCATGACTACTGTGGCAGAGGAACTGCGCCTCCTGAGGGAGACAGTGGTGGAGTCTGCAGATGCCATCTGCACCGGCCTACAAGCCATTGCACAGGCCTTACAGAGCTTCAGGGAGGGTCCCCTTGACACATAGAGGCATGGGTGTGGGAGATGGGGTGACATGTGGGGAACATTTGCTGAGGGTGTGCTGTAAAGGTAATGGGGGAGAAGTATTGAGATGTGTTTACTTGTGTTTCCCTGTTTCTGTGCTGTGATACTCCAAATAAAAGCCCTATGTTTGTACTTCATGGTGCTATCATTGTTGCCAGCAGTATAGGTGAGTGTCTGCCACATAGGTATGGTGATTTTGTGTTGCTCTGTACAGGTCATGGCATGTGTGGGGTGCTGGGTAGCTGTTGAGGCCTGGGTCTGCACACATATTATGCTACAAGCACAGGCCAAGGTGGTGTACAAGCTATCACTCACATGGTAGAAATGCTGGAGGAGGAAAAGTGTTGTAGCCAGGTGAGGTGCGCTTATTGCTTTTTCCATGGGTATGTGCTACCACATGGCACATGCAGCACAGCCACCGATGGGTAACATGAGTGGCAAGACTGACCATACTGATGATGATTGCTAATAGTGTGGCAGAGTGTGCCTCTTATCCAGGGAACAGGCCCCCTTGTCACCTCTGCTGAGTACCAGTCCCATTGGGCTTTGAAAGGCTATGCATGTTGAACCATGGGGATGGCAAGCAGCACTTACAATGACATTGAGAGATCCTCTGGGTGTCTTGGGTGTGAGAGTATGGCCTCTGTGTCAGGAGGCTATGATTTTCTCACCTCCATGGCAGTATGCTAAGTCAGGCCTGGGACTGTGGATACCATAGGTATTCTCAAATTGTATAGAAACTGTACACAGTGCCTGATCACAAGCATGGCAAACTGTGTGTTTTCTGAGGGTTGCATTGTCTGGAGGCAGTAAGGGCAAGCCATTCACAGCAACAGTGCTGATTCTGCAAGCCATAAGGGGTCAAGGGTGTGTTGTCCGCCTAAGGGGCCAACACCGAATAACAACTCCATGCCCATACCAGCAGGACCGGCCTGTCCACTAGGCAGAATAGGCTTCCATCTAGGGTGGCAGGCTTCTGTGGATGGCAGGCTATGTGCTTTGGCACACATGGCCTGCTGTCTCACCATGCACCCAGCTGTGCCACCCTCCCCTTGTGCTGAACCATGATTCTGCCCTCCCACTACCGCTGATTCTGGCAGTGGGCGGCTAGGCTAGGTTGCAGAAGCATGGCCTGTCACTGCCAGTGAGCTGCCCACTGCCAGAATCAGTGGTGGGGGGGGGGGGGGAGGCACAGCTTAGCAGAGGGGGGAGAGAGGCATGTCTCAGCATGGGAGGAGGATGGCTCAGTGAACAGGCGGGCAGCACAGTGCACAGGGGGGCAGCATGGGAGGCAGCACAGCCAGAGCTTCTGCCTAGCGTGGCAGAGCCTGCATACCAGACTGTACCTAGTCTACAGGCCCTATGGCATTTTTGCATGGCCTACCCGCTGAACCCACCTCCTATCCAACCTCATACAGCACTGCAATGTACAACTATGGTGTACTGTGCTGAGAGTGCACATAGCAATCACCCTCCCTGTTCCATCATCCCAGGTTTGAGTTCTAGCCATATACTACTTTGCCTCTATCAGCAGTCACATATCTCATCAGCCATAGATATGTTCCCCTGACAATTTTGGCCCACTAGCCAGTGTACACCCACCCATACCATGTAGCGGAGCATGGTGTAGCTGCCACGTGCATGGACCATTCCACAGCAATGTATACTGTAACCCTGTAGTGGCTGTAGTTACAGGCCTTTAGCATGCCACAGACCAATCCAATTGGCCGGTTTAGCCAATCACCGCATAGCAAGCATGATATCCCATTTACCTGGGTACCCTTGCTAGCTGTGTGGCAAGCGTGATATCCTATTTACCCAGCTACATTTGCTAAATGCACGCTGAGGCTGATTTTCCATTTACCCATTTTTCCAAAAAACACATAAAAGGGTGTGTATTTAACTTACCTACATATTGTCGCTAACAAAGCAAAATGCCAAATATTGCTGGTTATCATCTTGCACAGATATGGTGGCTTCTGGTGCCATCCATTTGTACCAATATTTGAAATTCCTTCATGGGAATCTTACACAAGTTTCTCTTATCCTTTTGGATGGGACGTGGCCCGATGAGGTGGGATAACCATGTATTTTAAATCCTTATGTGGGTAGCCTTCTGTCTCTATCGCGGTTAGCCCTTGGGATGTAACAGGCAGCACAGATCCATGGAGCGCACTCCTAATGCAAAATTCATGCTCTCAGAGGCCTCCATGGCTATGAACTTAATCATTAAGGAGCATGTCATCCTGTTTGCCTCTGAGAATGCCAGCACTCAACAACATGGCTTGAAGGAGATTGCGCATAAGGTCAATGTGGTGCACCATCACAATCACGATATGGAGGACCTCAAGAAAAAGTGGTGGATTGTATGGCCAAGTGCCAAAGAGAAGAGGGCCTACTCACTCTTATAAAACTCCTTAGTACACCCACTATACTACTCAGTGAAAAATATAAAGGGTTTCAATGAATCATAAACCAAAAAGAGGGATCAAGGTTTTCCTCAATACAAAGTACCAATGCAGTTAACAAAAAATACACATTTTAAACCTCATTCTGGGAGACCATATCAGAGGAAATAATAAAGGGAGCTTCAGCACAGGGTATGCGGCTCATATGCAGCTATTATATGCCAACTTAAGGCCTGCAAAACCCCTGACATATCATTCATAGGCTTCCCAAGCTGTCTTTGACATTTTTTAAAAGCATTTAAAATCAGAGAAACACTTAGCTCAAACTCCTCATCTTGTGAATCTCCACAGAATTACATGCTGCTGAATATAAAGTCGACTCGAGTTTTGCCCAGTCTTTCTGAAGGCTGCATTGGGGCAAACTCAAACAGAATGGACAAAGGTTTGTCTCAGATAAAAATCAAAGTCTCACTAATGGTTATATATGGAACGGCACTGGCGTCAAGCAAACCTTCACCAGTCACTGTCATCCAATCCAAGGACTCATTTAAGTCCACGGGGTGAATAGAGTTCAAATTAAAGATCCACTTCTGCTCCAGACGTGTTAAATGCAATAATGTATCTGTGCCTCTAATATTATCAATGCAATCTATTACAAACCATCACAACTGTTGCCACTGATGTTGAAAAGCCAAACAGTGTTGAACAATGGATGCTGAAATCGCTTGTGTAAACAAATGGAGTGGAGGAGTGGCCTAGTGGTTGGGGCAAGGTACTTCAGGCTGGAAGGTCAGGGGTTCAAATCCCCCTAGAGGACAGCAACCTTGGGCTGGAAGGACTGGGGTTTCTAGTCCTACAGGTGCTCCTTGTGGTCTTGGGCAAGCCACATAACCCTCCATAGCCCATGTTCCCTGTAAAATAGTTCTCTCCAAGTTATAGTGCCCTGTTCAATGTAATTTCAGTTTGTTCAATGTAAACCACACTGATGCAGAATAGCACAATATATAAGAGAATGTAAATAAAAAAAATAAATAAATGAGACTTGTATTCAGCAAGGTGCTTCTTTATCTTCTGACACATCTAGTAGCCATTAAGCCCCCTTGAAGAACATATGCTGCAGTTTATGGATGACATTGTTTTCACAGCATTTGCTCTGCTTCTGCCACACGGAAGGGTGAGTAGCTCCTGCTCCCAGGCTGATGTGTGACAGGCTAGATTGTTCTGATATGTGGCACAGGTTGCTGTTTTGTCATCCCTACTGCTGTTGAATGACTGACATTCTGTTCCCATCACCATCGTCCTTCTCCCTCTCCTCAGGCCCCAGCATGCTGTCCTCTGTACCCTTTCATGCCCCTTCTAGATTGTGGTCTAGACATAGTGCTGCTATAGACACCCCTGTCTATTCCCCTCCCCCACAAAATTTCATTGGCAGAGACAATGTGTGTGTACCATTTGTGGGGTATGGGTGTGCTATATTGTAGCATGCATGATGAAACTGTATATTGTAGATACACCACTCCCGTCCCTTGTCCGATGATGACATTTCCTCCAGCTGTGTCTGTGACTCTGTGCATCTGGAAGCACATCATATTCATGGCGTTGTAGTTGTGACAGTTTCTGAATGCCCTATGGTCCTCTCCTGGTGCACTCAGTGCAACATGGTTGCAGTCAATGATGCTAATGACAGATGTGAAGACAGTTATATCATACAATGCATGCATCACCTCCTGTCTTTGCTCAGGCATGATAGGGCAGGTGATGTAGGTTTGCATCCTTCTCACCAAGGTAGTAGTGAAAGCAATAGTACAGTGACATGTTGCAGACTGGGTAATGCCTGTAGTGGTACCCACAACATGCTGGAAGCTTCCTGTGACCAGGAAACCCAATGTAGTGCTCATCTTCAGATCCATTGGCAGTACGTGGCTTCAGATGGTGGCTGGCTCCAAATCCCTGCACAGCATCACACACAGCTCTGTTACTGTCCAGCCATTAGCAGTGGTACACCTCCTCCTCCAACAGTTGCAGATATGTCACCCTTTGGTCTGTAGATTTTTGGGGTACGGTATGTGTGCCTTTGGTACTGGGTCACTGGCTGCTGCTGTTCTTGCACATTGTGCTTCCGCTTCTGTCCCCTGGTGTGTCGGTGGCTTCTCCACCTCCATTGCAGTCTGCAGGCTCCACATTATGCAGGCAGTTCCTCTCCATGGGTACTGCAACTGCCAGAGTTTGCCGATGCTCTGTTTGATGTATCAAATGCATCCAAAATCCAGGTCTAATGTTACATGGTTTATGACATTTTGGGCCACTGCACTGTGCCAATGAATATCCCCACAAAACAGGTATGTCGAGGCCATGCCTCCTTTACAGCCCATTATACCTCCATGGATATCCAGTTATAGCAGAGCATGCTGCCCAGAAATTTGACCCTGGCCAGTTTGGTGAAGATTACACATACCTGGATATGTGCCACATAAGGAGTGCTATTGGGAAATTAATCTTGGTTACTTGGTTACCAAGCCAGTGCTGTAACCACTAGTCTACTTCTCCAGTCCTAGGCTATGAATGTATGGCCTTAAAAATAGCTAATTGTAATAATTTTGGAATCTTGCTATTTAATTGCCCTCCAGGTATAGTTAACCTACTAGGGATAAGATGATTGATTGTATTTTAACTATGTGATTGCAATTTGAAGAACTCTTGGAGACATGTTTACTAAGCTTGGTTAATGGTTAGCATGGCCTATTTGTAACTAGGTCTCATGTTATTCAATGGAACCTTGCTACAAATATCTTGTACTAATCATTAGCTTAGTTGAGTAAGCATCCCCCTTGATATTGGAGGATTTTAATGCTCATCTAGATGATTACTTTTTTTTATTAATGTCTTCTTATGAAATTACAGGTTTAAAACAATTGATTGATAAATCTACTCATTGAGAAGGTCCTCTTTTAGACCTGTTTTTTGCTTCAACCTCTCTATTTACAAGATTGGAATTTTTAGCTAAAAGATAACAGACTAGTACCATGGTCTGGTCATCATCTTGTAGCCTTCGAATGGGAAGGATAGGTGGCAACAGAGCCAGGGATTATTTTTTTTCTTCAGTGGAAGAAAATAAATGTAGACCAGGAGGAAGTGATGTCGCTTTAGCAAATGGTCGACTGAGCTGATGACTCTGTCGAGCAACCCACAAAAAACATTTAATTTTCTGAACCCTCCAAGATAAAAACAGCAATGGAATTAGGAAAAAGCATGGAGAAGAGTGAAGTGCAGAGTGGGCGAAATCTGAGAAGGAAAACTTCCGATCTTACAGAGTTTGCCTACGCGCCGACCAGAGGAAACGTGAATGGAGGAGGTGAGATAGCACAGAAAGATGGGAAGCAAGCCAAATTAATCAAGGCAGGGGGCAGTGAAGAGCAATATGAGGAGGAGGTTGTGACCCTGCCAACAAAAACTGAAATGCGTGAGTGGTTTCAGACCTTAAAAAGGAGCTGAGGGAGGTAAAATCAGAAATACATGGATTGGTTAAAGAGCTCTGTATGGAGGTTGCAGAATTGGGCCTTAGAGTGCAGGACTGTGAGGAACAGGCAGATGGAACGCAGGAGGATCTTGATGGCCTGCAGAGGATCATGCAGATCAGATATGAAAAGGACGCATTAGCACTAAATGTTAAAGACATTGAAAACTGCACAAGGCGCTCAAATCTTCAGCTGAGGGGGGTTCCTGAACACAGATTATAGGGACACCATTAGTGTTGCACAATAAATATGTATGCAGATTCTACAAGTGGAGGAAGGTAGGAGCGAGAGGCCAGAGATAAAAATGAAAGGAAGCTTGCCTGTACAGGGCTGTGTATACTGTGAGAGAGAGCGCATCCAGCGTTTGGGCCACCAAATCTACAGCGACCACAGGATATCATCTTATGTCTACACAAATATGCAGTAAAGGAGACAATCATGGACAAAATGAGATCCCTGAAACAAATGCATTGGAAAGACTGTAAGATCATGATTTACAATAATCTCTCATCAGCGACCATGGCAAGGAGGAGAGAATTTTGTCCCATTACACTGAGACTGCAACAAAGGCAATATTGATACAGGTGGCTACACCCAGCAGAAATAGCCTTTATGATGAATAAGACTACAAAACAAGCACAAACCCCATCTGAAGTGGTACTGGCGGGAAATGGGGATTACAGATGTGGAGGCAATGGACAAAGAAACAAAAGTTGCCTCCCCCCCAAGAGACTTTGGTGGCAGACAGTCCCTACTAAAGAGAGTAACTTTAACTTACTGTTGTCAGTAATTTTACCTAGAAGTACTGTTGTCAGTAATTCACTTCATATTTCTGTTGCTAGTATTTCACAGACTCTTTACTGCTACCAATATCCTGTCCTGATCTATTGTTAATATCTTACTTTGATTTTACTGTTGTCAGTAACTCACTGTGGATTTAGTATAGATAGTGAAGTACTTTGGTTTTACTGTTGTCAGTATTGTACATTGGATTTACTGTCGTCAGTAATTATCTGGCCTTACTGCTGACAGTAACTCACTTTGAATAACAACTTTCAATACTGCCACATAACTCTTATCAGAATTCACCACTGCTGACATACAACTATATTATCACGACCCTACCCAATAGTCCTTGAGCCAAATACAGAAAATGCTTCACCCTAACAACATGCTCTCGCGAATATCATACACCTGTATATTATTAGCAATAATAATAATTGATCTATCCTCATGTTTAAACTATAAAAATCACATGACTATACCTATAATACACACACATAATCGAAATGACTGCCATATGAGATACTCTCATGAATTCCACCCAAAAATTAATTATCATAGGCTAATACACATACAACAAACAAATACACTACAAAAGGACAAGAAAACCTGCTCTATCTGCTCATCCTCCCTATCATGCATCCTAATTAATGCACGATCAATGAAAAATAAATTACCCATATTTAATGACCTGATAACTGACTTAAAACCCGACATCTTATGTGTCACAGAGACATGGCTTTCTGAAACAGATACAGTCTATCTAAATCAACTTGATAAAGAGAACTACGACACATTCTACAAACATAGATCCAACAAAAAAGGTGGTGGAGTTCTAATGATGACTAAAAAAACATTAAACGCCAAGCCAATCCATTCAAATTTCAATAATAACATGGACACATTATTAATAAAAATCGGCCTCATAAAAATTTGCTTAATTTATAGACCACCAGACAATAAAACAGATGGCCTGGATTCTCTTATTGAACTCCTCAGCTCATCTACTGATCAAAATCCTGTAATCATGCTAGGCGACTTTAACCTTCCATCCCTACCAACACTAGACTCTAAACTATTCCTAGACACCATAGCAGACATACAGTACCATCAAATAATTAAAACAGCAACACATATCAAAGGAGGAACATTAGATTTGGTTCTTCTTCCTGAGATACTCTTCAAATTATTTAACTCAAATTCCATAGAATGCACTGAGACACCTTGGTCTGATCATTCTATCATCAAAATAAATCTCACATATCCCATCCCTAGCACCAATAATTACACAAGAAGTACCCCCACTTCAAAATTCAAAAAATTTAATGAAACAGACTTCCTTGACTCCACAATCCCCTACTTCTTATCAACAACAAATTTGGATGACGCTGTTAACAACTGGAACGATACTATTAATAATGCAGCTAAAAATAACCAACCAAATAAAAAAACCATATACTCTAAAACAAATAATTCACCTTGGTTTAACAGCACTCTAAGACTAATGAAAAAAGAACTAAGAAAACTTGAAACGAAATGGAGGAAATCCAAGTTGTCTGTACACAAGGAAATATACAATAACTATCTAACAAAATATAAGGAAACAATAGACAGCACGAAGAAAAATTATTACGCAGCAACCTTAGCAAAATCATACAATAGACCTAGAGAGCTATTTTCCATAGTCAGAAAATTAACCAACAATGAGCAAACTTCTAACAATGAAATCACAGACATCTCAGTTCAAACCCTAGCTAATCACTATCAAAACAAAACAAAGAAACCCACCATGCCCTTAGAAAATATCAACATCTCTTATCAACCTGTAGATAAATGGTTAGAATTTTACCCCATTTCAAAAGTGTCATTAAAAACAATCATCTCCGGCCTAAATACCACAACTTCGTATTTAGATCCATGCCCTGTATCATGGATAAAAAACACACTACCAACTCTACTATCCTTTATTCTCCCAATAGTAAATCTTTCACTTACCCAAGGATACCTTCCATCCCCGCTCAAACATGCACAAATACGTCCAATTTTAAAGAACTGCAAACTTGATAAAACATCCCCTACATCATATAGGCCCATCTCTAGCATACCATTCTTGGCCAAAATAATTGAAAAGGTAGTGCAACTACAGACACAGGAATTTATAGACTTATCTTATCCACTAGATGATCAACAATATGGATTCCGGCCCCGCCATGGAGTAGAAACACTTCTAACAGTATTAATAGATACACTCCTAAAAGGAATTGACAATCATAAACAGGCGTTCATCTTACTTTTCATTGACATATCAGCAGCTTTTGATAGCGTGCATCACTCAATTTTGCTCAACAACCTACGACAGATAGGCATAAACTCTACCGTACATAAATGGTTCACCTCATATTTAAATAACAGAACACAAAATGTAAGAACAGGTAATCAAACATCCAACACATACAAACAAGAAATAGGTTTACCACAAGGTTCAGCGCTTTCAGCCCTACTCTTCAATATCTATATAAAACCGGTCTGCAACATCTTTAAAAAATTCGGAATACAATATCACCTTTATGCGGATGATATTATGATGTACATACCTTTTACGATTCCTAACCTACCGACTCAACTTCTATCAGACTGCTACAATGAAATTACATACTGGCTAAAAACCCAAAACCTCCATATAAACCATGCTAAAACCGAAGTCTTGATCGTAACAAAAAACCAAACATTTACTCCCCCAACCCATATAACACTACAAAACCAAGAAATTAAAATAAAAAATGAAATAAGATATCTAGGAGTCATTTTAGATACACACCTTACTATGGAAACCCACATTAGAAATACCTTAAAGAAAATCTACTTCAAACTTAAAATCCTCAAACAATTGCGCCCCCTGGTATTTATGCAAGATTTCATCAATATAACACAGGCTACCATTACTCCCCACTTCGATTTCGCTAACTTAATACTTATAGGCATTCCAAAACAAAATATCAAAAGAATCCAACTCGCACAAAATGCAACAGCTAGAATTATATTAAAGATAAATTCACTCCAACACATTACACCAATACTAGCTTCCCTGCACTGGTTACCAATACAAAGCAGGATAACCTACAAAACAATAATAACTACATTCAAAGCCCTAAACGACATGGCCCCGAAGACACTATGTAATTTAATAAACAAAGAACTACCTAAGTCTACTCATAGAAAAGGACAATCAAATAAACTAAAGATTCCAAAAGAATATATAAGATCTCACAAAATTACAAATAATAGAGCCTTTTCCCACATAGCTCCAACAACTTGGAACTCGTTACCAGAGGACTTACGATCACTAACAGAGATAACAGAATTCAGAAAAAAATTGAAAACATATCTATTCACTAAACACTATAATTCCATAGAAAACATTCCACTCAACTTAGATAAAGGCTAAACATGAACCCCCCCACATCAAGCGTATACTCCCTTCTTCAAGGGATAACACAAAACATCATCGAATGAACACTCCACTCCTATGCACTGATACCCTACTTGTATATAGTTGCAACTGATATGATCTGCCTATGCGGTAGAGTCAGTACTTTGTTTAAATTGTTACACAATCTGTGTTAGTAGAATTATTCTGCTTAGTTTTTAAACCTATGTGTGCATGTTAAGATGTTCTATGTAAAAAGTTATTCTGTTCCATGTAAAACAAGCTCTGCATTGTTAACTGTTGTTAATTGTACACCGCAACTGATCGCTGGAAGATGCGGTATATAAATAAGTGTTAAATAAATAAAATAAAATGAACAAGGGAGCCCTTGAAGTGAGGGCATCCCAAGAAACAGGGTGATACAAGGCTCTAGGACTTGGTAGGTTTATTTGACACCCAGGCAGTAGTTGCCTGTGGAGGTGGGAGAGAAGAGCTGCAAAGATACTATATTTATGTTATTAAACTTAAAGTTGTCTGTGAAGGTTTATGTGTCTACTGTTTGGAGAAACTTTGGAATGTGGGATTCATGGGACGAAGGGGATAAAGAAGGAGTACCACGCAAGGAGGAGGGTGGGTGAAGCAATAAGGGAAGGAGTGGGAAAGGGAGAGGAAGGGCTGAAAGATTAAGGTGAGAGAGGTTTGGATAGAAACTGTTTGAAGGGAGGCAGGGCGGGTGAGTGTGAGGTGGATGGGTGCACTGAACGGCGAGTCACTAATCCATGAGAAGAGGGGACCCCAGAGAAGGAGTGGGGTTTAGAAGTCAAAAGGGGGGAGGTGGCAAGGGAAGGGGGAAGGAGGGCATGGGACTAAGGGGATAGGTTGACAAGGAAATTCAGGAGTGTAAAATTGTATCTGTAAATGTGAAAGGACTTCTTTTGTTGCAGAAGGCAAGGCTGATGTGGTGAGAGGTGGGATGTCTAAGAGCTGATGTACTTTTCATTCAAGAGACACGCTTGAAATGAGGGCAGACACATCTCTTGGTTAACAGGGAATATTCCACTATTTATTTGGGGACCAAACTGGGGCAACCTAAAAAGGAGGGAGTGGGCATACTGATTTGCAGAGACCATTTGCACCCTGTGCGGCCGCACCGCTCGCACGGGGCTAGGTACGGGCCTGATTCCAAGTCCATAAAGAGTTTTATGACAAGGAGGGTAGAATACTATTGCTGGAAGCAGATTTAGAGGGAATAAGGGTGATGTTGGCCAATATTTACGCTCCCAATACTGAGAAGGGAATTTTCTTTGAAGAGCTTGAGGGGCGAAAACAACAATTCTCTGAAGCCCCATTGATAGTGGGGCAAGATTTTAATCTAACCAAGAACCTTAGAATAGATATCTCACGAGGCCAAGGTATAGGAGAAAGGGGGACCGGAGGAGGTTAAGAAGGCTGGTAGAAGAATTTTTTTTTTTTTTAACATTTCTTATATACTGCCTTTCATGATATCAAAGCGGTTTACATTGAACAAACTGAAATTACATTGAACAGGGCATTATAACTTGGAGATAACTATTTTACAGGGAACATGGGCTATGGAAGGTTGAGTGGCTTGCCCAAGACCACAAGGAGCACCTGTGGGACTAGAAACCCCAGTCCTTCCAGCCCAAGGTTGCTGTCCTCTAGTGGGATTTGAACCCCTGACCTGAAGTACCTTGCCCCAACCACTAGGCCACTCCTCCACTCCTCCAGAATTGAATCTGGCAGATAGCTGAAGGGTAAGGGAAGGTAGGTGGAAAGCATATACATTTTAATCACACCCACACCAAAGATTTAGTTGCATTGATATGTTGTGGATTGAGGATATGTGGACTGGGTTGATACAGGAAGCATATGTAGGAGAAATAACATGGCCGTACCACGCTCCTATAATGATGAGTATGCACTGGGAACACAAGGAGGAGGGCTTAAGGTTTTGGAAAATAAATGAAGGTATGTTAGGGCCTCCAGGTTCAGTGCAAACGGTAGTGGCTGCGATTACAGATTAATATGTTATTAATGGGGGAGGGGGGATGAGGGCATGCATGGTAAGGGAAGTTATGAAGGTAGTAGTTAGAGGGGTTTTGATCTCTGAGGCGTCACATCATAAAAAAGTGCAGTTAATGAGGAAAAGGACCTTTAAGTGAGGATCAGGGATTTGGAAAGGGAGATGGCATGGCAGGGGATGGGGGGCAGACCTCACTAGGAAGCTTAAGGCAGCAAAAGATTGATTAATGGGCCTGTTACAGAGGGGTATTGGGTTTCAGATTGAATGAGCAAAACAGAGATATTTTGAATGGGGTAATAAGCCCAGGAAAATGTTGGCAGTAAAATTGAAGGGCCATATGAGACAGCAAGCCATCCACAAGATTAGAAGTGGAGATGGGGTTCTTGAGTTTGCAGAGGGCAATAAAATAAAGGTCTTTCGACAATTCTACCAGGAGTTGTACTGGAGTGAACAACAGGCTACAGAGGCAGATATTAGGCATTATTTGGAGGGGTGTACAATGAATCAGTTAAGGGAAGAAGATGTACAGAGCTTAGAGGCAACAATTTCCTTTGAAGAGTTGGAAAGAGTGAGAGCAGGACTGAAGAGTGGGAAAGCACCTGGATTAGACGGGTACACCTCCTGATTTAAACCAACAATATAAGGACGTCTTAATAGGGAAATTAGTAGTCGTCTTCAATGAAGTGCGTGAGACAGAGGAGGTGCCAGATTCTATGTACATGGCAGGCATTATTGTGCTGTTGAAGCTCAATAAAGATGCAACTGTATGTGGATCATATAGACCCATATCACTAATTAACTTAGATGCCAAGTTATTGGCTAAGGTCCTAGTGAACTGATTACAAATGGTTATCAGGAAGGTCGTATGAGAGGATCAAGTTGGGTTCATCCCCGGGCGGCAGGCAAAAGACAATGTAAGGAAACTTTTAAACCTCAGACGGAACACAAAGCAGGTTGGGGAGAACACAGTGTTAGTAGCTGTAGACACGGATAAAGCATTTGATCATGTGGAGTGGAAGTTTATGATGCTAGTGCTGGAAAAGGTGAGCTGCAGGGAGGGATTTATTACGTTGGTGCAAGCATTCTATAAGAGACCGAAAGCCAGAGTTCGGATGAATTGGTCTTACTCGGAAGAATTTGAGTTAGTGAGGGGGATGAGGCAGGGGTGCCCACTGTTGCCATTGCTCTACACACTGGTAATAGAGCCACTGGTGGAAAGGATTAGGACCAATGGTAACATCTTGGGCATTGTGATGGGAGCACAAGAATATAAAATAGGGTTATTTGCAGATGATGCAATTTATAGACTGACATGACAAATGTCCTCTTTGCCTAACTTCCATGTACTGGGACGCAATGTGCCTCTATCGCATAGAGAGGGAGAGTAATGGGCGCTGTTGGAAACAATGTGGACAAAATGGGGATTTTTTTCCATAAATGGTGGGAGTGCCCGAAAATGAAATGCTTTTGGGGAGATGTTTGTGAACTCATAGGGAGGGGAGGGAGGGAAAGTGATACCGGAACCATTGAGCTCTCTTTTGAATTTGCCAATAAAGGGGATTGTTAGGGAGGGACAAGTGCCAGCGCAAATGTGTGTGGTGGCGGTGAGGATGTTTGTGGCACTTCACTGGAAAGCTCCACAGTCCTCAGACTCAAGGTGGGAGGGACTGAATATGATGTCTGAGGCGGTGGCAAGACACTGGGAGAGGGAAGAACAGTTTCTGGAACAATGGAATCTGAATGTACAATGGAAAGCTAATGACAGAGGTAGAGGTTTGGGTCTGTTAAAGCAGAGAGGTGTGAAGATGAAGATGATAATTAATATAAAGGAATAATTGCAGATATGACTTGATACTATGGGAGGAGAGGTCGATGGGGAGGAGAGGGAGGGAGAGGGAGGGAATGGAGATGGGGTTAGATATATCTTAAGTGTGTATAAAGTTGATAAGCTGCACTACTGTATATATTTGTAATACTGCTTAGAAGTGTTGTTGGATTTGGTAAAATGGAAAAATTGGATAAACAATTATTAAAAAAAGAAAATAAATGTAGACCTTTGGGAAAATGGCCTTGCAGGGTAGAAAAATGACTTTAACAGATAATGTCTTATCTCAAATTAATGATTGGCATAGGGCAGTGAGTTCTGCCCTTAATGGAATGGCTCCCTTAATTACTACTACCATTAAATCAAAAAGTAATAGCCCGTGGTATATTGTACTTTGAAATAGTTGAAGCAGAATCTGTGTCACTTAGAAAGACGTTGGAGTATGGAAGCAAGAAGCTAATTATTATTTGCGAGAAATGCAATCAGTTAAGAAGATCAAATTCTCTTAACTTAAATAAAATGCTAGAAAGTAAATCTAAAGAAATGATTAGGAGTATGATATGTTTTGGATCAGGGAAATTTAGTAAAAAAAAGGAATAAGAATTTGACAGTAGATGCAGAGCTATTGGCTATCTTTTACACTGATAAAAGTCTACTTTTAGAGCACCGTTGAAATCTAACTGTATAGGACCCTCTATATTGTCTGGGCCCTCCAGCTTGCAATTAAATGAGTTTTCTAAAGTATCTTTAAATAGAATTACAAACCTGGTCAAGACCTATAAAATGTACATTTTCAGTATGTGATACTTCTCCTCTTGTTCAAAAACTGTTCAGAGGCGATGTTAGCATGGATAAGAGATGTGAAGCCAGATTCTGAAAGGGGCACTTCCAAGCCATCCAGATGTCCCTGAACAGGAGAGGCCCATTAGGACCCGATTCTGTACCATGGGACCAAAACATTCCCATGGCATACAGAATTGAGCCCAAGAACAAACCTGCATGCCCCTGCATGCCTGTGGGAAATCCTCCCCACAGGCTTCCCTGGATCCCGTGGTGCAGACTCCTCTCTTCCCTGCCACACACCCCCGGTTACCCAGCCGGGGCCTGGATCGGGCAGTGGGAACACCTCTGCACCCGGCCTCGGCACCGGTGGAGTGGGATCTCCAGCCCTAATCAAATAATTTGTGCTGCTTATTCCACCATTGAGGAATAAACAGCACGTCCCCATGACCCTGCAGGACATACAGGGCCATAACTGGAATTGACACTCTACGTCCTGCCTCCTCGGCCCACCCCGGCTCTGCCCAGACCCTGCCCCCTCCCACCCTCCGCTGGCTCTCCCCGACCTGCTGCTAGCCATGCGGGGAGAGTCAGAGGGGGAATAGGACAGGACCTGTCTCAGTATCGGGTCCATAGTGAATGCTTCACTGGATCAATTTATACTTCCTAATTGCTTGAAGAAGGCAAAAGTGATGCCTTTATTGAAAAAGGCTGCTGCTATATTTAATGGTTGTAGAGGAACCATATTGTCTTTTCCTCTAAAGTAACTGAAAAGGAAGTAGTCACTCAGATAAGTTCATTTCTGGAAGATAATGGATTAGATTGAGGACAGGTTGGTTTTAGGCCTTGTTGTAGTACAGACTCTTTATTGATGGTTATGTTAGAGTTTATTAAAATATCAAACCAACAAGTGATCTCACATACAATACTAATATTATTATGAACAAAAAATATTGTTAGACTCAAAAGTGAGGGTCTAGACTTTAGGAAAACAAACTTTGCCAAGATAGGACAATACCTCAAGGAGTCATTAGCGGGTTGGGAACAGTTGGGAGATGTAGAAAAGCAATGAGCAAAGCTGAAAGGAAATTTCTTTTGTTTGTGTATAAATTTTTATTAGACAAAGAAGAAATTTTACAACTTCCCACAGTAAACACAACAGTTCTGGAGCATACAGCTACGTGTGTAGCAACTCAGTAATTCCATATACATTCAAATATAAATGTGTACATGAGAGACACCGGTCCCAGAGGGGTATACACATTCCTTAAACAAGGATACAACCTGCATCCTTTGGGCACCCCAGAAGACAAAACATCCCCCTCCCCAAATCTCCCCCCCCCCCCATACTCGCCTCAGAAGACCAAGCAGCGGGGATGACAGAGCAAGAGGAAGAGACAATCCCAGTGAAGTAAATCAGGGGAGTTTACTTACATCTGGAGCTTTCCCATAAGGAGATGCAGTAATAACATAAAGAGTGTGATAGCAACTAGAGGTAATAAAGAGCTCCGGCCTCATCCATAAACATGTACACTCAGTGAATGTGCCCACTCACCCCTACCCTTCACCCCTCCTTTTACACCTTCCTCACATTCCCCACCGCACAACCCACCCCCTAGATTCTCACCTGTCATAATCCTACCATAAGTGAAAGAGGATATTTTGAGGACAACAAATATTTTTGTTAGAAAGGTAAATAAATGTAAAAGGAAAAGGAGGCCGCTATGGTTCTCAAAAGAAGTAGCTAAAAAGGTGAAAAAAAAGAGATTGGCCTTCATAAAATACAGGAGATCACAGAAAGAAGAAGACAAGCATTAATATTTGGAAAAACTTAAAGAAGCTAGGAAAGTAGTCAGAAAAGCAAAGATACAAAAAGAAGAAGAAATAACCAATGCAATAAAATGGGGGGTGTAAGACATTTTTCAAATATGTTAGTGAGAGGAGGAAGTTCAAAAGCGGTATTGTAAGACTTGGGTGAAGGGGAGGAATATTTAGAAGCTGATGAGGATAAATCGGAATTGCTTAACAAATATTTGTGTTCTGAGTTCACAGATAAAGAGCCAGGAGCAGGACCTCTAAAAACACCTACAAATAGGAACAGAAGTGAAGGAGATCTTGAACGATTTTCAGAAGACTGTGTTCATGAGGAACTAGCTAAACTAAAAGTGGACAAAATGATGGGGCCAGATGGGATTCATCCAAAAATATTGAAGGAACGTGGGGAAGTTCTAGTAACTCCACTATCTGACCTTTTCAATGTTTCGTTATAGTTGGGAGTGGTCCCAGAGGACTGTAGAAAGGCACATGTGATCCCTTTACAAAAAAAGCGGAAGTAAGGATGAGGTTGAGAACTTCAGACTGGTTAGTCTGACTTATGTGGTTAATAAATTAATGGAAGCACTGCTAAAACAGAGGACAGTGAGGTTTCTGAAGTCTCGTGGATTGCAGGATCAGAGGCAGCATAGATTTACTAGAGGCAGGTCTTTGATGATTTCTGTGACTGAGTAATAAGAGAGTTGGACTGAGGGAGAGCCCTAAATGTGGTGTATTTAGATTTCAGTAAAGCCTTTGAAACTATTCCGCACAGACGATTTATAAATAAATTCAATACCCTAGTGATGGACCCTAAAGTGACTGATTGGGTTAGAAATTTTATGAGTGGGAAGCAACAAAGAGTACAGGTAAATGGAGCTTATGTACTCTGAGGAGAAGCATGTTACCAGTGTTGCGCCACAGGGATCTGTCCTTGGTCTGATTCTTTTTAACATTTTTGTTAGTGATATTGTAGAAAGTCCATCGGGTAAGGTTTGCCTTTTTGCAGATGATACCAAAATCTGCAATAGAGTAGACACCCAGGAAAGAGTAGATAACATGAGGAGGGATCTAGCTAAGCTTGAGGAATGGTCAAGAATTTGGTAGTTGAGATTTAACACTAAAAAAATGCAAGATCATGCATTTAGATTGCAATAATCCAAGAGAGCAGTACAGTACAGGGGTGAAGTACTTCTATCCATGGAAGAGGAGCGGGACCTGGGTGTGATTGTTTCTGATGATCTTAAAGTGGCTAAACAGGTACAAAAGGACATGACGCAATAAAGAAGGATGCTTGGGTGCACTGGGAAAGGAATGGTCATCAGGAAAAAAGAGGTGATAGTGTCTTATTATAACTCTTTGGAGTATTGTGTACAATTCTGGAGACCACACCTACAAAAGGATATAAACAGAATGGAGTCAATAGAGAGGGTGGCTACCAAAATGGTTAGTGGTCTTTGTTATAAGCTATATGGGGTCAGACTTAAAGATCTCAATTTGTATTCTTTATAGGAAAGGCAGAAGAGAGGAGTTATGAAAGAAACTTTTAAATACTTCCATAGCATAAATGCACAGGAGGGTTTCTTCAATTGAAAGCAAGCTCTGCTATGAGGGGACATCAGATAAAGGTGAAAGGGGATAGTCTCAGGAGTAATACTATATGCAGAAATATTTCTTTATGGAAGAGTTGTAGATGCATGGAATAGTTTCCCAGTGGAGGCAGTAGAGACGAGGACAATATTTAAATTCAAGAAAGCATGGGACAAATACAGAAGGTCTCTAAAGTAAAAAAAGGGACTATATTAGTTGATATGCAGGGCTGGCCCGTCCATTGAGCAAGAATGTTTTTTGCACAGGGCCCCGCGTTTCAGGGGGCCCCGCGCAAAAAAGATTCTCCATCATCCCAAGCAGATAAAAAAAAAAAAGTCTGCTGCTGCCGCTTCTGCCGTAGCAGTGGCAGAATCAAGCGTTCCGCCGCAGGGCCCCACTCCCCCCTGCCTGGAAAAGCCTCCCTGCAGCATCAGCTAGCTCCGGAGTCCCAAAGCACGGGCTTTCAGAGCTGCGAGAGTTTCCCTTTCTCGCGGCTCTGTTAATCCCGCCGGGGCTAATGGGATTTCCCATCACCCTCGGCAGGCTTAACAGAGCCGCGAGAGGTCAGAGAAGCTCTCTCTTTGCGACTCTGAAAGAAGCCCGTGCTTTGGCACTTTGGAGCTAGCTGATGCTGCAGGGAGGCTTTTCCAGGCAGGGGGGAGGGGGCCCCACAGCGGAACGCTTGATTCTGCCGTTGCCACGGAAGAAGCAGCAGCAGCAGCCGGGTTTTTTTTAATCTACTTGGGATGATTGGGGGGAGGGGGTTAGGACTGGTAATGGGCTATGGGGGGGGGGCTAAGACTGGAAGTGGGCTGATGGGGGGGGGGGTAGGACTAGTAATGGGCTATAGGTGGGCTAAGACTGGAAGTAGGCTGATGGGGAGGGTTAGGACTAGTAATGGGCTATGGGGGGCTAAGACTGGAAGAGGGCTGATGGGGGGTTAGGACTAGTAATGGGCTATGGTGGGGCTAAGACTGGAAGTAGGCTGATGGGGAGGGTTAGGACTAGTACTGGGCTATGGGGGGATAAGACTGGAAGTGGGCTGATGGGGAGGTTTAGGTCTGGTAATAGGTTATGGGGGGGCTAGGACTGGAAATGGGCTGATGGGGGGTTAGGACTGGTAATGGGCTATAGGGGGGCTAAGACTGGAAATGGGCTGATGGGGGGCTAGGACTGGAAATGGGTGATGGGGAGGTTAGGACATAATGGGCTATGGGGGGGGGGCTAAGACTGGAAACGGGCTGATTGGGGGGGGTTAGGACTAGTAATGGGCTATGGGGGGCTGGGACTGGAAATGGGCTGATGGGGGTTGGGACTAGTAATGGGCTGTGGGGGGCTAAGACTGGAAATGGGCTTGCGGGGGGTTGCTAGGACTGGAAATGGGCTGAGTGGAAGGAGGGCTTGAACTGCAAATAGCTGATGGGGACAGGGGCTTGGAATGGAAATGGGCTGAGTAGAAGGGGGGCTTGAACTGCAAATAACTGATGGGGAGGGGGGCTTGAAATGGAAATGTGCTGTGAGGGGAGGGAGCTAGGACTGGAAATGGGCTGAGTGGGGGGCTAGGACAGGAAATGGGCTGATGGAGGGGCTAGAATAGGACTGGAAATGGGCTGTTGGGGGTGCTAGGATTGGAAATGGGCTGTGGTGGGGGCTTGGATTGAAATGGACTCACGGAGGGGCTAGAACTGGAAGTAGGCTCATGGGGGGCTTAGATTGGAAATGGGCTGAGTGGAGGGGAGCTAGGCTTTGACATGGGCTGATGGTGGGGCTAGGAAAGGACTAGAAATAGGCTGATGGGGGCTGGGATTGGAAATGAGCTGATGGAGGGACTCGGATAGGACTGGAAATGGATGGGGGAGCTAGGACTGGAAATGGGCTGATGATGGGGCTAGAATAGGATTGGAAATGGGCTTATGGTTGGCTAGGAATGGAAATGGGCTGATGCGGGGACTAGAAGGGAGCGGATGCTGGGTGGGGCTGGAACTAGAATGGAGCTGATGTTGGGGGAGGATTAGAATGGGATGGAGCTGGGAGAGTGAAATGGAGAGGGAAAAATATTTTGTGTGGGAGGGAATACAAATCTACAATTGGCTGGATATTGGGAGAGTAAGTGGGGATTGAGGATGGTGGGGTAAAATTTGAATGGATGAAATAGGAATGAGGAAAGAGCAAAAGGAGACAGATTAGTATGTTAAAGCATATGTAGAGAGAATGGAAAAAAAAACTAGAAGAGAGAAGAAAGGACAAATGGACAGCAGACGACGGAGAATTAGCAGAAGACACGAAGAAACCAGAAGAAAGTGGCTGGAGCAATTGCAGCTGAAAAAAAAATGCACAAAAGTTAGAAAAATATCTCTTTATTTTGAATTTATTAATTGGAATATGTGAGCTCTGGTAAATGTGCATCATTAACATCTGTGCTTTGTTTAGTAAAAGAGCAAATTAATGTATAGTTTTATTTCTACAGTGTTGTACATTCCAAGTTTGGCTTTTGGGATTCCCAGTTTAATTATTGTTGTCCTTATTTATTTATTTATTTAACATCTCTTATATACCGCGCTATTAAAATCAGCGCAGTGTACATCGAACAAAATATACTGCAATGTGTACAGGTAACATCGAGTTTACAGAGAACAAGGGAATATAAAACATGGAATAACAGGGATAACTATGTACAATAAACATTATACTATTTATATGCTTTAATTATGTACCATATTTAAACTCGAGTGAATATTGAACATGTATTCATGGGTAGCATGAGTCTATAGTAGTAAGGTAGATTTTCGTGGGGACTAACCGTTTTCTGGTTGGATTAAAGTGCTAGGGTGTTTGGTGTGAGTGGGAGGCCTGTTGGCTGTGTGAGTGTCCATGGACACTTCTGGGTAGTATTTTGTGAATAAGTGATGCTTTACGGCTTTGCGGAATTGTAATAGACTTTTGATGCCGCGGATTTCGTGGGGAAGTTTATTCCAATTCCTGGGTGCGAACAATGAAAAAGCTCTGTTTGATGTGGCTTTAGTACATGATGTCATCATCTTGGGAACTATTAAGGTGTTCATAGTTGTAGTCCTCCTGTTTCTATTTTCAGGGGTGTTATGGATTAGTTTTCTGATTGGTGTTGGTGGGTAGATATTCATGGCTTTGAAGGTCAAAACTAGTGACTTGTATGAGAGTCTGGCTTGTAGTGGTAGCCAGTGTAGGTCTTTCATGATAGGCGTTATATGAGCAGACCTTGGTGACCCAGAGAGGACTCTAGCAGCTGTATTCATAGCCAGACGTAGTGGATTTAAGGTTGATTGAGGGAGCCCGTGGAGGATGATGTTTGCAAAATCTAGATGTGGCAGGACTAGTGCCTGGAAGGTTGACCGGTAATCAGTATAGTCCAGTAGTGGACGGAGGTGGCGTAGTGTTCTGATCTTATGGTATATATTCTTTGTCACATTCTTCACGTGCATTGTCATGTCCAGGTGTTGATCTAATGTTATGCCGAGGTATCGGATCGTGGGTTTGGACGTCAGTTCTGTGTTGTTGACCAGCAGTGACGGCGGAGGTACAAACTTAAGATTCCTTGTAACAAATAGGACATCAGTTTTGCTATGATTTATTCTTAGGTTTTGAGTCAGCAACCATTCAGCTACTGCTCCGAAACAGTTGGTTATTGGAGTAAACACTGGTTGGTCAGTTTTGAACGGCATGTATATGAGGATGTCATCAGCGTATGCCAAGCATTGCACGTTGAAGGATCTGATCAATTCACAAATCGGCTGCATATAAATATTGAACATTAACGCTGATAGTGAAGATCCTTGTGGTACGCCTTGAGACTGTAGGAACGGCTCTGAGGATTTCTGGCCTGTTTTAACTTGTTGCCACCTGTTGGAAAGGTAGGATCTACACCATTCCAGTGCTGTGCTTCGAATCCCCTTCTCTCTCAGACGTTGAATTAGTATATCGTGGTTTACAGAATCGAAGGCAGCAGAAATGTCTAAAAAGATGAGAACAAATCCTTGTTTGATGTTGTTTTTTCCTGTGATCAGATCGTTGAATAGGGTTGTAAGGATTGTGTCGACTCCATGTGCTTCTCTGAATCCATGTTGTGATTTGTCTAGGGGTGCTTCTGTGTCAATGTGATGCTGGAGTTGTTGTTGGGCAGCTTTCTCAATGATTTTTGCAAGCTGGGGGATGCTTGAGATTGGCCTAAATGATTCAACTTTGGATGGATCAAGCTTACTGTTTTTTAGTAGGGGCTTGATAGAGGTGTGTTTAAGACTCTGGGGGAATGAGCCTGTTAGGAAGGATTGGTTCAGAATTTTGCATAGGATTTGGCTTAGATCATGTCGCAGATCTCTGATCCAGTTAGCTGGGCATGGGTCGTTAGGTGCCGTGCTAGGATTGATGGAGGCGATAATTCTCTCAATTTCACTAGATGATATAGTATTGAAGTTGCAAAATGGAGTTATATGAGATTCCTTAGGTGATATAATGGGGTTGATGGTATTTATGCATGTGCTGGACTTAATCATTTTTGATTGCAGGTAGTTTGCGTAGTCCTGTGGCCGAGGTGTTGCAGGTTGGTCTGAAACTGGCTCTCTTGTTATGGATCTTACTAAGTTGAATAGAGCATGAGGTTTATTGATGGAGCGCTTCAGTAGGTTTGTGTGGTATAGCTTCCTGCTCAATGTTACCTTTTCACGGTGGGTAGCTAGGTGTGAGTTATATGTTTCAAGGGCTTCTGGTGAGTGGGTTTGGCGCCACTTTCTTTCAAGTTTGCGTAGATGAATGAGGGATGTACGAAGGTCAGCAGAGAACCATGGTGCGTGTTCTCGTTTTCTTATTTTCTTATCCATGTGCACTGGACATGAGGCGGCTCTGAGGTTCTCGTCCCATTTGGATACCAGGTCATCTAAGTTGAGGGTAGTGTTGGTCAAGAGTGGATGGAGGTTATCTAGGACTTTGTCACGGTTGAGAGGTTGAAAACGGACTGCATGGGTTCCGGGTGAGTTAGATGGTATTTGACTCACATGTGAGGTATAGGTGGGTATATTGAATTGAATAAGATTGTGATCAGACCAAGGTACTGGTATAACCGATAGTTGAAGGGCTTGGTGTGTTAAGGTGTTGGAATGAGGTGCAAAGATGAGGTCTAGTTTGCCTCCTTTAGTGTGGGTGGGAGAGTCGACATATTGTTTGTAACCTAGATCCTCTAGTGCGTCTAGAAATGCTTCTGAATGGCTGTCATGAAGAGAAGGGAGGTTGAAGTCACCAACTACCCAATTTGGAGAGCGTGATGTGGATGTTGCGCATGCAAGCTCAATTATTGTTGGAAGGTCATCCGGTAATGGGGATGGTGCTCGATAAAGCAGGTTGATTGAGCAGAGATCATTGGATATAGTGAGGGAGTCCAGGTGGGTTGAGCTGGAGGAGTTGCATAGCTTGAAGTTAAGAACTGTTTTAGCAAGGATGAGCGTTCCGCCTCCTTTTTGAGTGGATCTGTGGCATGTGTAGAGGTCGAATCCAGGAGGCAGCATCTGGTTCAGAAGGATGTTGTCGCTGTCAGATAGCCATGATTCTGTGACCATCAGGATGTCGAGCTTGTATTGAGGAATCAAGTCCATGACTACGGGCCATTTTGATCGTATGGATCTGGCATTTATCAATGCACATTTTAGGAGGCGTTGTCGATGGAGTTTCTCAGATTGGGCTTTGTTGATGACTTGAAGGGGAATGCTAAGAAGATGGGAGTGGGATGTGTGGTTGCGTTTTGCATTTGTGTGGTGGGAGAATTCAAACCATCTCCTTCCATATGTACGCAGTATTGGTATGTAGCTAGTATCGTGGTTGAGGGCGTTTGTGATGCAGGGGAGCCCAAAGGTAAGGAGGGTAGTGATCGATAATAGGACCTTGTACATTTTTGGTTAGATAGAAATAATGCAATGCCTATAATAGTGCAATAACTAGCAGCAGTGCAGTGATCCGCAATTGCTATCAACAATGCAGTGACTAATTGATATTGGCAACAGTTAAAGGACTATAGGCAGTGGTGGAACAATGTGCTAATTTAGTATTGGCAATAGTATAAAGATTATTGATTTGCAGATAACAGTATAATAGCTTGTGAGATGCTAGTTTGTACTGATAACAGTATTGTAATGGCAGTAATAAGTAATAAGTAATAAGTTCTTACTGACAACAGTATTGTAATAGCTGTAATAAGTTCTTACTGACAACAGTATTATAATAGGTTCTTACTGACAACAGTATTATAATGGCTGTAATAAGTTCCTACTGACCACAGTATTGTACTGGCTGTAATAAGTTCTTACTGACAACAGTATTATAATGGCTATGATAAGTTCTTGCAATATGCTGGATATTAGCAGTAGAGTGTACAGGAGCAGGTTATTGATAAAAATACAGTTATACTTGCTGTGTCCTTGGTCTTTTGACGGGTTGATGCTCTCAGTTCTCGAGGGGCTTAGGCTGATAGGTGTTTGAGCGTCGCTGTTATAGCTTCGATGTTTGCGTCTATTGCGAGTTCAACCAGAGTGGACTTCACGTAAGCTAGCGTTGAATCCGTCGGATGTTGATCAGGCGTTTTCGGTAAGGCCTCTGAGAAGGCCCCGATTGGGTAGGGGAGGTGCGGGAGGAGCACACGTGCTCTGCCCTCTGTTCCGCTGCTCCGATGAGGTGAGGAGATTGTGAGACGTTGCAGAGGGACTCCCGGTGGCGTGCAGCCGCTTTTAAGGCTCTGAGAAGGCCCCGATTGGGTAGGGGAGGTGCGGGAGGAGCACACGTGCTCTGCCCTCTGTTCCGCTGCTCCGATGAGGTGAGGAGATTGTGGGACGTTGCAGAGGGACTCCCGGTGGCGTGCAGCCACTTTTAAGGCTCTGAGAAGGCCCCGATTGGGTAGGGGAGGTGCGGGAGGAGCACACGTGCTCTGCCCTCTGTTCCGCTGCTCCGATGAGGTGAGGAGATTGTGGGACGTTGCAGAGGGACTCCCGGTGGCGTGCAGCCGCTTTTAAGGCTCTGAGAAGGCCCCGATTGGGTAGGGGAGGTGCGGGAGGAGCACACGTGCTCTGCCCTCTGTTCCGCTGCTCCGATGAGGTGAGGAGATTGTGGGACGTTGCAGAGGGACTCCCGGTGGCGTGCAGCCGCTTTTAAGGCTCTGAGAAGGCCCCGATTGGGTAGGGGAGGTGCGGGAGGAGCACACGTGCTCTGCCCTCTGTTCCGCTGCTCCGATGAGGTGAGGAGATTGTGGGACGTTGCAGAGGGACTCCCGGTGGCGTGCAGCCACTTTTAAGGCTCTGAGAAGGCCCCGATTGGGTAGGGGAGGTGCGGGAGGAGCACACGTGCTCTGCCCTCTGTTCCGCTGCTCCGATGAGGTGAGGAGATTGTGGGACGTTGCAGAGGGACTCCTGGTGGCGTGCAGCCGCTTTTAAGGCTCTGAGAAGGCCCCGATTGGGTAGGGGAGGTGCGGGAGGAGCACACGTGCTCTGCCCTCTGTTCCGCTGCTCCGATGAGGTGAGGAGATTGTGGGACGTTGCAGATGTCCTGTTTCTAAATTGTGATTCCTTGTTTGGTGATGGTCTATGTTCTCTTCATGTGTAACTGAGCTGAGGTATTCTGTTTATATAATTCCTATTTGACATTGCCACTTGTTCTCTTTCCCCAGTAGGTCATGTATTGTTATTCTCTGAAATGTACTGGTTTAATATTTGCAGTGTTTCCTTTTGATAGGTAGGGTATGGTGCTTTGTGAGTCCTGGTAGTGCTGTTAGGATATGGCGGCTTTGCTATGGGTTCTAAATGGGCAGTGTCTGCAGTAGTTCCTAATGTGTCTGGTGGTTGGCACTGGATTATAGTAATGTAGAAATCTTTTAGTCTTTCTTTATCCATACACTCATTAAGAGACATGTTTACTAAAAGTTAGTGTATGGTAACATTATGCAAATATTTATGCAAATTAGGTGCCTTATGCAAATGAGGCCCCACACTCAGTCTCCGCACATGGCCCCACACCCCCCTTGAGCCGCCCCTGTTGATATGGAAGGGCAGACTAGATAGTCCACATGGTATTTTTCTGCTGCCGTGTTTCTGTTTCTATTTAAGCAATTTTCATTAAAATTGATGAATATAAAAATCCACATGGTTTATATGGTATACATCCAACCGTGTTGAAAGAACTGAAATATGAGATTGCAGATGTGCTTTTAGTAAACTGTGAACTATCATTAAAATCATCTGTAATACCTGAAGATTGGAGGATCGTGAATGTAACACCAACTTTTAAAAAGGGTTCCAAGGGTGATCCGGGAAACTACAGACCGGTGAGCCTGACATCAGTACTGGGAAAAATGGTAGAAACCATCATAAAGAATAAAATTACTCAACATATAGATAGTCATGGCTTAAAGGGAGACAGCCAACATGGCTTAAGACAAGGAAGATCTTGTCTTACTAGTCTGTTATGGTTTTTTGAAGGTGTGAATAAACAGGTAGACAAAGGTGAGTCGGTTGATATAGTGTATCTGGACTTTCAGAAAGCCTTTGACAAGGTCCCTCATCAGAGACATTTGGCAAAAATAAAAAGTCATGGGATAGGAGGCAGTGTACTATTGTGGATCAGGAACTGGTTAAAAGATATAAACAGAGGGTATGGCTAAATGGCTAATTTTTCCAATGGAAAAAGGTGAATAGTGGAGTACCCCAGGGATCTGTACTGGGTCCGCTGCTTTTTGACATATTCATAAATGACCTGGAAAAGGGAATAATGAGTGTGGTTATCAAATTTGCAGATGACACAAAACTATTTAAAGTTGTTAAAACTCAAGAGGATTGTGGAAAATTGCAAGAAGATCTTGATAAATTGGAAGACCGGCCATTCAATTGGCAGATGAAATTTAATGTGGACAAGTGCAAAGTTATGCACCTAGGAAAGAACAACCCAAACTATGGTTGCACGATAAAAGGTTCCACATTGGAAACCACCACCCAGGAAAAAGATTTTGGCATCATCGTGGATAACATGTTAAAACCCTCGGCACAGTGTGCAGCGGCGGCCAAGAGAGCAAATAGAATGCTAGGTATCTTAAGGAATGGAACATAAAACAAAGGATATTATAATGCCTCTGTATCATTCCATGGTGCGACCGCATCTTGAATATTGTGTGCAATTGTGATCGCGTATCTTAAAAAGGATATAGCATTATTTGAAAAGGTACAGAGAAGATCCACCAAAATAGTAAAGGGGATGGAAGGATACTCCTATGAAGAGAGGCTAAAAAGGTTAGGGCTCTTCAACCTGGGAAAGAGATGGCTGAGGGGAGATATGATAGAGGTCTATAAATTAATGAATGGAATGGAACGTGTAAATATAGATTGATTGTTTATGTTATCAGAATATAAAAAGACGAGGGGACATGCAGTGAAGCTACAGGGTAACCTATTTAAGACTAATAAGAGAAAATATTTTTTCACTCAACGTGTAATCAAACTCTGGAATTTGTTACCGGAGGATATAGTAAAAGCTGCTGTGTAGCTGGGCTTAAAAAAGGTTTGTAGAACTGTCCAACAAAAAGGCAGTACTCACGTAAAGATCACAGACACAGTCCAAGACGTGAGATGGGTGGAAAAACAAATTATTAATTAAATAAAGACCTATAACAACCCGACACAGGCCGTGTTTCGCAGACCTTCATCAGGGGTTGGTCAGGCAAAGTACTAAAAACATAAAAAACATAAATATTAAATATAACAACACATTAAAAAAGTAAAAGAACAGATCCAAGGTTATAATATATAAAAAAAGACGTGCAAATTAAACTCATAAAAGGTAAAACAATAAATATCTTATAAGCTAAAAAGAATAATAAATCTTAAAAGTGAGGATACGCTAAATGGGATTCAAATCAACATAATTTGACCACATTTTTTAATAACACTGAAAACTAAAGTCATAATAAAAACACAACAAAAGGTGTGACAAGCAATAATGCACTTCTGAGGTGCCTTTGAATATGGACCCAAAAGAAATGGCCCTGTTTGAGTTTACATTATAACAGGGGTTAGAACTTGGACCATATAGGGTAACTATTTACATGTTGCGATATCTTTAAACGATACAAATACAGAGTAACTATATACACGCTGAGTTTGGTCAGGATAGATATAGAATACATTTATTTTATTTATTTATTTAACTGTATTTATATCCCGCTTTTCACCGGGTCAAAGCGGCGCTACACTCAAGGGTGGGGATAATTAAGTATAAGGGTGGGGCCATCACCAGGTAGGCAACATTGATGATTTCGACATAGGAGAGACTTTAGACATGGACAGTATAGTTCAGTTTTCAATCAGAGGTCCATAGTGGGTGCGATCAGGGTTGGTGCACTTTCTGGTGGGGGTTGCTTTGAAGCATTCTTGGAATAGGATGGTTTTTAGCTGCTTTCTGAATGACATTAGATCGTTATTGTTTTCTAAGGTGGCTCGGTAGAGAATTCCATAGGGATGGAGCATAAAGTTCGAAGGCTCGATTGCATGTCTGTTGAGAGCATTTGATTCTTTTGTGAGGGACGGTGAGGGAGTTACTAGAGGCCTGTCTGGTGGTTTTGCCATGGGTTGGACAAGACAGCAGGGTGCGGAGCTGGGTGTTCTGTGTTTGGTGGATGGCTTTGTGGGTGAGTAGGATGGATTTGTATTTAGTTCGTGCTTCGAAGGGAAGTATGTGCAGGTCTCTTAGAATTGGGGTGATGTGGTCACTTTTCCTTGCTCTCTGAATGATTCTCGCTGTGGTGTTCAATGCGGTTTGGAGGGGGTTGGTCTGTGTGGCTGGTAGTCCATGGTAGATTATGTTGCAGTAGTGCAGATGTGGGAGTGTCATAGCTTGCATTACCGTCCTGAAGTCTTGAGGTTCGAGGAGGGGTCTGAGACGTTGCACTGTTTTTGCTTTGTGGAATATAATTCCGGTGGTTTTAGTAATTTGTTGCTTGAGGGTTAGGGCTTGGTCAATGATGATGCCTAGATATCTTATTTGTGGCTGTATTTGAATGCGTGTGGTTCCTATGTTAAGGTGTGTGGGCGGTGTGAAGTCTGGGTCTTTTGTCACTATGAGGGCTTCAGTTTTCTTTATGTTTATGGATAGGTTATTTTCTTGTAGCCAGTCGGATACTTCATGGTAAGTATATACAGGTTGACATGGAGTAATAAATATTACATGTTGTGAATAGACGTGAAGTGTTTACAGGCATGAGTGTGATTGCTTAAAGCATGAGTGTTATGTTGTGAGTGAGGTGTTTGTGGGGGATGGGGGGAGATTTCTCTGTGGCAGGGTAGCTGATTGAGCAAAATGTAGCAGAAAGAGATGGTGCTTTATTGCCTTCCGAAACTGTAGGAGGTCTTTGATTGTTCTTATTTCTGGTGGGAGGTCATTCCAGCATCAGTGCGCAACTCACAAACTGATGATTTGCAGTTGTTGGCTGCCTTAAGACCTGATCTAGAACAAGCTTTATGACATATCCAAATTTAGTGTTGGATGAAAACAAGTGAAATGGTGCTAATGTGCAAAAAACAGGCGGCCCAATATTGGAAATGTTAGGTGGCCGATAGGCAAGCAAATCCAGCTGAAATCTGCATAAAAGCTGCAAATGTGGGTAATCCCAGTCTTGAGTGGTGTGTGCTTAAGTGGATATTACCGTAAAGCATCATAACGTTTCCACGTATGTGCGAGGGCATAAGCTGGCAGAACCTGGGCATGGCATCCATATACATGGAGTGGAGGAGTGGCCTAGTGGTTGGGGCAAGGTACTTCAGGCTGGAAGGTTGGGGGTTCAAATCCCACTAGAGGACAGCAACCTTGGGCTGGAAGGACTTGGGTTTCTAGTCCCACAGGTGCTCCTTGTGGTCTTGGGCAAGACACTTAACCCTCCATAGCCCATGTTCCCTGTAAAATAGTTATCTCAAAGTTGTAATGCTCTGTTCAATGTAATTTCAGTTTGTTCAATGTAAACTGCACTGATGCAGAACAGCATGGTATATAATAGACTGTAAATAAATAAATACATGTGGAACACTGATATTCTATGGCAGCATATGGGCATATAAAATGGCCAAAAGCATTTAGTTCTAGGCCAGGATTTTAACTGGTTGAAGTACCAATAAAAATTTGTTTGACTATGTGTGTGTACACTGCTGTCAGGTGTGGAGGAGTGGCATAGTGGTTGGGGCAAGGTGCTTCAGATCAGAAAGTTGGGGGTTCAAATCCCACTAGAGGACAGCAACCTTGGACTGGAAGGACTTGGGTTTCTAGTCCCACAGGTGCATCTTGGGGAAGCCACTTAACCCTCCTTGCCCATGTTCCCTGTAAAGTATTTCCAAGTTATAATTTCAGTTTGTTCAATATAAACCACCTTGATATCATGAAAGGCAGTATATAAGAAATGTTAAATAAATTCAAACTGGATAAGAAGTACGAGAAACTGGTAGAGGGATATGTTGGCTACCCTCCATGCAACACCAGACATGCCAACAGTAGCCATAGCAGCTGGTAGTGGCCTGGGCAGGGAGGAGACACTACCAGATACCCCTGGTGTACCAACCAAGGGTCATGTATCTCCAACTGTCTGCAGAGGAGGTGTTCCAGCTTTACTGCCTTGATGTTGTCACTATTACAGAGTGCTGAGACATGACCTGGAACCATCAACTGTACTTGTGGCTCTCAAGGTGACCACTGCCTTGATCTTCTTTGCCACTGGAAGCTTCCAACATTTCATTGCGGCAGTGACAACAGATCTCCTCAGATGGCTCCATTAATATGTGTGCATCCCAGCCATGCCATGGCCAGACAACATACCATGCAGGCCTTTCACGAGATTGCATCCTTTCCATCGGTTCTAGGGGTAATTGACTGCACCCATGTGACTCGGAGGCCAGCTCACCATGATGGGAGGGCATACTGCAACAGGTACCTTTATCACTCAGTGAACATGCAGGTTGTCACTGATGTCAACATGCATATCACAGACCTCTGTGCATGCCTCTCTGGGTCCTGTCATGTTTATTTTGTCTTATTGTGATTTGCTCTGGGCCAGGCAACTGCCACTGGACACCTCAATGATGCCTGGCTAGTAGGTGAGTGATGCATAACTGAAGCTATGATTGCATGCTGGTATGTGGGTGTGGAGCTATAAGGGCTACTGGCAAGGCCTGTTTGGGGCACAGGGAAATGTCCATTCTGTGTCAGACAGGCACAATTGCGGGATGGCAGAGGGAGAGCCCGGTCACTTGTATGGGGAGGCAGTACTTCTGCTATAATGGAGATTGACCCAGAATGGGTGGAAAAGGCAGGTGCCTCCTCTGACCCCTGCCACTGAATATCTGTTAACAAGTGCTGACAGCACATGTCCTGGCAGTCCAACTGAGGAGGGGGCAGCACGTATTGGGCACTGTTGTTACTGATGCTGTGTAGAGGGGAGTAAGCATATGGTGATAGATGGCACTGCAGACAGGACAGCAGCACCAGACAGCCCCTCCAGAACTGTAGCAGGATGCTGAGATGCCAGGGTAGAAAAGTATAGTCATAGAAGATGTCACACATATTCTTGTGCCATGTAGTTGTTAGAAAGGCTATTGCACAGACCACAGTTCCCTACCATTGGCTCTACATGCATGTGCCCCCCCCCCTTCTGTAACTACACAGGTGATAGGGGAAACCCACTGAGGACTGCCTCATGACACCAGTGCGCAACTCACAAACTGCCCAGGAGAAGAACTACAAAAGAGTGTTGACGCATCTAAGGGCAGTGGTGGAGTGGGCATTTGGGCTCCTGAACAGCAGGTTCTGATGAACATAAGAACATAAGATATGCCATACTGGGCCAGACCAAGGTCCATCAAGCCCAGTATCCTGTATCCAACAGTGGCCAATCTAGGTCATACGTACATAGCAGTATCCCCAAAAGACTCAGGTTCCGCAATGCTTGTACTGGGTCAAGCATTGATATCCTGGTTCCCTTCTTAATAATGGTTTATGGACCTTTCCTCCAGGAACTTGTCCAAACCTTTTTTAAACCCAGCTACACTAACAGCCTTTACTACATCCTCCGGTAACAAATTCCAGAGTTTGATTACACGTTGAGTGAAAAAATATTTTCTCTTATTTGTCTTAAATAGTTTACCCTGTAGCTTCATTGCATGTCCCCTAGTCTTTCTATATTCTGATAGTGTAAACAATAGATCTACATTTACCCGTTCCAGTACATTCATTAATTTATAGACTTCTATCATATCTCCACTCAGCCGTCTCTTTTCCAGGTTGAAGAGCCCTAACCTTTGTAGCCTCTCTTCATAGGAGTATCCTTCCATCAACTTTATCATTTTGGTGGCTCTTCTCTGTACCTTTTCTAATAATGCTATATCCTTTTTAAGATACGGCGACCAGAATTGCACACAATATTCAAGGTGCAGTTGTACCATGGAACGATACAGAGGCATTATAATATCCTTTGTTTTATTTTCCATTCCTTTCCTTATGATACCTAGCATTCTATTTGCTTTCTTGGCTGCCGCTGCACACTGTGCCGAGGGTTTTAACATGTTATCCATGATGACTGCTAAATCTTTTTCCTGTGTGGTGGTTCCCAATGTGGAACCTTGCATTGTGTAACCATAGTGTGGGTTGTTCTTTCCTAGATGCATAACTTTGCACTTGTCCATATTAAATTTCATCTGCCATTTGGATGCCCAGTCTTCCAATTTATCCAGATCCTCCTGCATTTTTCCACAATCCTCTTGGGTTTTAACAACTTTAAACAGTTTTGTGTCATCTGCAAATTTGATAACCTCACTAGTTATTCCCTTTTCCAGGTCATTTATGAATATGTCAAAAAGTAGCGGACCCAGTACAGATCCCTGGGGTACTCCACTATTCACCTTTTTTCATTGGGAAAATTGGCCATTTAGCCCTAACCTCTGCTTTCTATCTTTTAACCAGTTCCCTATCCACATAGTACACTGCCTCCTATCCTATGACTTTTTAGTTTTGACAAAAGTCTCTGATGAGGGACCTTGTCAAAGGCTTTCTGAAAGTCCAGTTACACTATATCGACCGACTCACCTTTGTCTACCTGTTTATTCACACCTTCAAAAAAACATAACAGATTAGTAAGACAAGATATTCCTTGTCTAAAGCCATGTTGGCTGTCTCCCATTAGGCCATGACTATCTACATGCTGTGTAATTTTGTTCTTTATGATGGTTTCTACCATTTTCCCTGGTACTGACATCAGGCTCACCGGTCTGTAGTTTCCCAGATCACCCCTGGAACCCTTTTTAAAAATTGGCGTTATATTTGTGATCCTCCAATCTTCAGGTATTACAGATGATTTTAATGGAAGTTCACAGATTAAAAATAGCAGATCTGCAATCTCATATTTCAGTTCTTTCAACACTCTTGGATGTATACCATCTGGTCAAGGTGATTTGCTACTATTCAGTTTATCAAATAGTTGTAATACATCTTCCCGGTGTAGCGATATTTCTCTCATTTCCTCTGCAGTATCACCTTTAAATACCACTTCAGTATTGGGTAACATCCCTACATCTTCCTCAGTAAATACCGAAGCAAAGAATTAATTCAGTCGCTATAGCCTTGTCTCCTCTTACTGCCCCTTTTACCCCTCTATCATCTAACGGTCCAATTGACTCTCTCACAGGCCTTTTGCTACAAATGTACTTGAAAAAGTCTTTATTTCGTGTTTTTGCTTTTGATGCCTTGGCAGGAGTGGAGAAAAGCTGCTGTACAACCCTGAGCAAGTCTGCTGCATCTTTATGGCATGCTGCCTTCTCCACAATATTATCATACAACAGGGGATCGATGTGCCACAGGAGGAGATGTCTGTTGATATGGAATGCTGTAATGAAGGGTCAGAGGAGGATGACCACTTTGGCAGCCAGTATGTGACAGCAGCAGTGCAATCATCAAGAGATAGACTGATCCGGGAGAACCTTTAGTGTGAATACACCCATTTATTCATGGAACATGCAGAATTAATCACCAACACCATCATTGATGTGCCCTCTTCCCATCCTGAATCTCCTCCCCACTAACCCTCCTCTAAACCAGGCAGTATGCCTCAGTGGTACTGCCTCTGAGACATTGCTAGCTGTCTCATCTTCCTCCCCAAGGTTTGAGGCCTCATTAGGCTGTAGCCTGAAAATCCTTGATGTCATGCTGTTGCTTCCCAGGGGGGCATATGCCTCAGGTGCCTGTCTCACAGCTGCAATATCACATAGGGAACGTGAGATGGAGGCCATGTAGGCAGCTTTAGCCCTGGATAGGTGGCACACTGCCTCCTGGTGCCTCTCTTGCTACTCTGCCATTTCACGCATCAACTGGGTTGCATCACAGAACTCCTAACTTATCCTCTCAACGCTTGTGAGGATGCCCTTAGTCAAACTGACCATCTCTGCCCCATCTTGCAGCATCTGTTATTCAGCAGCATCAGAACAGGTGTCCAAGAATTGCTCGGGGATGGGGAACTACAGCTGAAGCAGATCCCAGGGCTAACCTTGTGTCTGAGGAGGTTGAGTTGTTATTGCAGCGGTGGAGTTTCCCTAAGGGCTGGGGAGCATGGCAGCTGCAGTTATGTGGCTGGGTTGTTCAGGGATACCAGGACACAGCTGCATGTGCACTCCAGAAGGACCTGGGTTCTCATCTGAGGATCTGGTTGGAGGTCCATCTGTGGGAGAGGTAATAAGCAAATAATCAGGGTGAGGGGGAGTCAGCTGTCTATACAAGGAGGTGGGAGATGTGTGGGCTGATAGATGAGGATTCCCCACCATCATGAAGCAGAGGGGCAGTGAATGTAGGCCATGGTGCAGATTGGAATTAAAAAGCCCTGCTAGCAGAATGGCAATGCATTAGGAGTGCACATATTGCTAATGCTGGAACATCACTGAGTGTACAGATGTGTGATTGATAAAGGAAGTTGTTAGGGTACAAAGCACATGTTAAAGGCACTAACTGCAATTCCCCACTTGCCTCACAGGGGCTGCCATCCCTCATCGACGGACTGCTGTGACTGCACAGAAGGGGAAGGCCTGTGGATGTATGACACAGGAAGAAGAAGAAGAAAGATATCTGCCTAAATCGGACCTTGTTAAATGGACAATGTGGCAATGTGGAAACACACTCAACCGACTAATGTGGTGCCTACCTTTCCCTTGGCCCATTTTCCATGTGTGGTCAGGCATGGTGGTGGTGCTGGGAGGCAGAGCAGTAGGTGAACATTGCAAGGGACCCAGGAAGGTTCAAGGATGAGCAGCAGCCAAAGTTAGGGGAGCAGCTTGTGGACTGGACACTGTGAAAAGCTGTACATTGGGAATGGGTTGTTTTCAGGGAAGAGAGGGCATTCAAGGAAGGAAGGGAAACACACACTTACTGTTGGCCCAGAGGGTTGTGCTATAGGAGTGGTTGGGATTGGGAAAGATGTAAGCGGTAAACTGGGCCTCTGGTGCAGCTGGAGCGCAGCTATCCTGGCCAGTTAACCAAGAGATAAAGCAGTCATCAATACATGCTAGCACCTTCTCCTCGGGTCACTCGGGGCCTTCCGCTGCTCTAGTGGCACTTACTTCTTAGCGCGCTTGCAGAGCACATGCCACTTCTTTATGTCCGTGACGTCCCTATTATGGTGGTGCACAGCATTCACCTGCCTGGCAGTGTCATGCCAGGCACACTGCTGGTTGTGGGCATCCCCAGATCCAAATAGACTATTATGCTTCTTAAGGATGAGGCCAATGGTGAGATCCATCCCCGCTGCTGAGAAATTCTGCTTCTTTGTCCTCTTCATGGCCAAAATCCAGCGTCTCTTTCCTAACTGCACATATATATCACATACACAGATATGACATGAGTGGACAGCAACCTATCCATGGATATTGCACAGTTACAGGGGTATATGTGGCCATGTCCATGCACAAATAGCTGCCTCACAGGCATGTTTGATAAAAGGCACCTTACTACTCAAAATCACAGATTGGACTATGTGCATGTTACGGAGATAATTGGTTAGCTAGGACTGCTTCAATATCCCACATGTATGTAGAGCTAACCATGTATGATGAATATGCCATTGAGGAGCATAGCCAGTTAGGATGCCCAAAGTCCCAAAAGACTCAGGTATATGCACATCCTTTTTTATGGCTTAGAGCAGAGTTGTCAGAGGTGTGGACATGCCAGGTAATGTGAAAAACATGTGCCACTCACAAAGTCTTACTTCGATATGTGATGGAGACAGCAATGTGCTCTCCTGCCCCTGATTTTTTCACACTCTAGGTAGTTGCCTATGATACATTCACTTTACTTCTTTTACTCCCCTTTCTTCATTGGGGCTCTAACAGGTAACAGCATATGATTTGGCCCATATAATGTTTGACACAAAGTCTGTGGGTCCCTTCAAGTACGGATGGTGTCCAAGGGGCAAGTCACAATCCCAGTTGCATGGGTCAATGTCAGTCTACTCTGGGTCACATAACATGACATTCTCATCCACTATGGGGCTTGCTACACTACTACATATGGGGATAGTTGGAATATTCCACCTTGCTGTAAACGTTGGTCTGAGCAATAGGAAACCTCACACCGTCCACATGACACCGTACTCTGTAGAACACTCATTGAAGCACAACATGATAATATGTGCCATACTCAATACTTGGCTCAATAGTTAGGTATCCTGACATCATTCCCATTCCTCACATCGACACAGTACCCAAAGGCTTCTTTGGACTGCTTTTTCATGCATATGCCGATGATATACAGACTGTAGCCCCCTTTGGAGGGTGACGGAGACGGTGCTTTGGTGAACTTTAATGTGTGTTTGGCATGGATAAGCCTTTGGTTGACAGGCAGCGGCCTCATACTTAAAGTGAGTAAGACAATTTGTTTACGGTTTGGGATGGTGGAATGCACTGATTTGCATAGCCTGCTGAAGGTGTTGTCATTCCCTGGCAGGAGGAATTGCGATCACTTGGGGTGCTATTGGAAAGGGTAGGTGACAGTGAAAAACAGGTGGCTCATGTAGTAAAAGTGGCATATGTTGTTCATGCAGGCATTCATGCAGAGTACGCTGGACTATGGCAAGGTTCTTTATGTTGGTTTGCCAAGTGGGTCATTTGTAGACTACAGGACATGCAGAATGCAGCAGTGCAGGTTTCGCTGGGTGCAAGGCATAGGGATAATGCTGGTCCTCTTTTGCAACAGCTGCATTGGCTTCAAGTCCAGGAATGGTGTCTGTTCAAGCTTCTGGTTATTATCTTCTGAGTATTATATGACTGATTGATTGATTTATCTATGTTTATATACCACCTTATCTGGGAATCAAGGTGGTTTACAGGGAACAAAACAACAATTGTTTACATAGAACTTTGGTAAGAGAACACATGGCTTGTATGGAGGGGAGGAGGAGCGGGAGAGGAAAGGAGTAGGAGAGTAAGATTGGTATGATATAGTTATACTGAGTGTATTTAGAAACATAGGAACATAGAAATATGATGACAGAAAAAGACCACATGGCCTATCTAGTTTGTCCTTCCATATGAACAACTACAACAGTCACCTTTTTTCCTTTAGAGATCCTCTGTGTTTATCCCATGTTTTTTTGAATTCAGTTACTGTCCTTATCTCTACCACCTCCACTGGGAGACTATTCCATGGATCCACCACTCTTTCCATAAAGAAATATTTCCGTATATCACTCCTGAATCTATCCCCCTTCACCCTCATTCCATGTCCCCTCATAGCAGAACTTGCTTTCAATTGAAAGAGGCAACATCTCAATCATATCACATCTATCCCGCCTTTCCTCTAAGGTGTACACATATTAAGATCCCTAAGTCTGTCCTCATATGCTTTATAATGAAGAACACTAACCATTTTAGAAGCCACCCTTTGCACTTACTCCATCCTGTTCGCATCCTTTTGAAGGTGCGGTCTCCAGAATTGCACACTATACTTGTAAGAAAAGAGAGGAGGAGGAACAGGGGAAGGGGGGGGGGAGGTGGACATGGAAGTTAGGTTATTAATGTCTTGGTGGATGCCATCTATGTGATGTAATGTTCATTGAATAATAAAGTTTTGAGCTTCTTGCGAAAGTCAGTGAGTTCTTGTGTTTCCCTGAGGTCACTGGGAAGTTTGTTCCATAAGTTTGGTGCATAGGTAGAGAATGCCCTGTTGTGAATGTTTGGTTGATTCTTGTGATGTACATTGGTAAGCTGAGGGTGTTTGTGCTGCATTTGTGTCTTGATCTGTTAGTTGTAGGTGCTTGAATGAGGGCCTTTAGGTATGAAGAGAACTTTGAATATGTTCATGATAGATTTGTATCTTATTCTGCTGTGGATAGGTAGCCAGTGCAAGTCTTTTAGTAGAGGTGTGATGTGGTCAGATTTTTTTGCTTTGATGAGGGTATGCGCTGCAAAATATTCGTGCCATTTGTAGTTGGTGGAGGGATTGTTTGGGGATCCCTTCGTATATGCTGTTGCAGTATTCTAGCAATGGGAAAATCAGAGCCTGAAGTATAGAGCAGACGTCTGTGGCGGTAAGCAGTAGTTGAAGGTTGCAGAGTGTTTTTATCTTTGAGTAAATTGCTTTTCTTATTCTGGAGATGAGGGGGGAGAAGCTGAGTTGTTAGTCAATGGTTACATCCAGATATTTTACCTCCTGCTTTGTCTTGAGGAGGGTGTCATGTATTTTGATTGTCGTTGGGGGAGAGAGAGATTTATTTATGGATATGTGGGGTACCTCGGATTTTTTGTGATTTATATGAAACCCATGTTCTTGTAGCCATTGCGAGATGTCTTGGAAGCAGGAGGATATTTTGCTGTGGTCTGGGTTAGAGATGTCATAGGGCATGAATATCATGATGTTGTCAGTGTAGAGCTTGTAATGAACATTGTGGGTACGGAAGATGGACATATGATGGCCATCCCGGGTATCTGCAGGGCCTCTGGAGTTAGTATGAACCTGTGAAGGTGTTACGGTCCTCCTAGAGTCCCCTTTTGGATGTTTCTGGTCTGGAAGTAGTACGGACTGTGCATGGGAAGTCTTGGGTTTTCCAAGTTGCAGGGGCTGAGTTGTGAAATAGGTCCCCATTAGAATTACATTCTGTGGGTAGTTTACTGGGTATTCATAAACTGTTGAAAACCGTCCTTTTTACCAGAGATTGCTGATGAGCTGGGTGTTGGTTTATTTTTTTTTATGCTGTATTGTACTGTTTTTTATTTTATTGTACACCCAATTGATTGACTTTGGTCAGAACAGGGCTAAAGCATCTGTAAATAAATAAATAAATGCACACTATCTGTGATAATGCCACAAACCCTACTGATCATATCCACATACATTTCTGCATGTGGCACTCAGTGCACAACCTGCATGAGGTTGGCACACCAATGTTCTGCAGCTGTGGTTGACAGTGGCCCTGATCCAGTCATATGTATGTGACACAGGGCCCCGAGACCCCACTGTGAGGTAGCATTAAGCAGCTCTTGTGGAGGTCTTCTGTTCTATGGATGTGTGGAGAGTCTCAGGTCAACCATGCTGATCTACTACTACTACTACTACTACTGCTATTGATCATTTATATAGTGATACTAAGGGGCTTGTTTACAAAGCTGCGGTAGCAGTTCACGATCGTTATCGGAGCCGCGGCCCCATTGATTTCAATGGGGCCGCGGCTCCGATAACGACCGTGAACCGCTACCGCGGCTTTGTAAACAAGCCCCTAAGTGTATGCAGCACTGCTCAGATACATGTAAGGATGGTCTCTGCTCAACAGAGCTTACAATCTAGTCAAGACAGACAATACAACAGCTAAGGACAAAGACACAACCAGGGAAAGTAAGGAGACACATAGGATCAGGATCCTAAAACAGCCTCAAAGAGGTCAGCCTTCAGCATGGATTTGAAAAGGGGCAGGGATGAAGCCTGACATACAGACTTAGGTAGTTTGTTCCAGGCATAAGGAACAACAAGGTGAAAGAATCAAAATCTGGAGTTCGCAGTGGAAGAAAAGGGCATAGACAGTAGCAGTCCGCCAGAACTGCAGAGTTCACGGGGAGGAGTGTAAGGAGAGATGAGAGAGGAAAAGTAGTGCTTGTTGACACAACCCTACAACTGAGTCCGCCACTAGGGAGACTGTACAGGTCTGCGGCTGATGCCTGTAGATGTAGGTGTTGTGGCACTGAAGTATGTGGCAGCGCCATCACCACACAATGTGCATGGCAGACAATGGTGCCTGCCATAGCTGTGCTATATAGGGAGGGCACACTATACCCCATAACATAGTTTATCCTCTGCTGACAGTGGCAGGAAGAGGACCTGCGCATGGCCATAACTGTGCTTCAAATGTTGAGGCACACCTGCCATGAGAGGCATGTCCATTGACACTGTCTAAGGGTCAGCCTCAAACTTACAACCTGGCCTCTGACAGGGAAGGCACATGCTGGCAGAGCTACAACATATACAAGGGTATGGGGGTTGTTATGCAATGTCAGCATGGGCATAGACAATGATGCTTGCACAAGGCCCACCTGTCATTAACACCACACAGCCTACCAATGGCAAGCCTCCACTGCCTAGGGAACATAGCCAGACCCAACACAGATATATGGAAGTTAGACAAACTTTATGTATGGAAACCTTTTTAAAAATGGCGACCAGGTAACAAATAACAGAGGTACATAGAAAACATGGTACAAAACATATCTGTACATCATACCACCCATTCACCCCTCCCCCCCAAAAAATATCACCCCCCCCCCCCCACAGATCATTCCTGCACATCCATCCCCTTCCCGTGCCAAACACCCCACCCAGGCCACATCTAGTAACTTAGTAACATAGTAAATGACGGCAGATAAAGACAAGCATGGTCCATCTAGTCTGCCCAGCATGATAGCAAGCAGGCCACCCCTCCCCACATCCCTGTTTAGGGGTGAACCAACCATTCCATGCAGGACACCCCTATTTGATGAGATATTAGATGGTTCAGTTTACTTTGATTTTATCCTGTTGCTGTAAAGGGATCCACTGTGTCTGTCCCATGCCATTTTGAATTCCGTCACCATGTTTGCCACCACCACTTCCATCGGGAGGGCATTCCAAGCATCCACCACCTTTCTGTGAAAAAGTATTTCCTGACATTGCCTTTCAATTTACCACCTTGCAACTTCCTGTTATGCCCTCTAGTTTTACAGCTTACCCATCTTTGGAAGAGGTTTGTTTGTTCATTATTTCCCTTTAAGTATTTAAAGGTCTGAATCATATCTTCCCGTCCCTCCTCTCCTCCAAAGTGTACATGTTTAGGTATTCAAGTCTCTTCTCATAAGGCTTCTGACGCAGGCTCCAAATCATTTTGGTTGCCTTCCTCTGAACAGTTTTCATTCTTTTTACATCCTTTGCAAGATACGGTCTCCAAACTGAACACAGTACTCCAAGTGAGGTCTCACCAGTGACTTGTACAGTGGCATAAGTACCTCATCCTTTCTGCTGGTGATTCCTCTTTGTATGTAGCACAACATCCTCCTGGCCTTTGCCACCGCCTTGTCGCACTGTTTTGCCACCTTGAGATCTTCAGAAATAATCACACCAAGGTCTTTCTCCTGATCCGTGTACACCAACCTCTCGCCCCCTATCGCGTATATTTCCCTTGGATTTCTATTACCCAAGTGCATGACTCTGCACTTCTTTGCATTAAATCTTAATTGCCAAGCATTAGACCATTCTTCCAGCTTTTGTAGATCTTTCCTCATGTTAACCACTCCCTCGGGGGAGTCCACTCTGTTGCAAATTTTTGTGTCATCTGCAAAAAGACAGACTTTTCCATTCAGTCCTTCAGCAATATCACTCACAAATACATTGAACAGTGCCGGGCCCAGGACCAACCCCTGGGGCACCCCGCTAATCACCTTCCCTTCATCCGAGTGAGCTCCATTTACCATCACCCTCTGTCGTCTGTCAGTCAACCAATTTCTGATCAATTTACCATCTTAGGATCCATCCCCAAGCTACTGAGTTTATTGATAAGCCTCCTATGAGGAATAGTATCAAAGGCTTTGCTGAAATCCAGGTAGATGACATCCATCGCATGCCCCTGATCTAGCTCCCTGGTCACCCGGTCAAAGAGCTCAATCAGATTTGTTTGACAAGATCGTCCTTCAGTAAAACCATGTTGCCTCGGGTCTTGGAACCTGTTGGTTTTGAGAAAGTTCACTATTCGCTCTTTCAGGAGCGCCTCCATTACTTTTCCCGCCACCGAGGTAAGGCTCACGGGGCCTGTAGTTTGACACTTCTTCCCTGTCACCACTTTTGTGTAGAGGTATGACATCAGCCATTCTCCAATCCTGAGGAACTTCTCCTGTTTCCAAGGATCTGTTGAAAACATCCTTTATGGCCCTGCAAGAACCTCTCTGAGCTCTTTCAGTATCCTGGGATGTATCCTATCCGGTCCCATGGCCTTGTCCACTTTCAGTTTCGCAAGTTGTTCTAACACATCATCTTCTGTGAATGGCATGGTATCTACTTCATTACCATTTTTATATTTGGGAGTCACAGGTGGTCCTTCTCCAGGACTTTCTTTAGTAAAAACAGAGCAGAAGTATTTGTTTAGCAATTTCGCTTTTTCAATGTCACTTTCCACGAGTCCTATTGCAGCACTTCTGAGTACTGCAATTCCACCTCTGATCTTCTTCCTTTCCAGAATATACCTGAAGAAGATTTTGTCGCCACTCTTTACATCTTTAGACATTTTTTCCTCTGCCTTTGATTTTGCTATCCTTATTTCTCTCTTTGTCTCTTTGAGTTGGATCCTGTATTCATTTTGGTGTTCCTGTTTGTGAGATTTTGAATTTTGCGAAAGCTGTGTTTTTTGCCTTTGAGCAGCCACTTCTTTGGAAAACCAAATAGGTTTTCTTCTCCTCTTGTTTTTGTTTAATTTTGTTACATATTTATTTGTTGCCTCTTTATTGCCACCTTTAGTTTAGCCCATAGCAATTCTACTTCCCTTATCTCTTTCCACCCTGTCAGCTCCTCCTTTAGGTACTCGGCCATTTTATTGAAGTCGGTGTTTTTGAAGTTTAGGACTTTGAGCTTGCTATGATTGGCCTGTACCATGGATTTTATCTCAAACCACGCCATGTGATGATCGCTGCTGCTCACAGGGGCACTCACGCAGACATTCGACAAGCTATCACTGTTGGTGAGCACTAAACCCAGCGTTGAGCTTTCCCTTGTTGGTTCCATCACCATTTGTCTAAGTAACGCATCTTGGAGAGCATCCACAATTTTTTTGCTTCTTTCCAGATTTGCAGAAGGAGCAATTCAATCCACATCAGGTAGATTAAAGTCACCCAATATGATTGCTTCCCCCTTTGTGGCTATCTTGGCAATATCTATAACACAGGTACACTACCAAAAAACTGCCTCCAGTTTTGCAACTGATTCCTATAGATTTTGGGGTGCTGAATCCAGGAAAAATAGCCAAAATGTTCCATCACGTCACGTTTTCTTGCAAAATTAGATTTCTTACCCATATAAGGAATGTTCACATAATTTCTTTTTAGCCGACTGCAGTTTATTTTCTTGGCCCAAATAGAGGTTGTAATGGTTAACTAACTAGAAACACTCCCTCATGATATTTTAGAGTGTTTTGTATTCATTTTATACATTAACAGGACAATTGGGAGGCGGGGGGCTAAATCCAGTACTCGCGCTGGCGCATGTTCTTTCCTGTTCGCCTCGCCTCGTTCGCTCGCTCAAACATGGTGGTTGCGACATGAACGTTCCTGTCAAATTTCAGTTTCTTGCAAGTTCATTATTACCTTTTGTTTGCTCAGTCGTAATCCAGCTTTATTCCGAAGTGGTTCACTACAGTTGTAGTTTGCAGTGCTGTGTATTTGTGATGGCTCACAGAGCCAGAGGTTGCGTCAACTCTCCGGACAGTTTTTGTTTTATTTGTGGGGAATATACCGTGAAAAAGCAGCAGAGGAACATTTCTGCATTTATTAAAAAAGTATATTTCGCCTATTTCGGTTTGAAGTTAGGCGATCAAGACAAACCGTGGGCTCCTCACAAAGTGTGCAAGACATGTGAGGAAGATCTACGCTTATGGATGAAAGGTAAAAACAAGCATTTCGTTTCGGAATACCTATGATGTGGCGTGAACAAAGAGACCACAGCAGTGACTGCTATTTTTGCTCTTGCATTGTGAAGGGATACAACTTAAAAAATAAGAACATAATAAGTTACCCCAACCTTCCCTCAGCAATTAGGCCTATGCCTCATAGCAACGAAGTACCTGTGCCTGAACCACCAAAATCTTTGGATCATATTTGTGTGGACGGTTCTGAGCATGATGAGACTCATCAGATGGCTTTTCCCGATGAGTCCAGTACTTCCGAGTTTGAAACTGAACCAGATCCGAAACCTGAACTCTTCTCTCAAGCTGAATTGAATGATTTAGTCAGGGATTTAGGACTCCCAAAAGATGCTGCCCAACTGCTAGGTTCTCGGCTTAAACAGAAAAATCTATTGTCACCAGGAACAACTTTTTATTGGTACCGCAACCGCGAGACACAATTTTTGAAGTATTTCAGCAAAGAGGAAGATTTGGTATTTTGCAACGATATATACGGAGTGATGGAAAAGTTTAAACTCAATTATGATCCTGCTGAATGGCGGCTGTTCATTGATTCGTCAAAAGACAGCATAAAAGGTGTTCTTCTTCATAATGGCAACACATTCGCTTCAGTTCCTATTGCTCACTCTGTTATTCTCCAAGAAAAATACGAGAATTTGGCCCTGATTCTTCAGAAGATTCGTTATGATGAGCATAAGTGGATGATTTGTGGAGACTTTAAAATTCTATCCATGCTATTAGGGCAGCAATCTGGTTTCACCAAATATCCCTGCTTCCTTTGCTTGTGGGATAGCCGGGCCCGCGACCTACACTGGGGGAAAAAAGACTGGCCAATTCGGGAGTATTTGAGACCCGGTGAGAAAAATGTTCTTCATGAGAGCTTGGTACCTCGTGATAAAATTCTATTACCACCTCTCCACATTAAGTTGGGTCTCATTAAGCAATTCATCAAGTCCCTTCCAAAAGATGGGGAGTGCTTTCGGTACCTTTGCTCAAAGTTCCCCCGACTTTCTGAAGCAAAGCTAAAGGAAGGAGTGTTTGTTGGCCCTGATATAAGGAAACTCATTTCAGATGGAGCATTCGCTGAAACGATGTCTGAGAAGGAAAAAGAAGCCTGGGATTCCTTCAAGGATGTTGTTCTCAAATTCTTGGGGAACAGGCGGGATGAGAACTATAAGGATATTGTTGCCAGGATGCTCAATGCCTTCAAAGAACAAGGCTGTAACATGAGCCTGAAAGTTCATTTCTTGCACTCCCATGTGAACTACTTTCCCGAAAACTTGGGGGCGTACAGTGAAGAACAAGGTGAAAGGTTTCACCAGGACATCAAGGACGCAGAGAGAAGGTACCAAGGAAGATGGAACACCACTATGATGGCTGATTTATGCTGGTTGCTGCTGCGGGAAACCCCAGATGAAAAATACGCCAAGCAGCGCACCAAGAGAAGCATTCGGGGGAAGAAGAAACGGGCCCACCAGGAGATTGATTGACCCAAGAATGACTTTAAAATCTAAACTGTGTTGACAAATATCGTGTTTTTACTAAACTTTGAAATAAAAATTTGCTAGTTATTATCACAGTGTCGGATCTCATTTATTAGAATTTTATTTTCACACCATCGGGTGTTTGTCTTCATGTATTGCAATGGCGCGGTTTGCGTTTTCTATTCTTACATACATACCTGTACAACATTTTTTGCACATTTCTTTGCTTTGCTTTGTGTCTAACCTTGCTCTTATATGCTCAATGTTTGTGCACATGTATGTGGCTGTTTTAAGTGCAGACAATTTTGCTACCATCACAGTGCGTTTTGTTGATATTACTCTATTCTTATGTGCTGCCTTGTTACAATTTTCTTTATTCTTATTTGGATAACTACTAAACAATTAGTATAAAGAATTCATCCAAGAAACATTTATCTCGATCGCACTCAATCTGAAACGTTCACCTCAAACTGCTAACCCAATGTAGCAAAAAGTCTGTACGTGATGGAGCAAATTGGTTACCAGATTTGGATTCAGCGCACCAAAAAATGTAAAAATCAATCGAAACATTAGAGGCAGTTTAAAATTTTTTTTTTTAGTGTACCTGTGTAATCAATTCGTTATCTATCTCTTCAATTTGTGTTGGAGGTCTGCAGACTACAGCAGTATGGATGACAGTGCCATCTCCTCTTTCCAACACAATCCAGAGTGCTTCTTCTTTTCCCCATGCCCCCTGCATTTCAGTAGCTTTAATATTGCTTTTGACATACAAGGCTAATCCTCCTCCTCTTCCATTTTCTCTGTCTCTTCTGAATAGATTATAGCCAGGTATGGCTATATCCCAATCATGCGATTCATATAGCCATGTTTCTGTAATGGCCACAATGTCCAAATCCATTTCCACCATTAGGGCTTCCAGGTCTGGAACTTTGTTGGCTAAGATTAGAGCATTTGTGCTCATTGCTTTCCAGCATTTAACTAGCTTGTGTGTATTTAGCATTGATTTTGTTCTGACTACATTTTCCCACTTGTTTTTGGTGTGTGGTTTAAAAGTGTGGCTGTTTCTGATTTTAATCTGCTTTTGAAGGGGGTGACGTCCAGAGCTTGACCTTCTACATCCGTCACCCCATTTTTCTAGTTTAAATGCATATCCACATATTGCTTGAATTTTTCACTTAGGATTCTTTTCCCTGTGACAGAGAGATGTAGTCCATCAGCACAGTATAGTCTCTTGTTGTTCCATCTGTTACCCCAGTCGTCAATAAATCTTGAATCCTTCTTGTTTGCACCAGGTCTGGAGCCATGTATTAAAGATGTTAAAATGATGCAGCCTTTTTGCTCCTTTACCAAGCACAGGTAGAAACTCTGAGAATGCAACAGTGTTAACAATGGGCTTGAGTTTCTCTCCCAGAGATTGGAAGTCCTTTTGGACTGTACAGGCACTGTTTCTAGCCAGGTCATTTGTGCCCCAGTGGATAACATCAAGTTTGGAGTGTTCACTTTCTGCGCTAAATAGTTCAACAATGTAGTTTGTATTCCTGCTGGCTGAAGAGCTTGGGAGGCACTTGACTATCTTCTCTCCTTTGAACTGTGTTCCCAAGTTGGTGCCACTGTTGATGGAATCACCAAGTAGTAGCAGTTTGCTGTTTGGTGAGGTTTTCTTCATATTTGGTGTTTTAGCAGGAGATTGGGCAGTGTCTGTCTCGTTTAAGGGACATTCAGTTTCTTTGGATTGGGCATCCTCATTCGCCAAGGCAGAGAAGGCATTATGCAGGGATATCTTCTGATGCATAGGATGTCTGTGCATTACAGGTCGCAATCTACCAGAACCTACTGTGATCCACTTGTCCCTGGAGTGTTTGATGCTTTTTGGGAGCGGTGGTGGACATTGTTCAGTTTGTATCCTAGACGAGTTGTGCTTCATTGCAGCCAGTTCCTCCCTCAGTAGGGACACCTCTTTATGCATGGCAGCTAGGTCTTCCCTTAGTAGAGTCAAGTCTTTATGCATGGCAGCTGACCTGAGGCACATAGGACAAGCTTTGAGGTTCCAAATGATTTGTCTTGGAATGAAAGTACTGCAGTTATTGCACTGAATACATGACATTCTGAATAAGCAGTCCTAGAAGGAGAAGAGGAAAGGAGGAAGAAGATGTGGGCTCTAACCCAAGTTAAAGGGATAGATGGCAATGTATGCGAGTGCTATATAGGCAATGCAGCCCCTGGGGTGGGTGGGGCGAGGGGTAGGGTGGGTGGGAACCTAACTGTCTCTGGCCAGTAGGCTGTTCCTGAGCTGGGGACACTCACAGATATCTGCTCCAAGGCTACCCAGAAAAGCAGTCAGTCAGATTATCCCCAAGCTTAATATATAAGCACAGTTAAACTTAATCTTAGCAATTCCCACAAAGCAGACAGTTAAACTCTATATTGGTAGCTACAACCCAGCAGAGATGAGAAAGAAAATTAGATTAGCTTTGTGAAAGATCCACAACTCATGCAGCCAGCTTCAGACCCGTAGATGTGGCCACTGGCCAGGTGTAAGATGGGAGCAAAAAACTTTCTCCTCCCCCTCCCTGAAAAAGCATGCTTTCTCCACAGATTTAAACCTTTGTTATCTGGATACTCAGGTCCCAGTAGGCTGAATATACCCAAGCTTAATTTATAAGCACAGTCAAACTTAATCTTAGCAATTCCCACAAAACAGACAGTTAAACTCTATATTGGTAGCTAGAACCCAGCAGAGATTGGAAAGAAAATTAGTCTTAGCTTTGTGAAAGATCCACAGCTCATGCAGCCAGCTTCAGACCCCTTTCCCCCACACCCTACCCCCACAAACCCTATTCCCATTTAACCTGGTATTATGGGCCTACATTCCCACTGTGGCTCCAGTACAGCACCATTCCTCTGTGATCTAGTGCCCCCTTCCCTCTCCTCCCCTGGGCACCTTGGCCTGAGTATTGCTGCTGCAGCAGGTTGTTGGTGAGGGCCTGTAGAATGTCACATATTTTATTTACATTCTCTTATATACTGTGCTATTCTGCATCAGTGTGGTTTACTTTGAACAAACTGAAATTACATTGAACAGGGCATTATAACTTGGAGATAACTATTTTACAGGGAACATGGGCTATGGAGGGTTAAGTGGCTTGTGGGATTTGAACCCCTGACCTTCTGGCCTGAAGTATCTTGCCCCAACCACTAGGCCACTCCTCCACTCCACACATATAGCCTCTACTGCCCCCTCCACTGCCTCCCTCATGAGCTGCAGCTCATGCACCACTGCATCCCTAGAGCACAAAGCTCCTGAGTTCTGCCAGCATCATAGGGGGATGGGGGAGCAGCGGAAATGGCCATTGGGTACTGCTATGGTAACCTGTGGCTGGACAATCCTACATGGGCAGACCCCAGGGCCTGAGGAACCAATGACGTGCTTGTGGAGTGAGTGGCCCTGGAGGGTATGGAGCTGACACAATGTCAGCCCTTTGGTTCCAGATGCCTCCCTTGCCTCCACCTTTACAACTGGTGCTGGCAGTACTGCCACCACAGTGGCTAATGGTTCTCGAAGCTCCATTACTGCTGTCTGCCCTTCCCTCGTCTCCACAGCAGCTGCTTCTAGTCCCTCATCCATGCATTCCTGTACCTCCCTCATGTCCTCCACATCCCTTCTGTTCTCCAGCTCCTCACTGTCTGCCTCCCCCTCCTCCTCTTCATCTCCTTTGTTCTCATCCCTCTCTTCTTCATCCTCCTCTCCCTCTTCCGTGTCTTCCTCTCCTCTTCTGTATTTTCCTCCTTCTATTCCATGTCATCCTCCTCTTCTTCTATGTCATCTTCCTCTCCTTCCTCCTCCTTCTCCTTCTCCATTATGTTTTTTTCCTCCTCTTCCTCTTACCCTTCCTCCTTCTCCTCCTCGTTGTCATCTTTGGAGTTCCCTTGCTTCTCAGGCCCCATGCTACCAGCCGTGGAGGCTATCACAGTGGTTGTGGTGCTAGTAGAGGTGGAGCTACCATGCTGCTGCTGTGATGTCAGGCTGGTATCTGCTGTGGCAGAGGTGTCCTGTGCAGGCCTGTCCTGCTGAGCTGTAGGGTCCTGTGGAGTGTCCTGTTGCCATTGTGCTGCATAAAACAAAGTTTCCGATGAGTACATGTTCAGTGCATGTGGCATTACATGGCATCTCAAAGCTAGATGTTGTACAGTTACTTATCAAGGCAGACCCATGCTCCTTGGTTACACTGTGACATTGTCTATGGCTGTGAGGCTAGGCCTTTTCCTCTCTATTCCCAGACCTTAGGTTCCCTGATCTATGGCTTTCTATTTCATACTTGCAATGCCAACTGTCTGAATGACCTTTCAGACATGGTATGTAGTGCTGAATCACAAGCCCACATCCCTGCCAGCCTAGCTGACATAGCTATCTGCATGTGGTTCACTGGTATGGGTTTCTGTGACATGGATGATTCCTGGCTCACCTGCTGCAAGTGTTACTCCTCTCAGATGTGCTGCATGAGGTCTGGAGTACGGCACCTCATAGTCCTGAGCCTGCATTTCAGGACCTACAGCATTCACCTCACATTGAAATTCTTGTGGGAGAGATTAGTGGGATCTTAAGATGTTCTTTAGCTTAACACAGCACCTCAGGCCTATTCCCCCCACATGTGCATGATGTACAAAGCAGCCATCACCTCTTTTTCCCCGCTCTGTACCTTCTGCACTGCCATTTCCCATCCCTCCACCACAGAGCCTGCAGTACCCTCTCCAGGCATTTACGTTGTGCTTTGGTGTTGCAGCACATACATAAAGCTTGTAGGCCAACTGATCCCCAGCCTCTATGTATTCCCTTTCTCCTCCTTTAACACACATATCGCTCCCGTGCCTTCACACTGTTACTACACTCCCCTTGCCTTCATACCATCCTTGACCTTCTCCTGCCACCCTCTGTTCACCATCCCCCTCTTGCCCTCTCAGGAGACTGCTGCCCTTTCAGTGGAACTGCCTTTGCCACACACAAACCACTACACTTCTCACATCAATATCGTTGCATAGTACCATACAGAAGCGAGGAACACACTACTTTAATCAGCATATTTTTCTTTAGGCTGCCACACAGCAGAGATTAGCATTGCTAAAAACAATGACTGATAGTGTGGACATACTGCACAGTGTATTGGCTCTGTACCAGAGTTTCTTGGCTCGGTTACAGTGCTCCTCCAGGATGAGCTATTGTGTCTGTATCAAAAGTAGGTAGCAGGTTGTTTACTATAGCGGCAGCCCTGGGTTGTGTGACATTGAAGGGATGGAGGCTGACTACTCCCAGAGACTGTTCTCCCTTGCATGATAGATAGTTTTTGAGAGGCAGACCAAGGTTGTGGGTTTGAGAACTATTCCCTTTTGGCCTTCCAACTGTCATGCCCATTTCCCATCCACCACCTGGCACCAATGACTTACTCACCTGTGCAGGTGCAACTGGATGGCCCTTGAGATGCATGTGGCCAGCTGTATATTGGCCCTGCGGTAGTCCCTGGGGTACAGCACCATCTCCCATCTCAGCATCATGCTTGCTAAGACCTTTGCCTCCTCCCTTCTGAAATTCTTTTGATATCTCCAATTTACCATTTTGTCAGTGACCCCTGCTTGGGTGGGTGCTTACTCATGGAGTGTGCCAATGGACAACCCTGTAGGGGACACCCAGGCATAGCGACGTGGGGTTTTCATTACCTGCATTTGTGGCATGTCACGCTATATCACATGGATATTTTGGATGGCATATTAAGCGATGCATGGGCTCCCCCCCCCAAAAAAAAACCCAGCACATTTCCACAATACATGGTTAGTATGCAGGTATTTTGTCCCTTACTCGCATTGCTTGCTTTCCCCCAATATGGTATCCATCTTCAAGCAGCATAGATGGGCTTCTGTGCCTCCCTCTGCACAATTGCTAACCCTCATATTTGTGGTTTACCTGCGATTAATCTGCCTTACTCACGATTTGTGCTTTCTTTGAGCGTGTGTTTTACTTCGCCACTTTACTGAATATCGGGCCCAGAATGCTTGTGTTTTGGTAAGGATGATTGATCTATTATGTGGATTAAGCTAACTATAGCTGGCTGGATCATCCTCGTGAAAGGTACTATTAAATCTTTGGGGATTTAGCTAAGAAATGAAAGGACAGGTTTGGGCCAAATTTTTCATATAGCAAAAACAACTTTTGGTAGGTTACACATGGCTATAAGGGTTAAGCCATACATTAGCAAGCACACTTTTTGTATGGTTCTGCAAGCTATGGGCTTCAGTGTTCTGGACTATGAAAATGCATTATATGGTTTTACCCAGGTGGGGGTAATTTTGTTATCCCCCCCCCCCTCCGAACAGGCAATTTGCATCACCACGGGCACATATCCACCCTATTTTATAAAGTGATGTGCATGCATGCTTCACTTTATGAAATAGCAGCACACTGATACATCGTACTCTGGACACAAGAGTTACACCTGCCCTAGAGCAGATGGAGCTGACAGAGCCTAGATCAGCGCAGGGATGCACATGCATCATAGTATTCTAGAACATAGAATAGTTCATAGTATTCTAGGACATAGTATTCTAGAACATATATGTGTCCTTTGAGGCTGTGCGTATGCTCCATCCACCCTTCACTCCTATGCAAACCTCAACTGAAGATTGGCTTGGTGGGCACTTCTGTCTACGCTTATGGAACCTATTCCAGCCAAAGGGCACGTGAATGTTCCCATGCACAATGCATAAATTCTGTAAAATACGGATTTATGCATGTAGGATGCACGGATCATTAAATCTCCTCCTAAGTGAGTGTATCGTCTACAGATAGTCCACAGCTCGGCAGCCCGTATTGTTATGGGTTTGAAAAGGAGGCATAGCGCTGAACTGGCTTTGGCTAATTTGTATTGGTTACCCATCCAAGATAGAAACCTGGTTCAAGTTTTTAAAGTTTTGAATTTTCAACAAGCTAAAATGTCGGTTAATGATTTGTAGATTTATGTTCCATCAGACCTTTACAATTGATTCAGAATGTTTTGCTAGCCATCCCATCTAATAAATCTATCTGTCAGAGGAAATGGAGGGATAGGACATTTTCAGTGGCAGCTCCTTGTATATGAAATAAATTCCTTAAAACAATTTACTCACTTGCAGAAAGCATATTAAAGCTTTGCTTTTTCCCATTTTAGGATGATGATTAATTCTAGCCATGCTCGCTGTTAGGCTTAAACTGAGCCATCAAAGTAATTTGCCCTTGGTATGATCCTGCTGGTATTGTAATTGGCTTTGGTATGATCTTGCTGTTTTTGTTTATTCTTTTATTTTGTTTTGCTGAGGTAGGTGGTCTTTGTTAGTTTGTAATTTGTTTTTATGTATTTTGAACCGCTGTGCTTGACTTCCTAGCCATAATGCTGGTATACAGATTTTTAATAGATGAAATGAAATGAAAGGGAAAACAAAGAGGAGATGAGGAGTCCTTGAAGCACTGTGAATATTTGAGCAGGTGAAACAAAAATCAGACTGAATGATTAGATCATATGGTGCTGAAGATACAAAGGGGAGAACGCGCTGCTGCTTTTTTGCTACAAACATTAGATATAAATCAAGAGAGTTCAAAAATAAATCATGCCAAGAACAGAAAGATAAACTAATACAAAAGGAAAAGCTGCAAATAGCAACTGACACAAATTTAAGATCCCTAATTGTAAAAAAAATCAACAAATATGTGCGACAACATCTTGAAACAATTGACAGCTGATGTAGAATGAGAAATAGCAAAAGAAAGGGAAGATCCAGAATGTGGCACCAGAAGAAAAAACAATAGGAAAGAGGAAGAGAAAGAGAAAGATTAGGGAAAGAGCACCCCAAGAAAACTGCTGAAAGAGCCAGGAAAATTGGAAGAGATGAGGTACTGATGAATGATATATTAAAGTAGTAATATACAGATCAATATTTAAACACCGCAGTTGCCATTTTCTCAGTGTCAGCCACAGCATTTAAATGCATCTATTCAGCACTGATAGCTAAATAGCAGGCAGCATTGAATATAAATATAATGCAGTCCGCACCACAGTTGTCTGGATAGCTAATCAGTCCACTCTCTGGATAATCATTTTGCTATTCTAAAGTTATCCAGATAGTTATTTGGATAGTGAACTAAAATATCACCGCTTTCCAAATAATTCTGAGCTCGCCGACATCCGCACATGCAGTGCTTCAATAGCGCCGCGGTGGTCAGTAATGAGTGTCAGCAGCCAGAGGAAGTTATCCAGATAACAAGTATTGCTATCCATATTGCTATCCAGGTAAACGCTTTTGAATATCGCTCGATTGTAAATAATGGGAGATATAGACTCATCCAGTCTGGCTAGTGAAGTGGTAAGTTGTAAGTACTTTCTGGTGTAGACAACTACAACTTCCTCACCCCCTCCCCCCCGCCCATTGCCTTTGTATTTAAGGTGGAAACTGTCAATCCTTGTCAATGTTTTGAGCTAAGGCACATTATGAAGGTTTTTCATGAACAGGCACTACCTGGCAGCTGGTGTTCTGGCGTGCACTAAAGGCGTGCTGGGTCGCACGATGCCAGGTAGTGCTTGGCCATGACAGTTAGGACAGGATGATTCCCATATTCCTGTGCTAACTGTGCAACCCACCTCAGAGGTTGAGTGGGCGGAGCAGGGGCAGAGAGTGGGCATGTTGAGCTTGGTGCAAGTTGGTGCTGTGTTCACACTGTGCATTAACTGCATTAGCACAGGTTCACTTAATGCCAGCTCAATAGATGGCGTTAGGTGCACCCGTACTAATGCAGCACACGCTATTGGACAGGGCTCTGCATTAGCTGTCAGGGAAATGCTTTCCACACCCTTGACAGGTAATGCAGGGGTGTTGCACATAATGTGCTATGGTTTTGACACTATTTACACATTAGGTGCAACACAGTGGTGGGATTGGGCCATTTTGGCCTGGTTCGCGCAAACCAGTTCCTGCTGCAGCCCGCATTCACCGAACCGGGCCGAACATAACATGAAAATGCCAGCACTGCAGTGACACGAATCCCCCCACCTGACTATGTTTGATGGTATCAGGGGAAGTCCATGATGATGTCAAAGCATTGTCAGATGGGGTATCGGTCCGCAGGGCAATGGCTGCATTGCTCTACCTCGGTGGAGGACAGCGGCTCAAGTGTAGGGCCGCTGCAACACCTCCATGCGAGGTGCAGTAAACCGGCTGTCACGCACATGGGAGGGCTGGGACCAAACCAGTTTTTAGTCGGTTTGGATTACACCACAGGTGCAACAGCTTACAGCCTACTAGTAAAAGACCCCCTATGTTTGGTTTCCATCTTCTTGTCATTAGGGCAGGCCTTAACAAATTTTCTTGGAATCTAGCAACCAGCTTCAAAATTCAAAAGAGACCTCAGTCACAGTGCTTCCCCCCACTTCTTAAAAGGTGTATCCCAGCTCCTTTTTTAAGTGGCTGATTTACTGCTTTCCTATTTTCTATGGGAAAAGAAAGCTTAATAAACTAGTCATTTTTTGGGCCATTGCACAGTGCCAGCAACCCTTCTCCATCCCACCCCCTACTAATCCCACTGAGTACATTGTCAGTAGCATATTAGTGACCCTTTATAGCTGCACCTCAGACAACTTCCTTTTTTGCTTTACAGTACATATCACCCTGGCCTTGTAATACGAGAATCAAAAAAAATCTCCCATAGCCTCCCCACCCTGCCTTCACCTAGTCTGTCTCTCATAGCCCTCTCAGCTATCACCCCATGTGTGTGTCTCCCTCTCTCTTATAAACCCCTGAGCCATCAACATCTCTCTATTTCTCTCTCACATAGCCCCCAGTCATCAGTGTATCTCTCTCTCAGCCCCCAGTCATCACCCAGTGTGTGTGTCTCTCTCCTATTGACCCCTCAACCATCACCCGGTTTCTCTCTCTCTTATTGTCCCCCCCCCCCAGCCATCACTAGTGTCTCTCTCTCTCTCTCTCTCATAGCCCCCCAGATGTCACCAGTGTGTCTCTCTCTCAGACCCCAGTCATCACCCAATTTGTGTGTCTTTCTCATAGCCCTCACCAGCCTTATTTCAATGTCTCTTTCTCTCTCTATCCCTCTCATTCCTCCCCCTCCCCCCCCCCCCCATGTCCCTCACCATTCCTGCTGAGAAAATAAATGTTTTCTTCCATGCTGCACTGGAAAGGCTGTGCTTCCTGATCAGTGCAATCAGCTCTCTACAAGGAAGTTTGTGCTGATCTTGCCATTTCAAGTCCCATGAGACCTGACACAGTGCTATCAGCCTGACTTTCTTCCACCGCATGCATCAAGCTCTTTGCAGAGAGCCAGTCATGGTGGAGTGAGACATCACCAGGGCTGAACTTTCAATGCTTTGAAATCCCAGTTGCCAGAATGCAATTTGTAGGTACCATGGCGACCTGGCACTCAGGATTTGTTGAGCCCTGCATTAAGGTATTTTTGGGTATATCCCACTCCTTTTTTAATTCTATCACCAATTCTGTCTCCCTGACCTTCCTTGTGTGGGTATTCTAGGGATCCACTGCCCAAAAAAATTATTACCTGATGCTGATTTTTAGACTTTGATGCAGTTTAATGGGTATCAATAAGACTGAAAAAGGATTTTATGCATTGTATCTTGATGAGTGGTCAATGTGGCTGCTCTTGGTAGTTTTACAAACATGTTCATACATTGTGCCACCTTCCACTCCCTCCCAGTATCCACTCTCTACCCGATAATTCTGTGTTGAGCTTCCAGTCAGAGATTATTCTTCTAAAATCTTGTAAATCTTCCCTATAACTTCCTTCCAGGTGGATTATATAGTAAGTTTTCCAGTGGATTTAATTCTCTCAAAAATGACTCATATGTCTTCTAAGAAAATATTTAAATTGTGAGAGGCTACCCCTTTGCAGCTTTATATCATATCCTATAGTCGTACAGCTATTCGTCATTTGAAAAAGGTTCATTAATACCTTTCAGGAAATTAAACATACAGGGCCTGACAAAGGCATTTACACAGGTAACTGCCCTAGTTACCTGTGTAAATACCTTATCCGGGATTTTCGAAAGGCACCTACATGGGTAGTGCCCTTCGAAAATCTCGGATAAGTCCCTAACATGCCCGGATGCTATGCGGTTAGCATTGGGGTATATTAGAGACATGCTGGGGCAGAGTGGGGGTGGAGGAAAGAGCTAACCAGGTAGCATCGATTTTCATGCTACCTGCTTAGCCCTCTGTGGCTTAAAGAAAGGCAAGGTTTTTCCTTGCCTATCTTTCAGGCATAGGGGCTAAACGGGTAGCATCAAAAAATTGGTGCTACCTGGCTAGCTCCTGCAGCTTCCAGGTTGTGTGTCAAGACCCGGATTTTCAATGCTGGGGCTGCATATGACCCCGGCATTGAAAATCTGGGTTAGGTAGAAGGGGGGCGAGCTTTGCGCCGACGCAGCACATAGCACACTGCCCAGATGAAAATTGAACCAATATATTATATCTCATATCATATCTGCTGCAGACCTATTACCTGTTTAGTTGATTTTCTTTGGATTAACTCTAACCTCTTAATATCCTTATTGAAATATGGCCTCCAAAATGGAACACAATACTTCAAGAGAGGCATCACCAATTACCTGTTTGGGGCATTATCGCCTCCTTCTTTCTGCTGATTATGCATCTCTATCCAGTCTAGCATCCTGACAGCTTTGGCCACTGTCTTTTCATATTGTTTTACAACCTTGAGATCTTCAGGCACTATCACCCTGTGGTCTCTTTCCTGGCCTGTTCACATTACACTCTCCCCATCTTGATACCTAGTTTATAATTTCTGTCTTTTAGTCTCTCTTCTCATCCTATCCCCTTTGTAATTACCTATTGTTTCTACACTTTTTGTAAATCACAGTGAAGGGTAGTTTGCAAATGCAATGTGTGCCTTTGAGTCAGTCCTGACTCCTGGTGACCCAGAAGCTCCTGGGTTTTCTTGGCAGTGTCACTGGAAGTAGATTGCCAGGTCTTTCTTCTGAGGCAATGGAGGGTTAAGTGACTTGCCCAAGGCCACAAAGGAGTGCTAGTGGGAATTAAACCCTGGTTGCTTGGTTACCAAGCCAGTGTTCTAACCACTAGACTACTTCTCCATTCTGAAGGGTAGTTTAGCAAACCTTTAATAAACTAGAAATTATCCTACTGCATACAGCTCCTTTGGACTCCCAAATGCATTACTCTATATTTCTTCACATTAAAGCTTAACCATCAGGAATTAGACCAGTACTCTGATTTTGTTTTTTTGATCACTTTTAATGTTGTCTACCCCGATAGTGGTGTCCACTCTCTTGAAGATCATGTCATCTGTAGAAAGGCAAAATTTTACTTCTAACTATTCAGCAATATCATTACGAAGATATTGAATGGAACTGATCTTAGTTGCAATCTCTGAAACAGAAAAGATCCAAATTGTAGCATCAGAAGAAATAATGTTGAGAAAGAGAAAGAGAAAAAGGATATTTAGAAAGAAGCACCAGAAGAAAGGTGCTGAAAAAAACAGAAAAAAATCAAAGAAGTAATAGGTGAGTTACCAATGAATGATATAGTAAAACAGTAGCATATAGATCATGGTCCCTGTCCTCAAACTCACATCCCCCAAACACTCATGGGACAATTTCCACATCTCCTCCATTGACCAAGTCACTTGCACTATATCAGCCCTCAACACCAGCACTGCACGCACAGACCCCTGCCCAGTACAGTGGATAAAATCAGCAAAGACAGAGTTCAGCAGATTCATACACAAGATCATACACTCCTCATTAACACAGGGCTACATGCCCCTACCCCTTAAGTTAGCCACTATCTCCAAACTCCCCATACCATCCTGCAATGACCCAGCAATGTACTATCCTATCTCCAGCCTCCCGTCCCTCTCAAAGATACTCAAGAAGACAGTATACCAGCAACTTCAGGATGGCATAGACTCTCTAGGCCTCCAAGACCCCCCACCAGCATGGGTTCTGACACAGCCACAGCATCGAGACCTTATAATGCTCCTTGATAACCTCATTAGGGGAACTGGGAACCTAAAAATGGGCTTCCTACTCATATTTGTCGATATATCCACAGCATTCAACACTATCTCCCACCACATCCTCCTCCAAGAGGATGTGGTGGGAGACTCAATGACATTGGACTATGCAACACCACTCTCAAATGGTTCAACTCATACCCCAGCAATAGGCAGCAACAGGTCAAGGTTGGCGCAACCACCTCCTCCCTGTTCCATCCATCTCAAGGGGTTCTGCAAGGCTTGTCATTATCTGCCCTGCTTTTCAATCTCTACATCCAACCCATCCATGATGTTATCAGGAAACACGGCATTCAATATGCATTGTACGCTAATGACATAATGATTTACACCCTGATCAGTCTCAAAAAATGGATTACACAGCTATAACTGCCTGCATACAGGATATGACTGAATGGCTCTCTCACAATCGTCTCAACATTAGCTACCAGAAGCACTCTTTGTCACACAAAACAACTCCTTCCCCCCAACCCACAATTCATCTCCCTACTCACTGCAACTATACCCACTAATAAAGATGTAAAGTACCTGGGTGTAACCTTGGACCGGAACCTGAACTTCCAAACCCAAATTAACAAGACAATCATAAGTGCATACCACAAGATGACCACCATAAGAAGACTCAAACCCCTCCTTAGTCTTGACCACCAGAACAGTCTGCCAAGCTGTAATCCTGCCCATACTGGATTAGTGCAACACACTACTTCACAGACTACCCAAACAGACAATTTGACCCTTACAGATGGCGCATAACACCGCTGCCTGCATTATCACCAGATGATCAAAACACCAACATATCACTCCCCTACTGAGCCAACTGCATTGGCTCCCGATTGCCTCCAGGATCAGATTCAAAATAGCTCTTAACATATACAAGATCCAGCACAACCTATCCCCTGACATTCTCACGAGTCTTATCAACACAAACATAAGCACAAGACTCAGACAACGTAACAGAGTGGATACCATTCAGACCCCCAGCACCTACCCTAAAACCACCCAATCCACATCAGCAAGAGCACTGTCACTAGCTGCATTGGCCCTCTAGAACTCCCTTTCAGATGACCTGAGAGCCACTCTGATGCCAAAGACTTCAGAAAGAAACTCAAAACCTCTCTCTTCACAGAACACTACAGAGCCATTACTTAATGCACAACTCCCCCCTCTCCTTCCATTGACCCCTCCCCCCTGACAAAATTGGCTCCCTCAACTCATGACAATGCCTTGTAACTCAAGACACTGCCTTGTCTAATATCCTGCTCAATGCAAAACAATAAATGACATAATGGTATAGATTAACCGCTTTGATGTACATTATTTCTCCTTAATCCAAGTTCAATATCCTGTTCAGTGTAAAACACTAAACATTACTATGTTATATGTAAACCATTTTGAATGTAAGAAAGACGGTATATAAAACGTGTTAAATAAATAAAATAAATAATAAATAAATAAATATTGTATATATGCTTCTTTGTAAATAAGTTACTACCAAGAACCTCCCACATATCCCCCCCACCCCATACAACTATGCAATGCCTAACTTGCAATGTGTCATGTTTGTTTACCATGTAAACCGCTTTGATTGTAGGAGAAGGCGGTATACAAGACCTGTTAAATAAATACATATTTAAACGTCACAGTTGGTGTTTGTTGGGGGAGGGGGATGTTTATCACCAGATGCAATGTTTAAATGCTCATCTTTCTTTTTTTCAATTTGCCACTGTTATTTATTGTTTGTCAAACAACTGATTTCTAACAGTTTACCCCCTTGAGGCTAACTCTTAAGCCACTCAGGTTACTCATGAATCTCCTATGGCATACAGTATCAAAGTGATATTGAACTTCAGGTAGACCACATCTAGTTTATATCCTTGATCTATCTCTCTGTAGGCAACTACTAAAATGGTCAATGGTCTTTGTCATAAAGTAAATTAGAAGAGTCTTAAATATCTGAATATGCATACTTTGAAAGAAACATGGGATGGGGTGATATGATAGAGACATTTCAATACATTTTACTACTATTACTACTATTATTCATTTATATAGTGCTACAAGAAGCACAGTGCTATGTAGACGCATATAAAGACGGTCCCTGCTCATCAGAGCTTACAATCTAAGACAGACAAGACAAGAATAAGGGTAGAATAGGGAAGGATAAGGAGACGCAAGGAAAAGAAAGAAACAGGATCCAAAAGCAGCCTCAAAGAGGTGAGCCTTCAGCATGGATTTGAAAAGAGGCAGAGATGAAGCCTGACATACAGATTCAAATAGTTTGTTATAGGTATAAGGAGCAGCCAGGTGAAGGACTGAAATCTGAAGTTTGCAGTGGAAGAAAAGGGCAAGGAGAGAAGCAAGTCATTAGAAGAGCAGAGTTCATGAGGAGGGGTGTAGGGAGAGAGGAGAGAGGAGAGAGGAGAGAGGAGAGAGGAAAGGTAGTGAGGAGCAGAAGAATGGATCCATTTATAGGTCAGAAGGAGAGGTTTGGATTGGATACGGAAACAGAAGAAAGCCAATGAATTGATTTGAGAAGAGGGGTTATATGAGTATAGCGAGGATGGCAAAAAATTAGTTGTGCACAGAGTTCTGAACAGATTGAAGGAGAGAGAGGTGACTGAGAGGGAGACCAGCAAGTAGGAGGTTGCAGAAGACGAGATGAGAAGTAATTAGAGAGTGGACAAGTATTTTAGTAGTGAGTTCAGAAAGGAAGGGGAGAATTTTGTTAATGTTATAGAGAAAGAAATGGCAGGTTTTAGCTATTTATTTAGCAACTTTTTAATACCTCTATATCTACCAGTCACAGCAGTGTACAGGGAACAGATAGAATAAGTAGCTTTACATAGAACATAGGTAACAATAAATAACACATAACAAAGTGAAGTTAACTATTTACAAAATGCAAAGTAGGGGTAGAATGTGATTATGGTCATGATGGAATGCCTGGACAGTTAAGAATCAGGTCCAAAGTACTCCAGGAAGAGGAGGGTTTTTAACTTATGATGGAATTTGGTTAGGTCAGTGAGTGCTTGCATTTCAGGGGTGAGAGAGTTCCAGATGGTGGGAACATAGAAGCAGAAAGCTCTGCTGGTAGTGGTAGAGTTGAAGTGAATGAAAACACTTGGAATTGACAGGAGGTTGTGATTGGTTGACCTTCTTGCTCTCTTCTTGGTGTGTTGTTGCAAAAGAGGGTGCAGTATTCCATTGAGAGGTGGTGGATGCTCTTGAATATGATTATGGAGACATTGTAACTGTTTCAGGGTGGGGGTGATATGTTCCCATGGACCAGTGCCTGTTATTAATCTGGCTGCTGTGTATTGTGCAAGGTGCAAAGGGAGTAAGGTTGAATTTTGGAGCCCCTGGTCTACTATGCGTAATTCAGGATGTGGGTGATGAGGGCCTGGCAGAAGCTTCTGAAGTCATAGTGATCCAGTAGAGGGTGGAGATGTTGTAATGTTCTCATTTTGAAGTAAATGGCCTTAGTAATTTGTTTAATGTGGTGGTGAAAGCTCAGGTGTTGATCTAGGATTATGCCCAGATAACATACGTGTTGTTTAACTTGTAAGGTTAAGTTGGCCAGGTTGACTGTGGTTGGAGAGGTGAAGGTAAATCTCAGGTGGACAGGTATCTGAAAGTCAACCAGTTTTTTGTGCTTGTGGTGTCCATGAGATTGGAGGAAGGCTGGGATTGAGCTGAAGAAGTTCATTGTCTGGATTGGAGAAATTGCTCCATATCATTTGGTACTAGGGTAGGGTTGGAGTTTGTTCTGGTTGGGGTCTGGAGAAGATTCAGGGCCATGTTGAAAAGTTCTCTGGGATGTTTGAGAGAGGGGTTAAGCAAATTAGAATGAAGGGACCCAGGATATCAATGCTTGACCCCGTACAAGCATTGTGGAACCTGTGTCTTTTGGGGAAACTGCTAGGTACGTATGACCTAGATTGGCCACTGTTGGAAACAGGATACTGGGCTTGATGGACCTTGGTCTGACCCAGTATGGCATATCTTATGTTCTTATATTCTTTTTTCTTAGGGAGAGTGAATGCACAGTAGTCAGCTTGGGTACTTCTGTATGCTGAATGATTGGATGGATTTTTTGTTGTCTCCATTTACATTCCAGTTGTCTGAGCTTGCTTATTAGTGCTTTGAGTTAGAGAGTGAACCAAGGTGCATGATGCAGTCTCTTCACCATGACTGTGTTGTCTGGCATGATGGCATAAGTGGATATGTTTGTATTCCATTCGGAAATGAAGGCATCAAGATTGGTTGGGGTATCCTGAGGCACAGGCAGGATATGTAAGGAAAAGGAGAGGGAAGAGTCAAAGATGATACCAAGATTACGGGCTGAGGAAATAGGAAATAGAAGAGTGTTATCTACAGAGAAAGAGAAAGGAGGAAAGTAGGAGGAAGGTTTAGGGGGAAAAAATAAGAAGTAAAAAGGTATAGATGCACAGAAGGCAGGCCTCTTTCAATTAAAATGAAGCTCTGCGAGCAGGAGACCTAGGAAGAGGTAGACTAAAGAGTAATTCAATAAAATATTCCTTTAGGAAAGGGAAGAATGGAAGTGGAAGATATGAAGATGCTATCTGTATTCAAGAAAGCATAGAACAAGCACAGAGGATCTCTGAGGGAGAGGAAGGGATTATAGAGCTTAGTAGTTGTTGTGGATAGGCCGATAAATCCTATCCTATCTATCATTGTTTATTTGTGGGGTTAATTCTTAATAAGAGCTATACATTTACCAACAGCCAGTAAATGTACATTATAACTCCCCAAGCCATCGATTTTCAAAGGCACTATACAGATAGGGGGTAATTTTATAAAGTAATTTCCTTGCATATTGGCCACATCTGTGCTTTATTGATCACTTATAAAATACCAAATAGTATAAACACATACTTGGTATGAAGGCACATAATTTGCTGGTAGGCATAGCTGGGGGTGCAATCTGGGCAGAGCGTGAACAGAGTTTTCATGTACAGACATGGAGGCCTATTCACAACTTGACCTCCAGCCCCTTGTGCGGCTGGGCAGAATCCCCCATGGGATCGGAATCGGGTCTACCAGCCTGTATGTGCAAGCTGGCCCCGATTCTGATCGGCCGCATGCCCAGCCACATACCTGGCTAACTCAGCCTGGCTTCGTAATGGAGCCACGACTGCCATGGCGTCTCATTGCCATGGCACCAAGGCTTCATTATGGAGCCACGAATGCCATCCGTTGCCATGATTGTCCTTTCTTTGTAGCCAGACCCTGATCTGGCCTCTCATGGCCAGAGTCTGGCTGTGGGGATCCTCCTGCATGCCTCCCTGCTTTGTCCCCACTGGTCACCGCTGCTACCCCGTGTCCAGGGGGACCTATTCCACCACTAAGGTGGACTAAGTCCCCTTGTCGAACCATCATACTCCGGATGTATGGGACAACCTCAGAATCAGTCCTGTATGTCCAGGGTGATGGCCCGCACATGCATCGCCCTTGCTCTGCCTTCTGCCTGTCCCCTCCCGTCCCCCATCTAAGCCTCCCCGTACAACTCCACTGTTCGTACAGGGAGCCTTGCACAGGGACAGCAAGGGGGATGGATAGTGGGGTGTACATCCCTTCTGTCCATGGCTCAGAAACTTATAGTGTAGCAGCAAACTGCAGTCAATGAACAAGTCCAGGAGTCAATTTACAGGGTCCAAACCAGTTTATTTGTGCACAGGCCCAGTCAGTCAAAGCTTTCAAGGAACTGAGCAGAGCTCTCCATAAAGACATAACTTTTTATACCACTTTTCTAGCTTGATACATGAAAACTTTCCATTGGTTCTAGCTCAATACATTTGATACATGCAAACATTTCATTGGCTATACATTCCCTTCAATTATCCAATTAGAAATCCCTCCGGAGCCTAGCAACTGGTCCCCGTCCCTCGGGACCGTTCTAACAATGGTCCAGTTCTTGACTTAACTTCAAGGCTAACCTTGGCTCCAGGAATGCATATTCTGAAACATTTCTGTTCTTTCACATACAAGAGAATAATAGAAGACTTATGAATTCATAAAAACCTCTGATTAAGCATTTCAAAACCAGTTTTCTTATTTCACACAAATTTTTGGTTCTTTTCTAGCTATAGTATGGGTTAGAATCCAGGCCTAAGTTGCAGGCCTTTCATAGCAACAGGCCATGCTAGGCCATGGCCTACCACATTCCCCCCTTTGATTATTCTCACCCTGAATGTTAAGATGGGTGAGAAACAAATCACTTATACTTGAGTTGTTGCCATGTCATTTGGTATAGGCCGATACCATCTCATAGCTAGGAGCTTAGCTGTTGTCTCTTTCTACAATATTCTCAATGATTGCAGATATATTACGTAGGTAGAGGGGAAAAATATATTGTCTCACTATATCTGTACAAGTATAGTAGGTATGATAAAGCAAAGTCTGTGTAATCTTTTCTTCAGTACGAGTAGTAGTTATGCATGCAGCACAGGGTGGCAAGGCAAAAGTCAGTTCAAAGCACCCCAAGGCTGCTGTCAAGATGAAACAGTAGAGAATCATGATGAAAGGTCTCTGAAGAATTAGTGCAAGTCTTTGAAAAACCAGTGCAACTGTTGATAATTCTTGACCACGAAGTCTTCTTCTTTACTGTATGTTGACCTGTTTTGCTCTCAGTAGCATGCAACAGGTGTAGCGTTGATTGTAGATCCTCAAGCTTCCGCTGTACATGACCTTACCAATTTCATTGGTAGGTGTGTAGAGCTGTAGATTCCAACGTATTTCAATAAATACAGTCCTTTTAGTTTGCACTGTCCTTGATCAAAATGGCACAAAGATTTTCAAATATTATAGTCCATAATACAGTCTCTTTCTGTTGATGATGATCTCTTCAGAATAAACAAATAGTCTCTTGAGATTCAGGAGTTGTATATTAGCACAGTCTCTTTTCAAAATTTCCTGAATTTTTTTCAATTTGCTTGTCTTTGCAAAGTTAGCTGCAATGGAACTTCTGGATCATGTTCTGATGTTTACTGGTCTGGCTCTGGAGCTGCTGCTGATTTCACTCTGCTGTGATGAATCCAGGGTTCAAGGTCTGCAACTCTAACTGCTGTTGGGGTTAACAAGATGACAACATAAGGTCCCTTCCAATGTGGTGTCAACGGTGTCTTTCTCCACTCTGATTCACACCGAGACTCCAGGCGTGAGAGGATGCAGCGGTTCAGTCAAGTTGATGGGTAGCAGATCTCGTATCCACATAGGAAGACTCTGCAAAACAGAACTTAAAACCAATAGTTTGTCTAGTAATTTCAGATCCTATCTGTTTCATATCTCCTTTTATTCCCTATACAATTGGCGAGGGTCGCTCATACAAAATCTCATAGGGAGAAAGTCCTAATGACTTAGTAGGTGCTGAGTGTATCCTTAAAAGAGCTATTGGAAGTACCTGTGGCATTTTAAATGTGTTTCCTGACAAAGTTTGGACAATTGCGATTTCAGAGTTCTATTCATACGTTCTACTTTCCCTGAACTCTGAGGTCTGTATGCTGTGTGTAACTTCCATTGTATCTGTAGAGCTTTAGCTAACTGTTGAGTTACTTGGGATATAAATGATGGCTCATTGTCTGACCCTATGACTAATGGTATTCCAAATCTTGGAACAATTTCACGAAGTAGGACTTTAGTGACCTCTCTGGCTTTCTCAGTCCTAGAACAAGCAAGTAACGGTATCCATTTGCTTTTGGCATTTCAGTAAAGTCCACTTGAAATTACTCATGGGAGTAACTCCTGTTGATTGAATTCTTATTGGTAGATTAGGACCTTGCTTGGCATTGTTCTTGGCACATGTTTTACATTGACGAGCTACTGAAGCTGTCAAAGGTCCCAACAAAGAAATATAAAAATGAGGTTTCAAAGCTTCTGTCATTGCAGTTTTTCCATAATGTGTTGCTTGATGAAATGCTTGAACAAAGGCTAAACTTAATGCTTCAGGAATCACTATTTGTCCAGGAGGTTGACTTCCTTCCTGTGGTGGAAGTTCTATCCATCCATTTCTGAGTACTCCCCCTTCTTGTTCACAATAATAGTCCAATTCTTTTGTAGTATATCGGGCCATGAATTAAGAGGTACAGGAAATAGAACTGCTTGAATTGTAGTATTCTGAGTTAGAGTCTGTCCGGTAATGGCTGCTTTACGAGCAGAGGCATCTGCAAATCTGTTCCCTTGTGCAATTTCTCCTTTTCCTGCTTGATGTCCTCGACAGTGCATAACTACAACTTGCTCAGGGGCCCATACAGCATCTAACAATGTCAATATCTCTGGGCCATATTTGATAGATTTTCCTCCTGAAGTTATCAATCCCCGTTCTCTGTACAAGGCTCCATGAGCATGCAATGTTGTGAATGCATACTTAGAATCTGTGTATACATTTATACAGAGTCCTTTTCCCAGTATTAGTGCTCTTGTGAGTGCTATCAATTCTGCTTTCTGTGCTGATGTTCCTGAGGCTAGGGCTGATGATTCAATTGCAAGATCCAGGGTTACTACTGCATATCCAGCACAACGATGTCCATTGACTACAAGACTGCTTCCATCCACAAAGAAAGTTTGTTCTGGATCTTCAAAAGGCATATCTGTCAGGTCTGGTCGACTTGAGAATACAGTATCCATGACTTCTATGCAGTCATGATCAGGAGGGTCAGTTCCAATTGGAACAGTGTAGCTGGGTTCAAGGCTTGACTGACCATCAATTGCAATCGAGGATTTTCACACAACATGCTCTGGTACTTTAGCATTCGTGAGTTGGTGAACCAGTAATTTCCTTTGTGGTCCATAAGGGTTTGAACAGAATGTGGCACTATTACACAGAGATTTTGTCCTGAGTGAGCTTGTCTGCTTCAGTTACTAGAAGTGCTGTAGCTGCGATGGCTCTCAGACAAGGTGGCCATCCTTTTGCAACAATGTCCAATTGCTTAGATAGATACGCTACAGGTCGCTGCCAAGATCCAAGTGGCTGAGTCAACACTCCCAAGGCATTTCCTTGTGGCTTCTGTACATCTGGTAGTCCAAGAGCTGGTGATGTCATCAGGGCTGTCTTCAGAGTCTTGAATGCTGTTTCTTGTTCAGGTCCCCATTCTAATGGAGATTGTTCCAATCCTTTGATGGCTTGATACAATGGTTTTACTAGCAGCGCAAAATTGAGGATCCATATACAACAGTACTCTGTGGCACCCAAGAAGGCTCTCACTTGCCTCCTGGTGGTTGGAGCAGGAATACTGCATACAGCTTCTTTACGTTCTGGTCTCAGGCGTCTAATTCTGCTGGACAACTGGAATCCTAGGTATTTAACTTGTTTGACATAATTATGCCTTGGTTCTTGAGACTTTGTATCCAGCCTCATTAAAAAGGTGCAAGAGTTCACTGGTGGCTTGTGGACATTCACTTTCTGAGTTGGTGGCTATAAGCAAGTTGTCCACATACTGGAGAAGAACCCTTTCCCCTGGTTTCACATAGTAGCTGGGAAGATCTTGATTTAAAATAGCACTGAAGAGAGTAGGTGAATTCTTGAATCCTTGAAGTAATCTAGTCCAGGTGAGTTGGCCCTCCTGTTGTGGGGTCTTGCCATTCAAAAACAAACAAACGTTGACTGGTGGGGGCTAGGCGCACACAGAAAAAGGCATCTTTCAGGTCCAAAACGGTAAAGTGAGCAGCCTCAGTGGGGATCAGTCCCAAGAGTATATAAGGATTTGGTACTATAGGGTGTATAGTTTCAACTGCATCATTCACTCGCCTTAGGTCCTGTACTGGGTGATAATCCCCTGTCCCAGGCTTCTTTACTGGGAGAAGGGGGTGTTCTAAGGTGACTGACATTCCTTGAGAAGTCCATACTTCAGCAGTTTCATCAGATGGTGGTGAATTCCTTCAATGGCTGGTCACATGCACTGGTTCCACGCCTAGCTTGAGGGTGACAATGACAGGGGCTATGTTCTTCACTAGACCAGGTGGATTATCTTCTGCCCATACTTCAGGTGGGGCTATGAGGTTGGTGGGTATACAGGAACTAGCTGGCTTGATTGGAGATGCACTATAGAACTGCTACTCTTCTTCTCGGGGAACAGTAAGCACCATTAACCCAGCAGGCTTTGGGTTCACAGTCATTTGCATTTCTCCCCCATCTGCAAAAGATATTTGGGCCTGGAGCTGAACAAGCATGTCTCGGCCCAGAAGTGGAATTGGACACTCAGGCATATACAAGAACTGGGTGCGTTATTTTCTGTCCCCCTAGTTCACACATGTGGTTCTGCAGGATAGGCGTTGTGGCCTTAGCCCCAGTAACTCTGATAATGGTGCTGCATCGAGAAAAACACAGGGGCTACTGGCTTTAGTATTCTGCTCCTGTATTCCCCATAAAGTCCATATATTGGTTCCGTATTTTCAGACTGACTCCTGGGGACCCAGGGAAACTTGGAGTCCGGTCTGGCCTAGTCTTCATTCATGCTATAGCCCTCTTTGGCTGCCACTCACTCTATGGCTGCTTCCCTCTCTTTGCTGGAACACTGTGCTCGGATTTTTTTTTTTTTTTAATCAAGTACTCCCTCCTCCCCTCTTGGGGTGGAGTCAAGATACGGGCATTCACTTCTCTAACGTCCTTCTTCTCTGCAATGGGCGCACTGACTCGCACCCAATTTAGGCCTTTCACTTCTGCGGCCTCTTCCACGTCCTCTGGTCCTTTGGTTAGGAAAACCTCCTCCGTATCATTCAACTAAAGTATCATTCACTTTCTCCGTTACATTCATTAACTATCATGCCCACAAATCCATCCAGTTTCTGCAATTTCTGTTTTTATCTCTTTCTGGGACTGACTGACAAAAACGCAAATTCTCCTGGGCTGCTAGATTGCATGGGGTATATAGTGAGGGCTGCCTGCGCTATTTGGATTGGGTCTGCATAATACTGTTCATTAATTCAATCAAATCCTATGGTTTCTCAGCGTAGAAGGTATAATGCCAGAAACAAAGCTGGTCAGCTGGCTAGTGCAAAGCTGGACCTAGTGCAATGGGATTAGGATTACGTGACCCTCTCTCTTACTGGTAGTTGTACATCTGAAGGCATACGGCAATCAGGCTGAACTAGCAAATAAATCCCTACTTGTAGTGTCATCGGTACTTTTAAACTGTGCCGGGGCCTTCTCCTGCTGCGGAGGTGGCTAGTGACATTTGCAGGGAGGTATCCCCCCTCCCCCCCTTGCTCCAGGCTCTGCTCGGGATGATGGCAGAGCTGAGGAAACGGGCAGTTTTCTTTTTCTTTTTTTCCAGACTTCCGGGCCCTCTTGTGTTTGCTACTAATCTCCTACACCGTTTCTCATAGCAACGCTCTATCCAGGAGAGCTTGTTTTCTTTTTTTTTTTTCAAACATTTAACCAGGAATCCTATGTAGGGGAACTGATCAGGGAATATTCTCTGTACAATCTGATAAACACGGGAAACTACGGGGCCATGAAGTAACTAACACTGAAATCTGCATGGACTCTGACCCCCCTTCCTCCCCCCATGGTGACGTAGTTAACAACAGACAGAGGGGGTGGCCAGTCAGGCTGCATTTTCCTATGGACTACGAATCAGAACTATACAATGTTCCTCTGGGTGCACTTATTAGAAAAAAAAACATATTATTGCTGTAAACAAAGGGTAGGCAGACAACATGAGCGTAGATTGATTGTAATAAGCATAATAGATGTGTGTGCTCATTCTAAACAGGAACAATTTAGATAAAGTCCTTAAAATATAAAACTATTATTTTGCAGCATGTGATAATCTGCACTTAAGCTGAATAGCATCTCTGCAAAAGTACGTTAAATCTTACAGTTTAGGAAGGAGATATTCAAAGGACATTCCAGATACTTTTTCATAAAGTGGGTGGATATCTGGAATACATATACACTTTTTTCCTCATTTTATTTTTATTAACAATAAGCATGTCTTCTATGAGGTGCTTGTCGCAGTATATCAGGAACTAGAATTCAAACACGATGAACTCCTTATTCACTCAGCAGTTTCCTGAATTTTTCTATCACTGCCTATTTAAACTATTACAGTGCTTACTGAAGATTTTGAACATAAAACACAAAACAAAGCTAAGCCCACAACTCATTATACCTATCTCACTTGGTCCGCACAAGTCCAGGAACTCGAATGGGGTTAATATGAACTTAACCCTTTCCTAGGCTTAAGCCCAAAACTATCGGGATTCAAAATTCTGACTAAACATTCCTATTACATGATATATAATACATGACCATAGCAGAAGGAACATCACTATTAAGACACATTGAATAAAACAGGTACAATTTTCCTAAAATAATCACAGTTCAGCTCAGCTTCAGAACGCTGAAAACAAGCCCTCACAGGGTTAACAGCTACATTCTTTCTCCAGACACGCCCCGTCTTTCTCGCTTGCCAGTCTCAGCTGTTCTGAAGGAAAACTAAAATAAGTGAGACAGATCCTTGATTTTAAAGTAACGTTTTACGTCTTCTTTCTTCCTTTCTTAATACTATTTCTTAACCGGTAAACTGTCACAAATTACCCAACAGAATAATCTCACATTTATACCAGAAGGGGAACTCGCAGTTTCAACAGATAACAAAAATCAGACACACAGTAAGGACGAACAATACACCAAACGCTTCCTCCATTTCGCGACCTAAACGCGGTCGCCCGGCTAGGAACTGCACTAGTCCGAAGTCCACTCTCGCTTGGCCTTTTTCAAGACCTCTCACTTACACATCTCACACACAAACACAATTGCATTTCCCAAAAGCCCAATCCTGACTATCTAGGCTTACCAAAATTTTTACCATTACCGTTAATCATGATTTTCTTACCAGAAGGAGTCAGTGGTTTCCTCTTGCGCTCTTAATAGCCCTTGCAAGAGTACTCGGACCGCTCCGGACGTGATCAGTGTCCTTTTACCATTTTTCCCATTACCATATGGTTCCAGGTTCCAGTACTGTCTGACTTAATATAAAAACAGTTACTCACCGGATCCAGTCCCCGATACCACACCAGCTTCTGAGTTGGACCCTGGACTCCCCCGGGTCGGAGATGTTGGCCAGCTGGACCCAATGGCCCGCCGAGGCAGGCAGAACCCTCTCCGATACAAAGTGGTTGGCGGCGCCTGAGAAGTTCCCCTGCAGTCGGACAGACATGGTTCCAACCGGACCAAACCTCAAGGCGAATTACGTGGATTTATTCACTTGAATACCATTTACCACTCGCATTTCCCACAGAGGGCACAACCCCACATGCGAGAACAGTCCAACAAAAAGACGTGGATAGCAGGGAAGGTAACGTATAGAAGTCTTTATTGAACCAACATTTGTGCACAGGCCCAGTCAGTCAAAGCTTTCAAGGAACTGAGCGGAGCTCTCCATAAAGACATAACTTTTTATACCACTTTTCTAGCTTGATACATGAAAACCTTCCATTGGTTCTAGCTCAATACATTTGATACATGCAAACATTTCATTGGCTATACATTCCCTTCAATTATCCAATTAGAAATCCCTCCGGAGCCTAGCAACTTGTCCCCCTCCCTCGGGACCGTTCTAACAATGGTCCAGTTCTTGACTTAACTTCAAGGCTAACCTTGGCTCCAGGAATGCATATTCTGAAACATTTCTGTTCTTTCACATACAAGAGAATAATAGAAGACTTATGAATTCATAAAAACTTCTGATTAAGCATTTCAAAACCAGTTTTCTTATTTCACACAAATTTTTGGTTCTTTTCTAGCTATAGTATGGGTTAGAATCCAGGCCTAAGTTACAGGCCTTTCATAGCAACAGGCCATGCTAGGCCATGGCCTACCACAATAGAATACCTTGAATTATGCGTGTGTATGCATAGACTAAATGCAAACATTTACACCTGCTTGAAAGCAAGTGCAAGTGATCATAACTACATTCAAGGAATGTTCTTTGCCACATATGCTAGTATTTTATAAGTCTAGTAGTGTAGGATCCTAGTAGTCTTTTCAAAATAATGCCTACATAGGTGCATCTGTAGGCACCTACTCATGATGCACTGTTAAAAAAAATGACCTCATAATGCTAGCAGCAGTCACTCTAACTGCTTCAGCAATATCTGTATAGTACCTAAGTGGATTTAGGGCAGAGTATTGGCAGTAACAACTAAACTATGGTGTATATTCCCAAAAATGCATTAAAGATGCCTCCTTAATGCTCCTTTAACATGGGAAAGTGGCTATGTTAAGGCCCCCTGTGTGTGGTAATAGCAGAGCTTGGGAGGAGGCATTTTTGCATAAAGGGTGCTAGCGACTAGTCAGTGTATGGTAAACCAACAGCACATGGTATGAGCAGCTAGCATGTGGATTAATGTGCGGAAATGATAGTTGCTGCAATACGGGATAAGGGAACCTATCTTGAAGTCAGAACTGAGGTGGTGGATGAGAGACAAGGAAATAGGTGATGGACTTGTCACATCCTCTTTCTCCACCTGGCTACATTGAATCTGAGAGGATCTCCCAGTGCAGATTGTCGATCCAACCCCAGACCTGAACCAGCAATAGAAGAGCAGCCATAACCAGGTGGCAAACTCTACCCATTGCACTAATGTGCTTGCCCTACACCAGTACCTGCTATTTAAATTACAGCACATAGCAGCACTTTCTCTTTCTCCACCCGGCCACATCGATTCTGAGAGGATCTCCCAACCCCAGAGCTATAACTAATGAAAATAATGTGGATAGGCACAAGCACAATTATTTTACTCACCCTCACCTTGCTCAGGTTATCCACCCCAATAACTATATGCACTGGCATGATTCCAATCATATCCAGTCATAGAGATCTCCTTTCATGGACCCCTCCATACGCAAAACTCCATAGAAGAGAGCAAAGACTAATGAACATCAACCCAAGCACACCCTCAATTACCCAACAGACTCACATACAGACATCCTAATTTATGGAATGTGATCTCGTGAATGCTCATTCCGCACCCAACAAAATGCACATAATCTCTAATGATATTAACGATAACAACCTAGGCATCATATTCATTACAGAATCATGGTTTAGGGATACAGATAAAGTACAACAAACCAGCTCATCACCTCAAGTAGATCTTCATAATTGCCCAAGATAAAATAGTAGAGGAGGATGGATAGTCATTCTCACCGGCAAACACCTAAACTTTAATGTAACCATAGCATTAGTCACTTTCACCTCCAACATGCTAGGAATAGAAAATAAGCACTTCACCATATGTTTGACCATCAAGCTCAAACACAGATGACTTATCCTCACTAATAGCAATATCATGTTCTCAATCAGCAAGAGATAAACCATTCATCTTACTAGGTAAGCTTAACCTAAACTCAACACCACAAACCAAGTCACCTCCTTTCTTGAAACCATGGATGCTCTGGATCTATCACAAATCATAACTTCTTCCATACACAAGGGAGGGCAATACATTGGATCTCCTATCCATGCCCAAAAGGCTTCATACAGGTACCTCCCAAGTCACTGGCCATCAACAAGGGGTGTCACATGACTGTACTGCCTGTCATCTCTACATATGGTGGTGGTGCTGCTTAGAAATGAACCTGTGCTGTCTGAGTTGGGTTGCTAAGTCAGAGTGCTGTCGAGGTACAGGACAGTGTGGAAATGTGTCAAATATGCCAAATGTGCCCTACATGTGGTATGACTAGTCTCTGCAGCAGAATGTCAGATGACCACTAACTTGTCTGCACACAATGCATCGGGATATGATGATGCTCCAGTGTCATCCAGGGGAGTGTTTCACTTATGTCTTATGTTCTACACATTTCATTGCACCTGTGCATACGTGATTCAGGCAACAGTACAGCACACTGAACAGAAAAACAATCTTTTAAAAGACATGCTTAGGCATAAAGGCATAAAGTATGTACTGTGTCAGATGAGCCAGAGTAGAGGGATAGTAAGCAGCACAATGATATCCAATTTGTAATGTGGGGAAATGTGCTGGCTCTTGTTGATGTCATGGAATGTTAGTATGCAGCTTGTCGCACCCCCAGGAGCCCTGCTGGTGCAGCCCTGGTACTACCTGAGGGTGGTAGTTGTGCCCTCACCAAAAACCACACAATACTTGTGTTTCAAAAACTCCGGGTTTTATTCCCCGTCCGTGAGGTATTTTCTCCTTGGCAAATAAAGTAACAACCCTCTCCGGGCATATAACAGAAATAACAAAAGGTAAAACAAAACCAGCTTATTTCAGCTTAAGACAAAAGAAAAAGAATAAAACATTTATCAATGTTTTCTTCACAAACTTTCCTTTGGCTTCTATAGCACAGTTCATTCATATGTTTCCTTTGATATAGGTCTTCTAACCCAGACCTTGTAACTCCTGGTTAGGCTATCTCCAAACCTTTTTACCTCAGAGAGAACTCTGAGTCACTTACTGCAATTGAACATTCCATGGGTTCAGAAACTGGGGTTAGTTCAGTGTTCTCATATTCCATGGATTCAGTATCATTCCCACTCACACTTTTCAGGTCAGCTATTTCAAAAGCCTTCTGTAAACTTTCTTCGTTAAACAGGAAGTTAGGATGTCTCTCAAAGCTTCCCTGGGAACTACCGTATTTTCTGGCTTGAGGCTTGTGAGACCTTAGCCCCTGCTGGTAAGCATACGTACTTTCAGGCACTCCCCTGACTTTACTGTGGGAGTAATTATGGTAACTCCTGAGCGTGCTCAGCTCTGGCTGTTTCCTCACAGCTGTTCTAAATTGTGCTGCTCGGGCACGGAGGTTTTTCAAACTCTGGGATTTTAAACTGAGTATCAGAATCTCTAGCTTCTTCAGGTAAGTGAGTTTCTCTTCTTCTGGGTTTTCTAGCACAGTGGAAAGACTTATTACCAAAGCTTATTTCTCTGTGGCTTTTTCTACTATAACAGGGTTTTACCCACTCTGGTAGAAAACAGCCACTATCAATGCTTCCAGCTTTGTTACCTTGCACTGCAACCTTCCCACGTCTCCTGTGCTCTTCCCACATGCATTCACTACCAGGCTCTTGCCTTCCAAATGTTCCACGCTGAGACTCATTCAGACGTTCTTGTATACTTGCATGCTGTCCCAGTATTTCAGACTCACTTGCACTCTTCTCCCAGGTTTTCCCCAGCTTATGCTGTGCTGACCAGCGTCTCCCTGGCTGTGAGACTTGCTGGTTCACCTCCTCTCTCTCTCTGACTATTTGGGAGTGTATTATATCCCCGTGTTTCTGGGCTCCTCCTACACCCAGCTGACTCCTATAAGGTAAAGCAACCTCCCTCTGCCTGCTATCTGGGTGTGTCCTTACAGCCCTTACCCACGTGTGCCTGGGTTGCTTATAGCAACCATCTGACAGGTTTTTGTATATCCTGTCTTCTCTTGCCTGATCAGCACTGCTGATCTCCATTTTTTCATGCTCTGACAGGTCTACCTTGTGACAAGCTTCAGGGAATAAGAATACACATCTAAATGCATGTGAGATCTATAAGTCCAGAGGCAACCAAACAACATTGAAGGACTGTAGTCTTTAATTATATGAGAGCGCAACATAGATGGCACCTCCTTTGGTCACTTTGGTTCCCACAGATTTCTCATTGCAATCACAGCTACGGGTGCCCTCAGGCCTTGCTGAGCAACCTGTCTGCTTGCTCACTTAGCCAGTCAGTAAACGTGGACAGCAGTAGGAGGAAACTCTTTATTAGATCAAAGCCTATAGCCCGACACAGGCCGTGTTTCATTGCCTTCTTCAGGGGCAGGCTAAATAAATTAAAATAATATAGAACATAAAAATAAAAATAAAACATAAATATATCCACAAATATGAATAACACCATAAGACCGAATAACTACATAAAAACTAATAAATAATCAATTAATAACATATATCATAATTGGCGATGATAACAAAAAGATAAAAGATCAGCACAGCGAAACAAAGAACCTCATAGTGTGAATATAGAACATATACATTATATATTATAACACTCAAAAGAATAAATATCTAATATGCATACACAAATAAATAATTAAAAGCAAAATTGCATCAGACTACAACAAGGAGATAAAAACCAATACATAGAACATATACATTATATATTATGTCACTCAAAAGAATAAATATCTAATATGCATACACAAATAAATAATTAAAAACAAAAACAAAATTGCAACACACTACAACAAAGAGATAAAAAATGAGATAAGAACCATTACCTCAAGGAATATGTACCATAAACAATTATATTAGAACACTCAGAAGTATCAATAAATAAATAAATAAATTTAAAAAATAAAAACAATCAAACTACATATATATCAGATCACAATTTGATAAAACATACCTTAATCAATTATTCATACCTTCCCAACCACTGTAAACACTAGAAGAGGGACAAGGAGGAAAATCATCATATAGATATGTGATAACCCATGTAGGACAAATGCCCCATTCAGCACTCCTATTCAGGCTATGTGAATCCCGGACGTACGTTAAATCGAAAAATTTTACCTGATATATCTTATCTGGTATAATTTAGACCAGACTCATTCCGGAAAAAGTAACAGCTACCTTAAATGTAAAACACAGAAAAAACTAATTAAAAAGATCATAATCACTTGATTTTAAGAAATGGACAAATAAAGGAAGACAGATACCAAAAACCCATGAAATTGTTACCGCCCTGCACTACAATCGGCCTCAATTCATCAAACTGACTTAACCAAGTGTATTTTGATGCATATAGCCAAAATTATGCCATCCGCATCTCATCTTTTAAATAACCTTCACCAACTTTATCCTGTGCCCTAAAACGTTAGGGAAACACATAGGAACAGCGGCATGAAAAATATTATGTCTTCCACGATCTTATCTCTGCCTCAACCATTTTAATCATACAAAGGTTCAAATACACCGGCATCTACCGCCCATATCATGTCACTTACAATATGCCACTGTACTGTGCTGCAACCTCTGATTATATGAAATTCCTGTGGTAAATTCCTAAAAAACGCCCGAGTATGCGTGTAAAGACATGTAAATTACCTTTTGTCTTCCACGATCTTATCTCTGCCACAATCATTTTGATCTTACAAAGGTTCAAATACATCGGCATCTACCACCCACATCATGTCACTTACTATATACCACTGTTCCGTGCTGCCAATTCTGATAACGTGAAATTCCTCTGGTAAAATTCTAAAAAACGCCAGAGCATGCGTATAAAACACCACGGGCATTGCAAATGTAGTGGGAGGGGCAAAAGACACTTTACTCCTCAAACCATCATGATTTCTGCACGAGAGTCTCAACTAGCCATGCGTCAAAGGTACCTACAACCTCTCAATGGCACCACAAAATGATGACGTAATTTAAAAGCTCAAAACCAACAGCGCGTCCCTCCGGGGAGTCCCACATCGGCACGAACTGCTCCCAAATTTGTAGTTCTAAACACGACATTCAACCACGATAAAAAGCTTAAATAGTCCACCATAACTTGCAACAAATTTATGCGATCTTCATTTCTCATATCTACTGTGCGCAAAAATCATATAATTACAGATTACCAATAGAGTCAAATATATGCTAAAACGAAATAAAAACATGGCGTATAAAAGGGAACCCAGTTGAATTGTAAAATTACCGCAGCTTATTGTAAAATGAAAAAACGGATGCTCTTATGGAGAGAGCACAAATCTCCATTTAACACCTACAATAACTATTAGTTTTTCTAAAGGGCGCATAATCCAAATTAACGCCTTTTAAAAGGTAATCCATTTTCACCATGTATATGTTTAATCAAAATCCTCACTGCCATTATAACACATATATGAAATCATTAGTATATCTCACCACAATCATTAATTAAAACTTTATACAACGTAGACAAGCCCCTGTACTTTCAAGGACTTCATAACCACCGCCACGACATGACCCACTGCGTTAAGCACAATTTGATATATGTACCTACATATACCTATATAACAAACTTCAATAAAGAGAGAGATATCCAATTTATACAATTCCATATTATTAAAAATAATAAATAATTAATAACCGATCCAAGACCTTTATAAAACTCTAAACTGGGAAGCCCATTTTAAAAGTGTCCTGAAGTCCAATTTCCTCAATCTTTATAAAAACACCGCCAAATTGGAATCCATATTTAATCCTTTCGGGTACAAGCAATCAAAGTTAAAAATATATCGTTCTTCTAACCTACGAATGGACCCCTCAACATCACCCCCTCTCCAATTGATCTTCACCTTCTTAATTACAAAAAATTTTAGATCTGAAATCTTATGTGCTAATTCACGCCAATGATTCACTAAGGGTTTATCTACTAATGCCCTTTTGATACAACTCCTGTGCTCGATGATCCATGTTCGCACTGGATGGGTAGTCATGCCCACATAAAATTTTATACAACGACATTGAATGACATAAATGACATGACTGGTGCCCCAATTGGAAAAATCATCCAGAAAAAACTTCTTATTATTAGTAGGATGGATGAATTGCTTTTTTACTGTAAGTGAATGATTGCACACCGAACATTTTCCACATGGAAAATGACCTTTGTACCCTGATAAGAAAGCCCTTTCCGTGAGTGCAGATGGTACTAACATGTTTTTGAGATTGACATTACGTTTATATGCAAAAGTAATCTTCATATCACGAAAGGCCGGCAGAGTCTGGATCATAGACCAATACTTCCTTATTACCTTAATAATGTGCTGAGAATGATAGGAATATAAAATAAGACACACCATACCCACATTATCTGTTCTTTTCTGCTTTTCTAATAGTTCTTGGCGAGGACAGAGTGCTGCCCTTTTATACGCCTTATTTATAGATGCGGGAGGATAATATCTATGTGTAAATCTTTCCTTCATCATCTTAGCTTGCTCTTGAAACTGTTGATTGGACGTACAAACTCTCCGAATCCTTAAAAATTGGCCTACTGGGGGGGGCGGAGCCTGATGTCCAGCGGGTAGGACGCTTTGCGTTGAAGCTCCCGAGAGGCCTACTCAGAATCCTGACTTAATACCTATATAAATTTACTATTTTGCTCCGAGCTGACCGGGGCACCTCGGGGGGGATGGCGGCCCACAAACCAGCGCGCTTGGACTTCGGGTCTCCTTCTTCTTCTCACGGAAAACGCTCCAAAACGGAGGTATCCTCCCCGCAGAAGATGGTTCCATTTCGTGAAAACCCCGCAATGCACCTGGAGATTTTGGAGGAAATACGCGGCGTGAAGGAATTGGTGCAGTCTAATGGAGAAGCGCTTCGAGCCATGCGAGAAGACTTTGGAGTGCTCCAAGACCGACTTGAAGGTCTTTCATTACGGCAGGACAATATGGCGGGGGTCCTCGACTCGCACGAGGTGCGCTTGGGCAAACTGGACGAGGCTGAGCGCCAGATACAGAATCTTCAAAAGGAGTTGGAAGATAGCAATAATCGCGCCCGTCGCAACAATGTGAGGCTCCTTGGAATGCCGGAGGGAGTGGAAGCAGGAGATATAAGAGAATTCTTGCTCAAAACTCTTCCCTCCTTGCTGAAGATTACTTTTCACAGAGAACTGGAAATCGATCGAGCACACCGTGTTCCTGCCCGCATGGTGCTCAACCGCACGACCCCCCGGCCTATTATCTTTAGCTTGCTACGATATCAACAAGTGGAACAAATTTTACATGCTGCCCGAGCGAATCATCATTTGGAATATGAAGGTCGTAAGGTCTCCTTCTTTCCTGATTTGGCAAAGCCTACCGTTGACCGTCGGAAGAAACTCCTTGCTCTTCGCCCTCGACTTCAACAGCTACAGGCTCGCTTTGGCCTGTTGTATCCAGCGAAGCTCCGAGTGACTCTCCATAACCAGACCAGGACGTTCGAGGATCCTGATCTATTATCAACATTTTTGGACTCCAAAGAAGCAGAACAGATGCGCTAATCCCAAATTTTGGACTCTTATCTGCCGGCTCTGTCCGCCATTTTGAAGGGCCCGATGCGGCGGTCATAGCCCAGCACAGACATAGCCTGGACTTTCTTTCTTTCTCTGTATGACTTTTGTCTTTGGTCTCCTATCCCTTCATGATGTGTGCCTCGGTCGGATTCGGAGCACGCACAGTCCTACAGGTTATATGTTTTTTCAATTTCGGCCTTCTCTGGGGTTTCTCCCCGCAGACACATGGTCGCCAGTAATTTTGGGGTTTTGCTTCTCCTCTACCGTACTGCGGTTATCTTTGTTAATGTGGGGCGCTTCATTGTATTATATTAGCTTATTTTCCTATGTCATGTGTACAGCCAAGATACAGTCAGTTTGAGGGACACAGTGAAATTATGTGTGCTATCATGCTCAGAATTTTGACTTTTCTGAATGGCCTCATGTAAAATCTTATTATTCATCGTACAAGGCATTGCTGGTCCACTCAGCAGAAAGAAAATCCTTAGCTATCTTAGCCACGAGCACGTTGATTAGGTGTTTCTTCAGGAAGCGCATTACACTCTGCTGAAACACTGAAACTCAATGCTAGGCCTCACATGGTAGCTGCCTGCTCTCCCACCGTTTCCAAATGGTACGGGATAGTCATTCTGGTCAAGAAGTTTTTGCACGCTACTGTACCTGATATTAGCGCTGACATGGAGGGTAGATGGGCCCGTGTACACCTTGAGGTTGGAGATAGTGAATTCACGTGTATTTGCACTATGTCCCGAATGTGGACAACCCTGCTCACTATGCAAGTTTTGCGCAGTTGGCCTCGGCCTCCGCTAATGCTCCATTAATACTTGGTGGCGATTTTATTCAAGTGCTCCCTCAATCTTTTCTTCTCAAACAAGGTGCTTGTTGGTTGGAAGCTCCAGTACCGAGCAGACCTGTGTGGCTAGATATAGTAGCGGGCCTTTGCTCACCGATTCCTCTTACCTTACTCCCTGGTATGCCTCTCCCATTAGATTCCCACTATCCACCAATGTTTTTCGACACTTTAGGTGCCTTTAATATTCCTATGCAACCTTTCGACTCCCGACTCTGGTCAGTGTAACTTCAGCATTGCATTCGGAGCACTAGAGTACTCCCGCCATCGGCACTCTCTGCATAAGGTTGATTGGAAACTTCCGATCTCTCGGTAGTTTACCGGGTGTAGCATCCAATTTTACTAAACCTTATGTAATGCTATCACTAGAGATACCTCTATAGCGCAGAAAGTATGGGAGAGAGAATTGCATGTGACTTTAACCTCGGAGCAATGGAGCCTTATCTGGAGCAGAGGGACACGGGTTTCCGACCCGCCTCACTCACTCAGACCCTCTTCTTTCTAGCCCACCGGTGTTTTTTACACTCCTCACAGTTTAGACATATGGAACACTACTCAGGGTAATGGTTGCTGGACACGTCCTGTGGCCATTGGTTTATTACTTCATTTCATGTTATGCATGAATATCCCGCACTACAGTATAACTGGCGTCGGGTCTGGGGTCATATTTAGTCTATATTGCACTCTCAGGAGTCCCTTTCTCGGAGGATAGTGGGACTTCGCCCAGTTGCGGGGATCCCCTCTCTCCCAAGAAATGGCTTATCTCCTTTTGAACTTTATGCTTGGCATTGCTGTTTCCCTCATTGAGTAATACTGGGAAATTAGTTCCCATCTGAGCCTCAATGAATGGTGGACTCATGCCTGTCTCTACAGTAAATATGAACAAATACCTCGTCTGTGTGCTTCCTCCGTTCAGACTCCTTCTTATTGGTCTTAATGGAAGATGTTCAATGAATATGTACATTTTGCTAAATGCTCTCATCTGACTGTCTAACTTTGTATATATCTCTGTCTCATGATCATGCTGTATTATGGATATTTTTTGATTGTTTGATGTATAATTACTGTTAACTGGAAGCGCTCACATGCTGATACAAACGGGTAGAGAAGAAGCACCGGGGTGGGGGGTAATGGGTTTACTTTTCCTTATTGTATACTTGTTTTGTCTTTTTTGGTGTGTTGTTTCTTTGTTTGTTGCAAAATGAAAATAAAAGTTTCAAAAAAAAAAAAATTGGCCTACTGGTAAATTATGTTTGAGAGACAAATTGTGGAAACTATGAAAATGAAGCAGATGGTTCCGGTCCGTAGGTTTTCTATAAAGTGTGGTGGAAAAACCGTCCACATCTTTTGTAATTAGTATGTCCAAATATGCTATCTTCTTATTGTCAAAGGACAATTGAAAGCGCAAATTTTCATCACAGTTGTTTATCCATATATTAAACTCCTCAAGGAGGGATACAGATCCTTCCCATATCATAAAAATGTCATCTATGTACCTGATCCACATTTTGATGTTGCTTCTGTAAGGGTTCTCCTTGATATATACCTCTTCAAAATTAAAGACGTACAAATTTGCAATGTCAGGGGCCATTGACAACCCCATCGCCACCCTTTTTATTTGTTTATAAAATATGCCCTGAAAGCAAAAGTAATTTTCACACATTGCAATGCGAGTCAGATCAAGAATAGCTGTAGGGATCCGCCTCCATTCTTCGCTTTTATACAAATACTGTTCTACCAATTTCAACGCTTCTTTTTGTGGAATATTGGTATACAGTGCCTCTATATCCAGCGTTACCAATAAACAATCTGCATTATAATCCTTAATTGATGATAATAATTGAATCACTTGTGTGGAATCCCGCACATACGACCACATATTTAAACATGGGGCCTCAGGAAAACATCCACTAATTTAGAAATGGGCTCCATAAGAGATCCGATTGCTGATATTATCGGCCTACCTGGAGGGTTATCCAGTGACTTATGCACTTTAGGTATATAGATGACTTATGCACTTTAGGTACATAGATGACGTTTTTATGATATGGGAAGGATCTGTATCCCTCCTTGAGGAGTTTAATATATGGATAAACAACTGTGATGAAAATTTGCGCTTTCAATTGTCCTTTGACAATAAGAAGATAGCATATTTGGACTTTCACGTTATCAGGAATTTCACGTTATCAGAATTGGCAGCACGGAACAGTGGTATATAGTAAGTGACATGATGTGGGTGGTAGATGCCGATATATTTGAACCTTTGTAAGATCAAAATGATTGTGGCAGAGATAAGATCGTGGAAGACAAAAAGTAATTTACATGTCTTTACACGCATACTCGGGCGTTTTTTAGGAATTTACCACAGGAATTTCATATAATCAGAGGTTGCAGCACAGTACAGTGGGATATTGTAAGTGACATGATATGGGCGGTAGATGCCGGTGTATTCGAACCTTTGTATGATTAAAATGGTTGAGGCAGAGATAAGATCATGGAAGACATAATATTTTTCATGCCGCTGTTCCTATGTGTTTCCCTAACGTTTTAGGGCACAGGATAAAGTTGGTGAAGGTTATTTAAAAGATGAGATGCGGATGGCATAATTTTGGCTATATGCATCAAAATACGCTTGGTTAAGTCAGTTTGATGAATTGAGGCCGATTGTAGTGCAGGGCGGTAACAATTTCATGGGTTTTTGGTATCTGTCTTCCTTTATTTGTCCATTTCTTAAAATCAAGTGATTATGATCTTTTTAATTAGTTTTTTCTGTGTTTTACATTTAAGGTAGCTGTTACTTTTTCCGGAATGAGTCTGGTCTAAATTATACCAGATAAGATATATCAGGTAAAATTTTTCAATTTAACGTACGTCCGGGATTCACATAGCCTGAATAGGAGTGCTGAATGGGGCATTTGTCCTACATGGGTTATCACATATTTTATTTATTTACATTCTCTTATATACCGTGCTATTCTGCATCAGTGCGGTTTACATTGAACAAACTGAAATTACATTGAACAGGGCATTATAACTTGGAGATAACTATTTTACAGGGAACATGGGCTATGGAGGGTTAAGTGGCTTGCCCAAGACCACAAGGAGCACCTGTGGGACTAGAAACCCCAGTCCTTCCAGCCCAAGGTTGCTGTCCTCTAGTGGGATTTGAACCCCTGACCTTCCGGCCTGAAGTACCTTGCCCCAACCACTAGGCCACTCCTCCACTCCACATCTATATGATGATTTTCCTCCTTGTCCCTCTTCTAGTGTTTACAGTGGTTGGGAAGGTATGAGAATTGATTAAGGTATGTTTTATCAAATTATGATCTGATATATATGTAGTTTGATTGTTTTTATTTTTTTAATTAATTAATTTATTTTTTGTACTTCTGAGTGTTCTAATATAATTATTTATGGTACATATTCCTTGAGGTAATGGTTCTTATCTCCTTTTTTATCTCTTTGTTGTAGTGTGTTGCAATTTTGTTTTTGTTTTTAATTATTTATTTTTGTATGCATATTAGATATTTATTCTTTTGAGTGACATAATATATAATGTATATGTTCTATGTATTGGTTTTTATCTCCTTGTAGTCTGATGCAATTTTGTTTTTAATTATTTATTTGTGTATGCATATTAGATATTTATTCTTTTGAGTGTTATAATATATAATGTATATGTTCTATATTCACACTATGAGGTTCTTTGTTTCGCTGTGCTGATCTTTTATCTTTTTGTTATCATCACCAATTACGATATATGTTATTAACTGATTATTTATTAGTTTTTATGTAGTTATTAGGTCTTTGGTGTTATTCATATTTGTGGATATATTTATGTTTTATTTTTATTTTTATGTTCTATATTATTTTAATTTATTTAGCCTGCCCCTGAAGAAGGCAACGAAACACGGCCTGTGTCGGGCTATAGGCTTTGATCTAATAAAGAGTTTCCTCCTACTGCTGTCCACGTTTACTGACTGGGTGACTGTGAGCACGTGGACGCGTGCGCTTGGTTGGCACTGCTTGCTCACTTAGGGCATTTTCTTCAAATCAGTTAGTTTTGCACAAACCATAATAGTCATGAACCTCACTTCTAAGTCAGGGTATGTGGAGTATGATCTTAGTCTCTCAAATTTACTGCTAATGCTCGATGTAATACTTGCATCGTGCCAAAGAGAGTTTCCTTTTGGAGTTCGTGAGATATAACAGGTATGAATAGTTTGTCAAGATATGCTTGGAAGTTCTTCTTTATCAAGTCTGTGGCTCCCAATACAATGGGAAATATTCCTGTATCTTTCTGCTACTTTTTCTTGGTCTCTGACTGCATTTCTTGGTACTTCAGGATCTTCAGCCTCTCCATGCAATTCACAGAATAATCACTTGGAACAGACACCTCTATCATCAATGCCGTTATGGTGTTTTATTCCTTTACCACTATGTCAGATTTCCTCACATCCAGTTTCTTATCTGTCAGAATGGGAATGTCACAGATGATCATAACCTCTTCATTCTCTGAAGGGTCTTGATCCCAGTGCTTTTCAGGGATGGTGATGTTGTAGTGTTTACAGTTTCCAATTGACAAGGCATGCTACTTTGTTGTGCCTTTCCGTATAGAAATTTTCCGCCATAAGAACATCACAGCTAACTATGAGATGAGTCACTGTTTCCAACTCTTTCTTACAAAATTGACATATGTCTGTTTTGCTATTTTTTTCAATGTTCGCTGTAAACCATCTCATCTGTAATCCACTGTCCTAAGCTGCAAATATCAATCTCTCATCCTTTGGTTTTAGTTCACCTCTCCTTAGCCATTCATGTGTCCATTCTTAACTGACAAAGGGTTCCTGGAATAACCCTTTGGGGCTTGTTTACAAAGCTGCGGTAGTGGTTTCTGATCATTATCGGAGCCGCGTCCCCTTTGTATTTCCCACTATGTGCATTTGCCACTTGTTTTTCCTCATTTTCTGATCTAATTCTTTGCAGAGTTTTATCTCTTGTTTTGCAAATTCTGTTGCTTCCTTTCCTGTGTGTGCTTGTGGATTCTCACTCATTCCTTGTAAATTACTTCATGGGCATGGAGGAATTTTCTTGTTTGCACATCCAGTTTTTCAAGATCTTTAAGAGGCCAGTCTATAAGCCCAAAGCTTTATGAGAGTATAGGAATTGCTGGCTGATTGATGGCTTGTATTTTATTCCGTGGTGTTAAAGCACTTTTTAATTACAATTTTAATCTGCTGTAATATTCTTTACTGATCTTCTCTCTCAGTAATTTCTGCTTGAGTGTCATTCCTTCCTCTACTCTGAGATATTTATATATACCTTCCTGTTCAAGGTCTTTGATGTTACAGCCCTAAACCAGGGAGATGTTTTCCATTTTGCTCAATTTTCCTCTAAAAAAGATTGCCTTAGCACACTCGTCAAGGCCAAAAGTCATCCTGATGTCATGAGAAAAGCATTACATGATGAATTAGCCCCTTTTATTCTCAACATGGTTAACCTTTCTCTCACACAAGGAACAATGCCACAGGTACTAAAGCATGCCAAGATCTATATTAAAAAATAAAGCACTAGACAAACAGAACCCAAAATCATATAGACCAATTTCAAATCTCCCTTTTCCGGCAAAATTGATTGAAAAAACATTCCAGATCCATCTCCAAGATTATATTGAGCTTGTGATAAGGAAGCTTATCATAGCTCAGGAAGGAGCTATAGTAAAGGTGAAGTGACTCTGAACAAGCAACCTGTCAGTTCTGGTAGAAATAAGAAAACATAATTTTTCCATAAAAGACTACCAGTCCCAGAATGCACCAGGTTTCCAACAGCCATTAGAGGAGCTGAAGTGGGAAAACGTGTGTTCAATCAAGAGGGCTATGAGGTAATCCCCAAGCACTCATCTCAAAGGGCAGGGCCTGATTCAGCACAGCTGCGCTGTGCTAGGGTGGAGCACTCATCAAAGCAGAATAAGGGTAGAGTTTATTCTACAGAGAATTATGCTCAGAATCAGCTTAGATATCCTCATCCTCAGGATCAGCTTGGAGATCCTCATCTTGGACAGCTTCATCATCTGGAGGATCATCAGAAGCAGAAGCCAGAGCGGACGGACAGAGAGGGCAAGAAACCATTTGGAACAAAGAAGAGAAAAGCATTTGGGAGGTCTAAAGGAGTCCAGAGCAGTACGTATACTGGGAGACATTCAAAAGGCCAGCATACACCATTGGACTGGGGAAAACCAGAGGAGTGGTGCTGCAGAGCTAGGAATCTCCAGACAGTACCTGTGAGGGAGATGGCTGCACTTGGAAGGGACCCTAGGACCCGTGCCAGAAGGTATGTGAAGAGAGATCCAGTGTCCAGGGATCTGGATTGGAAGGCTGGACATAAGAACTGGACTACATACTGGCCAGGCTATTTAGAGAGGAACTCTAACAGCAATGGAAGCTCAGGTATGAACACTGATCTATGCCCTAGCTATACCCTTGAAAGACAGCAGGGAAACAAGTATTCTCCTGAGAGTGCTCCATTGAGAAATTCCTCTGTGCCAATCCATGATATTGAACCCATGATTGTTGAAGAAGGGGGAGAGGTTGTAGATATAGGCTGTGAATACATGGATTGCTCTCTGTCTAAACTCCTTTGGTAATTTACTGTTACAAAGTACAACAACCATCACAAAGAAATACAAACTTGTTCTTTAATCTACTCAGTAAAGCTCCTGAAGTAGGATTTGAGCCACGCAGTAGAAAGCAAGCTAGCTAAGGGGTTTCAGCTGGGTAACTGCTAGCAATTGAGCCTTACCTAATTGCTTGTGAGCTCTGAGGGAATCACTTCTGAATCTATGTGTGAAGATATAAGAAGTTAACCTGAAAAGAACAGTTTTTCCCTTCTTTGTGGGTTTTGCTTGTTGTTTGAAACACTGCTAAGAAAATATTAGCTAAAGCCTACAGAAAAGACCAGTTTGTTACCAACCAGGTCTTTTATTCTTTTCATTTGATTGCCTGACAAGTTCATCTGTTGTTTTCCTGATTTTGTTTTTCTAAGTTTAACACTGAAAGCAAGTATCCTGTTTTATGTGCTACCAAGCATATCTGTGTTGGGAGAAATAACCCCATAAATAAATATCTTATTGGCTTTACACTCAAGCACAACTAATTATTGTGAGTGGCTGTGTCTGGTGTGAATGGACTGCATTTCCCACAATCCCTTGCAAATCATATTGATATATGCCTTTGCCAAGACTGTGAACATTCTCACCCAGGCAGCCGTCTGACAAATGGCGTAGTTTTTCGGATTGCTTTTGCGCAAAGGGATTTACTTGCTAAGGATTACAACTCAAGTCTGAAGGAAAAGACAGTTCAAGCTTAAAAGCTGAAAGAAAAGATTTTCCCTCAACTGCTCTTTGGAGGAGAGGTGGCTGTTCCAGGTAGCTGTTCCAGGAAGAAAAGACCCTGTGCAGAGCTGGATTCATCACTGGCATAAGGTAACAAGTATCTGGGCATGTCTAGTGGTGGATGGGAGTAAGGCACAGGGGTAATTGAAAAAAAAAAGAGTAGAAAAAACACCTGTTTGGAAGGTGGTGCACTGGGTTTTTTTTCTTTGTATTTTCTTGCAGGGATCAAGATGGATCCAAGGGAACTACCTCAGTGGATGGCAGCCCAGTTTAGCAGGCAACAGGAGCTAGCACAGCAGGCTCAGGACACTGCTATGAAAGCCTTAATGGACCAGCAGAGGCCAGTGCTTGATCTGGTGCAAGCCCTAGTTAAACTGCAGAACCAAAGTGGACCAGATGCAAGACCAGCAGTAAATACTGGTACACCACATGTGGACAGTGTGGGACTCAATCAAGGAATTGGGGCATTTAGTTTTGGGAAGCTAACTCCAGATGATAATGTTGATGATTTTCTAGAGTCTTTTGAAAGAGTGGCACAAGCATTAGCATGGCCAGAGACCCAGTGGGCAGTAAGGCTGGCAGCCTCATTAACTGGAGAGGCACTTGCAGCTTGTAGAGCAATGCCAGCAGCCCAGGCTTTGAATTATAAGGATGTAAAGGCTGCTATTTGAGATCGCCTAGGGTTGTCTATTTCAGAGTATAGGCAAATGTTTAGAGCTACTACATTGAGAGTGGGTGAAACACCCAGGGCTCTGAGTCAGAGAATCAGAGGATTAGCTGTAAAATGGTTGGAGCCTGAGCAAAAGACGGTAGAAATGTTATTAGACATTATTATGCTTGAACAATTTATGTCTGCGGTGCCTAAAGATTTGCACACTTTCCTTATACAGCAAAATTGCCAAAATTTTGGAGAGGCAACCATGCTAGCAGAGAGATTCTTGGAAGCCACGCAGGCTTGCCATAGAATGGGTGGCCCTCTGAAGATGGGTGCTGAGGCAAACTGTGCTGTATCAGGAAAGAAATTGATTAAAAATGTTTCTGAAAATGAATGTACTGTGCCAAACCAGAGGACACAGTGGAGTAGAAAGAAATGTTTCAAGTGTGGAAAATAGGGACATTTAGAAAAGGGATGCCAGACACACACTAGCTTAATGGGTGTGGATTTAAAACAGCCCAAAGAAGGATTTCTTTTGATGGTTGATGTGCAAGGAATTACCACAAATGCTTTGTTAGACTCTGGGGCAGACCAGAGTATGATGTCAAAAAGGCTTTGGAAGAGAATAGAGGCCCAAGAAGGATTTGTGCCTAGAACCCCTGAAAGCCAAGTTCACATCAGATGCATTCATGGTGCTGCAACATCATATCCTACCTATAGGCTAAAGGTTAAGTGCCTGGGGGAACAAGAGGAAGTCCTGTTAGCAGTGGTGCCTAGGCTACCCTTTGATTTGGTTCTAGGAAAGGACTGGCCAAGATTTAAGCAGGGTCTAGTGGAAGGGCTAGTAAAGAAGGAGGGAGAAGGAATAATGGAAATAGCTCCCGGGCCTTTCTTTGGAAGTCCTCAGTCCCTAGCTAAAAAGATGGTTAAGCTTCCAGAAGGCCAAACTATAGGTAATAAGAGGGGCCTTGTATCCACCCGCTCGCAGGCTAAGGTAGAGAGCCAGCAGAAGGAGGAGGGGGAGCAGGCAGAGTTATTAGGAGACTTACCCTCTCATGATGATTTAATAACTCCATCATCTGGTAAAGTAAGAAAGTTGAAAGCACAAAAGCGGCGTGAGAGACTTTGCAGAGCACAGGGTAGGGCTGAGATGTTAGCTGGTCAAAGTTTACCCTGGGTGCCAGCTGAGTTAGTGGCAAAGTTTCCTAACTTTCCACAAGAGCAGCGAGCTGATCAAGCTCTCACCCGAGCTTTTAAGTATGCTCAGGAGGTCAGGGAGGAGTTGCCCAGATTCAGACTAGATAATGAAATATTATATAGAGAGAGTCAGGACCCCAGAAATGGGACCATACGTAAACAATTGGTGGTACCCACAACTTTCAAAGGGCTAGTACTTAGATTAGCACATGATCATCCAGTTGGAGGTCATAAAGGGATGCAAGGAACGCTGGATCAAATAATTATGCGTTTTTACTGGTCAGGTATTTTCAAAGAAACTGCCCAGTTTTGTGCTGCATGTCCAGCGTGTCAGCGAGTTACAGCGGCTCACCCACCGGTGGTGCCTTTGATTCCCATGCCAATTATCACAGATCTAATTGGTCGCATTGCCATGGATATTGTAGGCCCATTAGTCAAAACGCCCCGAGGTTTCCAATACATCCTAGTTATGGTAGATCAGGCAACAAGGTTTCCCTGGGCCATACCATTGAGGAATGTTTCTGCAAAAACAATAGCTTTAGAGCTAGTAAAATTGTTTTGTGAAGTGGGATTCCCAAGAGAGGTGTTGACTGACCGAGGGTCCAATTTTGTATCCAAATATTTGGCCCAGGTCTGGGATGCCTTTGGCATTCATCACGTGAAAACCTCAGCCTACCATCCACAATCAAACGGTTTGGTGGAGAGATTCAACCAAACTCTCAAACAAATGTTGAGAAGGGGGTTAGCAGGAGAGGTAAAAGAATGGGATATGTTATTGCCCTTTGCGTTATATGCCTGCAGGGAAAGAATTCAGGCGTCCCTAGGTGTAACTCCATATGAATTGATGTATGGTAGGGCTCCACAGGGTTTGTTAGATATTTTGAGGGAACAATGGATTGATCCTGAACCAGGAATTCAGGAGGTGCCACAGTTTCTACGTGACCTGAGAGCATGTTTGAAAAGGACCTCGCAGGTTGCTGAGAGGAACCTGCAGGACAGCCAAGTACGCCAGAAAGGGTGGTATGATAGGAAGGCCAAAAGCCGCCAATTAAGCATTGGTGAAAAGGTTTTGGTTCAAGTAGCAGGTACAGCCCCAAAATTTGAAGTACAGTGGAAAGGGCCATGGAAGGTTGTTAAACAAGTGAGCCCAGTATCTTATATGGTAGAAAATGCAAGAGGGCGTAGGCAGACCTACCATATTAATGTACTTAAGTCTTGGAAGGAGAGGCCTGTAAATAATAATGACCCTGAAGCCAGTCAGGAAGTAAGTGAGCTTCAAAAAGATAACACTCTCGTAGGTATTACGGACTGTAGAGAAGAGGTTTCACCAGTTAAACCAGTCCGTAATAACCTAAGCAGGGGGGTATGTGATAAGGAAGCTTATAGCTCAGGAAGGAGCTATAGTAAAGGTGAAGTGACTCTGAACAAGCAACCTGTCAGTTCTGGTAGAAATAAGAAAACAGAATTTTTCCATAAAAGACTACCAGTCCCAGAATGCACCAGGTTTCCAACAGCCATAAGAGGAGCTGAAGTGGGAAAACGTGTGTTCAATCAAGAGGGCTATGAGGTAATCCCCAAACACTCATCTCAAAGGGCAGGGCCTGATTCAGCATAGCTGTGCTGTGCTGTGCTAGGGTGGAGCACTCATCAAAGCAGAATAAGAGTAGAGTTTATTCTACAGAGAATTATGCTCAGAATCAGCTTGGATATCCTCATCCTCAGGATCAGCTTGGAGATCCTCATCTTGGACAGATTCATCATCTGGAGGATCATCAGCAGCAGAAGCCAGAGCGGACGGACAGAGAGGGCAAGAAACCCTTTGGAAGAAAGAAGAGAAAAGCATTTGGGAGGTCTAAAGGAGTCCAGAGCAGAACATATACTGGGAGACATTCAAAAGGCCAGCATACACCATTGGACTGGGGAAAACCAGAGGAGTGGTGCTGCAGAGCTAGGAATCTCCAGACGGTACCTGTGAGGGAGACGGCTGCACTTGGAAGGGACCCTAGGACCCGTGCCAGAAGGTATGTGAAGAGAGATCCAGTGTCCAGGGATCTGGATTGGAAAGCTGGACAAAAAAGGGAAAACAAAAAAGGAGGAGGGGTGCTCATAATATCTAAATCAGACCTCAATTTCCACATCGTGGACTCCTCAAGCACAAACAGCTTGGACATCCTCTCCGTCACAAACCAACAATGCTCCCTCAACCTGTTGTATAGAACACCATCTTCTTCTCCAGATGACCTTCCAACCATTGTTGACCTTGCAGCTAACACCCTCTCTCCCAAGAAACTAAATTGGATAATGGGTGATTTCAATCTCCCTTCTTTACCCCAAAGCCACGCAAATGCATTCCTTGAGGCAATGGAAGACCTGGGGCTCAAACAAATCATCAATGAGCCCACACACACAAAGGGGAACATTCTTGACATGGTATTTGTTCCACAACCAGTCATGGCCCAAAACCACAATCCTCCAGTATCAGTCATAGATGTACCCTGGTCCGACCACAAATTGATCATTATCCAGATACCCATCAACAATGACCAGCTGAACAGAAGCCAACCTACAAACAACACCTCTCGATCTGCCACTAGATGCTTTCGCCCCTTCAATAGGGAACTCATCCTTGCCGAGACCCCACCACTCCTCAACAAAATCACACCGGATCTTGATGAACTAATCTCTCATTGGAACTCCAGCCTGCTAGCCATCTCACAACACTCAAACCCTAAGAATTCAGCAAGGACAAAAAGAAGCTCCGCCCCATGGTTCTCATCTGAGTTGCGATCTTCTCTCACACAACTACGTAGACTTGAACGCCGATGGCGCCGCTCGCGATCAACTGATGATCAGACCGCTTACCGAACCCACCTTGCAATACATCGAGATACAATCACTACTAAAATGAGACAATATCATACTGACACTCTAAAGAGGTCTCTGAATAAACCACGTGACCTCTTCAATTTGGTCAAATCCCTCTCAAAGGAACCATCTCCCAAACAACATAGCGAGATTCACCCGCAAAAATTCGCTGATTATCTGCAATCCAAGATTGTGCAAACCAACAAGGTCTCAGCAGTCACATATCAAGAACCGACGGGCCTATCCCCACTCAACATTCTCTCCACACCATCCACTAAATCTATCGAGGACACCATAGCATCTCTCAACACCTCCACTGCACAGACTGACCCATGTCCAGCTTTTTGGATCAAGGAACTACGTGATGTGTTCAGTCCTGTCATCGCAAATATAATGAGGATCTCCTTCACAACAGGATACTTTCCCACTTCACTCAAGCAGACCTCCATTAGACCACTATTGAAAAACCCCAAACTTGACCCCCAAAGAGTTGACTCGTACCGACCAATAGCCAGCATCCCTCTCTTAGCCAAAATAATTGAGAAAGAGGCACAACGGCAAATCCAGGACCACATAGATGCCGCTGCTCCCTTAGACAGCTGTCAAAATGGGTTCAGAGAACATCATGGGGTTGAGACACTACTCACTGGTCTATTCAATGACATCATCACAGGAATTGATAACATCCGTCAAGGTTTTGTGCTCATCTTCCTAGACATCGCCGCGGCTTTTGACTCCGTGAGTCACGAAATACTCCTCGGAAGATTGAGAGAAAAAGGCATATGCAACAGTGCGCTAGGATGGTGTAAATCCTATCTGGACGGTAGATGGCAATATGTGAAGTCTGGATTAGAAGAGTCGATACATTTCCATCAAAAGCAAGGAGTACCCCAAGGCTCCTCGTTATCCTCCTTACTCTTCAATATTTACATGCAGCCCATCTGCAATATCATAAGATCATTCAATGTGAACTGCTTGATATATGCAGACGACATTCTCTTATACATGCCTTTCTCCACAACTCACATGGACCTGACCCCACTCACGGATTGCTTCAATGCAGTTTCAACATGGCTCCAGTCACAGAACCTACGCATTCAACATAAAAAAACAGAGGTGCTATTCATCACCAGAGACCCCAACTTTACTCCGCCATCCCACGTCAGTGTCAAGGAAGCTGACCTGCAAACTAAAGATGCAATAAAATACCTGGGAGTTACGATGGATCAACGCCTGGATATGAAACGCCACATAACCAATATAGTCAAAGCTGTCTATTTTAAAATCCGTTCACTCAAGCACCTACGCTCCCTGTTGGACCCAGATGATTTCCGAACCATATATCAAGCACTGATCCTGCCACATTTTGATTTTGCAAATGCCATCTTACAAGGGCTCCCCCAATCCACACTCACCCCCTTACAGTTGGCCATGAACGCTGCAGCCAGGGTCATCTACGGAGCAACCAGAAGCGACCACATGACTCCCATTCTCAAACAGCTACACTGGCTACCTATTCATGGGAGAATCACCTTCAAAACACTTCTATTAGCTTTCAAGGCAATCAAAGGTATTTCCTCCGCCTCATTCACACATCTTATCCACATTGTACCCCCCAACAGATCCAGAAGAGCAACAGCTGTCAACCTGCTAATCACACCAAAGGCATCGGCAAAATGCAACAAGACAACCACAAACAGGGCGTGCAGTTTATATATCCACAAATGCTGGAATGCACTACCCCCTGACATTAGGGCCATAACCAATCTATATCAGTTCAGGAAGGCACTCAAAACCCACCTCTTCCTCCAATACTTCCCAGCCAGCAATTAAACCTAGATACCCCTCTCAATAAATGACCCACGCTAGACCCCTCTAGAAATGCCCTCATACTCATTTTCTGATTTTTACCTATCCTTGCTGTGTAAATAGCTTATGTACATAGTTTACCCTGTTATCCAAGTTTGTATCCCTGTTCGATGTAAAACCTGACAACTTGTCGTTATGGTAGTTATGTTATGATGTAAACCGCACTGATACCGAATAGCGCGGTATATAAGAAACTGTAATAAATAATAAATAAATAAAATAAGAACTGGACTACATACTGGCCAGGCTATTTAGAGAGGAACTCTAACAGCAATGGAAGCTCAGGTATGAACACTGATCTATGCCCTAGCTATACCCTTGAAAGACAGCAGGGAAACAAGTATTCTCCTGAGAGTGCTCCATTGAGAAATTCCTCTGTGCCAATCCATGATATTGAACCCATGATTGTTGAAGAAGGGGGAGAGGTTGTAGATATAGGCTGTGAATACATGGATTGCTCTCTGTCTAAACTCCTTTGGTAATTTACTGTTACAAAGTACAACAACCATCACAAAGAAATACAAACTTGTTCTTTAATCTACTCAGAAAAGCTCCTGAAGTAGGATTTGAGCCACGCAGTAGAAAGCAAGCCAGCTAAGGGGTTTCAGCTGGGTAACTGCTAGCAATTGAGCCTTACCTAATTGCTTGTGAGCTCTGAGGGAATCACTTCTGAATCTATGTGTGAAGATATAAGAAGTTAACCTGAAAAGAACAGTTTTTCCCTTCTTTGTGGGTTTTTGCTTGTTGTTTGAAACACTGCTAAGAAAATATTAGCTAAAGCCTACAGAAAAGACCAGTTTGTTACCAACCAGGTCTTTTATTCTTTTCATTTGATTGCCTAACAAGTTCATCTGTTGTTTTCCTGATTTTGTTTTTCTAAGTTTAACACTGAAAGCAAGTATCCTGTTTTATGTGCTACCAAGCATATCTGTGTTGGGAGAAATAACCCCATAAATAAATATCTTATTGGCTTTACACTCAAGCACAACTAATTATTGTGAGTGGCTGTGTCTGGTGTGAATGGACTGCATTTCCCACAATCCCTTGCAAATCATATTGATATATGCCTTTGCCAAGACTGTGAACATTCTCACCCAGGCAGCCGTCTGACAAGCTGTACTCACCTTTGGATGAGCAGCAATATGGACCTTATCATGGAATAGAGACCCTTCTCCTAGCCCTTTTTGATAATCTAATTTGAGGAATAGACAAATTAAAACAAGTCTTTATTCTGGTCTTTCTTGACATTGCCTTTGCATTTGATAACATCAGCCATAGCATACTCCTCACAAGACTTTGCCAGATAGGGATATACAGAAATGTCTTAAAGTAGTTCCAATCATATCTCACAGGTACGAATTGGTATCCAGACATCACAACCTTACGAGCAAGAGCAAGATATCCCACAAGGTTCCGCACTATCAGCGTTATGGTTTAACATTTACCTACAACCTGTATGTAACATCTTTAAGAACTTCAAACTAGGATATCATATCTATGCTGATGATATAATGGTATATCTCCCTATAGATACAATAAACCCTAATTATCATCAGTTAACAGCAGCAGGTATCACAAAATGGCTAAAATGACTAAAACTACATAACCTGAATATACATTTTAATAAAACCGAAGTCCTGTTCATCACAAGGAGCTCAAACTTCACTCCACCCAAAAAGATACCTGGGGTTGATCCTGGATCAAGCACTCTCCATGTCATCCCATATAAAACAAATTACCAAAACCATTTTCTACAAATTACATATGCTGCAGCATCGTAGACCTTATCTTGATAATTCTGATTTTCGATCAGTACCATAAGCTAATATTCTTCCACATTCTGACTTCTCAAACGGTATACTGCGAGGTCTACCAAAACAGTGCATTAATCACCTTCAGGTAGCCCAAAATGTAGCTGCCCATATTATATACAGTAGATACTTCTTGCCATGATGATTCTATACCAACAATTCACTTTAAAATATAACCCTCTGAAATTGCATAGGAGGTCTCAGACTAATCGGCACAAGTTTTCTGACTTCAATCTTGTCAAAACTTTTAGTGCCCGCTTGCATCAATGACCTATCCAAATGCAAATAAATTTCAGTCCTTAAAGTTATATGTTTCAAAAATGTGCTTATCTTAGCAATTCATTTTCCGTAGTTGTCTTAACATTTCTTTTCTCAACGCCTCATGTCGGCGCCTCTCCGCGTTTCACTCTTTCGAGTTTCGGCAGGGGTTGATCCCACACCATTTAGAAGAACATCCTACAAAAGTGAAGTGTTGTAATCAGATATTCTCCCAAACCCTTCTGCTTAAGCTTAACCATATTTTTATATCTTCAGTATTAAAACCATTCACAAAATATATAATTCACATGCATGCAATTCAAAAAACTCTCCTTAAATTCGATTCAAACTCACAAGACTACACATACCTTTATGCTGCAAACACTTTCCTCTAACTAAACTATCAACTTGCAAGTTGAAAAAATGCCGCGCATGCGGCTTGCTTGCTAAACTTACAGTCTTATACCACTAGTCTCCACCCCGTCTATGACGTATTATTCCCTTTGCCGTTTGACACTTTTCACTTACGTTCTGCTAGATATAGCTCTCATTGGTTCTCATAGGCATACTCCCCAATCTATTTGACTATTTATTTTGATACAATAGTTTTCTTTTCTGTTTTCTTCATATCTTTGCAGTTTTTGTGCTTCTGCTGCTACATTCAATTTATATCGGGTCCATTGAATCCAGGTAACACTTGCAGCCATAGACTACTGCTTGAGGGCAAATGTGGAATAGTCATCTGCACCACCATCATCCTCTCCCACTCATCAAGCACATAATAGACCTCTAGCAAGGCCCCCTCTCATTGTTTGGAGAGGTGCATGTCACATGCTCGGGTACCCCTCACACATACCCAGTTAGTTATGCAGGGAGATGTACATTGAACTTCCTGAGCACACTGCAAAACATAGCACAAAAGACATTTCCATGCATGTGGTGTGCTACAGCTGGCACTAAAGTCCAAGTCAGTATGTGCTTTACTGGATGCCCATTGAATGATAAGTGTCACCAGCCTTGCATTAGGCTGGCATGGCTTCAGCCAGTCGAGAGAGGCCACAGTCAGTCTTGGATTTGTGAGCCTTGCATGTGATGCATTATGGGAATGCATCACAGAATCCAGAGTTGCAAAGTGACCCATTTGCATGATTCAGATTGTAAGGCAGTCCTGGATTTCCAAGAATATCAGTCTGATGCATCATAATAGCTGTAGCACAGATTTTGAAGGATTATATCAGAGACTACAAAGATCATACTCCACTGCAATGCAAACTTTGATTCCGAACAGGGGAAACTTCTCACTCCAGGAACTGGGTGAATTTACAACTCTGGGGATCAAAGCTGGCACTACTCTGACTACACATACCAGCTGCATCACACAGCAGGCTAATGATCCCAGCAATAGAGCTGCCAACTTACCCATTTCCTGCACTAAGACTGTGAGTCAGTTCAGGTTTTCAATCTGTGTGTGTGCTCACGCCCCTTTGAATCAATGCTGACTCCGGACAACGCAGCACCTCCTGCCTTTTCTTGTCAGTGTGACCCTAAGCAGATTGGCAGGCCTTTCTTCCAAGGCAGGGGGGATTAAGTGACCTACCCACAGTCACAAGTAGTGCCATTGGGAACCAAACCATGGTCTCTTGTTTAACAAGGCAGTGCTCTAACCACTAGGCTACTCCTGGAGGAAAGGTCCATAAACCACTATTAAAAAGGGACAAGTTCCTGGAGGAAAGGTCCATAAACCACTATTAAAAAGGGACCCAGGATATCAATGCTTGACCCAGTACAAGCATTGTGGAACCTGTGTCTTTTGGGGATATTGCTAGGTACGTATGACCTAGATTGGCCACTGTTGGAAACAGGATACTGGGCTTGATGGACCTCGGTCTGACCCAGTATGGCATGTCTTATGTTCTTATGTTCTTGTCTCCAAAATGCAGCCTGTATTTAAATCTTTAGATCTGTACCATATTGCGATACCATCATAAGACTTATGGGGACAGACCCAAAATTCACAATATGTAGACTTTGGAAAAAAGGAGGGAGAGAATAAATATGATAGAGCTGTTTAAATACCTCCATGGTTGAAAAGCACAGGAGCAGAGTCACCTTCAATTGAAAGAAAGCCTTGCAATGAGGGGGCATAGGATGTGGATGAAAGGGGATAGACCCTGGAGTCATCTGCAGACATGTTCATTTATGGGAAGAGTGGCAGATGTGTGTAACTGCCTCCCAGTGGAGGTAGTAGAGACCAGGACATTATGTGAATGCAAGAAGGCATAGTATGAACACAGAATAGTTGTAAAGGGGGAAAAAAGGGACAACAGTACCCTACTTGCTCTGGAAGGGCAGATTGCATATGGTCATTGTCTGATGTCATGTTTCCATGTTTCCCCTCCAGAATGTAGCCAATGGACTCAGTGATGTGGGTCCCATTAAGCATCAGGATGGGAGTGTCAGAAATCCAAGACTAGCTCACCATCTCACTCCATTTGGAGGTTCCTGTTTGGTGAGAGCACCCTCACTGCAAGCCTCTGCTACAGTAACTTTGTATGCCATGTTCAGGCATTTTCCTGTGCCTGTTTAGAATAGAGTTTGTTATTTATTGATCTGTCTACATTTCTGCTTTGTCAGCGTGTGTCCTATCTTCTGTCTATCCTTACCCAGCTCCTTCTCTCTGCAGTGATGTGTCTCCCTTCTCAACACTTTATTGCTTCTGTTCTCTGACTAGTTCTATCTGACTGCACATTTAGGAGTGATTTTTCTTTCTTTTTTTCTCCTTCTCCTTATTCTTCTACAAGGCCTGTCTTATAGATATTTAAAGTCTTAATTTTTTTATCTTGCCTGATTTTTACTAGGGAACTTCCTGTGGAATCTTCCGGCTTCCACAGAGCTGCCTTCAGCACTTGCTGAGTCCTTCCCCCTGCTGGGACTTTGTTCCGAAGCTCTCTTCTCTGAGCACATGAGCTGCTGCCCTCCATTTTTGGAGGTTCCTGCTTTATAAGAGCAGACTCATTGCAAGCCTCTGCTAACTTTATATGCTCTGTTCAGGCATTTTTCTGTTCATGTTTAGAATCTAGCTTGTTATTTATTGTTCTGTCTATATTTCTGTTTTGTCACTGTGTGTCCTATCTTCAGTGCTGTGTCTCCCTTCCTAACACATTATTACCCCCCCCCCTCAGCCCACCCACTCCTGGCTTAACATTCTTTCATAGCCTTCCTCTGCTCATTGACACTATTACTCAGGTATATCTGAACCCACCAGGACTTTCCCTTCCCTCTCCACATGTATCTCCTTTGATTTGCTTTCTCCTCTCTTCTCTCTCTCCTATGACTCCACATCATTTTGTGTTCTTGATGTTAACTCTCTCTAATCATTCCCCCTCATTCTGACAATGCTATGGCCCTACTTCTCAATACCAACTCCTTACTGTCCCCACCTCCCCTACCATTTTGTCTTCTATGTTATCATCTGCCCTTGGTTTATGGTTTATTTTGATTTAATATGCCACTCTTTGTGGGGCATACAGAGCGGTTTACAATAATAAAATAAAACAACATAGAGTCCACCAATGCTTTTAGACACCTTAGGTGCCTTTAATAATCTTATGCACTCTTTAGACTCCCGACTCTGTCCGTTAGACAAGCTCCCACTTTGGTATAACACTCGATTTCGAATACAAAATAAGCCGATGGCGTGGAGCCCCTGGTACACTAGGGGCATTTGGATTCCTAGTCAGTTGTTCCATGAAGGTCGCTGGAAAACTTTTAGTGAATTGCAAATTGAATTTGGTCTCCCAGCGAAACACTACTTTCAGTTGATGCAACTTCAGCATTGCCTTCGGAGTGCTAAGGTGCTCCCGCCATCGGCCTCCCCTACACAAGGTTGGTTGGAGACTATCTGATCTATCGGTAGTTCACCGGGTGTAGCATCCAATTTTTACAAAACCTTATGTAATGCTATAACTAGAGATACCCCTATAGCGTAGAAAGCATGGGAGAGAGAATTGCATGTGACTTTGACCCCGGAGCAATGGAGCCTTGTCTGGAGTAGAGTGACACGGGTCTCCCGATCCGCCTCACTCACTCAGACACTCTTCTTTCTAGCCCACCGGTGTTTTTACACTCCTGACAGATTAGCCAAATGGAACACTACTCAGGGCAATAGTTGTTGGACATGCCATGCGGCCATTGGTTCACTACCTCATGTTATGTATGAATGCCCCGCACTACAGTATTACTGGCGTCGGGTCTGGGGTCGTATCCAGTCTATTTTGCACTTTCAAGAGCCCCTTTCTTGGAGGATAGTGGGACTTCGCTCAGCTGCGGGGATCCCCTCTCTTCCAAAAACGGCTTACTTCCTTTTGGACTTTATGCTTGGCATTGCTATTTCCCTAATTACGAAATACTGGAAAAATAGCTCTCAGCTGAGCCCCAATGAATGGTGGAATCATGTCTGTCTCTACAGTAAATATGAACAAATACCTCGTATGTTTGCTTCCCCCATTCAGACTCCTCATCATCGGTCTAAATGGAAGATGCTCAATGACTATGTACATTCTGCTCAATGCTCTCATCTGACTGTCTAAATTTGTATATATCTTTGTCCCATGATTATTCTGTATCGCAGATACTCTTTTGATTGTTTTTGATGTATAATCACTGTTGTTTGGAAGCGCTCACATGCTGACATAATCAGCTAGAGAAGAAGCGTGGGGGTGGGGGGTAATTGGGTTTACTTTTCTTTATTGTATACTTGTTTTGTCTCCTTTGGTGTGTTGTTTCTTTTGTTTGTTGCAAAATGAAAATAAAAGTTTAAAAAAAAAAAACAACATAGAGTACAAGAAAGGAATTACAATGTTTGATAGGATAGATACACGAAAATACAACAGCCAGCAGAAATCAAGCATACCATAATATGGACAGACAACCTACCATTAATTGCATCAGTCTGTGCCAAAAGCACTTGCAGCCTATGAGGCAAAGAGATTGAAAGCTTGTTCAAATAGGTATCTTTTCAACAGAGACTTAAACTTTGGCAGAGAGAGTTCTAGTTGGATATAAGAAAGGCCATAAAGATGGGGCCTGGGAAAAGAAGGTAGAAAGCTGGTGAAGGAGTTACTAGTCTATGGTCCTGAAGGGAACATAGACAATGAGAAGGAACATAGATGAAGACAAGAGAGGAGAGATACAGAAGGGCCTTACCAGCAAGAGTTTTATGGGCAAGGGTCAGAATTTTAAACAAAACACATTGGGAAAATGGAAGCCAGGATAAGGATCAAAGTGATATGATTGTATTTACGAGCATGCGAAAGCAGACGGGCAGCAGTGTTTTGTATCGACTTGGGGAAGACCAGAGAAAATGACATTACAGTAGTCCAAGCATGAGATTACTGTGGCCAAGAGGATAGTGGTAAAAGTGGATGGATCAAGTAGAGGACATAGCTCATTACAGCGGTGAAGGATGGCAAAAGAGGATTTAACCAAAGTGCTGATGTGGGCTGAGAAAGAAAGTGCCAAGTCAATATGGACTCCTAAATATTTTTTTTTTTTTTTTTCATTTTAAATTCTTTATTTTCGTTTTATAACAACAAAGGAAAGGAAGACATACAGCGAAAAGACAAATACATAACGTGTAATACATACACCAAAGTAAACCCCTACCACCCCCCTCCCCCCTGCTTCTTCTCTAGAAAACTGAGCATTCCCGAAGCGGGCGTGTACTTACATTATTGTATTACAAAACCTAACGGTGATCTAAAACATGATGAGTGCACATTATACAGGCATGTTGGAGCAATGAGCAGATTGTACATAATCATTAAGCATCTGCCATTTAGATAAGCAAGAGTGAGTTTGGACATGGGGAATAGCTCTCCGAGGTATCTGCTCATATTTGCTATATAAGCAGACGAGGTTCCACCATTCATTGACAGTAAGTCGAGAGCTATCCTTCCAATTCCTCGTGATTAAGCATATAGCTATACCCAGCATGAAATCAAGGAGAAAGCGACCCTTCTTAGGAAGAGAGGGGACCTCCGCCACAGAGCGGAGTCCCACGACCTTCCAAGAGAGAGGTTCATGAAAGTGTAAGATAGATTGAATACGACCCCAGACCCGCCCCCAATAGACCTGCAGTTGAGGACATTCATAAATAACATGAGCGAAGGTTCCCACAGCAGTATGGCAAGACCAACACAGGTCCCTAGCATTTGGGTTCCATTTCGCTATTTTTTCTGGGGTATAAAAGCATCTGTGTGCAAAAAAGAAGAGAGTTTGGGTAACAGAGGCAGACCGGGAAACCCGCACTACTTTACTCCAAAAAACGCTCCATTGCACAGGGGTTATGGTAGTTTGCAGTTTGCGCTCCCAGGCTTGTTGAGCTCTAAAAGTGTCCGTATCTGTACCCTGACAAATTATTTTATAAAAGTTAGAGGCTACCCCATGTGTACTACTAATGGAGTGAACTGTCTCTAATAGCCCATCCTCAGTAGGGGCAGAGGGCGGCATGATTCGAGCACTTTTGAGGCAGTGTTGAAGCTGCATCAATTGAAAGTAGTGTTTCGCTGGTAACGCAAATTCCTTTTGTAAATCAGAAAAGGTTTTCCAATGAGCTGCAGAGAAAAGCTGTTGGGGTGTCCAGATCCCCCTGGAGTACCAGGGTTTCCAGGCTATTGTTCTATTTAGGACTTGAATTCTGGGGTTATTCCATAGCGGGAGTCCGTCCTGAGGACATACATTCGGGCCCAGTGATAGAATGAGAGTGTTAAAGGCCGCAAGAGTATCGACAATCATTGGTGGATGGCGGGTGTCTACTTGATAGGACATACCGGGGAGATGGGTCAACGGAATTGGGCTACTAAGCTCCTCTTCTATGTCAAGCCAAACTGGTCGGCGGTCTGTTGAGGTATCTAGCCATCGGGCACCTTGCTTAAGTAGAAAGGCTTGATGATATCTAAGAAAATCAGGAAATCTGGTACCCCCTCGTTCCTTTGCAGACTGCAGTTTATGTTTAGCTATCCTTGGTGGTTTGCCCTGCCAGAGATAACGGACGAGAAGGCCCTCAATATCTTTATAAGTATGTAGCGGAAGTAAGCATGGCAGCATTTCTAAAATGTAGTTCACTTTGGGGACTATCATCATTTTCACAGTTTCTAAGCGGCCCCACCATGTGAGAGATAAGGGAGACCAACGATTTGTGAGTTCACGGACTTTGGAGACTACCTCTTTGGCATTAAAACTGATAGTGTCTTCTAAAGGAGAACAGTAATGGACCCCGAGATACTTCACCATGCGGGATTGCCAAAGGAAGGGAAAGGCCTGCATGTCAGCCTCATGTACCCAGCGGTTCAGTGGGAATGCTACAGATTTGGTCCAGTTAATTTTATAGCCCGATAATTGTGAGTATCCGTCAATCAGATCCAAGACGGCTGGAACCGAATCGAGGGAAACGAAGAGCATGAGGTCATCTGCATATGCAGAAAGTTTAATCTCCCTATGACTAAAGGGGACATCTCGAATACGTGCAGACTGTCTAATAAGGAGGGCTAGGGGTTCAAGAGCGAGATCAAAAAGCATTGGTGATAGGGGGCAACCTTGACGCGTGCCTCTTTGGAGGTTAAATGGCTGAGATTTGATGGCGTTTACACAAATACTGGCGACGGGTTGAGTGTACATGACTTGGAGATATCGGAGGAAGCCCTCTCCAAAGCCATACCATCGGAGAACTGCAAATAAGAAGGGCCATTCTAGACGATCAAAGGCTTTTTCGGCATCCAGGGAAAGACCCACCCATGGATGAGCGAGATTGGCAGCACTAGATAACACATGGCACAAGGTCCGAGCATTGTCAGCAGTTGATCTGCCGGGTATAAAACCGCATTGGTCGGGGTGAATTAGGGTAGCCATCATGTCAGATAGCCGGGTGGCCAAGACCGTTGCGAAGATCTTATAGTCGGCATTAAGTAGGGAGATTGGACGATAGTTGGCGGTCAGTAGCGGGTCTCTGCCTTCTTTCTCAAATACAACCACATTAGCTGCAGAAAAGGATCCCAAAGAGGATGTATCTACCGCAAGGGCAGTAAAATAGAGTTTTAAATAGGGAACTAAATCTGCACTGAACGTTCTGTAGAATTCGGTCGGGAGACCATCAGGCCCCGCGGCACGGCCCGAGGCTGTTCGTTTTAGGGCAGATTGGATCTCTGAAGTAGAGAAGGGTTCATCCATCGCATCCCTATCATCTTCAGAGAGGGTCGGCCGCTGAATGCCAGAAAGCAATCGCTCGAATGTCTCTGACGAGAACTCACATTCAGATTGATATAGGCGAGTATAGAAATCCCGAAAGAGCTCTACAATGTCGGAGTCTGTGGTCACTATGCCCCCTCCCTGTGGAGCTTGGAGGGCCGCAACGCGTTTGGCTTCTTTTTGACCTTTCAAGGCATTGGCTAGGAGTCGACCGGCTCGGTTATTTTCACGATAATATGTCCCTCGCTGAAGCTCAATACTCTTAGAAGCTGCAGTTGAGAGGATTGAATTATATTGAAAACGGAGACGCTGTAATCGAATTAATACACATGGGTCAGTGCGTGAAGTTAAAACTCGTTCGCCTGCTTTTATTTGTTGGTCTAATATGAGCAGCTGCTGTTTACGTTGTTTCCGCAGGTGGATTTGATAGCTAGTGATCGTTGCCCGAATGGCCGCTTTGAAGCCCTCCCACCAAGCCCAATTCGCAGTATATTGGGGTAGATTAAAATGGAAGTAATCCTGTATGGCTACTTGAATTTCTGACTGGAACTCTGGCTGAGTTAACAGGGCTATATCAAAGAACCAGGCTCCCGAGGTTCCCTGGGGTGCAGTAGTGTGTAATTGAAAGGAAATGGCAGCATGATCTGAAATATGTTGGGAGTGAATCTTTGCAGTGTCCACCTGAGGAACTAACAGTTTTGAGACTAGAAAGAAGTCTATGCGAGACTGAGATTTATGAGGGGAGGAGAAGAAGGTGAAGTCAAGCTCATTGGGGTGTAGTAACCTCCATAGATCAACTAAAGCAAGATCCTTGATCAGGGAGGTAAGCGTGGCGTGACTCTTGGGGGGACCACTCGTCCTAGGCGGCTGTTTATCAATCAGGGGATCAAGGACTAAATTGAAATCCCCCCCAATGATCAATGAAGTATTAGCAGAAGCCTGCGCAACCTGAGCAATGGTAGCAAAAAAGGCAGGGTCATCAACATTAGGAGCGTAAAGGCATATACATGTAACTTCTAGGCTACCTATCTTGAGGTGAACTCTAGACCATCTACCTTCTGTATCTGAGCTAGTCGCAATAACAGTAGCATGCAAAGATTTCCTAACCAGTATGGCAACCCCACATTTCTTAGAAACGGCTGGGGAATAAGCGGCCACCATGTAAGGTTTAATATTGAGTTTAAGAGTTTCCTTCTAATTTAAATGCGTTTCTTGGAGAAAAATCAGGTCCGCTGCTTCCTGACTGAGGTAGCTTAGGATTTTCTTCCGTTTTATCGGATTATTGATGCCTTTTACGTTCAATGAAAAAATCTTACATGGTGCCATCAATCGGTAATAGACATTTTAGGGAAGGGCGCTTGATAACATAGAACATAAGCAGAATCTGTACAACAATGTCATAATCACCGAGTATTCTGGCTAATACACCCCATATTGAAAAGTATGTACCAACGTATCTTAGAGAAGAAGCAAAACCCCCAAAGAATATGGCGACCATGTGTCTGCGGGAGGAGGCCCTAGAGAGGAAATAGAAGACATGTAAAAAAGGAAAAGAAACACCAGAGTCCATAATAACACTGTCTCTGATACTCATCGAGGCTACTGTGGGTAGATGGAGTCAGGTCACAGATACCATCAAGAGTAAGGCAACAGACTGCCCACGCCAGACTCTTTGCTAGGCTGCGGCAGATCCAATATGGCAGATACAGCGGGTATGAGGAGGCTTGCAGGAATATTCTGGAAGTCAGCGCATCAAGTCGGCTTCTTTGGAATCCAAAAACTCCGCTAGTAGATCAGGGTCCTCGAATGTTCTTGTCTGATTGTGAAGCGTGACTCGGAGCTTGGCCGGGTACATCAGGCCATAGCGTGCTTGTAGTTGTTGAAGCCTCGGCCGGAATTCCAGAAAGCGCTTTCGGCGGTCGACTGTGGGTTTAGACAAGTCGGGATAGAAGGAGATCTTGTGGCTCTCAAACTCCATATGGCCCTTTGCCCGAGAAGCACTTAGAATTTGCTCCACGTGTTGATATCTCAATAGTCGAAAAATGATAGGCCGCGGGGTCTTCCTGTTGAGCGTTATGCTTGTGGGTACACGATGAGCGCGATCAATCTCCAAATCTTTGGTAAAGGTGATTTGGAGCAGGGAAGGGAGGATTTTGCATAAAAACTCTTTCATGTCTCCCGATTCCGCTCCCTCCGGGATGCCCACAAGTCGTATGTTGTTACGGCGCGCTCTATTATTGCCATCTTCCACCTCTTTCTGCAAGGCCCGCACCTGTCGTTCAACTTTGTCGAGTTGGGACAACCGGGCCGCATGGGAGTCCAATATGCTCTCCATTTTGTCTTGACGCGAAGAAAGCCCTTCTAGCTTGCTTTGCAGCACACCAAAATCGTCCCGCAGCGCTCGGAGTGCTTCCCCGTTTGCCTGCACAAGGTTTTTGACCCCTCTAATCTCTACGAGGATTTCCTGCTGCATTTCGGGGCCCTCGCACAAGGCCGGCCCCTTCTGCGGGGACGGAGGTTCAGTTTTGGAACGTTTACCGTGAGACGCCGCTGGAGACCCAAATTCCAGGCGCGTTGGTTTGGTCCCCGCCATCTCACCAATGTGCCCCGGCAAGATCAGAGTAGAAGTTCCAGGTATATGAGGTGTTAATTCAGGATTCTGAGTAGGCCTCTCGGGAGCCTCAGCGTTATGCGACCATCCCGCTGGACATCAGGCTCCGCCCCCCCTCCTAAATATTTTAAAGATGGATAGAGAGACATGGGGGGGGGGGGCTATCTAGGACAGATACTAGATACTAGAGTCAGATCCAATAATCCGCGTAGCTGTGGTTTTGGCAGGATTTCATTTTAGAGAATTGTCTGACAATCAAATAGAAACCACAATAAGAAAAGAATTTGCAAATGAGAGATCAATCAAACAACTATCCACTGGGAAGATGAGAAGAATATCATCCAGATAGATGTAAAACAAGATACCAAGGAATTGCTTTAGGGTAGCCAGAGGATTGAGAAAAATGTTAAAGAGAAGTGGAGAAAGGGCAGAGCCTTGTGGAACACCACAAGGAAGTGAGTATGAAGAACATAAGAACATAAGATAAGAACATAAGATATGCCATACTGGGTCAGACCAAGGTCCATCAAGCCCAGTATTCTGTTTCCAACAAATTGAAGATTGGCAATAGGCCTGTAATTAATTGCAATGGAGAGATCAGAATGGGAATTTTTTAGGAGTGGCCAGATTAATGCATGTTTCCAACTAGAGGGGAAGGTCCCAGTGGTTAGGCTAAGTGTGATCATGGAGTGGATAAATGGAATTAGAGCTAGTGCTGGTGTGAGTATCCAGGCAGAAGGAATTGGATCTAAAGGACGTGGGGGGGGGGGGGGGGGTTCATAGATTTCTTCCACTTATCCAGCCATCTCCACTTTCACTGAGGAAACCTCACCCTCGCTTCCGTCTTGCCATCTGCTCTCTCCCCCATTTTCTCCTACTCCTTCTCCTTCTCTCATCTGGAGATGTCAACCACAGCACTGGCCTCTCTAGACTTTTTTTTTACACTCCCTGGGCAGATCAATGCATTATCTTTCTAATCGTGCTCATATCCATCTCTTCTTACTTTTCTCTCCCTTTTCATGTGTATTGTGCAATGCACATTCTGTCTCCAATCAACTTGCATTCATTCATGAGCTCTTTAACTCTAAAACTCTGCATCTCCCTTCTCTTACTAAAACTTGGCTTCTCTCTGAAGATTCTGCTTCAATCACTGCATTCTATCATGAAGGATACCTATTTTCCCATACACCTTGGCCAGTTGTCCGTGGTGGTGTTGTTGGGTTCCTGCTCTCTCATTCCTGCCAATTTGAGCCCCTCCTTCTGCTTCCATCTATTTTTTTTTGCTTATAAGAACATAGGATATGCCATACTGGGTCAGACCAAGGTCCATCAAGCCCAGTATCCTGTTTCCAACAGTGGCCAAACTAGGTCATATATACCTAGCAGTTTCCCCAAAAGACACAGGTTCCACAATGTTTGTACAGGGTCAAGCATTGATATCCTGGGTCCCTTCTTAATAATGGTTTATGGGCCTTTCCTCCAGGAACTTGTCCAAACCTTTTTTAAACCCAGCTACACTAACAGCCTTTACTACTTCCTCCGGTAACAAATTCCAGAGTTTCATTACACGTTGAGTGAAAAAATATTTTCTTTTATTAGTCTTAAATAGTTTACCCTGTAGCTTCATTGCATGTCCCCTAGTCTTTCTATATTCTGATAATGTAAACAATTGATCTACGTTTACCCGTTCCACTCCGTTCATTAATTTATAGACTTCTATCATATCTCCCCTCAGCCGTCTCTTTTCCAGGTTAAAGAGCCCTAACCTTTTTAGCCTTTCTTCATAGGAGTATCCTTCCATCCCCTTTAACATTTTGGTGGCTCTTCTCTGAACCTTTTCTAATAACGCTATATCCTTTTTAAGATACGGCAAGCAGAATTGCACACAATATTCAAGGTGCGGTCTCACCATGGAATGATACAGAGGCATTATAATATATTTTGTTTTATTTTCCATTCCTTTCCTTATGATACCTAGCATTCTATTTGCTCTCTTGGCTGCCGCTGCACACTGGGTGGAGGGTTTTAACATGTTATCCACAATGATGCCTAAATCTTTTTCCTTGGTGGTGGTTCCTAATGTGGAACCTTGCATCTTGTAACCATAGTTTGTGTTGTTCTTCCCTAGTTGCATAACTTTGCACTTGTCCACATTCAATTTCATCTGCCATTTTGATGCCCAGTCTTCCAATTTATCAAGATCCTCTTGCAATTTTCCACAATCCTCTTGGGTTTTAACAACTTTAAATAGTCGTGTGTCATCTGCAAATTTGATAACCTCACTCTTTATTCCCTTTTCCAGCTCATTTACGAATATGTCAAAAAGCAGCGGACCCAGCAAAGATCCCTGGGGTACACCACTATTCACCTTTCTCCATTGGGAAAATTGGCCATTTAGCCCTACCCTCTGCTTTCTATCTTTTAACCAGTTCCTATCTTTTACTTTGAAATACATTCCATCTGCCTATTTTCTCTACTACCTCTCTAGGTAGCTGTCATTTATCGACTTCCCAACAAGTCCACCTCTAATGGTGTCATCAGGAGATGGTTTGGAAAACTTGGCTGCTATCATCATGACCTCTACCAAGGAAACACAGCTGCGTTGCATAGGTGCTGCATAGTGTGCGAGGTAATGGCTCACATTGGCAGTGGAGCAGCTACATCCTTGGGAGAGGGGCATGTTTACAGCAGGCATTCAGGAACAACCTTGCCAGCTAGGACAGGATAGTAGCAGCAAGAGTGTGACACCCCTTAGCGCACAGGTGTAGTGTGTCCTGCTCTGGTACTGCCTGACACAGGGGATGGGATGCATAATGGTGCACATGGCAGAAATGTGATGTGTGTCCACAGGCTCTGTGCAAGAAACCTACTGTTACTGCAACCTCACCACATGCTGGCTTCTACCCCCCCCCCCCCCAAAGCAGCTGATACTGGGCATTTATATTGTGGCATGGACAGGCCCAGCAGCACTGTCAGGCAGATTGTGATCACTGTGGCCAATCTAATGGGAGATGATGAATATGCAGGAAGGGGGGGGGGGGGAGAGAGGAAGGGGAAAGGATGGCATTAAGGACTACAAAAGGGGACTGCTACTTCTGGACAGAGATCTGCATTTGTAAGTATTTACTTCTGGGAATTTTTCTAAATCTTGGGGGAAAAGGAATTCTTTAGATTAAAGCTGATTAATCTGTGAACCCAGTGTATTTGTCAAATCAGTCAGGGCCTAGTAGCAGCAAAAAACTTTCAGTTTAAATTTAAAACACAGAAGAGAGCTTTCTGTTTAAATTTAGATCACAAGACTCCCTCTATCCAAGCAAGGGCTGTTCGAACTCCCCCTGGAAATTAGTCACAGATTACCTTAGAAGCACAAGCCTGTGAGAGAGTCAGTTGGACAATTAGATAATAAAGGGGTAAAAGAGACACTAAGAGGAGACAAGGCCATAGCAGCGAGACTGAATGAATTCTTTGTTTCGGTCTTTACTGAGGAAGATGTAGGGATGTTACTCATGACTGAAATGGTATTTAAAGGTGGTACTTAAAGGTGGAGTTGAGGAGTGGCCTAGTGGTTAGGGCAAGTTACTTCAGGCCGGAAGGTCGGGGGTTCAAATCCCACTAGAGGACAGAAACCTTGGGCCAGAGGGACTGGGATTTCTAGTCCCACAGGTGTTCCTTGTGGTCTTGGGCGAGCCACTTAACCCTCCATAGCTCATGTTCCCTGTAAAATAGTTATCTCCAAGTTATAATGCCCTGTTCAATATAATTTCAGTTTGTTCAATGTAAACCACACTGATGCAGAATAACACGGTATATAAGAGAATGTAAATAAATAAATAAATAATACTGTGGAAAACTGAAAGAAATATTGATACACTGGGAAGATATTTGTATGACTATTTGATAAACTGAAGAGTAGCAAATCACCTAGACCAGATGGTATACATCCAAGGATGTTGAAAGAACTGAAATATAAGATTGCAGACCTGCTATTAGTAATCTGTGAACTATCATTGAAATCATCTGTAATACCTAAAGATTGGAGGATGGCCAATGTAATGCCAAATTTAGAAAGGGTTCCAGGGGTGATCTGGGAAACTACAGACCGGTGAGCCTGACATCAGTACCGAGAAAAATAGTAGAAACCATAATAAAGAACAAAATTACTCAACGTGTAGATAGTCATGGCTTAATGGGAGACAGCCAACATGGCTTTAGACAAGAAAGATCTTCTCTTAGCAATCTGTTATGTTTTTATGAAGATGTGAATAAACAGGTAGACAAAGGTAAGTCGGTTGATATAGTGTATCTAGACTTTCAGAAAGCCTTTGACAAGGTCCCTCATCAGAGACTTTTGGCAAAACTAAAGTCATGGGATAGGAGGCAGTGTACTATTGTGGATGAGGAACTGGATAAAAGATAGAAAACAGAGGGTAGATCAAAATCTAAATTAAAAAAAAAAAACAGAGGGTAGGGCTAAATGGCCAGTTTTCCCAATGGAGAAAGGTGAATAGTAGAGAACCCCAGGGATGTGTGCTGGGTCCACTGCATTTTAATATATTCATAAATGACCTAGAAATGGGAATAATGATTGAGGTAATCAAATCTGCAGATGACACAAAACAATCTAAAGTTGCTAAAACCCATAAGGTTTGTGGAAAATTGCAAGAGGATCTTGATAAATTGGAAGACTGGGCATCCAAATGGCAGATGAAATTTAATGTGGACAAGTGCAAAGTTATGCACCTAGGAAAGAACAACCCAAATTATGGTTATATGATGCAAGGTTCCCCATAAGGATCCACCACCCAGGAAAAAGATTTAGGCGTCATGGTGAATAACATGTTAAAACCCTCTGCCCAGTATGCAGCGGTGGTCAAGAGATAAAATAGAATGCTAGATATCATAAGGAAAGAAATGGAAGATAAAACAAAGGCTATTATAATGCCTCTGTATCATTCCATTTTGCGACCACACCTTGAATATTGTGTGTAATTCTGGTCATCGTATCTTAAAAAGGATATAGCGTTATTAGAAAAGGTACAGAGAAGAGCCACCAAAATGGTAAAGGGGATGGAAGGATACCCCTATGAAGAGAGGCTAAAAAGGTTAGGGCTGTTCAACTTGGAAAAGAAACAGCTGAGGGGAGATATGATAGAGGTCTATAAATTAATGAATGGAGAGGAATGGGTAAATGTAGATCGATTGTTTATGTCATCAAAATATAGAAAGACCAGAGGACATGCAATGAAGCTACAGGGTAGCCTATTTAAGACTAATAAAAGAAAAACATTTTTTTCACTCAACGTGTAAACAAACTCTGGAATTTGCTGCCGTAGGATGTAGTAAAAGCTGTTAGTGTAGCCGGATTTAAAAAAGGTTTGGACAAGTTTCTTGAGGAAAGGTCCATAAACCATTAGTAAAAGGGACCCAGGAGATCGCTGTTTGAGCCAATACAAGCATTTTGGAACCTGTGTCTTTTGGGAAAACTGCTAGGTACTTATGATCTAGATTGGTCACTGTTGGAAACAGGATACTGGGCTTGATGAACCTTGGTCTGACCCAGTATGGCATATCTTATGTTCTTATTTTATGCTATGTCCACTTGCTGGCATGAGAGGTGTCTGGTGAATCGCCTTGATGTATGACACACATTACTCTATGTGTCAAACCCTGCTTCTAATAAGTCTGATGCAGAGGTCTTTGAACAATACTTGGAGCTTGAAACAGGCTATGTCACTACTGGACTTCTACTGGGCTATTGCCATTGTTGCTATTGGATTGCCCTGCTAAATAAGCCTTTGAGGTATGGGCTTTTGGTTACTAAATAGCTAAGTACAGCATCTGTTTTGTGGTTCACTTTGTGGTCTTCTCATTTCTTGATGTCTATTGGTGTCTTTAAATATAAAAGAATAAAAAGGAAACTTTGTTAGGTGAGGAGCCACAGCTTCTCGAGACAAAGATTCCAACAAAAAATAGGTCCACTATCTTTTGAAGTCTGATGGCTCTATTCTTGTTTATATACTTTGGCTTTATTTTTTATTGGATTTGTGTTACAGCTTGAGTTCCTGGTGATTATTGAGAGGTGTGGCCAATGAGCAACAGCCAAGGGAGAGTTGGATCCACCCAGCCAGAGGGATTTACAGGCACTAATGAGGTACTAGTTGTATCCCTAGGAAAGGTGTATCAGGACACTTAGGCCAAAATGCTGGCTCTTGGGGATGGACTGTACTTCTAAGGCCAAATGTTGATGTTGCATGGAGGACCAAGACTGGGAGGATAGGACTAGCTCTTTGTTTGGGAGAGAACCTTTGGACCTACCTATTTAACATCACTGCCTGGATGTCTCAGCGCCATTTGTAACTGAACATGGTCAAAACCAAACTTCTTATTTTTCCCCCTAAACCCTCCTCCTCCTTCCTCCTTACTCTTCTACTTCCTGTTTCCTCAGCCTGCAACCTTGAAGTCATGTTTGACTCCTCCCTCTCTTTTTCCTCACACATCCATTTGATTGCTAAAACCTGTCATTTCTTCCTCTATAACATCAACAAAATGTGTCCCTTCCTTTCTGAGCACACTACTAAAACTCTTATCCACTCCCTAGTCACCACCCATCTAGACTATTGCAACCTCCTCCTGTAAAATGTAGACCTACAGTGTTGGGCATGTCTGCTGCATGTGCCATTATGTGTGCACCCTTTAATAAACATAACTGTCCCTTGAAAGTTGTGTCAGTTTATATGTAGGGTGTTATATGTTGGCATTGCTTTGTCTCCCCATGGAAGCTACAATGGGGGGCCTGATGCATGCACTGAGATGTGACTATGATAGCAGGGCCAGCAGTGTGCAACCCTTCATTATCTGGCTGTGATTCCCACTTGTTATACCTTGCCTCAGAGAGCTTTCACATTGTAGGTTCCCTTCCCACTGTGCTGCCTTCTCAAATTACATACAACCATTGAAAGCATGGCTTTGTGGCAGCACAGCAGCATGGAGTGTGTCTGGGGTGAGAGGTGTGCCATCACAGGTGCTCTGCTAAAGTGGATTTTGCTCCTACTGCCTGAGAAATCTGTTTGTGGGCTTTATTGTGCTTAGTTATGTTGTCATGGGGCATTCTTGGGAAAGCTTCTTGCTGGCCATGGCCATTGACATGCATGCACTGTGATCTGGTGAAGTATGACACTTAACTTACTTTATACCATTGGAGTACAGGGGTACAACCCACCACCTTAACCAGGGGCATATCCGCCAAATATTACCCAACACAGGGTAAAGAAGTAGCGAAATGCTCTGTGAGAAGTTTTACAAGCCATTATAAAAGGGGCAAGTTGAGAGTCAAGCTTCCAATTTGTACGCCAAAAGATCCCCTGAAGAAGGCATAGCCGAAACACAGCTAATAATATATTGGTAATATTTGATGCATATGTCCCTGGTTAAGGTGGTGTGGTTTACCCGTGGTTAAATACTTGAAATAAAGACTATTTCACCACACCACTTCTGGACTGTGTCTCTGTTGCTTATGTGGTACAGTGCTCTTTTGTTGTACCACTGGGGTACATCCATGAATATGTTACCACGGGTTAGCCTTCCTTGCACCTATCGGTCCGTTTACTGCATTTGACCCCCTTAAAGTCATATTCAGCCCTTTCACCGATTGATACACATATCCTGGAGAGCTCTAGCCTCTCCTTCGCTGCATGCCAATACCACTGGTCCGTCTTGAGAAGTGGCAGGGCACACAGTCGCCAACAATGTCACAACCCTGACTAAGAGGATACTAGGTGTGCAATGGTGCTGGTGCTGCTGTCATTCATAGGGACTCCACTATAGTAAGCATTTGTTGACTGCCACTGTCATAGCAGACCAGACCTACATAACACCTCTGATTGTTCACACACACATGCGTAGTTTATTTTATTTATTTATTTATTTTATTTAACAGTTTTTATATACCGCCTTAGTTGGAGGGCATATGGTTTGTGGTCAGCTCATAATAATACTTTCAAGTTCTTTATGCAATAATTTTTTGAATGATCAGGTGAGGTTCCATTTTTTTTATTTGTTGTTCTTAGATTAGCTTTGTTCCATCCATCAAAATATACCATTCCATGCCACCTTCATATTGACAGATAAAGTACTGTATTTCTCCTGTAATTTATCTCTACAGTAGCTGGTAGCCTGTTTGCAAAGTAACTGCGCTTGATTGACACCAAGACTGAAGGGAAATTAGTAATTTCATTAAAGTCTCTTCTTTGCTGTTGATGCTATGCTTTCAAAGGACAGGAAATAGATTGATTTGTTCTCCTGAGAAGAACATCAATAAACTGCTAAATAAAATGAGAAGTGTCCACCTGACTAACTAAAGAGAACTGCCAGTTGTTTAGAAGTTGCCTGTGACTAGGATACCAGTAGCAGTAGTAATCTTTAAATCCACATTCGAGTCAAGGCTTTTCTGTGTCAAAGGTTCTAGATTCATCTATTGTTCCTGGCAGAGATGTAAATTAGTTTATTAGATCTGTATAAAAAGAATCCCTAGAGCATGATTCTGGGCCTGTGAATCCTTTCTGGTGGATATTTCCTCTTTGGTTCAGCACAAAGCAGCAGAACATCAGCAAACACTACCAAGTCAATTGTGTGTTGCTCTAAATTGTTTCTTGGTCTACAGCTGTTGACTTTTGCATGTTGCATATTACTGTACTTGCTACAGTGAGGGTGATTAGTACGATCCAACAAACTGTTCATATTCTAAGCAGGAAGGTTTCAATCAGAGCTGTCACTACCCAGTAAGCTAGGTAGGTGTGGCAGGCGGCACCGATGTCAGGAAGGTGCCATTACTAGTCACTACCTACCCCCTCCTAATCAGGGTGACCAGCAGAGCGCTGGCGATCCAGAGGAGAGCCTGCCCACGGGACACACTACTCCTGTGGGCAGAAGGCTGTGAACAGCAAGTATGGCTTTGTACAGCCTCTGCCTACAGGCTATGCTGCTCTCGTGGGCAGGCTCTGCTTCTCTGATCTGCTATTGCTGCCCCTCTCAGCCTTCTGCCTGCAGGAGAAGCATGTCCCACAGGTAGGGGCTGTGCAAGGCAGCAATTGTGTGGATCGTGGCCTTGCACAGACTCTGCCTGCAGGACATGCTACTCTGGCAGGCAGAAGGCTGAGAGGGGCAGCAATAGCAGACCAGAGAAGCAGAGCCTGCCCACGAGAGTAGCATATCCTGTAGGCAGAGGCTGCACAAATCCATACTTGCTGTTCACAGCCTTCTGGCAACAGGAGAAGGCTGTCAGAGGCAGCGATTGTGGGTCAGAGAAACAGAGCCTGCCCGCGGGATCAGCATGTCCCGTGGGCAAGGGCTGTGAAAGGCTGTGATCCCAGCCCAAAGAGGACATGCTGCTCCTGCGGGCAGGGGCTGTGCAAGGCCATGCTCTTGCCCTGCCTCTCTCGGGTGGGATTGCAGCTTGCACAACCCCTGCCCACGGGACAGCATGCTTTGCCCTTTGTATATATAAGGGGAGGAGGAATAGGCATGGGAGGGCACTGGGAAGAGGAGAGTGGACATGGGAGAGCATTGGGAAGAGGAGAGTGGACATGGGAGAGCACTGGGAAGAGGAGAGTGGACATGGGAGAGCATTGGGAAGAGGAGAGTGGACATGGGAGAGCACTGGGAAGAGGAGAGTGGGCATGGGAGAGCATTGGGAAGAGGAGAGTGGGCATGGGAGGGCACTGGGAAGAGGAGAGTGGGCATGGGAGGGCGCTGGGAAGAGGAGAGTGGACATGGGAGAGCATTGGGAGATGGAGGGGATATGCTGGACTTTGATGGACACAGGGAAACTGAAGGGAGATAAGAACATAAGATGTGCCATACTGGGTCAGACCAAGGTCCATCAAGCACAGTATCCTGTTTCCAACAGTGGCCAATCCAGGTCACAAGTACCTAGCAGTTTCCCAAAAAGACACACAGGTTCCACAATGCTTGTATTGAGGCAAGCAGCGGATTTCCCAGGTCCTCTTTAATTATGGTTTATGGACGTTTCCTCCAGGAACTTGTCCAAACCTTATTTAAACCCCGCTATACTTACAGCTTTTATTAAATCCTCCAGTAACGAATTACAGAGTTTGATTACATGTTGAGTAAAAAATATTTTCTCTTATTAGTCTTAAACGGGTTACACTGTAGCTTCATTGCATGTCCCCTAATCTTTCTACTTTTTGATGGCATAAACATTTGATCTATTTTTAGCTGTTACACTCCATTCATTTATTTATAAATCTCTATCATATCTCCCTTCAGCTGTCTCTTTTCCAGGTTGAAGATCCCTAACCATTTGAACTTCTTCTCATAGGGGTATCCTGCCATCCCCTTTACCATTTTGGTGGCTCTTCTCTGTACCTTTTCTAATTCCACTATATCCTTTTTAAGATATGGCGACCAGAATTGCACACGATATTCCAGGTGTGGTCACACCAAGGAACGATAGAGGCATTATAATACCCCTTGTTTTATTCTCCATTCCTTTCCTTATGATTCTTAGCATCCTATTTGCCTTCTTGGCTGCCATTGCACACTGGGCGGAGGGTTTCAATGTGTTATCCATGATGACACCTAAATATTTTTCTTGAGTGGTGGTTCCCAATGTGGAACTTTACATTGTGAAAACATAGTTTGAGTTGTTCTTTCCTACAGTAGGTGCATAACTTTGCACCTACTGTGGCAACAGTGTGGTGCAGGAGCAGAAAGTCACAAGTTCAAGTCCCAGCTGTGGCTCCTGCCAACCCTATCCCCATATTTGAGTCTTGAAGGACCGGAAAAGGGGACTGTTACTTCTGGAGAGAGATCTGCAATTGTGAGTATATACTTCTGGGAATTTTCTGAAAGGAATTCTTTGTATTAAAGTTAATTAATCTGTGAACACACTATTTTTTGTTAAATCAGTCAGGGGCTAGTAGCAGCTTTTTAAGTTTAAATTTAAAACACAGAAGAGAACTTTCTGGTTACATTTCATACCCAGCAGAGAGCTTGTAGTTTAAATTTAATAGTCACTCAGGGCCGAGCATCAGCAAAGTACTTTTAGTTTAAATTTAAAACACAGAAGAGAGCTTTCTGGTTAAATTTAGAACCCAGCAGAGAGCTTGTAGTTTAAATTTCATAATAAGTTAGAGCCTAGCATCATCATCAGGCTTCTGTGTTGGCTCCCCTGCTGTTTAACATCTTTCTGGCCCCTCTTGCTTTACTTATTCAGCAGCATGGTATCTCTGCGTACTATTACGCAAATGATATCATTCTTCTTTTTCACACCTGTCCTCTCACACCTGATATTGGTCCCCTCAATGTTTGTCTCTCTGCTGTCTCTTCCTGGTTTTCAGAGAAATTTCTACACGTTAACTTGTCCAAGACCTCGGCTATCTGGTTCACTGCTGGTGCTCCTATTCCTACCCTCACTCCATCTCTCTCTGCCGGTCCTATCCCTCTCGTCATGTCCTTGCGCTATCTTGGTGTCACTCTGGATTTGGCTTTAACCTTCAAAGACCACGTTTCTTCTGCTGTCCAGCGTTCCTTCTCTACGTTGCAACAACTTCGTGCAGTCCGGCCTTTTCTCTCCCCTCCTCCATGACCACACTTCTTCTTTCCCTCGTTGTTTCTCGCCTAGGCTATTGTAACACCTCCCTGGCCGGTCTCCCACTCACTCAGCTTCGCCGACTCCAGCTAGTTCATCACACTGCTGCTCGTCTTCTGACCAATACATCCCGATCTGCCCCTGTCACCCCCTTCTCATTCATTTACACTGGTTGCCTGTCCTTTTTCGTATCCAATATAAGATTTTGATTTTTGCTCACAGGGCTTTGCACACTGGTGTCCCTCTCTACCTTTCTGATCTGGTTCACTTCCATTGCCCCTCTAGAGCTCTTCGATCGATTCATGCTAATCGCCTTTTTCTTCCACCGCCTTCTAGGGCTCGTCTTGAATCTACACGTTCCTCTGCTTTCTTTTTCCTTGGTCCCCGTCTCTGGAACTCTTTACCACCAGCATTACGTTTGGAATCTTCCCTCCACTCCTTTAAAGCCTCTCTCAAGACCCACCTCTTTTGCACAGCTTTCGACATTCCTCCTCCTCCTTCTTCTCCTGCCAGTAACTGACTGTTTCCCTTCCCTCTGTTTTGCGTTTATTACTTCCCTCTGTTGTGCTTATTATTTTCCTCTGTTTTTCGCTTATCCCTTCCTCTGTTTTGCATCTATCGCTGTACTGTTTCTTTTTTTTTTTTTTTTTTACTGCTGTCCCTTTTATAAATGAATGGCATTTCTTTCTGTTTCCTTCAGTAGTCTTTGTTTTTATTGTAAACCGCTGCATGCCTCTTGGTTTAGGCGGTATAATAAGTTTTAAATAAAGATAAAGCAAAGTACTTTTAGTTTAAATTTAAAACACAGAAGAGAGCTTTCTGGTTAAATTTAGAACCCAGCAGAGAGCTTGTAGTTTAAATTTCATAATAAGTTAGAGTCTAAAATCAGCAAAATACTCTTAGATTAAATTTAAAACACAGAAGAGAGTGTTCTGGTTAAATTTAGAACCAAGCAGAGAGCTTGTAGTTTAACATATATAGTAACATAGTAACATAGTAAGTGACGGCAGATAAAGACCAGCATGGTCCACCTAGTCTGCCCAGCAAGATGGCAAGAATAGGTGCACCTGTCGCTCTGTGCAGGCCACCCCTCCCCATGTTTTTGTTTCTGTTTAGGGGTGAACCCACCACTCCATGTAGGACACCCTTATTTGTTCAGACGCTAGATAGTTCATAAGTTAGATGGTACCGTTTATTTTGCTTTTATCCTGTTTCTGTAAAGGTATCCACTGTGTTTGTCCCATGCCGTTTTGAATTCCATCACCGTGTTTGCCCCCACCACTTCCATCGGGAGGGCATTCCAAGCATCCACCACCCTTTCAGTGAAGAAATATTTCCTGACATTGCCTTCCAATTTACCACCTTGCAGCTTCATGTTATGCCCTCTAGTTTTACAGCTTCCCCGTCTTTGGAAGAGGTTTGTTTGTTCATCATTTCTCTTTAAGTATTTAAAGGTCTGAATCATATCTCCCCTGTCCCTCCTCTCCTCCAAAGTGTACATATTTAGGTCTTCAAGTCTCTTCTCATAAGGCTTCTGACGCAGGCTCCAAATCATTTTGGTCGCCTTTCTCTGAACAGTTTCGAGTCTTTTTACATCTTTTGCAAGATATGGCCTCCAAAACTGAACACAGTATTCCAAGTGAGGCCTCACTAGTGACTTGTACAGTGGCATAAGTACCTCTTCCTTTCTGCTGGTAATCCCTCTTTGTATGCAGCCCAACATTCTCCTGACTTTTGCCACTGCCTTGTCGCACTGTTTTGTCACCTTGAGATCATCAGAGATAATCACACCAAGGTCTTTCTCCTGAACCGTGCATACCAACCTCTCACCCCCTATTGTGTACTTTTCCCTTGGATTTCTGCTACCCAAGTGCATGACATTGCACTTTTTCACATTAAATCGTAGTTGCCAAGCATTAGACCAGTCTTCCAGCTTTTGTAGATCTTTCCTCATGCTATCCACTCCCTCGGTTGAGTCCACTCTGTTGCAAATTTTTGTGTCATCTGCAAAAAGACAGACTTTTCCATTCAGTCCTTCAGCAATATCACTCACAAATATATTGAACAGTGCCGGGCCCAGGACTGAACCCTGAGGCACCCCGCTAATCACCTTCCTCTTATCCGAGTGAGCTCCATGTACCATCACCCTCTGTTGTCTGTCAGTCAACCAATTTCTAATCCAGTTTACTATCTTGGGACCCATCCCCAAGCTACTGAGTTTATTGACAAGCCTCCTATGAGGAACAGTATCAAAGGCTTTGCTGAAATCCAGATAGATGACATCCATTGCATGCCCCAGATCTAGTTCCTTGGTCACCCAATCAAAGAACTCAATCAGATTTGTTTGGCAAGACCGTCCTTCGGTAAAACCATGTTGCCTTGGATCTTGCAACCTGTTGGTTTTGAGAAAGTTCACTATTCGCTCTTTCAGGAGTGTCTCCATTACTTTTCCTGCCACCGAGGTAAGGCTCACGGGCCTGTAATTTGACACTTCTTCCCTGTCACCACTTTTGTGTAGAGGTACAACATTAGCCATTCTCCAGTCCTGAGGAACTACTCCTGTTTCCAAGGATCTGTTGAAGACATCCTTTAATGGTCCTGCAAGAACATCTGTGAGCTCTTTCAGTATCCTGGGATGTATCCCATCCGGTCTCATGTCTTTGTCCACTTTCAGTTTAGCAAGTTGTTCTAACACCTCATCTTCTGTGAATGGTGTGGTATCTACTTCAGTCCTATTTTTATATTTGGGAGTCACAGCTGGTCCATCTCCAGGATCTTCTTTAGTAAAAACAGAGCAGAAGTATTTGTTTAGCAATTTCGCTTTTTCAGTATCACTTTCCATGAGTCCTTTCCCAGCACTTCTGAGTCCTGCAATTCCAACTCTGATCTTCTTCCTTTCCTGAATATACCTGAAGAAAGTTTTGTTGCCACCCTTAACATCTTTAGCCATCTTTTCTTCTGCCTTTGATTTTGCTATCCTTATTACTCTTTTAGACTCTTTGAGTTGGATCCTGTATTCATTTCTGTGTTCTTCTGTTTGCAAGCTTTTGAATTTTGCGAAAGCTGTGTTTTTTGCCTTTATTTGCGCAGCCACCTCTTTGGAAAACCAAATAGGTTTCCTTCTCCTCTTGTTTTTATTTATTTTTCTTACATATTTATCTGTTGCCCCTTTTATTGCCGCCTTTAGTTTAGTCCATTGCAATTCCACTTCCCTTATCTCCTTCCACCCCGTCATCTCCTCCTTTAAGTACTCGGCCATTTTATTGAAGTCAGTGTTTTTGAAGTTTAGGACTTTGAGCTTGCTATGATTGGCCTGTACCATGGCTTTTATCTCAAACCACACCGTGTGATGGTCGCTGTTGCTCACAGGGGCACTCACACAGACATTCGACACGTTATCACTGTTGGTAAGCACTACATCCAGCGTTGAGCTTTCCCTGGTTGGTTCCATCACCATTTGTCTAAGTAATGCATCTTGGAGAGCATCCACAATTTTTTTGCTTCTTTCCAGATGTGCAGAAGGAGTAATCAAGCCACATCAGGTAGATTAAAGTCACCCAATATGATCGCTTTCCCCTTTGTTGCTATCTTGGCAATATCTATAATCAATTTGTTATCTCTCTCTTCAGTTTGAGTCGGAGGTCTGTAGACTACAGCAATATGGATGACAGTGCCATCTCCTCTTTCCAACGCAATCCAGAGAACTTCTTTTCCCCATGTTCCTTGTGACGGCAGGGATAAATTTCATAATAACTTAGAGCCTAGCAGCAGCAAAGAGCTATTATTTAAATCAAATCAGAATATAGCTTACCTCATCAGCACAAGACAGGGTACTGTGTAGCAGCCCTCTTTCTAGAAGTGTTATTTCCCTCCCTCCCTCCCCATAACCCACCCACCACTGGGATAAGCATAGTTTTATAGGTACTTACACATCTTAAAAGACAAGAGGTGCTTTCAGGTGAAGCTTGTTACCCAAATCAGTCATACACTAAGGACCTGAGATTAATTAAGCTTCAGGTGAACAAGGTATATTAAACGTATTAGGTACAGTTTTATTAGTATAAATATCCATAGCAACCCTTAGTATGTAAAGAACTTAAAGATCTAAACACAAACTTAAAACTAAGATGCAGACAGCAGTCCAGCAGCGAGATGGGGGCTTTCCAGTCTTTTGCATTGAGTGTCACATGTATGATTTTAGCCCAGTTGGTGAGAAGTCTTACGTGTGCACTAGGTGCAAGGAGCTCTTTGCTCTCAGGGAACGAGTCCATTCTCTAGAGGCTAGAGTAGCAGACTTGGAAAGCATAAGAAAGACAGAGAGGTGCATAGACGAGACCTACAGGGATATAGTCCTGAAGTCCCACCTCCAGTCTGGCAGCATCCCTGTTGCCATGAAGGGGAGAGGTCACGTGACAGGAGAGAATCACTCTGGTGTGGCAGGAAGTGATCCTGTAACTAGGACCTGTTCTCCAGGTGATGTAAAACCATTTCACACCGAGGAAGTTTCTCCAGGGCCATGTGCCCATGAGGGAAGGTTTAGGACAGCCATTATAGTTGGTGATTCAATCATTACGCATGTAGATAGCTGGGTGGCTGGTGGACATGAGGATCACCTGGTAACATGTCTGCCTGGTGCGAAGGTAGCGGACCTCACGCGCCACCTAGATAAGGTCTTAGATAGTGCTGGGAGGAGTCTGCTGTCTTGGTACATGTCGGTACCAATGACATAAGAAAATGTGGTAGGGAGGTTCTGGAGGCTAAATTTAGGCTTTTAGGTAGGAAGTTGAAATCCAGAACTTCCAGGGTAGCGTTCTCCGAAATGCCTCCCGTTCCACGCGCAGGACCCAAAAGGCAGGCAGAGCTCCAGAGTCTCAATGCGTGGATGAGACAATGGTGCAGAGATGAGGGTTTTGGATTTGATAGGAACTGGGGAACATTCTGGGGAAAGGAGGGGTTCTTCAGAAGGGATGGGCTTCACCTTAACCGGAATGGAACCAGGCTGCTGGCATTAACCTTTAAAAAGGAGATAGAGCAGCTTTTAAACTAGATAATAGGGGAAAGCTTACAGTCGCTCAAGAGCGGATGGGTCGGAAGAATGTATACTTGAAGGATACTAACAAAAGCAGAGAGGTTCCAAAAACGATAAAGTAGCCCAAATGCCCTTGAGTATGGAGCAGACAGAGCTTAAAGATCCCAAATTACACATATCTATCAATAGCCAAATTAATATGAATAAAATACGGTCTCTAAAATGCTTGAATGCAAATGCTAGAAGTCTAAAAAATAAGATGGGAGAGTTAGAATATATAGCACTAAATGAAAGGTTAGATATGATTGGAATATCAGAGACATGGTGGAAGGAGGACAACCAGTGGGACACTGTGATACCTGGGTACAAACTATATCATAATGATAGAGCTGATCAAATTGGTGGAGGGGTTGCAGTCTATGTTAGAGAGGGCATTGAGTCAGAAAGGATTAAAGTTTTGCAGGAAACAAAATTTGCTGTAGAATCTCTATGGATTGAAATTCCATATAAAAAGGGGAAGGCGATGGGAGTGGGGGTGTACTATTGACCGCCTAGCCAGAATGAACAAATGGATGATGAAATGCTCAAAGAAATCAAGGAAGCTAACAAAAGTTACAGCACAGTAATATTAATGGGTGATTTCAATTACCCCGGTATCGACTGGGTCAGTGTCACGGCAGGACATGCTAGGGAGATAAAGTTCCTAGATGAAATAAATGACTGCTTCTTGGAGCAGCTGGTTCATGAACTGACCAGAGGGGAAGCCATATAAGACCTAGTCCTCAGTGGAACACCAGATCTAGTGCAAGAGATAAGGTTGTTGGGGCCACTTGGCAATAGTGATTATAGCATGATCGCCTTTGATTTAATTAGTGGAGGAGGGATAGTAAGGAAATCCACAGTACTATCTTTTAACTTTCGAAAGGGAGACTATGATAAAATGAGAAAAGTAGTTAAGAAAAAACTAAAAGGAGCAGTTGCAAAGGTTAAAGACTTACATCAAGCTTGGGTGTTGTTGAAAAATACTATCTTGGAAGCCCAGACCAGCTGTATTCCACGCTTTAAGAAAAGTGGAAGGAAGTCCTAAAAACTGCCAGCATGGTTTAAAGGTGAAGTCTGAGAGGCTGTTGTTGCCAAAAAAGCATCTTTCAGGAAATGGAAAAAAGAGACAAACGACAAAACCTGGAAATAGCACAAGCACTCACAAGACAAATGCAAGGCATTGATAAGGCAGGCAAAGGGAGAATTTGAGAAGAAGCTTGCTGTGGAAGTAAAAACACGTAATAAAGACTTTTTCAAGTATATTCATAGCAAAAAACCTGAGTCAGTTGCTCCATTAGATGATAGAGGGGTTAAAGGGGCACTAAGAGGCGACAAAGCGATAGCGGAGAGACTGAATGAATTCTTTGCTTCGGTCTTTACTGAGGAAGATGTAGGGATGTTATCCATGACTGAAGTGGTATTTAAAGGTGTGGAAGAATTGAATGAAATATCGCTACATCGGGAAGATGTATTACAACTATTAGATAAATTGAAGAGTAGCAAATGACCTAGGCCAGATGGTATGCATCCAAGGGAGACTAGGGGACATGCAATGAAGCTACAGGGTAAACTATTTAAGACTAATAAAATAAAATATTTTTTCACTGAACGTGTAATCAAACTCTGGAATTTGTTACCAGAGGATGTAGTAAAGGCTGTTAGTGTAGCTGGGTTTAAAAAAGGTTTGGAAAAGTTCCTGGAGGAAAGTTCCATAAACCATTATTAAGATGGGACCCAGCATATCAATGCTTGACCCAGTACAAGCATTGTGGAACCAGTGTCTTTTGGAAACAGAATATTGGGCTTGATAGACCTTGGTCTGACCCAGTATGGCATATCTTATGTTCTTATGTTCTTGTCCACATTAAATTTCATCTGTCATTTGAATGTCCAATTTATTAAGGTCCTATTGCAATTTTTCATAATACTCTTGTGTTTTAACAACTTTGAATAATTTTGTGTCATCTGCAGATTTGATTACCTCATTTGTTATTCCTATTTACAGGTTATTACAACTACACTATGTTAAAAAGCAGCAAACCCAGCACAGATCTCTGGGGTACTCCACTATTCACTTTTCTCCATTGGAAAAATTGATCATTTAGCTCTGCCCTCTTCTTTCAAATCTTTTTTTTGGGGGGGGGGGGGAATAGAGAGGCACCAGGGATAAGCTAGAGGCGAGAGGTAAGGGAGATGAAGAGAGATACTGGGCATGGGAAGGGGCATGGTGGAATAGGCATAAGAAGAAGCAAGGAGGGGAGATGAAGTTGTAATGCTGGGGTAGACTGTGGGAAAATGCTGGATATGTGGAAGGGGGACAGTGGGGAGATATTGGACACAGGGTAATAAGGGGAAAGGGAAATGCACAAGGATATGAGGTAGTAGGGAGTGAAAAGGGAGAAGGTAGACATGGGGTAAATAGGCAAGAAAGAGAAGGAGAGATACTGGACATGGGAGTAATAGGGAAAGGATAGTTGTAGGGTGATAGGGGGAAAGAAAGGGAGAGGGAAGACATGGAAGAATAGGGAGAGAGGGAGAACAGAGGTACCAGATGCTGTTAAAGAGAGAACCAGAGAGAGAGAGATACTGGATTGAGGGTGAGAGATTCTAGACAGGGAGGAGTAAGAGATGTAGAGATGTTACACATGGTGAGGAGAGAGAGAGAGAGAGAGAGAGAGAGAGAGAGAGTGAGCAAATGACTGGGGAATAATAGACCAAGGAAGATGGGGAATGGGAGGACTGGGGTGAGGGTTGAAAAGTGGTAGCTAGATGGAGTAAACAAGAGGGGGAATAAGAACAGGGTAGTAAGAAGGAGTAGGGAAATCTGAGTGGACAGGGAGAGAGAGAGAAATGGAAGAAAGCTGAAAGGCAAAAAAAAATCAGTATCCAAGATGGAAGAAAATGAAGAAAACAAAAGGAGAGACAAGAAAGGTAGATGGACTACAGACTAGAAAGAGAGCTAAGAGAAAACAGAAGAAAACAGAAGCCTCAGATTGGGACCAGCATGATTAGAGAATAAAACAGTCAGACAACAAAGGTAGAAAAATAATTTTATTTTCAATTTAGTTGTGCTATCTTTATATTTTACACAGTATGGGAAATGCCTCTCTTTTACTTTTCTGGTGTTGCACTGGATACAGAATATGGCTTCTTGGTGATTCAGTTAAATTTTTGTCTACAGTAGTTTTTATTCTTACTTTAGGTTATGGTCACTTATTCTGCATTTGGTGAGGGTCTGTGTTCTGAGTGTGTGATCGAGGCCAGGCATTCTGTTAACATGCAGTTTGTAGGTCAGGATCTATACTCTAGTAATTTGATTTGTTCAGCTTTTCAAATAGGTATATGGATGTTCTAGGGCCCACTGCAGTATTTATAGTGCTGCTTCTTTCTGGGTAGGCTCCTTGTGTGAGTTTTGGAAAATGGTGCTGGTATGGTATGATAGATTTGCTCTGTAGATCCTTGGTGACTTTTGTAGGGGTTTGCATTAGTTCACAATATGCCTGGTACTGGAGAATGTTTATGTTGTTCTTAGTGAGACAATAAAAATCAGATTTTTTTAAAATATACTGTATATATTTAGTTCTGTGGTCGAATGTCCTAGTTCTGCTCTGCACCTATTGTCAAGAGAGAAATTTCTGTGGATGCAGAATATATGTTCAAAAAGAAAAAGCAAGAACCATAATGCAGTTTATAACAAAATAAAATGAATTATAATTGCATAATTTGATGTTATAAACTTTGCTGTGGTTTTTGCTTTTTCTTTTAGTTCCTTGGTTTATGAGCATTTTGCATTTCCTTAGTTTTTTGCAGAATATATATTTACATTAACACCATACTGGTCCCGTGTGCAGTTTCAGGAGTTATGTTGGGGTTGCCAAGCCCTTCTTGGTGTTTATGTTGGAGTGGGAGGTGTTGTGGTGGGGTTACAAATTCCCTTGTTTTTCTGAGGGTGGGAAGTGCTGTGTAGGGGCCACTGAGCCTCTCTTGTTTTTGTGAAGGTGGAAAATCCTATGTTGGAGCTGCCAAATCGCTCTTGTTTTTGTGGAAGTAGAAAGTGCTGCATGGACGCAGTTGAGACCCTCTTGTAGTCTGGCATATTTAGCAGCATGTTTTCTAAGCTCTGCACTAGTAACATATGTATGAGTCACATTACCAGCAAGGGGCCATAGCCTAACCGGAGGGAGGCAGTTACATCTCCTTGCAATTTCAGTGTGGCAAAACAGCTGCAGGGGCAACTAAGGTCACCCATTGAGGTGACATTAGTTACTACTACTACTACTAAGCATTTATAAAGCACTACCAGGCGCAGGCAGCGCCGTACAATGAAAACACAAAAAGACAGTCCCTGCTCAAAAGAGCTTACAATCTAAAAAGACAAAGCAAGAAGAGGAGTAGAAAAAAAGATAAGAACAAGGGCAAAGAGACAAGAGCAGGAGAGACAGGACAAAGGAAAGAGGTAAGAACAAGTGTAAGAGGAAGAAAGAAAGGTGAAATAAAAGAGGGGAAGGAAGGAGAACAGCAAAATCAAGAGCCAAAGGCAAGGCAAAAAGATGAGCTTTTAACTTGAGTTTGAAGAGCGGCAAAGAAGATGCCTGACAAAGGAAGTTTATTCCAAGCATAGGGAGCAGCAAGGTGAAAAGAGCGGAATCTGGAGTTGGCAATAGAGGAGAAGGGCATAGCAAGAAGCAACTGGGAAGAAGAACAAAGTACACGAGGGGGGGAAATAGAGAGAAATGAGAGAAGAAAGGTATTGAGGAGCCACAGAGTGAATGCACTTATAGGTCAGAAGGAGAAGCTTAAAGTGAATACGGAAACTGATAGGGAGCCACTGAAGAGATCTGAGAAGAGGAGTGATGTGGACAAAATGAGGCTGACGGACAGTCAAACGGGCAGCGGAGTGCTGAATAGACTGAAGAGGGAAGAGATGAGACTGAGGGAGACCAGCAAGAAGGAGGTTACAATAATCAAGGCGGGAGGTGATTAGGGAATGGATGACGGTTTTAGTAGTGAGCTCAGAGAGAAAGGGGCGGATTTTGACAATGTTGAAGAGAAAGAAGCGACAGGTCTTAGCGATGAATTGGAAATGAGAGGAGAAAGAGAGCGAAAAGTCAAAAATAACACCCAAATTGTGAGCAGATGAAACAGGTTGGAGAACAGAGCCATCAACAGAGACTGAAAAAGAAGGAGAAGAAAGGGAAATTTTAGGAGAAAAAAACGAGACGTTCAGTCTTGGCCATGTTCAATTTCAGGCGACGATGGAACATCCAGGCAGCAATGGCAGAGAGACAGCAAGAGATCTGGGACTGGAAAGCAGAAGAAAGATCAGGAGTAGAGAGATAGATTTGGCAGCCATCAGCATAGAGATGGTACTGAAAACCATGAGAGGAAATAAGCGCACCAACATTAGTTGTACTCACGCTACTTGCTCTGAGCCATTATGCTAGTTTCTGCTGTCAATGCAGATGCCTGCCCATGAAAGTTCTTTCTTTCGTCTCACCCTGAAGGAAAGTATAATTTTGGGAAAGAAATCCTGAAAACCTAAGAGTAATGAATAAAAACATGGAAATTGCTCCCTGGTCTGGCCGGAAACTGACCATGTTGTTCTATCTTGTCTCTCTCTCTCCAGCTTCACATCCTACTGCCAGCACTTTGTCTGCATGACTGCCAGTAGGAAGTGAAGCTAGAGCGAGAGAAAACCAGGATAGTAACACATGCTTGCTCAAAAAATGAAAACACATCCTGTGATCCAGCAAGGGGAAAGCATGGATTTATTGGGGAGAAACATAGGAACTTGTCAGCAGAAAAAGATCACAAGCTCGATTCTCAGCTGGACGGTGCTATGCACTGGGCCAGCACGTAGCCTGCCCCCTTCCGCCTAACCCGGATTTTCAATGCTGGGATCATATGCGGCCCCAGCATTGAAAATCCGGGTCTCGCTGCACACCCTGGAAGCTGCAAGAGCTGGCTGGGTTGCACCAATTTTCAATGCTACCCGATTAGCCCCTGCGCCTGAAAGATAGGCGAGGAAAAACCTTGCCTATCTTTAAGATGCATAGGGCTAAGCGCTAGCATTGAAAATTGGTGCTACCTGGTTAGCTCTTTCCTCCACCCCTGTTCTTCTCCAGAACTCCCCTAACAGGCCTCTATGCTAACCGCATAGCCTCTGGGTACATTAAGGACATATCTGGGATTTAGCATGGGCATACTGAACACCACCTCAGCGGGTGGTGGTAACTGTACCCATGATACTCACAGTAACTGAAATAGTATGAACGTGGCACTGGAACCATGTTGACTGCATGGGGACATGCCATGCATGCCCCGATTTGTTAGAATTTTTCCAGTGCATCCCATGCTAATTTTGGGGGCTGAATGTATGGTCAACTACTGCATTTAAGTAAACTTAACCCACAATGTTTTACACAGGAATTCATGAGTATCAAGCTGTGCTTTTAACCTCTTACGTGGCACAAAGGCTCCTTCAGTCTCAGGATGCACATTGTATTCCATTGCCAGCAGATGCTCAGTTTCAGAGGGCATCTTATTATTATTTGGGCATTTTATTATTTGGGCCCCATTCTTATGGAATTATCTTCCTCTATTTGCATGAGGAAAGCTTATTCAAGAGGTTTAAAGTTAGACTGAAGACAAATTTATTTCTCTAGCATTTGAGATTTGATTTCAGAGGAGCAGGACTAGATGTTGATCTTACAAGTGTCAGAGTCAGGACTAAATTTATGTTGGTTGTTAATTGTAATTAAAACACTTTGCCTGTATAGATATTGTATGTAGGCACAGAAAAAAACAGGACAAGAGACCCTCCATGGAAAGGATCTTTATTCAAAGCCTATGAGGTCAACCTGACACATGTTTCGGCTGGGAGATCTTAAGGGATTAATGACCTCTACAATAAATAATAAAACAGTTAAAAACACCAATAAAAAGAATAATAATGAACCCATAAGACCTAATGATAAGAAATAAGAAATAAGTAATGAATAATAAATTATAATAAAACATAATATAATAAAACAACAGGAAGAATCATTACACATATGGTAATTCTAATAAAATGTTAAAACAGTACAATTAAAAAAAGAATCATATATACATATTAAACTAAAATAAATCAGGCATGTAGATGACATTGTGTGTGTGTGTGTGTGTGTGTGTGTGTGTGTGTGCGTGCTATGGGGAGTGTCAGGAGCTACATGCACGTTTGTGTGTGTGTATATATGTGCATGTATACATGTCATGGGGAATATCAGGGTGTATGTGTGTGTATATGTGTGATGGGGTATATCAGGGTGTGTGTGTGTTTGTGTGTGTTATGGGGAGTGTCAGGGAGTGCATGCACATATGTGTGTCCATATATCAGTCACAGGGAACATTTGTATGCACATGTGTGTGTATGTGTATCATGAGGAGTGTTTAAGAGGAACCTGCACATGTGTTTATGCCATGGGGAGTATTGAGGGTGCATGCACAAGTGTGTTTGCCTTGGGGAATGCCACAGAATGTGTGCATGTGTGTGTGTGTGTGTGTGTGTGTGTATGTGTGTGTGTGTGTGTGTGGGTGTGGGTGTGTATGTCATGGGGACTATTGGAGGTGTGCATGTGCATCTGTGTCTTTGTGTCATGGGGAGTACCTGGATGTATGCCCACACATGGATTTATATATGTGTATTTCAAGGGGCATGTTGGAGTGTATGTGTGTGCTTGTGTGTGTGTGTGTATTTGTATGTGTCATGGGGAGTGTGTGTGCATATGTGTCATGAGACAAACACATATGCACACACACATGCACATATCTCAATGCTCCCATGTCATGGGGGTATTGGGTCACATTCCTGTGCAGGCACACATATGTGTGTGTCATGGGGACTGTTAGGAATACATACACAAGTATGTATGTGAATGTGTCATGGGGAATATTGGAATGTGCATGTTTGAGTGTGTGTCATAGAGAGCGTAGGATGTATGTGCATATGTGTATGTGTGTGTTATGGAAAATGCTGAAGGGGTGCATGCTTGCATGTGTGTGTCCCATTGTATGCATGGGGAATGTCAGTGGGGTATCTGTATGTCTCATGGGAGCGTTGAGGTATGTGCATGTGTGTGTGCATATGTGTTTGTCTCATGGGATTGTCAATTTATTTTATTTATTTATTTAATTGGATTTTTATACCGCCTTATCATACAATCAAAGCGGTTTAACAAAAGAGAAAATTAGTAATAGTGAAAAAATCTGTGATAATATATACATAGTTTGTAAATATATGATTAAATGTTTTTGGAAAAGGTGCACTATATATTGTGAGCTATACTATAAAGTGAGCTATTGTACAATGTATATATAAATGATTGCTTTCTTAAAAATTAATTAGTTGATTGCATGACCGTAGTGCTCCGTAAACAAAACTGTTTTCAGTTGTTTTCTAAAGTCTTTGATGTCCTGAGCTGCTCTCAGATCATTAGGTAGGGAGTTCCAGATGGAAGTCGCAGCAAACGAGAAAGCTCTCTCAGAGGTCTCCTTGCGTGTTTTTCTGATGTCATTTGAGGAGCTGATTCTATTTTCAGATACACTTCTCCTAGGTCTGTTGCTAATATCTGACCGGATAAGATACGTCAGACTTTTTGCAGAACATTGTTGCTTTATCTTGAAAATATAAATTACTGTTTTGTATTTAATACGAGATGATATTGGTAACCAATGGGTGTACATGTGTCGTGGGGAGTGTCAGGGAGTGCATGTATGCACATGTGTGTGCGTATGTCATGGGGAGTGTTGTAGGATGCATGCAGGGGTAGCTCAAGGGTTTCTGCTGCCCCAGGCAAAAGTCTCTGCTGTGCCACCCCGTGCTGCTGCTGCCATTGCCCTCCCTTGCTACCAGCATCCCCCTCCCACCACTGCCACTGCCACTGGCTCCCCTTGAATCCATCTTCTCATCTTGTGATGGTATCAGTGGGGGGCCGACTCTGTTTTGAGATGCCACCTCTTTCAAAATAGAGTTGGCTGCCGCTGCCATGGCTGCCACTGCAAGATAAGAGAGATGGATTCAAAAGGTGGTGGCAGCCTAATTCTGTTTTGAAACAGTGACATCTCAAAACAGAGTCGGGATGCACACCAGGGTCTGCCATCCTAGGTGGCCTCCTAGTCCGCCTAATGGTTGGGCCAGCCCTGGGTGCATGCACGTGTAAGTGTGCGTGTCATGGGGAGTGTTGAGGGTATGTGCACATGTGTGTGTCATAGACAGTGTTGAGGTATGTTTGTATGTATGTGTGTCATGGGGAATATCAGGGATTCATGCGTGTGTATCTGTGTATGTGTATGCAATTGGAAAAGTCAGAGTATGCATGTGTGGGTGTCATAGGGAGTGTCAAGGATGTATGCAGTTGTGTGTGTGCGTGCATGCATGTGTGTGTGTGTGTGCGTGTGTGTGTGTATCATGAGAAGTGTCAGGGGGTATTCCTGTGGCAGAGCAGCTAGCACAGGCATTTGCACCACAGGTTAATAGCACTTGGCACAACATAGTAACATAGTAACATAGCAACATAGTAACATAGTAAATGACGGCAGATAAAGACCAGCATGGTCCACCTAGTCTGCCCAGCAAGATGGCAAGAGTAGGTGCACCTGTCACTCTGTGCAGGCCACCCCTCCCCATGTCTTTGTTTAGGGGTAAACCCACTACTCCATGTAGGACACCCCTATTTTTTGAGACGTTATATGGTTCAGAAGTTAGATGGTACCGTTTATTTTGTTTTTATCCTATTGCTGTAAAGGGATCCACTGTGTTTGTCCCATGCTGTTTTGAATTCCGTCACCATGTTTGCCCCCACCACTTCCTTTGGGAGGGCATTCCAAGCATCCACCACCCTTTCAATGAAAAAATATTTCCTGATATTGCCTTTCAATTTACCACCTTGCAGCTTCATGTTATGCCCTCTCGTTTTACAGCTTCCCCGTCTTTGGAAGAGGTTTGTTTGTTCATCATTTTTCTTTAAGTATTTAAAGGTCTGAATCATATCTCCCCTGTCCCTCCTCTCCTCCAAAGTGTACATATTTAGGTCTTCAAGTCTCTTCTCATAAGGCTTCTGACACAGGCTCCAAATCATTTTGGTTGCTTTCCTCTGTACAGTTTCCAGTCTTTTTACATCTTTTGCAAGATATGGTCTCCAAAACTGAACACAGTATTCCAAGTGAGGCCTCACCAGTGACTTATACAGTGGCATAAGTACCTCTTCTTTTCTGCTGATAATCCCTCTCTGTATGCAGCCCAACATCCTCCTGGCTTTTGCCACCGCCTTGTTGCACTGTTTTGCCACCTTGAGATCATCAGAGATAATCACACCAAGGTCTTTCTCCTGAACCGTGCATACCTACTATCCCAAGTACAACTGTCATCTCAGTGGGTGACATTAATTGCATCTATGGATATTTGCCATAGTGAAGCATTATTCAGTTTCTTTTCTGTTTTCTTTCAAAATCCTTCATAAACTGACTTTCCAGTAGGTTTGGCCATCTTCTTGTTTCTGTAGAATCCCCTAAATTTTGAAATTATTTCTAGTAGTGGTGTCCAGTGAATTACAACAAGGAACTGCCAGTCGTTCAATTTATCCACTCTCTTTTAAAGTAAAGGTACAGTAAGTGCTCTTTAAGAAACCCCACCCCATCATGATTCTTTATCATTTCTACCACTAAAGTTCGACTCTCCTTCATGGCATTGCAAGTCAGGTTTCAGTTTCATGACAGCAGGCATTTTCTCTGGTGAAGGAGGGTCTTGTTTATGTCTTTGAACTCCCTGGGATACAGTGAAAATTGCTTCTGTTTTGCCTGATTTTGCCGTGACAGTTCTATGGAGTTAGCTCACAACTTTCCAGTAATAGCTCCAAGCAAGTTACATTCAGGTATGATAAGTATTCCCCTGTCCCTTCAGTCTAAGGAGTCTTTTTACTAAAATGCAATGGGGTTTTTTATTGCCCCAAGGGGCATTTTAAGTTAAATCAACTTGCATTAGTTGCAACTGCACCATAGTATTTCTTGGGGTTGTGAAACAGCATGTGCCCAGCACTTACCACTGCAGAAGCGGTTAACCTATAATGAAATGCATATTAAACACAAAATGCACTTTAGTAAAAAGGCCTCTAAGTTTGTACTTGAATCAATCGACAGTAGAGTCACTTGCTCAAGCCCATACGATTTGAAACCTGGCTTCGCTGGCTCTCAGCCCACTGATTGATCACTAAGCTGGTCCTCTGCTTAGGATATGTTTTTGAGAGCAGTAACATTTAGGGGTATGTTTACTAAGCAGGGCTAGCAGTTAACTAGTGCTATTTGTAGTTAGGTCCCATTGAATAATTTGAACTCTAGTTGTAAATAGCACAGGTTAACGTTTAGCCTAGTTTCATAAATATATCCCTTAGTTTCAGGGTTTTCTGATTGTCGACGTTCCTCAGAGCACTGATCTCTGGCATGACCATGAGGCAGCAAACTTTCTGACTCCTATCCTCTTCAGTCTTGCTTTGAAGCTAATCTGTACCTTTTTTTCCTACATAGAAAATATACAGACTTAAATTACATCACAGTTAATATGACTGATCCTTCCAAATGTCCCATGGGCTAGATAACTAGCAGGAAACCAACTCAGCCAGAATGATTTACTAGCTATACTAGGAAAACAGAGCATATAAGTGCAATTAGCACACAAGCTTGTCCTCCTTTTGAGAAAAATGCCTTTGCAGATGTGATTGGAGTTAATGTGAAAGTTATTGCATTGATATTTGGTGATGTGTCATAATTAGGCACTGTACAGTAATCCTATCTTACTTAGGCTAAACCACTGGGCTAAACCACTCCATGTTGGAATATTTTCTGTTCACATTGTTATGGTTCTATGGAAAGCAGAGAGTACGGTTACTGCCAATTTTTTTCCATTTGCTCATTAGAAGGAAAGAAAGAAAATAAGCCAATGCTTACCAGAAAAGAGATCTGACTTCAGTTATAGGGGTGTTATTTACGACAGAATTTGTATGACTGACCAGAGGAAGGGAATGCTAGTTTCCCAAAACTAGTTAAGAAATTGAATTGCTGCTTTTCTGTAAATATCAGGCCACGATATTACCTGTTTAAATGTATATAGTTTTCCCCTGTTGATACCCAGTTTATATTCCCTGTTATCTGTAAACCTATGTCAGTTTTATCCTGTCTAGGTAATATGTTGTTTAATGTAAACCACACTGATGATGAATAGTGTGGTATATAAAAACTGTTAAATAAATAAATAAATAATAAGAAGGTATGCCCAATAAAAACTCTTTAGAAAGGAAAGCAATCAAATGTAATAAAGAAATATGGTAGCAGGATTTCCTTTGGTTTTGCTTTGTATTTCTTAACCTTTCATTCAAAAATATACATTGCAGAGCCCACTGAGTACTGAAGGATCTTGCATCTATGTCACCTTTATTGATTCACCATGAAAATATATATTGTAACTAATTATATGAGCACATTTATTTTGGGGTAAAGGCAATAAAAGTGTAAGAGTCACAGCTTGCTAGTCCACATGACATTAGTAATGGATAGCTAGCCTACCTGCTGATAATTCGCCTGGAGCTCAGATTTGGAAAGGCCAATATTTAAGTATCAAATGTGAAATCCAATAAAGCGTTCCTCCGCTAAAAGAATAATTGAAATAAATAGAGTCTTTAAGTCAGGACCACCCTAGTGATCTCACAGCTAGTCAGGTTTTCAAAGTACCACAATGTATTGATTGTTCTCCACAGAAGTGCAACAAATTGTGCACAAGAACAATCAATGCACAAAAGTCTGCATTAATGGCAGTGCACAGAGCATTTTATCCATTGAAATGGATGATAATGAATCAATTAGCTATGCAGCTCAGATCCTGAAGAGCAGATGGCTGAGCTCAACATTGGGATTTTAAAGTGAGGTTGCATTGATAGGAGTGGGAAGACAATAAGGAGCATGATTACTAAACGGCACTAAAGGCGTAGCATTTGCGAGTGGTAAATGGCACTGTTAAGGGTCCCAAGGTGCATTAAACGGGGTGGGGAGTAGGCCTTGAAGCGGTAAGGGTGCTAGGGGCTGTTTAGTGGGCAGTAAGTGGATATTGGGTGTTAGGAGCACAAAGTGTATATATTAATGCCCGCTAATATCCATCGGAGACAGTGTGGGAGGTAAATGAGGGGGGCAGTTGGGCGTTGACAGTGAAGGGTGCACATGTAATCCACGGTGATGTCTGTAGGTGCCATGGGAGTGGGTAGAAATGTGTCATGCTGTAGCCTGCCTGCAGAACTAATATCTCTAGCCCATGGCTACCTAACATTCTGCCCCCCCTTCATCCCCCACCTTCCCTGTATATAACTACCTGTACATAGTCTATCATGTATATAGCTGTATATAACTACTTGTACATAACATAACAGGAGTGGAGGAGTGGCCTAGTGGTTGGGGCAAGGTACTTCAGACCAGAAGGTCGGGGGTTCAAATCCCACTAGAGGGCTGCAACCTTGGGTTGGAAGGACTGGGGTTTCTAGTTCCACAGGTGCTCCTTATGGTCTTGGGCAAGCCACTTAACCCTCCATAGCCCATGTTCCCTGTAAAAATAGTTATCTCCAAGTTGTAATGCCCTGTTCAATGTAATTTCAGTTTGTTCAATGTAAACCACACTGATGCAGAATAGCACAGTATATAAGAGAATGTAAATAAATAAAATAAATAAATAACTCATCCTGTATATACCTCACCAAGAAATCATTGCCCCCACAACCACTCTCTTGTGTTAACTATGCATACCTACCACCTACTAACTCTATTCTTTGATTGTTTGAAGTGTAAACCACTTTGATTTCAGGACAAAGCAGTATATAAATCCTTTTAAATAAAATAAAATATGCACAACACTGAAAACATACACCAGCTTTCACCAAACACCGGTACTGGTGACCACCTGCTACAAGTCATCCAATAGGGCCGCAGCACACATACTGGGTGGTCACTGTTACTGACATGTAATAAAGAAACCTCAGGGCCAGCCCAAACTAGGTGCTTATCTAGGGTAGCAACTTCCAAAGGGCAGTAAAAGCAGGGCACACAAAGAAGAAGAATAGATAATCACAGAGAGAGGGTGTGTCAAGCCTAGGGCACCAACATTGTGAACCAATTCTAGGGTGGGCCCTGAGATATCCCAGGACCTCCACTAGACCCTTCATGTCCCTCCTCAAGAAACCCTCACTAGACCCTACCTGTCCATCTATTGACCAATCTCCCTCCTCCCCTTCGTTTCTACTTGAATGTGCAGTTCACTGACATTGCCTCGAGTTTCTATCCTCTAAAGCCCTCCTGGATCCAATACAATCTAGCTTTCATCCCTTACATTCCACTGAAGTGGCTCTTGCCAAAGTCTCAAGCAAACGGTTCCTGGCAAGATCCAAGGGCCTTTACTCAATCCCCACCTTTCTTGACCTTTCTTCTGCTTTTGACACTGTTGACCACAACCTTCTACTCAATACCTTCTCCTTTCTTAGTTTTAAGGGCTCCATGCTATCCTGTTTCACTTCTTATTCTCCCATCACTCTTTCAGTGTTTGTTCTGGTGGATCCTCCTCTACTGCTACCCTGCTCTCAATTGGTGTACCCCAAGGATCTGTCTAGGGTCCAGTCCCTTTCCCTCTCTATATCCAGTCCCTTGGTTCACTCATCCCATTCCATGGCTTTCAGTACCATCTTTACACTGATGATTCCCAGATCTACTCTCTACACCTGAAATCCCTCCAGCAGTCCAAGCCATGATCTCTGCCTGCCTTCTGACATTGCTGTTTGGATGTCTCACTGCCGCCTGAAATTGAATATGGCCAAAATTGAGCCTCTTATTTTTTCCCCTAAACCCTTCTCTCCCCTTCTCTCCCCTTCCTCCTTTCTCAGTCTCTGTGGATAACTCTTTACTCCTTCCTGTTTCCTCAGCTCACAACCTTGGGGCCATCTTTGACTCCTCTCTCTCCTTCTCCACACGCATCCAACTGATAGCTAAATCCAGCCATTTCTTTCTCTTCAACATCAACAAAATTCACCCATTCCTTTCTGAACACACTACTAAGACACTTATCCACTTCTTAGTTACCTCCCATCTAGAGTATTGTAACCTAGCGGCAGGAGCAGCGTCCCAGCAGGCAGCCCCGCTGCTCCTCCACCACCTGCCGGACCTTGAAGCTCCCCCGATCGGGGTAGAGCGCCTGAGCAGGAAATCCTCCCGCTCAGAGGCTCCTGTCCAATCGGGGCAGTGGGAGCAACTTTAAAAGTGGCATCCCAGCAGGGCCTTGACAGAGGGCCCTTTGGCGTAGCCCTTAGGCGTGGCCACAGAAGCAACCACAGCCAACAGCCAATAGCTGTAATAAAACCAGCATCAGCAGGCGACCACAGCCAACAAAGCAACAAAAACAGCATCTGCAGATCAAAGTAAGTACAGCCTTTCACAAAACTCTGACCGAGAAAAACATGTACACAACCCTGATCCTGCCCATCAGCCTCCTCCTCACCCAACTCCTGCCACCTCAGGCAACCAACCACAACCTACTCACAAGCACTCCATGGCATCCAGCACAGCTCTACACACACCCCCAGTATACACTCTGGAACACACACAAGACACCCAAGCAAAAGAAACAAAAGAAGCACAAGACTGACACACACGCAAACCCAAATGAATCACATAGACCACTAAACCCCCCAGCTGCAATCTCAATAGAGCTCATCAATGCTAGATCCATATGAAACAAAATTAACACAATAGCAGACCACATAGAGGATCAGCAACCTGACATACTGTGCATCACAGAAACATGGCTCACCCCCACTGATAACATACTACTTAATAAATTAGTACCATCCACCTACTCAGCATTCAACTGCCCACACGCACAATGGAGAGGAGGAGGGGTCTTGATCATCACAAGGAACAGCCTAAGGTTCAAGTCACGAAGTGCCTCAAACACAAACCAATGCAACTCCATCACTGTGGAAAACAAATGGATGACCCTATGCCTCACCTACAGAGCTCCCCATGCACCACCACATGAGCTAGTCTCCACGCTTGAAGAGGTCTGTGCAGTCAAGGCCTAGTGGTTGGGGCAAGGTACTTCAGGCCGGAAGGTCGGGGGTTCAAATCCCACTAGAGGACAGCAACCTTGGGCCGGAAGGACTGGGGTTTCTAGTCCCACAGGTGCTCCTTGTGGTCTTGGGCAAGCCACTTAACCCTCCATAGCCCATGTTCCCTGTAAAATAGTTATCTCCAAGTTATAATGCCCTGTTCAATGTAATTTCAGTTTGTTCAATGTAAACCACATTGATGCAGAATAGCGCGGTATATAAGAGAATGCAAATAAATAAATAAACACAAATCACAAACCACTGCTACTATTAGGAGACTTCAACCTCAAATCTACCACCACAAAGTATGCAGAAGCTTTCCTACGAGCCATGGGATACTTACAATGCACCCAACTGATTAATACCCCGACACACAGACACGGATCATCACCAGACCTCATATTCGCGCCCAACTTTCTAATGGACAGCAGTAACATATCAACACCTGATGTCACACCTGTACCGTGGTCAGACCATCACATAATCAAAATAAAGTTTATGCCACAAGGGCGAAACGACGACGAGAACCTGGACAACCCAACAACACAAAGAAGATTTAAGAGCTTCAACAGAGACCAATTTCTACAGGATACTCTACCCCACCTGAACACGGAAGCAGAGGATCTAGATGAACAAATCAGAAAATGGAACAGCATCATCAGTGCTGCAGCCAAAGCCACCGAATACAGAGCCAAGAAAACTCGTCCCACCAAAGCACATCACACACCCTGGTACTCAAAAGTCATACGGAACAAGAAGAGGGATCTCAGGAAGTTGGTGTGGAGACCAACCAAGTCACCAAGCACCCAGGCCCTATACTTAACAAAACAAATAGAATGCAACAAACTCATCAACCAAACAAAGAAAGAATACCACACAAACATCATACTCAAATCCAACAACAAACCAAGAGAGCTCTTCGAAATTGTGAAAACCCTCACCAAGGAACAGAAAACTGAGATCGAAGTACAAATAGACCCACAAGCATTCACAGACCACATCCAAGAAAAATTCCATTCAGCATCACAACTGAAAACAAACACAAGCATAAAATCAACCACCCCCCGAAGAAAAACATGGGACAAATTCAGCACCCCATCCACAGAGCAGTTCTCAAACATCATCACCGCTCTCAATACAAGCACGGCCCCAACAGAACCATGTCCAGTGACATGGATTAAGGCGACAAAGTCAAACTTCATCCACACCATACACAATATGGTGCACAGTTCACTAACTCAAGGAATCATGCCGGACCAGCTAAAACTCACCACAATAAGACCAATCCCGAAGAAATCACCACTCGACAAGAACAACCCAGCAGCTTACAGACCTATCTCAAGCATCTCTCTACTGGCAAAAATCACTGAGAAAGCTGTACAGCATCAGCTACAAGACCACATCGACAACCACGCACCAACATGGTTTCCACCCCAACCACAGAGTCAAAACATTCCTGCTATACCTATTTAACGACATACTACACCTCATAGACAACAGCAAGAAAGGAATACTCATGATCTTCATTGACATTTCATCAGCGTTTGACACAGTGGACCACGGAACTCTACTAGCAAGACTACAGAGCATCGGACTACACGGAGCCACCCTGAGGTGATTCCACTCCTACTTAATGGACAGACAGATACAGGTCAAGATCGGTCCCAACATATCCCGACCCATTAAGGTCATGCAAGACGTCCCTCAAGGATCCGCCCTATCGACGCTATTATTTAACCTCTACATCCAACCTATATGCAGCATCATAAAAGAACACAAAATAAAATACACAATCTATGCTGACGACATAATGATATACACACCGATCACCCTCGAAAACCCAGACTACACCAAGATAACAAAGTGTCTCATGCACACAACTGGTTTCAAGACAACAACCTGACTATAAACTATAGCAAGACCGAGGCACTGATCATCACACGAAACGCCGACTTCATCCCTCCACTCAACATCAAGATAGACAACACAACCATACCCATACAATCAGAAGTAAAATACCTCAGAGTAACGCTAGACAAAGAACTGAACCTTCAGTCCCACATCAGCAGAACCACCAAAAACGCATACCACAAGATGAGACTAGTCCGCCTCAAGCCCCTCCTCTCCCAGGAGCACTTCCGCACAGTATGTCAAGCACCAATAACCCCAATCCTAGACTTCTGCAACCCAATATATCTCGGCCTAACAAAACAGACACTCAGGCTACTGCAATTGTCACAAAACACAGTAGCATGTGGGAGGAGTGGCCTAGTGGTTAGGACAAGGTACTTCAGGCCAGAGGGCCAGGGGTTCAAGTCCCACCTGGGGACAGCAATCTCAGGCCGGAGGGACTGGGATTTCTAGTCCTATAGGTACTCCTTGTGGTCTTGGGCAAGCCACTTAACCCTCCATTGCCCATGTTCCCTGTAAGTATTAGCGTATGTGTGTCATATCCCCTTGTGTTAAATGTATCTCCCAATTGACCGCTTTGACCCAGTGAAAAGTGGGATATAAATACAGCTAAATAAATAAATAAATAAATAGCTGGCACCACAAGATGAGACCACATCACACCCACTCTAAAAGACCTCTACTGGCTACCAATCAGCTCCTGCATCAGATACAAGACAGTCATAAACATATTCAAAATCAAACAACAGTTATCAACCTTCAGCCTACAACCACTCATACAACCAGACAGCAGCACAAGGCCAAGGAGGAGAGGCACCGCCAACCGCGTCAACACACCAAAAGACTTCACCAAGGTACGCAAGGACACCGAAAAATGAGCCCTATCAAAGGCGGCTCCAGCACTATGGAACACCCTCCCTGATGAACTACAGTCAACAACAGACATTAAGGAATTTAGGAAACTGCTCAAGATGACTCTCTTCATAAAGCACTACAGTGACGTCACCTAACTATTCAACGGACACTACCACAACTCAACCACCCTCCCTGTTCGACACATACATAGTATTGAAGTAAAGTCCTGATGTAGATAGTATTGTATATAGCGCACGTTGTAAATAGATCACAAAGAATCAACGACCCTCTACACACACATGCATTCATTGTTCAATGCATGCGCACACTAGAGACAGTATGTTGTTGATTGTTTGCTGTGTAGACCGCTTTAATTGTAGAATAAGGCGGTATAGAAATCCGTTTAAATAAATAAAATAAATAAATACTCCTTGTTGATATTCCTCTGAATCATTTTTCTCCCCTTCAATCTGTTCAACACTCTGCTGCATGGCTAATCTTCCACCAGCCTCGTCATGCTCACATTACCCCTCCTCTCAAGTCACTTTATTGGCTCCCTATCCATTTCTGTATCCAGTTCAAACTTCTCCTGATGTCCTATAAGTGCATTCATTCTGCAGCTCCTCACTACCTTTCCTGTGTTATCTCTCCCTAGACCCCTCCTCAGGAACTCCGCTCTTCAGGCAAATCATTTCCATCTATGCTCTTCTCTTCTATTGTTAACTCTAGACTTCTCTCCTTTCACCTTGCTGCTCCTTATCCCTGGAACAAGCTACCTGAGTCTGTGCATCAGGCCACTTTCAAAGCCAGGCTGAAAACTTACCTCTTCGCTGATGCTTTCGGATCTTGACTCACTTGATCTCCTATGTGTTTCCTTACCATTCCCCCTAGGTGTATTCCATGTCAACAGCTACTGTGTTGTCTGTCTTGATTAGATTGTAAGCTCAGAAGAGCAGGGACCATCTTTCACATATATCTGTGCAGTGCTGCATACATCTTGTATCTTTATCTTTATCTTTATCTCTATTTCACACTTTATATACCGCCCTTGCCGAAGCCTGTAGTGCTATACCAGAGGTCTCCAATTCCAGTCCTGGAGCATTGCAAACCAGCCAGGTTTTCAGGATGTCCCTAATGAATATGCATGAGATATATTTGCATGCACTGCCCCATTGTATTCAACTTCACAGCCCTCATACCCAGCTGCTGTAGCTTAGTTCCTATGTGCACTCACCTCACACACATCCCCACACCCAATTCCTAGCTCTTTGTCCTCACATCTCTGCATCTCTGTGGCCTTTGGATGCCTGCAGACAATCTCTAACTGTTATGCTTCCAGGGGTGCCTGTTGTCTACACATTGCTCCACATCCCCCACAGAGTCTGGGTGCATGCACCGTCACCATGATATGTATCCACCTGGAACAAGATATGCCTGAACTTCAAGGAAAGGGCGAGGAACGAGAGACATCATTGCAGATATGAGATGGGTCCTTAGAAAGACAAAAGAATACCAAATGGATATCCATATGTGTTTTATTGATGAAAGCAAGGCTTTTGACTGTGTAAACCATGAGAAACTCTGGGCCACATTAAGAAGCATGGGTATACCAGAACTCCTGATAGTTCTCTTGCACAATCTTTACATTGAACAAGAAGCAACAGTTTGATCAGAACAAGGAGAAACAGAATGGTTGAAATTTAGCAAAGGTGTATGATAAGGCTGTATTCTTTCCCCCTACCTCTTTTTTTTTTTTTTAAATTCTTTATTTTCGTTTTATAACAACAAAGGAAAGGAAGACATACAGCTAAAAGACAAATACATAACATGTAATACATACACCAAAGTAAACCCCAACCACCCCCCTCCCCCCCTGCTTCTTCTCTAGAAAACTAAGCATTCCCGAAGCGGGCGTGTACTTACATTATTGGGTTACAACCTAACGGTGATCAAAAACATGATGAGTGCACATTATACAGGCAAGTTGGAACAATGAGCGGATAGTACATAATCATTAAGCATCTGCCATTTAGATAAGCAAGAGTGAGTTTGGGCATGGGGAATAGCTCTCCGAGGTATCTGCTCATATTTACTATATAAGCAGACGAGGTTCCACCATTCATGGACAGTGAGTCGAGAGCTATCCTTCCAATTCCTCGTGATTAAGCATATAGCTATACCCAGCATGAAATCAAGGAGAAAGCGACCCTTCTTGGGAAGAGAGGGGACCTCCGCCGCAGAGCGGAGCCCCACGACCTTCCAAGAGAGAGGTTCATGAAAGTGTAAGATAGATTGAATACGACCCCAGACCCGCCCCCAGTAGACCTGCAGTTGAGGACATTCATAAATAACATGAGTGAAGGTTCCCACAGCAGTATGACAAGACCAACACAGGTCCCTAGTATTTGGGTGCCATTTGGCTATTTTTTCTGGGGTATAAAAGCATCTGTGTGCAAAGAAGAAGAGAGTTTGGGTAACAGAGGCAGACCGGGAGACCCGCACTACTTTACTCCAAAAAACGCTCCATTGCACAGGGGTGATAGTAGTTTGCAGTACGCGCTCCCAGGCTTGTTGAGCTCTAAAAGTGTCCGTATCTGTACCCTGACAAATTATTTTATAAAAGTTAGAGGCTACCCCATGTGTGCTACTAATGGAATGAACTGTCTCTAATAGCCCATCCTCAGTGGGGGCAGAGGGCGGCATGATTCGAGCACTTTTGAAGCAGTGTTGAAGCTGCATCAATTGAAAGTAGTGTTTCGCTGGTAGCGCAAATTCCTTTTGTAAATCAGAAAAGGTTTTCCAATGAGCTGCAGAGAAAAGCTGTTGGGGTGTCCAGATCCCCCTGGAGTACCAGGGTTTCCAGGCTATTGTTCTATTTAGGACTTGAATTCGGGGGTTATTCCATAGCGGGAGTCCGTCCTGAGGACATACATTCGGGCCCAGTGATAAAATGAGAGTGTTAAAAGCCGCAAGAGTATCGACAATCATTGGTGGATGGCGGGTGTCGACTTGATAGGACATACCGGGGAGATGGGTCAACGGAATTGGGCTACTAAGCTCCTCTTCTATGTCAAGCCAAACTGGTCGGCGGTCTGTTGAGGTATCTAGCCAGCGGGCACCTTGCTTAAGCAGAAAGGCTTGATGATATCTAAGAAAATCAGGAAATCTGGTACCCCCTCGTTCCTTCACAGACTGCAGTTTATGTTTAGCTATCCTTGGTGGTTTGCCCTGCCAGAGATAACGGACGAGAAGGCCCTCAATATCTTTATAAGTATGTAACGGAAGTAAGCATGGCAGCATTTCTAAAATATAGTTCACTTTGGGGACTATCATCATTTTCACAGTTTCTAAGCGGCCCCACCATGTGAGAGATAAGGGAGACCAACGATTTGTGAGTTCACGGACTTTGGAGACTACCTCTTTGGCATTAAAACTGATAGTGTCTTCTAAAGGAGAACAGTAATGGACCCCGAGATACTTCACCATGCGGGATTGCCAAAGGAAGGGAAAGGCCTGCATGTCAGCCTCATGTACCCAGCGGTTCAGTGGGAATGCTACAGATTTGGTCCAGTTAATTTTATAGCCCGATAATTGTGAGTATCCGTCAATCAGATCCAAGACGGCTGGAACCGAATCAAGGGAAACAAAGAGCATGAGGTCATCTGCATATGCAGAGAGTTTAATCTCCCTATGGCTAAAGGGGACACCTCGAATACATGCAGACTGTCTAATAAGGAGGGCTAGGGGTTCGAGAGCGAGATCAAAAAGCATTGGTGATAGGGGGCAACCTTGACGCGTGCCTCTGTGGAGGTTAAATGGCTGAGCATTGATGGCGTTTACACAAATACTGGCAACAGGTTGAGTGTACATGACTTGGAGATATCGGAGGAAGCCCTCTCCAAAGCCATACCATCGGAGAACTGCAAATAAAAAGGGCCATTCTAGACGATCAAAGGCTTTTTCGGCATCCAGGGAAAGACCCACCCATGGATGAGCGAGATTGGCAGCACTAGATAACACATGGCACAAGGTCCGAGCATTGTCAGCAGTTGATCTGCCGGGTATAAAACCACATTGGTCGGGGTGAATTAGGGTGGCCATCAAGTCAGATAGCCGGGTGGCCAAGACCGTTGCGAAGATCTTATAGTCGGCATTAAGTAGGGAGATGGGACGGTAGTTGGCGGTCAGTAACGGGTCTCTGCCTTCTTTCTCAAATACAACCACATTGGCTGCAGAAAAGGATCCCAAAGAGGATGTATCTGCCGCAAGGGCAGTAGAATAGAGTTTTAAATAGGGAGTTAAATCTGCACTAAATGTTCTGTAGAATTCGGTCGGGAGACCATCAGGCCCCGCGGCACGGCCCGAGGCTGTACGTTTTAGGGCAGATTGGATCTCTGAAGTAGAGAAGGGTTCATCCATCGCAGCCCTATCATCTTCAGAGAGGGTCGGCCGCTGAATGCCAGAAAGCAATCTCTCGAATGTCTCTGACGAGAACTCACATTCAGATTGATATAGGCGAGTATAGAAATCCCGAAAGAGCTCTACAATGTCGGAGTCTGTGGTCACTATGCCCCCTCCCTGTGGAGCTCGGAGGGCCGCAACGCGTTTGGCTTCTTTTTGACCTTTCAAGGCATTGGCGAGGAGTCGACCGGCTCGGTTATTTTCACGATAATAGGTCCCTCGCTGAAGCTCAATACTCTTAGAAGCTGCAGTAGAGAGGATTGAATTATATTGAAAACGGAGACGCTGTAATCGAATTAATACACATGGGTCCGTGCGTGAAGTTAAAACTCGTTCGCCTGCTTTTATTTGTTGATCTAGTATGAGCAGCTGCTGTTTACGTTGTTTCCGCAGGCGGATTTGATAGCTAATGATCGTCGCCCGAATGGCCGCTTTGAAGCCCTCCCACCAAGCCCAATTCGCAGTATCTTGGGGTAGATTAAAATGGAAGTAATCCTGTATGGCTACTCGAATTGCTGACTGGAACTCTGGCTGAGTTAGCAGGGCTCTATCAAAGAACCAGGCTCCCGAGGTTCCCTGGGGTGCAGTAGTGTGTAATTGAAAGGAAATGGCAGCATGATCTGAAATATGTTGGGAGTGAATCTTTGCAGTGTCCACCTGAGGAACTAACAGTTTTGAGACTAGAAAGAAGTCTATGCGAGACTGAGAGTTATGAGGGGAGGAGAAGAAAGTGAAGTCAAGCTCATTGGGGTGTAGTAACCTCCATAGATCAACTAAGGCAAGATCCTTGATCAGGGAGGTAAGCGTGGCGTGACTCTTGGGGGGACCGCTCGTCCTAGGCGGCTGCCTATCAATCAGGGGATCAAGGACTAAATTGAAATCCCCCCCAATGATCAATGGAGTATTAGCAGAAGCCTGCGCAACCTGAGCAATGGTAGCAAAAAAGGCAGGGTCATCAACATTAGGAGCATAGAGGCATATACATGTAACTTCTAGACTACCTATCTTAAGGTGAACTCTAGACCATCTACCCTCTGTATCTGAGCTAGTCGCAAGAACAGAAGCATGCAAAGATTTCCTAACCAGTATGGCAACCCCACATTTCTTAGAAACGGCTGGGGAATAAGCGGCCACCATGTAAGGTTTAATATTGAGTTTAAGAGATTCCTTCGAATTTAAATGCGTTTCTTGGAGAAAAATCAGATCCGCGGCTTCCTGACTGAGGTAGCTTAGGATTTTCTTCCGTTTTATCGGATTATTGATGCCTTTTACGTTCAATGAAAAAATCTTACATGGTGCCATCAAACGATAATAGACATTTTAGGAAAAGGGCGCTTGGTAACATAGAACATAAGCAGAATCTGTACAACAATGTCATAATCACCGAGTATTCTGGCTAATACACCCCATATTGAAAAGTATGTACCAACGTATCTTAGAGAAGAAGCAAAACCCCCAAAGAATATGGCGACCATGTGTCTGCGGGAGGAGGCCCTAGAGAGGAAATAGAAGACATATAAAGGAAAAGAAACACCAGAGTCCATAATAACACTGTCTCTGATACTCATCGAGGCTACTGTGGGTAAAGGAGTCGGGTCACAGATACCATCAAGAGTAAGGCAGCAAAACTGTCCACGCCAGACTCCTTGCTAGGCTGCGGCAGATCCAACATGGCAGACACAACGGGCATGAGGAGGCCTGCAGGAACATTCTGGAAGTCAGCGCATCAAGTCTGCTTCTTTGGAATCCAAAAACTCCGCGAGTAGATCAGGGTCCTCGAATGTTCTTGTCTGATTATGAAGCGTGACTCGGAGCTTGGCCGGGTACATCAGGCCATAGCGTGCTTGTAGTTGTTGAAGCCTCGGTCGGAATTCCAAAAAGCGCTTTCGGCGGTCGACTGTGGGTTTAGACAAGTCGGGAAAGAAGGAGATCTTGTGGCTCTCAAACTCCATATGGCCCTTTGCCCGAGAAGCACTTAGAATTTGCTCCACGTGTTGATATCTCAATAGTCGAAAAATGATAGGCCGCGGGGTCTTCCTGTTGAGCGTTATGCTTGTGGGTACACGATGAGCGCGATCAATCTCCAATTCTTTGGTAAAGGTGATTTGGAGCAGAGAAGGGAGGATTTTGCTTAAAAACTCTTTCATGTCTCCCGATTCCGCTCCCTCCGGGATGCCCACGAGTCGTATGTTGTTGCGGCGCGCTCTATTATTGCCATCTTCCACCTCCTTCTGTAAGGCCCGCACCTGTCGTTCAACTTTGTCGAGTTGGGACAACCGGACCACATGGGAGTCCAATATGCTCTCCATTTTATCTTGACGCGAAGAAAGCCCTTCTAGCCTGCTTTGCAGCACACTAAAATCGTCCCGCAGCGCTCGAAGTGCTTCACCGTTTGCCTGCACAAGGTTTTTGACCCCTCTAATCTCTGCGAGGATTTCCTGCTGCATTTCGGGGCCCTCGCACGAGGCCGGCCCCTTCTGCGGGGACGGAGGTTCAGTTTTGGAGCGTTTACCGTGAGAAGCCGCTGGAGACCCAAATTCCAGGCGCGTCGGTTTGGTCCCTGCCATCTCACCAATGTGCCCCGGCAAGATCAGATTAAAGTTCCAGGTGTATGAGGTGTTAATTCAGGATTCTAAGTAGGCCTCTCGGGAGCCTCAGCGTTATGCGACCATCCCGCTGGACATCAGGCTCCGCCCCCCCCCTACCTCTTTAATTTATATGCAGAACAAATCATCAGAGAAGCAGGACTGTATGAAAACAACCGAGGTGTGAATATTGGTGGAAGACTCATCAACAATCTTTGCTATGTTGATGATACCACATTACTGGCTGAAAGTGAAAATGATCTGAAACATTTCCTTCTCAAGATCAAGGAACACAGTCTTAAAATTGGCCTGCACCTTAATGTTAAGAAGACAAAGATACTGACCAATAGAAAAATCAATAAGTTCATTATTGATGAAGAAGAAATTGAAATAGTTGACAGCTCTAACCTACTTGGTTCAACAATCAATAAAGAAAGGGCAAGCAGTCAAGAAATCTGATGATGCTTTGCTCTTGGCAGAATGGCTGTGAAGGACCTAGACAAGATTCTCAAGAGCAGAGATGTCTCTCTCCAAACAAAGATTTGACTTATTCAAGCCATGGTATTTTCAATAACTTCATATGGATGCAAAAGTTGGAAAGTGAAAAAGATAGACAGGAAGAAAATTGATGCCTTTGAATTATGGTGCTGGCGGTGAATACTGTGTATACCATGGACTGCCTGAAGAACAAACCACTCAGTACTAGAAGAGATCAAACCTAAGCTTTCTTTAGAAGCTCAGATGACAAGACTTTGACTTTCATTCTTTGTAAATATCATGCGATGAGAGAGATCATTAGAGAAAGACATCATGCTTGGCAAGATAGGAGGTCAACGCAAAAGAGGAAGGCCAGTAATGAGATAGAATGATACAGTAAAAGCAGCTATGGGTACCAGTCTGTCAACTATGAGCTGTCTGATTGAAGACTGAACACAATTTAGGTCAACTATCCAGATGGTCGTCATGAGTCGACACCGACTCGATGGCACTTAACAACAATAACACGAGCCAATTTGGTAGATCCAGTACCCATGATCCCACCCTATGGAATCTGTCCTTCATGGTTCATCCCCATGGCTGTGTACTAGGTCCCTAATTTATGATATCTTCTGAGAGATGGCGGAATGTCCTGCTGTTCTATTCCATCCCACTATGGCATATCTGGTGGAGCTATGACTGTTGGGTGGGGACATTCACTGCTTGGTACCTGGAGTTACCTCCAAATGCTAGCCAATGATGTGCTCTGAGCTCTTCAGAGTACCCAGTTCATACTCTTAACAGCTATCCTGGCATGGACAGTGAACCCATAGCTGAACCCTTCTCTACCAGGCACATTAGACATCAATGTTTGACTGGTTAGGCTCCAGGATTCTTACATGGCTGTGGGAGACAATTTATTACAGGACACCACCCCTTCCCAACATAAACTTTTAGGTGTGAGGTCACCTTAAACAACAATTTGTACAGGACGCGAGCCTCAGTCAGATCAGCAAACACTGTGGAATCATCACGTTGTATGTTGTGCTAACAACATCTTTTGGCTTAAATTCTCCCTTGTCCTCATTGCACCCCACTCTAGAAAGGGGTATCTATACCATGCACTTGGCTATGCTGGGGCTTGAGGGGCACCTTCTCCTTTACTAGCATACAGACAGTCTACTTCACATGGGGCCACTGCTCTCACAGCAGTACTCAAGTATCACTACCCAAGGCACAGGGGGAGGCTGGAGTTCTCATGATCAAACATCTGGGGGTATTTCAGCCAGAGACCAAAGTCAGTTCACATGCAGTGATGAAGGATATTCTCTGCATACTTAATTCTGCATGGACACACGCATTGATCAACGTACAACCTGTATTTCATGTTTGTCATATGCATTTATTGACATTTCTATAGCAGACATCCAAGTATGATATCAAATTCAAGGACGGACTATCACATCTTGGCCAGGCCTCACTAAGCAAAGCACCTCTGTAGAACATCACAACATCATATAGGCAGGCCAACAATTTGGGGGGACATAGCACAGGATGGCTCTCCATTTTGCATAGGAAGAGGTGTGACTGTACCGTCACCCAGATGGGATGAACATTTCTTCTTATGACCCTCCTTCACTGACCAGAACCCAAAGGACTGCAGGGTATCTTAGAACACATCTCCTGCCTCTTTGTAAAACACAGGACCATGACAAAAATATCTGACCACTTGACCAGGCCCCATAGCAGTGACTCTGGGTTTGGGGACCACATCTCCCTCCTCCCAGGTTGGTTGACCCTAAAGAGCTCAGTCTACATCAGACCTACTGATATCAAGTACATTTCCTGCGGGGTTTGCCTCCTATAAAACCTTGCCATGAGAGGTCATGCACTCAGTAAACACATCCAGTGATCTCACAAGGATTCCTGTCATGATCCCCCCCTACATAACTGGACAGAGTTAGACCATGGACCTCAAGAAAGAAACCCTGGCTTATGGACAAAGGTTCCTTCTGGCCATTTGGTAACATGGGTCACCTGTCTTTCTTTAGCATCTGCACAGATGGTAGAACTGGTGACCTTAGACATTAGATCAACACATATAATATCAATGTCACATGTTCTTGTAATGTACAATTATACTTACCAGCAACAGGTGGTCCATAATCTGGGCCTTGTGTGCCTGTTGAGGTGGTCCAACCCATTCAGCCAAGCAGAGAGCTCTGCCATCAAGCCCCCCCCCCCCTTCAGAGGCTGTGAGACGTCAGCTAACACTATGTGGAGCACAGTCCATTCACATGTTCATATACATTTGTGGAGGTGGGGTAATGCAACACATGCAGATATTATCCACCAATAGATACATACATTGGGAATTTGACAAGGCATCATTGGAGGAAATCGTGCAGTATGTGTGTCACAGACCCATGGAATACAACAGGCCCTCAGTACACATAGAGCCTACAGAGAGACCCCCAGTGTCATTTTGGATATCTCTATATATTTGTTCCCACTACCCCACAAAATGTGGTATGTCAGTCATTGACCTACAATGGTTCTACCCAAAGTAAGTCAACCCAAGGCATTTACTGCCGGGAAGCTGCACACAACCCAATTCCACCTGCAACATGTCAATGCTACTTCACTTGAAAAGTGGGCACCTGCTTAGCTAGTGTGCACACTGACTATGCTTATGGCAGGTGATACATGGCATGAACAGTGTCACATCTGATTAGGCAGGTGCATGGATAGTTGACATAACACAGCCCCCATGTCCTGACAATCAGTATTCTCATTAACATTTTCTATTCTCCCAAGCTATGTTGAGATACACTCATACAGTACCAACCAGCACACTGACATTTGCGTATCTACTGATGATTCATAGACACCAGTCTCTGTACAGTCTCACAGCTGATGTCCCTATATGTGATGCTGGAGAATCAACCTATGCTCGTGAGTGCTCTGATAATGTTCAAGGAGTCCATGGTCACCAGTGACACAGCCATTCCTAGCCCACACTCTGGCCACTAGTCAAATTGAGCTATAGGGAACATCATGTACTTAGACACTTCAAGGACATCTACATCATCTTGACACAAAACAACTCATTCAGCAGGGTGACAACTGATTTCAGGTGCTCTCTCCAATGGACACAGGAAGCTGCATGTTGGCTCAGCACCTCTCCCAACTTGTCTGGAGCTGTGAAGGAGCCTTGCATCACCTCTAGTTGCTAGTCATTGACAGATACAGCATGCTCATCTGTGGAGGATGTGACTTCCTCCACAGTCAAAGTTTGCACCTGAAGAGTAATCAGATGTGGTAAGATATAGTTACTGAGCCCATGTTAGCATGATGCTTGGGACATTGACAGTCCAGCATTGACATATCCTGAGGTGGGGCAGGATGCACCATTGCTGGCAGTGTCAGTTGGAATTTCAGCATCAGCCCAATTGATATGTCCATGTACATGTGTGTCATCCAGAGCTTCCTTCCCACTCTTGACATCACCTTCCTGTTGGCCATACACAGCAGAGGCACACTCTTCTATTCTTCTCGCCATCATCATTACACACCCCATTGGTCTTTTCCTTCCGGGGAATGATGTTCTGGCTGGGGGTTGGCTAGCTGTCCCCTACTCTTGCATCTGTTGGGAGAGACAAAAGACTTATGACTTTCACACAGACATTTAGCACTTTGTTGTACTCTTTTTTAGGCCATGGTGTAATCTACAAGGGAGGCTGCTAACCACACAACTTTTCTTTCATGCTTCAATGTGTCCACAGCCAGACAACCTTTTAGAAATGTATTGTACTCATACCATAGTTTCCACACAAGAATGTTGATCTCCTAGCTCAAGGTTCAGCAGAACAGTCCTATCCTTCATACAGTGTGGACACCCCTGTTCATGTCCTAACAGTTTTACATTGTACATAACTGATGTTTTCCACTGTTAGGTAAACAAATTTCCCCTGCACCCTTGCTATTGGCATCATCATCTTTATGGGTTCTCCTTCATTTTTGTCACTTTTCACATGAATTGCTTACATATGTCCATGTACATGTTGAGCTGCACCCCCACCACTGTACATCTTTCTTTGAAATGTCATTATCAGATCCTTGTATTAGGATCTTGTAGCAGTCATCTGCACATCCCACTCTAGTAGCCACCATCTCATCTACATTTACTGCAGGCCCCTGATGAGGCACATACATGATGGTAGTGATAGTGACATGGGAGTGGCCCAGATATGTTATGATTCCCCTGAGATTTACAGAAACATTATGTCAGCATGCAGATACAGGTGGGGCCGTGGTTCTCACCCCAGTATGCACATGATTGCAATGTGCAGCAGCTGTGTCAGGTCTTCTAGAGGCATCCGGACCTCTGTAACATAACAGATACTATATATGAGCAAGCTGGTGTGGCGTGTAGAGGCACAATGTTTGGATATATCAGTCAATGTGGCACTGAGTTTACATAGGATATATTCACAAGCAAACAACTGCTGTAAGAACTGTCCTCTCACCTGGGTGCCAGCCCCCGTGTTCTCCCTGGCAGGTGTGAGCCAGCACTTGGGATCATCCTGAAGGTCTGGGTTAATGTCAACTGGAATTCTATATAAGAATTATCCATTTATCCGCTCAATAGTAAACAATGAGTTCAGTCCCTTTTTTTTAATCGCTACAGAGAAACCAATCAACTGGATGCAACGAGGTCTCAGATTATTATGAGGCGTTTAATCAGCCAGACTTGCTGGATTGAAAAGAGCCTTCTTCCACATCAACGACCTCACTTAGTTAAGCATCCACTTAATTTTCCTCAATATATAACCAATTCATTTATATTTCAATCCTCTATTTATGGTAACTCCCGTGTCACCGGTAATTACTACACATTATTTAAGACTTAGCGTTTGTCTTAATAGTCCATCAAAGTTATCACAAGTTCTTTTTCCTTTATCAAAATTTCAAAAGACAGCGCTCATCTATTATCATAGTAGAGCTGCTTGTAATTATTTATAATGTCTCCCGTGTGACCAGTAATTCCAGAACAATATCTAAGATTTAGCGTTTGTCTTAATAGTCCATCAAGGTTATCACAAGTTCTTTTTCCTTTATCAAAGTTTCAAAAGACAGCGCTTATCTGTTATTATTGTAGAGCTGTTTGTCATGATGTCAAGTTGAAGAAATTCAAATGATGTTCCCAATGATGTTCCCGACGTCTAACCAAAAAGCGCTCACATGTTTCACTCTTCGTTTCTTCAGGGATATTATACTTCAAACATGCAGCCACATTCTTCAAACTGCCCGCACTGAAAAAGATTATATTTCATACTAGCTTCCACCTACTGAACTCTTAATCAAATGTAGCATTGCATTATCAAGAAAAACTGTCGGTAAGGAGAATATCCATCGTTGCTCTTGGTAAAGGAGTTGTTGCTCTCTTGTACGGCCCTTACTACCACTAGAGACATGTTCAATACTAAAACACCGGAGATCGTAAAAACTATGCTGCAGTTGAAGACAATGTTCGACTATAGGCGCCTCTCTCCGTTGGCACTTTAGTCTGCTACAGTGCTCTTGGGCCATACAAGAGAGCAACAACTCCTTTACCAAGAGCAACGATGGATATTCTCCTTACCGACAGTTTTTCCTAAGGGGTTAAATGCCCAAGTGGATTGGCATTTATGTAATTAATTAGGGCTGTCTGCTCTTTTAAAGAATGCCGTTTTAGATACCTGCCATTTCCTATATAAGGTGGGGGAAGGTGCAACCCGCATGCGCGGCGTTTTTTTGGCACCATGTAAAGAGTTAAGCTTGTGCTGAAGGAATAAAGGTAATAGCTTGTTTCTCATGGTTCTTGATAATGCAATGCTACATTTGACTAAGAGTTCAGTAGGTGGAAGCTAGTATGAAATATAATCTTTTTCAGTCCGGGCAGTTTGAAGAATGTGGCTGCATGTTTGAAGTATAATATCCCTGAAGAAACGAAGAGTGAAACGTGTGAGCGCTTTTTGGTTAGATGTCGGGAACATCATTGGGAACATCATTTGAATCTCTTCAACTTGACATCATGACAAACAGCTCTACAATGATAACAGATAAGCGCTGTCTTTTGAAACTTTGATAAAGGAAAAAGAACTTGTGATAACCTTGATGGACTATTAAGACAAACGCTAAATCTTAGATATTGTGCTGGAATTACTGGTCACACGGGAGACATTATAAATAATTACAAACAGCTCTACTATGATAATAGATGAGCGCTGTCTTTTGAAATTTTGATAAAGGAAAAAGAACTTGTGATAACTTTGATGGACTATTAAGACAAACGCTAAGTCTTAAATAATGTGTAGTAATTACCGGTGACACGGGAGTTACCATAAATAGAGGATTGAAATATAAATGAATTGGTTATATATTGAGGAAAATTAAGTGGATGCATAACTAAGTGAGGTCGTTGATGTGGAAGAAGGCTCTTTTCAATCCAGCAAGTCTGGCTGATTAAACGCCTCATAATAATCTGAGACCTCATTGCATCCAGTTGATTGGTTTCTCTGTAGCGATTAAAAAAAAGGGACTGAACTCATTGTTTGCTATTGAGCGGATAAATGGATAATTCTTATATGGATATATAAGCTTAGTAAAGTGACTACATACGATCTTTGTTAGATACAAAACTGGAATTCTATGCCTGATTACAGTGCTGTATAGTATGCAGCAGGCCACTATAATCTCAGCCACAGTTAGAGGCCGGTATTGTAAGGCACCACCAGATTTGTCCAAATACCTGAAGTGACTTTTCAACATGCTAAAGGTGTGCTCTATGACAGAGTGGGTTGCAGCATGCCCCTTATTATACCTGAGCTCTGCACATGTCCTTGAGAACCTCACAGGCATCAGCAACCAGGCCTTTCACCCATATCCTGCATCACCTGTGTGGAGGAAATTAGTGAGTGTTAGATACATTGCATATGTGGGCAGCTGCAGCCATATTGCCTGTGAGACCCTTGCCTGTGTGATTCTTTCAGTAGAAAGATTGATACATTGGACGAGTGGCCTCAGGACAGGGGAGGCTATGGGATGACTATTGGATGGGATCACAGTATACACATGGCCTAATGCACAACAAGGTAATTATGTGGAATGCTGTGCCCAATAATCTCAGTCCAGGTACTGGGTCACTTCCCAATGGTGATCCTGCAGACAGTGGAACTACAGTGCTGCAAAGATGTGGATTCTGTGGGCTGGTCAGAGTTGGGGAGTTTGGCGTATCCTGGTGTGAGATGGTTAGGCAGTCCAGCAGTTGTGACAATCCAATCATGATGCATGCTAGGGACCTGTAGTGAGTCTCACACTGTGTATAATGAGGATCAAAAGGTCCCTGGGGAGCAGGGCATTTGTGGTGATATATGACAGTGTCATAGGAAGTCACACAGTGCAGATTGCTATGTCAGAGCTGGGCCTGGCATTGAATCTGTGACCTTATAGCATATGAACATTTTATTCAGTGTTGATGCCACTGGGGCCATCTGTGGTTACTCTCAATTGTGCATGTGGTTGCAAGTCACCCTACCTGCTGAATACATATCTTCATGCATTGGATTCACCCGAGTTTGCCTTGGCAGAGCATTGGGGCTGCCAAGTTTGGACAGGTATTGGCAGTTTACCTGTGACAGGATCTGCTGAACCACCCCCTTTGCACTGAATTACCAGAGTCAGGAAGCCCTGGGAGCAAGTACACGGTTCCTATGTTGGTGAGTTTTAACTGGGAGGTTGTAACTAGTCCAGTCTCTGAGCCCAGAGAATCCTGCTGCATTTGGGGATCTGTGGTTTGGCTGGCAATGTGTACTCTCAGCTAATGGAGACTGCACATTTCACTGGAATGCTATTAGATAGGGACTCACCTGGGTTACAGCACAAATAATGTGACAATGGTTGTCTACTCACTGCACTCATAAGAGGGTGATAAACATTCTCATTCCAATGGACTGGGTAATGTTGTGCACTGAATATGGGGGGACAAATGTGGGAATACAAAAGGGCCATGGCATGGCCACCACAGACAGCTCAATGTGCCACCTCAGAGCTATTACTGGAATTAAACCTGCGACCTTTAGAATTGTGATAATTTGATTCAGTGTTGCACTTGGGGAAGCCATCTGTAAGCATAGACAGCAAGAGCTCTGGCTGGAGGATAGGTCAGTGTTTGAATGGTGGATTAGATGCTGCCTATGGAAGATTACAATAGCTATTGGGTTGCAGAGTTAACCAAGCCATTGTCAGTTTATGGCTCACAGTAATTGCAGAGGGCTGCCAAACCCCTGTGCACTCACTTCCCATGGCAACTATGTTCTGGGTGCAGGTGCTGATTTCCAAGGTCAGTTAATTGCAGCCATCAGATTGTGACATTCCAGCCTATGATCACATATTCCTTGTGTGCAGTTTGTGATCCTTGTTTGTGGCAATGTAATCCAGATCTTATGTCCCAGGATGCATCAGCCATCCTTGGTCATGGAGGCTGGAATACATGACATTCTTACAGCTGCAATTCTGTAAGATGGTGACTCCTCACCTTCCCCTGGGATGGGACTGCCTACTGGCTACAGATGCCCAAACCAGGCTTGGTCCAGTTCTGGTCTGATGCCCTTGCATGCAGGGATCTGTGGTCTTGCTTGTTTGGTTAAGTGCAATTGAGTACTCAGAACTGCATGTCCAGGCCTGTCAGACATATCTGGAGCCTGTTGGCAAACATACCTCAGGTCATAGTTAGCATGGATTCAGCCTGCTAGTGGGTGTGTTTGGCCTCTGCAGGTTCTGTGGGGATTCAATTGAGAGGCACTTTGTGACCTTGGCAGCCTGACAGACTTGTTTCATAATGCAATGTTGTTTCTTAGGCACCCCTACATCACTATGTGGTCTATGAGCACAATGACATACAACTACACTCATTGATAGCTCTCTGCTATGCTGTGCTGGGTTTGGTCATTGTAGATCCCTGGGCCAAAGGTTTGATATTCATGTCCTCTCTGAGGTGTATCTAATCTAGTCTTTTGCTGTGTTTCTCGATTCATGCCCTAGTTTTAACTCCCATATTTGCCCCCCTCCCCCCCCCCCCCCCATAGTCAGTGCAGGCTTATTCCACTGTTCTTCTGAAGGTGAATGTGTGAAGGGAGCAGTGCCTGCATATCATGCTGTGTGACCTCAGTGATTGACCACCCATTGTGGTTTCACTTGTGCTGTGGCCCAGGTGGGTCATTATCTGCTAGCATCCCACTGAGGTGTGCTGTCCCCTTTAGCTTTGTGGACACATTGGCAGTCAGACCACAGTTCCCAGAATGCATCATAATTATGTGGCCTTAGAGGCTGTACTATATGACATTGTCACAACTGCAACTCAGTTCATTGTCAACTCAGACATTGCACAACCTTCACCTCCATCTGCAGTACACCAATTGGCATCGGGGGAGGAAGCAAGAGCTGATCTCCCCTCCTGCTCTCCCCACTAAGGCCCATTTGGGGCTCGGCAGCACTGCTTAAATACCAGCACCCGGCAGGCAAGAAGTCTCTTCACTGTCACCTACATCTGCAGCATGCTGATCGTCATCAGGGGAGGAAGCAGGAGCTGATCCCCCCTCCTACTCCCCCCACCAAGGCCCAACTGGGGCTTGGCAGCACTGCTTAAATACCTACATCCAGCAGGCCAGAAGTTTCTTCAGCTTCACCTCCATCTGTAGCACACCGATTGGCATCGGGGGAGGAAGCAGGAGTTGATCACACCTCCTGCTCCCCCCACCAAGGCCCAATCAGGGCTCGTCAGCACTGCTTAAATACCAGCATCCGGCAGGTGTGCCTATGCCTGGCAGGCCCGCGCCTGAGGACCTTGCCAGAGGGCCCTTTGGTGTGGCTCTTAGGCATGGAACTATAGAGAAATAAGCATGACTACAACAAGGTATGCTATTCTATTCCGTAGCAAGCCTCTCACTATCTGGTAGCTCTGTCAATATTGCAAATAAGGTTACTCAATATAACAAATTGTCACATTTACCACTGTAGCGTACCCAGCCAAACTCAAATGATACTTTCATAATTCGACTTATTTCTTGAACCATTATAAAAACCAAGCTATTAACAATTCACAGAAACTGTACCAATCTGATACAATCCTGTTACTGGAAACTGCAATAACATTCTACATTGTATATTCCTGCTTTGTACCCAGGAACTGTATCCACCTTGCCTCACAATAGTAACACTGTTTCTCTGTCATTTGAACTGTACCAGAATGGAGCTCAGAAAAATGCTCACGTTCACCCTAAATGTACTATTCTACCCGACTGGGTTATTACTCACATCCACCCCCTTCCTCCATCCCCTCTCTCCCCCTCCTAACCTCCTCGGATCTGCTTACATCCATATCATTCCCTACCACCCTAGACAAGACCACCATAACTATAATAAAATATACCCATACATGGAGAGAACACTCCCACACTTGAGTAGTCAGAACCGGAGGTTAATCCATATAAATCTAACTACAAAGGAAAACCTAAAAAAAAGCCCCTAACCCCCCTATAACACTAAAATTCATCCTCATCAATGTCAAGTCAATTAGAAATAAAATACCACTGCTATTTGACCTCATTACTGATGAAAAATCAGATTTCCTCTGCATCTCTGAAACATGGTTAACAGAATCTGACTTGATTCTCCTAAACCAACTAAAGGTGCATGGACATACTATTTTTAACTGCACCCGGGATCGTAAAAGAGGAGGGGGAGTACTCACAATAGCAAAATCTGGCCTTAACTTTTCCTCCAACATATGTGATAACCAAGATGGAATGGATATCCTCAAAATAGAAAATAAGAGCATAGCTATTTGCCTTATTTACAGACCCCCCACCTCTGATGCTCAGAATATAACTACTATCCTCGAATCTGCCTGTAATTCCCCATTAAGAAAGCCCCATATTATTCTTGGGGACTTTAATCTAACCTCTCTCTCCAACAACTAATCGACAACCTTCTTTGACTCGATGGAAGAAATGGGCTTCAGGCAAACAATCAATTCCCCGACACACATTAAAGGCAACGCCCTTGATCTGGTATTCCTCCCTGAACACAAAACTGAACTACCTCAATACACTCCTCCTACCATAATGTAGGTCCCCTGGTCAGACCATTTTATGATCCGCTTCTCTCTACACATCCCTCACACCTCCACCTTGCATACTATTACCACACACCGAAGACCGAGATTCCGACCCTTTGTTAAGGAAAAATTCCTAGAAACAATTATTCCACTGTTAGATGAAATTTCAAACAACCTTAACAAAGTAGTAGCAAACTAGAACACTACTATAAAACCAGCCTCCGAAACGTTTCCTGTAAACAAAAGACCCCATCGCAAAATTTTGGAAAAATGGTATACTGCTGAACTAACTACCTTAAAAAAGGAACTCATAAAGCTAGAATATAAATTGAGAACAAAGAAAACCCCAGAACTGAGAGAACTATATTTTGCAACTCTCAACTCCTACAAGAAAGCTATAAATGACACAAAAAACCCCATCAAACAAAAATCCTATCGAAAGCCATCAATCGACCAAGGGAGCTATTCGAGATAGTTAAATCCCTAGCTAAAGCTCCTGCCGCTAACATCCACAAGATTCCTATTAATCCCCAGGCACTAGCTAACCATTTTGTCGACAAACTAAAACAAAGCATCCCTTCTGTACCTGACCCTTTATCCCCAAAAATGAATAACCCCAATGAACGGAAATCTTTCCACCTCATGAATACTAAACAACTATTAGAGACAGTTACAAAGCTTAATACAACTACTTCACTCTTAGATCCATGCCCTGTAGCCTGGATCAAGACGACAAAATCAGAACTAACCCCTTAAATTTTAAACATAGTGAACCAATTATTACACCAAGGCTTCTTGCCAAATGAACTCAAGCTCACAGCAATTCACCCTCTAGTTAAAAATGAGTCGCTAAACAATAATGACCCATCCTCGTATTGGCCCATCGCCAGCATTCCTTTCCTGGCCAAAATCATTGAAAATGTTGTACAACTCCAGCTTCAGGACTTTATAGACACAACTGCTCCTCTAGATGAGCATCAATACAGTTTTCACCCTTTCCATGGTGTGGAAACCCTCCTCCTGGCCCTTTTTGACTCACTCATTAGAGGCATGAACAACATCAAGAAAGCCTTTATACTAGTTTTTCTCGACATCTCCTCCACTTTTGACAATGTAAATCATAACATTCTCATTTCTAGACTTAAACAATTAGGTATAAAGGAAATAACTCTCAATTGGTTTAAATCATATATATCTAACTGTGTCCAATATGTACAAATCGATCAAGTCTCCTCATCATCCTTTCCACAAGAAAAGGTAATTCTGCAAGGCTCCGCACTTTCTGCCCTCCTTTTTAACTTACAGTATATCTTCAAGCGATATACTCCATATTCAAAAAACACAATATAAACTATCACTTTTATGTGGATGACATCATGTTGTCCTCCTCATTTGACATATCTAATCCCAATTACGACAATCTAGCAGCCTGCCTCTCTGAACTATGGCTCCGTTCAAAGAATATGTCCATCAATTTCAAAAAGACAGAAGTACTATTTACTTCAATAAACCCTAATTTCACCCCACGCCAGTTATCAAGCTTCAAAATTTCACCCTCCCAGTGAAACAGGAGATAAAATACTTAGGAGTTACCCTTGACAGGACATTTAGCTTAACTACCCACATAAAACAAACAGCTAGAACCATCTTCTTCAAACTTAGGACCCTTCAAAAGCTCAGACCACATATTAACAGAGATGATTTCAGAACCGTTGCCCAAGCTCTAATCACACCTCACCCAGACTATTACAATGGTATACTGCAAGGCATAACCAAGAAAAACCTAAACATACTCCAAATAGCTCAACATGTTGCTGCCCGAATAATCTTTCTATCTGACCACATTTCTCCCATTTTATACACCCTCTGTTGGCTCCCTGTTGCCAGCAGGATCCAGTGTAAATCCATAGTGACTACCTTCAAGCTAATTAACAAAATTGCCCCATCTCAACTCTCAACATTGATTCAACCCCCCCCCCCCCCTTGAAAATAGAATGAGAATAAGGAGGAACCTAAACTCTATTTTAGTCTCTTGCTCAATACGAAAAACAAAATGATAACAAGCAACAGTGCTTTTTCCTATATTGCACCCCTTCAATGGAATAATCTCCCAGTGCAATAATCTCCCAGTGCATTTAAGGGAGATCAAAGACCTCCAAACATTCTGAAAGGAATTAAAAACATACTTGTTCATTCAGTGTTTTTATAACCTAGACCACTCCTCTGATCAAGCTCCACAAGCACAATCTGACCATCCTGCCTAGTATCCCGCCTACACACTCAATCTTAACCTCACTTTCCCACATAAAGTTTTTGTTTTACCTCATACCAATGTAAATGCCTCTATATAACTCTGAGTTCCAAAGTTATGATTTATAAATTTGTAAATAGTTACTGTGTTCTACTGTTTTATTGTAAATAGTTGTAATGTTACAAAATGTTCAATGTAATGGTTCTTTTGTACTATGTAAACCGCCCCTGATCTCTGGTAGATAAATTGGGTTATGTTAGGATTGCCTGCCAGGGTGGGATACTGTAGTCCTCTTAAGTATTGGGGAAACAACCTGTGTGTGGAAGAGCCGCACTTGGTGTGTGTTTTTGTTTGTTTTCTCTACAGCATCACCGGGAAGATGGAGCAGCCCAATCTGATTGGCTGGGTAGCAGACCGCTTCAGGGAGCAGCAGGAAGAAGCTGCTAGAGCCCAGGAGCGGGTAGCCAGCATGATGAGAGACCAGCAGCAACCGCTCCTATCCATGATGACGGACTGGTTAGGAGAGCAAAAGAAGACTTCTGACGCCCTGAGGAATATGACTGGTTCCTTAGGAGCCTCACCGGGACTGGGACTACCCGGGAAGGGTATTTTTTCTTTTAGCCCTCTAACCAAGGATGATAATGTGGATGATTACTTGGAAGTGTTTGAGAGAGTGGCTCAACTAAGCGGTTGGCCCGAAGACCAATGGGTAGTCTGCATCGCAGCCTCACTCTCGGGTGAAGCTTTGGCTGCCTATCGTGCGATGCCCATGATCTTGCCGCCTCTTATGTTGAAGTTAAGAAAGCCATTAGGGATAGAATGGGTCTTACCCCAATGGTTTACAGATGCCATTTGAGAGCGTGTAAGTTAAAGGCAGGAGAAATGCCACGAGCTTTATGCCAACGCATAAAAAACCTAGTTTGGAAGTGGTTAGAACCACAAGGTAAATCTATTGATTCTCTCCTGGATTGCATAATGTTGGAGCAATTTGTAGAAGCTGTTCCTAATGAATTGAAATCTTTCCTGATCCTCCAGGACTGTAAAACCACCAGAGAAGCAACCTCATTGGCGGAGCGTTTTCTTGAGGCCAGGTTGGTCAGCCAGGTGAAGGTGGGTGTTGGAAAAAGTCCTGAGCATGGAGGTTCAGAAAAGATAGGGAACTCTTTATCAGGGGAAATCCTAGGAGTAAAGCCCAGGAAAACATTTATGTATGCTCAGAGTAAATGTTTTACTTGTGGGGAAGGGGGACACTTTAGTTGGAATTGCAAGGCCAGGACAGCGCTGGTATCCACCCGTTGCAAGGACGATGGGGAGGGATTCCTGCTGACTGTGGAGGTCGAAGGCATTCCCACAGAAGCTATTTTAGACTCCGGTGTGGAGCAGTCCATGATATCAGCTAAGCTGTGGACTGATATACAAGCATGTAGTGGTCAGGCCCCAATCCAAGCTGAGCATTCTATTAAGATAAGATGCGTGCATGGTGCCACACCAGCATACCCCTTGACCAAGGTGAAAGTGAAGGGCTTAGGTTTAGAGCGAGAAATGGTAGTCGCTATAGTCCCTAAGCTCCCTCACCCCATAGTACTTGGGAAAGACTGGCCGCAGTTCAGGCGTGGCCTGGAAAAAGGTTTACAAAGAGAAACGGCTAACGAAACTAGTCTAACACCAGAAGAAACTGAGGGGTTAGTAAAACAATCTACACCCAATAAGGAGGAAGTATCCTTAGGCAGTAAGGAAAAGAACAAGTTACCTGTCTCCTCTAGTAAGACCCAGGCCAAACCTAACCCCATACTAGCGCCATTGTTTGGGAAAAACCCAGAAAGAAGAATACCCCAAAAAGAGACCTCAGATAATAAACCCCAGTTTATTTTGAGAGTCTGTAGGACTACCCCGAGTGCCAGAATTCCTAAGAGAGCGACCGAACAGGCTGCAGGGTATGATTTATACAGTGTAGAGGATAGGATCATTCCAAAGCAAGGTAGAGCTCTAGTGGAAACAGGTATTCAGGTGGAGATACCTCCTGGATGTTACGGGAGGGTGGCTCCGCGCTCAGGGCTAGCCGTAAAAAACTCCATTGATGTAGGGGCAGGCGTAATAGACCCTGATTTCCGGGGGGCCATAAAAGTTTTATTGCTCAATTCATCCCAGGTTGATTTTAAAGTAAATACAGGGGATAGGATAGCGCAATTAATCTGTGAAAGAGTAGGCTTTCCGCCTATAGAAGAGGTGGAGGAGCTAAGCACCACTCTGAGAGGGTCACGAGGATTTGGTTCCTCTTGCCGGGCGGAGTTTAAAGGGCTAGCAGCAACATGTGAGGATAAAGCAGACGTAGATCTGGGCCCTCAACTTGCTGACTGCAAGACAAAGCCTACTCCCAGGATAAGGGATGAGTTATCTTGGCACCAGCAACAAGCCTTATCAAGGTTGTTGAATAGATTCCCTGATGTATTAACACCCATCCCCGGAAAAACCAACCTTGTTAGCCACGAGGTGGTAACCCCTCCAGAGGAAGTTATTCGCCAAAGGCCATATAGGTTACCTGCAGCGAAGCAACAGGTGGTAAAGGATCAGGTACGAGAAATGTTGGCTTTAGGGGTTATTGCAGAGTCCATAAGCCCTTGGAATAGCCCGATAGTGTTAGTTCCCAAACCAGATGGCAGTACCCGGTTTTGTATTGACTTCAGGAAAGTCAATGCAATTTCACGTTTTGACACTTATCCTATGCCAAGGATCGAAGAGCTCCTAGACAGAGTAGGCTGAGCTGCATATCTAACAACATTAGATATGACAAAAGGGTACTGGCAGGTTCCCCTCACAAGGGAATCTCACCCAAAAACGGCCTTTAGTACCCCGGTAGGCCTATACCAGTTCCGCCGTATGCCCTTCGGGCTACAAGGGGCAGCGGCTACATGCCAATGCCTAGTAGATAGGGTGCTACGACCGCACCAACAGTATGCTACAGCGTACATGGATGATGTCGTAATTCACAGTGACAGCTGGGACCAACACCTATTTCATATTGGTGAAGTATTGGGCGCCATGAGAAAGGCAGGTCTCACTCTCAAGCCCGCTAAGTGCATGTTTGGGGGAAAAGAGGTGAAATACTTCGGGCACTTAGTGGGACGGGGGGTGGTAAAGCCTTTGATGGACAAAATAGAAGCTGTTAGGGTTTTCCCAAAACCCGCAACGAAGAAACAGATACGCAGTTTCTTGGAGTTAATTGGGTATTATCGGAGGTTTATACCTAACTTTGCCACAGAAAGCGCCCTTTTGACCGACATGCTTAAAAAAAATGCTCCGAACCAAGTGAGGTGGTCTCCAGAGGCGGAGCTGGCTTTTGAGCAACTACAAGAGAAACTTTGTTGTGAGCCCATTTTGAGGGGCGTAGATTTTAAGCGCCCGTTTATAGTACAAACGGACACCTCCGAGACCGGTTAGGGGCTGTTTTATCTCAAAAACTGGAAGGGGTAGAACACCCTATAATGTTTTTGAGTATAAAACTCACACCACCCAAGCAGAAATATTCTACGGTCGAACGTGAGTGTCTAGCTATACGCTGGGCGATAGATGCCCTCAGATTTTATCTGGTCGGCTGGAAATTTCTTCTCGTCACCGATCATGCCCCTTTAAAATGGCTTAATAAAATGAAAGATCATAATCCGAGGCTCACGCGTTGGTACATGACCCTGCAGGCTTACGACATCCACATAGAGCATAGGGCAGGTAGATTGCATACCAATGCTGACACCCTTTCGAGGATTCCGTGCTGTGCCGACAGTTGTCTGCCAGCCCGGAATATCTTAAGGGGGGGATCTGTGATGGCGCAGCCGAGAGAGAGCATACAAAAAGAGGGAAAAATCAGTCATTTTCCCCAGAGAAAGGAACCAAATCCAGGAGTTTAGGGGTTAAAACTCCTGGTTCAGAAAAAAACTCCCTGCGGAAAGTTTGTAGTGAAGAGACACGCCCTAGCTCCATAGTTACCAGCCCTGCTCACGAGGGACAGCTGGGGGAGTGGCTAGGAGACAGAAAGGGAAATCACAGATATAAACGGCAGGAACTTGGAGAAAAGGATGGAGGCTTTGAAAGGCTAAAGAGGCTAGAGGGCCTAGAGAGCCTTGGAGAGAACCGAGGAGGGTTAGAGAACCCAGGAAGTCTAAAGAGGCTAGAGGGCCTAGAGAGCCTGGAGAGGAAGTGCATTGGGAGACGGACTGCCAGAGAAGGTGAAACTTTCATTGAGAGAGGAAGGACAAGGAGGAGTCCTAGTTCTGATTCTGGTGCTGGTTGGAATGTGTCTGAAGGTTCCAGAAGGGGAGGAGGCCCTAGAAGCTCCAGAGCACTAACCAAGGAAGGAACACGGAGAGTCAGGAAAACTTCACCAGAGACCTCTTGGAGGAAGGCAAGGCCAGCCAGAGGTATTGAAGTTAGCCCAGTGACCTGTAAGAGAGACAGGAGAACTCGGTTTAGAGGGAAAGCTTACCCAGGGGAAATTGCAAGCCATGTGAGTAGCAGAAAGCATTCTCCTGAAATTTATATGGAAACAGAGCTTACAGCAGAAAAGCCTGCCAGAAGCTTACTTCCACAAACTAAGGTGAGCCGTTTAAAATCCTCTACTAATTTTCTGAAAGTTAAGAAACCTCCTAATTGTAAAAGCACTCCTCAGAAGAGAGAAGAGTCTGCATTAAGCAGAGTGTTGAAAATCCTAGAGAGGTTAAAGCACTATAGGTCTGAGATTGAATTCAATGCTTCTCTAACAGAGTCAGATGTGGAAAGCATGGATTTAGGAGCCCCCGTGATAAATGAAGCAAGCTCAGACATAGAAATGGATTGCTCTCTAGTTTATAAGAAATAACTGAAAGCTAGAAGGTTTCTAGATACGCTGAAAACCTAGCAGCTGCTTTCAAGAAGAGCACGGCTGAGCAGAATATGCAAATGAGGTTGCTGAGAGTCTAAGCTCTGACTGTGTGTTTAAAGGACTGTTGGATAATAAGTATAGAGTTTGCACTACAGCAGATAGAGAAACTAAATGATTGTGAGAAGAAGGAAACAGTCTGCTTAGAGTTTGTACATTACTGGAGAATTACAAACTGTACCTGTTTTAAAGCCAAGTTGGAAGTTGGTCCTTTTTTTGTCTGCACAAGAGTTTCACTGCTATTCTTGTATGAAGAAATACTTTCTGTTGATTTGCTTGGCAAGCTGATTATAGAAGCACTTTACTTTATTGATTACTCTGGGAAAAACACCCGCAACTTGTGTTCTGATATTTTGAACTATAAATAAGAAGTTCATTTGGCTGAAGAAAAAAAATAAAAATCCTGCGAGCCTATAATCCTTCTCGGCTGAATCATTTCAACCACACAACTACACAGTTATAGGCAATCATCAAGGGAAACATATTAAAGTTCACGTCTCCAGTCCCTAGGCGACAGCCTGGCCGACAGAGGCGCGACAATACGTATAATAGTATCCCAGTGGAGGTAATAGAGATGTGGACAGTATCTGAATTCAAAAAAGTATGGGACAAACACAGAGGATCTCTAAAGGAAAAAAGGGGACTCTTGTAGTGGGTGATATGGAAGAGCAGACTAGATAGGCCATGTGATCTTTTTCTGCCGTCATGTTCCTATGTTTCTATGCCACAGCAAGGCAGCATGTGAGGAGTGGGAGAGAATTCCCTCACTTTGCCCTTCCTCTTCCCCAGACAGATAGACCAACAAACAGGAACAAGGGAAGCAATCCCTCACATAGTCACCATCCTGGGGCCCTCTAGAAAGGATTTATGATATGGGAGACTAAACAGAGTTAAAATTGCAGAATGGAGATCAATACAAAGTCCAGGGAATGAATGAGAGAAGAATTAGGAACTATGACTGCAGCCTAGATTGAAATCAATGTAGCTGGGGAAGAAATGAATGAATGAATGATTTGGAAGAGAAGGTGGAATTACTCTGGTCAGAATTCAAGAGAAAAAATTGAGATCATTATTGCTAAGAGAAAGGTGCTCATGCTCAAGAACTATCTTACTTGATTGAGATCAGGGAATATAGAAAGAATGAATCCTAACAAAAAAGCATAGCTAAGATGCTATCTGAAAATACAGTATGCTCTGCAGTATCGTTTGTAACATTCTTTAATCAGTACAAATGAATAATTGCTGAAACATATCAACAACCCATAGAACTTTACAAAAACTTACACAGAAACAGTGCAGTGAATTTTAGAGCAGGCTGTTTAAAAACATTTCCCAGAACATGCCTATTTTATAAATGCAAAATTTATGCACCTGAGCCTGCATAAATGCTCTCTCAGAAATGTACACCTGCTCCAAAGTAGCTGCAAGTGTGTGCATGTACTCTATTAGGGGTAATTTTATAAACTTATTTTCCATGTCACCAACAGAGAATGCGAAGTAGTGTGTTGAATCTTTCAGATATTCCACTCACACCTACACAGATAACTGTATTAGACAAAGGTCTTTCTTTCTTTCTTTCTTTTTGGCATGCAGGTAGATATCTACAAGTTTGTCAGGAAACTGAGGATTAAGGACTTTTTTCTAATTCCCAATGTGACAATACTGACAACTCTATTGTTCATAAAAAAAACCTGGCTATTGATATATTTGAGAAAGCAGTCCTTAAGTTTATCCAGTCCCTAGAAGAGAAGCGGCAATGCACTTTTTATAATGTGACACGACAACAATGACAGACACTTAATGAGCTCTGATCTGATTATAGATTGGTCATCAAGCCAGCTGATAAGGGAGGAGCCATTGTGGTTATGAATCGTAAAAATTATGTCATGGAAATTAAGAGACAATAAGGTGACAACACATTTTATACATGGTTGGATAGAGATCCTACTCCTCTACTAAAACAGAATCTTGATCCCTTATACAAATGGGTTTAGAGGCAGGTTATCTTACCAAAAAAGATGGGGAGGGCCGAGGAGATCAAAGATGGTGCTGTGAGCAGACACATCTGAGGAGGTGTGCCATTGCTTGGTTCGTGTGCCGGTGGCTTGGGTGTTCTTGCTGCCTGTGAAGATGGGCAAAAGGAAGGGGAAAGGGAAGGCATTGCTCCTGGAAGGCACTCCTTCTCAACCTATGTGCCAGACCACGTTGAAGGCATTTGGAGTTGCCTCATTTTCCCTGGAATCTTTTCCCCAGGGCCAGTCTGACTAGTGAATATTGGGCAGCAGTGTGGAAGGGGCTTCGTTAAACCCCATCGTGCAGACGCTGCTTCCAATGCCCAGAAGTATAGGTGCTGTGGAGTAGACGGAGGAATCCCAGACCGGAGTGGCTGCTGGGGTATCTTTACCAGGAGGCTGTCCTGTGGCGGAGTCCTCTTCCCTTACTCTAGTGACTGGTGGGACCTCTTCGAATTGATTGCCATAGTCACTAAGTTCCATTGCACAGGGGTTTGGTGAGGTTGCTTCCAGGTACAATTTTCATGAGGTGCAGAAACCATCAGCTGTGACATTGGAGTCACTGTGGGAAGCATTACAAGGACTGAATTCCTCAATTCAAGTTTTTTCTAATAGACTGTTGGGTGATTTGTCTACTGTTTCACAGTCAGTGCTAAGACATTCTCAGGTTTTGGGACAACGTTCATGTAGATGTGATCTTCTTGAGTCCAAAGTGAGTGCTGTTCAGATTTTGGTGGACACTCTGGTGAAAGATAAGACTAGTCTTCACAGATGGATTGAGTACCTGGAGAACTGAGTATGTTGGAACAAACTCTATCTGTTAAACTTTCCTAGATCATCCCTCATGTCTACCATTGATATGGTTAACCCCAGAATTACCGAGATTTTTTGCACACACTGAATACCGTTGTGGTCATAAATGACCCCACGACAAATTTTAATTGTTAACCATGAAAATTTTAAACTAAACAGACAAAATATTATTCTGAATTAATTATTTATTATATGAAGGTTAAATGTTTCGAAATTTAATGCTTTATCTTAAAATTGCACAAAGAAGAGTGCCATGAAAGCAGTTTTTGCATGCACTTGATGAACACAGTAAAGTACTCATACTACAGTCATTTGCATCAGACACCGACAATTTCTGAATGTTCTTTGCAAACATTGCGCTTGCAAGAGGTGCAAACTATGTTGCTTTTCTTGTCTTTTTCTCTGGAACAGCAGTGACACCTTGCCCTTTTCTTTGGGATCCCAACATTGCAAACAGCATCAGTGGTTTCTTCAATGCTGGAAGAGGTCTCGCTGCAATTACTCTGAAGCAGCTGCTTTCCTAATTCCAAGAGGAATAGACAACGTCTGTGCTTTGACTTGGACTGCCATTCTGGATTTAGTGACATCCAAACAATGAAGGCATTCAAAGCACTGATGTCCAACATGTTGTAGAAGATTGTCACTGGCCAGCGTCTTGTCATTCGTTTTGTGGTATACGTGCACAGCATTTGATCTGCCTTATCTACTCCACCTTTACTAGAATTATAGTCCAAGATCATGCATGGTTTTTTGCCTGGAGGTGTGTTATCTACTTCTTCTTGATCATGCAAACTGCTCAGAAGAACAACCACTTTTCCTTTCTTCGGGCAATAGGAAACCAGAGTGGCGTCATCGCGAAAGGCAAACAGTGAAGTGAATACCTCTCGGCCCTTTGCTGTTACAAATTCTGGAGGTAATTCTTTTCTGTTCTTTCGAATTGTCCCCAAAAGTGTCATTTGTTTTTCTAGCAATTTCCGTGACAGGGATAAACTGCAGAAGAAATTGTCAACAGTAACATTTCTGCCAGATCGCGTCAATCCTTCAGTTAGTTGCAGCACAACCCTTTCACCCTGATTCTGTTCCCTGTTTTGTCTGAGTTCCCATCCTGTATATACTTGAAGACGCAGAACATATGACATTGCACTGTCACACAACATCCATAGCTTTATGCCATATTTCCCAAGTTTGCTGGGAATATATTGTCTGAACGGAACACGGCTACGAAATGTAAGCAGTTGCTCATCCACGGTAACATTTTCACCAGGAAAAAAGGCGTCACTTAGAGTTGCTTCCCAGGTATCAAAAACGTGTCTGATTGGAGCAAGCTTATCCATGCCTCATTGCTCACGTCTGTTGGTTTCATCATCAAATCTGAGAGCACAAGAAATTTGCTGAAAACTGTTACGGGCCATATTTTTGCTGAAAACAGGATGATCATCTTCAAGGTTCCACAACTGAACTATGGATTCATTTCGTGACTTGTACACGCCTGAGAGGATCAGAAGTCCAAGAAAATGTTGAAATTCTCCGTCTGTCAAATCTTTCCAAGTGTCATCATAAATGTGTCTTCCTTGTTTGCTCGTCCACATCATGATTTCATTCAATAAGTTCTTCCTCATGAACAAGTGGAATGCTGCGAGAGGGCCATCAACATTTCATACAGCATACCTTGTAGGACCTTGTTGTATGGGCATGACATTAGCTCTGGTGTATCTTCCAGCAGCTTGCTTTATAGGTTTCCTGTTCCATAATGTGGCATCCTTAGATACATAGGCTTCAATGGCAACATTTGTGCTTATAGTTGATGACCTCTTACCTCCTCTATGACCACAACTAAGATTCCTCACAAATGATGTTGACACCGAGGACTCCTGCCTTCTTCCCCGTCCAGCACAGCCTCGACCTTTGCCTCGACTTGTAACTTGACTCTTTGCTGCAGGCGATGTTTCCGGCTCAACATCAGTCTCACATTCAACTGCTGTCGCCATCTGAATCATGACTGTCATCATCAGATTTATCGCCCGAACTTGGCTGATATGCTTCTTCGCTTGCTGAATATGCTGCATCATCAGATGACTCAGAGCCGTCACTGTCAGCATCTCGTTGCAATATTTCTCTTACTTGGGAAGCTGAATACTTTCGTTTTGACATCGTAAACAATAACCTAAAATAAATAAACAAAGATAAAGTTGAATAAAATGCAAAGCAGTTTTACTATAGGTGTATAATAATTGTGATGAACGAGCTGAAAGCCTTTAGATTTCATCGGAAATAATGAGAGAACGTATGATATCAATTACAGAAAATGTGTAATTTTCATAAAATAAGAGTACAAAAAATAAATGATACATAATTAATGGTAAATACCTTTGTCAGATCAAAAAAATCACATAACTGAAAATTGTATCACGATCCAAACTGGATGTAAGCAACTGGGGTCATTAATGACCCCACCAGTACTCTGTGCTGCAATTCATCACTAGCGTTACCTAGCGGATGAAAATTATTCCTCTCATGGCGCAATATAAAGAGAATATTGACATGTGAAAAGTCATAAAAAGATTGCATTCTTGAACAACTAGTTTCTGAGATACGCGTTTTGAAACTTGCAGTGGGGTCACTTTTGACCCCATCTGTACTCCCAGGGTTAAAGGGTATTTGGCTGAGATTTTGCGAATGGATGCTGGTTCTCTTCCTCCTATTGTTAGAGCCCAGTATTTACCTTTGGGGAGTTTTGGTGTCCTTAGTGGACAAAGGGACTCCATGGGTTTGGTTCTTAGAGTCCTCTCTAGAGGCGATTACCCAGCATTCCATGATTGTCACTTTTGCCTTAGAGTTTGACCATAACACTGTCTTTAAAATGTGCTTCCGCTTTATGAATAAGTTATTTCTAGGCTCAAAAAATTGTGTATTTCCTGATTTATCTAGATTCACCCAGAAATGGTGCTAGGAGTTCTTGGCCCTATGTTCTAGGGCAGCGATGGCGAACCTATGGCACGCGTGCCAGCTGTGGCACGCGAAGGCCTTGCAGCTGGCACGCGGGAAGGTCCGCAATTGAAAAAAAAAAGAAAACCTGTCTGCTGCCGTTGTCGGGGCCGCCGCGGCAGAATCGAGCGTGCCGCGGGGCCCCCCTGTACCCACCCGGCAGAGCCTGCCCTCCCCGTAGCAGCTCTCTCTTTGGAGCTACAGTCAGACGCGCCGGCTTGCAGAGCGCGAAGGGAAGAGTTTCCCTTTCGCGACTCTGTTAAGCCCGCGGGGGCTGATGGGAACTTCCCATCAGCCCCCGCGGGCTTAACAGAGCAGCGAGGGAACTCTTCCCTTCGCGATCTGCAAGCCGGCGCGTCTGACTGTAGCTCCAAAGAGAGAGCTGCTATGGGGAGGGCAGGCTCTGCCGGGTGGGTACAGGGGGGCCCTGCGGCACGCTCGATTCTGCCGCGGCGGCCCCGACATCGGCAGCAGACCGGTTTTCTGTTTTTTTTTAATTTTCCCTGGGCTGAGCGGGGCTGGGGGGGGTGGGGGTTAGGAGTGGTGATGGGCTGGGCTGGGCTGGGCTGGGGGGGTTAGGAGTGGTGATGGGCTGGGCTGGGCTGGGCTGGGGGTGTTAGGAGTGGTGATGGGCTGGGCTGGGGGGGGTTAGGAGTGGTGATGGGCTGGGCTGGGGGGGGTTAGGAGTAGTGATGGGCTGGGGTGGGGGGGTTTAGGAGTGGTGATGGGCACTGGGCTGGGGGGGTTAGGAGTGGTGATGGACACTGGGCTGGCTGGTGGGGGTTAGGAGTGGTGATGGGCACTGGGCTGGCTGGGGGGGTTAGGAGTGGTGATGGGTGCTGGGCTGGGGGGGTTAGGAGTGGTGATGGGCGCGGGGGGGGGGGGGTAGGAGTGGTGATAGGCGCGTGGGGGGGCTTAAACTAAAAATTGAGTGATGGGGGATTAGGACTGGGAGTGGGCTGATGGGGAGGTTAGGACTGGAAATGGGCTGGTGGGATTAGGACTGGGAGTGGGCTATGGGGGGCTAGGACTGGTAATGGGTTGGGGGGGTTGCTAGGACTGGAAATGGGCTGAGTGGAAGGGGGCTTGAACTGCAAATAGCTGTTGGGGATGGGGCTTGGAATGGAAATGGGCTGAGGGGAAGTGGGGGGCTTGAACTGCAAATAGCTGATGGGGACGGGGCTTGGAATGGAAATGGGCTGAGGGGAAGTGGGGGGCTTGAAGAAGGGAATGGATGCTGGGTGAGACTGGAACTAGAAGGGAGCTGATGTTGGGGGAGGATTAGAATGGGATGGGGATGGGAGAGTAAAATGGAGAGGGGAAAAATATTTTGTGTAGGAGGGATGAAAAATCTACAATTGGCCAGGTATTGGGAGAGTAATTGGGGATTGAGGATGGAGGGGTAAAATTTGTGTGGATGAAATAGGAATGAGGAAAGAGCAAAAGGAGAAAGATTAGTATGTTAAAGCAGATGTAGAGAGAGAGAATGGAAAAAAAACTAGAAGAGAGAAGAAAGGACAAATGGACAGCAGACGATGGAGAGTTAGCAGAAAACATGAAGAAACCAGAAGAAAATGGCTGGACCAATTGCAACTGAAAAAAAATGCACGAAAGGTAGAAAGATATCTCTTTATTTTGAATTTATTAACTGGAATATGTCAGCTCTGGGAAATGTGCATCATTAACATCTGCGCTTTGTTTGGTACAAGAGGAAATTCCTATTTGACGTTGCCACTTGTTCTCTTTCCCCAGTATTCTCTGAAATGTATTGGTTTAATATTTGCAGTGTTGCCTTTTGATAGGTAGGGTATGGTGCTTTGTGAGTCCTGGTAATGCTGTCAGGATACGGCGGGTTTGCTATGGGTTCTAAATGGGCAGCGTTTGTAGTAGTTCCTAATGTGCCTGGCGGTTGGCACTGGATTATAGTAATGTAGAAATCGTTTAGTCTTTCTTTATCCATACACTCATTAAGAGACATGTTTACTAAAAGTTAGTGTATGGTAACATTATGCAAATATTTATGCAAATAAGACCACTTATGCAAATGACATGCTGGCACTTTGAGGAAATTCTTTGGTTTTGTGCGGCAGTTTGGGCACTCGGGCTCAAAAAGGTTAGCCATCACTGTTCTAGGGTCTTGGCCCTGGGACTCAGTTTCATGCTATTTTTTTCTTGTGTTTGTTTATTTGTTTGCAATGGAAAAATATTTGTCTTTTTTGAGCCTCAACAATTTAGTGATTTTCTGGTGGCCAGAGAGGTGATTAATGTCCAATTGTGTGACCCTCAGCTACCACTGTAAGGCCTGCTGGGAACGGTTATTTGGGGGGTGCATGCTTAGAGTCTGTATTGGACTCTTTACTATGGGTATTTGTTCTTTAATTTAATTTGGATCTCTTTTTCCTGTGTTTGCTATTTTGCTTTTCACTTATGTATTAGAGTGTAAGATTGGAAAAATTGTAATAAATATAAAAGTTTAAAAAAAAGAAGGGGAATTTCTCACTGTTTCTCATCCAGTGGTTCTGACCATTTATATACTGCCCAAAATACACAGATCTTTGGAAAATTTGCTGGGTCGCCCAATCATCTCGGCAATTGGTTCACTTTTTGAACCTCTGTCCAAATTTCTGGAAATTCTGCTATGGCCATTTGTTACTGATATTCCTTCATATACCTGTGATTCTGCACACATCATTCAGATTTTGGAGGAATAGAGTAGACACCCAGGAAGGTTAGATAACATGAGGAGGGATCTAGCTAAGCTTGAAGAATGGTCTAGAATTTGGCAGGGAGCAATATAGTATAGGGCAGCGATGGCGAACCTATGGCACGCGTGCCAGCTGTGGCACGCGAAGGCCTTGCAGCTGGCACGCGGGAAGGTCCGCAATTGAAAAAAAAAAGAAAACCTGTCTGCTGCCGTTGTCGGGGCCGCCGCGGCAGAATCGAGCGTGCCGCGGGGCCCCCTGTACCCACCCGGCAGAGCCTGCCCTCCCCGTAGCAGCTCTCTCTTTGGAGCTACAGTCAGACGCGCCGGCTTGCAGAGCGCGAAGGGAAGAGTTTCCCTTTCGCGACTCTGTTAAGCCCGCGGGGGCTGATGGGAACTTCCCATCAGCCCCCGCGGGCTTAACAGAGCAGCGAGGGAACTCTTCCCTTCGCGATCTGCAAGCCGGCGCGTCTGACTGTAGCTCCAAAGAGAGAGCTGCTATGGGGAGGGCAGGCTCTGCCGGGTGGGTACAGGGGGGCCCTGCGGCATGCTCGATTCTGCCGCGGCGGCCCCGACAATGGCAGCAGACAGGTTTTCTTTTTTTTTTTAATTTTCCCTGGGCTGAGCTGGGCTGGGGGGGGTGGGGGTTAGGAGTGGTGATGGGCTGGGCTGGGCTGGGCTGGGGGGGGGTTAGGAGTGGTGATGGGCTGGAGGGGGGGGTTAGGAGTGGTGATGGGCTGGGCTGGGGGGGGTTAGGAGTAGTGATGGGCTGGGGTGGGGGGGGTAGGAGTGGTGATGGGCACTGGGCTTGGGGGGTTAGGAGTGGTGATGGACACTGGGCTGGCTGGTGGGGGTTAGGAGTGGTGATGGGCACTGGGCTGGCTGGGGGGGTTAGGAGTGGTGATGGGTGCTGGGCTGGGGGGGTTAGGAGTGGTGATGGGCGCTGGGGGGGGTTAGGAGTGGTGATGGGCGCTGGGGGGGGGTTAGGAGTGGTGATAGGCGCTTGGGGGGGCTTAAACTAAAAATTGAGTGATGGGGGATTAGGACTGGGAGTGGGCTGATGGGGAGGTTAGGACTGGAAATGGGCTGGTGGGATTAGGACTGGGAGTGGGCTATGGGGGGCTAGGACTGGTAATGGGTTGGGGGGGTTGCTAGGACTGGAAATGGGCTGAGTGGAAGGGGGCTTGAACTGCAAATAGCTGTTGGGGATGGGGCTTGGAATGGAAATGGGCTGAGGGGAAGTGGGGGGCTTGAACTGCAAATAGCTGATGGGGACGGGGCTTGGAATGGAAATGGGCTGAGGGGAAGTGGGGGGCTTGAAGAAGGGAATGGATGCTGGGTGAGACTGGAACTAGAAGGGAGCTGATGTTGGGGGAGGATTAGAATGGGATGGGGATGGGAGAGTAAAATGGAGAGGGGAAAAATATTTTGTGTAGGAGGGATGAAAAATCTACAATTGGCCAGGTATTGGGAGAGTAATTGGGGATTGAGGATGGAGGGGTAAAATTTGTGTGGATGAAATAGGAATGAGGAAAGAGCAAAAGGAGAAAGATTAGTATGTTAAAGCAGATGTAGAGAGAGAGAGAATGGAAAAAAAAACTAGAAGAGAGAAGAAAGGACAAATGGACAGCAGACGATGGAGAGTTAGCAGAAAACATGAAGAAACCAGAAGAAAATGGCTGGACCAATTGCAACTGAAAAAAAACTGCACGAAAGGTAGAAAGATATCTCTTTATTTTGAATTTATTAACTGGAATATGTCAGCTCTGGGAAATGTGCATCATTAACATCTGCGCTTTGTTTGGTACAAGAGGAAATTCCTATTTGACGTTGCCACTTGTTCTCTTTCCCCAGTATTCTCTGAAATGTATTGGTTTAATATTTGCAGTGTTGCCTTTTGATAGGTAGGGTATGGTGCTTTGTGAGTCCTGGTAATGCTGTCAGGATACGGCGGGTTTGCTATGGGTTCTAAATGGGCAGCGTTTGTAGTAGTTCCTAATGTGCCTGGCGGTTGGCACTGGATTATAGTAATGTAGAAATCGTTTAGTCTTTCTTTATCCATACACTCATTAAGAGACATGTTTACTAAAAGTTAGTGTATGGTAACATTATGCAAATATTTATGCAAATAAGACCACTTATGCAAATGACATGCTGGCACTTTGAGGAAATTCTTTGGTTTTGTGCGGCAGTTTGGGCACTCGGGCTCAAAAAGGTTAGCCATCACTGGTATAGGGGGTGAAGTACTTTTGTCCACTAAAGAAGAGCAGGACCTAGGCGTGGTTGTTTCTGATGATCTTAAAGTAGGTAGACAGAAAATGTGACAGCAAAAGTTAGAAAGATGCTTGGGTGCTTACGGAGAGGAATGGCTAGCAGAAAAAAGGAGGTAATAGTGCTTCTGTATAAGTCTTTGCTGCGACCTCATTTGGAGTATAGTGTGCAATTCTGGAGATCGCACCTTCAAAAGGATATAAACAGGATGGAGTCAGTACAGGGGGTGGCTACTAAAATGGCTAGTGGTCTTCATTATAAAGCATATGAGGACAGACTTAAGGATCTTACTATGTACACCTTAGAGGAAAGGAGGGATAGAAGTGATATAATTGAGACATTTAAATACCTCTGTGACATCAATGCACAGGGGGAGAGCCTCTTTCGATTGAAAGCAAGTTCTGCTACAAGGGAACATGGGATGAGGGTGAAAGGGGATAGGTTCAGGAGTGATATGCGGAAATATTTCTTTACGGAAAGAGTGTTGGATCCGTGGAATAGTCTCCCAGTGGAGGTGGTAGAGATGAGGACAATATCTGAATTCAAAAATGTATGGGACAAACACAGAGGATCTCTAACGGAAAAAAGGGGACAGTTGTAGTTGTTGATATGGAAGAACAGACTAGATAAGCCATGTGGTCTTTTTCTGTCATCATTTTTCTATGTTTCTAACAAAACAAATTCCAGAACAACAATATAATATCATAAGCACACTGACCCACTTAAATAATAACGTTTGTAAGAAGCTGTGACGGGAGCTCAGATATCTTCATTAAGTGTAACAAGAAACAATGACAAGACCAATGTCCTCATCGTCGCTCCCTTTTTTTTTAAAAAAGAAACCACTATTGTTATATTCATATTTATTTTATATATTGAGTTTTTCAGTTCCTCTCATTAGATTCCAATTAAAGTATAAATTCTCAAACAAGAATGATAGCCAGAACTTGTCTTACATTCTCCATGGTCATTTAGGCATGTTGCAAAAAATATAACATTAATGAATCTTGTAAAAAGAAGGAAACGATGATGAGGATACATTTAACCTCACAAAATGGAACAAGGCACAAGTCATTGTGCCTTGTTCCATTTCGTGAAGTTATTTGAGCTCTCATCAAACTTCTAAAAGAACTTAAGTGGTACAGTGTATTTATGGTATTAAATTGTTGTTCTGACATTTTTTGTGTTGGTGTTTATAATGTACTTATGTACATGGCAACTACTCCCTTGCTCTTCCCAAACTGCGACCCCGTGAATGCCAAAGCATATATCAGGTAAAGAAATGGGCAATGTATTTCCATAAGCCTACTTTTTATGCATGTATACACTCGCATAATTTTATAAGACCAAGTTTCTGCATATAAAATATGCCTCATACATGGAATAAACTTTGTAAAATTACCTCTAGCATTGCCAGCTGCTGTACATAATCTTGGATAACCCTTTCCCTTTCTTGCAGTCATACACTTAAAATATCTACAGACTGTATATACCAATAAATTAAAAACTTTTTATGTCAACTCACTCTTAGCTTGCGTCTAGCAAAGATTAATGTATTTTCTGTAAAGATTTGTCTGGTTTTTCAGGGTTTTTTTTTTTTTGTTAATTTGTATTTAACAGCTTTCTTAAGAATGACTTTATGATTTAAGAAATGGAGTCTCTATCACTAGGCATACTTCAAACTGGATTTATAATCAAGTGCCGTCTGGAAAATAGTTTTATAAGATTTTTTTTCTGCATTTGAATTAGGCTGGCTTAGACTATAAACAAAAGCTGTCATTTTGTGAAGCTGAAAGGATTTATTTAACAGACAGAAAAAGGTTAATTTTGCCAAACTGGAAAAAAGAGAGTAATTCAGCATTAAAGCTTTTCAGTGTAATTTCAAGATCATAAGAACATAAAAACATAGGAAATGCCATACTGGGTCAGACCAAGGTCCATCAAGCCCAGGTTCCTGTTTCCAACAGTGGCCAATCCAGGTCACAAGTACCTAGTAGATTCCCAAAAAGGATATGTTTGGTCTTTTTGGAGCCCTGACAAAATAAATGTTCCTATGGTCTCCGCACTGTGCTAGAGTGCCCAGTAGCAACACTTAACACAGCACCATGGTCACAGCTTCTGCCTGCCTCCTTTCCCTTTTCTGTTCTCTTTTCCCCAGCCTTTTGCTGCAATCTGAACCCTAGGCAGAAAGGTTTTGTCAAGAAGCTCAGTAGGCTTGTGGCGGTGGTGGATGTGGTGGGGGGTGGGGGGGGGGTGAGCCAGTGGTACCAAAAAATGTGGAATGTAGAATGTGATTTTGGAAAGCCTGTGGGCTACATGTTTCTACCTTGGATACGTCAATCTTTGCATGTCCTCTGGAACATTCCAGGGGTATGTCTGGATGTAGTGTGGATGACATCTGCATCTGCAAGTCTTCAACATACTTCACAAATGTCCAGAGAAGTGCAGGGTGGAAACTGTAAATCTGGCAATCTGTACCTGCTATATATTATGATTAAGGATGGAACTTTGCTGTCTCTTGGGACTGTCCGTGACATGTATTTATTTATTTATTTGAGTGTTTTCTATACCGCTATATCAGGTAATCATAGTGGTTTACAATTGAACAACAAGTACATAGAACATGTTAACAGAATAACTGGTTCATTAATGATTGGAAGAGCTTAGCTTGTCATTTGAGTGACTCTCTCTGTATCTGCACTTCATCCTCTGCCTGTATCAACCTCCTCCCGCCCCCAACACCCCTACGTATTTCAACAACTTTACCTCTCCTAGCTGTGCCAATCACACACTCCCTGTGTACCACTCCCAGGCACTTCCTGTGTGTGTGTATGTGTGTATGCATGTGTGAGAGTGTGAGGAAGTGCATGTGCAGTGCTGTGGGTGCTGGTGTAGGAAGTCTTTGGATGCTGGTGGTGGGAGTCAGAGGGTGCTGGTGGTGGAAGGTAGCAGCCATGGATGATCTTAATGCATTAGTTTCTCTAGCCTTGCTTCATGAGGACCACTGGGAGGTCAGGAGAACCACGTGGATCCACCTATATCAGAGGGTCTAGAAGCCTAGGATTCTGTTCCTGGACCTCACAGATAAACAGTGTATCACTAGGTTCTACTTAGAAAAGGCAACATTCCTCCATCTCTATCAGAAGCTAGAGCCACTCCTTTGCTCCACCACATAGAGGGGAAGACCCTTGCCTGCCCACCTCAAGATCACCACAACCTTTACCTTCCTCACCTTCATGCAGTTTCCAATCTGTGTTGACTGCCATTGCGAGGATCAGCCAGCCAGCTGTAGCATAATGCATTTCCCAGTTCCCGAGGGCCTTCCTAACCCACACAGCTGAATATGCAGCCTTCCCACAGACTGTGCAGCAGAGGCAGCAAATCATGCTACAATTCCATGAGGTGGCCAGATTATCATCAGTGCTAGATGTGATTGCAAACATATAGCCCACAGGTTCCCCATGATGGAGGGAAGACACCTATCAGAACAGAAAGGAATTCCACTACTGTAACTAAAGGGTTAAATATGAAATAAATAAATATGAATATACTTGTTATGTAAATTGGACAAAGTTTTGGGTGATTTTAAGAAGGAAAATGTACGCCTAGAAAAATGTATGAATTTAAATTTGGAAATAATAGAGTATTTAAGTTAGATAAGCTGAATAAGATTATAGATTTTGGACTATTTTGGAAAGTCTTTAATGTGCAAAACTTCCAAGCTAAGGTTTTGCCATTCACTTTAATGGGAAAATACAGATGAAAAGAAAACTAATTTATGCAGAATTCAAAACATATTTTAATGCCTCATTTGCATATTCCTAAAGCATGCCTGTGATTGGTTAGCGGCTCTGGAATGCAAATAGGTGACGTCAGAAGAGTCACCGTAACCTTGGCAACAGGAAACATATTTTAATGCCTCATTTGCATATTCCTATAGCATGCCTGTGATTGGTTAGCGGCTCTGGAATGCAAATAGGTGATGTCAGAAGAGTCACCGTAACCTTGGCAACACGCAAAAATATAGTTGTAGAAGAGCTTGGACAGTGAAAGAAAGCAGAAGTGTGCTGTGCTGTGTCTGGAAAGATGTACTATTTTTGCCAGTAAAAAGGTACCAATATGTGAGAAATTGTTTGTGAGAGTGGAATTGCTGTTAGGACTATATAAAAATCAGGCTAAGCAAATGATAACCTAATTTTGTGTGGCACTGGACAGTACTGATTGAGAAGTATTGCCAGGTAGTGAAGCAAGTGACATTGGTTGAAGATTCCATGAGAGTTCTCTAAGAGAAAGAGACTAAGAGGAAGTGAAAGTGTCATTTGTGGAGTGCTTTGCTATTACATAGTCTATAGTATGTTGTGCCTGAAATCTTAAAGTGAAAGGCTACCTGCACAGTAAGTGACTGATGTCGTTGATGATGAGAAATATGCCTGAAACCATATAATGAGATTGATGAAGAGTATGCTGTAGCAAAGTGCAATCAATGAATAAGTCCAGGAGTCAATTGACAGGGTCCAAGCCAGTTTAATGTGCACAGGCCCAGTCAGTCAAAGCTTCCAAAGGAACTGAGCAAAAGTTTATAAAGAGACATAACTTTTTATACCTCTTTTTCATTTTGATACATGAGTATTTTCTATTGGTTCCAACTCGATACATGCAAACTTTTCATTGGTTATACATTCCCTTCATTTGTCCAATTAGAAATCCCTCCAGAGCCTAGCAACCGGCCCCCTCCTTTAGGATTGTCTGAACAATGGTACAGTTCTTAATTCTACTGCAAGGTTAACCTTGGCTTCAGGAATGCATATACTGAAACATTTCTGTTCTTTGACACACAAGAGAATAATAGAAGACTTATGGATTCATAAAAACTTCTTATTAAGCATTTTAAAACAGTTTTCTCATTTTCCACAGATTTTTGGTTCTTTTCTAGCTATAATGGGAGTTAGGATCCAGACCTAACTTACAGGCCTTTCATAGTAGCAGACCATGCTAGGCCATAGCCTACCACATTCCCCCCCTTTGATTCTCACCCGCAAGTGAGGAAGGGTGAGAATTAAATCACTCATTAGTCAATTAACTCATTATACTGGTGTAATGGCATCATCATCGTGGGGTATAGGGTAATATTGTCACATAGCTAATACCTTCGCAGCTGCCTTCCGCTCTATAGTGTTATCAATTGATGATGTTATCATGCGTAAGCAAAGAGGTAGGAGACAAGGGAGCAATAAGCACATGGCTAATATGAATAGTACAATAAACAATAAGGGCTTTCAGACCACCAATCCAGGAAAACAATGAATCAAACCACCCGTCCATCTTTAAACTGTGCCAGGTCTGGACAGGCACAAATGTCTGCTCTCTCATCTGGGTGGCTAAATCTTCAACTACATGTCCATTATTATTAATCTGTAAACAACAATTACTTAGATTCAACTTCCTACATACCCCACCTTCAGCTGCTAACAAATAATCTAAAGCTAAACGATTTTGATAAATGGCTGTGCGCATTTGCGTACTTTGCTTTGCCAGAAGGGTTAGTGCTTTACTAGTTTCATTGGTTATTATTTCAACAACAGCTTGCAAATGTATTATTCGATTAATCATATAAACAGGAGTACGATATCCCCATGTCCCATCCTGCTCCCAAGTAGCAGGTCCATAATATGAGATGATTCTTTCTGGGGGCCATTCTTCAGATGACGCATCCCATTTGTCCCATTGGCCTATTTTCAAGGCCTCCTTCAGCTGTCATCTTCTGTACACAGGATATCCTAGTTGTTCTGACCTCACGCGCCACCTAGATAAGGTCTTAGATAGTGCTGGGGAGAAGTCTGCTGTCTTGGTACATGTCGGTACCAATGACATAGGAAAATGTGGTAGGGAGGTTCTGGAGGCAAAATTTAGGCTTTTAGGTAGGAAGTTGAAATCCAGAACTTCCAGGGTAGCATTCTCCGAAATGCTTCCTGTTCCACGCGCAGGACCCAAAAGGCAGGCAGAGCTCCAGAGTCTCAATGTGTGGATGAGACAATGGTGCAGAGATGAGGGTTTTGGATTTGTTAGGAACTGGGGAACATTCTGGGGAAAGGAGGGGCTCTTCCGAAGGGATGGGCTTCACCTTAACCGGGATGGAACCAGGCTGCTGGCATTAACCTTTAAAAAGGAGATAGAGCAGCTTTTAAACTAGATATTAGGGGAAAGCCGACAGTCGCCCAAGAGCGGATGGTTTGGAAGAATGTATCCTTGAAGGATACTACCAAAAGCAGAGAGGTTCCACAAAAGAGTAAAGTAGCCCAAATGCCCTCAAGTATGGAGCAGACAGAGCTTAAAGATCCCAATTTACCCATGTCTAACAATAGCCAATTTAACATGAATAAAATACATTCTCTAAAATGCTTGTATGCAAATGCTAGAAGTCTAAAGAATAAGATGGGAGAGTTAGAATATATAGCACTAAATGAAAGGTTAGATATGATTGGAATATCAGAGACATGGTGGAAGGAGGACAACCAGTGGGACACTGTGATACCTGGGTACAAACTATATCGTAATGATAGAGCTGATCAAATAGGTGGAGGGGTTGCGCTCTATGTTAGAGAGGGCATTGACTCAGAAAGGATTAAAGTTTTGCAAGAAACAAAATCTGCTGTAGAATCTATATGGATTGAAATTCCATATAAAAGGGGGAAGGCGATGGCAGTGGGGGTGTACTATCGAGCACCTGGCCAGAATGACCAAATGGATGATGAAATGCTCAAAGAAATCAAGGAAGCTAACAAACGTTACAGCGCAGTAATAATAATGGGTGATTTCAATTACCCCGGTATCGACTGGGTCAGTGTCACGTCAGGACATGCTAGGGAGATAAAGTTCCTAGATGAAATAAATGACTGTTCCTTGGAGCAGCTGGTTCATGAACTGACCAGAGGGGAAGCCATATAAGACCTAGTCCTTAGTGGAACACCAGATCTAGTGCAAGAGATAAGGGTGTTGGGGCCACTTGGCAATGGTGATCATAGCATGATCGCTTTTGATTTAATTAGTGGAGGAGGGATAGTAAGGAAATCCACAGTACTGCCTTTTAACTTTCGAAAGGGAGACTATGATAAAATGAGGAAAACAGTTAAGAAAAAACTAAAAGGAGCAGTTGCGAAGGTTAAAGACGTACATCAATCTTAGGTGTTGTTGAAAAATACTATCTTGGAAGCCCAGACCAGCTGTATTCCACGCTTTAAGAAAAGTGGAAGGAAGTCCAAAAAACTGCCAGCATGGTTTAAAGGTAAGGTCAGAGAGGCGGCTGTTGCCAAAAAAGCATCTTTCAGGAAATGGAAAAAAGAGCCAAACAACGAAACCTGGAAACAGCACAAGCACTGACAAGTCAATGCATTGATAAGGCAGGCAAAGAGAGAATTTGAGAAGAAGCTTGCTGCGGAAGCAAAAACGCGAAATAAAGACCTTTTCAAGTACATTCGTAGCAAAAAACCTGTGAGAGAGTCAGTTGGTCCATTAGATGATAAAGGGGTTAAAGGAGCACTAAGAGGCGACAAGGCGATAGCGGAGAGACTGAATGAATTCTTTGCTTCGGTCTTTACTGAGGAAGATGTAGAGATGTTACCCATGACTGAAGTGGTATTTAAAGGTGCGGAAGAATTGAAGGAAATATCGATACATCGGGAAGATGTCTTACAACTATTAGATAAACTGAAGAGTAGCAAATCACCTGGGCCGGATGGTATACATCCAAGGCTGTTGAAAGGACTGAAATATGAGATTGCAGACCTGCTATCAGTAATCTGTGAACTATCATTAAAATCATCTCTAATACCTGAAGATTGGAGGATCGCCAATGTAACACCAATTTTTAAAAAGGGTTCCAGGGGTGATCCGGGAAACTACAGACAGGTGAGCCTGACGTCAGTACCAGGAAAAATGTTAGAAACCATCATAAAGAATAAAATTACTCAGCATGTAGATAGTCACAACCTAATGGGAGACAGCCAACATGGCTTTAGACAAGGAAGATCTTGTCTTACTAATCTGTAATGTTTTTTTGAAGGAGTGAATAAACAGGTGGACAAAGGTGAGTCGGTTGATATTTTGTATCTGGACTTTCATAAAGCCTTTGACAAGGTCCCTCATCAGAGACTTTTGGCAAAACTAAAGAGTCATGGGATAGGAGGCAGTGTACTATTGTGGATCAGGAACTGGTTAAAAGATAGAAAGCAAAGGGTAGGGCTAAATGGCCAATTTTCCCAATGGAGAAAGGTGAATAGTGGTGTACCCAAGGGATCTGTGCTGGGTCCGCTGCTTTTTGACATATTCATAAATGACCTGGAAAGTGGAATAACAAGTGAGGTGATCAAATTTGCAGATGACAAAAACAATTTAAAGTTGTTAAAACCCAAGAGGATTGTGAAAAATTGCAAGAGGATCTTGATAAATTGGAAGACTGGGCATCAAAATGGCAGATGAAATTTAATGTGGACAAGTGCAAGGTTATGCACCTAGGGAAGAACAACCCAAACTATGGTTACACGATGCAAAGTTCCACATTAGGAACCACCACCCAGGAAAAAGATTTAGGCGTCATTGTGGATACCATGTTAAAACCCTCGGCCCAGTGTGCAGCGGCGGCCAAGAGAGCAAATAGAATGCTAGGTATGATAAGGAAAGGAATGGAAAATAAAACAAAAGATATTATAATGCCTCTATATCGTTCCATGGTGAGACTGCACCTTGAATATTGTGTGCAATTCTGGTCACCGTATCTTAAAAAGGATATAGCGATTTTAGAAAAGGTACAGAGAAGAGCCACCAAAATGGTAAAGGGGATGGAAGGATGCTCCTTTGAAGAAAGGCTAAAAAGGTTAGGGCTCTTTAACCTGGAAAAGAGACGGCTGAGGGAAGATATGATAGAAGTCTATAAATTAATGAACGGAGTGGAACGGGTAAACGTAGATCGATTGTTTACCTTATCAGAATATAGAAAGACTAGGGGACAAGCAATGAAGCTACAGGGTAAACTATTTAAGACTAATAAAAGAAAATATTTTTTCACTCAACATGTAATCAAACTCTGGAATTTGTTACCGGAGGATGTACTAAAGGCTGTTAGTGTAGCTGGGTTTAAAAAAAGGTTTGGACAGGTTCCTGGAGGAAAGGTCCATAAACCATTATTAAGAAGTGACCGAAGATATCAATGCTTGACCCAGTACAAGCATTGTGGAACTTATGTCTCTTGGGGAAACTGCTAGGTACATATGACCTACATTGGCCACTGTTGGAAACAGAATACTGGGCTTGATGGACCTTGGTCTGACCCAGTATGGCATATCTTATGTTCTTATGTTCTCCCTGGGATGTAGGCAGAAGGAAAAAGGAAGGTCGTATGGTTCCCAATACACATGCGCCTCCCCAGTGATGAGGAAGTCTGGCATATGCTCGGGTTCCACAAATCCAGTACAGTCCGGGTGGTGCTTGCCAAGAATTATATGCTGCTAGGTTAGTCCAGATACTGGCAAGTTTGGGGAACTGAACTAGAGGATTGGAAGGTTCAGTAGTGTTGACTACTGACCACCAAGATGTCTTCTTAGTGGTACTGTTGTAGAACTTCTGATTGAGACAGACCAGCTGCCCCACTTCCATATTAAACATTGGTCCATAGCGAGAAAGACATAAATTACCCACAATGGAGTGGGCCAACACCCATTCACTTGTGGTATTGTGTATATTAGTCTGATTATATGGAATAGAATAGTTCAGTTCTTGTGCAGCCCAAGGCCATTGGTCTCCCATTGTTGTTCCTCCACAAAACAAACAGTCTGAAACATGGAGACTAGATGCAACTGCTCCCGCTAATTCAAGAAATAAGTTCTGGGAGGCAGGAGGAATTTCAAACTCTGATTTCATGGCTTCGTAGAAGGAGTGATGTATACGATAGGGTGAGGATACATGTGTTTTGGTGTTTAATCGCAGATATAAAATAGTCCCAGGATCTATACCTCCTCCTGCAATACACAACCCAAACTTGTATCCTTGCTTCCAGTGGCTAGGGTTGGCTATGAGGAGTTGTAGAGGATTACAGGCACCTTTATGGCATTTCTTGGGTTCTGGTAGTCTGATCTTTGTTAGGCTGCCTTTGCGATGATCTCCATCTCGTCCCGTCGGTGCATTCTTCCAGGTAGCAAAATATACACATTCCCATTTTGGGCAAAAGTTATCATGTCTAGATGCGGTGGTGTAAATAGTGGCTGCAGTACTCTTTCCTGTACACCATTCCCATCCGTAGGCTCCTTCTGGACACATGTATTTATCATCATGGTAGTATGCTTGCTCCCATGACCCACATCTGTGGTAAGCATTTCTGTTGATTGCATCACAAGCATCAAAGTTCAAGATGATAGGTTTTGTGGGGTTGGTGAGGGTTTTTGTCTCATTCAGGATGGCTCCATCTTCATCATTCCAGCGTATCTCAAATGTATAGTATGATGGGTTCTGTCGAGGGTTATAACAAGTCTTACTTTTCCCCTTTGTGCAAATATTCAGTTCGGTGCCGTTATAAATACACCGGCTGACTGTACCAGTGCAGGTATAGTAGGAATGATAGAGCAAAGTCTGAGTAATCTTTTGTCCTGTTCGGGTGGTGGTTATGCAGGCTGCACAAGGGGGTAGAGCAAAAGTATTTTCCGAGATTCCCAGGATCACCACTCCCACAAGGCAATAGTGGAAGAACATTGTGATTACAGTCTCTGGAGGTTAACTGGAAAGTGGGTATGATGAACTTGCTGAGTCTTCTTCTGTTTCTGCTGCGATAGTCACTCTAGCGTGACGTAAGTGGATTCTGAAGATTCTCTATAAAGCTGGCTGTCTCCTCAAGGTGAGTCACAATGGAGTCTCAGGATCATTCACTGATGTCCATTGGCCAGGATCAGGAGCAGCTGCCGGCTTCACTCGACTGTGGTGGATCCAGGGTTCGAATTCTGCCACTTTCACTGAGGTGGGGGTTGACAGGATGACGACGTAGGGTCCCTTCCAATGCGGCGCCAGCGGGGTCTTTCTCCACTCTTTCACCCACACGGAAGTTCCTGGCTTGAAGGGATGCAGAGGCTCGGTCAGGTTGATGGGTAGTCGGTCTTGCACCCACGTTTGGAGTTTCTGCAAAACAGAACCTAAAGCTAATAGTTCTTGTCTAGTTATTTCAGATCCTATCTGTCTCATGTCTCCCTTTATTCCCTGCACTATGGGTGGAGGTCGTCCATACAAAATCTCGAAAGGGGAGACTCCTAAGGATCTGGTGGGAGCTGAATGTATCCTAAGAAGGGCTATGGGTAGAACTTGGAGCCACTTCAGGTGTGTTTCTTGACAAAGCTTGGATAACTGAGTTTTCAAGGTTCTATTCATACGTTCTACTTTCCCTGAACTCTGGGGTCTGTAAGCAGTGTGCAACTTCCATTTTATTTGCAAAGCTTGAGCTAACTGTTGGGTCACTTGGGATACAAATGATGGACCATTATCTGACCCTATAGTTAATGGTATTCCAAATCGTGGAATGATCTCATGGAGCAATACCATAGTGACTTCTCGGGCTTTCTCAGTTCGGGTGGGGTAGGCTTCTACCCACCCTGAAAATGTGCAGACTAACACTAACATATAGTGATATCCATTTGCACAGGGCATTTCAGCAAAGTCTATCTGTATATCACTCATGGGGGTCGCCCCTACTGACTGAACTCTTGGGGGTGGAACAGGATCTTGCTTGGCATTATTTTTGGCACATATCAGGCATTGCTGTGCCACTGAGGCGGCCAGGGATCCTAGCAGTGAAATACAGAAATGGGGCCTCAGGGCTTTCTTCATGGCTGTTTTTCCATAATGTGTGGCTTGGTTAAAAGCTTGGACAAAGGCTGGCCCTAATGCTTCAGGGATGACTGTAGGACCTGGAGGTGGACTACCTTCTGGGGGTGGCAGCACTATCCAACCTTGTTCTGTCAAGACTCCTCCCTCCTTTTCACAATAATAGTCTAACTCTCTTGTAGTGTATCGGGGTGCCCAGGAACTAAGGGGCACAGGGAATAGGGCTGCTTGCATTACAGTATCTTGGGTCCTAACTTGTCCTGTGGTGGCTGCCTTTCGGGCTGTGGCATCTTCAAATCTATTCCCTCGGGTGACTTCTCCTGCTCCTGCCTGATGACCTCGGCAGTGCATGACTGCCACTTGTTTGGGGGCCCATACAGCATCTAATAACATCAATATCTCGTGCCCATACCTAATGGCCTTACCCCCTGAGGTGATCAACCCTCGCTCTTTATGCAAGGCTCCATGTGCGTGCAAAGTAGTGAAAGCATATTTGGAATCTGTGTACACATTTATGCGGAGTCCTTCTCCTAATGTCAAGGCTCTGGTGAGGGCTATCAATTCAGCTTTCTGTGCAGAAGTTCCTGGGGTCAGGGCTGAGGACTCAACTACCAGATCAAGGGTCACCACCGCATATCCAGCACAACGATGTCCATTGATGACCAAACTGCTTCCATCTACAAAGAAAGTCCGTTCTGGGTCCTCTAGAGGGATATCGGTCAAATCAGGGCGACTTGAAAATACAGTGTCCATGGTTTCTAAACAATTATGATCAGGTGGCCCAGGACCAATTGGAAACAATGTAGCAGGGTTCAGAGCTTGACTAACTTTCAACTGTATCTGAGGGTTTTCACACAACATGCTTTGATACTTCAACATTCGTGCATTGGTTAGCCAGAGGTTTCCTTTGTGTTCCATGAGAGTCAGAACAGAGTGTGGCACGGTGACTTGAAGAGTTTGTCCTAGTGTGAGTTTGTCTGCTTTGCCCACTAGGAGGGCTGTTGCTGCAACAGCTCTCAGACAAGGGGGCCATCCTTTTGCAACTACATCCAATTGTTTGGACAGATAAGCTACTGGTCGTTGCCAGGAACCAAGAGATTGGGTCAATACTCCCAATGCGTTTCCTTGTGACTCATGGACAAACAGATGGAAAGGCTTCTGAACATCTGGAAGACCTAAAGCTGGGGATGACATCAGGGCCTTTTTCAAAGTCCGGAATGCTACATCTTGTTTGGGTCCCAAGTCTAGTGGGGATTTTTCCGTTCCTTTGGTGACTTGGTATAATGGTTTTGCAATCAGGACAAAGTTGGGGATCCATATGCGACAATATCCCGCGGCCCCCAGGAAGGCTCTTACTTGACTCCTAGTGGTTGGAATGGGGATATTACATACAGCTTCCTTGCGTTCTGGTCCTAAACGTCGGATCCCACTAGACAACTGGAATCCTAAATACTTGACTTCAGTTTGGCATAGTTCTGCTTTGGCTCTTGAAACTTTGTATCCAGCATCTTTGAGAAGGTACAAAAATTCACTAGTAGCTTGTAGGCATTCACTTTCTGAGTTGGTGGCTATGAGCAAGTCATCTACATACTGAAGAAGAACCCTCTTTCCTGGGTCCACTGGGTAACTTGAGAGATCTTGATTTAGGGCAGCACTGAAGAGAGTAAGTGAATTCTTGAATCCTTGGGGTAATCTGGTCCAGGTGAGCTGACCCCGCCTTCCTGTTGTGGGGTCTTGCCATTCGAAGGCGAATAGAAGTTGACTGGTGGGTGCTAGGCGCACACAGAAAAAGGCATCTTTCAGGTCCAGGACGGTGAAGTGAGTAGCCTCAGCGGGGATCAGTCCCAAGAGAGTATAAGGGTTTGGTACTACTGGGTGTATAGTTTCAACTGCATCATTTACTCGCCTTAGATCTTGTACTGGGCAGTAGTACCCTGTCCCAGGCTTCTTTACTGGGAGAAGGGGGGTATTCCAAGGTGACTGGCATTCCTTGAGAAGTCCATACTTCAGCAGTTTCATCAAATGGCAGTGAATTCCTTCTATGGCTGGTCGAGGGAGAGGATACTGCTTCACATGCACTGGTTCCACTCCTGGCTTGAGGGTGACAATGACAGGGGCTATGTTCTTCGCTAGGCCCGGTGGATTATCTTCTGCCCATACTTCAGGTGGGGCTATGAGGTTGGTAGGTATACAGGGACTAGTTGACTTTATTGGAGGTGCACTATAGAACCGCCATTCTTCTTCTCGGGGAACAGTAAGCACCATCAATCCAACAGGCTTTGGGTTCACAGTCATTTTCATTTCTCCCCCTTCAGCAAAGGATATTTGGGCCTGGAGCTTGGCAAGCATGTCTCGGCCCAATAGTAGAATAGGGAACTCAGGCATATACAAGAACTGGTGCGTTATCTTCTGTCCCCCTAATTCACACATGTGGTTCTGCAGGAATGGTTTTGTGGCTTTATTTCCAGTGGTTCCCACAATGGTGACAGATCGTGAAGACAGAGGAGCTACTGGCTTGGCTACTACTGAATGTTCTGCTCCTGTATCTACCATAAATTCCATGTATTGGTCCCCTATCTTTAAACGGACCATAGGCTCCTGGGGACCCAGGGTGAACTTGGAGCCCAGTCTGGCCTAGTCTTCATCTATGTCGTCCAGGTCATAGCCCATTGCTACTGCCACTCCCTCAATGGCTTCTTCCCTCTCCTGCTGGAACTGTGTTCGATTCATTCCTCCCCTCCTTCGAAATCTTCCTCCTGGCCTCCAGGGACTCCCTCCTCCCCTTTCAGGGGTGGAGTCCAGATGCGGGCACTCATTTCTCCAATGTCCTTCTTCCTTGCAGTAGGCGCACTGATTTGCACCCAATTGAGGCCTTTCGCTTCCGCGGCCTCTTCCACGTCCTCTGGTCCTTTGATTAGGAAAACCTCCTCCACGTCATTCGGTTATAGCAGCAGCAAGAAGATCTGCCTTCTTCTTCATCTTTCGTTCACTTTCTCTGTCTCGTTCATTTTCACGATTCACAAATACTTTCTGAGCGACTTCCATTAACTGAGCTGTATTCATGCCCACAAATCCATCCAATTTCTGCAATTTTCGTTTTATGTCTCTCTGGGACTGACTAACAAAGGCCGCATTTACCATGCGTAAATTCTCCTGAGGAGCAGGATCATATGGGGTATACAATCTATAAGCTTCAGACAACCGCTCATAAAAGGCCGCTGGGCTCTCATCTGGACCCTGGAGAACTTCCGATACTTTCCCGATATTCATGGCCCTCTGGCCTCCCTTCTTCAGGCCCTGCAATAAGGCCTGGCGAAATCTGGTTAGGGCCGCCGCCCCCCTTTCCTCATTCGGGTCCCACCTGGGATCTTCATTGGGGTATTCTGCAGCAGCTGCTTGCGGGGGATTTATTCCTCCCCTTTCTACAGGGTTCTCTTCTAACCAATGGAGGGCTGCTTGCCCGATTCGGCCTCGCTCCTCAGTAGTGAAGAGGGTGGACAGGAGCTGGCGACAATCAGCCCAGGTAGGCTGATAGGTTTGCATAATGCTAGACATTAATTCTGTTAATTCCTGGGGCTTGGCTGTTTAGGAAGCATAATGCGTTTTCCAGTTTAAAAAATCTGTGGTGGAAAAGGGTACATAAACTAAGCTGGTTGGTCCTGGCGCTATCTGGCCCTGATCATTTAAAACAGGCATTCCAGGCACTTGGCGTAATGGCATTAGGTGCCCTGCTTTCTCCTTCTTCTTGGGAGTTACGCTTCTTAAATCATAAGGCTCCCGGACACAAATCTCCTTGGTGGGTGACCCTGAATTGGCAGGAGAGCCTCCGCTTTCTATCTCATCAGAGGACTCGAGTCCCCCTGCTGTGCTTGGGCCTGACTCGGAACTTTCACTCTGGGTAGGGCGCTTCTTAGGCTGTTGCATCGGTATTCTCTGGGGCTCCTCTTCTGGCTCTACTTCTGGTCGTGGTGCTGTGGGGACTAACCTCTTTTTCGTGCTGAGGTAACCTATCCAGAATATATGGGGACTCTGGGTCAGAATACACAGGCAGCTTCTCTTCCTTAGCCTTTTTGGTTCCCCTAGTAGTAGTTACGAATATTTTACAGTGCTCCTCATAACAGCGCTTCATCCATGAGGGCTGCTGTTCACATACACTTAACCAGGAATCTATATAAGGGAACTGGTCAGGATACACTCTCAATATGAGCTGATGGATTCGTAAAACTGTCTCAAAATCAAAAGTGCCCCCTCGGGGCCATGAAGCAGCTAATGCGGGCCACACTCTTTCACATAACATTTTTAATCTGGATGGAGTCATTTTCGTCCCATAATCGCCCGAAAATCCTTTACGGAAATTCTTGATCATACATGCCAACGGAGTTTGCGTGGACTCCGTCCCTCCCATAATCTAAACGTACCTACGTATACTACCTACGTACACTACCTACGTGCTCAACGTACCTGTGTACGTTACGTACCCTACGTCCCTACGTACACGTAATGACGTACAAGACAACGAACAATAAGGATAGGTAGTATGGCTGTAGGTAAGGGGTCCGTACAGCCCACAGAGCACTGGGGGGGGACAAACACCACTCGCTTCCTCCTGTTTGTGACCTGGGCGCGGTCGCCCGGCCAGGAACTGCGCTACTTAGGAGTCCGCTCTCGCTCGGTCTGTATTTCAAGACCTCCCACTCACACACGCAAGCATATTTCAACAAGATATCATATTTCAAGTGCCCAGGTTTTCTGACTAACTGAATATTCCAAACAAGAAGGGTCGATGGCTTCGGCTTCCGCTTTCCTTACGCGGAGCTTACTAGGACCGCCCTTATGGGAGGTGATCAGGCTCCCTTGTCTCGCCCACACTCATGCGAGATTTCCCAGTTAGTCTATACCAAATATACCAAATCAATCTCGCGCAAGCAAAACGTTGTCCCAGGCTGTTCTTTCTGACTAAGAAAATCACAAAAATGTCTACTCACCGGATCCGGTCCCCGATACCACACCAGCTTCTGAGTTGGAACCTGGACTCCCCCGGGTCGGAGGTGTTGGCCAGCTGGACCCGATGGCCCGCCGAGGCAGGCGGAACCCTCTCCGGCACAAAGGGGCCGGCGGCGCCTGAGGTTTCCCCCGCGGTCGGACAGACACGGTTCCAACCGGGCCAAACCTCAAGGCGAATTACGTGGATTATTCACTTGAATACCATTTACCACTCACACTTCCCGGCCAACGCACCAAGAATATGCTGTAGCAAAGTGCAATCAATGAATAAGTCCAGGAGTCAATTGACAGGGTCCAAGCCAGTTTAATGTGCACAGGCCCAGTCAGTCAAAGCTTCAAAAGGAACTGAGCAAAAGTTTATACAGAGACATAACCATTTATACCTCTTTTTCAGTTTGATACATGAGAATTTTCTATTGGTTCCAACTCGATACATGCAAACTTTTCATTGGTTATACATTCCCTTAATTTGTCCAATTAGAAATTCCTCCGGAGCCTAGCAACCGGCCCCCTCCTTTAGGATTGTTTGAACAATGGTACAGTTCTTAATTCTACTGCAAGGTTAACCTTGGCTTCAGGAATGCATATACTGAAACATTTCTGTTCTTTCACACACTAGAGAATAATAGAAGACTTATGGATTCATAAAAACTTCTTATTAAGCATTTTAAAACAGTTTTCTCATTTTCCACAGATTTTTGGTTCTTTTCTAGCTATAATGGGAGTTAGGATCCAGGCCTAACTTACAGGCCTTTCATAGTAGCAGACCATGCTAGGCCATAGCCTACCACAAGTGCATTGTCTTGGGAAATGAATACTTAAATGAAGCTCTGTTAGTAGTTAGGGAAAACAGTAAAGAATAGGCTTCATTATTTAAGGACATTAATTATACTTTGTTTTATTTAGTCAGTTAGGGAATTTTAAATCTGTACTGAATAGTTTTACAGTGATTGCTGGTTTGTTAGATAGATAGGGTTTTCTATTTTTGGTTTATTTAAAGCTTAGGCAGTAGGTGGGTGTTCGGGAACTACCGTCAGCTGAGCAACACTGGCATTTACATCCACAAGAGCTCCCACGAAAGGAATACCAAAGTCATCAAATCTATCAAGAAAGTTCTACAGCTACAGATACCAACAACTACTGCAACTACGGAGAGTTAAGTGCTCATAGTGTAGCAGCTGATAAGCATGCAATAAATAATATCAGGAGTCAGTTCAAAGATCCAAGCCAATTTATTGTGCACAAGGCTCAGACAGTCAAGCGTCAAAAAGGATTGAGCAAAGTTCTTACAGAAACATATTCATTTTATACATTTCTTTTCAGTTTGATACATGCAGACTTTCTATTTGTCCCAACGCCCCCTGCATTTGTCCAAACAGAGACCCTTCCTGGGCCTAGCGCCCTGCTCCCTCCTTTAGGAGTGTTCTAACAATCAGTTTCTAGGTATTGATACAATTCTACTGCGAAGTTGTTTCTAGCTCTAGGAATGCAAGTATTGAAACATTTCGATCCTCAGAACAAAAGAGAATAATGAAGGATTTATGAATTCATGAAAAACTTCTTGTTAAGCAGTTTTAAAGCAGCTTTCTCAGACTTTCACAGATTTTTGGTTCTTACTAAGATGGGGGTTGGAATCAGGGCCTAACTTACAGGCCTTTCATATTTGCAGGCTATCATAGGCCATAGCCTACCACATTCCCCCCTTTGATTATTCTCACCCGCAATTGAGAAAGGGTGAGAATTAAATCACATATTATTCTTGCATCACATCATCATGTTGGGGTATTGGGTAATATTGCCACATAGCTAAAACTTCGTAGCTGCCTTCCGTTCTACAGTGCTATCAATGGCTGCTAGCTTTACTTGACTGTGGTGAATCCAGGGTTCAAGCTCTGCAAACTTTAACTGCAGTTGGGGTTGATAAGATAACAACATAAGGTCCCTTCCAATGCAGTATCAACGGTGTCTTTCTCCACTCTTTGATCCACACCGAGACTCCAGGCTTGAGAGGATGCAGGGGTTCTGTTAGATGGATGGGCAGCTGATCTTGTACCCACGTATGAAGACTCTGCAAAACAGAACTTAAAACCAATAGTTCTTATCTAGTAATTTCAGATCCAGTCTGTTTCATATCTCCTTTTATTCCTTGTTCAATAGGCGGGGGTCGCCTATACAGAATCTCAAAAGGAGAAACTCCTAAAGACTTAGTATGGGCTAAGCGCATCCTAAGAAGGGCTATAGGAAGAACCTGCGGCCACTTCAGGTGAACTTCTTGACAAAGTTTAGACAACTGAGATTTCAGGGTTCTATTCATACGTTCTACTTTTCCTAAATTCTGAGGTCTGTAGGCAGTATGCATCTGATAATGTCAATATCTTGGGGTCATACTTAATGGACTTGCCTCCTGAGGTTATCAACCCTCATTCCTTGTACAGGGCCCCATGTGCGTGCAAGGTTGTAAGGTCATACTTGGAATCTGTGTACACATTTAGATGGAGCCCTTTTCCTATTATCAGTGCTCTAATGAGAGCTATCAGTTCAGCTTTCTGTGATGAAGTCCCCGGGGCCAGAGCTGAGGACTCAACTACCAGATCAAGGGTCACCACTGCATACCCGGCACAACGATGTCCATTGATGACGAGACTGTTCCCATCCACAAAGAAAGTCCGTTCAGGGTCCTCCAAAGGGACATCAGTCAGATCCGGGCGACTTGAGAATACAGTGTCCATAATTTCTAAACAGTCATGATCAGGCGGGCCAGGACCAATTGGGAGCAACGTAGCAGGATTCAGAGTGACCATCAATTGCAATCATGGATTCTCACACAGCATACTCTGGTACTTCAACATTCGTGAATTTGTAAGCCAGAAACTTCCTTTGTGTTCCATGAGGGTCAGAACAGAATGTGGTACAGTAACTTGAAGATTCTGTCCCAGAGTGAGCTTGTCTGCTTCGCTCACTAGGAGGGCTGTAGCTGCAACAGCTCTCAAACAAGGGGGCCAATCTTTTGCAACCACATCCAATTGTTTTGACAAATAGGCTACTGGCCATTGCCAAGATCCAAGAGATTGAGCCAGCACCCCTAGAGCGTTTCCTTGTGACTCATGAACATAGAGACGGAAAGGTTTCTGGACATCTGGTAGACCCAGAGCTGGTGATGACATCAGAGCGGTTTTTAGAGATTGAAATGCTGCATCCTGTTCAGGTCCCCATTCCAGTGGCAACCTCTCCATTCCTTTGGTGACTTGATACAATGGCTTTGCCAACAGAACAAAATTGGGGATCCATATGCAGCAGTACCCTGCGGCCCCCAGGAAGACTCTTACTTGCCTCCTGGTGGTTGGAGTGGGAATACTGCACACAGCTTCTTTGCATTCCGGTCCCAACTGGAACCCTAGATATTTCACTTCGGTTTGACATAATTGCGCCTTGGCTCTTGAGACTTTGTATCCAGCCTCATTTAGAAGGTGCAAGAGTTCCCTGGTGGCTTGTAGACATTCATTTTCTGAATTTGTGGCTATGAGCAGGTCGTCCACATACTGAAGAAGAACCCTTTGTCCTGGGTTCACTGAGTAACTTGAGAGATCTAGATTCAAAGCAGCACTTGAAGAGAGTAGGTGAATTCTTAAATCCTTGAGGTAATCGAGTCCAGGTGAGTTGGCCCCGCCTTCCTGTTGTTGGGTCTTGCTATTCAAAAGCGAACAAAAGTTGACTGGTGGGGGCTAGGTGTATGCAGAAGAAGGCATCTTTCAGGTCCAGGACAGTGAAATGAGTAGCCTCAGCGGGGATCAGTCCCAAGAGAGTATAAGGATTTGGTACCACTGGGTGTATAGTTCAGCTGCATCATTTACCCGCCTCAGATCTTGTACTGGGCGGTAATCCCCTGTCCCAGGTTTCTTGACTGGGAGAAGGGGAGTATTCCAAGGTGACTGGCACTTCTTGAGAAGTCCATACTTCGGCAGTTTCATCAGATGGCAGTGGATACCTTCAATAGCTGGTCGAGGAAGAGGATACTGCTTCACATGCACTGGTTCCGCTCCTGGTTTGAGGGTGACAATGACAGGGGTTATGTTCTTCGCTAGGCCAGGTGGATTATCTTCTGCCCATACTTCAGGCAGGGCTAAAAGGTTGGTGGGTATACAGGAACTAGCTGGCTTGGTTGGAGATACATTATAGAACTGCCATTCTTCTTCTCGGGGAACAGTCAGCACCATCAATCCAGCAGGCTTTGAATTCACAGTCATTTGCATTTCTCCTCCTTCAGCGAAAAATATTTGCGCCTGGAGCTTGGCAAGCATATCTCGGCCCAAGAGTGGAATAGGGCATTCAGGCATATACAGGAACTGGTGCGCTATTTTCTGTCCCCCTAGTTCACACATGTGGTTCTGCAGGAAAGGCTTGGTGGAGTGACAGATCAAGAGGAAAGAGGGGCCACCGGCTTTGCCACCACTGAGTGTTCTGCTCCTGTATCCACCATAAAGTCCATATATTGGTCCCCTATTTTCAAAAACTGACCATAGGCTCCTGGGGACCCAGGGTGAACTTGGAGCCCGGTCTGGCCTAGTCTTCATCCATGTCATAGCCTGTTGCAACTGCCACTCCCTCAATAGCTTCTTCCCTCTCTCGCTGGACCTGTGCTCGAGTCATTCCTCCACGACTCTGAAATCGGCCTCCTGTTCTCCAGGGACTCCCTCCTCCCCTCCTGGGGGTGGAGTCAAGATGCAGGCATTCACTTCTCCAATGTCCTTCTTCTCTGCAATGGGCGCACTGATCCACACCCAGTGGGGTCCAATTATTTTCATGACCCCTTCCACGTCCTCTGCTCCTTCGATTAGAAAAAACTCCTTTACATCATTCAATTAAAGCTGCTTTCTTCTTCATTTTACGTTCACTTTCTCTGTTACGTTCATTTTCACGATTCACAAACACTTTCTGAGCAACTTCCATTAACTGGGCTGTATTCATGCCCGCAAATCGATCCAGTTTCTGTAATTTTTGTTTTATATCTCTCTGGGACTGACTGAAAAAGGCTGCATTTACCATACGCAAATTCTCCTGGGCTGCTGGATCGTATGAGGTATAGAATCTATAGGCTTCAGATATTTTTCCAATATTCATGGCTTTCTGGCCTCCCTTCTTTAGGCTTTGCATGAGGGCTTGGCAGAACCGATTGAGGGCTGTCTGCACTATTTGGATCCCACTTGGGGCCATCAAGGCTGATGGGTCTGCATAATACTGTTCATTAGTTCAAACAAATCCTAAGGTTTCTCAGTGTAGGAGGCATAATGCGTCTTTCAGTTCAGTAAATCAGTGGTGGAGAAAAGCACATAAACAAGGCTGGTCGGCCCTACCACGACTTGGCCTTCAGTACTAAGGGTGGGTAGGCCTTGGACCTGGCACAATGGTATAACGTGACCATCCCTTTTACTGGTAGTGGTACTTCTGAAGGCATATGGCAATCGGGACTGTCGGGGTTCCACTTCATGTTCTTGGGCACTGGCTGTGAATGACCCTGAACTGGCAAATGAATCCCTGCTTGTAGTGTCATCGGTGGACTGTGGCCCACTCGGAGGCACTCTGAACTGAGCCGGGGCTTCCAGTCAAGAGGGGGTGCACGTCCTCCTGCTGCGGAGGTAGCTGGTGAACTACTTGGGGTACATCTGCAGGGAGGTGTCCCCCCCTGCCCCAGGCTCTGCCCGGGGTGGTGGCAGAGTTGAGGGGACTGGCCTATAAAGATACTGGGACGGACAGAGTGGAATGTCTGGAGATTCTGGGGCAGAATAAATGGGCAGCTTTTTTTTTTAATAAAAGATCCAGACTTCCGGGTCCCCCTCCCTTGTGGTTGCTGCTAATCTCCTACACTCTTCCTCATAGCAACGCTTTATCCAGGAGGGCTTTTTTTCCCTTCACAAACACTTAACCAGGAATCTATATAGGGGAATTGATCAGGGAACATTTTCTGTACAACCTGATAAACACGGGAAACTATACTAATATCAAAGGTGCCCTCACGGGGCCATGAAGTAGCTAACACTGGCCACTCCTTTTCACAGAGCATTTCTAAGCGGTACGGAGACATTCTATTCCATAGTCTCCAGCAAATCCCTTGCTAAAATTCCTAGTCATACATTTCAATAGAATCTGCGTAGACTCCAACCCCCCCCCCACCCCCCCATGGTGACGTACTTGACAACAGACAGAGGGGGTGGGCAGTCAGGCTGAAATTTCCTGAGGACTATGAGTCAGAACTATGCAACAATATTCCTCTGGGTGCACTTATTAAACAAAGGGTAGGCAGAAAACATAAGCTTAGATTGGTTGTAATAAGCATAATGGATGTGTGTGCTCATTCTAAATAGGAACAATTTAGATAAAGTCCTTCAAATATAAAACTATTATTTTGCAACATGTTATAACAACAATCCCAATAGAAAGAACTATGGCTCCTAACATGACGGCCACATATCTTTTACGTATGACTAGAGTAAAAATACTTGGCATGAAACTAACTGCCAACTGTCATCAGTACTAAGCTGAATAATGCAAAGGAATTACTTTAAATCTTACAGTTTAAAAAGCAGATATTCAAAGGACATGAAACGGGTACTTTTTCATAAAGTGGGTGGATATCTGGAATGCATATACTCCCCTTTTCTTTTTTATTAACAATAAGTATGTCCTCTATGAGGTGCTTGCCACAGTATATAAAATCTCATTTTTACTTTTAATTTTGCTCAATAGCATACGCAGTCAAAACCAAATATATATATATATATATATATATATATATATATCAGGAATTAGAATTCAAGCACGATTAACTCCTCATTCACTCAGGATTTAAATCACTTTCAAGTCACAATCTGGTAACTACTGGCTCGGGATGCTTCATAGTCCTGTCAGGGTTCTTAACCTCTACTTCGAAGGTCAAAGGAAAAACAAAAGCAGTTTCCTTAATTTCTCTATCATTTCTGTTCGGACCATTACAGTGTTTGCTGAAGACTGAAACATAAAAAACCACAAGACAAGGCTAAGCCCACAAATGTATTATACCTAACAGCCTATCTGATCAGGTATTTCTTTTTAAGGAGTTTCACCCTGCACACTAAAAACTGAAATAAACCCTTCCCCCTGGATAATTCTGAAAGGTAACATACCATAACAAGTAATACTAGCTCTACAGAATCCTCCTCACTTGGTCCGTACTCGATATTTACAAGAACATAAGAACATAAGAACATAAGATATGCCATACTGGGTCAGACCAAGGTCCATCAAGCCCAGTATTCTGTTTCCAACAGTGGCCAATCTAGGTCATACGTACCTAGCAGTTTCCCCAAGGGACACAGGTTCCACAATGCTTGTATTGGTTCAAGCATTGATATCCTGGGTCCCTTCTTAATAATGGTTTATGGACCTTTCCTCCAGGAACTTGTCCAAACCTTTTTTAAACCCAGCTACACTAACAGCCTTTACTACATCCTCCGGTAACAAATTCCAGAGTTTGATTACACGTTGAGTGAAAAAATATTTTCTTTTATTAGTCTTAAATAGTTTACCCTGTAGCTTCATTGCATGTCCCCTAGTCTTTCTATATTCTGATAAGGTAAACAATCGATCTACGTTTACCCGTTCCACTCCGTTCATTAATTTATAGACTTCTATCATATCTCCCCTCAGCCGTCTCTTTTCCAGGTTAAAGAGCCCCAACCTTTTTAGCCTTTCTTCATAGGAGTAGCCTTCCATCCCCTTTACCATTTTGGTGGCTCTTCTCTGAACCTTTTCTAAAATTGCTATATCCTTTTTAAGATATGGCGACCAGAATTGCACACAATATTCAAGGTGCGGTCTCACCATGGAACGATATAGAGGCATTATAATATCTTTTGTTTTATTTTCCATTCCTTTCCTTATCATACCTAGCATTCTATTTGCTCTCTTGGCCGCCGCTGCACACTGGGCCGAGGGTTTTAACATGGTATCCACAAGGACGCCTAAATCTTTTTCTTGGGTGGTGGTTCCTAATGTGGAACCTTGCATCGTGTAACCATAGTTTGGGTTGTTCTTCCCTAGGTGCATAACCTTGCACTTCTCCACATTAAATTTCATCTGCCATTTTGATGCCCAGTCTTCCAATTTATCAAGATCCTCTTGCAATTTTCCACAATCCTCCTGGGTTTTAACAACTTTAAATAGTTTTGTGTCATCAGCAAATTTGATAACCTCACTCGTTATTCCACTTTCCAGGTCATTTATGAATATGTCAAAAAGCAGCGGACCCAGCACAGATCCCTGGGGTACACCACTATTCACCTTTCTCCATTGGGAAAATTGGCCATTTAGCCCTACCCTCTGCTTTCTATCTTTTAACCAGTTCCTGATCCACAGTAGTACACTGCCTCCTATCCCATGACTCTTTAGTTTTGCCAAAAGTCTCTCATGAGGGACCTTGTCAAAGGCTTTCTGAAAGTCCAGATACACAATATCAACCGACTCACCTTTGTCCACCTGTTTATTCACTCCTTCAAAAAAACATAACAGATTAGTAAGACAAGATCTTCCTTGTCTAAAGCCATGTTGGCTGTCTCCCATTAGGTCATGACTATCTATATGCTGAGTAATTTTATTCTTTATGATGGTTTCTACCATTTTTCCCGGTACTGATGTCAGGCTCACCGGTCTGTAGTTTCCCGGATCACCCCTCGAACCCTTTTTAAAAATTGGTGTTACATTGGCGATCCTCCAATCCTCAGGTATTAGAGATGATTTTAATGATAGTTCACAGATTACTGATAGCAGGTCTGCAATCTCAAATTTCAGTTCTTTCAACACCCTTGGATGTATACCATCCGGCCCAGGTGATTTGCTACTCTTCAGTTTATCTAATAGTTGTAGGACATCTTCCCGATGTATCGATATTTCCTTCAATTCTTCCACACCTTTAAATACCACTTCAGTCGTGGGTAACATCCCTACATCTTCCTCAGTAAAGACCGAAGCAAAGAATTCATTCAGTCTCTCCGCTATCGCCTTGTCGCCTCTTAGTGCTCCTTTAACCCCTTTATCATCTAATGGACCAACTGACTCTCTCACGGGTTTTTTGCTACGAATGTACTTGAAAAGGTCTTTATTTCGCGTTTTTGCTTCCGCAGCAAGCTTCTTCTCAAATTCTCTCTTTGCCTGCCTTATCAATGCCTTGCATTTGACTTGCCAGTGCTTGTGCTGTTTCCAGGTTTCATCATTTGGCTCTTTTTTCCATTTCTTGAAAGATGCTTTTTTGGCAACAACAGCCTCTCTGACCTCAGCTTTAAACCATGCTGGCAATTTTTTGGACTTCCTTCCACTTTTCTTAAAGCGTGGAATACAGCTGGTCTGGGCTTCCAAGATAGTATTTTTCAACAACACCCAAGCTTGATGTACGTCTTTAACCTTTGCAACTGCTCCTTTTAGTTTTTTCTTAACTGTTTTCCTCATTCTATCATAGTCTCCCTTTCGAAAGTTAAAGGGTAGTACTGTGGATTTCCTTACTATCCCTCCTCCACTAATTAAATCAAAGGCGATCATGCTATGATCACTATTGCCAAGTGGCCCCAACACCCTTATCTCTTGCACTACATCTGGTGTTCCACTAAGGACTAGGTCTAATATTGCTTCCCCTCTGGTCGGTTCATGAACCAGCTGCTCCAAGAAGCAGTCATTTATTTCATCTAGGAACTTTATCTCCCTAGCATGTCCTGTTGTGACACTGACCCAGTCGATGCCGGGGTAATTGAAATCACCCATTATTATTACTGCACTGTAACTTTTGCTAGCTTCCTTGATTTCTTTGAGCATTTCATCATCCATTTGTTCATTCTGGCCAGGCGGACGATAGTACACCCCCACTGCCATCGCCTTCCCCTTTTTACATGGAATTTCAATCCATAGAGATTCTACAGCAAATTTTGTTTCTTGCAAAACTTTAATCCTTTCTGACTCAATGCCCTCTCTAACATAGAGCGCAACCCCTCCACCAATTTGATCAGCTCTATCATTTCGATATAGTTTGTACCCAGGTATCACAGTGTCCCACTGGTTGTCCTCCTTCCACCATGTCTCTGATATTCCAATCATATCTAACCTCTCGTTTAGTGCTATATATTCTAACTCTCCCATCTTGTTTTGTAGACTTCTAGCATTTGCATACAAGCATTTTAGAGACTGTATTTTATTCATATTAATTTGGCTATTGGTAGACATGGGTAATTTGGGATCTTTAAGTTCTGTCTGCTCCATACTCGAGGGCATTTGGGCTACTTTACTCTTTTTTGGAACCTCTCTGCTTTTTGTAGTATCCTTCAAGGATAAATTCTTCCGAACCATGCGCTCTTGGGCGACTGTCGGCTTTCCCCTATTATCTAGTTTAAAAGCTGCTCTATCTCCTTTTTAAAGGTTAATGCCAGCAGCCTGGTTCCATCCCGGTTAAGGTGAAGCCCATCCCTTCGGAAGAGCCCCTCCTTTCCCCAGAATGTTCCCCAGTTCCTAACAAATCCGAACCCCTCATCTCTGCACCATTGTCTCATCCACGCATTGAGAGTCCGGAGCTCTGCCTGCCTATTGGGTCCTGCGCGTGGAACGGGAAGCATTTCGGAGAACGCTACCCTGGAAGTTCTGGATTTCAACTTCCTACCTAAAAGCCTAAATTTAGCTTCCAGAACCTCCCTACCACATTTTCCTATGTCATTGGTACCAACATGTACCAAGACAGCAGACTCCTCCCCAGCACTATCTAAGACCTTATCTAGGTGGCGTGTGAGGTACAGTTGAGGAGCTCGAAAGGGGTTAATAAGAACTTAACCCTTTCCAGGCTGAGCCCAAAACTGTCGGGATCCAAAATTCTGACTAAATATTCCTACCAAATGATATATAATACATGATCATAGCAGAAGGAACATCACTATTAGAACGTATTGAATAAAACAGGTACAATTTTCCTGAAATAAGCACAAATTAACCCAGCTGCAGAATGTGGATTAAAAATTGAAAGTAAGCCTTCAAAGGGTTAAAGGATACTAAAACATTCCTTTCTATGGGCTGTGTGAAAGACATACCCCTTCTCTCTCTGCTTGTTAGAGACTTGCTGTGCTGGAAAAAAAACCTGAAATCAGTGAGACAGCTGTCTTTGTACGTAGAAGTGACTCCTGAGTTGATTTTTCCTTTTCTTTCTTCTTTTCTTAGTACTATTCCTTAATCGGTAAACTGTTTCACAAATTACCCAACAGAATAATCTTACATTATACCAGAAGGGAAACCCACGGTTTCAACAAATAACAAAAATCAGATACAAACAACAAACAGTAAGGACAATGGAACAATGGGGGAGACAAACACCAAACGCTTCCTCCTTTTTGCGACCTGGGCGCGGTCGCCCGGCCAGGAACTGCGCTACTCAGGAGTCCGCTCTCACTTGGTCTGCCATTCCAGACCTCTCAGTCACACAGACAGTCATGCCAGCAACAAGAAATTATTTTTCAAATGCCCAAGGTTTTACTGACTAACTGACTATCCCAACCAAAGGGTCGGTGGCTTCTGCTTCCGCTAACCCTTATGCAGAGCATACTAGGACCACCATTATGAGAGGTGATCAGGCTCTCTCGTCTTTGCGCACTTATGCAAGACGTTCCCAGTTAGTCTATACCAAATTTGTCTCACATGCTCATGCAAGACTTTCTGCAGGCTTCACTGACTATCAAACAAGAAAATGTCTATACCAAATTAGTCTCACATACTCATGCAAGACTTTCCCCAGACTCGCATACTCATGCAAGGCTTTCCCCAGGCTTCCCTGACTCAAATGCCCAAGGTTTTCTACTCATCGGATCCGGTTCCCGATACCAAACCAGTTCATGTGTTGGATCCTGAACTCCCCTCGGGTTCAGAGGTGTTGGCCAGCTGGACCCAGTGGTCCACTGAGGCAAGGCGGAACCCTCCCCGATACAAGAGGACCGGTGGCGCCTGAGGTTTTCCCTGCGGTCAGACAGACACGGTTCCAACCGGGCCAAACCTGGAGGTGAAAGTACGTGGTATATTCACTTGAATACTATCCACTACTCGCACATTCCAGGCCAACGCACCAAGAATAAGTAGCAGCTGATAAGCATGCAATAAATAATACCAGGAGTCAGTTCAAAGATCCAAGCCAATTTATTGTGCACAAGGCTCAGACAGTCAAGCGTCAAAAAGGACTGAGCAAAGTTCTTACAGAAACATATTCATTTTATACATTTCTTTTCAGTTTGATACATGCAGACTTTCTATTGGTCCCAATGCCCCCTGCATTTGTCCAATCGGAGACCCTTCATTGGCCTAGCACCCTGCTCCCTCCTTTAGGATTGTTCTAACAATGGCACAGTTTCTAGGTATTGATACAATTCTACTGCGAGGTCATTTCTAGCTCTAGGAATGCAAGTATTGAAACATTTCTATCCTCAGAACACAAGAGAATAATGAAGGATTTATTAATTCATGAAAAACCTCTTGTTAAGCAGTTTTAAAGCAGCTTTCTCAGACTTTCACAGATTTTTGGTTCTTACTAAGATGGGGGTTGGAATCAGGGCCTACCTTACAGGCCTTTCATATTTGCAGGCTATCATAGGCCATAGCCTACCACAATAGAGACTCTGTTTTGTGAGAAGAAGGAAAATAGATGCATACCTGTGAATAGAAGTTGATAGAAGTTCTGTATGAGGTTTTCTGTAAAGATAAAAGTTATATAAACATTCAGGTTTTGAAAAAAGAAGAAAAAGATTCTGAATGCAATGTAAATTAAATCTGTTATTAGGTATAACCATCTATAATAACAAATAAAATTGTTATACTTATCACTTGGAACTTGAGCTCAAAAAATCCTTTTAGTTTATTTCCTTCATTTTGCTCTGAGCAGTGAACGAGGTTAGTTTATTTTTGCCTTGTTGTCTGGGTTTGCGTCACTTCTTGGCCACGACTACCACCATCATATCTAGAGGTGAAGGTGAACTCAGACACAGCAAGGTTATAAAATTTTGGCATAGTCGGCAGGATTTTCTGACAAGTTACAGGCTTAAGAACAGGGTAAATAAGTAGTTTAATTTGGTACTAGGTATTAAAGACTCTGAATTTTTGGTTAAAGACATTTATTATACAGTGATTAATCAACATTGAAAGTTTCAGCAGACACTGAGGAACAGTGAAATAAAAAATTGGATTGTATTGTGTTTGAAGTTTTATTCTTAGTGGGAAAGAGTGGGGGAAATTTTGTTTGGTAAGCATACTTATCTCCTGAGGTGAAAAGAAGAAGTAATTGAACAATGGAAGCGGAAGCCGGAAATGGTGGAATGAGGCCTCAGATAATTACGAATACAGTGGTGATCCCGCAAGATAAGATGATCCCAGAATTTTCAGGGTTTCAGAAGGAGATGTCAGATCTGAATGTAGAAGATTGGATTGAGAAAGTTAGAATTAGAATGAGAATTCTAAAGATCTCACCAGAGGACCAAGTGGATGTGATTCGTGACCATTTAAAAGGCTTGGCGGAGGACACAGTTAAATATTCCTTACCGAGAGAATGTACGGTGGATGAAATTTTTGATATGCTACGCCAAGTGTATGGAGATAAGGTGGCATTGGGATTGAGGATTCAAGAATTCTACAATGCAAAACAAGAAGATAAGGAGACCATACAAGTGTACGGATATAAATTACAGCAGAAAATGGACATTATATTAAAGAGAGATAGAAGAAGAATGGGAACACCAGAAGAGACATTGAAAGAGCAGTTCATTTTGGGATTAAGGGATGCTGCTCTCTGAAGAGAAATAACAAAGAGGCATGAGGATAATCCGAATATGGGATTCGCGGATTTGTTACACGCTGCCATAAGGTGGGCCGGAGAGGAGAGAGTCCCGACAATGATAGAACCTAAGAAAATACTACAGAGACTGAGGGAAGATGCAGGAGATGGAACAGCGGGTGGAGATACAGCTGCAGCTATGATTGGGCAGTTAACAAGATTATTTACACAGTGGACAGAAAGGCAAGAACGTGAATGGGAAATGCAGAGACGGGAAAGGTGGAATAGGGATGTGAGAAGCAAATATAATGGCAATGGAAATATCAGTTATAGAGAGAACAGAGGTGAATTTCTGGCTAGAGAAGCTTCTAGTAGTTTATCGACAGGACAAAAAATATGTTTCAAATGTCATGAATCAGGACACATTGCTCGTTATTGTAGGAATGAAAAATTTCCTCGTACAGCTCCATCAGACAGTGGAAATAGTAGTTGCAGTAATGTTAATACGCAAAGTGATAATAATAAATCTCTTTGGAGAAGTCATTTAGGTGAAGCTGCAGAAAGAGAAACTGAAAGGAAGGCTATCATAAGAAGACAAATGACAGAACATAAGGGAGATGGGCAGGAAGACAAATTATTTGGAGAAAAGGCTGTGGGATCTAGTCCATTGGTAAAAGTAAAAATCAATGGAATTGAAGTAACCTGTATGCTTGATACGGGATCAAGCATATCGACAATATTGGCTAGTTTTTATTACAAACATTTTCCGAGCCCAAATCAATTGCAAGATGCCTCCCAACTAAAATTGATGGCAGTGAATGGGACAGAGCTACCAGTATTAGGATATATAGATGCGACTGTGCAGTGTCTTGGACAAGTAATATCACAACAATGCATTTTTGTGGTGCAAGATAACTTTAAAGAAGGAAGAATGGAAGAAAGTGCTTCCCAAGGAATAGTGGGTATGAATGTTTTGACACACCTAGAGGGGTTATTCCGAGACTTATCCTGTTTCACTCTCGAACTGGTAAAACTTTTAAGAGTAATAACGGAGATATGCGCACAGAAGAAACAAATAGAGCCTAATGTGGGTTTTGTCAAAGTCTTGGGAAGAGTAGGACAGCTGGTACCCGCATGTTCTGAAAAAAGTATCCTAGGGAGATGTAATAGTGTTAGGAAATGGGATGGCCCATTGGTGGTAACAGCTACTCTAACTGCAAGTATCCAAAACAAACTGATGGTGGCTAAAGTTTTGGTGCAGCAAACAGCAGGGAGAGTGCCTCTTCAGATGATCAACATAGGAGAGCAAGACATAACCTTACCTCCTAGGATGAGAGTAGTGGAGATAAGTAAGCTGGCTGAGATCATGGAGCTGAAACAGTTAAAGAATTCAGAGTCGACTAGTGAAAGCAATTGGGAAAAGTGCTTGTCAAAACTTAAAATTGATTGGAATTCATTGAATGAACAGCAAGCAGAGCAATTAAGACAATTATTGTGGAAACATAGACACGTCTTCTCGACAAGTGATAGTGATATTGGGTTCACAAATATAGTAGAACATAAAATAAAAACGGGAAATACACTACCCATCAAGCAGCCTTACCATAGGGTATCTCCACATTTATTTGAAGAATTTAAAGAACACATCAATGGGCTAGTGCAACAAGGGATCCTTCGCAAAAGTTGTAGTCGACTTGGTTTACGTCATTAGATTTATCCTCTGATTACTTCCAGTTGGGAATGGCCTCGGAAGATATTGAGAAGACTGCCTTCACTACTCCGTTTGGACTTTTCGAGTGGACAAGGATGCCCTTTGGACTTTGTAATGCGCCCGCTAGCTTCCAAAGATTAATGGAGACTGTACTGGATGAATATGTATTTGACATATTACTCTTGTATTTAGATGATATCCTTATATATGCACCAACTTTTGAGAAACATTTGGAACGTTTAGGAAATTTATTTCAGCGTTTAGAAGAATGTGGGCTCAAATTTATTTCAGCATTTAGAAGAATGTGGGCTCAAATTAAAACCAAACAAATGTAAATTACTGAGTAAAGAAGTAAAATTTTTGGGTTATATAGTGTCTAAAAAAGGAGTATCAGCTGACTTGGAAAAGATTCAAACCATTCAGTACTGGAAGGTTCCCAAAACCAAAACAGAAGTATGCAGTTTTTTGGGCTTCGCTAGTTTCTAGCGCCGATTCGTCCCTAATTTTGCACAGATTGCAAAACCTCTACATTGTCTCACGGGAAAAGCTGAAAAAGAGAACAAGAAAAATGAAGTTGTCTGGTCGGATGAATGTCAAGTGGCTTTTGAAATGCTGAAAAAAAACCCTGGTATCTTCTCCTGTATTGGCATTCCCAATCTTCGACGAACCTTTCATACTAACCACAGATGCTAGTTCCAGAGGGCTAGGAGCTATACTGAGTCAATACCAAGCAGGGGAGGAAAGAGTCATAGCATATGCCAGTCAAGGCCTCAGAAAGACAGAATGGAATGCAAGCAATTATTCTGCTTTTAAACTAGAGTTACTGGCACTAAAGTGGGCCGCACCAGATAAGTTCCGGGAATACCTGATCTACAAGAAGTTTATATTACGCACCGATCACAATCCATTGAAGTATTTGGAGACCGCAAAGATTCAGGCCATTGAGCAAAGGTGGTTAGCCCAGTTAGCGAAGTTGAATTTCACGGTTGAATATAAGCCAGGGAGACTAAACCAGAATGTAGATATCCTGTCCCGTCTGCCTGAAGAGCTAGAACCTGAAGTTGAAGATACTGAAGAAAAAGATTTTTTACTGTTTACTGTATGTCCAGGGCCAGCAACCGCCCACTGCCCTCCTACTCTCTGCCCCCGTGCTGTCTCTTCCCCGCCCCAACTAGCTTCCCTGCACAACCGGTGGGGAAGTTAGTCCAGGGCTGCCACCGGCACAAGTAGCAGAGATGGACGTCGTGTTGGGACATCCATCCCTGCTATTCATGTCTCAGAATAACCTCCACTATGGGACGTCCATCCCCACTATTCATATCTCAGAATAACCTCCACTATGTTTCTGGGAGGCCCTTGATATATCCATGTCTCTCCTCCCTACCCCCATTGTATCCTGATGGTCAGGAGCATTTGCTATTCAAGCTCAGTGAGGGTCTCTTCCTGGCCATCTGGTCCTCTCTCCTGGGCCTTAGACCTGGGTTTCCTCTTGACCTCCCTCCATTTACATTTGAGGTTCTCAGGCTCATGATTGCATTGCTAAAAGGCATTGAACGTCTGACATATGCCAATCCAGAGCTTATGTTTTTGGAGGCTCTCACATGCACCCCCAGAAGCAATCTCTGGTGACTGATCACCTCTTGCAAAAGGAGTACCACTTCCCCTTGGCAGACATTATCTCTCCTTGTGTGCACCCTCTGCTTAGGGACCATGGCAAGGACTGCAACAGCACTGATCATGCCTTTGCAAAATGGGGCCACAAATATCTATGCAACCAATATAAGCATGTGCAAAGGAATAGCACTTCCCAAATTTGCATGTTTGTCATTTTGAAATGGGTTGCTGCAAGAAACATCTACAGCAGGGGTCTCAAACACGCGGCCCGCGGGCCGCATGCGGCTCGCGAGAGAACATTGTGCGGCCCGCGACGGAGGGAAAGAAAAAAAGCCTTGCTTCTGCTTCTGCCGTTGCTGCCGTGGCAGCGGCAGAATCGACTGTCAATTTTTTTTTTTTTAAACCTGGCTTCTGCTGCTCAAGCAGCAAAATCAGCTGTGCTGCGGTCCCTTCCTCTCTGCCCGGAGATCCCTCATTGTGCTCCATCAGCGTGTGCTTTTCAAGCCGCGAAGAGAGTATTCCCCTCTCGCGAGGCTTGAAAAGTGAATAGGATTAAGCCGCGCGAGAGGGAAATACTCTCTTCGCGGCTTAAAAAGCACGCCGCTGATGAAGCACAATGAGGGATCTCCGGGCAGAGAGGAAGGGGCCGCGGGACAGCTGATTTTCTGCTGCAGCAGCAGAAGCCAGGTGTTTTTTTTATTTACCGGGGGTGGGGGGGAGGACTGGAAATGGGCTATTGGCAGGGGGGGGCTGTAGGACTGGAAATGGGCTATTGGCAGGGGGGGTAGGACTGGAAATGGGCTATTGGCAGGGGGGTTATGACTGGAAATGGGCTATTGGCAGGGGGGGGGGTTATGACTGGAAATGGGCTATTGGCAGGGGGGGTGTAGGACTGGAAATGGGCTATTGGCAGGGGGGTTATGACTGGAAATGGGCTATTGGCAGGGGGGTGTAGGACTGGAAATGGGCTATTGGCAGGTGGGGGTGTAGGACTGGAAATGGGCTATTGGCAGGGGGGTTATGACTGGAAATGGGCTATTGGCAGGGGGGGTTATGACTGGAAATGGGCTATTGGCGGGGGGGGTTATGACTGGTAATGGGCTATGGTGGGGGCTAGGACTGGAAATGGGCAGGTGGGGGTTAGGAAGGACTGGAGGTGGGCTGATGGGGGGAGTTAGGACTGGTAATGAGCTATGGAGGGGCTGACTGAAATGGGGTAATGGGGGTTAGGGCTGGAAGTGGGCTATTGGCAGGGGGGTTATGACTGGTAATGGGCTATGGTGGGGGCTAGGACTGGAAATGGGCAGATGGGGGTTAGGACTGGAGGTGGGCTGATTGGGGGGTTAGGACTGGAGGTGGGCTGATTGGGGGGTTAGGACTGGTAATGGCCTATGAGGGGAGGTAAGACTGAAAATGGGGTGATGGGGGTAAAACTGGAAGTGCGCTATGGGGAGGTTAGGACTGGTAATGGGCTATGGGGGGGTTAAGACTGAAAATGGGGTGATAGGGGGTAAAACTGGAAGTGCGCTATGGGGAGGTTAGGACTGGTAATGGGCTATGGGGGGTCTAGGACTGGTAATGGGCTGGGGGGGGGTTGCTAGGACTGGAAATGGGCTGAGTGGAAGGGGGGCTTGAACTGCAAATGGCTGATGGGGAGGGGGGCTTGGAATGGAAATGGGCTGTGAGGGGAGGGAGCTAGGATTGGAAATGGGCTGATGGTGAGGCTATGATAGGACTGGAAATGGACTGATGCAGGGACTAGAAGGGAGCGGATGCTGGGTGGGGCTGGAGCTAGAAGGGAGCTGATGTTGGGGGAGGATTAGAATGGGATGGAGCTGGGAAAGTGAAATGGAGAGGGGAAAAATATTTTGTCTAGGAGAGAAGACAAATCTACAATTGGCCAGGTATTGGGAGAGTAAGTGGGGATTGAGGATGGAGGGGTAAAATTGGAGTGGATGAGATAGGAATGAGGAAAGAGAAAAAGGAGAAAGATTAGTATGTTAAAGCAGATGTAGAGAGAGAATGGAAAAAAAACTAGGAGAGAAGAAAGGGCAAATGGACAGCAGACGATGGAGAGTTAATAACCAGCCACACATGTCTGCAAATACAGAATACTTTGCTCTACACAAGTGGCATGCATGCTGATATACTCCACTATTCACCTTTTTCCACTGAGAACATTGTCCGTTGAAACCTACTCTTTGTTTTCTATCTTTTAACCAGTTCCTAATCCACAATAGTACACTGCCTCCTATCCCATGACTTTTTTTATTTCCACAAGTCTCTCATGCGGGAACTTGTCAAAGGCTTTCGGAAAATCGTGATACACTATCTCAACCAGCTCACCTTTATCTGCCTGTTTATTCACACCTTCGAAGAACTATAACAGATTAGTGAGACAAGAATTTCCTTAGCTAAATCCATGTTGGCTTTCTGCCATTAAGCCATGTTCAGTAATTTTCTTCTTTATAATGGTTTCTACCATTTTGCTTGGTATAGATGTCAAGCTCACCAGTCTGTAGTTTCCTGGATCACCCCTGGAATCCTTTATAAAAATTAGCAATACATTGACCACTCTCCAGTTCTCAGGTACTACAGATGATTTTAAGAATAGTTAATAGATTATTAAATGTAGGACTGCAATTTCATATTTCAGTATTTTCAATACACTGGGATGTATGCCATCCAGTCCAAGTGATTTGCTGCTCTTTAGTTTATCAAATAGCTGTAATACATCTTCCCGATTTATCGAGATTTGTTTCAATTCCTCTGACATATCACCTTTGAATAGTATTTCTGGGTAAGTTTCCTACATCTTCTTCAGTAAAGACTGAAGCAAAGAATTTATTCAGTCTCTCTGTTATGGCCTTGTCCTCCCTTAGTACTTGTGATGGGGTATATAGAAAGTCACCTGTCCCTCTCCAAAGGGATTATCAGCAGTCCATCTTAAAAGAGTCTAAAGCCTCAGAACCTACGGCTGAGAGGGTGTGACCCAGACAGAGGGATTAAGAAGCCAGCAAGGGAGGAGGAAGGTCCATGGAGACAGAAAGGTTTTCCAAGCAGGGCTGGGAGAGGAGTTCAGTTGTAAAGTAGATGATTTAGGAACTGGGAGCCATATTCATAAACAACAAAACCCAAGTGACGGCCTGAACTTTGAGCTGAATTGAATTCTGACTTTAACTTGTAGGTTGGGGGAAGGGCACTGAGAACAAGCCCTTTGAAGAAAACAGGCTGGAGAGTAATTTCTGTATAGCTAAAGGACATTAAAGTAGTTTTGTTTAGCCCTGAACTGTTGTGTTCATGATATTTTATGGGCCCTTGCCACCATATGCCATGTTATACCACATGTAGTGGCAGTGGTACGGTTTTCTCTAACAACATGACAGAGAGAAAATACGCATACCTCTAGGACTGTGCCTCCTATAGCAGGTTAGGCTTTGTTTGTTTGTTTGTTTGTGTGGGCTAAGAAGGTTATTTTTGTTCTAGCTAGGAGTCTTGAAGAAAAGTTTAGTTAGTGCCAGATAGGCAGGGTTTTGTTTGGTCACTAGGTCTGCTAAAAGTTTGTTGAAGCTGGTATACTTCAGAATTAACTCAGCTGCAGAAGAGAAAGCTGTGGTTGTATTTTGGAAAGAAAACAGTGACAAGCCAGAATGGAGCTGCTCCTACAGATTGTGGCAGAAGGGCAGCAGCTACAATAGCATCAGCAGCAACAACAATGTCAGCAGCAGCTACAAAATCGTATTCAGTTGCAAGGGAAACTATAGAGGAGCTTCCTAGCTCTGTTGATTCAAACCTTATAAAGACTGCCACTCTACCCTCCAATGCAGGCTACTTAAAATGATGGCAGAAGATGAACCTGATCACTTTTTTGTGAACTTTGAAGAAACTTCCTGCATAGCTGGTTGGCTGGAGCCAACATGGGCTGCTTACTTTGGGAATCTGCTGATGGATAGCAGTCAGGCTGCATTCCAGAATGCCAACCTGATGGGCAAACTACATACAGTATGCAGTTGTCAAGGACGCCATATTGGAACAGGCTAGCTGTACATCAGAGGCCTACCGTCAGCGCTTCAGAAAGGAGAGAATCCAGATAAAAGAGAGTGCCTGGAGGTTCTTCTGTTAACTGGAAATGGCTGCAACTGGAGGGAAAGTGCAGGCCCAGGATAGCCAAAATTGTGCTCCTGGAACAATTTTTAGAGGGTTTGACCTTCCAAATGAAGCAGTGGGTACATCAGCACTCCAAGCTTACACTGGAGCATGCACTAGAAATAGCAGAAGGGTACCATGAAACCCAGCCGGTGATGGAAGTGGACACTGAGAAGGTAAAAATGTCAGCCAGCCATTAGCCTGGGAGGATGGAAAGGGAAGCCGGAGTGGATGTTGGCTCCCATATTTCAAACCCCAAAGTCATCTCCTAAGTGAGGGCATGGGCCCAGCAATGACTCCTTCACCTGTTTTATGTGTGGAACCTGGGAACACTTTGCCCAGGAATGTCCCCCGAGTACTGAGGAACCAATGGATGTCAGCCTAACTACCCCTCACACTGCGCTTTTGTGGACATCCAATGGCACAAGTTTCATTCAAGACGCCAGCAGGGCATGACATATTCAAGGTTGTAGTGTTTCCCTGGCTCCCATACCAGAAGTGATCAGCCGAGACTACCCAAGCTTCTGGGTAATATGGGCCCAGCTAAGTGATAACTCCAATAAGTTGAACCAGGAAATTTTCTCAGAGGTTTTCCCCCTACAAGACCTGGATCTGTATATTAAGAATTCCAAGCCTGCTAAATTCTGGTGTCAGCATCACCGGGAGAAGCTATGCTACTATCAGAATCAGGTCTTGGAAGTAGATGGGGTTCCAATAGGCAGTGAAGACTCCCCTAGAAAAAACGTTTCCATCTTTTGTGCTAAAGGGAGATTTGTTATAAAGAGTGACCAAGGGTTCCCTAGAGGGGGAAGAGGTAGAACAGCTGATAATTCCCCAAACCTATTATTGCAGGTGCTATCGTTAGCAAATAGCCATTTGTTAGGGAGACACCTGGGGTGTAGAGCATATTTTAGCTTGATTTTTCTGGCCCAGGGTCCATAAGCAGGTGCAGTTGTATTGCCAGTCATGCTCCACTTACCAACTTCACAACCCCCACCAGAGTCAGACCTGCTCCTCCTCCTCTAAGACGCCCGATGAGCTGGTACAAACGAAGGTGCAAGTAAAGATGACCAAAGGAGGGTAAGGTGACGCCTGAAAAGGTGGCCAGTGGCATTAAGAAGTCCCAAGTTGATAAGCACAAAATGTATGGCCCAAGCCCAGATGTAACCCTACCACTGCACAGAGTCCCAAGGAAACCCAAACAACAACCCCTGGAGGGTATCACATGGCATAGCTGATGGACCTGTCAAATCTGCGTGCAGCTCATGTGGCAGCTGGAAAAGTGCTGAAACATATCGGAGGCTGCTGTACCGATGCATAGGGTGATGGTGATGTAAAGTGCCAACATGAGAGTGTGTGGCAGAGGATGCAAATACGTGTCCACCAGAGCAGGTAGAGGTGGCAGCATAACAGGAGGACAGAGGAGTAGCAGTGCCATGCAGAACATACACATGAGAGGCAATCATGAGGAGCAGCAATGCAGAAAAGGATCCCAGCATAGGACATGGGGTAGTAGCCCACACATTAGGGCAGGACGCCACACAGCTGGCAGACACAGATAGACGGACAGAAGGATGCTTTGCAACTGTGATGAGGCTAAAATGTGTCACCACACACACCTGCACAGATATGACTGTTACAGGAAGGAAAAACAGTTGTGCAGGACAGGCAGAAAGCCACAAGAACACACAGGAATCAAACCCATGACCACTGGCTGTGAAGTCAGTGTATTAACCACTGTGCTATGCTGTGATGATAGCCATCAGAGCAATGGCTGGCCACACAACACCTGTAGGTCACTACACCAAATATCTGCTGTGCTTACTGGGGCAGGGTAAAAACACAGCCAAGGCACTGTATAGGGCACCGTAGGTCACACAAATGAGGTGAGGGTAGTCTGTGTGCTAAACCCTGATCTCTGATATATGTCTGTCTGTCACAGTCACAAAAGGCAGTTGTGTAGCACATTCTGACTAAAGGAGGCCTTCTGTGGGCTTGATCCCCTGACCACTAGCACATAAGTTAATGCTGAAACTGTTGTGCCTACCCCACCAACGTGAGGCAAACAGCAAAGGCTGCATACAGCAATACTGCATGGGAGCACACAAAAAGTCTGCTGTGTGGCAGAAAAAGGCAACCCCAACAGTAATCATGATGTAATGCACAGGTAGAAGAGCTGTGCACAGGGCATAACACAGTCTGTAATTGGGACGAGAGTCACATATACACAAATGCACACACACAATAATATGTTAGGCAGTCGAAACAGCATCCATAAGAGCAAGGGAAAGGAACCCAAAGGGCGGCAGGTGATGTCCTATGTAGCAGGGCAAAATGGGGAATAGTAGTGAAAAGGAGCATGTGGGAATTGAACCTGCAAACAGAAGCTGGGACAGATCAGCTCAACAACAGCAATAACAGTCACCCAAGCATACCAGCCACATGGACAGTACAAAGGAGTAGCCACATGTAATAGCCAATATGCGGCACATAGGCTGCATAAAGAGCACACTGTGCTGTACAATGAAGCGATGGAAGGATGTAAAGGAGAGCTGATGAAGATGTAGCCAGCTCAAGGTCAAGGTAGCACAACACCAGGAAAAAGGAAAAGCATGTGGGAATCAAACCTGCAACCTATGGTGCTCTAATGCACATCTGTAACCACCATCCCAAACCAGCACTACAGGGACCATGGAAAAATGTTCCATAAAGAGGATGTATGTATGGGAACCCCCTACCACCCAGACGTGGCAGATAGCTGCCACTGTACAAGGATGTGAGCACAGGTGGGCTATGTACATCACCAGTAAAGCAAGAAATGCGTGTGTCAGTGTGTTGAAGCAGCAGCAGAGACAAATGTGTGTTGAACACATATAGTTTATTGTTGCAAGTTATTGGACATGTCGTATATACTGTGAGTCATGATATGAAGCTAGTTGTTTCACAGGTAACAAACTGAAACCACACTGAGTATGCCAGCTACCCACATGTTGCGTACAAGTCCCTGGCCCCACCACAGATGATGAGCAGTACAGATAATATGCAGTAGGTGCATGTTGTGTACCATTCCTTAGCCCCACACCCCCCACATGCTGCTGCATGCCCCAAATGCCTCTTTCACATATGTATGTATGTAGACATTAGGTAGGGCATAATGACAGCCCCACACACACCAGTCATGAAGGTGTAACCAAAACATATTTGCCTTCCAAAAACAGGTGGCACTAACCTCTAAAGGCGTACATATCAACATCTCAGCAACTGCACACACACACACACACACACACACACACACATATCTATATCACAGATGTTGCAGAAGGCATCATATAGCACATTAAGCGCCACCTACATCCAAAAAAACACTGTGCAAATGCAAAATGAGGATATGGTAACAGGTACAAGAGGAACATGATCCCAGAGAATAAAGGAAATGCAAACGATCACATATACAGAGATAGCACTATGCATACGGTCTGCTGCAATGGTTGTTGTGAATACACTATGCGTATACATACGACATGGCACATGGAATGCATCCATGAAGGACGAACACACACACCCACATTGCCAAATTACTGGTGCAATGTGAGTCATGGAATGTCAGGAGATAAAGAGGACTGTGCAGACATGCAGTGCTATGTCTGTAAATCAATGCAGAGTGTTATGTCTGTACACTACCCAAACACGCAAACCTGTACTTAGAGGTTGAAAGAAAAGTCAAACATGGCCCAGTTACTGGCACAGAAGCTACACTGCCACATGCCCTGGTGTACCAACATATTCATCCACATGCACATGCACCATGTACGTACAACAATGACACAGTGATGCCCCACATGCACTGTAGCACACGTGGTGAGGGCAAATATGGACCAAAGATGTTGGCCCACATCAAAGTTGTGTGGTGGTAAATACCGTGTCATGTACAAGTGCAGGGTAAGCCCACAAATACCCGAGGACCTATACAATGTCACCCCTGTGCCACATGCATGGCTGTATGCTCTTGGTGAACTAAACAGATGAGGATATCCTGTGGTGCAGTTCACACACATAGCCAACATACACCAACACAATGTCAGATGGATGTATAACATACAGCAAGTATGTCAGTCCCTGCTGCACACGTAAGGGCCTGTACACAGTGCCCATAGTGCAACTAGCCTCTGTGAACCAACATGTCCCGTGAAGACTGTCTGTGAATTTCTGGGCCTGCACACACAAGTGTGACATCCCAATCTGCCACAGTACACATAAGGTCATGTATGTCCCCTGTGATGAACACCACACCCAGCCATAGCATGGTAGCAATGTTGTATAGGACAGGCTGTCTATGCTCAAAGTAGCAGTCCAACATCAATGTCAATCATAGGTATGTGTGCCACACACAGAGGTCAGCCATCCTATGCCTCCAACTTCCAGGAATAGCTGCATGGTCCTGGTGTGTTCTCAGTCGATGTGCAGTGTGTGTGCTCTGCCCTGTATCAGAAGAAAGAGAAACACTGTCATGGTATGTTGCACAGAACATCAGGGGACATTGCAGGTAGGCATACATCAATATGTATAGAATGCAACGCCGGACATGCAAACATGAAATCAGCACAACACATAACACAGTGCATGTTGGGGAAATGTGGATATTGAACCATATATGAGGGTGTCCCATGGATATGGTAATGTCCATACACATGTTACACAGGCATCTCATGGCCCAATCCCATGTCCATCACCGTTGGTGCATAGTGACCCCACAGGAAACCCCCCTGTAAAACACAACAAAATGGAAAAGGCAACACCACGTCACAGTGAATACCAAAGATGTCAGAAGATTGTGTAGAATCACCACATCCCCATCTCCAGCTGCCATTGGCGCATGTCCAAATTATGGTGTCATCTGTGATACAGAAATGCTGATGGATAGTGGTCTGACAGCACACAAGAGATAGGTCACATCACAACATAAAACAGATGTGCACAATGTATACAAGGTCAACAGCAGTAGGTTACAGATAGCAGAGTCCCCAACACTACACAGGTGTGAAAACACCACCCACCACCTGATAATACAAACTGTATGCACACTGTAGCAGTACACACCCACGCTAGAAAAAAACACACACACAGCATGTTCAGGTGAACATGCCACCAGTAGCATACAACCTGTCTGTGCACAATATGAGATCAGCGGATATAAACATGACCAAACCAATGCTGCACAGCATTTGGTTGATGTTACAATGTCCCAGATGTGTGTACGTGCGGCCCACCACCACAACACCTAGGATATGTGGACACACACAGCTCTCTTGGATGTGATGTGTTCCTGAAACAGTGCTGGAGCAGATGAGCTGGGCAGGAACACATGTGCCTGTGTGTGACAACAGTAACATATGGGATATGGGGTTGCCGACCAAAGAGGTGAACCACAATATATGTTCATTAGACAGATGACCCCAGACATGATCTGTGGCAGATCATCCCCACACACCATTTACCCATATGTCCATCTACCCCATTCTCCTGCACGTTGAGTGGGGTACAGACAGCTGCCATTGCACCACAGCACCAGGGAGGTCACACAACATATCCTGTCAATGGATAAACACACTAGAAACATACATATGTCATGTATGAGCTGTGTAACAACACAGCACCATCACGTCATCACCCCTCATGCATCTAAAACCCGCCTCAGTTTGGCATCTGTCCATTACACTGTACAGAATAGCCCCTGCCAAAGCCCCCAAAGACAAGTTATTCTTAAAATTAAAGGGCCTGGACTCCATATGGCCCATGTAACCACCTCTCTGCTGCCTCAGACACTGTTGTCAAACCCGTCACCCTGATATACAGTCCTCGCATGTCCATACTGCCTCTGTACTAAACACCTGCACCTCATATCTCACCCGTCACACCTCCAGTGTGTGTTGTAATGGTCCCACCTCCCCTGCGTGTCTGCACCCATATTCTGGAACACAGGGATATTTCCTGTGTCTGCATGTTCCAGATTTCTATCCCAAATGCCCTGTTGGTCCTACCTGATCCCCTGCCCTTCACCTCCAACTGTATGCTGATGAGTACAAAATATATCCCACCATTCCTGAACAGTGCCTGCCAATCCAGACCCTGAGCTATGTTTGTGTGTCTGACAATGCTGGCTTGATGTCTCCACACAGTCTGAAACTGAACCTGGCCACGACCCAACATCTAATCTCTCTCCGGAAACCCTGCCCCCATATTAAGTGTCTGTGTATAGGTTGCAACACATTGCCCCACATAGATACACAATGTAGGGGTTGTCTTTGACTCTTCCCTCACCTCTTTATCTTTATCTTTATTTTCACATTTAATATACCGCTCTTTACCGGTGGCACCAGAGCGGTGTACAATAATAAAATAAATGGGCTCCCCCACACATACACCTCCCCCACACATACACATCATGTAGCTAAGACATGCATTGTCATTCCAGATAATAAGAGCTATATACCCCCACCCACCCTGAACACACAAATAAAATGTGAATGCACCCCTCAGTCACCACCCGTTCTGCTAACTGTAACCTACCCCTTGCTGTTATCCTCTTGAATCAGCTGTGTCTGCCTCGAACCAAACAACACTCTGCTGCCTGGCTCATCACCTGCCGGCCTCACCATGACCATCAAACATTGACTGTCAAATCACCTCACTGGCTCACAATCCGTTTCTGCACCCAGGTGTAGGTTACCACGCTGAGTTAATGATGCAGTAACTGTGTGTGTACTCTGTACCTTCCCTCCCAAACATTAACTCCTGCCAATACAAATATCACTGAGCATGTACATATTGTTGCAAGTCTTATACAGCGCTGTACCCAAACATGTAACCCATGGTCCATGCTAATCAGTGTATGTTATGAAAGCAATGCGTCCATATCCCCCATCATGACATCCACATGTCTAGGCAACTGGTGCCACCTACATCCCGCTTCCCTACTGCTGACCCCTCACTCTGTTTACCTTGCTGCACCCACAGTTGGAACCAACAACCTGTGTGTGATCGCCAGCAACCATCTCCAAACATGGACCATGTACCTGTGTAAGGCAACGTACCCACCTATGGCAAGTGAGCCATTCTCATCTGATCCCCGTGCACACACAGTTATCCCCTACACACCCCGCCTGTGTTCTCTTTGGACTATCCTGAATGTTCTGATGGGCAGGGAATGTCCTCCATATGTCTGTGCAGTGTTGTGTATGACTGGTACCACTACACAAATAGTCAATGGTGGTAGTAGTACATATATCTATATACTAACGTAATATCCAACATATGCAGTACTTACATGAGAACAACTCCGCAATCAACTGGCGCCTGGCTGCCATGCCCTCATGAGTGTCACCACGGCCACATATAGGGTGGCATGTAGGATCATCATCCAGATCCTCATTAATTTGGACTGGGAGTTTGTGCTTGAAAGCAATGTTATGCAGTATTTAACAGGCCAGAACTATCTTTGCCACAGTCATGGGTGTGTATTGTAAGACCCTGCCGGTCCTATCCAGACACCTGAAGCGACTTTTAAAAACACCAAAGGTGTGCTCAATGACTGAGTGGCTGGAGGCATGGGCCTCATTGTACCTCCTCTCTGCATGTGTCTGCGGCAGATGCACAGGGGTCAGCAACCAGGAACAACACCCATACCCTGCATCACCTGTAGAGAAATAGTAGAAAGATAAAGCAGAGGTTGAGCCACACACACATGCATACAAGCACCTACATGCAATCCAACAGCACAGACAGACCTCCCATAAACATGTGACAGCACGTGCTGACACACAACACGTATGTGGCAGCATGTGGAGGCATGATACATGGACCAGGTGTGAAGGGTAAGGCATGCCAACTACCCCAGCTGTGACCCCAAACACCAAATGGCCAAACACATGTAGCCAAAATGTAGTAGTATCGGCTGCAAACACAGCAGCCACACACATGGCAATGCACCCTGGACAAGGTTTGTGATGCACACATTAGCACGCATGTGAGAGCCATGATACAGCCCACACACATGAGGTGAAATTGGGAAAGGTCCGTGAGTTGGCCAGAGAGGATGGCCGGGGAAAACAATATACTGTTGAACATACGTGGAACATACATGTGACCTGTACTATGCCCTCACAAAACACACAATGTGAAATGGCCAGTTATGTCAGAGGTGAAGGAGCCCACAACACAAAACACCATACCAAGGAACACCATGGAGGGAAGTGCCCCCCTGAACACGCACACAAACGACACACAAAGACAACAAGGGATACCCTGCAAACACAGACATGTGCGCCCACATGCATCCAAAGGAACACCATGTGCACATTTGAACAGAGAAATACCCACCCAGCAGTATACAGTCCTCATACTGGCCAGCCTCAAACTGTCCGAATAGTGCTGAGTGATGCAGGATAAAGGAGTCATGGGTGGACCCTGAAAACCTAGGGACCACATTCAGAATATGCATATTTGCATCACATACAACATGAACATTCAGGGAATGGTAGTGTTTGCCGTTGCAGAACACTGCCTCCCTGTCTCCGGGTGGGACCAGGGCAACATGTGTGCAATCAATAGCTCCCATCATGTGTGGTATCCCTGCAACCCCCTCAAAGGCCTGGTTCAGGGTCCCCCACTGTTGCCTAGTGTTGGGAATTGCAATGTAATTCCCCACACAGTTGACCATGACTCGCAGTACCTGGTGGAGACAGCGTAAGAAGGTAGGGTGGCTCATGCCACCCACTGTGGCCACAGATGACTGGAAACAGCCAGAGGCAAAGAAATGTAGGGCAGCCAGGAGCTTGACCAAACCTGGTATGGCATGTGACCGGCCGGTCAGGGGCTCGAGGTCAGGTCTTAGATCCTTGAAGAGCTCTCTAAAAGCCATTGTGTCCAGATGGTATAGGGAGATGACCTGGTCCTCACGCATATCCTGGAGCTACGCCCTGGGCCTGTAGAGGCGAGCCTGGCGAGGGTGCAGCTCGGCACGCCTCCTGCACCGTTCTAGCTCTGGTCCAGCCTCCATAGCCCCCACAGCTGCAGGTCAGAGTTGCAGCGGGTCTGCGCCCATGCCCTGTGCCACAGCACCATGGACACCATCTCCCACGTCAGGCAGCCACAGGTCCTGAGCACCCCCCAACACATCTGAAGCCATTAACAGAAAAGATATACCACAGACAGAGGGTTTTACCTCGCCTCTCCCTCTCCACACCTATACCACCCTCTGCCTGTCCCTCACCTGATCCCCTCTACCCTACGCCCCCTCACCACCCCTCCTCCACTACCCCTCCTCCACCACCCCCCGCCTGCTCCCCACCTCACCTGCCCCCCACCATCCCAACACCACTTCTCACCTGCTTCTCACCTCACCGCACCTCACCTCGCCTCACCTCTCCTCACCTGCTCCACCCCTCTGAGTAGGGGTGGTGAGGATCAGGCGTGGATAGCAGGTGTCAGGTTGAGAGCAGGTGAGCAGAGGTTAGGTGAGCAGAAGGGTTGTGGGAGAGGTGGTATAGTGAGGAGCAGGCGTGGGAGAGAGGAGGTGAGGAGTGGAGCAGGTGAGAGGGAGAGGAGGTGAGGAGAGGAGCAGGTGTGGGTCTATATCTGGCAAGGACCAAGCATAGTGGGAATGTGTCACAGAGAGGAGGAGGACACTGGGAGCAGGCAGTTGGAGCGACGGCCCATGGCAGGAGGGGGCAAGGCGGAAGCAGCTGAGCAGCGGTCCACAGAGGCGTCAGGGGTGGGTGGGCCTTAGGTGGTGGCTGCAGGGCCATTGGGTGTGTCCCAGCCCACCCAGGGGCAGCCCATGTGGCCTCCCAGTGCCAAACGGCGGTGGATCCCAGTCCCAGCCGAGGAACAGAGGTGAGCAGTCAGATCCAGCCAGCAGGAGAACCACATCCTTCTGGCCATTGTGCTGGAGCACTATGAGGTGCTGTATGGGCAGCAGAGCTCCAGCACTACTCTGGGGACCCATATACACATGTGGGAGGAGGTGAAGGAGGCCATAGCACAGGCCGGGAGACTACCCAGGGACCTGGACAGCCTGAGGAAGCGCTCCAATGATATAAAGCTTGGTGTACGTGCCCACATGGTGGCAGAAAGGAGACATGCCATGGGAACTGGGGTGGGTGATCCATTTGTCCCCAGCCTGACACTGATGGAACAGGAGCTTGCTGAACAACTTGGCCCCATCTACCTGCGGGGACTGCCTGAGGAGCTGGACACCGCCCATCCACGGGCAGTTAGGTCTGAGATAAGCAGCCCACGTACAGCTACCTGCACAGCACATGCTTGCCATGGAGGTGGCAATGTGGGGCTGTGGCAAGTGGACACATGTTCCCCAACACACACAACAGGTGGACACACAAACAGCAACACCTTGGAATGTCTGCACATGGTGTGTGTGGCAGGTACCCGGGGCTGTCTCCCAGAAAACTCCTGTCCAGGACATGGGCGAGCACTGCACAGGGATAGAGACCCAGGTGGGGGTGGGGCCGGTCTGCCAACCAGGCGGATTGATGCTCCCCCCACAACACTGTGCATGTGGGAAAATAGGGCCCACACATACAGGGAGGCCCAAACACCACCACCCCCATGAACCAAGCCACATAAGGCATACTTAACCATCAGACATCTGCAGCCAGGTAGCCATCACATTATGACAGACGCAGACATACAGGGGGGACATACAACTAGGCCACAACACAGTGACCTGAAAGACCCACACCCACCACACATAACTGCTATGACATCTGTTTGCTCCCACCTGTGCGGAGACAGAGCTTTGACCGGTGACAGCAAATGACCTTTCACGCTGGGACTACAAGGTAGACACAAACAAACTCCAATGCCCACATCACACAGATGTCAGACACATAACTACTCTGTCAGTGACCACCACACAGTACGGATCCCGCATCCACCCGCACAGGCCATTGGGGTGCACAGTTCCAAAGCCTCAAAGGTCCCACCTAACCCACCACCCACACCACCTGGGAATATCACCCCTGCAGGCACCACAGTGCCCCATACACATTCCCAGGACCCCCACCCACAGTGCAACGCCATGCCCAGCATCACCACACCCATCCCCCGCAGCAGTCCACCACAACACACAGAGTGCTAGATAGCTGTATACCCACACTGCACAGTGGTCACTACTGCGGCAGTCCCCACACAGGTATGGCTGCCATGGTCACAGGGCACAACACGTACTGAGCACACCACACAGACCAATACATACATATCACTCACACATGCTGTGACAGGCCACAGTCACACAGAGGGCTCACACATGCATCCAGGACATATGTAGCATTGGCCCCCATCACACACACATTTCACAACCACTGCTGCACACAGTGGCCCCAGCACTCGCCTCACCATCCCCCCAGGACACACCATCGGCACAGCAGCCCTAGCACAGGTGGCTGTCCCACACCCCCCCTGCCACGTACACCACACTGTACGCACATGTGTTGTCCCCATTGTAGGTACTATGATACCAGTAAAAGGCGGACAAAACATTGCTGCTGGTGTGGATGTACAACACAGCTGAGAGAACAAAGTAGCGGAGCCTGGACTGACAAAGTAAACCTTGTTTATTACGCCCCAACGCGTTTCGGCCACCGGCCTTCTTCAGGGGGTCTTAAAGAACACACCTCAAAAATAATAAACATAAACATATAGGTTAAACACATTATATAAAAAAGTTGTATTACATCAATAAATAAATAAATAAAATATTGATGAAATAATAATTAAAACCATAAATTACACTTAAAACATCTAAAGGACAAACTATTAATTCATAATGGTTAATTAGAAACCCAACTAATAAATAAAAATATATATTATAAAATATATATATATATATTAAGAAATAATAATAAATAATAAATCCATATTAAAATACCAAGAAAAGGGAGAGAGACGAGGAGAAGCAAACAGTAAATAAATACCTTAATATGATCAAATTGAATGTTATCCCGGATTGAACCTATGGGATACTGACGGCTGACAATGAACAAATAAATTATTAAATAAATAAATATATACTCATAAAACAAGTATATACAATTCTAAAACCTCAACAATGCATGTTAACAAATTACCAATTAATAATAAATAATTAATTACATAAATAAATATACATATATATAAAAAATATATATATATACAGTATAAAAAACGCTTATAAAAATAACGCTTATAAAAGTAAAACTGTATACATGTGTAATATAAAAAAGTTACATATATGAATATTCAAGGCACTTCAAGAGACACAAAAAGAGCATGTAATAAAATAATATAAAGTAAAGATATAAAAAAGGGAAAAAATCATCATAAAACACATGTAAAAATTGTATAAAAGAAACATATGTAAAAATTGTATAAAAAAACCTTATATAAAAAGGTGGAGACACTCTTAAATTAGAAATCATCATATTCTTAAAAAGTACATCAAAAAATTAAATTCTTAAAAATGCAGCTTCTATAATGTACTTATTATATTGACAACAGATATCTGGAAACAATGGCCAATATATGCAAAGCAGTAAAAAAATCTCAAACAATAAAACAGTGGAAAAAGTGAATAAGATAGAAAAAAATCAAAGGAAAAATTCTTGAAAAGGGAAACAAACAAAATTATGCATGGTTGACTTGAAAGTTACATCAAAATTATGCATGGTTGACTTGAAAGTTACATCATATATGTAACTTTTTTATATTACACATGTATACAGTTTTACTTTTATAAGCGTTATTTTTATAAGCGTTTTTTATACTGTATATATATATTTTTTTATATATATGTATATTTATTTATGTAATTCATTATTTATTATTAATTGGTTATATATTTGTTAACATGCATTGTTGAGGTTTTAGAATTGTATATACTTGTTTTATGAGTATATATTTATTTATTTAATAATTTATTTGTTCATTGCCAGCACAGGCACGGAGGCCCACGGGACAGATGTGGTGGCTGTGGCAGAGGATATGCCAGTGGATGTCCGCAGCACTGTACTGACCTCTGGCAGCAGCGCACCACCTGTGGAGAGCCACGGCACAGAGGGGAGCCAGCACACAGCGCAGGCACCGGGACCACCCCTCCACCCACCCACCAGCATGGATGTCATCCTTCAGGAGCTGAGATCTCATACTGCCGCATCACAGCAGGATGCTGAAGGTAGGTGACTGAATAGGCAGGACGTCCCCAGGGAGTTGGGCTAACGTCCACAATGGCATCCCATGTGATCATCTAACTAATGTCTCCATCGCACGTAGTTCCGTCATGTGAGTCACCTTATTGTAGCAAGGGCCATCTATCCACATGATGTTTCAGGCCTCATACTGCCACTTGCTCCTCACCTCCATATACCCCAGGATACGTGCATCACCCAAGCCCTATCCCTTATCACCCAGACAGCTTACTCTGCGGATCCCCCATCCTGGCTGATGGTACCTAGCCTAGGCCGTCCTGGTGGGCAGTACTGTAGGTCATGGGTGGAGCCACCAGTGCCCCCCAGATATCCATCAGCTCATCATGGCCCCTCCTTGTGAAAGCTGGCTTTCTTGAGCGGCTGTCCATATTGGTCTGTTGGGCATAGCTTGATGACATACTTCGTGCATGCGGTGTGGTGTGCATGTACATGTGCTATCTTGTGCTACTATGACATGCAGAACACTTGGCATTGTCACGCATGGTACATGGCAAGGTATTCGCAGCAGCACAGGGATACGTGGCACAGATGATATGAGCCTTTTTTAGAATCCACAGACACCCAATCTCGTAAGCATGCCACCATTTCATTACTTTAATTGTTGACTAGCTATTTATGTTACACTGGTGCGGCTTTCTGGCATTTGTGCATCTGATGCATCTTAAGGCACCAACCTTGTGGCACCTTGTTCAGGACCATGCTCTGTGCCACCGTATTGTACAGGACTAGGGTGAGTGTGTATTTTGCTTTAACCACAGATTACAGAAATGACACTCTTCACTATGTTGTAGCACTGGGGACTTGAACCCATCACCTCTGGTTATAGACTCATTGTATTAACCATTGTGCTATGCCTCTATGGCGAATATTGTAGCCATGGCTGGCTACACAACAACTGCATGTCACCACACAAACATTCTGCTGTGCTTACTGGGATAGGGGAGGCCCACAGCTAGGGCAGTTTCCAGGGCACATTACCTTAGGCAAATGGGGTGAGTGTGTGATTTTCAGGAAAAAGGATTTACGGCATATGTGTGACTGTTACAGGCATAAAAGTGAGTTGCCTCAAACAATCTTACTAAAGGGAGTTCATTGAGGAATTGAACCCATGACTGCTGCCACTGTGGTCATCATAGTAACCATTGTGCTACATCAATATGTGGTTCATCAATGCAATGGCTGCCTACAGGAGGATCCAGGTCATCCCACAAGCCTTTGGATATGCTGCATGGGATAGGGGAAACCCAGAGCTAACACACTTTACAGGGCACCTTAGCTTACACAAATGGGGTGAGAGTGTTTTTGTTTGGTAGGATGGTTTAAGGCATATGTGTGACTGTTACATGCATAACAGGGAGTTACCTCTGACAGTCTTACTAAAGGAAACCCACTGTGGGATTACACCCATGACATAGGCCACTGAGATCATCCTATTAAACATTGTGCTATATCAATATGGGGTTTTTCAAAACAGTGTCTGGCTACAGAAAGAGTGCAGGTCATCCAACAAGCTCTCTTATGTGCTTCACAGGATAGGGGAAACCTACAGGTGTGACACTTTAAATGGCAACTTAGGATAGACAAATGAGGTGAGGGTGTTGTAGGTGTAGAAAATAGAGATTTCAACCATATTTGTGAGTGTTATGGGCAGAGAGGGTGGTTGCCTCAGACAATCTTATGGAAGGGGCCCACTGTGGGATTGAACCCCTGATGTCTGCCATGGAGGTCATATATATTAACCATTGTGCTACATGGGATTGAACCCCTGATATCTTCCATGGAGGTCATTGTATTAACCATTGTGCTACATCACTATATGGTTCATCTAAACAATGGCTGTCTACAGAAAGAGTGCAGGTCACCGGACATACGGTCTCCTGGGTTAACCAGGATAGGATTGAAACAACAGTACCCATAATGCAATTCACATGCAGGACACCTGTCTACATCTGATAACCAGATGGGGTATGCACCTTTACAGCACGTCAGCTTGGTAGGGGGTGTGACCATTTGTGTTATTGCCACTGACCACCTACAGGCCATGCCATTGTGCATGTTCTGTGCTCACTCTGAGTGTGAGGTGGGGTGGGCAGCACCAGGTCCGCACTACCCGAGTTGGCTGAGGTATGCTTTGTTGTAGGTCTCCATCAGTGCTAGTGTGTAACAGGTATTTGCTGAGGTGCCTGCATTTGTCCTGTTTCTGTTTGTATTAGGCAGTGGACCATGATGCAAACAAGCTGGTGCATAGACAATATGCTTACCATGGTCACTTGTTCATGGAGCAGGGGTGTGTGTGGATGCGTATGCTGATTATGTACATAGCAAGGTGCCCTCTCGGGGTTGGGGTGTGGGACATGATCTGCCCCTGACAGACTCACACTCTGCACATCTCCAACAGGGTCAGTGGTGCAACATGCTGTGAGACCAGCAACCACCATCCTTTTGACAACCCAACAGTTGCTGCAGGTTGGTACCTGTGACAGGGCCACTGAAAGACAGGTAATAGGCCTGCTCAGCTCAGCTGCCCCCTACCACAATCTGGAGTTCACCAGCAGAGGCCACAGTTAGTGTACACCTGCTGCACCCTGCAAGGTGTTGCAGTCATACACATGCTAACTGCAGACAGTGTGCTAGCCCATACCTGGTGCATGTTTCCAGAGGAACTGTGTGTACCCAGAGGCGGGATATAAGCACCAACACCAAGCAGGTATGTCAGTGATTGGGCCCCAGAATTGGGGACTCACTAATATCACTATTGAAAACATTGCATAGCACTATGTGGGAGGCTAGACATGCCATAGTCACTGCTCAGTCAGGGTGTGAGTGCCCACACAGCCTGACTTGCTGTGGCCACCCTGTCCGTGAAGATGGCGTTTGCAAACTAACATATCCCAGCCATTGCCCTCTGCTCTATGCCCTATGCAGATGCATCCTGGATAAACCGCCCTGTGATGGCCCTACCCACAATATCTTGCTCATCATTATGCACATTGGAAGGCTAACAGTGGAACCAGGGCAAACACTGGGGGCTCAGTGGAGTGTGGACAGCCACAAAACACTGGATAAACATACACAGATTACCACACCTATTTGGGCATTTTGCAAAGCTAGCGGTGGTTGGCAGCCCTGTCGGCAACACCTGTCATGGGCTTAGTGCAGGCATTGGTAAGATACTCATTACTGTTAGGGTCACTCTCCAGGGTGGTAAACACTGTCAGAAATTGATGAGGGGGCACACACCACATATGTCAGAAAGATTGCTATGATGGATCTCTGTTAGACAGCTGTGTTTAATTTATGATTTGTTATCTGACATTGGTCACAGCTACCTTTTGATGTATATGAGACGTGTTTCCATGTTTATTACAGAATTGCTAAGGTATGCAGGTGCTTGTAGTTGGAGTTGCTGCTCAGCGCAGGGCACATGAGCCTGCCTTTTCATTAGCCTTTGGGTGGTGGAGCCTGTAGGTATGGGTGTTTGTGCTTCTGTTGGCCGCTGCTCTGGGGCAGAGGTCCACAGATTCGGTCAGGGTGGTTCAGACAGAATTCAGGTTGTCAGGCTGTCCCTACTGAATATGCATGGGGTACATTTGCATACAATGGGGGCAATGCCTTCAAATGCATCTCATGCATATTTATTAGGGACAGCCTGACAAACTGAATGGTGTTTGCCCCTCCGGAACTGGGGATGCCAACATCTACTCTGGGAAGTGCACATTATTCTTGTGTATGTGCTCTGTAGGGTAAAATATGGGGACATGGGTTGCAGTAGCCACAGCTGGGACTTGAACCTGTGACTTTCTGCCTGTGAACACACTGACTGTATGCACTGCACCAAACTGTTGCCACAGAAGTAGGTCATTTCCTGGGGATACCATTACCATTCATCAGACAAACCTTATCTGTTGGACTGCACGCCACCCACCTAAACAGGGCTTGGCCTTGGTCTGGTGTGGGCAGCTTCAAATACCCCCTCCACCACCAACACCCCTCCACCATCATGCTGACATGCCCTTCTGCCGGTGGTGATGGAGGTGCGCAGTCCCAGGCCATCCTGTGTGCCAGTAGGCGGTTGTCTACGGTGTGTGATCTGGGATAGGGGTGCCTAGATAGACATCCATGCTTCCCTCTGACAACACCTGCCCATGTTATGTGCCCTTTTAGGTACCTGCTGGGTCACATCCATTGGGGCACTGTGGGAGACACACTCGTGAACATGTTTACCCTCGGTCAGTTGATGTGTGCTGCTTTTCCATTTCTGCCTTCCTATGTGGCACCTGGGCATTTGCCTAGCCCGCACTGTGCCCCAGCTGCCCCACTGCATGTTCTGCCTGTGGCCCCCTGTACCCCATTTGCAGCCTCACCATGGTGCCCTTTCATACTTGGGCACTATGCTGTTGCTGCACATGTATCACTACTATGACTGTTCTGGGTCTCCATGCCTTTGCTATACATTGCTGACTGAAATGGTTTCTCTCTCCTGCACTTGTGCCTCTAACGTGAGGTTTTCACTGACGTTAATGTTCTGCCCTACATTTCACAGCGTTAGTGTGCCTGGAGCATCAACACGCCCACTCTCCGCCCATTGATCCCTTCTCTCCACCCTCTCAAATGCCTTACTCCACCCTCTGTGTGTCCTAACGCCGCCGCTAACGTTATCGCATGAAACGTAACATTATCGTGTGATAATGTTACTTTATCACCAGATAACATTACGTATCGCGTGCTAATGTTACATTTCGCACGATAATACTGCCGCTGTGACATTATCGATCTTTAGTAAACATGCCCCTAAGTAACTTACAGTTATCTAAACCTATTTTCTAAAGTCTACGAATACTTTTATTTGCAAAATAGTAACTATTACAGCATTATAAGCTACTTACTATTTTTTGTGATCTTTTTAAGTTGAGCCGCCAGTATTGTCAAAATCAGCAAACTTCAAATACCTATTAAACTAACTAGATCTCAGATAAAAAATCTGTATATAACGCTTTTTGACATAACGATAATAGCTAAACATAGTCCCATTGAATTTATAACCATTAATTAGTAAACAGTTGAGTAGTAAGTATGGAAACCTTACTGGTCCAAAATGGGTAAAGTAACTAAACAGGTAGAAAAAGTGACTGTGAAAGCCAGAAGGATGCTTGGGGTGTATAGGGAGAGGAATGGCCAGCCAAAAAAAAAGGAGGTGATAATGCCTCTTTATAAGTCTCTGGTGCAACCTTATTTGGAGTACGGTGTGCAATCTGGAGACTGCACCTTCAAAAGAATATAAGCAGGTTGGAGTCAGTGCAGAGAGTGGCCACTAAAATGGTTAGAAGACTTCGTTATGAATCATATTAGGACAGACTTAAAGATATAATAGAGACCTTTAAATACCTAAGTGGCAACAATGCACAGGGTGTTCAATTGAAGGCAAGTTCTGCTACGAGGGGACATAGGATGAGACTCAGGAGTAATATGCAGAAATATTTCTTTATGGAAAGAATGGTAGATGCATGGAATAGTCTCCAAATGGAGGTGGGGACACAAGGACTATATCTGAATTCAAAAAAGCATGGGGCAAGAAATAGTTGATATGGAAGGGCAGACTAGATAGGCCATGTGGTCTTTTTGTGGCATCATATTTCTATGTTTCTATGATACCCAGATATTCAAATCAGGGGCAACATATGACCATGGCAGTGAATATCCATGTTTAAATGTCGGCGGCGCATAGCCTGCCCAAAAGAATATCAGGCCCTAGATCTAAAATAGCTTCCTCTTGAGTCGATTCCTAAACTAGCTGCTCCACGAAACAGTCATTTATTTTATCTCCCTAGAAGGGCCTGATGTAACATTGACCCAGTCAATAGTGGGGTAATTGAAATTTCCCATTATTACTGTGTTATAAACTTTTCAAGCTTCCAGAATTTCTATTAGCATTTCATCATATGTCTGTTCATTCTGGCCAGGCTGGTGGTAGTATACCCCCCACTGCCATTCCCTTACCCCATTTATATGGAATTTCTATCCATACAGAATCTATAGAGTATGTTATTTGCTGCAAAATCTTTCACCTGTTTGACTCAATGCCCTCTTTAACATATAGTGCCACCCTTTTACCTAAGTGATCTACACTTTCATTACGATATAGGGGCTTGTTTACAAAGCCGCGGTAGTGGTTTCCGATCGTTATCAGAGCCGCGGCCCCATTGAAATCAATGTTTGTAACCTGGTATCACAGTGTCCCATTGGTATCCTCCTTCCACCAGGGGGTATGTTTACTAAAGAGCGTTAAGGGAGCCAGTGTGCTGTTAATACCCGTTATTTGCACCCTTTTGCCATTTACACAGTGAAAAAGCTGCTTTAATGGGTGTTAAAGACTCCAGAAGCATAAAGGGTACAGTAGGTGGAGAGTGGGTGTTAACGGGGCAGAGAGAGGGCAGAGAGAGGACATTAATAACGGGTGTTCCCTTAATGCCTGTTGTGCTAATGTGTGTTAAAACCTTTTAACGTTAGGAACCCTAAAGCAAAGTAAAACCTCGCAGAGAGGGTTATTTTGAGGAGAGTGAGCCTATTTTAATGTCTGCAATGTAATGCACAGAAAGGGGAATCCAAGATAGTGATAGTAGTGCTCCATTAGCAGCAACAGCATAGTGCCCAATTATGAAAGGACACTATATTGATAGTGCAAATGAGGCAAAGGAGGTGGCATGTGGGTCATCAGTGGGGGTTGCTGATGCACAGAACGGATCAGGCAGCTGCCCAGGTGGCACATAAGAACATAAGATCATAAAATATGCATTACTGTGTTAGACCAAGGTACATCATGCTCAGTATCCTGTGTCCAACAGTGGCCAATCTAGGTCACAAGTACCTAGTAGTTTCCTCAAAAGATAAACAGGATCCACAATGCTTGTATTGGGGCAAGCAGTGGATATCTTGGGTCCTCCTTAATAATGGTTTATGGACCTTTCCCCAGGAACCTGTCCAAACCGTTTTAAACCCAGCTACACTAACAACTTTACTACATCCTCCACTAATGAATTCCAGAGATTGATTACATGTTGTCTGAAAAAAATATTTTCTCTTAGTAGTCTTAAATGGGTTACACTGTAGCCTCATTGCATGTTCCTTAGTCTTTCTACATTTTGATGACATAAACAATCAATCTGCATTTACTCGTTCCAATCCAGTAAGTAATTTATAGATAGACCTCTATCATATCTCCCCTTAGCCGTTTCTGCCCCAGGTTGAAGAGCCCCAAAGTTTTTAGCCTCTCATTATGGGGGTCTCTTGCTATCCACATTACCATCTATGATGTCCATCATGATCCCACAGAGAATGTATCGGCATACAGACATGTTATTTCGGCAGAAAGGAGATGTGCCAAATGGGACAGTCCAAGGGACCTGGCACCTTGGACAGAGATCCTGGCTGCCCCCCCACACCTGCTGCTGTTGAACCCAGTTGTGGGAGAAGAGGCTAAAAAGGAGATAGAGCAGCTTTTAAACTAGATAATAGGAGAAAGCCGACAGTCGTCCAAGAGCGCATGGTTCGGAAGAATGTATCCTTGAAGGATACTACCAATAGCGGAGAGATTCCAAAAAAGAGTAAAGTAGCTTAAATGCTCTCGAGTATAGAGTAGACAGAGCTTAAAGATCCCAAATTACCCATGTCTACCAATAGCCAAATTAATATGAATAAAATACAGTTTCTAAAATGCTTGTATGCAAATGCTAGAAGTCTAAAAAATAAGATGGGAGAGTTAGAATATATAGCACTAAATGAGAGGTTAGATATGATTGTAATATCAGAGACGTGGTGGAAGGAGGACAACTAGTGGGACACTATGATACCTGGGTATAAAATATATCGTAACGATAGAGCTGATCAAATTGGTGGAGGGGTTGCTCTCTATGTAAGAGAGGGCATTGAGTCAGAAAGGATTAAAGTTTTGCAGGAAACAAAATTTGCTGTAGAATCTCTATGGATTGAAATTCCATGTAAAAAGGGGAAAGCGATGGCAATGGGGGTGTACTATCGATCACCAGGCCAGAATGAACAAATGGACGATGAAATGCTCAAAGAAATCAAGGAAGCTAACAAAACTTACAGCGCAGTAATAATAATGGGTGATTTCAATTACCCCGGTATCGACTGGGTCAGTGTCACGGCAGGACATGCTAGGGAGATAAAGTTCCTAGATGAAATAAATGACTGATTCTTGGAGCAGCTGGTTCATGAACCGACCAGAGGGGAAACCATATTAGACCTAGTCCTTAGTGGAACACCAGATCTAGTGCAAGAGATAAGGGTGTTGGGGCCACTTGGCAATAGTGATCATAGCATGATCGCCTTTGATTTAATTAGTGGAGGAGGGATAGTAAGGAAATCCACAGTACTACCTTGAGGAAAATAGTTAATAAAAAGCTAATAGGAGCAGTTGCAAAGGTTAAAGACTTACATCAAGCTTGGGTGTTGTTGAAAAATACTATCTTGGAAGCCCAGGCCAGCTGTATTCCACGCTTTAAGAAAAGTGGAAGGAAGTCCAAAAAACTGCCAGCATGGTTTAAAGATGAGGTTAGAGAGGCTGTTGTTGCTAAAAAAGCATCTTTCAGGAAATGGAAAAAAGAGCCAAATGACGAAACCTGGAAACAGCACAAGCACTGGCAAGTCAAATGCAAGGCATTGATAAGGCAGGCAAATGGAGAATTTGAGAAGAAGCTTGCTGCGGAAGCAAAAATGTGAAATAAAGACTTTTTCAAGTACATTCGTAGCAAAAAACCCGTGAGAGAGTCAGCTGGTCCATTAGATGATAGAGGGGTTAAAGGGGCACTAAGAGGCAACAAGGCGATAGCGGAGAGACTGAATGAATTCTTTGCTTCGGTCTTTACTGAGGAAGATGTAGGGATGTAAACTGAAGATCACCTGGGCCAGATGGTATACATCCAAGGGTGTTGAAAGAACTGAAATATGAGATTGCAGACCTGCTATTAGTAATCTGTGAACTATCATTAAAATCATCTCTAATACCTGAAGATTGGAGGATCTCCAATGTAACACCAATTTTTAAAAAGGGTTCCAGGGGTGATCCGGGAAACTACAGACCAGTGAGCCTGACGTCAGTACTGGGAAAAATGGTAGAAACCATCATAAAGAATACAATTACTCAACATGTAGATAGTCATGGCCTAATGGGAGACAGCCAACATGGCTTTAGACAAGGAAGATCTTGTCTTACTAATCTGTTATGTTTTTTTGAAGGTGCGAATAAACAGGTGGACAATGGTGAGTCGGTTGATATTGTGTATCTGGACTTTCAGAAAGCCTTTGCCAGGTCCCTCATCAGAGACCTTTGGCAAAACTTAAGAGTCATGGGATAGGAGGCAGTGTACTACTGTGGATCAGGAACTGGTTAAAAGATAGAAAGCAGAGGGTAGGGCTAAATGGTCATTTCTCCCAATGGAGAAAGGTGAATAGTGGTGTACCTGAAAACAGAAGCAGAAGAACAAGCTCCCTCAGCACCCTTCATATCTCAACAATGAACACCAAAGCCAGTTCCAGAGCTTCTAGAAGAGCTTTATTCCTGTTTGCACCAGCAATATGGAAGTCACTCCCAGACATCCTATGAGCCACTAATGACTTACTGGACTTCAGAAAGAAACTAAAAACTCTCCTTTACCTGGAACATTTCCCAAATGATGAGACATAACCACCATTCTCTAAACTGTAACCTCCCACAACTACCTACATACCTCTGACTGTAAATATCCCAAAGAAAACCCCCCTTCAAAGTTGCTCGTGCACTACATTACTCCTAACATTATAAATAGCCCCTGTCTTATTTAATTTTGATTGTTATCTCATACGTTTGTTCCAACGTTTACAGTTTCCTATAACACCACTGTTAACCTTTTGTTATATGCAAGTTTTATGTAAAGCCACTGTTGGCATTTTGTTTCATGTAAACCCCTTAGACTATCAGATTTGCGGTATATAAACCTAGCTAAATAAATAAATATCCTTACACTATTGCTTTCCTAGTGCATTGAGCACAACCCCCCTATAGGGTGGGAGTAACCAGAAGAGCTACGAGGGTGGTGGTGTGCCGACCAGGCAACTAAAATTATACCCGTGTCAAGTGCTTGCTATGTGCTTTGGACTGTGTGACAGGTTTTGAAAAGGGAATCGAACCTCCTGAAAGTTGACTGAACAGAGCCACTTGTAGGCCCAATACTGACATTATGGGAAGGACCTCATTTATATAACTGGGACTATAGGCCAAGAATTAGGGGTTTTGCCCAGTTCAGAGGACCAAAGGAGAGGGAATATTGAGGAACTACTGTTTAGAGGTCACCAGGACTCAGCCTCATGAAAAGGGCTATGGTTGGACCTGACAATTGTGTTTACCCTGAGTTTACGAGGACCTGGATTAGGGGTACCTCAGGGAACAGAAAGCTCCCCCCCCCCTTTTTTTTTTGTGGACGTTTAGCTTTGCTTGTTCAGTTAACAGGTATTGCTGCAAAGTTAGCTAGGAGAAAGCTTTACTGAAAAGCATGCTGAATGTGCTATTGGACCAAGCAGCTAGAGAAGTGGGGTGTTTTCTGGCTGAGTATCTCTACGATAGCTAGAGTCTTGCATGTTCTTTTATTTATTTAACACCATCGGCCAATTTTATATTAGGTCCATTTTAAAGTTCTTATGCTGGCATGTCATACTTTGCACAATGAAGCTCCTATGTTCCTCTTAGCTGCTCCATGGAAATCAGCTGGTTATAACTTCTCCATCTAGGGACAGACTTGAATCCACTAGAAATTCAGCTTTCTACTGTGTGGCCCCATCCCTTTGGAATGGCCTTTCATTACCCATTCATTTGGAAGATAAATATAAGAAATGTAAGACCCTTCTAAAAATGCACATTCTTGGGCAGATTTTTGGTAAAGGAGCAGCCCAGATTTGACCAGGGTACACAAATAGAGTCCCATGCTGAAAGGGCATGTCCAGCCCATCCTGACGTCCAAAATCCTTGGGCAGCTGCTTTACCCTCCATTGCCTCAGAAGAAAAGGCCTGGAAATCTACCTCAGAAAACTCAGAAGTAGCTGAGTTACCAGGAGTCAGCACTGACTTGACAGAACTACAAAAAAAGGGATCATAGGTGAGTACAAAATCTAAAGTATGCCCAGCAAAATAAGCAGATAAGGACATTAATTGGACAAATCCAAAATCTTGGATGACAGACAGGAACTCTTGTGATGCATTTATTCTAGGGTCTTTCACATGCACATTAAAATTACCCAAGAGAAACAAATTAGAAGAATCTAGGATCTGAGAGGAGATCAAATTGTTTAAATTCTGTATCAACTGCTTAGACACATGAGGTGACTGATAAATCTTCAGAAAGTCCAAGGAAGGACTAGCAGTTAACCTAAAGGTTAAATTCTCAACCGCTGTAGTAGAGTAAGATTTCAAGGGAGAAATGACCAATCTATCCGCATAAATCAGTCACCCCACTGTTTTTGTGGTTATGATTAGAATATGAAGATTGGAACCCCGGAAGGCATGTCCATTCAAGATGAAGAATTTAATCATCAAAAGCTGAGATCATCTGCCACATACCCAGACTTAGAAATGAGGGTCCCAATATTTGAAAGGCATTTACAGCACTGTAAACCATGTAAATGCCGCTCAGTGGGATATTCAACGGCACTAACAAGGTTAGTGCCACTGAATATCTCCGATCTTCTCCCCTACACGCTCTGATGCTGACCGCTTAGCATTGGGGCGTGTCGTGGGCGGTGACAGAGGCTAAATGGGTAGCAGCGATATGGCACCACTACCTGGTTAGCTTCAACAGGTAAAAGGTAGGTGCTGCAAAAGCTGGCCTGTCTTTACCCGTAGAAGCTAACTAGGCAGCAATGAAATATTGCCGCTACCCGGTTAGCCTCTACGGCTTCTGCGTATGTGTGGCGACCCTGGATATTCAATGTCGTGGTCGCATATGACCCCATTTTGAATATCCGAGGTTAGAGGACAGCGGTGACGGCTAAGTGCTGTACTAACACCTAGCCGTCCTAACACAACATTGGGCCCAACGTTCATTACTGTCTTGTTATGTGCAAAGGTAACCCTTTTAGAGAAATTGCCCCCAGAGAATATCCAAATCTGAAAAGTGATTAAGATTAGTTGCCAGGTGAGTCTTCGTACAGAGTAAGCATATAATTAAAACTCTTATCTTAAGGGAAGAGATTATGGGAGGACATAACAAGGACCAGTGCAAGGTTATTGAGTACTCTAGTGGTCCTCCCCCCTCTGTTATTAATAATTAAAACACCTTTGTGCTTCAATGAGTGTGATCATGAAACACCATCCCTCCCACAACAATCCTCTAAAAATACATAATTGAACATCATGCTTTTAAATATTAATCTTTGTGGGGGCAGTTTCTCCAAATAGGTTTGTTTTGTGTATGCCATGAAAGTCATGAATCTCACTTCTAAGCCGGGGTATGTGCAGTATGATCTCAGTCTCTCAAATTTACTGCTCATGCTCAGCCCAGTACTTGCATCATGCCAAAGGAGCCTCCTTCTGGAGTTTGTATGATGTAATATCTTTGTTTTGTATATATGCATGTGCTGCAGATAAAATAATGTGCTGATGGCTCTTTGAATTTTGGGTAATTTACAGTGGCAAAAGTTACAGTGGGAGGCCCACAAGCAAAACTTTGCTGAGGGACATCCATTGTTGTGGTGGTGGCACCCCCTCCATGCGGGCCCCTACTTCAGGCTGCGGGCTTCTCCCCATGTGATGGAAGACTTACTTGATTGTGTTTGCTATGCTGCTCCGCTCATCGCAGGCCTGGTGGCTGTTCCCCACCGTGTCAAAGTCTCACAGTGTGGCTATCTTTCTGAGACTTCAGCCCAGCGAGGGACATCCTCTGGCCCCATGGAGAACTTAGAAGAGTGAAGCAGTGCGGCAAATATAATCGAGTAAGTTTGCCCACGGCTATTGCTGCCGCTGTGTGGACCCCCTTTCTGCCTGGGTCCTCCCGCATTGCAGGGGCTGCTTGGGCAGAATTTACACCACTCATAATTTATCAAAGTGTGCTTGGAAATTCTTCTTAATCAAGCCTGTGGCACTCAACACGATTACACATTTTCTTGTTCTCTGACTTCATCTCTTGGTACTGGAAGATCTTCTCCCTCTCAATATGATTCACAGAATAGTCGCTTGGGACCGATGCCTCTATAATCAAGCTGTTCTTCTCCTTTACCACTATGTCTGCCATCCAGTTTTTTATCAGTCAGAATAGGAGTATCCCAGGCAATCATAACCTCTTCATTTTCTGTGACTCTGTGAGGTAGAGGATGGTGACTTTGCATGGTTTACTGTGACTTAGATCATTGCTATTACACTTCTATCCTGCCTCCAAGGCCTACTTAGGTTGATGCTGGATGGCGAATGTTCTTTAGAGTAGTTCAGACAGTGGGAAATACTCTGGATTCATCTAGCTAAATTTTAGTTATTGAAATGTCTAGATGTTGCTCACTGATGATATCATGAACCTCCGCCAGCAGCTCTGCAACCAATAGGAGGCAGTGTTGCAATATCATGTTTTTAGTAAATATGTATGTTTTTTGATTACACAATCACAGTTTTGCTATGAGAATTTTATGTTTTTACCCCTGATGCAGGTGAAGGCCAAAACATGGGTTTTATGCAGGGGCATGGCCAAAGGTGGTCCTGGGTGGGCACTGGCCTCGCCATTTTGGCATCAGGCCCACCCATTCAGCATCAGCAAACTGTCAAATGAGAAGAGAACTGGAAGCAGTGTCAACAATTGTAGTGCCTTGTGCCCACCCATCCCAGACCCCTCCAAAATATCAGTTCTGTCTAAGCTACTCATTTCAAGTGATCACCTGTTTATTATTTTGTTTAGGGAAGGGGACTTGGATTTAGCTCACATCTTTCTGAGAAGTTCAAGGTAAGTTACATTCAGGTACAGGAGATTTCAGTAAAGCCTTTGACACTGTTCCTCACAGGCGACTTACAAACAAACTGAGCACCCTAGGGATGGACCCTAAAGTTACTGCTTGGGTTAGAAATTGGTTGGGTGAGAGGCGACAAAGAGTACAAGTACATGGAGCTCACTCTGAGGAGAAGGATGTTATCAGTGGTGTGCCCCAGGGATCTGTCCTTGGTCTGATTCTTTTTAATATCTTTGTTAATGATATAGCGGAAGGGCTTTCAGGTAAGGTTTGCCTCTTTGCGGATGATACCAAAATCTGCAATAGAGTAGACACCCAGGAAGGGGTAGATAACATGAGGAGGGATCTAGCTAAGCTTGAAGAATGGTCTAGAATTTGGCAGCTGGGATTTAATGTTAAAAAATGTAAGTGAAGAAGTACTCTGCACCTCCCCTCACCTTCAACGAGGCAGGGCTCCTGGGTATAACAGAAATCCACACACAAGGCAATGAGAAGGTTAATTGGTAAATCAGTAAATAATACACAACACACTTGTATTATAAAAACGAACCAAAGCTTTTGGAGAGCAAGCTAGGCCTCTGCCTATGTTTACTCTGACATCATAGCTTTCGGCCATTTTATTTATAGGTAAAGATTTGATTATACAGCATAATTCTCACGTTATAGTTCTACGTCAGACATCACGTATCCATAACATACATCTCTTTATCTCTGCGTCATAGGCAATCATGAGAAGACATATATATATTCCAAGACATAACTATGTAGGCATTAATTCTAATTAATTCTAATACTGACAGTTTGATATCTCTAACCCGAGACTGAGACTGGGAGACAACTTGCCCTTTACTTATCTTCTATAAACATGGACTAGTGTTTGTTATCTGGAACCTTTCACCTAATTATCCTAGCTGAGTCTTACAAGGATGTTACTGAATACAAAGCTCTGAATGGTATTAACTCTTTCTTAGGGCTAGTACATATTGTTGAGTGCCCTGGCAGTATACACAGCCCTGTACAGGTTAGCTTACTTTCAATCCCTCCTCTGATTCTGTAAAGAATCATTTCAAAAGTTAGGCAACTTAGACATTGATATTAAAGAAGGATTGTAACTAGATTCTGGGTCTATTGGTAACATCATTTTAGGGGTCAGTGCCTCCACTGATTACTTACAGCAAGCGGATATTACACAGAGAATTAATGCTCCTAAAATAATAATCCCTAAAAAGCCAAATAGTGATGCTAACATGCCTTGCAACGGCCTAGTTAATGAATTCCAAACAGAGGAAACAGAATAAAAAAAAATCAGAAAAAGAACTTACATAACTGCTACTTGATACAAAAGTATGATTTCTAACCTTATCTAGTAGGCCTTTCACTATTTTTCCTTCATCATCAAGCAAACAATAATTAATAATAATAATAATTAATTAAATAAATAAATAAATAATCCATACATGCCATTTTCCTTCGCTAGGAGATAGTCTAAAACCATGCGATTCTAGGCTGTATAAGCAGACACCGTGTCCACTGCACCTTGTAAATACGTCTATCTGAGATTTAGTTAAAGGACTTGTAGAATCCACCAGCTGTTGTGCAGCTGCTATGGCTTTATCCTGAGGGGAAACATCCCTTTTTATGCCATTTTAAGAATTATTCAGGGTTGATAATAAAGTAATATTTTGGTAAGGTAAAAAGCGCCACGGGATGTCTAACTGGGCAACATAGCAAGTACCTGACCAACCTCTGAAAAATTCCGTATATGCAAGATTACCACACACAAAATAATCTCCTTTTAAAGCCACTAATCCATTTTCCCAAATTATCAGGTTGTGGGGACAAGATATATTCTGTGTACAGTTATTCAAAGCCCACTGAGTAATGTTCATTTCTTTAATTCCAACAGATACATTACGTTCCCAGGGATGGTAGTACCCTAACAAGGGGAAACCCATGCACTTGGTTCCCTTGAACTTGCAGTAATTGTATTACTGAAATATAGGATTTTCTGACGTGGGATTTCTTATACCAAATAGAAGAATTATGTAGCAGTACTATTCTACAGATGTTCCACAGGGTGTCCCCTACCTTTTTCCCTGTACTTTGAGCCATAAAACATTTTGGAGGGGACTTTAGAGGCGTAGAGCTAACTACTCTAGGTTCTGTGTTTGTATGTGACCATTGTACAGTAGTTAGATTAAGCTATGTCACAAAACTCTTTAAAGGCTTTAGGCCTAGCTCATGGTAGAAACCCATGCTGTGTGGCTGTCACAGTTGGAAAGCAAACCGCACAATTTGATAGATTAAACTGTTTCGTAACTGAGTGTAAATGTGACTCAAAAATATTTGGATATTCCCCATAACTTTCCCAAGATTCTAAAGGCAGTACTGCTTCATTAACAATAACATGCCACAGCACAACTAAGACCAGATAAGGAAATATTCTTAGCAAACCTCAAAATATCTGTAACTATAATTACTCCAAAAATAAACGTTCTAAAACAAAATGAAAATACACCTACTTTTCTTAATATGATGAAGCTATATACTATAGCTACAACTACCCCTAATTCAAACTTTTCATAAAGTAGAGGTTAAGTGCCAAAAGGTCATTGCATATATATCAGTAAAACACTAATTCGAACTAACTTTATCCACCTAAGCAGCAGTATAGATTTTATTTATTTATTTATTTATTTAACATTTCTTCTATACCGCACTCTTACCATCAGCGCGGTTTACATCGAACATAACATATACATACAGGAAACTGTAGTGTATTTTACATTTAACAGGAGTTGAAACTTGGAAGAACAGGGGTAAACTATTTACAATTATTCACATAGTTGAAACTCTCTGGTTATGTAGATGGTGGGTGTTTTTGCTTGTGAAAAATCTAAACTGGAAAGTAACTTGAAAATAGGTAGTGCTTGAGTTTTTTCTGAATTGGGTTAAGCTAGTTATAGCTCTAAGGTCTGGAGGGAGGGCGTTCCATGTTTTTGGGGCATATATGCTGAAGGCTCTTTTCGATGTTGCTTTTGTGCATCTCGCTATCTCTTTCGGGACCATTAGAGTGTTTATTGCTGCGGATCTCCTGATTCTATTGGGGGGTGGAGTGCGTATTAGTTCAGTGATGGATGTGGGTGACTGGTTGTTCAATACTTTGAAAGTTGTGATTATGATCTTATATTGTATTCTGGCGTTGATCGGTAACCAGTGTAGTCTTTTGAGGATTGGTGTGATGTGGTCTGTCTTCGATATTCCTTCGAGTACTCTGGCGGCTGTATTCATTGCCAGTTGGAGAGGGTTTAAGGTTGCTTGTGGGAGTCCATGTAGAATTGCATTTGAGAAATCGAGGTGTGGCATCACCAGGGCTTGCTAGATGGTTCTGAAGTTCGTGGGTTCAAGTAATGATCATAAATGACCGAGTGTTCGTATTTTGTGGTATATCAATTTTGTTGTATTCTTTATGTGTGTTTTCATGTCTAAGTGATGGTCAAGGGTGATGCCTAGGTATCGAATAGTGGGTTTAACTGTCAGTTCTGTGTCCTTTATCTTTAATGTGGCTGGGGGTATGGAGTTCTGGTTCTTCGTGATGAACATTACGTCGGTCTTGTTGTAGTTGATTCCTAAGTTCTGTGTGATGAGCCACTCTTCAACTGCCTCGAAGCATCTCACCAGAGGGGAAAGATCGGGTTGGTTGATAGCGAATGGCATATACAGGAGAATGTTGTCTGCATAAGCTAAGCAGGCAACATTAAAAGAGCGGATTAGGTCACAAATCGGTTGAATGTATATGTTGAACATTAATGCTGAAAGCGAGGATCCTTGAGGTACACCCTGTTCTTGTAGAAATAGGTCTGATGTTGTGGCACTGATCCTCACTTGTTGCCATCAGTTAGACAGGTATGACTTACACCAGTTCAGCGCCGAGTCATGGATTCCTTTTTCCTTGAGACGATTGATCAGTATTTGGTGATTTACAGAGTCGAACGCACCCGAGATGTCCAAGAAAATAAGGATGAAGCCTTGCCGGGTGTCGTCTATTCCTGTGATTAGAGTATTGAAGAGGGTAATAAGGAGGGTCTCCACGCCTTGTGCTTCTCTGAAGCCATGTTGGGACGGGTCAAGCGGTGCTTCAGTGTCTATGTGTTGCTGAATTTGGTGTTGAACTACCTTTTCAATTATTTTGGCTAACAATGGGATGCTGGATATTGGTCTGTACGATTCTACTCTTAGTGGATCCAATTTATTGTTCTTCAATAGTGGTCTAATAGAGGTGTGTTTTAGACTTTGAGGAAAGGTTCCCATTGCAAATGATTGATCTAAGATTTTATTTAGGAAGTGGCTTAGTTCACAGCGAAGTTCTCTTATCCAGGAGGCTGGGCAGGGATCGTTTGGAGCAGTAGTGGCATTGATAGATGCAATGATGTTTTCAAACTCCTTGGGTGGTATCGTGCTAAATTTGGTCAATGTAGCTGGTTGCGACAGCTTGGGTATGATAGGGGGGTCAGTGGGACAATGGATTTTAGCTGTTTGCACCATCTTTGATTTTAGATAGCGTAGTCCTGAGGGTGTATAGTTTGTGTTTGTTGTGGGGTTGGTTCACATGCCAGTGATTTTACTATGTTGAACAAGTCATGGTGTTTATTTACCGATCGCTTCAGGAGGCTTGTATGGAATTGTTTCCTTCTCTCTGCTATTTCTTGGCGGTTTTTTTAGGTGTGAGCAGTATGCCGTATAAGCTTCAGTAGAGCGGGATCGGCGCCAGCACCTCTCGAGCCTGCGAAGATGGAGAAGTGATGCCCTTAACTCGTTTGAGTACCACGTTACATGAGCTCGGTGGCTGGTCCTTTTAAACGTGTCCGGTAGTTGTGAGCTGAGTCTCAGGGTATTATCCCATGTGTTAATCAAGTCGTCTAGATCAGGTTTTGAGGTGTTTAGTAGAGGAAGGGCATTATTGATTATGTCTTCTTTGTCAAAGGAACGAAACCTTCTTGCTGGTGGTTTAGGATGTATGACGTTAGTGTAGTAATTGTTGTGGAGAGTGGGTAGTTGGAGTAAGATCAAGTTATGATCAGACCAGGGTACTGGGGTTATAGATAGTGCGAAGTTGTGGTCAGCTTCTATGGCCGCTTTTGGAGCGAAAATTAGATCTAGCGGGTTTCCCTTCACATGCATGGGTTCTCTGACTATCTGACTGTATCCAAGGTCATCAAGTGCTCCTAGAAAAGCTGTGGTTTGGGTTTCGTGTAGAGTGGGGAGGTTGAAATCGTCAAATAGCCAGTTCGATGATCCTCGTTTATCTGTGTTGCAGTGTGACAATGCAGAGGCTCAGAAAGAGAAGAAAAAGGGTTTAAAACACCTTCTGTCACCTCATATCTTTACGGATACAGGACAGGAAGGGGTTAAGATTTCAGCACATGAACCTTCTCTGCAAAGAAGATCAGGGAAAGAACCACACCCTAGCTCTAGGCTAACCCAGAGACCTAGCCAATCAGGGAGGTGGGCGAAGTCAGACCGGATTGGGCCCCCCTGCACTCATAACCAGGAAGCAGTAGTTAGTAGAGGAAGCGAAAGGGGAACCAAGGACAGAACCGGAGAAAGGAGGAGGAAAGGAGTTACAAGGACCGGAGGTGGAGTTGAAAGGAGAGTTCCTGTGGGTGGTCCAGGAAGAGACCCAGGCAGAGCTCAGCTCCAAGAGAGAGACTTGGCTGATCCAGATCCAGGGGGAGATCAGGAGGGGAGAGTGGACCTTGGAAGAGACCCCCAGCCAGACTCAGGATCCTTGGACATAGACTTGGAGTCAGTGGAGTTCCCCAGAGTTAAAGCTGCCAGAACCAGGTCAGAGCAAAACCTTTTGAACCTTGTAAAGTAGATAGCTCTGAAGTAAGCCAGTCTCGAGAGAGGGGTAATAGCGTGCTTTCTAGGAGGAACAGGCCTGAACCAAGTTTTGAAAGGAAACCTGGAATTACCAGAGATAAGTTGGGCTGTAGGAAAGTCTCTATTGAGAAACTGCAAGCATTTCCCTTATACAGACAGCGTGACCAGAGCACTAGCTCAGAAGGTAGCACACCTGCCTATCAGCAAAAGACTAATTGGCAGTTACCTGGCAGAGAACTAGGAACAGACCCTGAGGACCGGGCTGTGCTGAGGGATCTTATAAGGCAGTACCAGAAGAGACATATCCCTCCCAACCAGAGGCAACTACCTAGGCAAGGCAAGGAGGAAATAAACCCCTTTTATGAGGTGTTAAGAGGTGCTGATAAACCCAAGGCCTTGCAAGTGCCCAGAAGAGAGAGAGAGAGTAAATGGAAACAGCTTCAGACTATAATTAAGGAATTAAAGTCTGAAGGCTTATATGTTCCCCAGGATAAAGGGATTTCAGAGAGGCTGGAAGAACCAATGGAGTTAGGGGCTCCCATATCCAGTAACAGTGATTCTGAGATGGAATGTGGAATGTGTATGAAAGAGTAAGGATCTATAATTTATCCAGGTTCTATGGCTGAGTGCTGTGAAGCCCAAATCGAGATTCTTAGAGTTTGCACAAGGAACAGCAGCGTTCTGCTGGGTGCAATGACTCAAAGCTTCATACCTTGCAGCTGTGTATGAAAGGCAACGTAAGGAAGTGTTCCTGCACAAGAAGCCTGTTATCAAGAGGCCAAGAGAGTGTGGAGATTGCCATTTTATTTAAAGCTGTTAAAGCAAGATATGAATATTAGAAAGAAAATACAACAGCTAGAAGTTTCCTTTATTGAGAGCTGATACTTGGAAAGCCTTGCTAGCGTTCTGGAAATGTTGTTGTATTGATGAAGCTGGAAGAAGCCTAAAAGCATTTAAGTTTGTTACCTGTCCCTGAGAAGAATCAGGAGAACTGACTTTATACTTGGACTTTCATTTGGTACAAAAAGTTACCACTTTACTTTCTGTGTTGGGTGAGTAAATCCTGTGCGGTCCTTTATGCAATACTTTGTGCAACAATAAAAGTATTCTTTAACTTGAAACCCAACCTTGGCTGTCGTCACTTCGGTCCACAACTACACTAGGACACAGGGCTACAGCACTACCAAGGACTTTAAAAAACCCGTGTCTCACTTACCAACTACCTAATATACCCAGGGCTAGGCGGTGAGGTGTCACATGCAGGCAAGGTCGATTATTGTAGACAGGTCATCTGGTATGGTTGTAGGTGCTCTGTAGACTACATTGATTGAGCATGAATTGTTTGATATTGTTTGATATTGCTGGAAGAAGGTGTTTTGCATGATTAGTTCATTAAAAAAAACACTTAAATCCTGATAGTCTTTTTCTGCAATAGCACTGTTGTTCAATGAGTCTCTATGTTGCAATCTCTTGATTCACTGATGCAGGGAACCATCTTCTGGATCCTGTGAAGGAGCCTTTTTACACTGTGTAAGATGTATCCAACGAGAGTGTCCTTCCACTTTACAAGCTGAGTATCCCACCAGGAGCACACGGAATGGACCTAGGAACTTGGGAGCCAGAAGTGTCTTTGGATGCAAATTCCTAATCAGGACCCAACCTGGTGACTTCACTTCTGGATATGATGATTCTGATGATTCTGGATATGATGATTCTGACATCTCGTTGATGATTCACGTGCAATAAAGGGGGAACAGACAGGACTGAGTGCAGTTGTGAGCAATAGGTCCAAATATCGCTGCGCAACAATTGAGGATCCGGGATAACTGCCAATTCATGTGGAGAGGTAGCTGGACATCCAGTAACTATTTCATATGGTGTCAGACTGGGGGAATTATGCACTGCCATAAGGGCAAAAGGAAGGGCTTCTGTCCAATCTGTAGCCCAATCCTGTGTCAGAGTGCGTAAGTGACCTTTGAGTGTCCTAGTCATCCGTTCCACTTGGCCAGAGCTTCGCAGATGATAAGGAGTATGCAGTTGTCTCTTAATACCAAACCAAATTTCCCAGACACTCGCAACAAAGGCTGGACCCAGACAAGTAGAAAGAACAAAAGGTACACCCCAAACAGGAATAAACTGAGTGAGCAGTAATCTGATGGCAACCCCAGCAGTCATAATGGTAGTGGGATAAGCCGCTACCCATTCAGAGAAAAGACAAGTGACCACCAAACAATTACCACCTCCCTCCTCTGGCACAGGGCAGATCTGCAAAATCAAGCTGCAAAATCAAAAAGAGTCCGGAAGGCAGAAATACTTATAACTGACCCTAAGCTGACCCTACTCTGCCAGTCTTGAAACAGTGCAGACAAGCTGTGCCAAAGAAAGAAAACAAAAAAACTTCAGGCGATACCGGAGAACCGCAAAGGCATAATTCATAGTCACAGCGGTGATGCTTATGATGCAGGAACAGGGCAAGTGGAAACAATAGACTGTCAGGACAAAGAAGCAGATGATCCTTTCCCCAGTAGCTGGAAGAGGTGAACAAAAAAAATAAAAGAAGTATCTTGATATCGCTGCAAGAGAAATGAAAGGGAAAACAAAGTCATATTAGACGGTGTTAAATACAGCAATGTCGGTGACGCCGATGCTCAAAGAACAGCTTGCTGTGCTTCTTGGTCTGCAAAATGGTTGCCCTTTGCAAACACTTCTGCTAGCTGCGCACTAGTAAATGGCAAAGATGCTGAGTCCACTATATCATTAACTGTTGTGACTGCATAGCCCATCTCGTTTCTGGTAAAGATACAGGGGAAAGTTCAGATCTAGCGCGAGAAAATGTCAAAATAGTTTGGAAACAATCATGAGACCCATCCTCCTCCACAAGTGTTAAAGGGTTGCATATTGATGTAGTACAGACTGAAACATGAAGCGGAGAAAGTATTACTTCCAGAGTCAATAAACGTGTGGAGGACAAAGGCTGAGTCTTGATTTGATGGAACAAAAGGGCGCTGTAGAACCAGAAAATCAGTAAGTTTCAATTGCAAAAGCCACTGCTACCAAACTACGTAGACATAGTGGGAGTCCCAAAGTCATTGCATCAATTCGCTTTGAGAAATAGCCTACCGGCTTGCAACCAGTTGGGAAAGCTTGTAAAAGCACACAGGTAGCAGAGGAATCAGAAATAGCCACATACAATTTGAATGGTAAAGAATAATCATATACAATAAACATGGCGCATTTCCCAGTGCAATTAAATTAGTAATATGAGCTAATACCGATAAAGAATCTGACAAACAAACTCATAACATGGTGAACATAAAAGCAAATCATCCACAAATTGAACTAAAGAAAATGGTCGAGTCTTACATCAAATAATGCAGTTCTTAGGGCCTGTGAAAAAATATGAAGGACTCACAGTACACATGGTACCCTTGATACAAAGTGGTCCAAATATTTTGTTTATTTTCAAAATGGAAAGCAAATAAAAAATTGGCTTTCTTTGCAAATTCTCACTGAAAAATAAGCAGAACTCAAATCTACAACAGAAAACCAGGTAGTCCCTGAAGGTATCTGTGTCCAGATATCATGTGGACTAGGTACCAAGGGAAAAATTGGCAAAATCACATTATTTACAGGTCTTGCACAAATCTGTAAGTCTTACTGTCAGCCTTTAGTACAAGAAGAATTGGAGTCTTACATGATGAAGTTGTAGAATAAATGACACCTTGTTTCTGAAGATCTTCAGTCACAGGACGAATTCCATCAATGGCAGCTACTGGCAGTGGATACTGCTTGAGTCTAGGAAGCTGAACTCCAGGTTTCACGGTGATTTTCACAGGCGGGATAGAAAGACATCCGACATTAGATCCTGGCACTGCCCACAAGGTAGACGGAAGTTCTTCAAGAGCAGGATGAATGGTACTGGCATCTTCAGGAGACGACACTTCAGAGAGAGAGTACAGCTGGAAATATAACTTGTCACTCATCCAGGATAGAGTAGCATGATGTGAAGTCAGAAAATCCCGACCTGAAAGTTTCACTGGTAAAGTGTCTCCCTCATTGCCTTCATGATGTACTACCGGAGCTTGTGCTAGGTGAGTGTGATAACTGGCAGGCAAATCCTGTAAATGCAGTGCTGATGTTGTAGCTCCAGTATCAATAACAAACTTCAAAGTAGATCCTCCCAGCTTAGCTTCCAACTCACCCTGAGGAGTTACATTCAAACTTAACAATAGTCATGCATCCCATGTATCATCTCCACAATCTTCTGGGTTAGAGAAGCACTGATATATGGGAGTGAATTCAGCTGTTACTGGAGGGGGAGGAGAGAAATCAGCTCTCTGGCCATCAAGATTCCGATTCCGGGGACAGTCTCGCCACAAATGCCCAATCTCACCACAAGTATAACAAGTACGCATTTCTCTGTACTGTCCACGCCCTCGCTGAGGATTCCCATAACCTCCTCCATTTTTACCTCTCCCCCCTGCCCATGGGTGGCTGCATAAACAATCTGTAAATTGAGCAATTTAGTCTTTTCACATCTATTTTAGTTTGCTCTTCTTGCTGTTCCTTGATAAATTTCAACTCACTGTATCGAGCTCCTTTCAGAATTGCATCAGCTGTTCTAGCTGGCCAATCTATTATTGACATTTCTAAAATTTCTTTTATTCTTGGAAGTAAACCATTTACAAAAATATTAGTGAATCCTGAAGGTGAGTCTTCTGCCTCACCAGAATAGTCTTTAAAAGCTAGCATACACCTAGTATGAAAATCTGTAACCTTTTCACCCCTATCCTGCCTTAGGGATGTTAATCTTGACCAATCCTTTACAGGTTTGCATACTACTTTAAGGGATTCTAACAATTTTTCTCTACATAAAAACAAAATTATCTCTTTGTGTAATTCTTGGAAATCTATCAAGGGTCTGTCACGAACTGGATGAGTGGCCTTAGGAAAATCAGCTGGATTATAAAAACACAGTTCTGAGCAAATTATCTAGAGCTGCCCAAATGGGATTATAACTGTTAATTATTTGAGACCATAAAGACACAAATCTACCAGGGTTATCCCTGTAATTCAGAAGTTTTATTCAAATCAAACACTTCTTTAAGTAGTCACAATATCATTTCCCACAGCTGCTTCAGTTTAACAGTGGCAAAACATAAATTAGGTTGCTGGTGTAGAACGTCCTGAATAGAGCCTAGATCATAATATAATTGATCACACTCCTCTTTGTAAGAATCATAATATCTGTCCAAATCTCTCTCATTTTTATCAATAACGTCATCAGAAACACTTAATTCTTTCGCAACAGAAACACTATGACCTATGTCATAAGGTAGCGCTGTCAGAACACATGGAACTAGGGAACTCTGAGCAAAATGTAAGGGAAACTGACAGCTCAGGTTCACACATGGGGAAAGGTTGCTATAAGCAACAGATAAAAACAAAGCCACGAGGTGTAAGGGAACGTCCGAACAGAAGTGTAGCACAAAACTCATTAGGAAATAAGGAGCACCAGCATGGGGGCGGAGCCCAAACTAACACCAGCTTAAACACATTTAAAACTCACTTACCGGAAGGTAGAGGGAGAGGAGTGGCAGGAGCTACTGGAGGAGTAGTAGATGCTACGGAGAAAACTGCTAAGCGTGAAAGCAGAACCAGTGGAGCTGTAAGGACGGTGCCAGAGAGATTGCCCGGGGCATATGAGGCTGGTGATTCCCAGGGAAGCTGTTGTGAGCAGCAGTGCACAGCTTTTCAATATCCCCAGGAGCATTGCTACGAAGTAAGCAGAGGTGGCAGTCCATCAGCTAAGTCCAGGAGGTATAGATTACCCAACACCAGGGATTCAGCAGGGGAAAACTTTTACCCTGAAGGAAGTTTGAAGCTAACAGAGAAACACCGTGGAAAGGGTTCTTCAGAACAGACCTTTGCTCGACCGAGAGAACAGGAAGTAGCAGTGCCTAAAGGTAGGCGTATTTACTCTAGTAGAAGAGGTTTAAAATACCCTGATTTGCCCTGCACTTACCAGGAACTGTGTAACTCTCAAGGGCCTGACTACAGTGAATATGGTAATTTCCCACGGGCCACTAGTTTAGTGGAGGAGGGGAATGCTTTAGCTCACCGGCAAGAACATTATAACCTTGACGGCAGCTGTGTGCCGGGAGAAGTTTATTCTGATGAGGAAGGAATGCAATTTGAGACTATTGGAGAGTCTTCAGACGAGAGTGAGATGGACTGTACATACACTCTGGCTGATTGCATATCATCTCTTTGTTGAAAGCAGCAAGAACTGTTTAGAAAAGGAAACAGGAAGAAACGTTCTGTAAGTGAAATGAACTGTTTTCTTTTTGCTTTTTGTTCCATTAACTAATGCTGAAGTAAGCCAAGTATTGTTTGAAACATTTCTTTAATTGTGTCACCAGACGAAGGGTCTGAAATTCTTTGTGTTCCACTGTTATGAATCCACCCCGGACGGGGAATAAAGCCTATGTTTAACCTTACCCTCTGCTTACAACTACACTTCTTTGGCTAATGTTAAAAAACACAGGTCCCAGAAGGCCTTTCTAAAGCCTTCACAGGAAAGTCTACAGCCATTAAAATACTGCCCCATTAAACTACCCAAGCCTTTTTGCCTCTGGGTACGTTGGTGGGTGACACCTATTACTACTTTTAAGATTCTTATTACAAGTACAACACTTCCCGTTTCTTGGTACAAATGTGCTCTCAATTCCTTGAGCTGGGAGACATTCCAAATATCCAAAATACACAATTCTACTCCCCCTAACTGCTGTTGCTCTTTACGTATTTTCTTTTTCTTTTAGTTCTGCTACACGAGTGATCCTCACTCACTCAGCTGGTCATTAGTTACATTTCCTAACACAAACAACTTTTGTTTCAAAACGTAAACATTACTATGTTTATCATCATGTACCATCCGTTCCCACCATGTAAGCACATTTGCACGGTTTACCTTTAACCGCTAACTCATATCTCAGACAATGGACCTTATCTACAGAGAAAGCTCCCTCCAAAGGAAACTGCAAATCCTCATTACCTTTTGTCACTGAATCCCTATGTGCTACGGAATCGATGGCTACATCACCATGCTTCTCATACATACAATAGAAGCATACAATAAGGGCTACCTTTTTTTAAACACTAAAGCCCTAGCTCTGTCATGCCATTCACGCATCTGAGACAGAGCCTGTCTACTTAACAGATTACCCATCACTGGTAATACTCACAAATCTTCTGGCACCTTCTGCCCTTGCTTTGAATGCAGAATTCCGCTATCCGGCACGGCACCAAACTGAAGAAGTACTCTGCACCTTCCCTCACCTACAACGAGGCAGGGCTCTTGGGTATAACAGAAATCCACACACAAGGCAATGAGAAGGTTAATTGGTAAATCAGTAAATAATACACAACACACTTGTATTATAAAAACGAACCAAAGCTTTGGGAGAGCAAGCTAGACCTCTGCCTATGTTTACTCTGACATCATAGCTTTCGGCCATTTTATTTGTAGGTAAAGATTTGATTATACAGCATAATTCTCACGTTATTGTTCTACGTCAGACATCACGTATCCATAACATACATCTCTATATCTCTGCATCATAGGCAATCATGAGAAGACACACATATAGTCCAAGACATAACTATGTAGGCATTAATTCTAATTAATTCTAATACTGACAGTTTGATATCTCTAACCCGAGACTGAGAGACTGGGAGACAACTTGCCCTTTACTTATCTTCTATAAACATGGACTAGTGTTTGTTATCTGGAACCTTTCACCTAATTATCCTAGCTGAGTCTTACAAGGATGTTACTGAATACAAAGCTCTGAATGGTATTAACTCTTTCTTAGGGCTAGTACATATTGTTGAGTGCCCTGGCAGTATACACAGCCCTGTACAGGCTAGCTTACTTTCAGTAAGGTCATGCATTTGGGCTGCAGCAATCCAAGGGAGCAATATAGTATAGGGGTGAAGTACTTTTGTCCACTAAAGAAGAACGGGACCTAGGCGTGGTTGTGTCTGATGATCTTAAAGTAGCTAAACAGGTAGAAAAGGTGACGGCAAAAGCTAGAAGGATGCTTGGGTGCATACGGAGAGGAATGGCTAGCAGAAAAAAGGAGGTGATAATGCCTCTGTATAAGTCTTTGGTGCGACCTCATTTGGAGTATAGTGTGCCATTCTGGAGACTGCACCTTCAAAAGGATGTGAACAGGATGGAGTCGATGCACAGGGTGGCTACTAAAATGATTAGTGGTCTTCATTATAAAGCATATGAGGACAGACTGAAGGATCTTAATATGTACACCTTAGAGGAAAGGCAGGATAGAGGTGATATGATTGAGATGTTTAAATACCTAAGTGGCATAAATGTTCAGGGAGAGAGCCTCTTTCAATTGAAAGCAAGTTCTGCTACGAGGGGACATGGGATGAGGGTGAAAGGAGATAGATTCAGGAGTGATATGCGGAAATATTTCTTTACGGAAAGAGTAGTGGATCCGTGGAATAGTCTCCCAGTGGAGGTGGTAGAGATGAGGACAGTACCTGAATTCAAAAAAGCATGGGACAAACACAGAGGATCTCTAAAGGTAAAAAGGGGACTGTTGTAGTTGTTGATATGGAAGGATAGACTAGAAAGGCCATGTGGTCTTTTTCTGTCATCATATTTCTATGTTTCTATGTATTTTCCAGGCCCATGATGGATAGTGTGGGGCTCAGCATGCACCAAGTATGCTACGGTAAATTATGCCACAAGTTAAAAATGTGACTGTACTACCCGAGTAGTGTGGGTTGGAGAAGAGAGTGCACATGACATGGGCATTTTTGGCACACACTCCCTGGTGATATTGCACTTGGTGCCACCCGAGTGGATGGCATTAAGGGATATGTTTATTAAACTGTGGTAACGTTACATAATGTGCGTTATGTAACGTTAAAACATTACTTAACGCGTTATGTAACATTAACAATTGTAGACGTTCCACGGCGTGGTAAACACGGCAGAAGGTGGAGAGAGGGTGGAGAGAAGGGGTCAATGGGCAGAGTGTGGGCGGGGAGAGGCTCCATTCACACTAACGCGCTGATCTGAAGAGCTGAATCCTAACGCGACTGAAAGCCTGCCGTTAGATGCACATATGCAGGAGAGAGAAACCATTAACGTGTCAGCAATGTACAGCCCAGGCAGGGAGCCCAAAAACTGTGATAGTAGTGCTCCATGTACAGCAATACCATAGTGCCAAAGTATGAATTGCCACTATGGTGATGGTGCAAATGGGGCATAGGGGGCCGCAGGCGGGACATGTAGCATGGGCAGCTGGGGCACAGGGTGGACCAGGCGGGCACCTAGGTGGCATATAGGAACATAGACACCGGAGATCAGCAAGACAGCAGTTAACCAAGGCCAAACACAATCCACCAATATCTACCTGGTCCACCCTAGCCAATAGTCGCTAGGGCACAGACCTCACATCCCCCCAGCCATCCTGCCCCCATGTGGAGGGACATAATAGTGGTAGGCAGTGATGGGGGGATGTGAGGATGTCCATGTATGCCCCCCCACCCCGGAATCTGCTCCCTAGGCGGGCGCCTACCTACACAGTGGATGGCCTGGGACTGTGCACTACCAGCACCGATAGCAAATGGCCACGTGTGCCCGTACTGGAGGGGCAGTGCCCCCTCCCTGCAGTGGACCTAGGCCATGCTCTGCATCAGTACGTGGTGTGCAGTGCAACATAAAAGGTCTGGCTGAGGAAAAGTGCAGGTAGCCCCAGGGACTACCATGCATGTGTGGTGCAGTACACCCAGCCAGTGTGTCCAGGAGCAGAGGGTCACAGGTGCAAGTCCCAGCTGTGGTTCCTGCAGAGCATGCCCCTATATTTTACCCTACAATGCAGATACAACAGCGACATGTACAAAGCCCAAAGCAGTGGCAAACAGGGGTGCAAACACCCACTCACACAGGCTCCACAATCCAATGATGCATGGAGCAGCAGGCTGTTGGCCCCAGCATTGGGATGATGTTATCACCAGAGCACTACTACTACCCCCTGCACAGTTTAGCAATGTCGGCACTGTGATCAGGACTAGTGTGGCGGACAGGGCTGCCAACCACGCCTATCTTTGTATAATGCTGTAAAAGGAGTGAGCGTGTTTGTATGTCTATCCATTGGTCTGTGGCTGCCCACACTTCACTGGGCCCAAAATGTCCCACTGTTACCAGCGTTAGCCTGATTAAATGCATAATGAGGAGCAAGGTATTCTGGGTATGGCCCGGACAGGGCAGATTGGCCAGGATGCATCTTCACAGGGTGTGGGGCAATGGCTAGGACACTGTAGTGCCTGACCACCACCTGCATGGACAGGGTGGCCACAGCATGGCATGCTGGGAGGGCACTCACTCTGAACGAGCAGTGACCATGGCAGGTCTAGGTTCCCACATAGCGCTCTACACTATTTGTCTCTAGTGATATATTTGTGTTCCCCAGTGCTGGGGTCCCAATCACTGAGATGCCTGCTTGCTGCACATAGTTCCTGGTGGCCTGTCTGCAGTTAGACTGTGTATGGTCGGAACATCTTTAAGGCACAGTCTGACTGTGCTGTCTGCTGGTGACTGGCAGACAGTGGTGGGAGGCACTTGGGGTTTCCAGATCTAACCCCAGCATTGCTGCTAGTCTGCCACTGTCCTAGTCATAGGTATGGCTCTGGCCCACCAACCCTGGAGGGCTGTCTCATACAAACAGGAATGAGGTTGCTTCCCTCGGGCGGGGGCACTGTTTTTTACCTACGAAAGGGTGATGTGGGCCCTTTCGGATGTGTGGTGTATACCACTGTGACCTATACAGCCACTGCTACACACACCTCATGCAATTCTAGGAACCTCTCTGCCCTGATAACAGCTGCCCATGTCAGCCAGACCCTCACATGGGGTACACACTAATCTGGCTGGTGTGTGGTCCCACAGGGCCACATGTGACTGCAGGATACAGATGGACACCAAATTACCTTTGGCTGCACTGTACAGAACACCTTCACACACTGGTAGTGATGGGGATGTACAGCAGGACCTATCTCAAGCACCACATGTACTGCAGACCTAGTGCTGGGCACCAATCCTATCCCTCAGGTTGACCACAGAACCTGCACAATGGCATGGTCTGTAGCTACTCTGTGCCAGTATCACACACTGTCAGTTCGTCTTTCCCAGCTGAGGTGCAGACCCCATTTGGTGATCAGCTGTAGACAGCTATTCAGCATGTGCATTGCATCATGGGTACTGCTGTGACATATATCATGGAGGTATAGCCTACTGGTTAATACATTGCCATTCTTGGCAGTGTTCATTGGTTCAGTTCCTCATTGTTCCCTCTTCTCATGCCTGTCCTACTCAAATAGTGTGCATGCCTGTAGAGGTCATATTTTTGCAGATCTGCGCTTCCAGCCCATAATACCCTCGCCACAATTGCCAACATTCCCTCGGTCCATCTATCTGCATCTGTCAGCTGTGTAGAGTCCTGTCTGCCTGTGCAGGCTGCCAGCCCATGTCCTGCACTGCTGCCCTTTCCTGCATTGCGCCTCATCGTGCTTGCCTCGCCTGTGCCTGATCTGCATGGCACCATCACTCCTCTGTCCAACCATCATTGTAACTATCCTGCCACCTCCGCCTCCACTGGGGGACACGTATTCCCATCATCTGCCACCAACTGTTTTTCAGGTACTTTACATTACCAACACCCTGTGCTGTGGTAGAGCTGCCCCACCATGTTTGTCATCAGTACTGGCAGGCACATGGGATGCCCGCAGATATGGCAGGTCCAGCGGCTCCCACTTCTCCCTCCTTCACTCACCTGTTCATTGCCTTTCCTGAGTGCTCTATCTAGTGTTAGGGCTACATCTGTCTCTGTTCCGCACAGGTCATGCATGTCATCCTTAGGCACCTTGCAGTCCCTAGGACACACTAACCTAGGACACCATAAACTTGTTAGGCCACCTTAACCTATGGTTCCATAGCCCAGGGTGTCTTCTGCGGTGACTTGTCCAAGGGTGCCTAATATGGTGCTTAGCCTAGGAGGCCCTATAGAGCACCTTCTGAGGCACCTTACTAGGCACCTTATAGGGCACCTTACTAGGCACCTTATAAGGCACCTTACTAGGCACCTTACATGGCACCTTACAGGGCACCTTACTAGGCACCTTATGAGGCACCTTACATGGCACCTTATAAGGCACCTTACAGGGCACCTTACAGGGCACCTTACAAGGCACCTTATAAGGCGCCTTACAAGGTGCCTTGCAAGGCGCTTTACAAGGCGCCTTGTAATGCTTGTTATTCTAAGGCAACTTGTAATGCGCGTTCTCTGTCAGCTTGCTGTAATGATGCACCGCTCATGCCTTTATATGGGCATCTCTACCTTTACCGTGGAACCTACCGCGAATGACATTACCGCAGTTTAGTAAACATACCCCTAAGTGTACTGGCACAAAACTGAAGGAACACAGAGATGGCATGAAATCTCTGCTAGCAACATGCCTCTATTTTATAGCATCAGTTGAGTGCTACCTCTGTGCTCACCACATACTACAGTGGTGTGCAAAAGCCTGGGATCATTTGTAAATTTGACGTTTTTTTCAACTTTTTTTCGGCATTGAATGAACCAGTCTGACAAGGTAATCATTGGTGACAACGCGGTTCCAAACTGCAATGAGTGACTCAATCAGCTCACTCTTTGATGTCGGATGCCTCTTGGATATTTCCAAGGCCACCATGTGCAACAGGTTCTTGATTGGATTCAGATCTGGAGACTGGGCAGGACAGTCCATTGACTTGATGTTGTTCTGCTGCTTCCAGCTGATCACCTTTCTGAAGCGATGGCAGGGTGAATTGTCATCTTGGAACAGGAACTGGCCAGGAAACAGCTGGTGTGCTGATGGCACCTTGCACTTTTGCAGTATGATGATGTACTTGGCCCCGTTGACCATTCCATCGACGATGTGAAGACGTCCAATGCCACTGGCAGCCATGCAGCCACAGACAATGACCTTCAAAGGATGCTTCACAGTGAGGTTGAGACACTCAGGCTTGAATTCCTCTCCAGGAAATCTCCTCAAATAGGTGTGGGCCTGGTTCCCAAACAGGCAGAAGGTGCTTTCATCGCTGAATAGCAACTTTTCCCACATTTCAGTCGACCAGGTTGAGTGCTTTCTTGCCCACACGATCCTGTTGTGCCTTTATATGTCAGTCATCAGTGGCTTATTCTGTGCTTTGCAGCCCCAGAGACCAAACTGCAGGCATTGGCGACAAACTGTTGATGAGCTGACACTGACCTCACTCTTGTCTGACCACTCTTGAAGTAGCTGAGGAGAGATCAACTTGCGATTAGTCAGTGAAATGTGTCGTAAAGCGCGGTCCTGGTGTGATGTTGATGCACGTGGATGACCTGAACATGGCTTGTCCACCACTGAACCTGTTTCTTTCTTTTTCTGTACAATCTTAACAACAGCACTCTGACTACAGCCAACTTTCCTGGCTATCTGACGGCTTGAAAATCCTTCCTTGCTCATAAAGGACACATGAACATGCTCCTCCAACATCAGGGTCCGAGTCATCTTCATGGTCGATCCAGAAAGCGTATGAAATTCAAAAATTCCACGTGTTTTTATAGCTGCAATGTTGGTTAGATATCTGCATTGTGATTGGTTAGTGAAACCAGCCTCCTGATTGGTCAGAAATAACGTGTGCATATTGGATAATCTCAATCCAGTTTTGACGCAGGATCCACAAAAATCGCAGTAGCTATCTCCCAGTGTCTGTAAAGTATTTAAATTGGAAGCAAGGAATGCAAACAAGTCAACTCTAATAGCCAAATGTATCACTTTTAATGTGGTAGAAAGATGAATTTGCTGGGCTAACGCAAAATTTAAAAAAAAAATGTTAGAAAGTACAAAAAACGCAAAACTCACAAGTGATTCCAGACTTTTGCACACCACTGTAGTAGTGAAAATCTTATTAAACATGCCCCTAAGCTTGTACCTAAGGCAATAGAAGATTAAGATCCCGATATTCAAAAGGCATTTACACAGTTTACAGCTCAGTACACTGTGTAAATGCCTTAAATAGGGATATTCAATGGCACTTACATGGTGGGTGCCATTGAATATCCCCTTGTAACTCCCCTGCATGCTCCGATGCTATCCAGTTAGTATCAGGGTGGGCAGGGTGGGGCAGAGTGGAGGTGGCGACAAGCTATAACCAGGCAGCAGCAATATTGCATGTTGCCCGGTTAGCGACCTGCGCCGACAAGATAGGTGAGGAAAACCCTTGCCTATCTTTTGGTGCAGGAGTTAACTGGGAAGCATGCAATATTGCTGCTGCCCGATTAACTAATGCGGCTTCCAGTGTGTGCAACGATCCCCGGATATTCAATACCGAGACCGCATATGACCCCGGCATTGAATATCCGGGGTTTAGGGTTGACCGGCAGGGCTGTGTGCCGTAGTAGCGCATATCCTGCACAGAAGAATCTTAGGTCCTAAATGATTTTACTCAAGATCAGAAGAAGCAACAGTGGGGTTTGAACTTGGTATCCATGTGTCTCTGACCACTAGGCTTCTCCTCCATTTCCTATATGTTTTGTATTTTTGTCTTTTTTTAATGTTAGGTTTTTTGGTGCATGCTTTGTTTTTTGTTTCTGGTTTATTTTATGTTTTCACCTGAGCCTCTTATTTTATGGTTTCAACTTTACTTCTCCTACATATGGAATTCTTAGAGAACATATTTGGAAACAGGCTTGTGGATCCCAGATCTATTGCTGTCCTGACCTCGATCTCAAATCACTATATATCAAGGAAGTGCTCTCTGTAGCACATCTCAAAGCATTATGTAGGTAATCACAATTGCTCTCCTTCCAAACTCAGGACACTTATTACATTTTAATATTCTTTTTTGCTGCATTAATGTCAAAATCCATTGCTCCCTTCCGAGTTTTATTAACTGCATTTTCTCATTGTCCTTTTTCTCAAATTTCTAGTTAAGATGCAGAACATATAGGAAGATAGTGATTCTCTATGTCATCTGTACGATTCATGTCTAAGCTCTTAATGCAGCAATCTGAATAAATCAAAATGTGTGAATTGCTAAACCAGGTCAATGTTGTAGATCTTTGATCAAATTAGTTTCTCAAGGCCAGATCCACAATAAAATTGTACTGGTTATAGAACTTTCGTCCTTTTTTCATCTATACATATCTGCATACAATGATACTGAAATTAAAAAAAAAAAACACCAAGGATAGGAAGGGGCTGTCCTGAGTGCATAATATGATCTGTATGAAGTCAAACACAATGGAATAGGGAAGAGATGGGTTTTAATGGCTACAGTGAGCCCAGCTAATTCCCAGTGCTTGTAAGTTTAATTATGACTTGTTCTCTGTATTTCTGTTCACTTTAACCCATAAATAGCACAGAGCACAAAATGTTGTAGTGCAAGTAATTGGTGCCTTACAAAGGAGAGATCTTGTATGCTAATGTGGAGCTTCATTGTCTTCTCATTAAATTCTGGTGTTTGTTTAAACATGTAACCTTGATATTTAAAGTTATTAAGAAACTTGTAGATAATGAGCTGGTGATGCTGATTCAAAGGAGTGATTCTAAGCATGAAGAACACTACAGTCAGCAAGAACTGAAAATGCAGTCTGGAGATATGCAAAGAAATGAAATGAAATCTGGAGGTATGCAAAAAAATGATTAATAGAAATAAGTCTCTACAGAATAGAACTGAATAGCTACCTAAGCTTACCTGAATCATTTTTTAACAAACTATGGAGTCTAATGTATCTACATATGTGGTTGTTCTCCGGCAATCCTAGCCGGATCTCTGCCTGCCTATCTGACATTGCTGCCTGGATGTTTCACCGCCATTTGAAATTGAACATGGCCAAAACCGAGTTTCTTATTTTAACCTCTAAGCCCACTTCCCCCCTTTCTCCTTTCCAATCTCTGTGGATAATGTTCTACTCTTCCCTCTTTCCTGGGCTCACAGCCTTAGGGTCCTCTTCGACTCCTCCTTCTCCTTCTCCACACACATCCAAATGGTAGATAAAACCTGTCGTTTCTCTATAACATCAGCAAAATTTGCCCCTTCCTTTCTGAACACACTACTAAGGTACTTGTCCTCTCTTTAGTCACCTCCCGATTACACTATTGCAATCTCTTCCTAACTGGTCTCCCTCTGAATCATCTCTCTCCCCTTCAATCTGTTCAAAACTCAGCTCCGTGGCTAATCTTCCACAAGCCTTAATAGGCTGATATAAACCGTCTTCTCAAGTCCATTCATTGGCTCCCTCTCCCTTTCCGTATTCAGTTCAAACTTCTCCTACTGACCTATATGTGCACTCATTCTGCTGCTCCTCACTACCTTTCCTCTCTATAGCTATCTTTATATGTATCTCTCTCTATATACCCTTCTTCAGGAACTCTACTCTTCCGGTAGATCACTTCTATCTGTGCTCTTCTCTTCTACTGCCAACTCCAGACTTCAATCCTTTCATCTTGCTGCTCCTTATGCCTGGAAAAACTACCTGAGTCTGTACATCAGGCTTCATCTCTGGCCCCTTTCAAATCCAGGCTGAAAATTCATCTCTTTGCTTTCGGATCCTGATCCACTTAATCTCCTATGTATTTCCTTATCATTCCTCTAGACGTATCCTTGTCCTCAGCTGTTGTGTTGTCTGTCTTGACTAGTTTGTAAGCTCTGATGAGCAGGGACTGTCTTTTAACATGTGCCTGTGTAGAGCTTCCCCCTCCCACCCCCTTCCTAATCGCTGGTATTTCTTTGTCTATCCTATGCTTTCTGTGTGTTCTATCCTCTTACCTTTCCTGTAATGCATCTGGCATTCCTTTCCTTTTCTGATTGCAGCCATTTATTTATTGTAAACCGCCCTAACGCTTTTTGCTTGGGCGGTCAGTCAAACAACATAATAAAGATAAAGATAAAAGAGCTGTGTACACCTTGTAGCTCTATCCAACTGATCAGTAGTAGTAGATGGATAAAGAGTTGTTTAAGACTAGAAGCCAATGTGGCTCTGAAAGAATACACCCCTTCCTGTGCCATCTGCAGTTGGATGAGCACAGCACTATTAGTTTTCCCTTTCTATTTTAGAAGTTATTAGATAGATTAGGCATCATAACTAGCAGTGATACTTTCCATTCCAGGCGTAAGGGCATGCAACACTTTTCAAGTCAAATAATATGGTATTTTGGGTAAAAACAGCTACAGAAATGCTAATCATGATTACTAATTCTTATTTTTTATTCAAATATTAAACTGATAAGAACAGATACACTACTTAAATTGTGACCATTCAGTGGATACTCTTTTTTTTCTTACTGGTGCCAAGAAAGCAGATCTGGTTTCACAGGAAATGAAGCAATTTGTAGTGGAGGGAGCGTGGGCAGAGAGAGCTTTCTCTGCATAAACATGAGTGGTAGGTCAGTGCTGTGCAGAATCTTTACCCCACCAATTCTGTAAGTGCAAAGCACATGGAATAAAGCCATGTAAAAACAGGCACAGGCTTTTCAAAAATCCATACTTCTGCTTATTTTTCTGGTCACGCCCATTCTGTCCCTTTTTCGCTTTCATAAGAGTAGGCTCACTATGGGGCATGTTTACTAAAGTGTGCTAGCCGGTAGCATGGGGTTTTGTGCGTGTTTGGCATGCAGTTAGGCTGCATGGCAGCAAGGAGCATGTGCAGCCAAGGCTACCGTAAATCTGCATTACTGCAGCAACTCATGAGTAGGCAGAGCCAAGGCAGAGAGAGGACAGAGTTAGGGTAGGCAGCTGTGGGGGGCATGGCTAGTCATGTGCTAGCTACACAGTTGCAACTACAGTAATGCCAGCCTCTGACCAGGCACTAGCTGCACTTGCTATGCTCCCGTGTGCCAACCGTGTGGTTTAGACGTGTGGTTCATATGCAAGTGTTTATGGTTTATTCAGTTTTTGATATATCACCTCTCAAAAAATGTAATCAAAGTGGTTTATAATTTCAAAATAAAGTGAGATACGAAAGAGCTACAATGTATAAACAGGAAAGAGAAGGATAGAGAAGGGAGAAATAACACACATATATACAGCAAATACACTTATATGAACCTTTACCTCCAAGGACTACAGTAATTTCACAGGGAGGCCAAAGTCCTTCTCTAACAAGTGAGTCTTAAGGGCTGAGTGAAACTTACAGGGCCTGCCGAACTGTGGCCACTCTGCTGGAACAGTGGACAAACATCCATGGACACAGCATAAGCTGTCCTGATGGACTGCTGTTCACAACTGCATATGCATTGGATAGGTTTCAGAGAGTTGCTAGTATTGTGTGCTCTGAAAATGTTAGGAGATAGGTCCTGTGCTCTGTGCTGCAGTCAGTACTTGTCTCAAGGCAGAGTTGGAGCCAGAAGAGTACAGTGATGTGAGGGGCATGCAAATGAAGTGATACACTTCATGGCTAAATGACGGTGTGGCAGCACAGGAGCTATCTCGCTACTGACCCCTGTGTGTGAGGGTGCATATAGCAATGAAAATACGCAACTGGGGGGGGGGGGGGTCATGGCACTACCATGGGCTATGTATTTGTGGGCTGATGGTCCCTCACCCTGACCAAAGGAAGATGTGGCTGAGGCCTACTAGATCTGAGCAATACCATAACACCTCTATTGCTAAATGTGGGCTTTCAATATTGGAGATTGTTGTCACGTGTCTGGCCATCTTGCACAGGGGTTACAGCAATCCATGGACCTAGGGGACTCTTTTGATGCTTCCAAGTTTAACGTGCTATGGTTTGGGGACTCATCCTGTGGTTAGGTGTTCTATATAGTTGACCATAGGGGTGCTGCTTGATTCTTATGACCCTCTATGTGCAGGCTGCTCCGAGCAAGTGCTCTGATTGTGCTTGTTCTCCAGATCCTCTCAACCCCTTCCCTCGACATTGAGTAACTCACTCCACAATGGCTAAGTTGCTGCCCAAGTCATGATGGGGGGTAATAAGCTGTGGAACCCATCCTCACCAACATCTTGTACTGAGTGAGTCTATATCCCTGTCCCCCGTTTTGGACATTGTGTATATCTTCCCTTATCCCATACATAATCCTGCATCTCTAGATGCCATATTTGCACCCTGATATGTACAGTTAGACACACAGCACATACTCTCTGCATGTGTTGTTTTTTTTATTTGCATGCCCTGCTTCTTGTACCTAGCCACTATGCTACTCCCCCCTTTTTATCCTCCCCCACCCATGTTTTCATGCTCTATCGACTTTCCTATATTTTCATTGGAGTTCATTTTTTCCTTTCTAATATTGCATTTTTTATGTTATTTTGTTGTAAACTGCTCTGATGCCTCCCTGAAGGGCAGTATATCAAGTTTTAATAAACATAAGCATGCTCTGAGTTGTGTTGGCTGTTCAACTTACTCCCAGTCATCACTCTATTCTGGACTGGTCAGTTGTTAACTTCCTATATGGGTGCTAGGGACAGAATTCTTACTGTCCACTATGAATCCAAGGCCCACAGATGGCCCTAATATCACACTTGTAGCATTCTATTTTCTAATGAGCACTGTGTGCATAAGTTAATTTGTGCATTGGAGAGAGTAGAATACCACATCCATGCCTCTGTTAACCACTGCCACTGGTCTCCAGTATGGTACTAACACATGAAATCTGTGCATCAGCCTCACACTCCCTATCATATTTTAGCAAACATGCCCTTTAAGACAGCAACAGCAGCTTTGGAAAGATGATCTGGAAATGACAATGTTGTTTTTCCCTGTTTTTGGTGTTGCTAGTGATGTGCATTCATTTGAAATAAAATGGGAAATGTCATTGATATTTCTCATGTTGTTTTGTATCATTTTCTAATGATGATAATAATAGAGGAAATGACAAAATTTTGTAACTTTCAGGTTTTTTGCCAATAGTGTGCACTATTGGCAAGTAGTGCTCACAACTGATCAATAGTTTGCACTATCATGCAATAGCAATGCTGAAGAAAGGTGATCCAACTGACTTTGGAAATTATCACACATGCTAGCAAGATTCTATTCAAGATCATTCAACAGAGACTATAGCCATACCTGGACCAAGAACTTCCTGAAGCACAAGTGGGGTTCAGGAAAGGGAGATGAACAAGAGAAATCATTGCAGATGTGAGATGGATCCTTGAAAAGACAAAAAGAAACCTATGTATGTTTTATTGATACAATGACAGCAGCTATGGATACCACTCTATCAACAATGAGCTGCCTGACTGAAGACCGAACACAGTTTAGGGCAACTCTCCAGAGGGTCACCATGAGTCGACACCGACTCGATGGCACTTAACAACATTATGCACTATTGCATAATAGGGCATACAAATGCATAACAGTGCACACTATTGATGAAAACCCAGAAGTGACATCCCCCCCCCCCCCAAACAAACAGAAAAAGATGAAATGATACAAAATTATTTTGCCTGCACACCCCTAATTGTTACCTTGCCTTCCTGGAAAGAAGCCCCCTCTTCCATTCCCCAACCAATTCCCTCTGTCACACTGAGTGGCTGCCAAGAGGGATGATAGCGGAGACAGAACATCAAAGGTTCTGATTTTTGCCATTTTCTCAGTCGTGCTGCATCTTGGTAACTGGAACCGATGTTTCAGCTTCCATGGTGTGATTTTCTTCAGGGTGAAGTGGTTATGCTTTCGATGTCTGTTTTTTATATAGTAGTTCTCATACCCAACTGGCAGGACTGAATCGGTAAATTTGAATTTTGAATTTTGGCGGGAAAATTTGTTGGAGAAAGGCTGGAGACCTCTCTTTTCCCACAGATTAGAAAGTTCTCTAGTGAGTTTAAAGATGTTCTCTCCATAGAGTTGCTTTAAATGTTGTCTTTGGATTCCGCAGCTAGTATGAAGATCTTTGCGGTTTTCCAGATCATGCTGCATCTTAGTAACTGACACCAATGTTTCAACCACTATGCTGTGACTTTCTTCAGGGTGAAGTGATTATGCAATGGATGTTTGTTCTTTTATACAGTAGTTCTCAAGCCCACCTCAATCCTACCACCCTGAAAAAAGTCACAGCCCTTTTCACATCCCTACATATTAATCTTGGTCATTATCCCGGGGTAACTGCAAAATCTTACCACTTGTTAGTAAATAATCTCTAGAGCAGTTTAGTAAATAAGGTTTTAATGTATAACATTCTGTCATACAGCTTCATATGCAATTTTATAATGCATCTTCCCTATCTTGATTGCTTACCTTCAGATCTCCTGAAGGATATATTATTACATATTCGAGACATAGAAAGATCATGTACATCACCAGATAGTTACCCTACATGTGCATGCCCAGATCTGAAGCATCCCTTCTAATAACTCATTAAAGAATTTGGAAATGTGTTTATAATTTTATTAGGATGAGCTATACACTGCCAAAGTGTTATCTTGTCCCTGACAGTTTATGCTGCAAGAAATCTATTAGGACTCCATTTTCAATTAACCAATGAGTAACAAAAATAAATGGTAATTTTACTCAAAGATTTTTAACTGAATTTTTATCTAAAACTACATTTCTGGATACAATTCCTAAATCTAGCTAATCAAAACTTAGCTAGCTAGATTAAGGCCTGTACTTGTGTAAGCAGAATTCTGTGGCTAAATATAGCATTAAAAATCTGTGCTAATATGCCAAGTTGAAAACTCATCTCAATGACATCTTCAGAGCTGCCCCATTTTTGACCAACTAAATTTATGTGGTTCGTGAATTTCAGGGGAACTCAAGATCTTTTTGGTTGGAGAAGCCAGACATACCAATCTGTAGCCCTACCCCCAAGCTCTCTAGTTGATGATTCTGTGTTGTGCCAAATATTAGTGGGACCCTGGCTCTAGTACCCTACCCCATTCTGTTGCTTATAGTGAATCCGGGAAGCCACATTTACTTGGGCAGGGGTGGAAAATGTTCTCAGTCAGATTTTACCTGGCTGACTTCTGTAGTTAAATGGGTAGACCATTTCAAATTTGGCCATTGGTGTATAAGGTGTCACCTGCCTCTATCTATTTTTTTTTAATGCAGACTAGCATGGCTACTCTTATGGATGCTTCTAGAAGGTTAGCCTTTTACAAAGATGAGACTCAAATCCTGCTGCTTGGGTTTCGTAAGCTAAAGAATTAGCCTTCAACCTACCTCACTTTGTATAGAGAATGTCAGACTCCTTATAAGACATGTGTTCAATCAGCCAAAAAGGACTGAGCTGATCCACATCCACACAAATTATCCAAGGAAATTGTTTTCAGTCATTTCTAGACATATTGACACAGCTCCCCATCAGGTCAACACATATCTTTATCACACTCTCTAGATGCTTTTGCCAGAATCATTTGTCTTAAAGTTCTTGACAGGGAAATGCATTTGCGAGTGTGCATTATGTTCATTAGGTAAAACGAATGCCTATGAATTAAGATGTGTATAGTTGATTGCACATTTAAAAGTTTTATTTCATATATGATGTATGCCTAAAAAACAAATACAATATGGGCCCGATTCTGTGCCACAGATAGCGGGGATGGACGTCCCCTGCCGGTGTCTAACCTCCCCCCTCTCCCCGCCGGTTGTGCGGGGAAGTTATACGGGGGCAGGAAAGGGGCGGCTCTGGAGTCTGGGCAGACAGTGGGCGGTCACCGGCCCTGGACGTACAGGGCCAATTCTAATGTCAGCCCCGTATGTCCAGGGCCGGCGACATGAACGGGGAAGTTATTCCACCTTCATTTAAAAGCCCTGACTGAGTTAGTCGGGCTTGCCGTGTACGTGCAGGCCGGACTGAATCGCAGTCCTGGTCTGCACATATATGACTGATCGCGATTCTGATCCTGTGGGGCTAGACATGCACCACGGGATCAGAATTGTGACCCCCTCTGTATGTCTGGTCAAACCAGACATACAGAGAGGGTGTACGTCCAGGATGGAATGAGCCTTTATATGAAATGAACATGAAAAATTCTCCAAAAATCAGGAGAATTTAATTTACAATGAACACAACTGAACTTTTTTGTGCCCATGTACTCTCCCCCCCCCACCCCCCCCTCCCGCAAATTCTTGAAATGAAGGGACCCTTGTACTAGAGTAAGTGTTTGCACTTACGGCACCTCAACTGGCAAAGTCAAGGTATGGTAAATGCAAATCCAGTGTGGTAAATGCAGGGGGCATTCCCAGCATTTGCCTTGCGCTTATTGTACAGGGCAGACTAATATCACAATGGACCCATATTCCCTGCCAAGGCAGGGAACAAGGCCCTGGCAGCCAAGAAATAAAAAAAAAAAAATACAAAGGGCAGCCACCATATGGTAACCCCCCCTCAAACATACTCCTTTCTCCTGAACACCCCCTCAATAAAAGGGCCCTTTGCATAGCCCCCCTTTGGCACCCTCCCCCAATGGACAACCAAGTTGACTAGAATAGCATGGCCTCCTTGAAAGCTCCACCCATTAAAGAGCCACTCCCAGCAAGACAAAGACAATCCTCCCCCCATCCTCCAGAGCCCACCCCCAGTTCTTACCTGGGGCATCCCTGATGTCTAGTAGTTTTAGGGCAGAAGCAGTCCCCCATCACTGCTGTGCTGGCTGGTAAGGCATCCAAAATAGTGACTGTATTCCTAAGAAGTAGTCTCATGTCAATATCGCTAGGAGTCATACCCTAGGGGAAGTACCACAGAACAATTGCTAGGGCTTACCATTGCTATTTTGGATGCCTCGCTAACTGGGGCAGGAGTGGAGGGGGACCGTTCCTGCCTCAAAGACCACTAGACACCAGGGATTTTTCAGGTTAGAATAGTGAGGGGAGGGCTCATGAGTTTGGGGGAGGGAGAGTCAGGGGTTAAGCTCTTGAAAGTGGCAGCTGTTTGAGGAGGTGAGGTATACAAGCGGGCTTTGTCATCCTCATTAACTTGACTATCCATTGGGAGACGGTGTTGAAGGAGGAGCTATGCTCAGTGGGGAGATTCTTGTGTTGCGAGTGAGGGTTATGATTGGTGGGGCCCTTTTGTGCCACATAGATTAGAATGGGAGGGAAGTCTGTGTTGAGTGGGGAAGGAGTGTGCCACCATGGTTCTCCAGCAGTTTTTTTTTTATTGTGATGGGCAGCAGCCACACTGTTACTACCTACTAAGGTACAATAACATTAGCACATTTAATCCATTGTTAACACACATTATTTTAGCTCAAGTCTCTTGTTATTCAATTGACTTAGTTACTAATAATGTATGTTGATGGTGAATTAATGCACATTAACGATAGTGCACCTTAGTAACTAAGGGCCCAATATTCAAAAGGCATTTACATGGTTTACTGCCCAGTAAACCATATAAATGCCTTAAATCGAGATATTCAACGGAACTTACACAGTTAGTGTCGTTGAATATCCTCTTCTAATCCCTCTGCATGCCCCGATGCTCTGGGATTAGCATTGTGGCATGTTGGAGGCATTCTGGGGCAGAGTGGAAGCAGAGACTGTCGCTAACTGGGTAGCGGTGATATTGCATGTTGCCTGGTAAGTGACCTGTGCCTAAAAGATAGGCGAGGAAAACCCTCACCTACCTTTACTGTGCAGGAGCTAACCAGGCAGCATGTAATATCGTCACTGCCCGGTTAGCTACTGGGGCTTCCAGCATGTGCGACATTCCCCAGATATTCAATGCTGGGACCACATATGGCACTGAATATCCGGGGTTAAAGCTCGGCAGGCAGATCTATGCGCCATAGTGGCATATAGCCTGCCCAACTGAATATCGGGCCCTAATTCCCTAAGTCTGGAGTACTTTCTGGCTGTAATTCTACTATGTTTTGTGATGTTTCTCTAAGAACATCTGGGAGCATAATTTGGATACAGCAGGGATAGAGTTGAGATGTACGCCTATAGTTTATATAATTGATACATACATGCATATGGTACATACATATCTGTGCGCTATTGTGGAGAATTTCAGGAATCTATTATTTAACCCTTCATCACACACGTTAAATTACCGATGACTTTACACATCTGGGGTCAAATTGACCCCATCAGTAAATGACCAGAAACCGTGAACAATTTCATCCACATAGGATTGGTATTTTAATGCATTTATTAAAAACAGTTCTCACTTTTTGCTGTTTACAAATGTTCAGTGTTTATGATATAAAAGTAGTCTAACTATTAACTTCAGTTTATCACTTAATTGTAATTATGTCTCGACACCCCTAGTATAATCATCTATCTAGGCGTCTTTTAGTCAGCACTTTCAGTGCATAACAGCTGGCAATGTTCTGGGCATATGGCTGTACCACATCGCTTGCAGTATTTTGATATTTTCTTATCTGATGATCTGGTGCAAAGCTGGCAGCGCGATCGTGCCCCTCTGGATTCACAGCCTGTAGGACCAGGTAAGTTGAATCCAAGTAGTTGCATGCAGATCCGCACCTCTTTCTGAAGTGTTCTTGGGTTCTGCAATCGCAATGTCTGCTGTGGCAGAACTAACTCCTTTGCCAGTTCTGTTAGGAACAGTCGCCGTTTCTGGGACACCTCTGTTTGTCATTCGGGTTTTTGCTGCACCCAAATTATGTAAGCTGCCACACCAGCGACATCAAACATGTTCACCATCAGGCAGAACAGCCATCTTCTAGTGCCACGTTTGCATGTATATGTACGCACAAGCTTGTCCAGATTGTCTACTCCAGACTTAGGGGTATGTTTACTAAACTGCGGTAACGTTACAGAGCACACTGTAGGTAACGTTAACGCATGGTAGGTAATGTTAACACATGTTATGTAACGTTAACGCGCTGTAATGTAACGTTAACGCGCGGTAATGTAACGTTAACGCGCGGTAATGTTACAACCCGCGTGGAAGCATTCCGTGGCGCGGTAGACACCGTAGAGGGAGAAGAGAGGGCGGAGAGCTGGGGTCAATGGGCGGGGTGTGGGCGTGGAGAGGCTCCCTGCACACTAATGCACTGAACTGAAGGGCTGAATCCTACCGCAAATGAAAACCTGCCATTAGATGCACATTTGCAGGAGAGAGAAACCATTTCAGTGTCAGCAATGTAGGGCATAGGCAGGGAGCCCGAGAAAGGTGATAGTAGTGTTCCATCTGCAGCAACAGCATATGGCAATGTACGAAGGGCCACTATGGTGATGGTGCAAATGGGGTATAGGGGGACTGCAGGCGGGACATGCAGTGGGAGCAACTGGGGCACAGGGTGGACTAGGCGGTTGCCTAGGTGGCACATAGGAATGCGGAAAATGGACACCAGCAAGACAGCAACAGACCAGGGTCAAACATGCCCATGAGTCTGTGTCCCACAGTGTCCCATGCATGGGACATTACCCAGCAGGAACCCCGGGGCACATAACATTGACAGGCAGTGCAGGGGGAAGCATGGACAGCTATGTAGGCACCCCTACCCTAGAACCCACACCTTAGACAGCCACCTACCTGCCCCCTGGATGGCCTAGGACTGCACACCACTGGCACCAACAGCATATGGTCATGGCGGAATGGCAGGGGGGTTGTTTGTGCTGGAGGGAGTAGTGGCATCCACCAGCAGTGGACCTAGCCCATGCCCTGTACCAGTACATGGTGTGCAGTGCAACAGAAGAAGTCTGGCTGGGGAACATAAGGGTAGCCCCAGGGACCACTATGCTGCTGTGGCCACAGTGTGGTGCAATACACTCAGCCAGTATATCCAAGAGCAAAAGGTTCAATTCCCATCTGTGGATCCTGCAGAGCATCACCCCATAGTTTTATCCCACAATGCAGGCACAACAACAACATATGCAAACCCCAATGCAGCGGTGCACAGGGGTACAAACACCCACTCACACGGGCTCCACTATCTACAGCCTCATGGAGTGTCAGGCTGTTGGCCCCAGCACGGAGTTGCAGTTATCACCAGAGCACTATTACTAACCCCTGAACAGTTTAGCAATGTCGGCACTGTGCTCAGGACCAGTGTGATGTGCAGGGTTGTCAACCACCTCTATCTCTGCACAATGCTGAGATAGGTGTGGGAGTGTGCGTATGTCTATCCATTGTTTTGTGTCTGCCAACACCTCACTGAGCCCACATTGCTCACACTGTTTCCAGCATTAGTCTGCAAATGTGCATAATGAGGAGCAAGGTATTGTGGGTATGGCCCAGACAGGGTGAATTGGCCAGGATGCATCTGCACAGGGTGGAGGGCAATGGCTGGGACACTGTAGTGCTCGACCACCACCTGAATGGGCAGGGTGGCCACAGCATGTCACACTGGTAGGTCGCTCTCATTCTGACCGAGCAGTGACCATGTCATGTCCATGTTCCCACTTAGTGCCACACATTAGTTGTCTCTAGTGATGCTTGTGTGTTCCTGGTTCTGGGGCACAATCACAGAGATACCTGCTTGGTGTTTATGCTGTGTATCCCACCTCGGTGCACAGGGTTCCCCCATGAGCATGCACTATGAACTGGCTAGTGGGCTGTCTGCAGTTAGTCTGTGCATGGTGGGACCACCCTGTAGGATGGTTCAGGTGCAGTCTGATTGTGCTGGTGGATGGCAGACCATGGCATAGAGCCTTCCCTGCCCACCCCAAGCATCACTGCTGGTCTGCCACAATCACGTGTATGGCTCTGGCCCATCAGCCCCAGCCCTGATAACAAGTACCTATGGCAGCCAGATCTTAACACTGCGTACACATTAATTGGAGTGGTGTCCAGTCCCACAGGGCCACATGTGACTGCAGAACCCAGATGGTAACAGAAGTACTTTCGGTTGCACTGGTGGGAGCACCTGTCGCACACTGGTAGTGATGGGGATGTGCAGCAGAACCTATCTCTAGTACCACATGTACTGTGGACCTAGTGCTGGGCGCCCATCCTATCCCTCAGGGTGAACACGGAACCTGCACAATAGCATGGTCTGTAGCTATTCTGTGCCAGTATCACGTATTGTCAGTCCGTCTTCCCATGCTGCAGTACCGGTGAGGTGCAGACCCCATTTGGTGGTCAGCTGTAGGCTGCTGTTCTGCATGTGCAATGTATCATGGGTGCTGGTGGGGTTACCCTATTTTGGCACACAGAGCAGATGGTTTCTGCGGTGACCTGCAGTCCGTCTGTACCCAGCCAGTGCTGTGCAACAAGCCATAGAGGTATAGCCTACTGGTTAGTATACTGACATTCTAGGCCAGAGCTACTCATATCCAGTCCTGGAGGTCCGCAACCCTGCAGGTTTTCGGGATATCCTTAATGAATATGCATGAGCTATATATGCATTAGAGATATCCTGCCAACCTGACTGGTTTGTGGCCCGCCAGGGCTGGATTTGGAGACCCCTGCCTTACACCTCTGTCATTTACGATTGTGAGTGGGCAAGGTGCAGATGTACAAGACATCAAAAAGGTTAGATAGAATCTGTCACATTCCTCCTCGCTTCTCACCACCACCAAAATATTGTCTATTAGACAACTTTATGGTGGTGGTGAGAATCGAGGAGGAATGTGACACATTCTATCTACCCTTTTGATGTCTACGACATCTGTACCTTGCCCACTCACAATCTTAACTGACAGAGGTGTGAGGCAGGGGTCTCCAAATCCAGCCCTGGAGGGCCACAAACCAGTCAGGTTGGCAGGATATCTCTAATGAATATATATCTCCTGCAGATTCATTAGGGAAATCCTGAAAACCTGCAGGGTTGTGGACCTCCAGAACTGGATTTGAGTAGCTCTGTTCTAGGCAGTGGTCATGGGGTTTGATTCCTCATTGTTCCTTCCTGTCCATGTCTGATGTTTTGCATGCCTGTGACAGTCATATCTTTGCAGATCCGTGCTGCCAACCCATGATACCCTCACCACAGTTGCCATCACTCCCTATGTGGCATTACAAGGCACCTTATTAGGCACAGTACAGGGCACGTCATAAGGCATGTTACAAGGCACCTTACTAGGCACAGCACAAGGCACGTTACAAGGCACATGCCTTGTACTGTGCCTACTAAGGTGCCTTGTAACATGCCTTATGACGTGCCTTGTACTGTGCCTACTAAGGTGCCTTATAACGTGGCTTATGACGTATCTTGTATTGTACCTGATAAGGTGCCTTGTAACGTGCCTTATAACACGCGTTAGCCTAAGGTGCCTTGTAACACGCGTTAACTGACACAGCTTGCCATAATGATGCACCGCCCATTCCCTTATATGGGAATCTAGAGAACCTAATGTGGGGAACGTTACCGCAGTTTAGTAAACATACCCCATAGTAGCATTATAGTGCAAAATCATCTCAGGCTTCTTTTCATTCTTGTCGTCTATCGCTTTGGCATGATGCATGCTGCTCAAAACAATGACCGTTTTGTTTTTCTTTGAAACATAACTCACTAGTGTGATCTCTTTGCAAAAAGCACTGTGATGAAAACAGTTCCTTGGAACAATAAAATAACTGAAATCATAATAAATAACTGTTATTACGAACACATGCCTGGTATAAACTCAAACGCTAAAAAATGTCACCTTAATTTCAAATGAAGATCACAGTAGCCTAAAGATGAAATAGCCTAGCAATGCCACATTAACAATAATAACTACAACATGAACCTGAAACAGGAATTCTGACAACACTGGTTTCGCTAAGCTGGGGTCAATTTGACCCCAGGTGTGTATAATAGGTATATACACCATAAAAATGTTAACATAAAATTACTGTTCCGATTAAATAATAACACTCTACAGGAAATTCAATGGCTGTCAATATTGAGAAGCTACCGGAAGTTTTAAGTCATGGTTGAAATAAATAAGTAAGTAATTTGACATAACAAAAGGCTTGGGGTCAAAATGACCCCACATGTGTGGTAAAGGGTTAAAGGCATATAGGTGCCTGTATTGCATTTTGAAAACAGACATAAAGTAGGTGTATTTTGGAGAAATGTATGGGTGACTTGTTATACTGTAAATACTCCCTGAAGAGGGCAATAATCAAAAGTCCTTGCTAAGAGTCCTTGCATACGGATGTTGGAGTATTGAGTAATGCTTAATCTGTCAGTAGGTTGAAGTACCCACAAAAGGAGATTATACCAGTGGAAATCGAGGTGGAGACTGGAGATACATATGTCATTTCGGATAGCGAACACTTGAGTGTTATTTTCCAATGGAAAAACTGGATGCAGAATGAGCAGATGCAATCTCTGTGCATAATTTTCCTAAGAATAGTGAGAAAAGCAAAAATGTGTACAAACTTCTCCTTTGATTATTGGCATCCAGATTTTCCACCAGTGCGGTCAGATGTGATTATTTATTTATTTATATGTTTATTTATCCTTTTGATTTTATGAGGTACATGCTATGATCAACCCGAATACGACTTTTGCCAGAAAGTTTTGAAGTTCAGTCGACTGAGTTTCTTTAAGTTTTCAGATTTATTCACGTTTCATTTATGAAGATATATAAATAATAAATATGTCAATAGCATACTGGATATCTGAAAGCACAGATCTAAAACTCTGTGAACATTTAACATACTGCCATATAAGATATCTGCCATTTTTGCATGCCATTTGTTCCTGTATCAGTTGGTTCAGTTGGGAAGGTGCAACTGTTACAATGCTGCATTACTGAAAAATCTATCCTATCTATCCTAAGACATGTACTGTCACCTCTTATTAATTTTGCAGTGTGAATCCTCAACAAAATGTCAGTGCTCATATGCTGTTAAATATTTAACAAGCCATTGTAGTATAATGGCTCTGTATGGGATCATGCCCCCTCTCCTAGCTCAGCGCCAATTGTTTTTGACAAGTAAATGCCATCTGTTAGTTAAAATTCAGTATAAGACCGTAACCATTTTTTTTACTTGGGTTTGCACCACCATTCAGAGGGATAATTGCCATTATTTATTACTCGTTTTCTAAAAACTAAGTCCTTTATGCTGTTCAGAATTATTAATGAACGTTTTTTTTCATATTACCCACCTTCAATGTGGCATGATAAATTATTGAAAGTAAAGTCAGAGAGAATCTTGCAAGTTGTCAACATTACCTTGGTGTTGCATTAGATTATTAGCTAGCTACCCTGTCTGCTTCAAGTATTTCTTATTAGGGAAAGGATTAGTGATAGTGTGTGTGAGAAATGTAACTCTAAAGTCCCAGTATAGTCAAGTGCTTCTTTTCTCTTGTGAATTTTTCCTTTTGTAAGCACAGGAGAGAGAGATGGGTGGACACTTTAGACTACAGAGTTATATTCTGAGAAGCAGCAGTCTCATGGTTCTAAGCAGAGCACCTTTCTGGTATCCATTGGATAGGTAGATCTATTAGTCAAGCCCTAGGCACTAACTGATGTACCCTGCTCATCTCCTTCCCCTCTCTTAGAAACAAAGAAACATGATGACAGAAAAAGACCACAAGGCCCATCTAGTCTGTCCTTCCATAACAACAACTACAACAGTCCACTTTTTACCTTTAGAGATCCTCTGTGTTGGTCCCATGCTTTTTTGAATTCAGTTACTGTCCTCATCTCTACCACCTCCACTGGGAGACTATTCCACGGATCCACTACTCTTTCCGTAAAGAAATATTTCCGCATATCACTCCTGAATATATCTCCCTTCACCCTCATCCCATGTCCCCTCGTCGCAGAACTTGCTTTCAATTGAAAGAGGGTCTCTCCCTGAACATTTATGCCACGGAGGTATTTAAACATCTCAATCATATCACCTCTATCCCGCCTTTCCTCTAAGGTGTACATATTAAGATCCTTAAGTCTGTCCTCATATGCTTTATAATGAAAACTACTAATCATCTTAGTAGCAACCCTCTGCACCGACTCCATCCTGTTCACATCCTTTTGAAGGTGCGGTCTCCAGAATTGCACACCATACTCCAAATGAGGTCGCACCAAAGACTTATACAGAGGCATTATCACCTCCTTTTTTCTGCTAGCCATTCCTCTCCGTATGCACCCAAGCATCCTTCTAGCTTTTGCCGTCGCCTTTTCTACCTGTTTAGCTACTTTAAGATCATCGGACACAACTACGCCTAGGTCCCGCTCTTCTTTAGTGGACAAAAGTACTTCACCTCCTATGCTGTATTGCTCCCTTGGATTGCTGCAGCCCAAATGCATGACCTTACATTTTTTAACATTAAATCCCAGCTGCCAAATTCTAGACCATTCTTCAAGCTTAGCTAGATCCCTCCTCATGCTATCTACACCTTCCTGGGTGTCTACTTTATTGCAGATTTTGGTATCATCCGCAAAGAGGCAAACCTTACCCGACAGCCCTTCCGCTATATCACTAACAATGATGTTAAAAAGAATCGGACCAAGGACAGATCCCTGGGGCACACCACTGGTAACATCCTTCTCCTCAGAGTGAGCTCCATTTACTTGTACTCTTTGTCGCCTCCCACCCAACCAATTTCTAACCCAAGCAGTAACTTTAGGGTCCATCCCTAGGGTGCTCAGTTTGTTTATAAGTCGCCTGTGAGGAACAGTGTCAAAGGCTTTACTGAAATCTAAATACACCACATCTAGAGCTCTCCCTCGGTCCAACTCCCTGGTCACCCAGTCAAAGAAATCAATCAGATTTGTCTGACAAGACCTGCCTCTGGTGAATCCATGCTGCCTCGGATCCTGTAATCCGCCGGACTCCAGAAACCTCACTATTTTCTCTTTCAACAGCGTTTCCATTAATTTACTCACCACCGAAGTTAAACTAACCGGCCTGTAGTTTTCAACCACATCCTTACTTCCGCTTTTGTGTAAAGGCACCACATGAGCCTCTCTCCAGTCCTTTGGCACCACTCCCGACTCCAATGAGGCATTGAAAAGGTCAGTCAGTGGAGTTGCTAGAACGTCCCCAAGTTCCCTCAGTATTCTAGGGTGTATCCCATCCGGTCCCATCGCTTTGTCTACTTTAAGTTGAGCTAGTTTCTCACGAACACAGTCTTCTGAAAATTGTTCAAGATGTCCCTCGCTTCTGTTCTTATTTGTGGGTGTTTTCTGAGGTCCTGCTCTTGGTTCTTCATCTGTGAACACAGAACAAAAATATTTGTTAAGCAATTCCGCTTTATCCTTATCAGCTTCTACATATTCCCCCCCTGTACCCTTGAGTCTGACAATACCACTTTTGCCCTTCCTCTTCTCACTAATATATCTGAAAAATGTCTTATCTCCCCATTTTATTGCATTGGCTATTTCCTCCTCCTTTTGAATCTTTGCCTTCTTGACTACTTTGCTAGCTTCTCTAAGTTGTTCCAAATACAGATGCCTGTCTTCCTTTCTCTGTGATTTCTTGTATTTCATGAAGGCCTCCCTCTTTTTCTTCACTTTTTCAGCTACTTCCTTCGAAAACCATAGCGGTCTCCTGTTCCTTTTGCCTTTATTTACCATTTTAACAAAAAGGTTGGTTGCCTTTAAAATACCCCCTTTCAGTTTTGCCCACTGTTGTTCTACATCCCCCAGCTGTTCCCATCCCACTATCGACTCCCTGAGGTATTGGCCCATCTTCGCAAAGTTAGTCTTCCTAAAGTCTAAGATCTTCACCTTGGAATGGATTCTAACAGCCCTAGTCCTAATACTGAACCACACCATCTGGTGATCACTGGATGCAAAATGATCTCCCACTACAACATCAGAAACACTTTCACCATTGGTAAGCACCAAGTCCAGTATGGCCCCTTCACGTGTGGGGTCTGTTACCAATTGCCTGAATAGTTCTCCCTGTAGAGAATCCAGGATCTCCTTACTCCTAGATGATACTGCAGCAGGATAGTGCCAATCAACATCTGGCATATTGAAATCTCCTAGCAGTAGCACTTCCCCTTTCCTAGCAATGCTGCGTATGTCTTCAATTAACTCTCTGTCCACCTCTTCCTCTTGTGAGGGAGGTCTGTATATCACACCAATGCAAATAGATTTCTCTTTCCCTCTTTCTAGTTTAACCCACAATGCCTCCTCTCTCCCTTTTAAGCTCTGTAATTCCAAAGCTTTAATAGTAGTTTTTACATATAGTGCTACTCCTCCTCCCCTTCTTCCTACCCTGTCCTTTCTGAATAAGTATAGCCAGGTATAGTTACATCCCAGTCATGGTTTTCTGTGAACCATGTTTCTGTAACTGCCACTAAATCTAAGTCAGCCACTCCCACCAAAGCTTCAACTTCAGAGATCTTATTTCCCATGCTACGGGCATTAATACACACTGCTTTCCATATGTTACCCCTGTTACCCATTTCCATAAAGGTATTTAATGTATCACTTACCTGGGGGCTTTCACTTACCTGGGGGCTTTCTTCACCCATCCCCAACGAATCTAGTTTAAAGCCCTCTTCAGTAGATCAGCCAGTCTACTACCAAAGATGTGTTGACCTTTCTTGGACAGATGGATGCCATCTCTGCTCTGCAACCCTTGGAACAGCATCCCATGGTCTAGGAAACCAAAACGCTCTCAAAGACACCATCCACGCAGCCATGCATTAATCTCCAGGATGCGAGCCTCTCTGCCTTGGCCTTTACCCTCAACAGGGAGGATTGAAGAGAACACCACCTGTGCACCTACCTGCTTCACCCTCTGTCCCAGAGCCATGAAGTCACTTTTGATACGTTCCGAGGTATACCTGGCAGTATCATTTGTTCCAACATGGATTAGCAACATTGGGTAATAGTCAGTGGGCTTGATGAGTCTCGGCAAATTCTCCGTAACATTTTGGATCTTGGCACCAGGCAGACAGCATACCTCTCTGGACATCAAGTCTGGTCGGCAGATGGACGCCTCAGTACCCCTCAGAAGAGAGTCTCCAACCACCACTACCCTTCGTTTCCTTCTGGTCACTGATTCTGCAACTATGGGGTACTTGAACTCTGGTTCTTCCCTTTCCAGGGATGCTTTCACCTCCTCCACTTCCAGGGCTGCATAATGGTTCTTCAATTCAAGGGCTGGAGAAGTTGGATTGGTGATTTTGCAGGCTCTGGTGACTTTTGTCCAACCATCGACATTCTGTTGACACCCATCTTCTCCTGTGCTGGAGAGCCTGGTTGCTGCAAGCAGCATCTCATCAATGTACTTCTCACTGTCTTGAATGCTCCTCAGCCTCGCCACCTCCTCTCTGAGTTCCTCCACTTGTTTCCTCAGAGCTTCAGCATGCAGGCACCCTGCACATGGAACTGGTTCTTCAACTGGCAATAGGGCCTCTGTCTGGACCGAGGCAGAAGCTGTAACGGGGGCAACAGCTTTAGCAATACGATTTTTCCCAGCCATTGTTCTGTTTGTGGAGCTTAGGTATCTGTTAAAGCAAAAGAGAGAGATCTACGAAGTACCAGCTGGTTTCGCAGCTGTCCTTTCAGAGAAAAAGCAGTTAAATCTCTTTAATTATATTCAAAATGTGCTGGTCCAATTCACTGTGATTTGATAAAGGGGGAGGTGTTAGCAGTTCCTGAACCTTTTAAGAGCTCCCAGTCAGAGAGCTAGCAATGTAACAAAAAACACCAAACAAAGAAACCCTCAAAACCTCACTTACTGTTTGATGTGTGGAGCCCTGGTTAAGAAAGCCTCAAAAGGGCAGGGCCAAGCAGCCTTTTTATGCAGGCTTCAATTGCACTCAGGAAACAGGCCCACTAACCCCTGATTAGGTGTTAGCAGTTCCTGAACCTGAGGGGGTTACAGAGTTCAGCAATACTACTGTGCTCAAGTACAGATTCCCCTAAAACAGCAAAAATGAATTTAACCTTGCTTTAAAACAATATACACAAAACCCTTTTAAGAGCTCCCAGTCAGAGAGCTAGCAATGTAACAAAAAACACCAAACAAAGAAACCCTCAAAACCACACTTACTGTTTGATGTGTGGAGCCCTGGTTAAGAAAGCCTCAAAAGGGCAGGGCCAAGCAGCCTTTTTATGCAGGCTTCAATTGCACTCAGGAAACAGGCCCACTAACCCCTGATTAGGTGTTAGCAGTTCCTGAACCTGAGGGGGTTACAGAGTTCAGCAATACTACTGTGCTCAAGTACAGATTCCCCTAAAACAGCAAAAATGAATTTAACCTTGCTTTAAAACAATATACACAAAACCCTTTTAAGAGCTCCCAGTCAGAGAGCTAGCAATGTAACAAAAAACACCAAACAAAGAAACCCTCAAAACCACACTTACTGTTTGATGTGTGGAGCCCTGGTTAAGAAAGCCTCAAAAGGGCAGGGCCAAGCAGCCTTTTTATGCAGGCTTCAATTGCACTCAGGAAACAGGCCCACTAACCCCTGATTAGGTGTTAGCAGTTCCTGAACCTGAGGGGGTTACAGAGTTCAGCAATACTACTGTGCTCAAGTACAGATTCCCCTAAAACAGCAAAAATGAATTTAACCTGGCTTTAAAAAAATATGCACAAAACCCTTTTAAGAGCTCCCAGTCAGAGAGCTAGCAATGTAACAAAAAACACCAAACAAAGAAACCCTCAAAACCTCACTTACTGTTTGATGTGTGGAGCCCTGGTTAAGAAAGCCTCAAAAGGGCAGGGCCAAGCAGCCTTTTTATGCAGGCTTCAATTGCACTCAGGAAACAGGCCCACTAACCCCTGATTAGGTGTTAGCAGTTCCTGAACCTGAGGGGGTTACAGAGTTCAGCAATACTACTGTGCTCAAGTACAGATTCCCCTAAAACAGCAAAAATGAATTTAACCTGGCTTTAAAAAAATATACACAAAACCCTTTTAAGAGCTCCCAGTCAGAGAGCTAGCAATGTAACAAAAAACACCAAACAAAGAAACCCTCAAAACCTCACTTACTGTTTGATGTGTGGAGCCCTGGTTAAGAAAGCCTCAAAAGGGCAGGGCCAAGCAGCCTTTTTATGCAGGCTTCAATTGCACTCAGGAAACAGGCCCACTAACCCCTGATTAGGTGTTAGCAGTTCCTGAACCTGAGGGGGTTACAGAGTTCAGCAATACTACTGTGCTCAAGTACAGATTCCCCTAAAACAGCAAAAATGAATTTAACCTGGCTTTAAAACAATATACACAAAACCCTTTTAAGAGCTCCCAGTCAGAGAGCTAGCAATGTAACAAAAAACACCAAACAAAGAAACCCTCAAAACCTCACTTACTGTTTGATGTGTGGAGCCCTGGTTAAGAAAGCCTCAAAAGGGCAGGGCCAAGCAGCCTTTTTATGCAGGCTTCAATTGCACTCAGGAAACAGGCCCACTAACCCCTGATTAGGTGTTAGCAGTTCCTGAACCTGAGGGGGTTACAGAGTTCAGCAATACTACTGTGCTCAAGTACAGATTCCCCTAAAACAGCAAAAATGAATTTAACCTGGCTTTAAAAAAATATACACAAAACCCTTTTAAGAGCTCCCAGTCAGAGAGCTAGCAATGTAACAAAAAACACCAAACAAAGAAACCCTCAAAACCTCACTTACTGTTTGATGTGTGGAGCCCTGGTTAAGAAAGCCTCAAAAGGGCAGGGCCAAGCAGCCTTTTTATGCAGGCTTCAATTGCACTCAGGAAACAGGCCCACTAACCCCTGATTAGGTGTTAGCAGTTCCTGAACCTGAGGGGGTTACAGAGTTCAGCAATACTACTGTGCTCAAGTACAGATTCCCCTAAAACAGCAAAAATGAATTTAACCTGGCTTTAAAAAAATATACACAAAACCCTTTTAAGAGCTCCCAGTCAGAGAGCTAGCAATGTAACAAAAACACCAAACAAAGAAACCCTCAAAACCTCACTTACTGTTTGATGTGTGGAGCCCTGGTTAAGAAAGCCTCAAAAGGGCAGGGCCAAGCAGCCTTTTTTATGCAGGCTTCAATTGCACTCAGGAAACAGGCCCACTAACCCCTGATTAGGTGTTAGCAGTTCCTGAACCTGAGGGGGTTACAGAGTTCAGCAATACTACTGTGCTCAAGTACAGATTCCCCTAAAACAGCAAAAATGAATTTAACCTGGCTTTAAAAAAATATACACAAAACCCTTTTAAGAGCTCCCAGTCAGAGAGCTAGCAATGTAACAAAAAACACCAAACAAAGAAACCCTCAAAACCTCACTTACTGTTTGATGTGTGGAGCCCTGGTTAAGAAAGCCTTGTTTCATTCTTGAATTGAGTGTTAAAATCTCATTATGTACTGGTTTTCAAAAATCATTTGCAGAGGAGTAAAAGGGGCACTAAGCCTCATGAGAGACTCTTGGCAAAATTATAAATCATGGGATTGGAGGCAGTGTACTACTGTAGATTGGGAACTGGTTAAAAGATAGAAAGCAGAGAGTAGGGCTAAATGGTCAATTTCTGAATGGAGAAAGGTGAATAGTGGAGTACCCCAGGGATCTGTGCTGGGCCCACTGCTTTTTAAAATATTCATAAATGACCTGGAAATGGGAATAACGAGTGAGGTGATCAAATCTGAGGATGACATATAAATATCAAAGTTGTTAAAAAGCAAGAGGATCGTGATAAATTGCAAGAGGACATAGTTAAATTGGAAGACTGGACTTCCAAATGGCGGATGAAATTTAATGTGGACAAATACAAAGTTATGCACCTAAGAGAGAGCAGCCCAAACTTTGCTAACACAATACAAATTACCACCTTAGAAGCCACAACTCAGGAAAATGATTTAGGCGTCATCATGGATAATACATTGAAACCCTCTGCCCAATGTACAGCGGCAGCTAAGAAAGCAAATAGAATGCTAGAAATCATAAGGAAAGGAATGAAGAATAAAACCAGTGATATTATAATGCCTCTGTATTGCTCCATGGTGCAACCGCACATTGAATATTGTGTGCAATTCTGGTCACCATATCTTAAAAAGTATATAACAGAATTAGAAAAGATACAGAGAAGAACTTCCAAAATGGTAAAGGGAATGGAAGGATACCTCTATGAGCAGAGTCTGGGGCTCTTCAACCTGAAAAAGAGACAGCTGAGGGAGGATATGATAGAGGTCTATAAATTAATGAACGGAGCAGAACAAATAAATGCAGATCAGTTATTTACGCCATCAAAAAGTAGAAAACTAGAGGACATACAATGAAACTATGATATAACCCATTTAAGATTAATAAGATAACATATTTTTTTACTCAGTGCGTGGAGCTCGATTTGAAAGGGGCACATCTGGGCCATCTGGATGTCCCTGTGCAGGATGGGCCTGTTAGGACTTGATTCTGGACCGCAGAAACAAAAATGCTTCCATGGTACATGGAACCAGGCCCAAGGATGGCCAGGTGTGCCCTGCCTGCCTGCGGAGATGTCTCCCCCACAGGTTCCTTTTGCTTCTGCAGCTCGCCCCCCCCCCCTCATCCCTGCTGCCTGACTTATGGCTGGCCAACCAGGGCCTGTTTCGAGCTGCGGAGACCCCCCTGCACCAAGCCCCGACCCTGGGGGGATCCCCAGTCCCAATCACTGGGTCGGTGCTGCTTGGCCTACCTACATACAGGGCCATGACCTGAATCGGCCCTATCTGTCCTGCCGGGCTGGCCCTCCCAGATCCCGACCCCTCTCGCCCCCTCCAGCTCTCCCCATCTCTGTATCTGGCCTATAATCAAACTCTGGAATTGGGGGGGAGTTGCTCGTGAGCCCATAGTAAGATGGCTGACTGATGTTGAAGCTCCGTGCCTGAGTCCTCTTACCCCATTTAATAACTGACTATCGGGTACTTCCCTAAGGTGATCCCAATCGCAGCAGTACCCTCTACTCATGGCTGAGTGAAGCAACTGACTTTTTTTGCCATCATTTACAGCCCTCATTTTTATTTATTTATTTTATTTTTATTTTATTTAGTTTACACTTATATACCGCTACTTCCAGCGATCAGCAGCGGTTTGATTACCAATTTGGGAGATGTCAAATCAGGACAGGAAAATCGGGTCATATATACATAGTTTTAGGGTTAGGCACAGCATGCAGGGTTAGACACTTCAAAAGTTAGGTTTACAATATTTACATATTTGCAGTTCTCTAATAATTACATTTACACAGGTCGGCACCATGGTGTCACTTTTTTACATCAGGTTATAGTGACATTTAAAAAGATGGTTTTTTATTTTCCTTCTGAAGTCATTTATGTCTTTTATAGCTCTCAGTTCATGTGGTAGATGATTCCAGGTTATTGGGGCTGAGAATGAGAATGCTTTGTTGCTGGTGCTTGCTTTTACTGTTCTGATATTATTAGGAACTTGTAGTGTGTCGGAGTTGATAGTTCTCTTGTCTCTGTTGGTTGGTTGCTTGTTGACCAGTGTTGAGAGGAATGAGGGTGCTATGTCATGTATGAGCTTAAATGTGGTTACCAAAGTTTTGTATTGTATTCTGGCTGCAACTGGTAGCCAATGTAGTTCGATCAGCACAGGTGTGATGCGTTGAGTGATTCTTGTTCGTGTGATGATCCTTGCCGCTACATTTTGGGCCAATTGTAAAATATTTAGCGTTTTCTTTGGCAGACCCTGTAGTATGGCGTTACAGTAGTCTAAGTGCGGCATAATGAGTGCTTGTGCCACTGTTCGAAAATCACAGGGTTCGATTAATTTCCTCAGTGGCTGCAGGACTCTGAGTTTGTGGAAGATGGCTTTGTTAGTTTTTCTCAGGTGTTTTTCCAATTGAAGTTTGCTGTCAAGTGTGACACCCAGGTATTTGATCTCGTTTTTTGTGTTATATGTGTTGTTGCAGAGGGTGACCGTCGGAGGGGGTTCAAAGTTCGGTATACTTGATATATACATTACTTTGGTTTTCTTATGGTTAATTGCCATGTTGTTTTGTTGGAGCCATGCTAACATCTCGTACAGGCAGGATTCAAGCTGTGTGTACTTTGGGTCATTTGTGTCTAATTGAGTGTATAACATAATATCGTCTGCATAGATATGGTAGTTGATGTTATGTTTTTTGAAAATGTCACAGAGGGGCTGCATGTAGATGTTGAAGAATAGCGCCGAGAGGGCTGATCCCTGGGGTATGCCTTGCGTTTGAGTGAATCCTTCCGCTTTTTCTCCATTGAATTGTACCTGTGGACTTCGGTTCGTTATATAGGAGGAGAACCATTTATGTGTGGTTCCCGAGATTCCTATTGCTTCCAGTTTTTTTAGTAGGATCCCATGATGAACAGTGTCAAAGGCGGCGGAGATGTCAATGAAGATTAGTAAGAAAGTTTTCTTCCTGTCTTCCAAGCCTTTGTGGAGGTTATTGAGTAGTGCTATTAAAAGCGTTTCAACCCCATGGTTTCGTCTGAACCCGTATTGTTGCATGTCTAGTATATTGTGGTCGTCTAGATGCTCTTGGAGTTGTATGAGGGCTGCTTTTTCGATGATTTTTGCTAAGAAGGATATGCTGGAGATGGGGCGATAAGATGTTGGGTCTGTTTTGTTAAGTTTATTGTTCTTTAGTACTGGTCTTATTATAGATTTCTTGAGTTGGTCAGGCATAATTCCTTGATGCAGTGATAGGTTCACAAATGTGAGAGACTTGGTGGACTATGTCTTTTTTTGCTGCCTTGACCCAAGCAGTGGGGCAAGGGTCAAGTGGAGAGGTGGTGGTATTGATGCTAGTTATTATGTTGCTTGTTTGTTGCTCATCGATCTTGTGGAAATTTCTCCATGTCCGTTCTTGCTCAACAGTAGTTTCCCGGTGTACCTCCCCCCTGCAGGGGTCGGGCAGGGTTGCAGGTTGCAGGTTGCAGGCCCCCTCGCCTGCAGACCAGGATGGCTCCGAAGCAGTTGCTGCTCCTGATTGTCATCTCGGCATGCACATGGGGAGAGCTTTACATTTGTTTAGTCATGTAGCCCGTATGACTCTTATAATCGGCAGTGCAGGTAATGGCTGGAGGGCAAATAAGAACGCTAGCTCCTTGTTGCTGTTGTCCTGTCTGAATCGGGACAGCCAAGCTGTCTCTCATTTGATGAGATGAAGCAGAGTGTTGGGGCTGCCTCCCAGTCCAATTGGGATCCATCGCGGTGTCACTGAGGTGTTCGGCATAGCGGCCATTACTGCATGGCACTGGAATGCTAATTTGGAATGCATTGCTGGCTTCCAAGTACAGGACCTATGGGACTTCCAGCATCACTGAAATTTCCTCTTCTCCATTTTCTGCAGCGCTGCCTCAGCGAATTGTCATCGGTACTTTCTGCTGCAATTCCTGAGGTGTTCTTTTCATCTGCTGGACGAAGTCTCCTGGGCTGGTGAGCTTTTGCTTGTTGCTCTCCCATCTCTCACTTCCTTTTACAGGGTAGTATTAAAGTTGAGATTGTGCTGCGGACTCCATCTAATGATCAGTGTGGGAATATGTGTCATTTTACAGTTTGAATGTCACACCCCCACTCTAACCCTATTTTTGGTCATTTGCTGTGAAGGGCACTGCAGTCTCCTGTGAACTCTGGCATTACTTGAGGGGAGACAGGTAGTGTTTGCCCAGCAAAGGTGAACCTTCGTCCCTCTTCAGTGGCATCTGCTGACAGCTAGAACCATTGCCTTCCCTGAGTGGTTTCGGTGTGGACCTACAATATCTGCTAAAAACACCTATGCATCAGCGCTATCTAAATGCTCACGGAAATCAGATAGTGTGGGGTCTCCCATTCCTCCTTGTGCACAATTGATTGCACCTGTTCCTCCCATGGCACTGTCGGACATGCCGGCAGCAACTCAGCCTGCGACTAAGGCGGATCTGCTGGAAGTGCTACAAGAGCTGTGCTCCTTAAGGCTGGACTTTTCTAAAGCAGTTGCTGATCTCGAGTCCGATATGAAATCCTTAGAGGACTGGGTGACCCAGAACAAAATCAATATAGGGGAACAGATTGATGCTACCACGGTGTTCCAGTCTAAGATTCATAAATTGGAACAACTCACCAAGGATTTGAAGGAGCATAATGATGAGTTGGAAAACAGACAGAGACACAATAACATAAGGATTTGTGGAGTACCAGAATTCTCTAACAATAATGACAATATCATTGTGCTGGTGCAAGAGATCTATGCCTCGTGTGTCACTAACATGCCAAACCCTGTTAAATTGGAGAGAGCGCACAGGAGCGGCGGGTCCAGAGCAGGTGGAGACAAGCGTACCTGACCGATTGTGGCCTGTTTCAGCTTCTATGAAAATAAAGTGTCACTACTGCGGGCCCTCTTCGGCAAGAAGTCAATAACTTTTTGGGATTCGAAGCTACAAATATATCAGGACTTATCAGCCTACACGGTGGAGCGCCGACATAGCTTCAGACCACTCATTCAGATGTTGCAAGCAAAAGCCATTAATTATCGTTGTAACTTTCCATTTGCATTAGTAGTTGATTGGCATAATACCCCACAGAAGATCTCAGACATATCTACATGCATGGAGTTCTTAGACCAAATTCAGAATGAGGATGGTCGAGCCCTGTGACAATGTGCAGTGCACCCTGAATGGGATATTTTGACCCCTAAGTGTTGGAAAATTCCATGATCACAGAAACACTCCAAGGCAGACCCCGAAGATGCTTCAAATAATGTCATGGACACAGCAGCTCCACTGTGATGCCCTACTCCATCACTGCTTTTGTGGATTCTCCTTTACTGTTGCTGTATCACAACAATTTGAAGTGTTTTATATTGTTTGTTTCTCACTACTGTGGGCATTCTCCTGTATGTTGGTTATTAATTCGGCTTGGCTGATAACTTTTACTAAGCCTGAGTGTTGTACGGAGTTTTCTATTTGCTACTCCTGGGAATTTATCAGGTGGGGGGGGGGGTTGAGTTTGGATGGATGGGTAGATTATTCTGCTGGGAATGGGGGAGGCTGGAGGGGTGGGGGGGACTGCTAAGATGGGGGCTCCTTGATTCTTCCTAGCCCTCTATTTTAGAGGCTGGTATGCCACTTTCACTTTAATTAAGATGGGGAAGGATTGGCCCCTATATGAGGACAGACTTAAGGATCTTAATATGTACACCTTAGAGGAAAGGCGGGATAGAGGTGATATGATTGAGATGTTTAAATACCTCCAAGGCATAAATGTTCAGGGGGAGAGCCTCTTTCAATTGAAAACAAGTTCTGCTATGAGGGGACATGTGATGAGGGTGAATGGAGATAGATTCAGGAGTGATATGCGGAAATATTTCTTTACAGAAAGAGTGGTGGATCTGTGGAATAGTCTCCCAGTGGAGGTGGTGGAGATGAGGACAGAAACTGAATTCAAAAGAGCATGGGACAAGCACAGAGGATCTCTAAAGGAAAAAAGGGGACTGTTGTAGTTGATGATATGGAAGGACAGACTAGATAGGCCATGTGGTCTTTTTCTGTCGTCATATTTCTGTGTTTCTATTTGCAGCCAGGTGGTGGTAGGGAGAGGGGTGGGAGGATGGTGCTTTGGGGGGTTTCTTTGAGGGGCAGACCAGACTGCAGCAACCATGGATCATTGGAGGCAAAAGTGGGAGCTTTTACTTTACTCTAGTTGGCAGAGGTTACTTGGGTTGGAGGTGGAGTGGGGTGGCACTCCAGCTCATGTTCTGTATCCAGTTTTGACTGAGTCTCCACTGGGCCAATGATTAGACTTATTTCATGGAACATTAGAGGTCTTCACCATCTGATTAAGAGACAGAGAGTCTTTGATCAATTAAACAGGGAACGGGTGGATATTGTTTTTCTCCAGGAAATACATTTAGCCCACGGAGCGCACTCGATAACTTGCAAGTTCCCTCAAATATTTTCTTCTAGTTTTACCTCCCACAAGCGAGGCATACTCATCTTAATATTGCACAAATATCCTTTTCTACTTTCGGCTCAATTCTTTGATCCCCTGTGCCATTTCTTAATAGAAATAGGCTCCATATAGGATACCTTAATTTCACTGGTCAACATCTACATCCCGCCCACAGAGTTAAAAAGTTCATTGAAGGAACTGCGTGATACAATCAGAGTCCATACTACTGGAGAAATACTAATAGGGAGCAACTTTAATAGTGTGCTCTGAGCTGGATAGATCGGGCAAGCCAAGAGGGTCCACGAGAGGCTCCCATTCTTTGTCAGATTTTGTTTCAGACTTAGGTCTGGAAGATGTGTGGAGAGTTTTACATCCTAGGGAAAGAGATTTCACCTTTGCCTCTAAGGTGCACCTCTCCAATTCTCGAATCTATTTCTGGCTCGCCTCCCAATCTCTGCTTGCCCAAATCCTATGGGCTCATATTGGTACTATGGGTCCCTTGGACTACCACCTAATAGCTATGGACTGGGGGATAAGTGATGAAGAGATACCTCCTAAGTCTTGGACACTGCATCAGCACCTGTTGAACAACATTGAATTTACTGAGCAATTAAAAAAAGTGTGGAAGGAGTATTTGGAGTTCAACGACCAGGTGGGAACTTCACGTTTTCTCCTCTGGGAGGCAGGGAAAGCAGTGTTGAGAGGACAGCTAATTTCACTATCGATGGCATTCAAACACAAGAAATTAGCAAGGCAGGATGAGCTGCGGAAACAGATAGCTAGCTTAGAGGTGAAGCATCAAAAAGAACACACTACTAGAGTGTGGTTCTCTTGATGACCCTATGGAGGGGAGCTGGCAGTGCTAGAATTGGAGGATAGTGTTGCAACTTTACACACACATCACAATTTCTATGAACAAGGAAATAAGGCAGGCAAACTACTTCTCTGGCAGCTGAAATGCCAATGCCTGCGCCAAAATGTTTCAGCGCTTTCTGAGGGACAGAGGAGGATACACCAAATGTCTGCGGATATTGCACACTGTTTTGCCCAATTTTACAAAGATTTATATACGTCTCACCTCATTGTGGATTTCAGTATTGATAGTTGGCTCTCGGAGGCCTCGTTACCTCAACTGTCGTTGGAAATGCGGGAGGATCTGGACCGTCCAATCACCCTAGCTGAGGTACAGGAGGCTATTTGACACCTAAAAAACTCTAAAGCTTAGGGTCCTGATCTTTTTCCAGCAGAATTATATAAAGTTCTGTCTGATTTTGTTGCCCCTGTGTTAGAGTTTTCAATGATATCTTACCTCAACGCAGCCTTCCAAGCTCCATGTACCACGCTTCAGTAATAGTGATCCCCAAAGATGGAAAAGACCCCTCTTTGTGTAGCAGTTATAGACCAATCTCATTATTTTATTTAGATTATAAAATTGTTACTAAGATCCTCGCAATGTGACTCGACTCTAAAATCCTGGAAATCGTTCAACCAGATCAAACTGGCTTTATAAAGGGACGCTTTGTTTTTGAGAATGTTCGCAGGCTGATAAATGTGTTATTTAGTTTGCGGCGGAAGAAGTGACGATATGCCGTTCTCTCCTTTGACACTGAAAAGCTTTTCATAAGGTAGAGTGACACTATTTATTCACTGTTTTGCGACACTTCGGTTTCAGGCCGGGTTTCCAAGACTGGATTGCTGCCCTTTACAAGATGCCTAAAGGGGTGGTTCAAGTCAACAGGTTTTCTTCTCCATCCTTTGATCTAGGGCACGGAATGCATCAGGGCTGCCTGCTATCTCCTCTGCTTTTTGCTCTTGCCATTGAGCCTCTTGCCTCTCTGTTGAGAAAAGAAGCCTCGGCTATTGGGATCCCCTTGGGGGACCGGCATTATATTGTATCTCTCTATGCGGATGACACCCTGGTCTTCTTATGGAACCCAGATGTCTCACTGCCCTGTATTGTTGACATGTTAAACACTTTTTATTGTATGTTGGGGTTCATGGTAAACTTTCAAAAGTCTGCTCTCTTACCATGCATGTCTGCCACAAATTGTGGGGTGCGGTTGGATGCTAATGGTTTCCTCATAGTGTCCCAGTTTCAATATCTAGGGATCCTGATCCCTCGATGGCTCGAAGAGTTATATGCTAAGAACTACCTGCTGCTGCTGGCTACCATTGAGAAGGATATTCACAGGTGGCAGTCTCTCTCAGTGTCCTGGTTGAGAAGAGTTTATTCGATAAAGATGCTTTTGTTACCAAAACTGCTATTTTTGTTTCAGCAGCTCCTTATCTCCGTTCCTTGGATCTTTTTTTGCAAAAGTGTGTCAGGTGCTCACTAGATTTATATGGCAAAGTTGCCATCTGAGACTTAACTGGCACATGATGATTCGGCCCAAGATTCTGGGAGGTCTTGGACTGCCTGGTTTTGAAATGTACTATGATTGTTCTTGCCTCCGTGTTATCCATTTTTGGTCAAATAATGTGGCCTCTCCATGGAAGGCTATAGAAGCTGACTGGATCACTCCAAAAACATTGTTGGCTACTCACTTTGTTCAGGAGACAAAGGACATTCAGGTCAGCAGTAAAGCACCCTGGAAGCTCCTGTGTCTGATGTCACTTGATTTCAGGGTTGTTGCTATGGATCCTCTCCTCTTCTCCTATGGAACAGCAGTTTCCAAATGTTTGATTGCTTTTTTCCTTCTCTTCCCCTACTGATAGCTGCTCTCCTTCTGAGCAGGGGTTGTGATGGCAAAGTTCACTACGACACAGTAAATAGGAAGTACATTGCCTCAGTCACCTGTGTCACTCTCCTATCCTACTGTTTCCTCCAAATGTTTTGCCTAAGTCTTCACCCAATTGATCCATCTTGATGACACAATGGCTAAATATAGTCATTGAATTTTTCCCTCCCAGAGGAGTCTCCTCTTAAGATGAAAATGACCAAGTCAAAATAGAATACCTTCATAGGACCTCTAGAGGTCTCTGATGCTTAGAAGAGCAGAATCAGAGCCTCTTCTAAAATACCATGGAATTGAGCACATCCCAACCTGGACATCCCAATTCTTCTCTCCACAAAACTGGAGTATTTCTAAATTCTAAAATTGGCCTTCACGTGCATAGCCCTTTCTACTTTGAACATTCTAGCCCTTTTCTAGTTGACTTTTGGGGTCATTCCAAAACACAAATAAGCCTCTTGAACATGCGGGATAGATGTTTTACTCAAGAAAACATCTAGAATCGTATTCTGAAAACACGTGACAGCACTAAAATGGGGATCTCAGAACATGGACAGGAGGGGGCAGAATGGGGGCGTGGCAAGCCATGCAAATGTATAAAGCGTATTCAGGAAATGCCTGTGTACATTGTGAGTGTATCCCACTGATGCCTATGTTATATCAGTGCCAACATGGAATAAGGCCAGCACTTAGAAGATTTTCTGGTCTGATCCTCAACACGTCCCATAGTGATGAATGGCTATGACAAGTCTGTATTGAACTGGTGTGTCTGCTGTCTGGGAGGGCACAAGATGAAATTGCAAAGAATAGAATACACAGGTGAGGGACATTTGTAAAGTGAAGTAACAATAAAAAACACCCTACAGAAATATAAAGCACTGCAATAGTCTTTATTCTGTCTATGCTAGCATTTGCTGTTTGTGCCAAAGGTGCTATTCTAGGCTTCCAAAATAATTCCTGTGTTCAGAGAAATAGGAATGTAGATGCAGGGCTGGTATGTGGGCTAGTATGGAGCAGAAGTGTGCTTGGCTGAGAAGTGTGGTTCTGAGATGCCCTGCTATTATGTATTACCAGCAGTTGTTTATAGGTGTGTGTGTGTGGTATGAAGGCTGCAGAGGAGGTCCTGGTGTGCTGATCTGCAACTCTGGGGAGGACATGTATTTCTGGCTAGTACCTGACTGCAGGGTTGATGGAGCATCACTAGGTGCCAGTGTGAATGGGCAGTAACTTCTGTATAGCTGCTCTGCAGCAACATAGCAGGACATGTCTGCCAATGGTGAGGGATCCTCGGAGTGGGGGCATGCTGCTGTGCAAATAGCACTAATACATATTCAAATGCACCATCCGAGATCTCTAACATTGTGCACATTTGCCAGGACAGATGATGGTGCTTTTGGCCATGCATTTCCAATGTTTGCACTGTTGCATGTGCTCATCCTGATGGTTTCCTATGAATGACAAAGATATGTTCTGACATGTAGATATAGAGACCCATTTCAGTTTTTTTCTGGCCTATTCTTAGCATTGCAAATACTGTTTTCAGCAATGACCACTGAAAGAATGACTAAGGTGCTCATCAAATGCCATGTATGTTTTGCTGCAGGGTCTGACAGGACAAACATCTCATTTTCCACTTGTTTTTACAATAGCTTTGACGTACTTACAGTACTGTGGTGAGGAGAGCTCCCAGGAAGAGATGGAAGTGGAAGAAAACCCTGTTTTTCCCTTTAAAACAAGTGACAGCTCAGTTGTGCACAGTGCTTGCAAGATAGGCAAGAAAAAAACTCAGCTCTCTGCTAAGGCCAGGCCACGCCCTAGTTCAGACAGGGAGCCAAGCTTGCTCAGTGATTGGTCACACCTGTGCAAAGGCAAGGGAGTGCCCGGCAGCAAACGTTTTTTAAAAACACACTCAGAGCAGAGAGGGCAGACACAGACCCAGGAGACACACACACAGGAGACGCAGCAGAGAGAGCAGAGCCAGCAGGTCCAGGAGAAGCTGAAAAGGAATAGATCTGCAGCCAGAGCAACAGAGGCACATGAAGGAGAAACTCTAAGAGATCCTGGAAAGGGAGAAAGGTTACAAGGAAACTTTCAAGAGAGTGGCTATCTGGGAAGGAGTGGAGAAAGGCACCAGAAGGCTGAGTTCCATAGCCTGAAAGATATCAGGAGGAAAGGAGTCAGTAGCTGCCTGAGAGACCCGTCCCAAGGTAAAGCCAGTACATGTAAACCTGAACAGCTTGCAGAGAAACAGTTTGCTTCCACTAGTGTCCAGGAGCCAGACCTAACGTCTGCTAAGAGGTGGGTGGATAGTTTTATGTATGAAGAGAACCGAAACCCAGATAAGAGCAGAGAAACTGAGCTTTTAGCACTAGAAGCATTAAGAAAACTGTTTGCAGAGAGGAAGCTTTACCCTCCCAATACAAGTGTGCCTTCTCCAGGTGATTTGCTGTTGAAGCAGTTCCAAGAGTTTTTAGAAGACAGGAAGGCTGGGCAAGTTTATAAAACTGGTGGAAGTAAGAAGTACCTGGTGTCCATAGAAGAGATGCAGGTGGATTCTTGTATGCCAGAAGCTGAGTCAGAATTGTCACCAATGGATTGCTCTTTTTGTATAAAGGAGAACTGATCATTGTTGAACAGGGTTGAAAGACTGTGAAACAATATAGTGACTAATTTCTGTGACTGCCAAGAGTTGGAAAAAGCCAAGACTGTGTCCTACTAAGTATGTGAGCTTCGGAAGCCAAGAAGCTGCCTTTAGTAAAAGTTTGGTTTTGGAAAAGAAAACAGCAGCTGTTAAAAGGTATACCTGATGTGTAGAATGACCACAAGAAGCTGTGTTCTGTGAAAGTTTATTTGAATGAAAGCTGCTGCCCAGTGATAGAAGGTTTTTTGTTGCATTTTTCCTGTTAACCTGATTTACTCTTGTGTTGGAGAAGCATCCTTTGGCTTTTGTGTTTTGAGCTTTAATGCCTTGGAATCCTGCAAAAAAAATAAATTTTCTTGCTGCCTTAAACCACCGGTCTCACAACTATACTTGTCTTTCTATAAGTAAACCAACTACAAGTCCCAGAATCCCTCTGGTGACAAATAAGGAAAGCTTTATTTAAAGGGACACTATAAGGCCGCTCTATGCTTGTAAGTCTTCTGGCCCAAGCAAGGGTGTCGCAGTACATAACCTTCTAGTGTTATGGTCATGCAACAGAAGTAGTCTATATTGCCTGGGTTGCATGGCCTTATCTATTTCATCAGGATTGTGTTGTTTGCATGAGCCAACACTGTCAGTGTAAGCATCACTTAGGAGATGTACATTTTGCAAGTGGAGGCATGGCCACATGGACACGGAAAGCATTGCAAACATCTATCTATTCAGAAAATGGTGAGTATGGGGATGTACAGACTGTTTGCTGTGTTTACCAGTGTCCCATTATAGCAGTGAGAGCCTGTGTTTCCCCAGACGTGTTATTCATGCATCAGAAATGCATCAGAAATGTATATCTCCCTGATTCCGGAAGCGCAGGTGCATCTATATCTGCGGTTTTGAAATCAGGTATATTATGTGCATGTTTTCACTTTAGATGTTTCTGCCAGCAGAACGTGGGTGTTATAGAATCAGGCGTTTTCTGAATACTGACCTGCATGACATCAGGGATCCATAAGCACAAACCAAGGGCTGTGTAGCTTAGATATTATAATATACTTTGACCTACCTGAGATTACAACTGAAATGTGCTGAACTGGCCTGTTTTTCTGTAAGTAACTTACACTGCTAAATTCCATACAATGATTCTGAGTTTAAAGGGTGTTTAAGGCACTTGAAAAGTATGTGCTGGGATTTCAGGGCTCTCTATTGTCCATGCAAAAATTTGAAGGAAATTAGTTAACTGATAGACATACAGGATGGATGGAAAATCAAGCTCATACCAAAACAATAATTTCAAAAAATCAGATTTCTTGTAGGAAACTAGGTTGATATTCTATATTTGGCAAGTTTATAGTAATACATTTCAACCAATTACAAAAATAAAAAATGCAACATTGTAAGCACTTTTCATTTGAAGGTACCATATATCAAAAGCCCTGATTCTATTCCATGTGAATATGTGAGTGAATAATAAGAAAATTCACTTCTAAATGCTTTGAAAACTCATGGTTAAGAAAAAAAAGTACTTGCATATTGACAGCAAATTTCAGACCTTTCACCAGGATGTTAAGGACCTGAGACTGACCAGAAATAACAGACTATGGCTCTCATTTACTAAAGTGAGCATAGATCTAACAATTATCATGCTGTAATAGCCAATATTAATACACGGGGTAACTGTTAACCTCTGTGTTAAGTCTTGCTACTACTACTACTAGTCCTACTGAGCATTTGTATAGCACGGCAAGATGTACACAGCACTGAACAGACACATGTAAAAGACAGCCCATGCTCATCAGAGCCTACAATCTAGTTAAGAGAGATAACACAGTAATTGTAGGCATGGGATACAGTTAGGGGGAATGGTAAGGAAACACAAAGGAGATCAGGTGAGTCAAGATCCGAAAGCAACAGCAAAGAGGTGAGTTTTCAGTCTGGATTTGCAAAGGTCAGAGAAGGCACCTGACGTAGAGGCTCAGGCAGTTTATTCCAGGCATAAGGTGTAGTAAGGTGAAAGGAGCAAAGTCTGGAGTTAACAGTAGAAGAGAAGGGCACAGATAGAAGTTTGAGTTCACAAGGAGGTGTATAGGGAGAGATAAGAGAGGAAAGGTAGTGAGGAGTTGCAGTCTTGGTTATGGTCCCAGCATTTCTGGGAAGGCCACTTTTCAGATAGCATGGTTGCTACCACATGTTAACAGCATGGTAGAAAATGTGCGAGACAGATACATCTTTCAAGGTGATGTTAACTTTTCTATGCTATCTGCTGCATTAACAGTTAAAATGAGAAAACAACCTTTGCGTTAAGGCTAAGGGCTCTTTTTACTAACACTTTATCTCGAGCTATTTGCTGTCTGGACCATTTAATTCCTATGGGCTGTTTGGTGGATAACTTGAGCTAAGTGTTAGTAAAAGGGGCCTTAAGGCACAATCCTAAGAAAATCCCCACTCAAAATGTTAGTTTCTATATCAGCTGTCTAACACTAAAATGAGTGCATGCTAACAGTTAACATGTTGTGCTTTTAGTGTGACAACAGCAAACATAGGGGTATGTTTACTAAAGGGCAGTAAGAGAGTAAAGATGCTGTTAGCGGGCGTTGGTTAATGCTGCAGAAAGTGCCGATAACACTGGATTAACGTGTGAAAGCTGGGCCCATAGCATTAAGGTGAAAAGAGGTGGAGAATGGGTATTAATGGGGCGGAGATTAGGCAAGGATAGCATGTGCTCCTTTAACTCCAGGTTGTGTTACCATGCGTTACAGCTCCCAACACTGGGAACTCTAATGTCATCTGAAAGCTCGCGGTAAAGGCCGTTTATGAGGGGAGAGAGCCTATTTAAATGTATGCAATGTGCTAGATAGAAGGTCAACGCAAAAGAGGAAGGCCAGCAATGAGATAGATTGATACAGTAACAGCAGCTACTGGTGCCAGTCTGTCAACAATGAGCCATCTGACTGAAGACCAAACACAATTTAGGACAACTGCCCAGAGGGTCACCATGGATTGACACCGACTCAATGGCACTTAGCAACAACAACAACAACAACAACAACAATGTGCTACACCCACCGGCATACCCAAATATGTGATAGTAGTGCTCCGTTGGCAGCAACACCATGTTGCCATATTAAGAAAGGGTACTATGTTGTTGGTGTCAAAACTGCAAAGGAGGTGGTTGATGCAGCGGGGCTGGCAGGTTCACAAGGCTGACAAGACCACTGCCTATGGTGTACATCTGTGTTGGCTGCTATAACACCACTGTGACAGTGGCAGTACACATACATGCTGCTGCTATCAAATAGAGGGTACGTCACCCCCACTGCCACCATGCTGCCATATCAGCATTGTGTGAGGGTGGAGGTGACAGATGCAGTGGATGCTGTCTGCTGCAGATGAAACCTTGTCCCAGACCTGTGTGTCTGGTTCAATGCTGCAGTTGCCACTGTCAGTGGGATGACAGCTATGTCTGTCATAGGTACAGCAGAGCACATGGTGATCCCTCCATACCGAGATCTAAGGCAGCAGCACACATGCCCAAATCCCCCAGTGGAGGGAGGTAGGAGTGTCAAGGTGTGCAAGCTGCATGTGTGCAATGTCAATAAGGCTGCCTGCAGCACTGAGGCAGCAGCTGTGCCATGATGGCAGAGAGGGAGGGATCAGCTGGAATGCTGTTCTCCATGATCATTGGACCCTGGCACCCAGCTAATTATCCAAGTTGATAGGCTGGCCCTGGGATCAAGATTCCTCCCACTTGCACATATTGAGTGGATATGTGCATGTGGGCGGAAAATATGCCACTGAGGGAGGAATACTATGCAATATGATAGCAGTCCATATCAGAGGAAAAATGCCCAACCTGCCCCCTCACTTGCTAAATGATGACCATGATCTGTGCATGAACCTGTTCCCCTCCATAAGTGAGTACTCTGTCAGTTACAACCATCTGAGCCACATGTGAATCCAAATAAGCTATGTTGGTCTGAAAGATATGAGATTATTCTATGACTGCCCCACAAACACACACCAGGATATGGGAAGGTTGGTCATTCTGCTATTACACCCATAGCCTGCAATGTGTATGTTCATGTATCATGGCCTGCCCCTTTGACTGGACAGATCCCATATATAAGACAGGAATGTCAGTTGAACCAGCAGAATAGCAAGGCATTGCAACATACAGACCAAACAAGTTGTCTCTCTCTCACACCTATCGAACATACCTTGTCAGACAAGTATGACAGAGAGCCTGCAGAGATCTAAGCAGATATAGGCATACCCCAACTCATGCCTACATGCATCCTAACAATGACCACATATATACCCATAGATTGATCAACCCACTCAGCTGTTCTTTGGCTCCAAACACATGGACAGTGCGTGTATGTGAAAAGGTCTCAGTTTCAAGAACAGCCTGTGGATCAGGAATTGTATGTCTAGGTGTGTTAACTCTATCCTGCATTTCCAGAACTGTATTAGCATGTGCAACCTTCAACATTTCATCCAGCACACTCAGCTGCCACACTGAGAAGCTGCACCACCCATGGCTGGATGACAGAGCACACTGAGAGCACCAGCACACCGAACAGGTATTGACAGCACCTGAGCATTCCAAAATGTACTAATAGTGCCTGCACAGTCAGCAGACATTGACAATGGTGGAGCATTAAAAGAGGCTTAAGGCGAAGTTAAAAATGCCAATCTGCACTACGTTTGGACAGCGTGGTCATGTGTGTCTGTGTGTGTCTCCAGAGCAGTGTGAACCTCAAAAATGCATAATGTGGTTCCCTGGTTTTATGGCTGTGCATACAACATGCTGCAGGTCAGCTATACAGCAACCCCACATAGGGGGTCATTATGAGGCATGAATAGCAAGGATGGATGTCCCAACTGGACGTCCATCCCTGCTATTCATGCCGGCTCCTGCCCCTGTATAATTTCCCTGCCGGTTGTACTGAGAAGTTATACGGGGGTGGGGAAGGGGCGGCACAGGAGTAGAGAGTGGGAGGGCAGTGGGCGGTTGCCGGTCCTGGACATACAGGGCCGATTGTAATGTTGGCCCTGTACATCCAGGGCTGGCGAAATGGCCGGGGAAGTTATTCCATCCCCAGGGTGGAATGACTTCCCTGGACATTTCAATTTTGCTGCTCCGGGGGGGTGGGGGGGAATGGAAGGGGCTGGGGGGCAGTGTTAATTCTCCACAGCCTGACCATGGCCTTAGGAGGCAAGATCAGGGGTCAGGCTGTGGGGAATTAACATTTTAGGCAGGCAGCCGGTATCGTGGCTTTTAAATGGAACTGCAGTGCCATGGCAACATGACGCTATGGCACCGCGGCTCCATTTAAAGTCCCTGGCTGAGTTAGCTGGGCAGTGCCTGTACGTGCAGGCCAGGACTGAATCGCAGTCCCAGCCTGCACGTACAGGCTTGTTTGCGATTCTGATCCTGTAATACTAGACATGAGCTGCGGGATCAGAATCACAATCTCCTTTGTACATCCGGGTCAGCCCAAATGTACAAAGGAGATGTACGTCAGGATTGGAATCGAGTCCATACTGTATGAGACACCATTTACAAGCAGAAGGTTAGTTTGCAGTAAGTAGTTGCAACCTATGTCTGTGATGCTGTAATGCATTCCCAGTTACACCATCAACATCCCCACATCCTTCCCTTCACTTACCTCCCAACATGACACTGTTATATAGCTCCCATGTTGACTGATGGTTTGACTGGAGTGAGCAGGGGGGACATGTGTGTGTTGAGACCCTCACCTCTGACTTAGCCTCCAGGCCTCAGGACATACCAATTTGCACAGGTGAGAGGCCTGATTAATGCAACTGTATCCTTGCCAACACTGTCAGCCATCTGGGGCAGTTACAGACTATATGGAACAAGGCTTAGGGAGAAGGCTGGCCTCTGTGAATGTCTAATCCATTCACTTAGTTGGTGACACTGGCAAGAATTTGTGATTTACCTGCATGCACATTGCTCCTGCCCCATGCTGTATTTGCACATACAGGGAGGTACATATTAGACAAATTCACACATAGCGAACACCACCTCAACACTGTCTACTGATCATTTGCCAAATAATCCAGCAGTATATTATCTATTATCCCAAATGAGAGTCCAAATGCACCTGTGTGCCTGAATGGGACAGTGGGACATTGACCTCTGAATGGTGCATGCATACTTTCAGCTGCTGAAATGTGGTACAGGATGTCATGTTGGTATCTGCATCACCCACCACCATATGGGATGGCAGTACCTGGAGGTGAATGTTGGGGTAAGGGTAGGGGTATGGGGAACAGTACCATACATGTTTAGAATGTGCTCTTCATAGGTGGCATTGCTGGCCAATGCCTATGTTCACATGGTCAGGACCTATACGGGCCTACTCATTGTGTGCATGTGTTACATAAGAGGGCTGGCATGGCAGTCAGTGGCTCCTCATGGGCACTGAATGCAACAATCACAAGGATGGTGCTAGCATACAAAGAGGCAGGATATGGTGGCGTATGTGTTGCCAACAACTGTTCCAACATCCCACGCCATGTCCAAACTTCCATAATTCCACACACTCTTGGGGGGAAGGGGGTACAATGTGTCTGCAGCATGGGAGAGTGCGTGTGCTGCACTGGTCAGGTTTGGAGTGTATATAGCTAGGGAAATGATATTATATGCAAGTACAGGCATGGAACTAGGTTCAATGCTCACTGCCAAGAGCTGTGTAGTGGGACACCATATTTGTGTATGTGACAGATGTAGCCCACTGGTGCTCAGCACGCATTCTTGGCCTTCTCTAGCCCACTTTCCACTGTGCCTCACATTGCATGAGCTGTTCCCATGTCTAACATAATAGGGTATATAATGAGGAGCAGAAGATTCTGGGTATTGCCTAAACAGAGCAGATGATCTATAGGTGCTGGAGGTTAGGTCAATGGCCGAGCCATTTTAGCATGGGTCTGCCATAACTTCGGTCTAGGTGCATACATCTGTTCATGCTGAGAGGCCACTCTCACTCTGACCAAGCTTTGACCGTGTCACGGCTATGTATGCAAATGGTGCTATTATAAGGTCAAGCTGTACTAATATGTGGACTGTTTCTTTTATGGCAGTCCAGTCATTAGATAGGCTACTGGTTGCCCATGATGTTTGTACAAAGCCAATGTGTTTGTGGTGGCTATGTGCACATGCAGTGTGTGGTGAAAAGCAGACTGGGGCACAGATGATATGTGAGTGGCTAACAGAGGAGTGTTGCCCAACATATACAGGCTTCCTGTGATCGGTCTTGTTGGTTGGAATTTCCACTGGATTCCGTGTGTTTCTCACAATATGTTTCCAACCTTGGCGATCAGTGGCAACATTTCTGGCCTCATTGATGGTCAGTCATTGATTCCTTAGGTCTTCCTCAATGTGTTTGAGCCACGTTTTCTTTGGTGCTGCTGGTTGAACTCTCCAGTGGACAGGTCACTTTCACCAGAGGAGTTTGTATAGCAGTCAACTGGGATTCATTCTGCAAATGTGGCCAAACCAGCATAGTCTGCATTTTTGGATTTGTTCTTCGACTGAGGATTGATGGTCGCACTTTGTCCAAATTGTCTCATTTTGATGGCAGTTATTAAGAGAGACACCAAAAATCTGTCTCAGGCATCATATTTGAAAGACTTTGAGTTTGTTCAAGTCAGATTTGAGCAGAGTCCTTGTTTCTGATCCATACAGGAGAATTGGCAGGATCAGCATTCTGAAGAGGTGAATTTTGGTCTTGGTGGAGATATTGTCCTTCTGCCAGAGGCACGATTTGAGTGAGGTGAATGTTACTGTTGCCTGGCCAATCCTGCTTAGGACTTCAGTGGTGGATGCCACCTTCATCTCCTCTACCAGCGATCCCAGGTATTTGAATTCTTGGATCTGCTCAATTTGAATTCCATCAAGGTGAACCATGGCCTGTGATCCATTCATGGTCATAACTTTGGTCTTGTCCACATTGATTCTTAGGCCATAAGATTGGGAGATGCGGGTAATATGGAAAAGGATGTTGGTGGCCTCTACATCCATGTCAGCAAATATAGCACTCTCGTCTGTGAACATCAGGTCAATCAGGAAGTTGTTCGCACCGCACTGGACCCTGCATCTGTCCTTGAATTCTTTCCTCATTATGGCGTTGATCACAATATTGAAAAGCATAGATGAGGTGACATCTCCCTGGTGGACTCAGGTTTGGATAGGAAATTCTTTGGATAGTTCATTTTGGATCCTCACGCTTCTGGTTGAGCCATTGTATGATTCTTGGAGAAGTTGGATGATCTTCAGTGGCACATGTTCATTCTCCAATGTCCTCCAGAGAGCAGGTTAGTGTGCACAGTCAAATGTGTGGATTTAAAGTCAGTGAAGATGATAATGGTTCGCTTTCCACAGATGAACCTTTCCTCCACCAGTTGATGAATGGTGAATATTTGATCAGTACAGCCCCAATATGGCCTAAATCCTGCTCATTCCTCTTGGCTGGTCTGTTCACAATGTTCATGCAACCTTGATTGTATGATCTTCATGAACACCTTGATGATTGAAAGGAGGCTGATTCCACGATAGTTCTTATATTCCTGGCTATCGCTTTCTTTAGGATTGACATGACGATGGCTTTCTTCCATGCTGATGGAAGATGAGTGTTAGAAGGACATCAAGCCATTGCAGCAGGATGTCTCCTCCAGCTTTGATCATTTTGGCAGTAACTTAGTCCACTCTGGGCATCTTTCTGTTCTTCAATGATGTTATTGTACACTTCACTTCATTGACTGTTGGCTCCCCACCGAGGAATGAATTCTCCTGCAGGTTGATGGGTGGTGACTCTGGTGGTGGTTCCTGTGGTGGATCATGATTGTATAGCTGTTGGAAGAATTCTTTACACTTCTGCAAGCATTCACCAGGGGAGCTCACAAAAATGCCATCTGCTTTCTTGATTGGTCGACATGGTTTTGCCACTCAGTCTCCTAAGGGTCTTGTACTCGTGCCTGGATGCTCCTTCTTCCAGTTTGGCTGTGACACCATTCCAGTAGGCTTCTCGTTCTGCCTTCATCTTCTGTCTCACCTTTTTGTTCAGTCACCGGTACTGCTCAAAGTCAATGGGCCTGATTCTGAGAAAGACGTGTAGGGCGGCTGTATACTTCCAAAACATGTACGTCCGAAACATAGATGCAATTCTGTACCCATGCAGTTAAACGTGCAGCCGTGCAACAGAATACAGAGTTATACATCTTGCCGCAAAAGTGCAACTCACACATAACTGTCCCGTTGGCATGTAAGTAACACATGTAACCCGCATAGTCCCGAAAACGTGTTCATCTCCACAGTTGTCCATATGCAACAGAAAACAGGATACAGTACAAATCCTCCCTCCGCCGCTCAGAGCGTCAGAAAATGGCAACCAGGCAGGTGAACTTTTATGAGGCCGAGATCCGCCTGCTCTGCAAGATGGTCTTGGAGGAGGAACATGCCCTGCTCCCAACATGACACAGAAGGCCAGCCCTAGCTGCATCACGCAGGGGCTGGGAAAGAATCAGGACCACCCTGGCACAGTAAATACGGCAAAACAGGAAAGGGAGGAGGCAGGGAAAAGCATGTGGGGGAAAACAACAGTGCAAAGAGCCAGGAAGTAGCTGCAAAGTGAAAGGGCAAAAGAAGCAGGGGATAAGCTGGACCCACCACACAATCAAATGACAGTAAACACACAAAACAGGGCCCACACAGGAAACAGGCAAACAGAAACACAATGGCCAAGAGGAAAGCAAGGTGGAAAAAATGCTGAATGGACAAAAGAGAAAGCACATATGGAAAGGAAATGTGAACACAATGAAAAAAACCTACTGTGTGTAACAGTGCAGCAACATGTGCCAATACTGTCAGCCAAAACACAGCACAGTGGAAACATGGAGACATGGTGCTAGTAAAGACAACACATGGCTGACCTAGGCTGCTCCCTACTACCAATCACCACACCAGTACCCTATGAGAACCTTGTGTCTACCCCATGCCCCATGAAGTTTGATACTGTCCACAACAGCACCACCTCCGATGGGAAACTACCCCATGCAGTCACCACAGTGTCCACAAAGATACAGCCATGCATATGACACCTGAGTAAAAACCCTACCATCCCCATCCCATGACACTGTGCAGCACGGCATGCACAAGCCCAAAAAGGTCATCTCCAGAATGTAAATCATATGAATACTGCAAGACATCACATCAGGTAAACAGTGGATATGGAAGGAGAAAACAGCCTCAGAATCCAAGGAGGTAGGGGCAATGGTAAAATTTAACTTCGAATCAGGCCTGATCCTCCTCAAATCAATGGCTCTAAAATACACCTATCAATCGCCTGTTCAATATAATTCCATTTTATTAAAACAGTGATTCCATATCAATATTATCAGTAGTACCTGCCCCCTGCAAATCTCAGAGTGTAACATATGCAAGCAAACCAAAAAAAGGAACACCTATCTTCCCAAGCCACTGCCTTCTACAGGCCCTCAAGCACCGCTGAAGATTCCTGCTGCTGAAAATCCTGCTGTTGATACTGCAGCAGCAGGAGTATCAGCGGTGACTGGGGCCCTGTAGATGGCAGTGGCTTGGGAAGATACTGTAGGTGTACCTTTATTTTGGTTATACTCACATGTGATATGCTCTGAGAGTTTGCAGGGGGCAGTTACTACTGATAATGTTGATGTGGAATCACTGTTCTATTAAAATTGAGTTATATCAAACAGGTGATTGATAGGAGTATGTTAGAGCTGTTGATGTGAGGAGGATCGGGCCTAGTATGCAGTGAACTTTTATCATTGCCCCTATCCCCTTAGATTCTGAGGCTCTTTGCACCTTCCGTATTCAATGTTTACCTGATGTGAAGTTACAGGCATGGAAATGATCTGAGTAGCACAGTCACAAAAAAAGAACAAATAGGAATCAAACCCCTGTCTCCAGCATATGGAGGTATTGCACTAACCAGTAGACTACACCTCACTGTATAGCAATGGCTGGATGCAAAAAGACTGCAGGTCACTGCCTAGAATGTCTGCTGTGTGTGCTGGCATAGGGTAGCCCCCACCAGTACCCATCATGCAGTGCACATGCCCAAAAGCAGTCTACAGCTGATCCCCAGATGGAGAATGCACATATCTATCACCTCAGGCAATATGTAAGATGCACTGACAGTGTGTGATACAAGCATAGAGCAGATACAGACTATGCCACCAAGCAGTCTCTGTGGTCACTGGGTAGGACGTGCACCCAGTACTAGGTCCCCAGTACATGAATTACTAGAAATGGATTCTACTGACTATGCTGCTGATCCTCATTGCTGCTAGTGTGTGTATGGCAGGTGTTGTCTGTAGTGTGATATGCTAGTCACATCTGGCCCTGAGTTCTGCCCCTGTCTGACAGGGACCCACCTAAAACAGTGCATGTCAATACCTAGTGTTACAATGCTGAAAGCAACTACCCTGGGAATGGAGTGCATGTGCTTATATCTGCATGGGCTTGTTACCATGACCCTACCAATGAAACGGAGTAGGCCTGACACCCCCCCCCCCCCTCCCCATCCCAGCCACTGAGATCTAATATTCACCCACAGCAAGCACAGTCACACTGCACCTGTTGTCTGCCACTGGGTTTACCAGACCTGCACATACCAACTGCAGACAGTCCGCTGGTCAGTACACATTGCATGTGCTCAGAGCAATCCTGTGCACCCAGCAGTTGATTAAGTGATCAGTCCCCAAGGACAGGAAATGCACCCACATCACTAGAACTAGCACTATGTGGATACACAGCTGTGCCATGGTAACTGCTTGATCAGAGTGAGAGTGCCCTCCCAGCATGACATGCTGTGGCCAACCATCCCATGCAGGTGGCAGTCGGGTACAACGACATCCCAGCCATTGCCCTACCCCTGATGCAGACACATCCTGGCCAATCCGCCCTGTCTCAGGCGGTATCCTCATCATGCACATTTGCAGGCTAATGCTGAAACAGCTTAGGCCAGGGGTGGCCAGCTCCAGTCCTGGCGCACCACAATCCAACCTGGTTTTCATGATGTCCCTAATGAATACCCATGGTATATTTGTATACAAGGGGAGGTGTGGATGCAAATATATCTCATGAATATTCATTAGGGACATCACAAAAACTTGGCTGGATTGTGGTGCACTAGGATCAGAGTTGGTCACACCTGACTTAGGCACTGCAAGGCTCAGTGAGGTGTGGAAAGGCACTGCAAGGCTCAGTGAGGTCTGGCCTGTTGCGATACACCTTTCTGCCATAGGCTTAGACATATTTAACAATAACATACAAGTATATTAGGAAGTGTATTGATCAATCATGGTCATATCAGAGTGGAGAAAAAGTGACAAGACACTGCAGTGAGTTGTGGTCAGGGATAAAATCACATCTGGAAAAACACAGCGGTTAAAGGAGGTAGGGCAAGTACAGAAAGAAACTGTTTTCTTAGCAGCCCTTCCTGCAAAGAGGTCATCAGAACTACTGGCACATGTCCTACTATGCAAAGGGATCCACCTGGCTCTTTTCAGGACCTGGGTGGTGGTGCAAGGAAGCACTGTCTGAAATAAATGCTTGGATTGCAGGACATTATTTGGGTGACACTTTGCACGTCATGTGTCATCTTCAGCAAAGAGAACAATTAGCTGTTATGGCTAATGTCTTGCATTGTTAAGTATTTAATTATTCTGCGAAAGGTAATGAGAATGATATGACCTGAGGTGAGTGTTCTCACCATGATATTACATAGGATTTCTTTTGTTCATTCTGCTATGATTCTATGATTAATATATGTTAGGTTAATTTCTATTCATTTATAAATTTGTGTTTTTTCTTGACTTTCTTGTGTGACTGAATTGCACACAGTATTTGAGGTGCAGATGAACCATGGAATGATACAAAGGCATTATTCTCCATTCCCTTCCTTATGATTCCTAGCATTTTATTTGCCTTCTTGGTTGCTGCTGCATGCTGCACACTGCGCAGAGGGTTTCAAAGTCTTATCCATGATGATACCTAAATCTTTTTCCTGGGTGGTTGTTCCTAATGTGGAAGCTTGCATTGTGTAACCATAGTTTGGGTTGTTCTTTCCATAACTTTGCACTTGTCCACATTAAATTTCAGCTGTCATTTGGACATTCAGTCTTCCAATTAATCAAGATCCACTTGCAATGTTTTACAATCCTCTTGCATTTAAACAACTTTGAATAATGTTTTGTCATTTATAAATCTGATCACCTCACTCGTTATTCCAATTTCCAGGTCATTTATGAATATGTTAAAAAGCAGTGGGCACAGCAAAGATCCCTGGGGTACTCCACTATTCACCTTTCTCCATTGAGAGAATTGGCCATTTAGCCCTATTCTCTGCTTTATATCTTTTAACCAGTTCCTGATCCACAATACTGCACTGGTTCTAATCCCATATCTTCTTAATTTCGACAAGAGTCTCCCATGATGGAGCTTGTAAAAGGTTTTATGAAAACCCAGATACACTGTATCAACTGGCTCACCTTTTTCTACCTGTTTATTTCCACCTTCAAAAAAATATAACAGATTAGTAAGACTAGACCTTCCTTGGCTAAAGCCATGTTGGCTTTCTCCCATTAAACCATGACTATGTACATGTTCAGTAATTTTATTTTTTATAATGGTTTCTACCATTTTGCCTGGTCCTGACATGAAGCTCACTGGTCTGTAGTTTCCCAGATCACCCCTGGAATCATTTTAAAAAATTGGCTTTACATTGGTCATTCTCCAATCTTCAGGTACTAGAGATGATTTTATTGATAGTTCACAGATTACTAATAGTAGGTCTGAAATCTCATATTTCAGTTCTTTCAACACCCTTGAATGTATACCATCTGGTTCAGGTGATTTACTACTCTTCAGTTTATCAAATACTTGTAATACATCTTCCCGGTCTAGCGATATTTCTTTCATTTCCCTGTTATATCACTTTTAAATACCATTTCAGGCATGGGTAGCTTCCCTACATCTTTCTCAGTAAAGAGTGAAGCAAAGAACTCATTTAGTCTCTCATCTATGACCTTGTCTTTCCTTAGCACTCCTTTAACCCTCTATTATCTAAGGGTCCAACTAACTCTCTCACGGGTTTTTTGCTAAGAAGGTACTTGAAAAAGTTTTAATTATGTGTTTTGCTTCCACGGCAAACTTTTTTTTCAAATTCTCTCTTTGCCTGCCTTATCAATGCCTTGCATCTAACTTGCCAGTGTTTATGTTGTTTCCCATTTTTGATATTTGGCTCCTTTTTCCATTTCCTGAAAAATGCCTTTTTGGCTACAACAGCATCTCTGACCTTGCCTTTAAACCATGCATTTTTTTGGCCTTCCTTCCACTTTTCTTGAAGCATGGAATACATCTGATCTGGGCTTCCAAACAGTATTTTTAAACAATGTCCATGCTTGATGTAAATCTTTAACCTTTGCAGCTGCTTCATTTAGTTTTTTTCTTAACTATTTTCCTCAGTTTATCAAGTTAAAAGGTAGTACTGTGAATTTCCAAGTGGCCCCCAACACCCTTATCTCTTGCATCAGATCCTGTATTCCACTAAGAACTAGGTCCAAAAGAATTCCCCAATGTCAGTTCATGAACAGGTGTTCCAAGAAGCAGTCATTTATTTCATCTAGAAACTTTATCCTCCTAGCATGTACTACTGTCACACAGATCCAGTCAATACTGGGATAATACTGTGTTGTAACTTTTGTTAGCTTCCCTGATTTCTCTTAGCATTTCATCATTCATCTGTTCATTCTGGACAGGTGGTCAGTAATACACCCCCGCTGCCATCACCTTCTCCTTTTTACATGGGATTTCTATCCACAGAGATTCTACAGCATATTTTGTTTCATGCAAAACTTTAATCCTATGTCATTCAATGCCCTCTCTAACATATAGCACAACCCCTGACACCAATATGATCTAGTCAGTCATTGCGATATAGTTTGTATCCAGGTATCACAATATCCCATTGGTTGTCTTCCTTCCACCAGGTCTCTGAGATGCCAATCATATCTAACCTTTCATTTAGTGTTATATATTCTAGCTCTCCCATTTATTTTTTCGACTTCTAGCATTTCCATGCAGGCATTTTAGAGGCTGTATTTTATTCATATTAATCTGGTTATCAGTTGATAGGGTAATTTGGAATCTTTCATCTCTGTACTTAAAGGCATCTGGGTTACCTTTATCTTTACTGGACCCTCTGTTGGGGTGCCCTAACTTCACTGTTTTGCTAGTATTCTTCAAGGATACATCCTTCCAAACCATGTGCTCCTGGGTGACTGTTGGCATTCCTCTATTATCTAGTTTAAAAGCTGCTCTATCTTCTTTTTAAAGATTAATGCCAGGAACCTGTTTTCATCCCGATTAAGGTGGAGTCCATCCCTTTGGAAAAGCCCCTCCCTTCCCAGAATGTTGCACAGTTCCTACGAATCCATAACCCTCTTCTTTGCACCATTGTCTCATCCACCCATTGAGACTCCAAAGCTCTGCCTGCCTTTTAGGTCCTGCACGTGGAATGGGAAGCATTTCAGAGAATGGTACCCTGGAAGTTCTGGATTTCAACTTCCTACCTAAAGGCCTAAATTTGGCCTCCAGAACCTCCCTCCCATACTTTCCGATGTCACTGATACCAACATGTACCAAAACAGCAGACTCCTCCCCAGCACTATCTAAAACCTTGCCTAGATGGCATGTGAGGTCCGCAGATGTGTACAGATGGACATGCCTTTATGTGCATAATGTGCATGGAGCTAAGAGACCCCCAGATTTTACTCTGTGACTGCAGCTTAGAACAAGAGCTCAGATTCTTTACTGTCTCACCAACTCACTGACTCCACTGGACATTCACAGAGGCCAGCCTTCAACGTGAGCCTAGCTCCCAATATACTGCATCTGCACCAAGAGGATTGACAGTGTTGCCGCAGATACAGCTATAATGGCAGATGGCATTAATCCAGCCTCTCACCTGTGCAGCCAGGTGTGTTCTGAGTCCTGGAAGCTCAGTCAGAGAAGTTAATTTCTGCTCACACACATTGGATGGAGTTCTCCATGATGAGACCGTCTCTCCCCAGCTCAAACCATCAAGAGAAATGGGAGGTAAGTGTAGGGGCATACTGTGGAGATGGGCCTTGAGGATGGTGTAACTGGGAATGCATTTGAGTGTCACAGTTTTGGGGCAACATATGCACAGGCACAGCTAGTCAGCCAGTGACTTCCATAGGTTGCAACTACTTACTGAAAAATAACCTTCTGCCTGTAAATGGTGTCTCACCCAGTTTGTGGAGTTGCTGGCAAACTGACCATGCAGCATGTTGTATGCAGAGCCCTAAAGCCTGGGCATCACATGCAAAATCTTAGGAACTGGTTCTGTATCAGGTCAGTATAAGCGGGTTTCAGTACCCCGATCCCCCCACCTGACAGTATTTTGATGGCATTTGGGGCAATTGTGGCATTGGGAAAAGCCTCCGATGCCATCAAAATACTGTCAGGTGCCAGTCCCCTGACAGATAGTGAATCCCTGGTGGCCTAGTGGTCCAGAAACCCCCTCCCATAAAAAGAAAATAGACCTGGTTGCCTAGCGACCCCTTGAACCCCAACCCCCCCCCCCTCGTGACCTAAAAACAAATAGACCTGGTGGCCTAGTGGCCCCAAAAAACCCCTACTTCCCTCCTGACTAAAAAACAAATAGACCTAGTGGCCTAGTGGCCATCTGAAACCCCACCCCCTCCCAACTAAACAAATAGTCCTGGTGGCCTAGTGACCCCACAACCCCCCTCCCCACCCTTTCCTGACTAAACAACAAATAGACCTGGTGGCCTTGTGGCCTCCTGAATCCCTCACCCCCCTCCTGATCTAAAAGTAAGAAGACCTGGTGGACTAGTGGCCCCTTGAACCCCCTACCCCTCTCCCGACTAAAGGATAAATAGGGTGGTCTAGTGGCCCCAGAACCCCCCACCACCCTCCCGACTAACAACAAATAGACCTACTGGCCCCCTGAACCCCCCACCTCCCTCCCGATCTAAATGACAAATAGACCTGGTGGCCCCTGAACTCCCCCCGGTACCTTTCGACATGAGTGGGAGTACTGCCTTTGCACCCTCACTCATGGTCTACCATCTTCAAAGGCACTGCCATCTTCAAAGATAGCATACTATGAGCGGAGTGCATAGGCAGCACCCCCGCTCATGTTGAAAGGTACAGGGGGCTTCAGGGGCCACCAGGTCTATTTGTCTTTTAGATCGGGAGGGGAGTGGGGGTTCAGGGGGCCACTAGGCCACCAGGTCTATTTTCTTTTTATGGGAGAAGGGAGTTTCCGGATGGCTAGGTCATCAGGGATTCACTATCTGTTGGGGCACTGGTCCCAACAATATTTTGATGGCATCAGGGGCTTTTCCCAATGCCGCGATTGTCCCCGATGCCATCAAAACACTGTCAGGTGGGTGAATTGGGGCCACCAGGTATACACTATCTGTCAAGGCACCAGTCCCCAACAGTAGTTTGATGGAATTGGGGGCTTTTCCCGATGCCACGATTGCCCCTGATGCCATCAAAATAATATCTGGTGGGGGGATCGGGGCCACTAGATCACCAGGGATTCACTCTGTTGGTGCACTGGTTTGGCAATCTCTGGAGATTTAAGAAACTAATTTGGGTGAACCAACTGAATCCCACCACTGCTTATGACCCCACTATCCAAAATAGGTATCAGTTGACATTCTTACTTGGCCCTTAGGCCTTCTTTAATGCTTGGACATTGTCAATGCCCACACTGTGTGTGTGCATGCTCGTAATGCCTGCACAGTGTGTGGGTGCTAGCAGCATGCTCTGCTATCCAGCTAGCGTTGGTGCTGCTTCTCAGTGTGAGGACTCATGCTGGACCAGATAGGGAGGGTTACACATGCTGATACAGCTCTGGAAATGTAAGATAAAGTTAACATACTTGGACTGATCTATAGGCTGGTCTTGAGCCTCTGACCTTTCTTTCTCACACCCAGCAGCCATGTGTTTAGAGCCACAGAGCAGCCATGTGGGAATGTGGGTGCATCAATTCATGTGTGTATAAGTGGTCATTGTCAGGATGCAGGAGGGAAAGAGCTGGGGTATGCCTATATTTGTGTAGCTCTCTACAGGCTCTGTGCCATACTTCTCTGACAAGGTATGTGAGGCTGCTGTGGGAGCGGGTCAAATAGTAGAACTGCATTGATATGCTGCTGGTTAAACTGATGTTCATTTCTTACATATTGGATCTGTCCTATCAGAAGGGTAGGGCATCATACATGATCACACACATGCAAGATTCTGGGGAACCTAGCAGAGTGCCCAACATAACCATTTCATGGAGTGTGCTTGTGGGCCAGTCCTGGAATTGCTCAGATGGATGTGATACCTGCATGAGAGTTTTGTTTTGTTTTGTTTTTTTTAATGAAAGGATCACTGGTTCACACATAGGCCCTAGTCATCATTTGGCAACTGAGAAAGCAGCGCGGTTATTTTTCCTCTGAGATGGGGTGTTATCCTATTGCTTAATCTTCCAGCTTCACTAACATATTTTTCCCCCCACATGCACAAATACACTCAATATGTGCATGTGTGTGTGTGTGTGGGGGGGGCATCCTGATCCAACACTCCCTCTGTCAAAGTGTTGTGGCACTGCTGATTACTGCAGACTTTAGGGGTCATGGGTGGACACAGACAACCTGTGCACTACTTTGGGGCTGATATAGCCAGGAGACACCACATGCACAATCAAGGCATGAAGGTGATAGTGGTTGGCAGACACCACTTCCCAGTCCTACAGGTGCCACATGTGCGCTGTATATAGGCACCATTAATTGTGCTTGCCTGTTTATTCTCTCACACTGTTGTCTCTCATTAGGAAATGCATGGTCAGTCCACCACCACGGAAGGGGGGAATCACCATGGGCTATGTTTTGCCTGACATGCTTGCCATGACCTGACAGTAGACACAGCAGCATTGTACCTGACACAGAGGGCTGCGACAAAGGTTTTTTCTACACCAGGCAGAAACCGCTGCTGCTGCCACCCCCATCCCCACCCCTACCCCTACCCCTACCCCTACCCCTATCCCTACCCACTGCTAACATGGCTGTGTGGTGGCAGTGGCTCAACTCCTTTGTGACAGTGGAAACACGTATGTGTGCCACCGCAAAAGACATTTCGGATGCACAGTTTTTATTGGGCTGTTGGTAATGTGATGTGTCTATAGTTGTGGAAGGCCTGAGGGTTGGTGTCAGCACCCCTCCCTCCTTCCTACCTAGACAACACTCCCTGCTTTCAGGTTGTTTGGAAACAGTTGTCCCAGTCCTAAAGCATGACAGAAAAGTCTCTCATCAATAGGTGCTGCAGGTGTGCAAAGTACCAAATAGCTAGCATCATATACCACATTCAACAGCTGCAGTATTCTGACACTGAAATAGATCTTCCCCAGAACCTGGAGAGACCATTTGTTGTGGTGCATGGGCTGGGGACCAGGTGTTGTGTGCCCTTCCTCACATTCAAGGTGGCCAGTGAAAAGGGACACTTTACATGTTGCAGCTATTATGTCCATGAAACAATGTGCCTGAACATTACAGAGCTCATGTGATGGATCGCTACATTCTCCATAGGGGCAAAAGTAGCATTTTATTTATTTATTTATTTATTTTTATTTATTTACATTTCTTTTATACTGCGCTATTCAACATCAGTGCGGTTTACATAAAACATAAAACATACACGTTGCATATAATGAACTGTGCTTACAGGAAACCGGAAATAAAACTTGGTTAACTTGGGGTAACTATTTACATCTGATTTTCATATTATCCAGGCTATACTCATGAGTGTCTTATAGGGTAGGTTTGGTCATAATATCTATCTTAGATTGCAGGTGACACTACTGTATCTTCGTCTATCTTTTAGTACTGAAGGAATAGGTAATGTTTCACTGCCTTCCTAAATTGGACCAAGTCAGTTATTGCACGTATGTTGGGTGGAAGAGAATTCCAGCTTCTCGGTGCACATAGTTTGAAAGCTCTGTTAACTGTAGCATGGGTGCATTGTTTGTTTGTTTTTTGGGACTACTAATGTGTTGATAGCTGCCGATCTCCTGGACCTGTTGGATGGTGTGGTATGGTAAGCTCTGCTAATGATGTAGAGGCTAGCCCATTGATTGATTTGAAAGTAAGCAGCAGAATTTTGAAAGATAGTCTGGACTGTATGGGAAGCCATTGAAGATGTTTTAGGATGGGTGTGATATGATCTTTCTTAGATGCTCCGATTAGAACTCTCGCTGCCGCGTTCGTCGCGAGCTGTAGAGGGTTTAAAGTAGATTGAGGGAGACCGTGCAGGATTGAATTTGCATAGTCAAAATGAGGCGTGATTAGCACCTGATAGATAGTCTGGAAGTCGCTTGGTTCAAGTAGGAAACAAAGGTGCCTGAGGGTACGGATCTTGTGGTATATCGCTCTGACTACGTTGCTTATGTGAATCTTCATGTCAAGGTGCTGGTCCAGGGTGACTTCAAGGTACCGGATCGAGGATTTAGTCTGAAGTTCCGCTTCCTTGACTTTTATATGTGTTGGTGTGACAAAATTTTAATTCCTCGTGATGAACAGCACCTCAGTTTTCTTGTGCTGAATTCTAAGGTTTTGGGATTGGAGCCAATTGGATACTGCATCAAAGCATTCTGTAAGTGGTGCAAGGTCTGGGTTTTCTGTCGAGAAGGGCATGTAAAGTAGGACGTCGTTCACGTATATCAGGCAGTTTACCCCAAAAGAGCGAATGAGGTTACAGATAGGCTGCATGTAGATATTAAACATCAGTGCGGCGAGGGAGGATCCTTGCGGGACTCCTTGCTTCTGGTGGAAAGGTTTAGAAGTTGAGGCACATGAACGTACATGTTGCCATCTGTTTGTGAGATAAGATTCGCACCAGACTATCGCTGTCTCCGAAATACCCTTCTCTCTGAGGCGCACCAAAAGTAGCTCATGACATACTGAGTCGAAAGCAGCTGCTATGTCAAGGAAAATAAGGACAAATCCCTGCCGGATGTTATCAATTTCTGTGGTTATATTATTGATAAGTGTGGTGAGGAGGGTTTCCACACCATATTGTTCTCTAAAACCATGTTGGCATGGGTCTAGTGGTGAAATGTTGTCAACGTGGTCTTGAATTTGTCTTTGTACCTCTTTTTCTATAGGTGCTCAGATTGTGAGGTGAATCCGGGGAAATAAAGGGGCTAACCAATATCAGCACACATAACGCACATTGCAGCCATAGTGGCAACGCTGATCACTGGAGCATTGCCCAGTACCTGCATGTTTTATATGATGAAGGAGCAGTGCATGGCCCCCTGGAAAGGGCAAGATGGGCAGGGATGGACTGCATGAATCATGAATGAGGTTTGAGTTTGATGTATTTGCAAAAGTACTTATTTTATAGTGTGCAACAGGTCACAAAGGAATGCATGCCCTGCAGATGTGCTGCCTCAGAGATTAGTGCCACACTGCAGCCCAGTGGACCTCTATGTGCAAATGTTGTTTGGCTTAGGAGGTGCAGTGGAGGTAAGGGCATCTCACCCTCACATGTGGCTTGGCCTTTGGACAGGAGATTGATACTGCTGCTTTGTGTCTGTTCTGCAGATGCAGTACTGAGTGTCTAGAACAGTCCGTATTGCCTGTGTACCACTGCAGACAGGCCTTAGATGTGGTTTACAACTGTCTCAGAATGTGCCCACAACATTGTTTCAAGTGCTGGGTTTAGACTATTACAGCAGGGACCTATAGTCTGGTTTATTCCAGTGAATGCCATACAGCTAGGTGTGGAGGTGTAGCTGAATGGCTAGAGCACTACTTTAACAAAGAACAATCTAGGATTCAAATCTCCCCTCTTTCCTTGGGAAAGTCAATTCCCCCTCCATTTTCTCAGAAGAAAGACAATCTACTTTTGGCCTCGCTGATGGCTTGCCAGGAATTAGCATTGACTTGAGGGCATTTATTATTAGTCTGTTTTTATGTGCTAGGATTGCACATTGGGTCTGCAATTCAATGTGCCATTGAATATCCCCATCTAAGGCATTTACACGGTTTACTGGGCTGTAAACCATGTAAACGCCTTTCGAATATTGGGCCCCAGGTGTGTGACATGATGTGAATGTCCTTGTACCACCAGACAGTATGAGTGTAGACCTTATCTGTATAAAAGCACTTTGCATTTGCATGCAGCTTCTTCATATGTGTGACTGTTCTGTCCTCGGTCATAGTCTACTTTTTGGTCAGCTGTTAATGCATTTGTGTCAGGACGATTGTATGGTAGTTAGAGCAGCTGAGACATCTGTGACACCCAAATAGATGGTAATAGACCTTCCCTGTTGTACAACAACTATTTTTTACTCACCCTATAAATGAGCTTAGCTGCATTTGTTAGGTCACATCAGGTACATTGGAGCAGCAAGTCGATACAGCACTCTCATCTATCCCCATCCATCCTTCAGCCCATCTATCAGCATATATTCATCACGTTCACTGATGTATTCTCCTTCCACCATGGCCCACAAGGTAAAATTTTACTCAGGACGTACCACTCGCACTTCTCCTGTGGCTGATGTGTACGTTACCACTCCTGCCCAGGGCCGGATTTACGTATACGCCATGTACGCCATGGCGTAGGGCCCACAGCCGGCAGGGGCCCACAAAAAAAAGAACCAGTTTTTTTTTTTTAAACTCAATTAAAAAAAAAAACCTGGTGGCTGCCGCCGCGGGGCCCCCTCTGCTGCCGCGGGGGCCCCGTCTACAAGCTGGTCGGGTCGGGTCGGGTCCGGTCGGGTCTGGTCGGGTCTCTCTCCCTCCCTCCCTCGCTGCAGGCTGCGAGAGACGCGAAGATAGAGCGTCTCCTCGCGTCTGTGTTAAGCCCGCAGGGGCTGATGGGATTTCCCATCAGCCCCTGCCGGCTTAACACAGACGCGAGGAGACGCTCTCCCTTCGCGTCTCTCGCAGCCTGCAGCCTGCAGCCTGCAGCGAGGGAGGGAGAGAGACCCGACCCGACCGGACCGGACCCGACCAGCTTGTAGACGGGGCCCCCGCGGCAGCAGAGGGGGCCCTGCGGCGGCAGCCACCAGGGTTTTTTTTTAAATTAAATTTTACTTTAGGCCGGGGGGGGGGGGTAGGACTGGTAATGGGCTATGGGGGGGGGTAGGACTGGTAATGGGCTATTGGGGGGGCTGGGGCTGGAAATGGACTGGGGGGGTAGGGCTGGTAATGGGCTATTGGGGGGCTGGGGCTGGAAATGGGCTGGGCTGGGCTGGGGGGGGTTAAGGCTAGAGGTGGGCTGATGGGGTTAGGACTGGTAATGGACTGTGGGCTGTTGGGGGGGCTTAGAACTGGCAATGGGCTTTGGGAGGGGGTTAAGACTGGTAATGGGCTGTGGGCTGATGGGGGCTGTCTGGTAATGGGCTATGGGGGGGGCTATGACTGGAAATGGGCTGGGGGGTTAAGACTGGAGGTGGGCTGATGGGGGGGTAGGACTGGTAATGGGCTGTTGGGGGGGGTTAGAACTGGTAATGGGCTTTGGGGGGGTTAAGACTGGTAATGGGCTGTGGGCTGATGGGGGTTGTCTGGTAATGGGCTATGGGGGGCTAGGACTGGAAATGGGCTGGGGGGTTAAAACTGGAGGTGGGATGATGTGGTTAGGACTGTTAAAGGGCTGTGGGCTGATGGGGGGGTAGGACTGGCAATGGGCTATGGGAGGCTGACTGGAAATGGGTTGATGGGGTTAGGACTGGAAGTGGGCTGATGGGGGGTTAGGACTGGTAATGGGTTATAGGGGGGGCTTAAACTGACAATGGGGTGATGGGGGTTAAGGACTGAAAATGGGGTGATGGGGGGTTAAGGACTGTAAGTGGGGTGATGGGGGGGCTAGGACTGGTATTGGGTTGGGGGGTTGCTAGGACTGGAAATGGGCTGATGGATGGCTAGGACTGGAAATGGGCTGATGCAGGGACTAGAAGGGAATGGATGCTGGGTGAGGCTGGAACTAGAAGGGAGCTGATGTTGGGGGAGGATTAGAATGGGATGGGGCTGGAAGAGTAAAATGGAGAAGGGAAAAATATTTTGTGTGGGAGGGATAAAAAATCTACAATTGGCCGGGTATTGGGAGAGTAAGTGGGGATTGAGGATGGAGGGGTAAAATTTGAGTGGATGAAATAGGAATGAGGAAAGAGCAAAAGGAGAAAGATTAGTATGTTAAAGCAGATGTAGAGAGAGAATGGAAAAAAATCTAGAAGAGAGAAGAAAGGACAAATGGACAGCAGACGATGGAGAGTTAGCAGAAGACACGAAGAAACCAGAAGAAAGTGGCTGGAGCAATTGCAGCTGAAAAAAATGCACAAAAGGTAGAAAAATATCTCTTTATTTTGAATTTATTAATTGGAATATGTCAGCTCTGGTAAATGTGCATCATTAACATCTGTGCTTTGTTTAGTACAAGAGCAAATTAATGTATAGTTTTATTTCTACAGTGTTGTACATTCCAAGTTTGGCTTTTGGGATTCCCAGTTTAATTATTGTCTTCCTATTTCTAAATTGTGATTACTTGTTTGGTGATGGTCTATGTTCTGCATGTGTAACTGAGCTGAGGTGTTCTGTTTATATAATTCCTATTTGACATTGCCACTTGTTCTCTTTCCCCAGTAGGTCATGTATTGTTGTTCTCTGAAATGTATTGGTTTAATATTTGCAGTGTTGCCTTTTGATTGGTAGAGTATGGTGCTTTGTGAGTCCTGGTAGTGCTGTTAGGATACGGCGGGTTTACTATGGGCAGTGTTTGTAGTAGTTCCTAATGTGTCTGGCAGTTGGCACTGGATTATAGTAATGTAGAAATCTTTTAGTCTTTCTTTATCCATACACTCATTAAGAGGCACGTTTACTAAAAGTTAGTATATGGTAACATTATGCAAATATTTATGCAAATGAGGCCCCTTATGCAAATGAGGTCCGCACCCCCCTTGGGCCGCCCCTGCTGGGGGCCCACAATTTTTGTTGGCGTAGGGCCTCACTCAAGGTAAATCCGGCCCTGCTCCTGCCAGTCATTCTTTTGAAGTCCACATCATGGCCATGCTGGCACTTCCAGGGCACACTTCTACCCAATCCTATACCACCCACTGGCATCACAGCAGGTTACATGAGCACCCTTCACTGATACAGTCAAACTACCTCCCACATTATCCTCACACTCACTGTCTAACACTTAAGGGACATATGGATGTGACATGTCCATCAGCTATTACCTTTGCTCCCATCCAGCAGCTCAAATGTGACTGGCAGATAGGCTCCCTTATCCTGTGTTAAGGCAACCAGCTTTATCAGGCATTAAGGTAAATGTTTGGCACCATTACTGCCCAATGTCCTGTTATTGCCCTATGACCGGCCATTAGCACCCTTGCCGCTGGAACACCTACTCCTCGCTCTGGCCTTTAATGCATGTTGGGTTCCTTAATGATGCCTTTTTGTGCTCACAAATGGTGCGTTCTTAACAGTCCCTAGTAAACATACCCTTTAGTTTGCTTTTTTACTCCATGGAATGTTGCTGTTGTTAAGTGCAGTTGAGTTGGTGTCGACTCATGGCGATCCTCTGGATAGTTGTTCTGAACTCTATTCAGTCTTCAGTCAGCAGGCTCATTGTTGACAGAGTGGCACCCACAGTTGCTGTTATGGTATCGATCCATATCATTACTGGCCTTCCCCTTTTGCATTGACCTTCTACCTTGCCAAGCATGATGTCTTTCTCTAATGATCTCTCTCTTTGCATGATGTGTCCAAAATATGAAAGTCAAAGTCTTGTCATCTGAGCTTCTAAAGAAAGCCTGGGTTTGATCTCCTCTAGTACTGACTGATTTGTTCTTCAGGCAGTCCATGATACGCATCCATATGACTTTATTGAAAATACCATGTCTTGAAGGGGTAAAATCTTTGTATGGAGAGAGAAATCTCTGCTCTTGAGAATCTTGTCTAGGTCCTTCATAGCCATTCTGCCAAGAACAATGTTTCATTGGATTTCCTGACTGTTTATTGTTTCTTTATTGATAGTTGATCCAAGTAGGTTAAAGTTGTCCACTATTTAAATTTCTTCTCCATCAATGATGAAGTTCATGATTTTGCCAGTTGTCAGGGGCTTTGTCTTCTTTACATTAAGGTGCAGGCCCATTTTAAGACTATGTTCCTTGATCTTGAGATGCAAATGTTTCAGATTGTCTTCACTTTCCACCAGTAATGTGGTATTATCAGCATAGCGAAGGTTGTTGATGAGTCTTCCACCAATCTTCACACCTTAGTTGTCTTCATACAGTCCTGCTTCCCTGATGATTTGTTCTGCATATAAATTAAACAGGTAGGGGGATAATATGCAGCCTTGATATACACCTTTGCTGATTTTAAACCATTCTGTTTCTCCTTGTTCTGTTTGAACTGTTGCTTCTTGATCAATGTAAAGATTGTGCAAGAGAACAATTAGGTGTTCTGATATACCCATGCTTCTTAATGTGGCCCAGAGTTTCTCATGGTTTACACAGTCAAAAGCCTGGCTGTAGTCAATAAAACACATATATATGTTCTTTTGGTATTTAGTCTTTTCAAGAATCCTTCTTATATCCATGATGATGTCTCTTGTTCCTCGCCCTTTCCTGAACCCTGTTTGCACTTCAGGCAGTTCTCGTTCCAGGTATGGTTGTAGTCTCTGTTGAATATCCTTGAGTATAATCTTGCTGGCATGTGGGATAAGAGTGACTATGCGATAATGTTCGCAGTCAGTTGGATCACCTTTCTTTAGTATTGGTATAAACACAGATCTTTTCCAGTCAGTTGGCCATGATTTTGTCTTCCAAATATTCTGGCAGAGCCTTGTAAGTATGGTAATAGCTGCATCAGATTGCTATAATACTTCAATGGGAATGCCACAAATGCCTGGTGCTTTGTTCTTTGATAAGACTTTCAATGCTGCTTCAACTTCTTTCATTACCAATGGTTCCTGATCATAAGGTGCAGGTTGAAATGGCTATTGGTCCACTTGATCTTTATCATATACTGGCTCTGAATATTCTTTCCACCTTTTCTTCTCAGCATCATTCAACATGGATTCTTGAGCATCTTGTAACATTCTAATTCGAGGTTGGAATTTTTTCATTAACTCTCGTAGTTTTAGAAAATACGATCTTGTTCTTCCTCTAATAGTTTGTTTCTATTTCCTTGCATGCGTTATTGTAGTACTTCTACTTGTCTTGTCTTGCTGAACATTGGAAATCTCTGTTGAGTTATGTGATTGCCGCTCTTTCTCCTCTAGCTTTAGCTTCTCTGCATTTCTGGGCAATTTTCAGAGTTTCTTCGGTCATCCATTTTGGCCTTTTTTGCTTTTTCACCTTTTGTAGAGACTTCTCACTTTCTTCAAACACAATATTCTTGATGTCACCCCCCTAACTCTTCTGGAGCTCTGTCATTTGTATCTAAAGCATCAAATAGATTTTGCAGGCAGTCTTTTAATTCCATTGGTATATTCACAAGGTCATATTTTGCTACATTTGTGAGTGGCTGGCTCCTTTTCAACTTTAGCTTGAGTTTGCATACTAGTAGTTGATGATATGTACCACAGACAGCTCCAGGGTTTGTCTTTGTTGATGTTATAGAGCTTTTGCCATTGTTGACTTCCACAGATATAGTCAATTTGATTTTCGTACAATCCATTGGGTGAAGTCCATGTGTACAGTCACTGTTTGTGATGCTGGAAGAAGGTGTTTGAGATGAATAGATTGTTGATCTTGCAGAATTCTATCAGTCTTTCTCCAGCTTCATTTCTGTTGCCAAGTCCATATTTTCCAATCACTTTGCCTTCTTCTTTGTTGCCAACTTTTGCGCTCCAGTCACCCTATGAGGATATCCTGTATGCATGTTCTTAGAACTCATTGACTTCATCCTCTTCTGCAGCTGTTGTTGGGACATAAACTTGAATTATAATTGTGTTGATGGGCATTCCTCGCAGATGAATAGAAATTAAACGTTCACTGATTGCATTGTATTTCATTACAGTTCTTGCAAATTTCTTCTTAATTATAAATACACCATTTCTTCTTTGTCTTCCATTTCCAGCATAGTAGACAATTTTATCATCAGATGCAAAGTGCCCGATAACAGTCCATTTCTGTTTTATTGACACACAACAGAATGAGCTGTACGCGTTCCATTTCATTCTTGACCACCTCCAACTTCTCTTGGTTCATGCTTCGTACGTTCCATGTCCCAATATGTAAGATATCTTTGCCACTTCTGATTCTCATTTCATGCGCAGTTGCATCAGCAGTCAGAAATCCCGAGGACTTCGATCCAACCACATCATAAATACTGGCTTTACTCTGAAAAAGACTTCAGCTCCTCCCCAGTAGCCAGTTGCATGCCTTCTGACCTGGGGATCTCATCTTCCAGCACTATAGAACAAAATTTTTTTTGTGACTATCCACTGGTTTTTCATAGCAAGATACGGAAGTAGATTGCCAGGCCTTTCTTCCACGCAGTTTAATTCTAGTGTTGTTACCTTTGTCACAGAAATGTGATCCTCCACCACCAACACCATCCCATTCTGCTGTTGCCCAGGTAGGTGTTTTGTCTTGGTCTAGCATCTCAACTAGGACCTGTCCATCTTGGGAGACCCTGCCAGTAGTTAACCTAATGACAGCTTAGCCCTCAGCATCACTGATGCACACAAGCCCTCACGGCATGACAAGCTGCAAACCAAGTGAGAGCTATGGAATGTAGAGGAGTAAAGTCTGAAAAGAAAAAAATGACCAAACATACAAGAAAATGTTCAATATACAAAATAATTAAGATAAAATAACAACATTATCATATATGTACTGAAGAGTGATATACATATGGCAAAAACATTTTGGTTCGCTGTTCAGATTTTCTTTACCCCAATTTTCTAACTTTTGTTGCTTTGTTTCACAGATTCATTTTAAACACTTACAAATTGATCATACACCCATTGTATGTCCCTGAAATTGAGTCTGTGAACTTTAAGGGGAGTAGTTTCTAATTTGCTCTAACATTATCCAGCATTAATTTATTGTTAATGGTAAATAGGTCCCTTTGAATAACATGGGACCAGTGCTAAATAACAGATGTTAACCTTAGGGCACCTTAGTTACTAGCCCCCCTAGGTGTGTTAATGAACTGAATGCACATCTCTAGTGCTGTAGTGCTGATTAAAATGATAACAACATTTATGTATGCTATTTCCTTCCCTCAGCCTAAACACTCTCCAGGGAACATTTTCTTTAAATGCAGCTAAAAGTTCACACAGTTTGGAACAATGCACAAAATTTTAAGCTGTATTGAAGGAAGAAAACTTTAGACTTCCAATTAATGAAGATAAATTGTTTTTGTTCCCATTTAAATGACTTGGAAAATTGCCCTCCTTATAACCATCACCTATTCTGTGAAAGTATAACGAGAAGGGATGGCAAGTGCACTAGGGATGCACAGTCAGTAGAACACATTTAGTTCATTTGGCCACCTAAAAAAGATCTAGTGAGCCCAAATTGATTCTATGCATGTATCATTATCAACTGATATGCATGCAGTCAATTTGCACATGTGAAAAGATTATAGCATGCATACAAATATATGAAATAAACTGAAACAAATTAAAAAATCAGGAAAATTTAGCAAATCAGAAAATAAAGCAGATTTGCACATTCCTGAAGTGCCCCCTAAAAAATATGGAAATGCTATAAAAAAGGAAGACTTCCCAGACATATCTATTCAATGCATGCTCCTACTGTAGTTCTTCAATCAATTTTCCCTTAATTTTCACTTTGGTACATCAAGGGATATGTTTAATAAACCGTCTTAAAGTTACCTGCGCTAGTTGCAGCGTTAATGTGAAGAATGCCATATAAGGTAGTGGGCGTTCCGATGGCAAGGTTGCAAGAATCTGTAATGCGTGATAGTGGCACATTAACACGCGTTAACCTTAAATTCATGCCAGCGCAGTGTTAGAAGCTATAAAGATGTAGCCCACTGGTTACTGCAATGACTGCGTAGGAAGAGGTCATGGGTTCGATCTTGTGGTGGTGTTATGTAAGAAGGCTGTCTGAGGCATTTCCTTTTAATTTAAAGCAGTGCTGCCAGCAAAAACACCCTAACAGTGTCGTAACCTAAGGTGCTGCATATGGCGTCCTATAAGGCGCCCCATAGGGCACATTATAAAGTGCCCTGTCCGCCAAGGCACCTTATAATGCGCTCTATAGGGCGCCTTATGAGGCACCTTAGGTTACGGCACTGTGAGGGTGTTTTTGCTAGCAGCACTGATTTAAATTAAAAGGAAAAGTCATTAAACAACACCACTGTGGGATCAAACCAATGATCTCTGCCTCTATAGTTATTGAAGTAACCAGTGGGCTACATCTCTAGAGCATCTAGCACACTGCTGGCTGGCTACAGAAAGACTGCAGGTTACCACACAAACTGTCTGCTGTGGTTATCAGGATAGGGTATACCCACCCGTACCCATGATGCACTGCACATGCAGATCAGCAGCCTACATGTGATCACAAGATGGGGTATGCGCCTCTATAGCACCCCGGCGTGGTAGGGGGAACTGACCATGTGTCTCACTCTGCCTAGTCTACCGAGCACCCACCCAAAGCACCGATCTAACAAGGATACTTCAACACATATCTGAGTGCACCATCTCCACAAAAGAGCAAATAATCCTAGGAGACTTTAATCTCCCATCTCTCCAAGACAAGCAAGCAGAAACCTTCATCAATGCTATGGAAGCAATGAACCTATCGCAGATCATACATGAACCAACGCATGAAAAAGGAAATACATTGGACCTCATATTCCTAAATTCCCAAACCACCATCTCAGACAAGAACCCAGAGATCACACACGTACCACGGTCTGACCACTACCTTATCAGCATATCTCACACCTACCGCCACATGAACAGCAAGGAGAACAAACAACACACAAGAAGATTTAAAACATTCATCAAAGAAGATTTCCTCGCACAAACCCTACCTGAACTCCAAACAAGTTCCAGCAATATTGACGACCTGGTCCGCAACTGGAACACCACATTCTCTGCTGCGGCCAGCACAATAAAACTAAAACCAGACACACCTCTGCAAAAGCCCGATGGTTCATACCCAACCTCCGGAAGCTAAAGACCAAACTCAGAAGAGCAGAAAGAAAATGGAGAAAAACCAAAAAAGAGGACGACAAAAAGAATTACATATACGAATTGGACGCATACCACACAGAAACAGACAAAGCAAAAAAGGCCTTCCATACAAAGATCATAAACACGTCAATAAACAAACCACGAGAACTCTTCAATATTGTAAAACAACTGACAAAAGTGCCCAACCACTCCGACCAACTACCAAACATCCCACCTGAACTACTAGCATGACATTACAAACAGCTTCAACAACCACAGAATCCACAACTGAACACAAAGACAACAACAGCAAACCACCCCATTACCACAGAAAGAGACTGGAACACATTCGAAGTCACAAAAGAGGAAGTATCATCCACCATCTCTCGACTAAATACCACCACATCACCACTAGACCCCTGTCCTACAGAATGGATAAAGAAAACAAAAGATGACCTGAGCACACCATTAACCCGCATTGTTAATGAATCCCTCAGTCAAGGATGCATGCCAGATCTCCTTAAAACCTCAGCCATCCGACCAACCCTAAAAAAACACAACCTGGATCCCCTCGAACCCACCTCCTACAGACCTATAGCAAGCCTCCCGTTTACCGCCAAACTCATTGAGAAGGTAGTCCAGAGACAGCTCCAAGAATATTCAGATGATAATAACATATTGGACCCACAACAACATGGCTTTCGTCCACTCCACGGAGTCGAGACCCTCATGACGTCGCTAATGAACACCCTTGTCATGGGAACTCAAGCCAAGAACTCTGGTTATGCCATGATCTTCCTAGACATATCAGCTGCCTTCGACACCATCTCCCACAACATCCTCATACACAGACTACAAGCAATCGGCATCAAAGATAACATACTCCAATGGTTCCGTTCATACCTGACCAATAGACAACAATTGATCCGAACAAACATATCAACCTCCCCCACTTTCCAGCTACACCAAGGAGTACCCCAAGAATCCATATTATCTGCCATGCTCTTCAACCTCTACCTGCAACCACTCTGCTCAATCATACGCACATACAACATTAACTACCATATCTATGCGGACGACATAATGCTCTATGCTCCAATCACACATCCAACCCAACCAATAATCTCTTATCAGAATGCTTCACCGAAGTATCCAGTTGGCTACAAAAGAACAACCTATCCATCAACATAAAGAAAACTGAAGCCCTCATAGTAACAAAGGACCCAGACTTCACACCACCTACGCACCTCGACATTGGAACCACAAAAATACAAATTCAACCACATATAAGATACCTAGGAATCATCATAGACCAAGCACTCACACTCAATCAACAGATCAAAAAAACCACTGCAACAATCTACCACAAGGCTAAAACAGTACAACGCCTCAGACCTCTCCTTGAACCACAGGACTTCAGAACAGTAATGCAAGCCTTGACACTCCCCCACCTGGACTACTGCAATATAATATACCATGGACTTCCAGCCACTCATTCCAACCCACTTCGAACTGCCTTAAACACCACAGTAAGAATTATCAAGAATGCAAAAAAACAGGACCACATCACCCCAGTCCTGAGGGAGCTACACATACTCCCTCTAGAAGCAAGAATCAAATACAAATCCGCCCTACTCACCCACAAAGCTCTCTACCAAACTCAAACTTCCCAGCTCCGCACTCTACTGCCTCAACCAGCCCACAACAGAACAACCAGACAAACCACCAACAACTCCCTCACCATCCCTCACAAAAGAAAGAAATACAATCAACGGACCTGCAACAGAGCCTTCAAACTATGTGCACCATCCCTCTGGAACTCTTTACCGAATCACATCAGAAGCAACACAGACCGATCATCTTTCAGGAAACAACTTAAAACTGCACTATTCCAAGAATTCCTCTCATCCCCTGAACATATGTCCTATGTAACCATAACACAATGACTATGTCTATGTCCCAATTAATTGTCAAAAATCATCATTGTTGGCCACCTGGTCACGGCCCCAAACCCATGTAATTGATTATTGTATGTTCCACCGCTTTGACCTGGTGAAAAGCGGGATATAAATGTAACCTACCCTTAAGGGGGTTACGTTTTTTTATTAGAGTGTGCAGCGCCTGAGGAGTGTGTGGATTTGAATTTGGAGGTGATGGAATGTTTAAGTTAGATAAGTTTTAAAGGATTGTAGATTTTGGGTTGTTTAGAGGGGTTTTTGATGTGTGAAACATCCAAATTGAGATTGTGCCATTCATTTTAATGAAACATGCAGTTGAGAATAAAACTGATTTTTTCCTGCAGAATTTGGAATTGGTTCTACTGCTTCATCTGCATATTCCATAAACACGCCTTTGATTGGCTAAGGGATCTAGAAAACAAATTGATGATGTCAGCAGAGTCATCGTCTCCTAGACAACAGAAAGAAAGTTTTGTTTTGGTTTGTTTTGATGAGAGAGAGGGTTTGTTTTTTGAACAGAGAGAGAAAAACAACAGTTTGTGCTGTGTTGAGAGATGTGCTGTTCATGCCATTGTAAAAGTATCAATTGGTGATACATTGTTCTGAAGAGTGGAACTGGAGTTGGGTTTTAGGGACATCAGGCTAAGTAAGTAATTACCCTGATTTGGAGAGGTTTTGAACAGTGTTGGTTGAGACTCTGCTGGTAGTGAAGCCAGGGGCTTTGACTGAAGATTTCTTGGGAGTCCTCTATAAGAAAGAGACAGAGTGGAATTGTCAGAGTTTTCTTTAAAAGAACTGTGCTATTCAGTAGCCTGTTTTAAGAAGTGTCTGAAGCCTTAAAGAAAACCAGCACAGTAAGTGATTGCCTGCTGTGATAAAGAGGAATGAGTCTGAATCTTGGAATGAATAAATAACTGCTTTGTTTGTGGAAGTGTCTGTTTGAAATGAAGCTCTGTTAAAAGATAGAGTAACACTGAATAACAGACTATCTTAGTTAAGGATATTTAAATATATGTTGTTTTACCTAGTGTGCAATAGCATTGTTAGAGAAATGGAATGAAGCTAAACATTGTGGAATGGACATGTAGAGCTGTAACTCTGAGTTCAAGACTAAGTAAATTAGGTGCAAGGTGTGTTCTATGAAAGAGGGGGTTTATTAAGCACTTCAGCAAAGGGACTAAAGTTCAGACAGGTTACTGCTAGCTAGGGACTTTGTTTAATTTTATTTTTTTTAGTTAGAGAAATTAATAAAGTTTGAGGAATAATAGTAAATTAGCATGTTATATGTCAACAGTAGGGAATAGTTCGGGTTTTGCTTCCTTTTATTTTCTTTAAGTTAGGGAGTCAGGTACACCGGATTCCAAGGATCCTGAGGTGCAGCGGTTCCTGCACGAAATCTGGGCCCCAACACTTCAACCTCACAGTCATCTGGATAAAGACACCTTACCTGAACGTCAAACTAAAGCTAAGTGAAGCACTGGACTTGAATTTTGTAGTTTTAAAAAGGAAAAAGGAAAGCAAAGAAAAGAGAGCGAACTATTCTTATTTGTTAATCAAATAATACGTTTTCACTCTAAGGAAAAGTAAAACTACAAAAAGCCTCTGAATTTATGAGATAACAACTGAAGTTAAGAGAAAAATACACTTTAAATGCTGCAGTAGTGAGAAAAGTTGCTGAACTGTTTAGAATAGTTAGGGTTACCTTTATAAGAGTTATAACATGTTGTGATTGATACTAATTAATACTTATCTGTTAATACAATAAATGATGAAATGTAAGATGGGTTATTCTTTTATGTCCACTTAAGAAACTAGAAAAATAATTTCAGCGAGAAGTTCAACAAAGTGTTAGAACCTGCATAAAATAAATATTAAGACACTTTGCTGTAACTTCATTGGTAAACTTTATACATAACATCTGAGTTTACTTATTGTAAACTTCCCCAGTACCTTTTGAAGGAACTGGTGTGTACCGTACCTTCCCCCTTTGCAAGTCTGGTGATACCGCCTCCCCCCTACGGCCACTGATTACACAATTTAGTAAGGAAACTACATCAGGGCGTGTATCACGAGCTTGCAGGGAGGGGTGGGTTACATAAATACAGCTAAATAAATAAATAAATAAAATAAATAAATAAATGTGTGTTACTGGCACAGAGTAGCTAGAAACCGTGACATTGTGCGGTTCCTGTGCTCACCCTGAGGGTGAGGTGGGGCACCCAGCACCAGGTCCACAGCACCTGGCATGGCTGAGATAGATTGTGCTGCAGGTCCCCATCAGTGCCAGTGTGTGACAGGTAGTCCTTGCAGATACACCCATGTCCATCTGTATTCCCCAGTCACATCTAGCCCTTGTGGACTATGACACACCCAGAATAGTGCATATCCTGTGTGGTTGCTATGGTCACATGTTATAAGAGAAGGGTGGTGTTTGGACCCAAAAGTGGACTATGTAGAACCACCCAACCCGCCCTCTGTCGGTCATGGTGGGGGACAGGATCTCCCACCAACAGATCCACATTCTACATCTCTACAATGGTGGCAGTAGAGGGAACCATCAACCCCAGCCCTGCTGGGGAATAGGCACCCTACAGGGCAGTCAATGCAGAGCTGTACACATCACCTATGGCACTGAAAGACAGGAAGTAGGCCTGGAAAAGCTAAGCTGTCCACCACCACTATCTAACTTTCACCAGCAGAGAGCACAGTCTGTCTCCACCCACTGCACCCAACAAGGTGCTCCAGCCATAAACGTGCTAACTGCAGAGAGGCTGCTAGTTAGTGCATTTTCTTGGAGAAACTGTGCGCACCCAAAAATGGGATGCATGCACACACCAAGCAAATATGTCAATGACTAGCCTTGTCTCTGATTATTAATCTATCTCTTTGTTTCCAGAGAATTTTTATCTCTTCTGTTACTTGTTGCCAATTCACTTCTGTAGGTTTTTGTCTTAGCCACTCTAATATTACTTTTATTACCGGATCAACCGTTTGAGCTTGATAAATTTTTCCTGTAATTGCTCAGATAAAGTCATCTTATTTGACACCGTCACCTGCGTCATTTGAATAACTTTATTTGTATTTGTTTTCTTAGCACACTCTAACAAATTGAGTCTCAAAAAATCCTTCCCACCATTACCTTCTTCTTCTCTATTAATTCCTATTTCTGCACTTTTTGAGTTTTTATTTTCAAAAATCTCCATGGGTTTACTAATCTCTGCCACTGTCATCCTAGGAGGAAGGTTGACATCTTTTTCTCCTATATTTATCACTCGTACTGGTACTCTACCTTCTTCTTGTTGTGCTAGTACTTTAGCTACCATGATGCTGTTTGACATACTTGCGGACTGGGTGGCGGTTACCAACAATGGTCCTACCCATTTTCTAACACTGTTACATTTCCCTACAATTATCCTTTCCAACCTCGCGGGAATCAATTGACCCACTCTTCCTAATACTTTAACAAAATGTACTCGGTGCTCTTTTAGACTTTGCTTTTGAAGACTTATTTCCGTGATAACAGTTGAAATTTTTGTTGGTTTCAATGTAAAACAGGATAAATCCCGAAACAGTCCTTCCAAGTGCCTCAGCACATTCATTCCCACGATACCTTGAGCTGTGTTTTCTTCCATTCTTCCATTCCTGAAATTATCTTGAACTACGAATATGCATCTTTCTGGAACCAATTGTCCTAAGCACTGCATGTTAGCATCAATGTACCCTAGAACTAGGAGCTCAGTTCCGTTCACAGCTATCAACTTTAATTGTGAGGCATCCTGTAGAGAATACGGATCAGGAAAATTTTTATAAAAAAATCTAGCTAAGACAGTGGATACGCTCGACCCTTTTCTGTTGCACTGCGCACCACATACTGGTACAGGGCATGGCCTAGGTCCACTGCAGGCAGGTGCCACTGCCCCCTCTAGCACGAACACACACACCCTGCCATGCTAACATGACCATATGCTGCCGGTGCTGGTAGTGTGCAGTCCCAGGCCAGCCACTGTGCAAGTAGGTGGTCGCCTGGGGAGCGGGGTCTGGGGCGGGGAGGCATACATGGACATCCTCACATCCCCCATCACCGCCTATGAATATTATGTCCCTTCCACATGGGGGAGGGATGGCTGGGGGGATGTCAGGTCAGTGTCCTGGCAACTATTGGCTAGGGTGGACCAGGTAGATATAGGTGGATTGTGTTTGGCCTTGGTCAGCTGCTGTCTTGTTGAATTCCGCTTTCTATGTTCCTATGTGCCACCTAGGTGACAGCCTAGTCCACCCTGTGCTCCAACTGCCCCCACTACATGTCCTGCCTGCAGCCCCCTATGCCCAATTTGCACCATCACCATAGTGGCCTTTCATACTTGGGCACTATGCTGTTGCTGCAAATGTATCACTGCTATCACTTTTCTTGGGCTCCCTGCCTATGTTGTACATTGTTGACACTGAAATGGTTTCACCCTCCTGCAAATGTGCAGCTAACGACAGGTTTTCAATCCCGGTAATGTTCAGCCCTTCATTTCCCCGCGTTAGTGTAGCAGGAACCTCTCCCCTCCCACTCCCCACCCATTGACCCCTTATCTCCGCCCTCTCTCCACCCTTTGCGGGACTTACCGCGGCCGGTGACATTACTGTGCGTTAGGTAACGTTAACGCGCGTTAACGTTACGTTAACTCGCTTTAACATTACTTAACGTGCATTAACATTACTTAACGCGCATTAACGTAGCCGCTGTTATATTACCGCAGTTTAGTAAACATACCCCTAGATCTCTCTGCATTAGTTATTTCCCACTGTGGTCCCTTAATGCTTACATATACTTGCTGTGCTCTTCTCTTGTCCCTGCTCTCTTTGCCTTCTGGTCACTATAATATAAGGTATTTCACTGTTTTTTGTAAACCACCTTGATACAGATGTTATGGAAGAAGCTATAGAAAGAATCTGAATACATTAAACTAAACTATAACAATGCTTTACCAAATTCATCTCTTTTGAACTGGTATATTGGCATCAACTCAGAGACCTCTTAGATGTTTTATTTTTATTTACTTAGATTTAGCTATCTTCAGAAAATTCAACATAAACTACAAAATACAAAAATGCTATACAGTAGCATGAGCAGCAAAATTATTTTATTTATTTATTTTAAACATTTATATACAACTATTTGCCACAGAATTCACGGCAGTGTACAACCAACAATAAAAACACTGAATCCATACGGGCCCATCCAGTAGAACCCATTATTCTCACCCCCAAAATACCCAACCCCAGCTGCTGCCCAAATATTACTCTCTCTGGCCTAATCACCATCAACAATGTCACCCAAAGATTGCAGGGAAAAAGAAAGGTTTTTAAAATTGCATCTAATAAGCAGTTGCATTCAAAACAGAAGCACAATAGCACATCATTAGCCAAAAAATGCATGGTTGAAAAATTATGCAATCTTGTTTTCTTAAAATTGTACATTCTTTTTTCTTCCTAGTACAGCTCGTAAGGAAATTTCATAAACTTGAAGAAATATAAGCAACTGGTATCTGTCTTGTTCTGGTCAATTTAATCCTTCTCAAAGAGCTTATTGACAGATATAACTCTTTTGAGGATTGCAAACATCTCTTCAACAGATGTAAGCTTAGTTGTTCCTTTAAACATGGTAAATCTTTATCACCTGATAGTATAAATTTCAGTGATAAGAACTTAAATTTTACATGAAAGTCTACTGGAGGTTAATGCAGAGATTTAAGAGCAGATGAAACCAAATCCCAGGAATGTAAATATGATAATAACCTAACTGTAGAATTTTGTATTTTCTGTAAAGGGAATGAGTCTTTTTGGAAAGAACCACCAAATGGAAAATAACAAAATAATACAAGAACAAGGAAGGCTATAACAGGGGAAGTGTTTATGCATGTCGGGGGGGGGGGGGGAGGGGGGAGGGGATGGTCCATCTTAGAATTTGCATTTTATTGTATAGATTAATTTATTAATGTAAGCTTTCCGGAGCTGTTCATGATGGGAAGGAATATCATGTTTCAATAATAAATAATCTAGAAATAAGGAGATGCTGGACTCTCTACAGGGAGAACTCTTCAGGCAACTGGTAACAGAACCCACACTGCACCTGGTGCTTAGCAATGGGGAAAGTGTTTCTGATGTTACAATGGGAGATCATCTCGCATCCAGTGATCACTAGATGGTGTGGTTTAGTATTTGAACTAGGGCTGATAAATTCCATTCAAAAGCGAGGGTCTTAGGGATATGTTTACTAAACTGCGCTAAAGGAGCACGTTTTCCATTAATGCACACTAATGTGCTGGTAGCACATGTTAATGCTGCTTTAGTGTGCTAACGGGATCAGCAGTGAAAAGCACCCTATAGGCGGAGAGTAGACAGAGAGTAGGGGTCATTGGGCAGGGAGTGGGCAGGAACAAGGCCCAGCTCCCTTAACGACAAGTGCATTTTGAGGAGTGAGAGACTATTTTAATGTTTGGAATGTGCTGCACAGACAGGTGAGCCCAAGAAAGTGATAGTAGTGCTCCATTAGCAGCAACAGTATAGTGCCTAAGTATGAAAGGGCACTATGTTAATGGTGCAAATGGGGCAAAGGAGGGTGCATGTGGATCATGCAGTGGGGGATATTGGTGCAGAGGGTGTATCAAGCAGTTTGCTAGTTGGCACATAAGCACATAGGACCTGAAAATATGCCAGACTGTGTCAGACCAAGGTTCATCATGTCCAGTATCCTGTGTCCAACAGTGGCCAATCTAGGTCACAGGTACCTAGCAGTTTCCCCAAAAGACACACAGGATCCACAATGTGTGTAATGGGGCTAGCAGTGCATATCCCGGATCCTCTTTAACAATGTTTATGGACCCTCCGCAGGAACCTGTCCAAACATTTTCTTAACCCAGCTACACTAACAGCCTTCACTACATCCTCTGGCAATGAATTTAAGGGTTTGATAATGTGTTAATGGAAAAAATATCTTCACCTAGTAGTCCTAAATGGGTTACACTGTAGCTGCATTGCATGTCCCCTAGCCTTTCTACATTCTGATTGCATAAACAATTGACATACATTTACCCGTTCCACTCTAGGCAATATTTTCTGGACCTCTAACATAACACCCCTCAGCTGTCTCTTCCCCGGGTTGAAGAGACATAACATTGGCCGGCAGTGATGGGGTCCATGGAGAAGCAGATGGTTGTGGGGGGGGGGGGGGATGTGTGGCCGTACATGTATGCCTCCACCCCCTCCCCCTCCCCCTGCTGGACTCTGTACACTAGGGACCTGCCTACAGCCATGTTGGCTGGCTTGGGGCTGCACACCACCAACACTGACAGCACATGGGCATGTCAGCATGGCATGTGGGGGGGGGGGGGTATTGTAAGAGGGGGCAGCAGCACCCGCCTGCAGCAGACCAAAGCCATGCTCTGATTCAGTGTGCCATACGCAGTGCAACATGTGCCAAGGTCTCTCTGATAGGAAGCATGTCAGTCCTAGGAGCTGTTGTAACGCTGTGGTGCACTACACACAGCTGTATATAAGAGCAGAGAGTCACAGGTTCAGGTCCTATCTGGGGATCATGCAGCACATGTCCCTCTAGCTGCATTTTTATCCCAAAGTGCAGGTACAACACCAACATGTGCAACCCCCAATGAATCGGCAAACAAGGGTACAAACACCCACATAGACAGGCTCCACTATCCTCAGCTGGATGGAGAATCAGGCTGACAGCACCGGCACACTGAGCGGCCATTAACATTAGAGTGCACCACTAGCCCCTGCACAATGAGTACACCTTAACAATGCCTGAGCTGAGATTGGGACCAGAGTGGCAGGCAGGAATGCCAACCATCCCAATTTTGCACAGTGTCTCGATATGAGTGTGTATATGTGTATGTCTATCCATTGGTTTATGGCTTTCTACTCCTCACTGAGCCTCGCAGTGCCTAAGCTGTTTCCAGCATGATGAGGTGCAAAGTATTGTGGGTATGGCCCGAACAGGGCAGATAAGGCCAGGATGTGTCTGCATCAGGGGTAGGGCAACGCCTGGGACATCGTAGTGCCCAACTGCCACCTGCATGGAGCGGGTGGCCATATCATGTCATGCTGGGAGGCCACGCTCACCCTGACTGAGCAGTGACCATGGCACAGCTATGTATCCACATAGTTCTTTACAGTGTTAGGTTGTAGTAATATGGGTGTGTTTGATGTTCTGGTGTGCCAATCACTGAACCAACTACTTGGCCTGTATATTTCCAGCCTGGGTGCATATGGTTGTAATGTGCACTGGCCAGCAGGCTGTGTGGCTGGGACACCCAATGGTAGACAGCAGGTACTTGCTGCAGGTGAATGCTAGATCTAGATGGTTGGGAAGTGAAATGTTCCAGGCCTACTCCCAGCATTAATCATAGGGCCAGCAGAATCCTAGTAACAATCTCATGCATGTCTAGAGGACCCCTTTCCCCTGGTAGTTGGCAGCCATGGCATCAGCATTGTAAACAGGGTATTGTAATACACTGTTCTAGGTGGGTCAGCCTCTAACAGGGCCAGATGTGACTGGTGCATACAGCAGGATACAAGGTGACAGACATCCTCACCCTCAGGACAGAAACTGCTCAGTAGCACAGTTTGTAGCTGCTTGTATCACACACTGTCAGTTCCTCTTGCTGAGCTGGGGCGATGGATATGTGCATTCTCCATTCGGTGATCAGCTGTAGACTGCTATTCTTCATGTGCACTGCATCATCGGTACTGATGGGGCTATCCTATATCGGCACACACAACAGACATGTTAGGTGGTGACCTGCAGTCTCTCTGTATCCAGCTATTGCTATGCAAAGAGGTGTGGAGGAGTAGCCTATTGGTTAGTTCAAGGTCTCCGTAAGCAGGGAACAGGGGACTGGGATTTTTTTGTGACTTTGCTAATCAGATCATTTTCATGCCTGTAACAGTCAGGGCTCTGTAGATCTGTGCTGCAGCCCATACCATCCTCCCCTCAACCACCATCTGTCCTTCAGCCCATCTATCTGCCTCTGTTGACTGTGTACAGTCCTGTCTTCTTGTGCAGGCTGCTGCCCCATGAACTACATTGGTACCTTTTTCTGCATTATGGCTCTTCATGATCGCCCCTCCTGTGCCTGATCTGCATGTGCCCACTACTACTCTGTCCTTCTGTCGCTGCAAACATCCTGCCACTTCTGCCTCCTCTGGGGGACACGTCTTTCCCATCCTATGCCACACACTGTCACTGCAGCACTTTACATTGGCACCACCCTGTGCAATGGTACAGCTGCCTCCCACATGTTCGTCCACTTTACTGGCTACAATATAGGGTGCCCACCAATATGGCATGTCCATCAACTCCCACCTGTCCTTCCTTCCTTCTATCACCTTTATATTGACATTCCTTGGTGCTCTGTCCAATGTTTGGCTTACAGCCGTGGTCCTACTTTAAGGTGCATGCTTTCCACCTTAGGGCACCTTATCTCTCCCTAGGATGCCTTATCTCATGTTAGGGCACCTTACCATGTCTTGGGAGACCTTATCTCCTGTTAGGGTACTTTATCTCCTGTTAGGGCACCTTAACTTTTAGGACACCTTAACCGTTAGGGTACCTTCTCTCCTTTTAGGGCACCTTATCACATCGTATGGCGACTTGAGGCACCTTATCTCCTGTTAAGACACCTTATCACATCCTAAGATGCCTTGTCTCTCCTTAGGATGTCTTGTCTCCTTACCACACTTGGTCCTGTTAACTCATGTTAAATGGCCCAAGGTGCCCTAATGCCGGCATGCCCCCTACCCGCTCTCTGCCTTATATGGCTTCAGGCACCTTAACACTGCCCTTACCGTGGTTTAGTAAACATATCCCTTAGATTTTAGGAAAACTAATTTTGCCATGATGGGATAATACCTCAAGGAGTCAGTAGCGGGGTGGGAACAGCTGGGGGATGTAAAAAAGCAACGGACAAAACTGAAAGGGGATATTTTAAGGGCAACAAACCTTTTTGTTAGAAAGGTAAATAAATATAAAAGGAAATGAAGCCACTATGGTTCTCAAAAGAAGTAGATGAAAAGGTGAAGAAAAAGATGGTTTCAAAAAACACAAGAGATCACAGAAAGAAGAAGACAAGCAGCAATATTTGGAAAAACTTAGAGAAACTAGGAAAGTAGTCAAGAAAGCAATGATACAAAAAGAAGAAGAAATATCTAATGCAATAAAATGGGCAGACAAGACATTTTCAGATATGTTATTGAGAGGAGGAATTGCAAAAATGTCAAAATGAAGGGTAAAGGGGAGGAATATCTAGAAGCTGATGAGGATAAAGTGGAATTGCTTAAGAAATATTTCTGCTCTGTGTTCACAGATAAAGGGTCAGGTGCAGGACCTCAGAAAACACCCACAAATAGGAACAGAAGTGAAAGGGATCTTGACTGATTTCAAAATACTGTATTTGTGAGGAACTAGCTAAACTAAGGGGTATGTTTACTAAACTGCAGTAATGTCACCCGCATTAGGTTCCACGGTACTGGTACAGATGCCCATATAAAGGCATGGGTGGTGCATCGTTACGGCAAGCCGTATCAGCTAATGTGCGTTACAAGGCGCCTTAGACTAACGCACGTTACAAGGCACCTTATAAGGCACCTTACCTATAAGGCACCTTACAAGGCGCCTTATAAGGTGCCTTATAAGTAAGGTGCCTTATAAGGTGCCTTGTTATATGTCTTATAAGGTGCCTTGTTAGGTGCCTTATAAGGTGCCTTGTAAGGTGCCTCATAAGGCGCCTTGTAAGGCGCCCTATAGGGCTCCTTAGGATAAGCGCCATATTAGGCACCCCTGGACAAGGCACCGTAGAAGGCACCCTGGGCTATGGAACCATAGGTTAAGGTGGCCTAACAAGGTTACGGTGCCCTAGGTTAGTGTGCCCTAAGGGATGCAAGGTGCTTCAGATTGACGTGCATGACCTGTAAGGCACAGAGACAGATATAGCCCTAACACTAGATAGAGCACTGAGGAAAGGCAATTAACAGGTGAGTGAAGGCGGGAGAGCTGGGAGCCGCTGGACCTGCCATATCTGCGGGCATCCCATGTGGCTGCCATTACTGTTGAAAACATGGTGGGGGCAACTGTACCACAGCACAGGGTGTTGGCAATGTAAAGCACTGGAAAGACAGTTGGTGGCAGATGATGAGAATACGTGTCCCCGAGTGGAGGTGGAGGAGGCAGGATAGTTACAAAGATGGGTGGTCAGAGGAGTGGTGGTGCCATGCAGATCAGGCACAGGTGAAGCAAGCATGAAGAGGCGCATTGCAGGAAAGGGTACCAGCGCAGGACATGGGGTGGTAGCCTGCACAGGCAGACAGGACTCTATACAGCTGACAGATGCAGAAAGATGGACCGAAGGATTGTTGGCAACAGTGGTGAGGGTAATATGGGCTGGCAGCATGGACCTGCAAAGATATGACTGTTACAGGCATGCAAAATATCTGAGTTGAAAGAGGCAACAACGAGGAATCAAACACATGATCACTGTTTAGAACATCATTGTACTAATCAGTAGGCTATATCTCTATGGCTTGTTGCACAGCAATGGCTGGGTACAGAAGGACTGCAGGTCACTGCACAAACCGTTTGCTCTGTGTGCCAGGATAGGGTAACCCCACCAGCACACATGATGCAATGCACATGCAGAACAGCGGTCGACAGTTGATCACCAGATGGGATCTGCACCTCTCCGGTACTCCAGTGTGGTAAGACGGACTGACAGTGCCTGATACTGGCACAGAGTAGCTACAGACCATGCCATTGTGCAGGTTCTGTGTTAACCCTGAGGGTTAGGATGGGTGCCCAGCACTATGTATGCAGTACATGTGGTGCTAGAGATCGGTCCTGCTGCACATTCCCAGCACTGCCACTGCCCATCTCTGTTCTGCAGTCACATGTAGCCCTGTGGGGCCAGACACCACCCAGATTAGTGCATACCCAGTGTTAGGGTCTGGCTGCCATGGGCACCTGTTATCAGGGCAAAGGGGAAGTCTAGACTTGGGTGAGGTGAATGCAGCACTGTCTCTACGGGTCAAAGTGGTATACACTATATACCCCAAAGAACCCACAATCACCCATTTTGTAGGTGAGGGAGGAACAAATACCTGAGCCCTGGCTGTAGAGAAAAACAACCACAGTCCTGGTGGCAGAGAACAGCCCTCCAGGGCTGGTGGGCCAGAGCCATACCTATGACTGTGGCAGACCAGCAGTAATGCTTGGGATAAGCCAAGGAAACCTCAACTGCCCCACACCACAGTCTGCCATTCACCAGCAGACTGCACCTGCAGCACCCTACAAGGTGTTCCAACCAGACACAGACTAACTGCAGACAGTCCACGCTCAAAAGGGAGCCCTGCGCACCCAAATATGGGATATACAGCACAGACATGAAGCAGGTATCTCAGCAATTGGGCCCCAGAACTGGGTACACACAGGTATAACTGAAGACAAATGACATTGAGCACTATGAGGAAGCATAGACATGCCATGGTCACTGCTCGGTCAGGGTGAGAGTGACCTCACAGCATGCCATGCTGTGGCCACCCTGTCCATGCAGGTGGTGGTCGGGAACTACAGTGTCCCAGCCATTGCCCTACACCCCGTGCAGATGCATCCTGCCAATCCACCCTGTCAGGGCCATACCCACAATACCATGCTCCTCATTATGCACATTTGCAGGCTAACGTTGGTAACAGTGGGACATTGTGGGCCCAGAGCAGTGTAAGCAGCCACAAAACAATTGATAGACATACACACACACACACAACCCTATTGCAGCATTGTGCAATGATAGGGGTGGTTGGCAATCCTGCTCGCCACACTGGTCCTGATCACAGTGCCGACATTGCTAAACTGTGCAGGGAGTAGTAGTAGTCCTCTGCTGATAACTGCAGCTCCATGCTGGGGCCAACAGCCTGACTCTCCATGAAGCTTTGGATAGGGGAGCCTGTGTGGGTGGGCGTTTTCATCCCTGTTCGATGCGGCTTTGGGGTTTGCACATGTTGATGTTGTATCTGCATTGTACGGTAAAATGTAGGGAGATACTCTGTAGGATCCACATCTGGGACTTGAACCTGTGATCCTCTGCTTCTGGACACACTGACTAGGTGTACTGCACCACACTATTGCCACAGAGGAGTAGTGGTCCCTGGGGCTACCCTTACTTTCCTCAGGCAGACCTTTTCTGTTGCACTGCACACCACATACTGGTACAGGGCATGACCTAGGTCCACTGCTGGCGGGTGGCACTGCTCCCTCCAGCACAAACACCCTCCCCCTTCCATGCCGACATGACCATATGCTGTCGGTGATGGTTGTGCGCGGTCGCAGGCCATCTACTGTGAAGGTAGGCGTGTGCCTAGGGTGCAGGGTCTGGGGTGGCGAGGCATACATTTACATCCACACATCTTCCCCATCACTGCCTACCAATGTTATGTCCCTTCCACATGGGGGAGTGATGGCTGGGGAATGTCAGGCTGGTGCTCTAGCAACTATTGGCTAGGGTGGACCAGGTAGATGTAGGTGGAGTGTGTTGTTACTGCCGACTGTGGACAGGCTAGGGTATGCACCTCAGGTACAGCATACCCAGTTTGACCTACTGTGTGTATATATGTTTCTGACAACGTATGGGCACACCCTGCAATGCCTTACTAGGGGCTGCCGTAAAGTGTGTTCAGTTAGCTGGGTCTAAGCACTGTTTGGGACCCATCCTGGGTGTGGTCTATGGATCCTTGTTAGTGTGGCCCCCAGATGTGCACTGCTTGCCCTATTGCAGGCATAGTGGTACCTGTATGACTTTTGGGGTGCTTGCTGGGTAATGTCCCCTGGATGGGACACTGTGGAACACGGACTACTGGTCATGTTTGGCCCTGGTCAGCTGCTGTCCTGCTGATTCCCAGTTTCTATGTTCCTATGTGCCACCTGGGTGACGGCATAGTTCACCTGTGCCCCAACTGCCTCCACTGCATGTCCCACCTGCAGTCCCCCTATGCCCCATTTGCACCATCACCATAGTGGCCTTTCATACTTGGCCACTCTACTGTTGCTGCAGATGGAGCACTACTATCACCTTTCTTGGGCTCCCTGCCTAGGCTGTACATTGCCGACACTGAAATAGTTTCTCTCCCCTGCAAATGTGCATCTAACGCCAGGTTTTCACTCGCGGTAGTTTCCAGCCCTTCAATTCCCCATGTTGGTGCTGTGGGAGCCTCTCCCCACCCACTCCCCACCCATTGACCCCTTCTCTCTGCCCTCTTTCCACCTTCTGCGGTGTTTACCGCGGCCGGGAACGCTAACATGCGTTAGGTTACATTAACACGCATTAAAGCAACGTTAATGCGCATTAACATTACATAGCGCACATTACATAGCAACAGACAAAACTGCTACAACGGACAAAACTGCACGTTACCTAGCGCTGCGGTAACGTAGTGCACGTTACATAGCGCTACGTTACCGCAGTTTAGTAAACATACCCCTAAAAGTAGAGAAAGTGATTGGGACAGATAGGATACATCCGAGAATACTGACAGAACTGGGGGAGGTCCTAGTGGCTCCATTGTCTGACCTTTTCAATGCTTCTTTAGGACTAGAAAAAGGCACATGTGGTCCCTTTAACAAAAAGCAGAAATAAGGATGAGGCTGAGAACTACAGGCTGGTTAGTTTAACCTCTGTGGTGAGTACATTAATGGAAACACTGCAAATAACTGATAGAGAGGTTTTTGGAGTCCAATGAATTGCAGGATCTGAGGCATCAAAGGTTTACTAGAGGCAGGTCTTGTCATACAAATCTGATTGATTTCTTTGACTGGGTGACCAGAGAGTTGGGCTGAGGGAGAGCCCTAAATGTAGTATACTTAGATTTTAGTAAAACCTATAAAACTATTTCACACAGGCGACTTATAAATAAATTTAGCACCCTAGGGATGGATGCTAAAGTAACTGACTGGGTTAGAAAGTGGTTGAGTGGGAGGGAACAAAGGGATGGATGTTACCAGTGGTATGCCACAGGGCTCTGTTAGTGATATTGCAGAAGGGCTATCGGGTAAGGATTGCCTATTTGTGGATGATACCAAAATCTGCAATAGAGTAGACACCCAGGAAGGAGTAGATAACATGAGGAGGGATCTAGCTAAGCTTGAAAAATGGTTGAGAATTTGGCAGTTGAGATTTAAAGCTAAAAAATGTAGGGTCATGCAAATGGGCTGCAAAAATCCAAGGGAGTGGTACAGTGTAGGGGATGAAGTACTTCTGTCCATGAAAGAAGAGCGGAACCTGGGCATGATTGTTTCTGATGATCATAAAGTAGCTAAATAGGTATAAAAGGCGATGGCGAAAGCCAGACAAATGCTTGGGTGCACAAAGAGAGGAATGGCCAGCAGAAAAGAAGAAGGTGATAGTATCTCTGTATAAGTCTTTGGTGAGACCTCATTTGGGGTATTGTGTGTAATTCTGGAGACCACATCTTCAATAGGATCAAAACAGGATGGAGTCAGTGCAGAGGGTGGCTACTAAAATGGTTAGAGGTCTTCATTATAAACCATATAGGGACAGACTTAAAGATCTTAATATATATACATTAGAGGAAATGCAGGATAGAGAAGATATGATAGAGGTATTTAAATACCACTATGACATAAATGCACAGGAGAAGAGCCACTTTCAATTGAAGGTAAGCTCCGCAACTAGGGGACATAGGATGAAGGTGAAAGGGATAGACTCAGGAGTAAGATGCAGAACTATTTCTTTATGACAAAAGTGGTAGATGTGTGGAATAGTCTTCCAATGGAGGTAGTAGACCAGGACAGTATCTGAATTCAAGAGAGCAGCAGGGGATGAGTAATTAATTGTGCCTCCTTGTTGTAGGCTTTTTTCTTTAAAGCCTTGTTTTTCTTCCTTTCTTTTTCTTTTTTATATATCACTTCTCAGGTCCCAGTAATGTGGGCTTAATCAGTATTAATTTTCTTGTATTTCCTTTTTTGTATAATGTTGAATTTAATCTATGTCCTAGGATTGTCCTCTTCTTTTGGTTGGTTGTTATATCAATTGTAAACTTAATTAAAAAAAAAAAAAGCATGGGAAAAACACAAAGGATCTCTAAAGGAAAAAAAGGGACTATAGTAGTTCATATGGAAGGGCAGACTAGATAGGCCTTATGGTCTTTTTCTGCCATCATGTTTCCTATGTTTCTATCTAGCTTAGTGTTTATTAAGGCATGAATAGATGATACATTTGGAAAGAAGAATCAAACACTAGGAATATCCTGGATGAGTATGCCATTAAAATGCAAGGCCATTTGCGTAGAACTTTCCAAGCAATTACTGAACAACTCAAGAAGTAACAGAAGTGCAAGGTCAGATATTATGACCAGAGGATCAAAGCAAGATTTTTGTTAACATCAAAGAACATAGGGGTATGTTTACTAAACTGTCTTAATGTTACCGGCGCTAGTTGCAGCGATAATGTGAAGAAAGCCATATAAGGAGTGGGCGTTCCGGCAGCAAAGTAGCAAGAATCTGTATCGCGTGATAGTGTGTGCCATGGCACGTTAACATGCATTAACCCTAAGTTCATGCCAGCGCAGCATTAGAAGCAATACAAATGTAGCCCACTGGTTACTGCAATGACTGCAGAGGTCATGGGTTTGATTCTGCAGTGGTGTTATGTAAGAAGGCTGTCTGAGGCATTTCCTTTTTTTAATTTAAAACAGTGCTGCCAGTAAAAACACCCTCACAGTGCCATAACCTAATGTGCCGCATAAGGCGCCCTATAAGGCACTCCATAGGGCACATTATAAAGTGCCATGTCCGCCAAGGCACCTTATAACGTGCCCTATAGGGCACTTTAACGGGCGCCTTATGAGGCACCTTAGGCTACGGCACTGTGAGGGTGTTTTTGCTGGCAGCACTGATTTAAATTTAAAGGAAATGCCTCAGACAGCCTTATTAAATAACACCACTGTAGGATCAAACCCATGACCTTTGCCTCCGCAATCATTGAAGTAAGCAGTGGGTTACATCTCTATAACGTCTAACAGTCTGCTGGCTGGCTACAGAAAGACTGGAGGTCACTACACAACCTGTCTGCTGTGGTTACGAGGATAGGGTAAACCCACCCGTACCCATGATGCACTGCACATGCAGATCAGCAGCCTACAGCTGCTCAAAAAATGGGGTATGCGCCTCTACAGCACCCCAGCCCGGTAGGAGGAAATGACCGTGTGTGTTACAGGCACAGCATAGCTACAGACCATGACATTGTGTGGTTCCTGTGCTCACCCTGAGGGTGAGGTGGGGCACCCAGCACCAGGTCTGCAGCACCTGGCTTAGCTGAGATAGACTGTGCTACAGATCCCCATCAGTGCCAGGGTGTGATAGGTAGTCCTTGCAGACATGCCTAAGATACACCTGTGTCCATCTGTATTTCCCAGTCATGTTTAGCCCTTGTGGACTATGGTGCATCCAGAACAGTGCATATCCTGTGTGGTTGCCATGGTTACATATTATAAGAGAAGGGCAGTGGTTGGACCCAAAAGCGTATTATGAAGCACCACCCAACCCACTCTCTGTGGGTCAGGGTGGGGGACAGGATCTCCCACCAACAGATCTATATTCTACATCTCTGCAATGGTGGCAGTAGAGGAGACAATCAATCCCAGTCCTGCTGGGGAATAGGCACTCAATGCAGATCTGTACGCATCACATAGGGCACTGGCAGACAAGCAGTAGGCCTAAAAGAAACTCAGCCGCCCCCACCACTATCTGACATTCACCAGCAGAGGGCACAGTCAGTCTCCACCTGCTGCACCCTGCAAGGTGTAACAGCCATACACATGCTAACTGCAGACAGTCTGCTAGCTAGTACATAGTGTATGATCCTGGAGGAACTGTGTGCACCCAAAAATGTGATGTGATCACACACACCAAGCAGGTATATCAGTGATTGGGCCCCAGAAAAGCAAACTCATAGATATCACTTGAGAGAAATACTGTATAGCAGTATGGGGGAATCCAGCCATGCCATGGTCACTGCTCAGTCAGGGTGAGAGTGACCACCCCCCCCCCCAGCATGACATGCTGAGGCCACCCTGTCCGTGTAGGTGGTGGTCTGGCACTACAATGTTCCAGCTATTGCCCTATGCCCTGTGCAGATGCATCCTGCCCAGGCCATCCTGTCCAGGCCATACTCACAGTACCTTGCTCCTCTTTATGCACATTGGCAGGCTAACACTGGAAACAGTGCAAGCAGTGTGGGCTCAGTAAGGTGTAGGCAGCCACAAAACACTGGATAGACATACACACACTCCCACACCTATGCCAACATTGTGCAAATATAGAGTTTTTTGGCAGCCCTGGCCGCCACACCAGTCCTGGGCACAGTGTGGGCATTGCTATGGTACACATTACTGTTGGGGTCACTCCCTGGGGTGGTAAACACTGTCAGAAGCAAAAACTGAAACACACTCCATAGATATCAGAAAGGTTGCTATGATGAATCTCTATCAACAAATTGTGTTTAACTTAGGATTTGTTATCTGACATTAATCATATCAGCCTTTTGATATATGTGGAACGTGTTCCCAAGTTTAGGACGGCATTGCCAAGGTATGCAGGTGCTAGTATTGGCCGATGCTGCTCCGCGCAGGGCCCAACAGCCTGACTCTCCATGAGGCTTTGGATAGTGGAGCCAGTGGGTATGGGTGTTTGTGCCCCTGTTGGCCGCTGTTCTAGGACAGAGGTTCCCAACTCCGGTCCTGGTGGGCCAAACATGGTTCAGGTTTTCATGCTATCCCTAATGAATATGCAAGAGATTCATTTGCATATAATTGGGGCGGTGCAGACAAATGCAGCACAGGCATATTTATTAGGGACAGCATGAAACCTGAATGTTGTTTGGCCCTTCAGGACTGCAGTTGGGAAACTCTGCTCTAGGGATTGCTCATATTTATGGTGTCTGTGCTCTGTATGGTAAAATATAGGTATTTATGGCATGTTTATTTTATCTGCAATAAAGGTTCCGTCTTTATTGCCACGGTTTAGTACTGGGTAAAACATAGGGGCTTGGTTTGCAGGAGTCACAGCCGGGACTTGAACTTGTGACCTTCTGCCCCTGAACACACTGGTTGTGTATACTGCACCAAACTGTTGTCACAGGGGGCAGGTCATTCCCTGGGGATACCATGACTGTTCGTCATCCAACATGCCAGCCAGTAAGTGTGACAAGCATGTGGGAGGAAGCTGTACCTATGCACAGGAGGGGTGTCCACGTAAAATGCAGTAATGTCAGGCATAGGATGGGGAAGACATGTCCCACAGCGGTCAAAAGTGGGACAATGTGTGCTTTGAAAGGAGGATGGAGCAGGAGTGGTGACATGAAGATGAGGCACAGGAGAGCATCCAAATGTGAAGCATACAAATGCGGAAAAGAGTACCTGTGTGGGTCATGATATAGCAGCCTGCATGAGAAGACATGATTGCACACAGCCAATAGAGGCGGATGAATGGGCTTAAGGAAGAATAGCAGCAGAGGAGAGGGTGGTATTGGCTGGCAGCACCGATGTGCCATAGGAGCCATCCACAACATATTTGTACTGTGGGAAAATGTGCATTGGTGCCACATGGAAGGCCTGATACCAGACATGTGGGTCACACACCTGTCCCAGCCACACAACCACCATACAACACCCTAGACAATGTGCAGATAACAACAGGTGTCATCCAAACTGGACAAATGAGAAACACACGGACAAGAGATGATACCTACAGGTGGTTATCCAAGGGGTAGGATGTGTCCATATGTATTGCAGAGATGTGATGGAGCCAAAGCTGTACAGTCACAATCATGATGTCATACATGACTCGTCGCACATGTAGGTTACAGATGTATGCATGTAACTGCCTTTTAGTATAAGGTTGTATCAGTGCAGTCATGACATCTTACAGACAAACTGGTAATGTCTGATGATATACAGGGACTGTAAGGACCTGCAGTCAGCTGAGCCATTTGTGGGTTAAGTGACACAGTCAAGGTCAAATGGAGGTGTTGTCAGTCCATGAAGGTTGTGGCAGACATAAAATGTGACAGTAACACTTTCCAAAATGTCACATAAAGAAGGATTGTAGGCCTTGAAGCCTGGTATCATGGCCCCCAAGCCATTGCCATGACCATTACGCCATGCTCCAAACAGATGCCTGATATGTGCAGGGTGAACATGTCTGACCCTCTTCAACAGGCTGCAGCAGAGCCAATTAAGCCATGCTCTCAGAAGGGTATGATGGGGACTAGCATGTTTGTAACCCAAAATGTGGCCAGAACGCATAACAAAGTAGAAGGATGGGTGTCTGCAAGTCACCAGTAGAGCCTGGACTGTTACAGGTAGAGAAGGGACTTGAATAACACACAGGTGCAAAATGAGCAAGTAGGAATTGAACCATTGGCTCCTGCTTATGGAGATATTGCACTAACCAAGGCTACACCTCCATACACTGCAGCATAGCAATGTCTGGATTCAAAGAGCCTGCAGGTCCCTGGCCAAACTGTCTATTGTGTGAGCCAGTATAGGTTAGGCTCTCCAGTAGCCATGAGGCACTATACACGCATAACAGCAGTCTGCAGCTGATCACCAAATGGAGAATGCACTGATCCATCACATCAGCTCAGTAAAACACACAGTGTGTGCTCTAAACACTTAACAGCTACAAACCATGCTACTGCGCAGTTTGAGGTGTCACTCTGGGGGTGAGGATGGGAACCCAGCACCCGGTCCCCAGAACTCGCACTTCTAAAGATGGTCTCTGCTTCAGATCCACATCACTGCTAGTGTGTTGCAGGTATTGTTTGTGGTGTGTTTTGCTAGTGACTTTGTTTCTTGCACAATTGTAGCATGCTTTAGGTGCTAGTCACATCTAGGCCCAAGGTCCTGCCCCTGTTGGACAGGGATCCTCCTAGAATAATACATAGCATTAAACTGCTGCTGCCATCTGTAGTGGGGGCCACTAGATTTGCATGGAGCTGTTCCTACAGTTCTGTTTGTCCAATCCTGAATAGAGAGGGTGAGTCAGGAACAACTGCTGTATTAACCATCTAGGTCTAACACTCCACCACAGTAAGCACAGTCAGACTGCACCTTCTGCCCACCAATGAGTGTTCAGCCATGTTCATATCAAATGCAGCCAGTCCACTTGTCAGCACATATACCATGTGCACAGAGCAACCATGTGCACCCTGGCTTGGGAGAAACAGCATAGGCACCCCCCATTTGGCTCAGTGATTGGGCTCCCATAAAAAGATTTGCACCCATGTTGCTGGAGCCAGATACATAGCCGTGCTATGGTCACTGCTCAGTCAGAGTCAGAATGCCCTCTCAGCATGACATACGGTGGCCACCCAGTCCATGCACGTGACAAACGGGCATTATGAGGTCTCAGCCATTGACTCTACCTCCGACGCAGATGCATCCTGGCCAATCCACTCTGTTTCAGGCCATACTCACAATCCACTGCTTTTCATAATGCACATTTGCAGACTAATACTGGGAACAACTTAGACAATGTGAGGCACAGTGAACTTCAGAAAGCCACAGAGCAATGGAGAGACATACACACACACACACACACACACACACTCTGACATTTACACACATTGCTAATGCCTGTTCAGTGTGCTGGTGCTATCAGGCTGCCGTTTCATCCAGCTGTAGATAGTAGAGCCTGCCTGTTTGACTGATAGGTGTTTGTACCCTTGCTGGCTGATTGTTTACGCTATCAAGATGTAGAATGACTAGGGGACACACATTGAAACTACAGTGTATCCCATTGAAGATTAATTAGAGAAAATATTTTTACAGTCAGCACATCATCAAACTCTGGAATTCATTACCGGAGGATGTAGTAAAGGCTGTTAGTGCAGCAGGGGTTCCTGGGGGAAAGGTCCATAAAACATTATTAAAGGGGACCCGGGAAATCCACTGCTTGACCCAATACAGGCATTGTGGAACCTGTATGTCTTTTGGGGAAACTGCTAGGTACTTGTGACCTAGATTGGCCACTGTTGGACACAGGATACTGAGTTTGATGGACCTTGGTCTGACCAGTATGGCATACCTTATGATCTTATGTTCTTATGTTCCTAAGTGTCACATAGGCAGCTGCCTGGTCCACCTTGTGCATCAGCATCTCCCACTGTAAAACCCACGTGCCACCTCCTTTGCCCATTTACACCATCAACATAGTGCCCTTTCATACTTGGGCACTATGCTGTTGTTGCTAATGGAGCACTGCTATCACTGTCTGGGGCTCCCCTGTGTGTGGATCACATTACAAACAGAAAGATAAGCTCTCTCCCCTCCAAATATACCCTTTCCATGAGATTTTACTTGGCATTAGGGTTCCCAGCATTAGAGGGCTTTTAAACACATTGTGCAACCGGCATTAAGCGAGCACATGTTGTTGATGCCCATTCTCCACTCCGTTAATGCCCATTTTCCACCTACTGCACTCTTAAGGCTGCTGGAGCCTTTAAGGCTCAGCAATGTGGCTCTTTAGCAGCGTTAAAGGTGCAAGTGTGCCGATAACGGGCGTTAATGGCACACATGCTCCCTTACCGTCGTTTTGTAAACATACCCCATAGTGTGCCATATCAAGTCATAGTACCCCGTTTTAAACAATTGTATGTCACAAAGTGAGGACATTTCAGTGTTTGCTGTATCATTTTCATTTAAAAGTGATATGAAACAAAATGGTAAATACAGTATCATTGACATTTCTCATTTTTTTTCAAATGAATATACATCTTTAAAATGTATATACATTTGGGGGTATGTTTACTAAACTCCGGTAATGCTACTGTTGTTAAGTTCCCCGGTAGTATTACGGATGCCCATATAAAGGTGTGGGCGGTGCATCGTTACAGCAAGCCGTGTCAGGTAACGCGTGTTACAAAGCGCCTTAGGCTAATGCGCGTTACAAGGCGCCTTAGAAGGCACCTTACAAGGCACATTACAAGGCACATTATAAGGTGCCTTGTAAGGTGCCTTATAAGGTGCCTTGTAATGTGCCTTATAAGGCACTCTATAAGGTGCCTTGTAAGGCGCCTTATAAGGTACCTTATAGGGCTCCTTAGGCTAGGCGCCGTATTAGGCACCCCTGGACAAGGCACCATAGAAGGCACCCTGAGTTAAAGAATCATAGGTTAAGGTCCCCTAACAATGTTACGGTGCCTTAGGTTAGTGTGCACTAAGGGCTGCAAGGTGCTTCAGGATGACATGCATGACCTGTGAGGCATAGAAACCGATGTAGCCCTAACACTGGACAGAGCACCGAGGAAAGGCAATGAACAGGTGATTGAAGGAGGGAGAGCTGGGAGCTGCTGGACCTGCCATATCTGCGGGCATCCAACGTGGCTGCCAGTACTGTTGACAAACATGTTGGGGGCAACTGTACCACAGCACAGGGTGTTGGCAATGTAAAGTACTGGAAAGGCAGTTGGTGGCAGATGATAGGAATGCGTGTCCCCCAGTGGAGGCGGAGGTGGCAGGATAGTTACAATGATGGGTGGACAAAGGAGTGGTGGTGCCATGCAGATCAGGCACAGACGAGGAAAGCACAAAGAGGCACAATGCAGGAAAGGGTAGCAGTGCAGGACATGGGGTGGCAGCCTGCACAGGCAGACAGGACTCTACACAGCTGACAGACGCAGATAGATGGACTGAAGGAATGTTGTAAACTGTGGCAAGGGTATTATGGGCTGGCAGCACAGATCTGCAAAAATATGACTGTTACAGGCATGCAAACTATTTGAGTAGGACAGACATGAAAAGAGGGAAGAATGAGGAATTGAACCCATGACCACTACTGAGAACGTCATAAGAACATAAGAACATAAAATATGCCATACTGGGCCAGACCAAAGTCCATCAAGCCCAGTATCCTGTTTCCAACAGTGGCCAAGCTAGGTCATATGTACCAAGCAGTTTCCCCAAAAGACACAGGTTCCACAATGCTTGTATTGGGTCAAGCATTGATATCCTGGGTCCCTTCTTAATAATGGTTTATGGACCTTTCCTCCAGGAATTTGTCCAAACCTTTTTTAAACCCAGCTACACTAACAGCCATTACTACATCCTCCAGTAATAAATTCCAGAGTTTGATTACACGTCGAGTGAAAAAAAATATTTTCTTTTATTAGTCTTAAATAGTTTACCCTGTAGCTTCATTGCATGTCCCCTAGTCTTTCTATATTCTGATAATGTAAACAATTGATCTACGTTTGCCCATTCCACTCCGTTCATTAATTTATAGACTACTATCATATTTCCCCTCAGCTGTCTCTTTTCCAGGTTAAAGAGCCCTAACCTTTTTAGCCTTTCTTCATAGGGGTATTCTTCCATCCCCTTTACCATTTTGGTGCCTCTTCTCTGAACCTTTTCTAATAACGCTATATCCTTTTTAAGATACAGTGACCAGAATTGCACACAATACTCAAGGTGTGGTTGCACCATGGAATGATACAGAGGCATTATAATATCTTTTGTTTTATTTTGCATTCCTTTCCTTATCATACCTAGCATTCTATTTGCTCTCTTGGCCACGGCTGCACACTAGGCGTAGGGTTTTAGCATGGTATCTACAATGACGCCTAAATCTTTTTCCTGGATGGTGATTCCTAATGTGGAACCTTGCATCGTGTAACCATAGTTTGGGTTATTCTTCCCTAGGTGCATAACTTCACCCTTGTCCACATTAAATTTCATCTGCCATTTTGATGCCCAGTCTTCCAATTTATCAAGATCCTCTTGCAATTTTCCACAATCCTCTTGGGTTTTAACAACTTTAAATAGTTTTAGGTCATCTGCAAATTTGATAACCTCTCTCGTTAATCCCTTTTCCAGGTAATTTATGAATATGTCAAAAAGCAGTGGACCCAGCACAGATCCCTGAGGTACACCACTATTCACCTTTCTCCATTGGTAAAATTGGCCATTTAGCCCTACCCTCTGCTTTCTATCTTTTAACCAGTTCCTGATCATTGTACTAACCAGTAGGCTATACCTCCATGGCTTCTCATAGCAATGACTGGGTACAGAAGGACTGCAGGTCACCGCACAAACTTTCTGCTCTGAGTGCCAGGATAGGGTAACCCCACCAGTACCCATGACGCAATGCACATGCTGAATAGCTGTCTACAGCTGATCACCAATTGGGGTCTGCACCCCTCTGGTACCCCAGCTTGGAAAGAAGAACTGACAGTGTGTGATACTGGCACAAAGTAGCTACAGACCATGCCATTGTGCAGGTTCTGTGTTCACCCTGAGAGATAGGATGGGCTCCCAGCACTAGGTCCACAGTACATGTGCTGCTAGAGATAGGTCCTGCTGTACATCTTTATCTTTATCTTTATCACGTCATTTGATAGACCGCTCTTGTCAAGACATTTGAGCAGTGTACAATAAAAGGCAATACACCACTAAGCTAGAGAAAAGGAACGCCAAATTATAAATAGGAAAGAGGGAGAAAAGGACAGTGTACAACAACAGCAAAAGAGCACAAAGACATACCAGACAGAGGATTCAAGACAGACAACAGGCACAGGGAGAGAAGCCAAAACAACAAAAGGGAGGCAACAGTACGTGACTGGACTAGGCAACAGCACTAAAGACAAGCAAACAAAGACTCAAGGGAGGGCATCCAGGGGAAGGTCAAAGGCTTGTTGGAACAGGTGAGCTTTCAGTTGGTCCTTAAATTTGGAGTATGAAGATTCTAGTTGGAGGGAAGGTGGCAAAGCATTCCAAAGGGAGGGGCCTAGAAAAAAGAAAGCAAAGTGACGGGTCTGTTCTAAGTGTGCTTGTGATGGAGAGGGTAAGGACAGGCGATTAGCATGCAGGGAACAGAGTTGACGGTAAGGTGTGTGCAGAGATATAAGATCAGCCAGATAACGGGGAGTAGAGGTGTAGATGGCTTTATGTGTTAGAATAAGAAACTTATAACAGAATCGAAAGCGGAGAGGCAACCAATGTAAGCGGAAAAGGATGGGAGTGACATGCTCGTAACGATGGGAAAAATTGATAAGACGAGTTGCCGTATTCTGAATTAGCTGAAGGCGCTTAAGTTGAGTGGCAGGAAGGTTAGCTAGGAAAACATTGCAGTAGTCAAGTCTGCTGATAACCAAGGCCAAAACAAGGGTAATCAGTGCAGTAGAAGGGAGAATAGACCGAACAGCTCTAATTTGTCGTAGGACTGTAAAAGACCGGCGGGTGAGAGTGGAAATGTGACCAGAGAAAGAAAGAGTGGAGTCTAGAGTAACCCCCAGGTAGCGGAAGGAGGAGACAAGCGGAATTGGAGTGAGATTGATCTGAGGAGCAACAGTCGAACATCCCCATCACTATCAGTTTGTGACAGGTGTACCTTGCAGTGCATCTGTATTCTGCAGTCACATGTGGCTCTCTGGGACCAGACACCACCCATAGTAGTGTATACCTGATGTTAGGACCTAGCTGCTATGAGCACCTGTTATAAGGGTGGAGGGGTGTCTAGACTCACATGAGGTTTGTGTAGCAGTGTCTCTACAGATCAAAGTTATATATACTACATACCCCAAAGGGCCCACAACCACCCTTTTTGTAGGTAAGGGAGTGGGGGAACAAGTTCCTGAGCCCTGATGTAGCAACCTCCATCCAGCTGGTAGAAGACAGCCCTCCAGGGGTGGGGGGGGGGGGGAAGGTAGAGCCATACCTGTGACTGGGGTAGTGGCAGACCAGCAGTAATGCTGGGGTTAGGGCTTAGAAACTTCAACTGCCTCACACTATGGTCTTCTATTCACCAGCAGACAGAACAGTCAGACTGCACCTGCAGCACTCTATAAGGTGCTACAACCATGCACAGACTAACTGTAGACAGCCTGCCGGCCAGTCCATAGTGCAAGCTCACAGAGAACCTATGTGCACCAAGCAGATATCTCAATGACTAGGACCAAGCACACAGGTATCACTGGAGGCAGATAGTGTAGAGCACTATGTGGGAACATAGACATGCCATGGTCACTGCTAGGTCAGAGTGAGATTGTCTTCCCAGCATGACATGCTGTGGCCACCCTGTCCATGCAGTCAGTGGTTGGGCACTACAGGGTCCCAGCCATTGCCCTACACCCTGTGAAGATGCATCCTGGCCAATCCACCCTGTCTGGGCCATACCCCTAATACCTTGCTCCTCATTATGCACATATGCAGGCTAACACTGGTAACAGTGGGACATTGTGGGCCCAGTGAGGTGTGGGCAGCCATAAAACAATGGATAGACATACACACACACACACACACAAAAACTCCTATTGCAGCATTGTGCAAAGATAAGGGTGATCACAGTGCCGACATTGCTAAACTGTGCAGGAGGTAGTGGTAGTGCTCTGGTGGTAACTGAAGCTCTGTGCTGGGGCCAACAGCCTGACTGCCGATGCAGCTTTGGATTGTGGAGCCAGTGTGAGTGGGTGTTTGTATCCCTGTCTGTGCTGCTTTGGGGTTTGCACATGTTGATATTGTATCTGCATTGTAGGGTAAAGTATAGGGGCATGCACTGCAGGATCCACAGCTGGGACTTGAACCTGTGATCTTATGCTCTGGGACACACTGGCTGTGCATACTGCACCACACTGCTGCCACACAGGTCCTGCAGTCCCTGGGGCTACCTTTACATTTCCTCAGCCAGACCTTTTCTGTTGCCCTGCACACCACGTACTGGTACAGGGCATGGCCTAGGTCCACCACAAGCAGGTGTCGCTGTCCCTGCCAGCACCAATGTATACCCCCCTGCCATGCTGACATGCCCTTATGCTGTCAGTGCTGGTAGTGCGCAGTCCCAGGCCATCCACTGTGCCGGTAGGCAGGTGCCTATGGTGCGGGCTTTAGGGTGGCGAGTTATACATGGACATCCATACATCCCCCCCATCACTGCCCACCAATATTATGTCCCTTCCACATGGGGGAGAGATGGCTGGGGGGATGTCAGGTTGGTGCTCTAGCAACTATTGGCTAGGGTGGACCAGGTAGATGTAGGTTGCTTGTGTTTTGACAGCCGACAGTGGACAGGCTAGGGCATGCACCTCAGGTACGGTGTACCCGGTTCGGCCTACCGGGTGTATATATGTTTCTGACAATGTATGGTCACACCCTGCAATGCCTTACTAGGGGCTGCAGTAACAGGTGTTCAGTTAGCTGGGTTTACGAACTGTTTGGGATGCAGCCTGAGTAAGGTCTGTGGACCCTTGTTAGAGTGGTCCCCAGATATGCACTGATTGCCCCATTATAGGCATAGTGGTACCTGTGTAACCTTTGGGGTACATGCTGGGTAATGTCCTCTGGATGGAACACTGTGGAACACCAACTATTGGGCATGTTTGGCCTTGGTCAGTTGCTGTCCTGCTGATTTCCAGTTTCTATGTTCCTAGTCTGCCCTGTGCCCCAGATTCCCCCACTGCATGTCCTGCCTGCAGCCCCCATGCCCCATTTGCGCCATCACCATTGTGGCCTTTCATACCTGGGCACTATGTTGTTGCTTCAAATAGATCACTACTATCACTTTTCTTGGGCTCCCTGCCTATGCTGTGCATTGCTGACGCTGAAATGGTTTCACCCTCCTGCAAATGTGCATCTAATGACAGGTTTTCAGTCCCGGTAATGTTCAGCCCTTCATATCCACGCGTTAGTGTAGCAGGAGCCTCTCCCCGCCCACTTCCTGCCCATTGACCCCTTCTCTCCGCCCTCTCTCCACCCTCTGCGGGCCTTACCGCAACCAGCAACGTTAACGCGCATTATGTAATGTTAACGCGTGTTAATGTAGCCGCTGCTACATTATCGCAATTTAGTAAACATACCCCTTGGACTTACAAATGTTCACATGCTATTTTCTAACATTCTGCTGCCTGCAAAAAAATATGATGTAAGCTTTACTGCCCACATATCTTATGGGTATTGTTTTCCATTTGGAAATTTGATACCAGATTTGCAGGTATAAAAGGATCCAAATATTTTGCAACAATCAGTCTATTGAAAATAGTTGCTTTCTGCTGATATCAACGTTTTGGAGTGCCAATACTCTTGTTATACTTTATCTTATATTTTTATATGTGTGAAAGTATATTTTAGAAAATATGTCCAAGTGCCATCATTTTGGACACAGTTTCACAAATGAAGATGTGCCCAATAAGGATGTTGCTGGAGATGTCCACATAGACATCTCCACAATGGGATGACCAGCAGCGTGAAACTCACTCCAAAGGTACCTAATTTCTCACTAGTTCTCATTATAGTTATGGTCAATACTGGGATGTTAAGGTTATATTTCTTCTACAACTTCCAGATCAAAAACTTTCCTAATGCCTATTCTTGATCTGGATAAATCCACACCCCAAAATACCCCAACGGGCCTAACAGGACACAGCCCGCCCCATATATCTCCAGCCAACTATTGGCCTGTCCAATACAGATATCTCCCTTTTGTCCACAACAATCCTTTCAAAAAACCTTTTGTCGGACAATAACTACAGGTGGGGTTTGCCACTGTTGAAAATCGGTTCCTTTTAATCATATTTGCAGTAAAAACAAGGCAAGCCTGCCAGTACTTATAAATGTATACTTATCTGAACTTAGTCCACAACAAAGCTGGAGCCATGTAGTCGGGGTGAGTAAATGACATAGTACCATGTTTTGGGTTGTCATACTGACACTGGGAAACATTTACTAACAGTTACTGCCTGTCATTAATGCATATAGTTTGCCAAAAGGAGCATTGCATAAAGTAGAGCACAGAATGAGGCAAAAGGGGATAGATTCAGAATAATCTAAAGAAATATTTTTTACGGAAAGGGTGTATGCTATATGATGTGACCTCCATGCAGAGGCAATGGAGACAAGAACTGCATAGGAATTGCCCAAAGGATCTCTGAGAGAGGAGGGGATTGTTGCGCTTAGTTGTTGGTATAGATGTGCAGACTGAATAGTCCGCATGGTCTTTATTTACTGTCATTTTTTATGTTTTTATGCTTCTATGATGTGTGTTAATGATATTAGCATGTGTTAACTGTTAGTAAATGACCTCCATAATTGTAAATTGCTAAAATTACCATGGGTGAATTTTGCTACAAAGCAGCAAATAAATCTGAATGTATAAAAAGACATATCAATGAATAAATATTTCTTTGTAGGCACAAAAAAGAAAATAAATCTTTAGTACCTAGGCTCCAGCTATGGCTATAATCTTTCCAAAAGCTTGTTTTAAAAAAAAAAACTGAGATCCAGATGAACTGAAATGTATCTGTTTCCCAACAGCAGTATTTTAGCAAGAGTCTAATATCTTTCCTCATACTATGTATTTAGGGTTAAAAAAAACAATGGAACACCAGGGGTGGAAACCACTTGAGCTGACTGATGCTCACTTGTAATAGCAATCACAAATTGCAGAGTCAACATCTGCTTTGGGAGCCTGGGAAAATGGAATGGAGATTGGCAACGTCTTCAAGTAGAGTGCCTGCTTCTCACAAATAAATGAACTTTCAATCTAATTAGAAATAGGAATGACTAAGCTAATTGGACGTGTCCATTGCTGATCTAATTACTATGACTGCCGTACAGTTAGCATACTGAGTAGGTACATAAAAGCAAGAACTAAAATGCATGTTTATATTGGTGTTTCTTCTTATTGCCACCCAAAATATACCCTCCACTCCCCAGGTAATCCAGAGCTGGGAGGCTTCCAAAATAATATTCACACAGAGTAAGTCACAGTCATTGAGCACTATTGACATCTAGAGTATAATTTTATAAATTTCCCTACACATAAAAACCTGTTTTAAGCATACAAAAGAGTTTTTATAAAATTGCCGCAGGGAATACTTCTATAAACTATGGGGTATGTTTACTAAACCGTCTTAATGTGTGCTCTGTGATGTTATCGCGCGATAAGTACCTTATCGCGCGATAATGGCACTTTTTTAGTTGCACAGGTACCTTATCGCGTGATAACGCGCGCAGCGACGCAAATGAGCGCTGAAGGCGGGGAAAGGCTCCCAGAGGGTGGAGGAAGGCTCCCCAGGGGCGGAGAGAAGGGGTCAATGGGTGGAGAGTGGGAGGGGAGAGGCTCCAAGCACACTAATGCTGTGAAATCCAAGGCTGAAAACTAACGCCAGTGAAACCCTGGAGTTAGAGCTGATTTAAAGGGAAGAGAAACCATTTCTGTCAGCAATGTACAGCAAAACCAGGGAAACCTACAAAAAGTGATAAGTGTGATACATGTGCACGTAACAAAAGTGCAAATAAACATTGAAAATTACCCCAACAAAATATAAAAAAAACATAACCAAGCTGGGCAATAGTGATATTAATGGAAACATCAAAAAATACTCCCAAGAAAGCTCCAAAAAAAAGATATGAATTTTGGAAGGGTCTACGCTCCGTCCCCATACAAGGCAAATGATCCCACAGTGAAATATCGCTGATCAGGGTTTCCCTCTCCATTGGACAGGTTTCCTATGGCGTGCACATGTTCCACAACAGCAAGGCAGGCATGTCAGAATGGGAAACTGGACAGATGCTGGGAAAGGGGACACAGAGGGCTGCAGAAGGCACATGCTGTGCTGCAGGTGGGCCACAGTGCGGACTAGGGTGATGCCTAGGTGGCCCATATGAATGCTGAAACAGTAGAGCAGCCATACAGCAACTGATGAGGGCCCAGCATGGGCACGAGTGTGCTTCCCACAGTATCACAGGGGATAGTACCCAGTAGGTACCCCCAAGGGCACAGAACAGTGGCAGGCGGTGCTGGGGGGAAGCGTGGACATCTATGCAGGCACCTCTACTCCAGAACCCGCACCATAGGCAACCACCTACCCACACACTGGATGGCCTGAGACTGCGCTCCACCAGCACCACCAGCAGAAGGGCATGTCAGCAGGGTGGCAGAGGGGCACTGGTGGTGGAGGGGGCAGTGGCAGTTGCCCAGAGCAGACTGTGGCCTAGCCCTGTGTAGATGAGTGCCATGCAATGCAACAGACAGGCCCTGTCTGATGAACAATCATGGTATTCCCAGGGAATGTACTGTCTCTGTGGCAACACAGTGGTGCAGTGCACACAGCCAGTGTGTTCAGGAACAGAAGGTCACAGGTTCAAGTCCCAGCTGTGGTACCTGCCAACCCAGCCCCCATATTTTACCCACTACTAAAACGTGCTAATACAGACAGAACCTTTATTGCAGATGATGTAAACATGCCCAAAACACCTACATTTTACCCTACAGAGCACAGACACCATAAACAGTCGCATTACCTAGAGCAGAGTCTCCCAAATGCAGTCCTGGAGGGCCAAACACCATTCAGGTTCCATACTGCCTCTAATAAAGATGCCTATGCTGCATTTCTATGCGCCGCCCCCATGGTATGCAGATGTATCTCATGCATAGTCATGAGGGACAGCATGAAAACCCGAACAGTGTTTGGCACACCAGGACTGCAGTTGGGAACCTCTGCCATAAAGCAGCAGCCAACAGGGGCCGACACACCCGCACCCACAGGCTCCATTAGCCAATGCCTCCTGGAGAGGCAGAATGTTGGGCCCTGCATGCATCTCCCAATACTAGCACTTGTATACCTTAGCAATGCCACCCTAAACCTGGGAATACGGTACACAGCTATCAAAAGGTTGCTATGATTACTGGCAGATAGCAATTCTGAAGTTAAGCACAATTTGCTGATTGAGCTGCATCATAGCAACCTTTCTTGTGTCTGTGGAGTGTGCTTCAGGTCTGGTGTCTGACAGTGTTTACCACCCTGGGGAGTGACCCCAACAGTACTGCGTACCATATCCATGCCTACACTGTGCCCAGGACTGGTGCGGTGGCTAGGGCTGCCAAACACCTCTATAGTTGCACAATGCTGGCATAGGTGTGGGAGTGTGTGTCTGTCTATCCAGTGTGTGGTGGCTGCAAACACCCTCCACAGCCCACACTGCCAGCACTGTTGCCAGTATTGGCCTGCCAATGTGTATAATGAGGAGCAAGGTACCATAGGTATAGCCCGGACAGGGTGGCCTGGCCAGGATGCATCTGCACAGGGCATAGGGCAATGGCTGGGACATTGTAGTGCCCGGCCACCACCTGCACAGACAGGGTGGCCACAGCATGTCCTGCTGGGAGATCACTCTCACCCTGACTGAGCAGTGACCAAGGCATGGCTAGGTTCCCCCATAGTGCTATGTAGTTTTTCTCTCATGTGATATTTATGTGTTCCCTTTTGGGGCCCAATCACTGACTTATCTGCTTGGTGTGTATGCATCACCAGGAACATGCACTATAGACTAGCTAGCAGATTGTCTGCAGCTGGTATGTGTCTTGCTGGAACACCTTGCAGGGTGCAGTGGCTGGAGGCTTGCTGCAGGACAATATCAGATAGTGGTGGGGTGCAGCTTAGCACTTCCAGGCTAATGTCTGTCTGCTGTTGCTTTATGGATGTGTACAGAGCTGCATTGACTGCCCTGTAGGGTGTCTGTTCCCCAGCAGGACTGGGGTTGATAGTCCCCTCTACTGCCACCATTGCAGGGAGGTAGAATGTGGATCTGTTGGTTGGAGACTCTGTTTCCCACCCTCAGCCCCAGAGGGTGGGTTGGGTGGTGGTACATAATCCTTCTATGGGTCCTTAAGGGCTAAACCTGACTGAGAAATACAGATGTATCCAAGGTGTGTCTGCAGGAATTACTTATCTCACACACTAGCACTGCTGTGGGACCTGCAGCATGGCCTATTTCTGTCAGGGAAGTGCTGTGGACCTGGTGCTGGGTGCCCCACCTCACCCTCAGGGTGAGCACAGTACCCGCACAATGTGACGGTGTGTAGCTACTCTGTGCCAATAACACACACGGTCAGTTCCCCTATCAGGCCGAGGTGCTGTGGGGGTGCATACCCCATCTTATGATCATCTGTAGACTGCTGATTTGTATGTGCAGTGCATCATGGGTATGGGTGGGTTAACCCTATCCTGGTGACCACATCAGACTGTTTGTGTGGTGACATGCAGTCCTTCTGCAGCCAGCCGGGGTTTGTTAGCAGCTGTAGCCCACTGGTTACTTCACTGCCTATGGAGCCAGAGGTCATGGGCTCAAACCCACAGTGGGGTTATTTGAGAGGGCAGTTTGAAGCATTGTCTATTTTTAATGCACATTAGTGCTGCCAGCAAAAACACCGTCAGAGTACTGTAACCATAAGGTGCCTCAGAAGGCACCTTATAGGGCACCCTATAAAGCGCCTTCTGAGACACCTTATGGTTACAGTCCGTATAAGGTGCCTTATAAGGTGTCCTATGGAGTGCCTTATTGGGTGCCCTATTAGGGGACATTATAGGGTGCTGTGGTGGACAGTGCACTTTATAATGTGCCCTATGGAGTGCCTTATAGGGTGCCTTATGCGGCACCTTAGGTTACGGCACGTGAGGGTGTGTTTGCTGGCAGCAATAATTAAAATACAAATAAAATGTCTCAAGAAACACTACTTACATGTCAAAGCTGATGCCTCAGCCAGCCTTATGCATTCTGGGGGATTGAACTCATGACCCCTGTATCATCAGTCAGTGTATTAACCATTGTGCTACACCTCTGTTTCTATGTTTGCATGTCTGTGCGCCGACTTAAGATTACCGCGCGGTAACGCGCTTAGCGGCGCTTCGCCCGATAATGTGCGCAGCAGTGCACGTTATCGCGCGATAATCCCGTTTTGCTACTTTAAGACTGAAATGCCCACTCCTTTTATGGCATCCTGCACACTATCGCCGGGCGCACGTTAAGACGGTTTAGTAAACATACCCCTATGTATGGCAATGAGAAGGTGCCTACGATGGTACGAGGGTAGGCATGCTCTGGGGTGGGGTTTGAACAGAGTACAGGTGGATTTGCAAAGTATGTGCATTCTGTATAAACTGTGTGTAATCACACAGATTGTGGATGGCTACATTTGCTCTGGCTCCTGAGCTAATGTAAATGTCCACAGCTTCAGTCTAATCACAATTTCTGTCTGTTCGCTAACAGACAAACATATGCCTGTGTCTTTATAAAATAGGCTAGAAAGAGATACCTTCTTACCATCCTAACCTAGGTGACTTGTTATAAATTGCCCTCTAGTGTTCAGATTTAGACACTATGGGGTATGTTTACTAAACTGCGTTAATGTCACCCGCGGCAGTTTCCAAAAGTGGTAATGTCACCCGCGGCAGTTTCCAAAAGTGGTAATAGTACAGATGCCCATATAAAGGAGTGGGCAGTGCATCGTACGACAAGCAGTTTACTAAACTGCGTTACGACAAGTGTTTACTAAACTGCATTAATGTCACCCATGGCAGTTTCCAAAAATGGTAATGTCACCCGCGGCAGTTTCCAAAAGTGGTAATGGTACAGATGCCCATATAAAGGAGTGGGCGGTGCATCATATGACAAGCAGTGCCAGGTAACGTGCGTAACAATGCACCGTCAGGTAATGCGTGTCGCAAGGCACCATATAGGGCACATCACAAGGCACCTTAACCGGAGGCGCCTCACAAGGCACGTTGTCATGTACCCTACAAGGTGCCCTAACCCAAGGCACCATGCAGCCACCCCCTGAAAGCCCCGTATAAGGTGCCCATAAGGCACCGTAGGTTAAGGCACCTGAAAAGCAGGACATGGGGTAGCAGCCTGCACATGAACACCGGGTGCCACACAGCTGACAGACGCAGATAGATGGACAGAAGGATGGTTGGCAACTGTGATGAGGGTAATATGTGCTGGCAGCACAGATCAGCAGAGATATGACTGTTACAGGAATGACAAGTACCGGTGTAGGAAAGGCATAAAAGAAGGAGAACAAAGAGGGAGTGAACCCATGACCACTAGCCTGAAAAGCATTGCACAAACCAGTAGGCCACACCACCAGTAGGCCACACCACCAATGGCTGCATACAAGAACACTGTAGGGCACCACGCAAAATGCATGCTGTGTGCCAGGAGAGGGCAACCCAAACAGTCACCATGATGCAATGCAACAGGCGTCCACAGCTCATATCACAGTCTGTAAGTGGGATGGGAGCCACATAGAAACACATGCACACACACCATGAGATGTAATGCAGTGTAAACAGCATGCAAAGGAGCATGGGAGCGATACACAAAGGGTGTCAGGGGCTGGCTGAAGGGACAGCTATGTGGATGGCCCATGGACCAGGGCAACGGAACGAAAAAGGAGCATGTGAGAATCCAACCTGCACAGTGATGTGGCACAGACCAGCCAAAAACAGCAGTACCAATCCACCAAGCTGACTGGTCACATGGACACTACAAAGATATAGCCATATGCGACAGATAGGCTGCAGAGAGGGCACACTGTGGTGCACAGCTCAGAGATGGAAGGGTGTGTGGAGAGGTGACGAGGCTGCAGCCATTGCATGGGCAGGTTAGCAGAACACAGGAAAGGAAAAGGAACAGAACATGTGGAAATCAAACTAGCAATCTATGGACTGCCAATGGGTGTCTGTGACCACTATCCCAAACAACCCCAACAAGCACAATGCAAACAAGTTACCACAAAAGGCACATACTGGATCACATTGCTGAAACGGACAGCCTCTCTGCTCCACAGTGAACAGCAGACATCGCGTCCCTCACCCTGATGCATCTTACGCCTGGGATAAACTCACGGGGTCTGTGTGCCAGGAACCCTCACAAACACACATCCAATCCATGCTGTAAGCTCACCTACCCACTGCTGCCTGTGGACTCTAACTTCCCTGATCCTCCTCCACCGTTGTCTCTCCTACCCCTACTCCCACATTCTCTCACTTATCCTAACTAGAATATAAGCTATGGTGAGCAGGGTGTCTGCCTGACATGTCTGTGCAGCGCTGTGTACAAGGGGCAGTGCCAGACATAAGTACTGAGTTATATCTGTAAGTAACCAGTTGTCTATCCTGCTTTACCCATCAAATAAAGTGGTGGCCAATGGAGGGCCACGTGGCGTACCCAAGGCCACAAGTAATGCCAATAAGACTAGAAACCCCAGTCCCACAGGCCTGATGTTGCTGTCCCCAGGTGGGATGTGAACCCACGGCCCTCTGGCCTAAAGTACTGTGTCCCAACCAACAGGCCATGTCTCCCACTGTGCAGGTGCAGTAGGTGTGGTAGTAATGAAAGTAGTGAGATTAAACTTTATGATGTAACTATACCCATACACGGAACACTGTAACAATACCTGTACACCTACCCCCTCCCCCGCAACCCTGTACCCGGATGGTGTACCCCAAGGATCTGGCGTGGATCCCCCATTACCCCCTCCATACTCAGTCCCCTGGTGTGCCCATTAGCACCCATGGCTGGCTGTACCAGCTAAATACTGATGGCTCACAGAGCCACCTACGCACACCTGAACCCTCCCCGGATAACCAAACCCTGATCCACGCCTGTCGTGACGACATTGCTGCCTGGATGTCTCACCACGGCCTGAAAGTGAACATGGCCATGACCGCACCTCCCATCCATCATCATAACACCTCCCTGCCCCCCCTTGTTGTCGGTGTCTGTGGATAACTCTGTACCTCCCCCAGTGTCCCCAGGCCATAATCTGGGCCCATCCCTGACCCTTCACCCCTGTTCACGACACACAACCATCTGATAGCTAACACCTGCACCCCTTCCTCCACAACAGCAGTGATACCCACCCCATCCACCCTGAACACCACCAATATGCCCATGCACTGCCCAATCTCATCCCATCACTACCTTAGGGGAGGATGGGGAGGGAGGCATGGAACACAGGACAGCACAGGGCACTGTGGGTTCCTGCCAGCCCCCCCATGTGTGCGGGAATGGTGCCCATGTGGATGTGGCTATGCCACCCCTTGCCACAGACAGGGCCCACGCACATGCCACCACATACACACCTGGCACCATGTGTGTATGTGGTGGTAGGTGCATCCAGGACCTGTCTGTGGCAATGGACGGCATGGTCCAACGCCTGGGGGCCCTGGAACGCACCGTGCGGGTGCTGGCAGGTACCGTTCAGTGGGTGGCTGTCGAGATGCAGCGTGTGGTGGGTAGGGATGCTGCATCTCAACAGCCATCCACTGATGGATGTCGCAGGAGCATTTGATGGCCCCTGTGGTGCCCACACATGTGCCCTTTGATGTCCTGTGTTTCGGGACACAACAGGCCAGCTGGGTCGTTATGACCTACAATGTCCACTATTATGGATGAGACACTGGGTGTGATGGACCCTGGCTGGACACAGTATGTCACAGTCATATGTTACAATGTACATATATGTATATAGTCATATACCATTGTAGGCACACATTTGTAAATACAGTTTGTTAAAAAACATACCAATGGTCATGTGTCACCCTTCCAGACAGACTATGGATGTATGCATGGGACATGTGTGTAGATAGGTATGTGTATGCAAGGTTGACATGGGTATCATACATGGACCATCTCCACATGCAGTTGTGGGGGCTGGCCATGTGCATAGGCATGTGAGTGGAAGGTTGACCCTGAGATGTGGCAATGTGGAGCATGTCTGAAAATACCTAGGGGCTTGTTTACGAAGCCGCGGTAGTGGTTAGCGATCGTTTTCAGAGCCACAGCACCATTGAAATCAATGGGGCTGCGTCTCCAAGGACAATCGCAAACCGCTACCGGGGCTTTGTAAACAAGCCCCCTTGTCACGTGCATGCTGTGTGCAATGTGAGGGAAACATATCTGATGCACCATGTTTGTGTGCCAATAGCGGAACCGGCAAACAGCAATTTCTTTGCATGGAGTGTAAGATGTACTGATGAACCCAGTAGCTGCTCAGGGGGATAGCTGTTGAGGATGGTCTGGCACAATGCATGTCACAGGGATGGTCGGTGGGTGACTATAAGCGCTTGCAAATGATGAGCAGCCAACCTAAGCAAGCCACCCTTGTCTGCCTGTGCTGCATGTGAGCCTATGTGGGAGGGCAGCCACGTAGGCCGTGGTACGGGCAGGGAGAATGGTCACACATGTGTGTCCAATGTTGGGGGGTATATGGGGTGGGAGATGGTGACAGATCCCAACACCAGACAGGTACCATCATGACAGTCACCCTGTGCAACAGGGGAGGGTGGCTGTACCCCCATGCTGGGGTCCTGGGGCTAGGACCTGCCACAGTCCATGACACACAGGGCATCATATGACCTATGTGCGCTGATAGGTGGAAGTACAGACACCCCACCACTGAGGGACATGAGTAAGGCACATGTGGGCAGGGAGACAACATGAGGTGCAGGCTACACAGGGGAACACAGTGCCACACATTAGAAACAAACACATAGGATGTAATAGTTCAGGATGATTTATTTGTGCTGCTCACATCCTCCATGGCCATCCACGGTGACCATGGCCCAACCCACCCCTCTGTTGTGGGGCTGCTGGTGCAGCCCCCGGTGCCTGTGCTGACTGCTGTAACCGGGCCACTATGGCCTCCTGGGCGTCCGCAATCCAGAGAAGCACCCCTGCGATGGTCTCAGCTGTGGTCCGCAGCTGTTGGATCTCCTGGGTGTTTGCCAAAAGATCTTGGTGAATTTGCAACAGAGCCTGCCGAGTGCCTGTGGGTGGGACACAAGGTGATATGTGAGATACCTCTTTCAAACCCAAATGTCACACATATACATGTCAGGCATATCCCACCAGATCAGTGTGCAGAACATTTATGCATGCCACAACTAGCAACAGATGACCATGGTTATACCTGTGTGTCCCATGAGCCATTCTCATGCCTGGAAGGGGTCCTGATGAGTGGTCATGGGATTCACAGATCTCACACATGTCAGTGTGGCAGGTTAATGTTTTGATGCTTGATCTGCACACTGGTTGTCTGAGATAGGTCAGAGGACTTGAGGGGTCAGTGCACACACATACATATATCTGGGGTTCCCTGCTCTCTACAATGCTGGTGCACATTGCAGATCATGTTGACAGACTATGCTGCATAACAATACCCATGGAGGGATGTATATCGAGCAGGGTGTCTGGGTTGGCTGTTACCAGTGGTTCCCGTTGCCTGAGCACCTGAGGTATTTGGCCGTGCACAGTATGTGTGTGTCTGAGCTCCTCAAACATGCTGACACCTGACAAACCATCCGACTGGAGGGTGTCAGACACCTGGCACATAACACCCTCCCCCAACATTATAAACAATCTGCTATGTTGTCAACATCCATTCCCCTCATGGATGTTGCCAACACACCAATGGGGATTAGTGTGTATGATGTTACCCACCTTCGGCAATCACGCCGTGCTGAGGCACTGTGGGCCCTCAGCTCCATAAGTATGGTGGACATGGTTTTGGGTGTTGCGCATGATGAGTCTGGCACCTGCATTGGGTGGTGGCTGTCTTCCATTTCAGCAGCTTCTCCAGCCTGTGTGTTGCTGCCAGCATCCCCCAATGTGGCACACTCATCGGTGACTATGTCCTGTGCCTCTGCCACCTCATGGATTTCCGGTGTCTGTTCCCCCTCACTTGTGGTGTCTACTGATACTGCAGCCTCTGGTTCCTCCCCACCCTGAGGCCCTGCCACATCCTCTTCCTCCTCCGGTGCCTCCATGAGAGTGTAGTCACCTGGTATGTGGGAAAGCATACACAGCACAGTTAGGTTTGCACACTCCAACTATGTACACGTGTGTAGTACATCCACCCCATGATCAATGTGTGCTTGGGGGTGCCCTGTATGTGTGCTGCATACATACTCCTACACCTCAAACTACTACTATGACGCAGCTATAGGGCACTGCCAAGCACACATATCACTGTGAGTATATTATGACAAACAGACATTCCCTGATCAGTGGGCATTATCATCTTAACGGGGATAGCAAGAACAGGTGTGGGTGGAGGTTTTTAGCAGGAGTGAGGAGACATGTCTAGAGCATGTAGGAAAAGGGATGGTGTTGGAAAGACATGTGAGAGGAGGGCAGAAACATAGGAATGAAAAGAGGTGTGATGGAGTACAACACACCCATGTGCCCCGGCATAGGCAAATGGTTGAGCTGCAGAAACAGGTATGAGAGGTTGGAAGCAGATGGCTGGCACATAGACAAAGGGGATTGCAGGGATCGGTTGAGAGCATCAAGGTGTATGTTGCATACATACCTGCCTGGGGATGGGCGGTGTCCAGGGCCTCGGGCAGCCCCCGCAGGTATATTGGCCCAAGACGGTCAGCCAGCTCCTGCTCCAGGGGTGTGAGTGTTGGAGTAAAGGGGCCACCCCCACCGGTGCCCATGGCATGTTGCCTCTCAGCAACCATGTGTGCTTGCACACCACATTTTATATCATGGAACCGCTTCCTGAGGCTGTCAAGGTCCCTCTGTGGCTCCCCTGCCTCTGCCACAGCCACCTTCACTTCCTCCCACACCTCTGTGCATGTGGCCACTGTGGTGGTGCTGCTGAGCCGCCCATAGAGAACCTCATAATTCTCTAACACACTGGCCAGCAGGATGTGGTTTTCCTGAGGGCTGAACCACACAGCCCTCCTCTGTTCAGCAGCAGGCACCGGTACCCACCTTCTCTTGGCAGTGGGGGGCCCCTGTGTGGGCTGGGACCCACCCGATGTGCCTGCTGCCACCACTCCAGGACCACAACTCCCTCCCTGCTGAGTAGGTGGCCGCCCCTCCCCCACTCCAGCCATGTGCTGCTGCTCCATCACCCTACGCTCCTTTCCCTCTCCCTCCCTATCACTCATTTCTGCTCCTAACCCCCTGGGCTCCACCTCACACCTACTTGCCGCCCACCCCCCTCCTCTCCCTGCTGTCTGCTACTCACCTCTCCTGTCTCTCTCACCTGCTGCTCGCCTCCCCTCCTCTCTCCCTCCTCTGCTTGGCCACACACCTCTCCACCTGCCTCTGCACTCTCCAACACCTCTCCAACTGCCTCTCACTCTGCACCATCACTACTCACAAACACAGCCTCCTATGCCTCACACCTTCTCCTGACACTATTTCAACCTCGCTAACACCACACGCCTTCTCTCTCTCTCTCCTACACAAACCCCTCAATGTGGCCCAGGTGTGCAGGTGTATTTATAGGGTTTTGCTACATAACGCACGTTGCGCATACACGTGCAACTACTGCACGCATTGCGCATGCGCCATCGCGGCTGCTGCGTGTGTTGCACATGCACCATCTCGGCTGCTGCATGCGTTGTGCATGTGCCGCATAGATGTTGAGGGTGCGTGTGCAGACATCACACATGCGCTGTGCGCGTTAGGCGTAGTGCATGTGCGTTACGGCACACAGCACATGCACATGTCTAACGCTCATGCACAGCACATGTGTAACATGGTCTGGCATGCACGCACATTCCACGTCCCTGCAGCGCATGCGCAATGTGCGCAACTGCTGCGCTTGTGCGACGGTGCATGCGCAACATGCGCTACGTAAGTATAACCTTTAAATACACCTGCACACCTGGTTCACACTAAGGGTTTTGTGTAGGAGAGTGAGAGGGGCCGTGCCGTATTAGTGAAGCTTGTGGAGAGTCAAAGGGAGGTGTATTGTGTGTAGTGGCTGTGTCTGTGAGTGTTGTTTGGATTGTGTGGCTGGCTGTGTGTGTGTGGTGTGAGTGGTGTGTGGCTTGGTTAGTGAGGTGACTGTGTTTGAGTGTTGTAGAGAGGTTGGACGGGCTGAGTCTTTGGCAGCCTTTGTGGTTGCTGCAGTTGCAGAGGAAAGTGAGCAGGGCTGCGGTTGCCTGACGGGGGAGATGGTGTCGATGTGGCTGAGACACAGGGCATGGGTGTAGACCCACTGCAACTCAGACTTGCAGCTGTGGGGGCAGGCCAGGCAGGGGCTGTGCCTGCACGGGGCAGGAGACGTGCAGAGGTGCAGGCATGCCAACCTCGCCTCTACAGGCCCAGGGCCCAGCTCCAGGGCATGCGTGAGGACCAGGTCATCTCACTCTACCGCCTGAGCACGGGAGCTTTTAGGGAGCTCTACGAGGATCTAAGACCTGACCTCGAGCCCCTGAATGGTCAGTCACATGCCATACCAGGTTTGGTCAAGCTCCTTGGTGCCCTACATTTCTTTGCCTCTGGCTGTTTCCAATCATCTGTGGCCACAGTGGGTGGCATGAGCCGCCACACCTTCTCACGCTGTCTCTACCAGGTACTGTGTGCCATGGTCAGCCGGGTGGGGAATTACATAGCCATTCCCCACACTAGGTTACAGTGGGGGACCCTGAACGAGGCCTTTGAGGCATTAGCCGGGATACCACACGTGATGGGAGCTATTGATTGCACACATGTTGCCCTGGTCCCACCTAGAGTCAGGGAGGTAGTGTTCTGCAACCGCAAACACTATCATTCCCTGAATGTTCAGGTTGTATGTGATGCAAATATGCATATTCTGAATGTGGTCCCCAGGTTTGAAGGGTCCACCCATGACTCCTATATCCTGCATCACTCAGCACTTTTCACTCAATTTGAGGCTGGACAGTATGAGGAGTGACTATTGCTGGGTGTGTATTTATCATTTCTGATGTACACATGCTCATCATGTGACTAACCGTATGTGCAAATGTCTGTCTTGTAGGTGTATCCCTCATTGTGTGGTTATGTCATCTGTGTGTGTGTGATATAAGGTGGGGGGGGGGGAACCTCCAACTCCATCTTGTTAGGGAGCTTTGTTCTGATAGTTTAATGGATGCTAGCATTGTGTCGTGGTTACATATTCTGTTGTTTCCAATCCGTAAACCCATCCCTTGTCGTGTGTGTCTGACCTTCACACCCTGATGCATAGTTCTGATGTCCCATCATGTGATCTCATATGTTTATGTCAGGATGTGTTATGCATTTGTTTTTCACGTATATACCTGTGTCCATTTGGGAGGATATGAGCTCCTGCTTTAACGTCACACATTTCTTTTTTTGCAGGTGATGCAGGATATGGGTGTTGCCCCTGGTTGCTGACCCCTGTGTGTCAACCACAGACACGTGCAGAGAGGAGGTACAATGAGGCCCATGCCACCAGCCGCTCCGTCATAGAGTTCACCTTTGGCGTATTAGAGTCGCTTCAGGTGTCTGGATAGGACAGGCGGGGCCTTACAATACAGACCACAGACTGGCAGAGATCATTATAGCCTGTTGCATCCTGCACAACATTGCTCTCAGGCACCATATCCCTGTCGATATTAATGAGGGTCTGGAGGAGGACCCTACATGCCCCCCTGCATGTGTCCGTGGTGACACACATGAGGGCACAGCAGTAAGGCGGCAGCTGATTGCAGAACTCTTCTCATGTAAGTACTGCATATGTTCACACCTACATTTGTTTAGATATGTGTGTACTGCTAATAATAGTTGCCATTTGTATTACGATATCCGTAAGATGCAGTACTGCACTGACATGTAACTGAGAATGGCTAGCCATACCAGCTTCAGATCTACCCATGCCTGATACACATTAGATGTGGGCAGGGCACAATAGCAGGTGGAGGTGGATCATGTGTGTGTGGTGTTTTAGGCTTGGGTGAGGTGTTAGGCTGACATACCTGGGTTGTGGTTGCATGTGATAGGGGCTAATGTGCAGCCACACGTAGTTTGTTTTGATACTTTAGGTGCAGGAAGATGAAAGGCATGTGGTATGGCGTTAACAGTGGGAGAGCAAACCATGGATAGGGCCAGTTGCCTAGATTTGTGTGTTGTTCATTGAGTGTTTTTAGCTGATGTGGGGTTGTTATGCTCTGATGTGCAGGGTTTGTGCATTAGTTGTTTTTGTATGCCGCTACATGTGATACGTACCAATATCTATGTGATCTGTGGTAATTGGATTACTGGTATGTGATATACTTAACGGAAATTACTACAACACCACAGTGTGCCTGAATGTAAGGGTCATCACGTAGCCCTCACAGGGATGCGGGGAAGGATAGGGAACCTGTGAGGTGTCCAGCCAGGAGGAGTATTATTGTGCTAATTTTGTGGGATATAGAATAGCTATGCAGTGCAGTGTTGCATATTTACATGCTGACAGAGATTATTCATGCCAGATCAGCAAGGTGTAGGTTACAGTAGGCAAGCTGTGGGCTAAATATGGGGGTGGAATTAGTTTTTAGTGGTGTTTTCAGGGGGAACAGGGAAAATCTATCTGATGACATCTAAACATATACCACAGCACTCACATACAAGCTGGGTAGGTGTGTAGAGGAGGAGAGTGCAGTTCAATACAACAACTATATTGCCGACCAGAGAGGAGAGTTTTGTCCACACACACATAGAGGCTCTGATGGGGGGGGGGGGGGGAGGGTTTAGGTACACATATAGGCTATCCATGCTTTTCCATTATAGATTTCACACAGTAGTATGACATGCAGCCATCATGGTCCGGTCACATACATATATCGGGGTGTGGTTTGGCAGACATAACTCAGCCGTTGAGATATATATTTGCAGCTCATCATCACACAGCTGTTAATGTAAGTGAAGGTATGAGATGTACACACCACGGAAATGTATATGGTCAGAGGATGGGGAGATGCCCTTGCCTAGTTCTGTGTGTTACAGGAATTGACAGCAGGGTAGCAGACAACATTGAGACACCAGAACACACAGTGAGGGGCATTGGGGGAGATATGGGGGACACAGGATATTACTGCAGTCTTGGATTGATGCAGGTACACGGTAGTGAAGAAACACTTCTGTTCACCCTTTTGTATGTCAACAGCGAGGTGTGGGAGGGGACAGACAGAGTAAAGACCGTTGTAGTTTGGCAATCACACTTCAGAGATAACTCTTACATGACAGACATCTGTACAGTGTGATGGTGAACAGTCAGTCTGTGAAGGATCTTGGGTGGTCTGCGAGCTGAGGACAGGAAGGTGCAGTGTGTGTTGCACAGCTAGAAAATGACATATGTATGTTTCCCTTGTGTTTCCCAATCCACAGGACATACCTGTTGCAGCTCCTGGTGCGGTGGTGCATTGGCAGGTGACTGTAGGTCATCCAACATGCAGTGGTCTGGGTTAGGTGGACCTACAGCTACATTGTCTGTGACGACAGTCAGGGGAAACACATGTCCTCAGTGATGTGTCATGTTGTACATATGATGTTGTTTACCTCATTTCCCTGCACCACCATAACCCATATCTTGTTGTTGGCACACATATCCCCATGTGTTCCTGTCCAGTTTGTCCTCTGCAACACTGTGTCTGTGACACATCCTACAGAGCTGCATGTGTGTGGGTGTCATAGGTGTTTTGGTGGTGGGCTACACGTACACCCTTCCCCGACATTGTACCATCAGCCAACACCAGTATATCATTGGATTTCACAGGGCCTTTCGGTCCAACAATCTCCAATTGGGCACATACCAGCCATATGCTACTGCTGGCATGCTCACCTTAACATACTGTGTGGGTGTGTTTCTTAGGGTTGGCTGTGTGTTGATACAGTGTGCAGGCATTTTACATTATCATGTGGTGTGAGGGGTCTGTACACTTGGGGGGCAGTGATGACTGTGCTATCTCTACCTTGCTGCTGTTTACCATGTGAACATTGTGGACATGTGTTGTGTGTTGTGAGCAGAACTGTGTCTTGTGTTGTGACATACGACTGTTGAACAGCATTTTTTGGATCACAGATATCGCCATAATGTAGACATACATCAACAGTGGCTGGACATGGTTACATGGTGATTCTACCAATTGTGATGACATCATCTCCCTTCACTTAGTGACCCAGGGGATCCGAGACATACACATGCTGCACGCACACGGTAGGTTGAACCTTTTTTTGGGGGGGAATGACATCAGGCTTTACATGTTAATGATTTAAGGTTTGTTTCGCAGATATTTCATGTTGCCTCTCTGTTCACAAACACTGATGCACATGGGGTGGAGCTGTGATACGCTTGTGTAACATGGGCATGGACATGGACATGAACATATCCATCTGACAGCCGTGTCTGCAGTTCCAATTCCAAATTTGAACAACATGCAGTGTGTTCTGTGTTGTGATCATGTTATGTTTGCCTGTGTGTCATTTTATTATGTGCATATTCATGTTTGACTGTCTGCAATTTGTGCTGATGTTGCAAGCAGCATACCAATACATTATTTCTCCTCTTCTGACACAGGGCAGAGAACAAACCGGCCATATCTACTGGAGTGCATCTGGCATCGCCATCATCCACCTGTTGGGGGACACACCACCATGGAACTTTCCCTGGGAAAATGGTGCCATAGGATGTTGGACCTCTGCGAGTGGGACACATGCCTAGGATGGACAGTATCATTGTTGGAGTGGTACTTTGGCCATTACAGACCTGTCCAATACACTGTTGCCGCAGTTCTCTGGCTGGGTGTCGTGTTCATCGCAGGAGACACACATGACCTTTCCAGTACTGTGGCATATTGGGATGTGACACTTGACTATGCATGCTGAGGTTTCAAGGACACTCTTCACCTGACTTGTTGGATTGCAGACACAATTTGCACTTTGTACATTGTGTACTGGTCCACACGTGTGCAGCAGGGACTGACATTGTCGGTGTATGTTGTACATTCCTCAAACATTGTGTTGTTGTGTTTTGTCCATGTGCGTGACATGGAACACAGGATACGCTCATCTGGTTCAACACAAGCATACAGCCATGCGTGTGGCATAGGGGGTGCGATGGAGAGGTCCTGTTGTCTATATCCACCTACTCTCCACTTGCACATGATACAGTTTTTGCCATGACAACGCTTTACTGCACATCAACAGCTTAGATTGATGTTTTCACTGACCAAGAGTGTTTTCGTGCATGTGTGGCATCACTGTATCATTCTGAGACGTACACAGTGCATGTGCATATGACTAACTATGTTGGGGAAACACAACATGTAGCAATATGGCTTCTGTGTGGTTTACTGTAACATGTTTGCCCTTACTTTTCATCTCTATATACTGGTTCTTGTGTTTGTTTACTGTACAGACGTGACGCTCAACATGGATTTACAAACCTTGCATTGCATGGCTGCACACTCCTATTTATCCCCTGAGGTGACAACACTCACATTGCCCCATTACATTTGGAGTGTCGCAGTGTGAGTGTCCATTGCCTTCCTTCAATTGTGCATTCCATGTGCCATGATATATGTGTACAGACACTGTATCCACACCAACCAGTGCAGGGGACCTTCTGCATAGTGTTATCTCTGCATGTTTCTGCAGGTTGTTTCTTTGTATTGGTTTCTGTGTGCATATGTCTCTGCTACCTGTTGGCATATCCTCATTGTGCATTTGACCATAGTTGATGGTTACATTGTTGCAGCTTTGATTCCTACATGAGGCATTATGTGGCAGCTGTAACATCAATTTCCACATGTGCTTTTAAACTTTCAACATTTTAACAACATATGCTGTTTTCATTTGTGTGTCTCCTGTATTGCCAGATAGATATGTTTTCAGGTACAGATCATGATTGCTGTGTGTTGGGCCCTCATCATGCACCGCCTACTGTCTACATGCACTCATATGTGGGTAACACATATGAGGCATGCAGCAGCATGTGGTGTGTGGGGGCCAAATGCATACTGCCCAACATGCACCTGATGCACATTATCTCTCCTGCCCTCATTTGTAGAGGTGCCAGTGACCGTTACGTAGGATGTGGGCTGGTACCCTGCTAAATGTTTGTTTGCTCTTTCACCTGGGATCCACTCACCTTGGTATTACGATGGCGGTATCTACACTATCTGTGATGAATAACCAAAATAAAGATATGTGTTTTACATACATATGTCTCGGATGCTGCTTGATCACACTGACACTTATATTTAATGATTTACTGGTCATATCCATGGCCCACCTGTGCTCATATCCTTGTACGGTGCCACCTGTCTATCTGCCAGGCGTTTCCACATCACTGGGTGTTGCAGGTTCCCATACACACATTCCCTTTGAGGTACTATTTTGGCCTCAGGTTTGTAGTGGTTGTTTGGGATAGTGGTTACAGACATGTGTTATAACACTGTAGGTTGTGGGTTTGATCCCCACGAGGTTTTTTTTTTTAAAGTTTCTGTTGGGCTAACATAACCCTTAGGAACCTGCAGCTTCATCACCTATGCACACACACTTCCATCTCTTCAATGTATACCAAAGTGTGCCCTCTGTTCTGCCTATCCATGACATATTGGTTGTTACATATGTCTCTTACTTTATGGCAGGGGTCTCAAACTCAAATTGCTTTGAGGGCCAAATGAGGACTTGTAAAGTAACCCGGGGGCTGCATAAGACGCGGGGCCTCATTTGCATAAGGGGCATCATTTGCATAAATATTTACATAATGTTACCATACACTAACTTTTAGTAAACATGCCTCTTTAATGAGTATGGATAAAGAAAGACTAAAAGATTTAGAAACAAGAAGACAATAATTAAACTGGGAACCCCAAAAGCCAAACTTGGAATGTACAACAACACTGTAGAAATAAAACTATAAATTAATTTCCTCTTGTACTAAACAAAGCGCAAACATTAATGATGCACATTTCCCAGAGCTGACATATTCCAGTTAATAAATTCAAAATAAAGAGATATTTTTCTACCTTTTGTGCATTTTTTTCAGTTGCAATTGTTCCAGCCACTTTCTTCTGGTTTCTTCATGTCTTCTGCTAACTCTCCATCGTCTGCTGTCCATTTGCCCTTTCTTCTCTCCTAGTTTTTTTCCATTCTCTCTCTACATCTGCTTTAACATACTAATCTTTCTCCTTTTTCTCTTTCCTCATTCCTATTTCATCCACTCAAATTTTACCCCTCCATCCTCAATCCCCACTTACTCTCCCAATACCTGGCCAATTGTAGATTTGTCTTCTCTCCCAGACAAAATATTTTTCCCCTCTCCATTTCACTTTCCCAGCTCCATCCCATTCTAATCCTCCCCCAACATCAGCTCCCTTCTATTTCCAGCCCCACCCAGCATCCGCTCCCTTCTAGTCCCCCCATCAGTCCATTTCCAGTCCTATCCTAGCCTCACCATCAGCCCATTTCCAATCCTAGCCCCCCATCAGCCCATTTCCAATCCTAGCTCCCTCCCCTCACAGCCCATTTCCATTCCAAGGCCCCCTCCCCATCAGCCATTTGCAGTTCAAGCCCCCCTTCCACTCAGCCCATTTCCAGTCCTAGCAACCCCCCCCAGCCCATTACCAGTCCTAGACCCCCCATAGCCCATTACCAGTCCTAACCTCCCCATAGCGCCCTTCCAGTTTTACCACCCATCACCCCATTTTCAGTCTTACCCCCCCCCCCTAGCCCATTACCAGTCATAACACCCCCTGCCAATAGCCCAATTCCAGCCCTAACCCCCATTAACCCTTTTACGTCAGCCCCTCCAGTGCTCATTACCAGTCCTAACTCCCCCCATCAGCCCACCTCCAGTCCTACCTAACCCCCACCCGCCCATTTCCACTACTACCCCCCACCATAGCCCATTACCAGTCATAACCCCCTGCCAATAGCCCATCTCCAGTCATAACCCCCCCCTGCCAATAGCCCATTTCCAGTCATACCCCCCCTGCCAATAGCCCATTTCCAGTCATAACCCCCCTGCCAATAGCCCATTTCCAGTCATATCCCCCCTGCATTTAGTCCATCTCCAGTCATAACCCCCCCTGCCAATAGCCCATCTGAAGTCTTAACCCCCCCCCGGCCAATTGCCCATATCCCTTAATAACCCCCCCTGCCAATAGCCCATCTCCAGTCATAACCCCCCCCTGCCAATAGCCCATTTCCAGTCATACCCCCCTGCAAATAGCCCTTTTCCAGTCATAACCCCCCTGCCAATAGCCCATTTCCAGTCATACCCCCCTGCCAATAGCCCATTTCCAGTCATACCCCCCCCTGCCAATAGCCCATTTCCAGTCATAACCCCCCCTGCCAATAGCCCATCTCCAGTCATGACCCCCCCTGCCAATAGCCCATCTCCAGTCATAACCCCCCCCTGCCCATAGCCCATTTCCAGTCATAACCCCCCCCTGCCAATAGCCCATCTCCCGTCCAACCCCCCCGGCCAATTGCCCTTCTCCTTTCCTAACCCCCCCCTGCCCATTGCCCATCTCCCGTGCTAACCCCCCCCCCTGCCAATAGCCCATTTCCAGTCATACCCCCCCCTGCCAATAGCCCAGTTCCAGTCCAACACCCCCCCCCCAGGTAAATTTAACAAAAAACCTGGCTTCTGCTGCTGCAGCAGAAAATCAGCTGTCCCGCGGCCCCTTCCCCTCTGCGCGGAGAGCCCTGAGTGTGCTTCATCTGCGGCGTGCTTTTTAAGCCGCGAAGAGAGTATTTCCCTCTCGCGCGGCTTAAACCTAGTCACTTTTCAAGCCTCGCGAGAGGGAAATACTCTCTTCGCGGCTTGAAAAGCACCCGCTGATGGAGCACTCTCGGGGATCTCCGGGCAGAGAGGAAGGGGCCGCAGGACAGCTGATTTTGCTGCTTGAGCAGCAGAAGCCAGTTTTTTTTTTTTTTTAAATTGACCGTCGATTCTGCCGTTGCCATGGCGGCAACGGCAGCAGCAGAAGCCGTCGCGGGCCGCACAACGTTCTCTCGCGGGCCGCATGCGGCCCGCGGGCCGCGTGTTTGAGACCCCTGCTTTATGGAGTTTACATGGCAGTCCGCTTGGGGGATTGGCATTGCTGCAATTCAGCTGTTCTATGGCACTCCCATTTGCAGGTTCAATTCTGTCTTGTTGTGTTCCCTATTTTCCCCTGCTCCACATAGCATCCCCAGCCACCCTTTGGGTTTAGGTTCGTTTCTCTTTTGCATGGTGTCTCCACTGCATAACATTTGATTGTGTGTGTGCATATAGATATATTTGGGTGTGGTTCCAATTACAGACTGTGATCAGATCTGTACACACCAGATCTGCATGTGCATTTGATCTTGGTTACTGTTAGAGGTTTGCCTATCATGGCAGCCAGCAGGCTTCTAGCGTGGTGCCCTGCAGTATTCTTGTATGCAGCCTTTGCTGTTGAGCTCACGTTGGTGGTGTGTTCTACCGGTCTGTGCATTGACAGTTGTGCTGATGGTCATAGGTTTGATTCCTCTCTGTTCTCTTTGATTTGTTTGCCTGTGCTGCACAGCTACTTTTGATTCCTGTGACAGGCATATCTGTGCAGATCTGTGTTGTTAGCACCTTGTACCCTTATCACAGTTGGAAACCATCCTTCTGTCCGTCTATGTGTGTCTGCCAGCTGTATGCCGCCCTACCCTGCTGTGCATGTTGCTACCCCACGTCCTGCACTGGTACACATTTCTGCATTGCAGCTCTCCCTGGTTGCCTCTCCTGTGTGTGCTGTGCCTGACACTACTCTCCTCTGTCCTCCTGTCATTGCACTTCTCCTGCCACCTCTACCTCCTCTGGTGGACACGTATCCCCATCCTCTGCCACACACTGTCATTGTTGCACTGTACATTACCATCACCCTGTGCATCGGTACAGCTGCCCTCAATATGTTTGTGTGCTTTACCTGCTGCCACACGGCCTGCACGCAGATTTGGCAGGTCCATGAGCTCCGTCATCTACTTCCTCCCATCACCTGTTCATTGCCTTTCCTTGGTGCTCTGTGCAGTGTTATGGTTACATCTGTGTTTGAGCCATACATTTCATGCTTGTGACCTTGGGGCACCTTTGTGCCTCTGAGCACCATCTCCTGTGTTCCACTCGCATCCCTTAGGCATCTTTCACGGCACCTTAGGGTTTGGCCAGCTTATGGGGCACCTTATATGCTGCCTTGGAGGGTGCCAGCCTTTCCTGTCGCCCTCTGGGGCACAGTGTGACATGCCTTGGTGATTTATGATGTGCCTTATGATGCACCCTAAAAGGTGCATTAGGTTGCAGCACTGGGGTGAGGCTTTTTAGGCTGGTAATGCAGATTGTTGGGATGTGTCCGGCTCTTCCAGGCAGCAAAAGGATCTTCCTCACACAGCCCTTTTACTGAGCTCACTGGGAGCTTGAACTCATGACCCCTGTATCAGCAGGCAATGTCTTAACCAGTGTGCTACACCTCTGCTGCTGCATTTGTATGTTAGCACACCTACTTAAGATTACTGCGTGTTAACGTGCACTGCCCCCCCTTTATCCGGCGATAATGTGCGCAGCGCACATTATCGCACGGTAACGTGCCTTGCTACGTTTAGACCGGAACACCCACTCCTTTTATGGCATCCTGCACATTATCGCCGGGCGCACGTTAGCGCCCTTTAGTAAACATACCCCCCTAAGAGTCGCATGGTACAGTATGCCCAAATAGTATCTGATAAGGGGTAACATGGGAATTCAGGAGAGATGTACTGTGCAAGGATGCTAATATTAAAGGTAATTTTTGAGCCCAGTCTTCCTTAGTGAATTTTACAACCTTTCTGAGAGTCTCTTTTATGGTCCTGTTCATTCACTCTAGTTTTCCAGCACTCTGTGGGCGATAAGGAATATAAAGTTTGTGTTTTATGTTCAGGGTTTGCAGCAGAGCTGTAAAACTCTCACCTACAAATGCTGGTCTCTGATCAGTCCATGACATGAGGAGTGACAAACCTGTAAATCCCTTCAGAAAACAATTTGTTAGTAGCAGTCTGTGTGGTGTGATTTTTACTAGGGAATGCTTCTACCTAGTCACTAAAATCATCACAATAGCCATAAGGTATTTGTATCCCTCTATTGTTACTGGTAGGTTGCCAATGAAGCCAATTTGTAACTGATTTCAGGGGTTTATACGCCCTGGTTTAGGCTGACCTGCATTAACCCGGGCATGCTTCAGACATCCATCCATCCAATCTTTTGCCTCTTCTCTCATGCAGGCCATGATGCCATAGCAGTAAGGTGATTAAAGGTGCCCTTTATCCCTTCATGCAGATAAGAGTGAGCTAAACATATTCAGTCAGATATCCAGTTGCGACAGCTACAGTATGTGTCTTTAAGGCACATAGCCGTCGCTGCCGAACTTTAACCCCAGATATTCAATCCAGGACCATATCCGGGCACCGGAATTGAATATCCGGGTCTGCTGCAACGCGACGCACGGTGTGGAAGCTAATTGGGCAGTGGCGATATTCAGCCGCTGCCTGGTTAGCTCCCATAGGTAAAGATAGTTGAGCTTTTTCCATGCCTATCTTTATCCATGCGTTATCAACCGGGCAGCAGTTCTATATCGACGCTGCCGGTTAGCAAAGAATGCCACCTCCACTTCACCCTGGAATGCCCGTGAGATGCCCTGATTATAAACGGATAACATCAGGGTGTGTAATAGTGAAACTGGGGGATATTCATTGTCACTAACTGGGTTAGTGTCACCGAATATTACACCATAGAGGTGTTTACGCGGTTTACAGGTTTTTAAAGCGTGTGAATGCCGTTCAATATCGAGCCCATCATTTCTTCTCTAAATATGTGATCAGGGATATACTCAGAAGTATCTTTACCAGATCTAGTAACAGCAGAAACTTAAGAAGCTAACAAATCTAAGGAGGCTTCAAGAGAATGGTTGGAATCCTGATGTGATTTGACATGATGTGCTATACGTTTCTCTGACTGAGAGTGCAAGCAATTGCCAATACATTTCCACAATTGCGTTCACTGACAATGTATATCATTAAAGGATGCTTCAGTGGGCACTCATGAGTTGTGTTGAGATCTGTATGTGGACACATACAGTTTGCTGCAATACAGCCTGCATAGCTTGTATTTCTGCCTTCTGAGCAGGAGGAGAATCAGATTTTCCTTTTTAAACTTCCAGCTCAATCTGCAACTAAGGGTTGCATACTGAGGGCCAGATTCCATCCTGCACATCTGGGCCCTCTGTGTGTCCGGCCGGAACTGGACGCACAGAGGGAGTTGTGATTCTGATCCCGCCGGGGCATGTCTAGCCCCGCGGGATCAGAATCACGAACAGGCCTCTACGTGCAGGCCGGGTCACCCCTATACCATATCGCTCCCTTGGATTGCTGCAGCCCAAATGCATGACCTTGCATTTTTAAACATTAAATTTTAAATCCCAGCTGACAAATTCTAGACCATTCTTCAAGCTTAGCTGGATCCCTCCTCATGTTATCTACACCTCCCTGGGTGTCTGCTCTATTGTAGATTTTGGTATCATCCGCAAAGAGGCAAACCTTACCCAACAGCCCTTCCGCTATATCACTAACAAAGATGTTTAAAAAAATTGGACCAAGGACCCCGATCACTCTGTTTGTGCTGATTATTCCACCTTCAAGGTGGAATAATAAGCACATTCCCACTGACCCAGCAGGATAAAAGCACCTTGACCAGAATTGGCCCTGTACATCCTACCACCTCAGCCTGCCCAGGCTCAGGCCTCCTCCTGCCCCCTGCCGGCTCTCCCCATACTGCTGCTCTAGCCATGCAGGGAGAGCCTAAGGGGGAATTGGAGCAGGACGGCTTGCGAGGCTGCATGTCCCACTGGGACGGGTAGCACAATAAGTTGCAACTTGGAATCGGGCCCATAGGTACTGTGAGCCATGAGCAGCTGACTTAGGACTGACCATGCATTTCCAATGAGAGACAACAGTGTGTGACCCATATCCTGCAGTGCAGACAAGGGCAGGGGCAAGAACAATTACCACCATCTATACAAAACATACATATGGCACCTGCAACACCCAGAGACTGGGAAGTGGCTGCCAACCGTTACCCCATGCATGCCCTGAAATTGGTTGGGTGGGAGGCGACAAAGAGTACAGGCAAATGGAGCTTACTCTAAGGAGAAGGATGTTACCAGTGGTGTACCCAGGGATCTCTCTTTGGTCTGATGCTTTTTAACATCTTTGTTAGTGATATAGCAGAAGGGCTGTCGGGTAAGGTTTGCCTGTTTATGTGGTATCTCCTGGATAAATCATCAGTCCCAAAGTGGTGCACCCTAGGCAGCTGCCTTGTCTACCTAATAGACTAATCGGCCACGCTCAATCACTCACATAGCACCACCTTTGGCACTTTGTCAACAACAATATAGTGTCCTTTAGTGAAAGGGCATCATGCTGTGACTGCCAATAGACCACTACCATCATTAATTTCAAGGCTCCAGTCTGGTTGCCGCACACTGCATACATGTGAACAGCTCTCAGTCTTACAAAGCGGCCCTTAATGCCAGCTTTCAGCTGGAGTTAAAGTTCTCAGCGGTGGTGCCTTTAACATATGGTAATGGAATGACTGTTATTGGAACACATGGTGTTCCCTTTGCAACTTACTGCCTGGTAACATTTTACTGGCCAGTAAGCCTGTGTTATTGGTGCTTCCCACAGCAGTAACTGCTACCAGGTGCTGGTAACACACACACACGGACCTTTGTGTCCTTACCGGCCTTTAGTAATAGTTCCCATAGTCTAGGAGTGATACCTTATTTCACTCTTGTTCTACTACAAATTTGATGCTACAAATTTTGTGACAAGACTGGGATGCGACAGGAATAATCATATTTAAGAAAGCAAGGAAGTTGGAAAAAGGAAGAGAAATTCCTGGATGAAGTAAAAGTCCATTTTCCTGTGTAGCGAAGAAATGAGCAAAAGGAGATGGAAGGGCTGAGAACTGGAATGAGATAGTACAAAATGGGAAATCATTTTACATAGCAGAACCTTCAGTGTGAATTTCCATTAGGGGAAACATGGATTGATACCCAATCCCATAGTAGCTGGATTTTTTTTAACCACTATATGGAAGTTGAGGGATACAGTATGGGATGTGACATGTGAATGTGAAACAGTGGCAAAATATGGTTGGGTTTTACTGATTGTTAATAGAGAATTATGGAAAACAAAAATTTCAGTGTAAAATTTGCAGGCAGACAGAGCTTATGCAACTACTTAAGTGTAGTGAATTATTTTGTAGGAAATTAGGCTCTTTACGAACCCTAAAATAATATATGAAGGCAGGTTGAATTTATTAATTAACATTAGAGAATTCTGCTAGACTAGAAGAAATTTCAGTAGTTCAGAGCGTAAATTTATTTACAGGAAATTAAATGCACTACCAGGAATTAGTACTGATTAGGAGCTCATGTATCTATCACGGCTGTTTGTTTTTGTGTTTTTACCTTAAAGTACCAGAATATTTGAAACAGGGATCCAACAGATTATTGTTAAGTTAGAGTGAATTATGAAAAACTACCCCCATCCTTAGATTCCATGACTGATCCGTGTCTGTAATGTATACAGCCAGTGTTTTCTTTTGCTATTTGTATGGGTTTCTATTGTAGTGTGAAATAGATTCCCTGGTTCAATGGATTAGGAAGACAAATGTGAAAACTGATAGAAGCAGCAGGGACAAATGTATCACTTGGTTAGAGAATTGGAAGATCTAGGGGGATGACGCACGCAACATTTTAGGGCAGGGGTTCTCAATGCAGTCCTCACAGCATACCTAGCTAGTCAGGTTTTCAGGAGAGCCAGAAATTAGATTAACTAGATTAGTTTAATTTTTTACAGTGATCTTAGATGCTGTATATAAGAGAGATTTGTATGCATAGTATGCAAATTTGTGTCATGCATATTAATTGTGGTTACGGTTATCCTGAAAACCCAACTAGCTAGGTGTGTCCCTAGGACTGCATTAAGAATTCCTTGTTTAGTGTATAAATTGGAATCTCTGACTCCAGTAATTGGGAAATTCTAGATGTTCTGTTCAACTGCTATATTGTTTGTTATGGTTGCCAAACCTTGATAATAACTTTTGTTAAAAAAAATGCTGTAAGGGTCAGATAACTAAGAAACAAATAAGATAGGACTGTGTACTTAGCCAGAGATAATTGCACTGAGTTCTTAAGAGGATAATAAATTAATCTTTTCTCAGATAGGATCATGCCTCCTTTTTAGTTTTAAGGAGATTGTCATCTTAGCTGCTGCTATGTATTAATTAGTGAAGTCTGAAATGAAATGCAGGTTTTTTCCTATTTACCTAACAGCTTAACCTAAAGCAAGTTAAAATCAAAGCAGAACCCAGTTAAAGTATACAATGATGCTATTAATTTTTAATATATATTAAAAAAGCTAGTACTAATTGGCATTAATGTTATCGAGAAATAAATTTGCATGCTCATGATTTTAATTAGATTATGTTTAAATTGATTTTACAGGGATCCTATATGCTGTGGATTTGACAATTTTGGTGGAAGAGAGGACAGAGGGGAAACATTTTTGAAAAAAAAAAGTTGTTGACTATCTCTTTATACTTGTGTTTGTAATTAAGTTTAATTTGAGATGTGCAGCAGCTTTTCTTTTCTGGGTTTCAAAGCTCTGACCTTATCCTGATTAAGAGGATCTGTCTGCTAGTTTCATTCCATGCAGAAATGAACTGTAGTTAGTGTTCACAATACATAGTCAGAGCTTCTTATAACTGCAGATAAGAACCTCTGAAGAATTTCTAAGCATGTATTTTCTTGGAGCTACAATTGTTTCATCCATTATTAATTTGAAGTTGTGGGTGAGTGAATGGGAAGATCTTCCATGTATGATTGCTTTCTGTTGTACTAGATATCCTAAAAGAAAAATTGCCAGGGAATGGAATAACTACAGAAAACTATGAAGTGTTTAAAAAGGAGATGCAGTTATAGATCAGCAGCTTTGCTGAAAATCAAATTGCTTGTCAACATAAGGTGATATGAATAAAAGAAATTGTTTTAAAAAATGAGAAACAGCTGACAAATATGTATATAGCTATACTATGTGCATACTAGACTCATTTATAGATAAAAACTGAGGCAAGCTTTAGTGAAATAGAAGAAACTAGGATTATAGATTTTCTGTCATATACTTTTATTTGTTTCATATTGTTTTTTCTGCAAATCTGAAGGTTCTTTTTCATTTTACTTTGCTATTAGTGGTGCTGACTTACACCCACCCCAGGAATAATATGTTTACTAAGCAATCTTAACGTGCAGCCGGTGTTAGTGTGCAGGATGCCATATAAGGTAGTGGGCGTTCCGGTCTTAAGGTAGCATTTAGGTTTATCGTGCGATAAGGTACGTTTTGGTGCGATAGAGGGAGCCGTGGCACGTTAATGCGCGTTAGCCTTAATTAGGCGCGCTGACCTGCAAACACCACAACAGAGTTGTAGCACAATGGTTAATACATTGGCTGCTGAAGCAAGAGTCATGAGTTCAATCCCCCAGTGGGCTTGATGAGTAAGGTTGTCTGAGGCATTACCCTTTACTTTAAATCAGTGCTGTCTGAGGCATTTTCTTTTTTAATTTAAATTAGTGCTGCCAGCAAACACACCCTCACAGTGCCGCTCTATAAGGCGCCCTATAAAGCGCTCTATAAGGCGCCCTATAAGGCACTCCAGAGGGCACATTATAAAGTGCACTGTCCGCCAAGGCACCTTATAATGTTCCCTATAGGGCCCCTTATAAGGCGCCTTATAGAGCACTTTATAGGGCGCCTTATGAGGCACCTTAAGGCTACAGCATTGTGAGGGTGTTTTTGCTAGCAGCACTAATTTAAATTATAAAAGAAAACACCTCAGAGAGCCCTATCAAATAATCCCACTGTGGTATCAAACCCATGACCTCTGGCTCTATAGGCACTGAAGTAACCAGTGGGCTACAGCTACTAGCAAGCCCCTGACTAGCTATAGAAGGACTGTAGGTCACCACACAAACTGTCTGCTGTGGTTACCAGGATAGGGTTAACCCACCCGTACCCATGATGCGCTGCACATGCAAATCAGCAGTCTAACAGATGATCACAAGATGGGGTATGAACCCCCACAGCACCTCGGCCTGGTAAGGGGAACTGACCATGTGCACCCCCTCAGCACCTAGGCCTGTTAGGGGATACTGACCATGTGTGTTACTGGCATAGAGTAGCTACAGACCGTCACATTGTGCATGTACTGTGCTCACCCTGAGGATGAGGTGGGGCTCACAGCACCAGGTCCACAGCACCTTTCATAGCTGAAATAGATTATGTTGCTAGTCCCCATCAGTGCTAGTGTGTGATGCACACAGAATAGTGCATATCTTGTGTTGGTGCCATGGTCAAGGAGGAAGCAAGCATATCTTGTTTCCCATCAGCACCAGTGGGCTTAGCAGAGCCATGAGAAAGAGAAACTCTCCCTTTATGGCTCTGTAAAGATGGCAGTGCTGAGGGAGAGAAGAGGGCTCTGCCAGAGTGGCCATGGGGCACTTCCTTCTGCCACAGCTCTTCCAATCAGGGTTTTTTTTTAGGGGGTGTTTTGAAGGTCAAGTGAGGTGGACTTTTTGGGGCAATTTTTGCTACCTCAAAAAAATTGCCACCTGAGGCCACTGTCTCACTCGGCCTCATTATAGAGCCACCCCTGGGTGCCTGTATTCACTTTCAGATACAGCTGGTTATCCTCAGGAATATGTTAATTAAGGACCTGAGATTAATTAATCTTAAGGTGAACAGAGTCCATTAAATGTATTAGATATAGGGGTATGTTTACTAAACTGCGGTAATGTAATGTCATTCGCATTAGGTTCTGCGGTAAAGGTAGAGATGCCCATATAAAGACGTGGGCGTTGCATTGTTACAGCAAGCTGTAGCAGCTAACGCGTGTTACAAGGTGCCTTAGACTAACGAGCGTTACAAGGAGCCTTGTAAGGCACCTTGCAAGGCACCTTCTAAGGCGCCTTGTAAGGTGCCCAGTAAGGTGCCATGTAAGGTGCCTCATAAGGCGCCCTATAGGGCCTCCTAGGCTAAGCGCCATATTAGTGTTACACAAATTCTCGTGGTCACTTCTGTGAGCGATTACTTCAAAGTAATGCAAAAAACAAGAAAACTCGCTCAACGTATCACATTAATGCCGTTTCATTTTTCTGTTGTTATAAGAATTATCTCATACTCGAGGTCTCAGACAACTTATAGCACTACAGTTTGGGCAGAAATATACGTTCTAATCATGTGTTTGTTGACATCAATGACCTGCTTAGCTTGCCGGTGAGAAGGCTTAAGGAGCGCATTTTAGCTGTCCATCGTTGCCTGCTGCTGCTGAGAGAAGAAAAAGTGGCGGCAGCAGGCAACGGCAGACAGCTAAAATGCACCCCTTAAGCCTTTGCACCCTGTGCAGCTGCACCGCTCGCACAGGGCAAGGTACAGGCCTGCCCAATGTTAAACAGTTAGCATCAGGACATACAAACCAGGTAGGAGGGAGATTCAGTGCACTGAATGTTTTAGTGCTGCTGAATATTCTACTGAATGTAGTTTAGCAGGATATCAGGTCTGTTAAATGGCTAAACAGTTTTGAATATACCCCCTATATAGAAAGAGTGATACATAGTAGTGTTTATTATACAGCAAAGAGAAATTACATACAAAGGGCCCGATGTTCAGTGGCAGTGACTAGCTTCTCTAATGTGGCCGGCCGCCACTGCCAAACTTTAAACACGGATATTCAATGCCGGGATCTTATCTAGCCCTGGCATTGAATATTCAGGTTTTCCGGATTAGCAGGAAGCTAACCGGGCAGCAGTGATATTCAGCCGCTCCCTGGTTAGCTTTTATGGCAAGAGTAAGGCCAGCATTTGCTGCGTCCTACATTCATTGCTTGGACATAACCGGGCAATGGATCAGTATCGCTGCTGCCCTGTTATGACCGGGTGTTGCCCTCAGAACACCCCCAGAATGACCCAATGCTAACTGGTTCGTGTCGGGGCACGCAGCGCTGGCACATGTGGATATTCAACAGCACTGTCCGTGTTAGTGCCGCTGAACATCTTGAATAAAGGGAGGAACACAGCAGGTCTGGTAACCATGTTACTCCCTTTCAATATTGGGCCCAAAAAGAATAGTAAATTATATATGAAGAGAACACTGCACCACACAGCTAATGCACTGCATTCCTGTTACTTCTCACATTAGGGGGACCCCAAAATTCAGATTCCGCAGGGTCTACCATGTGGGCGAAGTCCTGGTACCACTTCTGGTCTGAGTTGAAGCCCCTCTCCCTTTTTTGGATTAACTCTATCATAAGCATCAGATGCCTCAGAGTTAGCCATCCTTCGGTTCTCTGTGTCTGTAACCAGGGCCAGTTCAAGGATGTGAGGTGCTCCAGGCGAACCTCATCCCTTACTCCCCCCTGCTCCCACCCTTTCCCCAGCCCTCATTTCCACTGCTGCCATCCCTTTCCACGTCCTGCAGCAGCAGCAGTGGCTTCAAACTGCCCTGCAGCACTTACCTTAACCTCCAGCATTATTAGGCTGTTTGGCTTCAATCTCCTCTGATGCCTGTTGCAGACGTCCTTTTGCATGGAGATGGAAGTGGTTAAAACAGGCTACAAGATCTAAAAGCATTCTCTCTGTAGACATAGCTCCTCAGCATTGCCAAACAATTTCAGGGATACACTGTATACCATGATAGTCTGAGATTTTCTAGTAATATACCAAAAATAGAGAATAAAAACATAGCAAGTCTATCTCCTGAGTCTAGCTGCTTAATTTACTTGTCAGAATGAAGTTGTATGCGCCATTAATTATGACTTGTAAAGTACTTCCTTTTCTAATTAACTCATGCCAACTCAATTTAATACCTATTAATCTAACATCTTTGCTTTTTAAATTGCAGATATGCCTATTGTTTCTTTCACAATAATACTTGTAAAGAGAAAGAATGAAAAGAACATAAGAAATGCCATACTGAGTCAGACCAAGGTCCATCAAGCCCAATAACCTGTTTCAACAGTGGCCAATCTGGGTCATAAGTACCTAGCAGTTTCCCAAAAAATCACACAGGTTCCACAATGCTTGCATTGGGGCAAGCAGTGGATTTCTCAGGTCTTCTTTAATAGTGGATATGGACCTTTCCACAAGGAATTTGTCTAAACCTTTTTTAAACCCAGCTACACTAGCAGCTTCTACTACATTCTCTGGTAATGAATTCCAGCATTTGATTATGCATGGAGTGATAAAATATTTTCTCTTATTAGTCTTAAATGGGTTACACTGTAGCTTCATTACATGTTCCCTAGCCTTTCTACTTTTTAATAGCATAAACAATTGATCTATGTTTACTCATTCCACTGCATTCATTAATTTATAGACCTCTATCATATTTCCCCTCAGCTATCTCTTTACCAGATCGAAGAGTCCTAACATTTTAAGCAGTGGTGAGATCCGGCCTGTTCAGACAGGTTTGCGCGACCCAGTTCCTGGCATAGGCCATGTTCAGCGAACTGGGCACAAAACAGCATCCAGATGCCAGCACTTGACTGGTGGGACTCCCCCATCTGTCTGTGGTTTGATGGCATCGAGGGACTGCAGCAGCATGAGAAGCCCCGACTCCATAAACCAATTGTGGGTGGGGGATCAGGCCGCTGGCCACCAGGGAGCTGCTGTGCCTCAGTGACTGCCAGCGGCTTGAGTGTGCAGCAATGGCAACACAAACGTGTGCTATGCTGTAGCCCGCTTGGTCCTGTCAGTGGCAGGATCTATCCGAACTGATTCCTGTTTGGATTTGATCCCACCACTGCTTTTAAGCCTCTTCTTACAGGAGTATCTTTACATCCCCTTTACTATTTTGGTGGCTCTTTTCTATATCTTTTCTAATTCCACTATATCCTTTTTATGATATGGCGACCAGAATTGTACACAATATTCAAGGTGCAGTTGCACCATGGAACGATAACAGAGGCATTATAATATCCTTTGTTTTATTCTCCATTCCTTTCCTTATGATTCCTAACATTCTATTTGCTTTCTTGGCAACTGCTGCACACTGGGTGGAGGGTTTCAATGTGCTATCCACGATGATTCCTTAATCTTTTTACTTGGTGGTGGTTCCTTATGTGGAACCTTTCATTGTGTAACCATAGTTTGGATTGTCTTTCCTAGGTGTATAACTTTGCACTTGTCCATGTTAAATTTCATCTGCCATTTAAACATCCAGTCTTCCAATTTATCAAGGTCCTCTTGGAACTTTTCACAATCCTCTTAGGTTTTAACAATTTTGAATAATTTTGTATCATCTGCAAATTTGATTACCTCACTCATTGTTCCCATTTCCAGGTCTTTTATGAATATGTTAAAAAAAACAATGGATTCAGCACAGATCCCTGGGGTACTCCACTATTCAGCTTTCTCCATTGGGAAAATTGTCCATTTCACCCCACCCTTTGCTTTCTATCTTTTAACCTGTTCCTGATCCACAATAGTACACTGCCTCCTATCCCATGACATTTTAATTTCGCCAAGAGTCTCTCGTGAGGGACTTGTCAAAAACATTCTGAAAATCCAGATACACTATATTGACCAGCTCACCTTTGTCGACTTATTTATTCACACCTTCAAACAATATAAGATTAGTAAGACAAGACTTTCCTTTGCTAAAGCCAAAATGGCTTTCTCCCATTAAACCATGATTATCTACCGAGGACCAAGAAAGGTTTGATTCCCACTGGCATACCTTGTGAACTACTTCCAGTGATATACTGCCAAGAAAACCCAGAGGCAGCTGGGTCGCCAGGAATCAGAATTTGACTTGATAGCACTAAAAAAAGAATCTACATGTTCAGTAATTTTGTTCTTTATAATGGTATCTACCATTTTGCCCAGTTCTGACATCAGTCTCAGTGGTCTTTAGTTTCTCTGGAACCCTATTTAAAAAGCGACGTTACATTAACCATTCACCAATCTTCAGGTATTACAGATTACTAATAGTAGGCCTACAATCTCATATTTCAGTTCTTTCAACACCCTCAGATGTATTCCATCCAGTCCAGGTGATTTGCTACTCTTTCTTTTATCAAATAGTTGTAATATATCTTCCAGGTTTATCGATATATCTTTCAATTCTTCTGATGCATCACCTTTAAATACCACTTCAGTCATGTGTAACTTCCCTATATCTTCTTCAGTAAAGACTGAAGCAAAGAATTCATTCAGTCTCTCCACTATGGCATTATCCCCTATTAATATCCCTTTTATCCCTCTGTCATCTAATGGTCCAACTGACTCTCTCACAGGTTTATTGCTATGAATGTACTTGAAAATGTTAATCTTATGCATTTCTGCTTCCATGGCAAGCTTTTTTTCAAATTCTCTCTTCGCCAGCCTTACTAATGACTTCCATCTAACTTGCCAGTGCTTAAGTTTTTTCCAGTTTTCATCATTTGGCTCCTTTTTTCCATTTCCTGAAAGATTCTCTTTTTGGCTTCAACAGCCTTTCTGGCCTCACCTTTAAACCATGCTAGCAGGTTTTTGGACTTCCTTCCACTTTTCTCAAAATGTGGAATACAGCTGGTTTGGGCTTCCAAGATAGTATTTCTAAACAATGCCAATGTGTGATGTAAATCTTTGACCTTTGCAGCTGCTCCTTTTAGTTTTTTCTTTACTACTTTCCTCATTTTATCATAATCTCCCTTTTGAAAATTAAAAGGTAGTACTGTGGATTTCCCTGCTGTCCTTCCTCCATTTATTAGATCAAACGTGATCATGCTATGATCACTAATACCAAGTGGCTCTAACACCCTTATCTCTTGAAACAGATCTTGTGTTCCACTAAAGATTAGGTCCAAAATGACTTTCAGAAAAGTCCCCCCTCTTCCCCAGAATATTGCCCAATTCCTAACAAATCCAAAACCCTCTTACTTGCACCATCATCTCATCCATGCATTGAGACTACAGAGCTCTGCCGGCATTTGAGGTCCTGTGTGTGGAACGAGAAGCATTTCTGAGAATGTTACACTGGAAATTCTGGATTTCAGCTTCCTACCTAAAAGCCTAAATTTGGCCTCCAGAATCTCCTCCCCACACTTTCCTATGACATTGATACCAACATGTACCAGGACAGCAGATTCCTCCCCAGTGCTATCTAAAACCTTGTCTAGGTGGTACATGAGGTTCACTACCTTCGCACTAGGCAGGCATGTTACCAAGCGATCCTCACGTCCACTAGCCACCCAACTATCTACATGTCTAATGATTGAATTGCCAACTATAACGGCTGTCCTAACCCTTCCTTCATGGCACATGGCCTTGAGAAACCTTCTCAGTGCAAGATGGTTTTGCATCACCTGGAGAACAGGTCCTAGCTACAGGAACACTTCCTGCCACACTAAGGTGATGCTTCCTGCCTCATGACCTCTCTCCTCCATGGCAACAGGGAGGCTGCAAGACTGAAGGTGTGACTTCAGTACTACATCCCTGTAGGTCTCATCTATATACCTCACTGTCTTCCTTATGTCTTCCAAATCTGCTACTCTAGCCTTCAGAGATCGGACTTGTTTCCTGAGAGCAAAGAGCTCCTTGCACCTAGTGTACTTGTAAGACCCCTCACCAACTGGGAGAAAAGCATACATGTGACATTCAATGCAAAAGACTGGAAGGCCCCCATTTTGCTGCTAGACTGCTGTCTGCATCTTAGTTTTAAGGTTTTATTTAGTTATTTGTTTACTTAGGTTTGCTGGGGAAACTTAAACTAATACAACCATGGGGTATGTTTACTAAACTACGGTAATGTTACATACTGCGCGTTATGTAACGTTAACGATCGTTAGGTAACGTTAACGCGCGGTATGTAATGTTAACGTGCGTTAACGTTACTTAAAGATCGTTAATGTCCCTGGCCACACCGCAGAATGTGGAGAGAGGGCAGAGAGAAGGGTTCAATGGGTGGAGAGTGGGTGGGAAGAGGCCCCTTTCACACTAATGCGCTGAACTGAAGGGCTGAATCCTACGGCAAATGAAAACCTGCCGTTAGATGCACATTTGCAGGAGAGAGAAACCATTTAGGTGTCAGCAATGTACAGCCTAGGCAGGGAGCCCAAGAAATGTGATAGTAGTGCTCCATTTTCAGCAACACCATAGTGCCAAAGTATGAATGGACACTATGGCGATGGTGCAAATGGGGCATAGGGGACCACAGGTGGGAAATATAGCATGGGCAACTGGGGCACAGGGTGGACCAGGTGGGCACCTAGGTGGCACATAGAAACATAGAAACTGGAAATCAGCAAGACAGCAGCTTTCAAATCACCACTCCTCTTCAACTGCTCCTTTTACAATCTCCACCATTTCTTAATTCTGCAACTTAGAAGGGAGGGTTTATCATCTCTCGAAGCTCAACTTCTCCCGAACCATTCCTGTTACAGATTGTAAAAGGAACAGTTGAAGAGGAGTGGTGATTTGAAAGCAGCTAAGTATCCCATCTCAAGTTCCAGAGGAGTTAAGAACTGTTAGATAGACTGTTTTTGGTATGAAAATCAGCTTTTACTTAGTTTGGAGGTCATTGATGTCAACAAGCACATGATTAGGACGTATATTTCTGTCCAAACTGTAGTGCTATAAGTTGTCTGAGACCTCGAGTATGAGATAATTCTCATAACAACAGAAAAATGAAACCGCATTAATGTGATACGTTGAGCAAGTTTTCTTGTTTTAAGCGTCATATTAGGCACCCTTGGACAAGGCACCGCAGAAGGCACCCTGGGCTATGGAACCATAGGTTAAGGTGGCCTAAGAAGGTTATGGTGCCCTAGGGACTGCAAGGTGCCTCAGGATGATATGCATGACCTGTGCAGAACAGAGACAGATGTAGCCCTAACACTAGATAGAGCACTCAGGAAAGGCAATGAACAGGTGAGTGAAGGAGGGAGAGGTGGGAGCTGCTGGACCTGCCATATCTGTGGGCATCCCATGTGCCTGCCAGTACTGATGACAAACATGGTGGGGCAGCTGTACCACAGCATAGGGTGCTGGCAATGTAAAGAACCGGAAAAACAGTTGGTGGCAGACAATGGGAATACATGTCCCCCAGTGGAGGCGGAGGTGGCAGGATAGTTACAATGATGGGTGGACAGAGGAGTGGTGGTGCCATGCAGATCAGGCACAGGCGAGACAAGCATGAAGAGGCGCAATGCAGGAAAGGGTAGCAGTGCATGACATGGGGTGGCAGCCTGCACTGGCAGACAGGACTCTACACAGCTGACAGACGCAGATAGACCGACCGAGGGAATGTTGGCAATTGTGGCGAGGGTATTATGGGCTGGAAGCACAGATCTGCAAAAATATGACCTCTACAGGCATGCACACTATTTGAGTTGGACAGGCATGAGAGGAGAGAACAATGAGGAACTGAACTCATGAACACTGCCAAGAATGGCATTGTATTAACCAGTAGGCTATACCTCCATGGTGTATGTCACAGCAATGTCTGGGTACAGAAGGACTGCAGGTCACCACACAAAATGTCTGCTCTGAGTGCCAGGATAGGGTAACCCCACCAGTACCCATGATGCAATGCACATGCTGAATAGCAGTCTACAGCTGATCACCAAAGGGGTCTGCACCTCTCCGGTACCCCAGCTTGGAAAGATGAACTAACAGTGTGTGATACTTGCACAGAGTAGCTACAGACCATGCCATTGTGCAGGATCTGTGTTCACCATGAGGGATAGGATGGGTGCCCAGCACTAGGTCTGCAGTACATGTGGTGCTAGAGATAGGTCCTGCTGTACATCCCCATCACTATCAGTGTGTGACAGGTATTCCTTGCAGTGCAGCCAAAGGTAATTTGGTGTCCATCTGTATCCTGCAGTCACATGTGGTCCTGTGGGACCAGACACCAGCCAGTTTGGTGTGCACCCCGTGTTAGGGTCTGGCTGACATGGGCACCTGTTATTAGGGCAGAGGGGTTCCTAGAATTGCATGAGGTGTGTGTAGCAGTGCCTTTATAGGTCACAGTGGTATACACTACATACCCCAAAGGGCCCACATCACCCCTTTTTGTAGGTAAAGAACAGGCACCTCTGCCCCAGGGAAGCAACCTCCATCCTGTTTGTATGAGACAGCCCTCCAGAGTTGGTGGGCCAGAGCCATACCTATGACTGGGGCAGTGGCAGACCAGCAGCAATGCTGGGGTTAGGTCTGGAAAACTCCAACTGCCTCCTACCACTGTCTGTCAGTCACCAGCAGAAAGCACAGTCAGACTGTACTTTATAGGTGTTCTGACCATGCACAGTCTAACTGCAGACAGTCCACCAGCCAGTCCATAGTGCATGCTCACAGAGAAACTACATGCAGCAAGAAGACATCTCAGTAATAGGGACACCAGCACTGGGGAACACAAATATTTCACTAGAGGCAGATAGTGTAGAGCGCTATGTGGGAAACTAGATCTGCCATGGTCACTGCTCGGTCAGAGTGAGTGCCCTCCCAGCATGCCCTGCAGTGGCCACCCTGTCCATGCAGGTGGTGGTCAGGCACTACAGTGTCCCAGCCATTGCCCCACAACCTGCGAAGATGCATCCTGGCCAATCTGCCCTGTCCGGGCCATACCCCAAACACATTGCTCCTCATTATGCACCTATTCAGGCTAATGCTGGTAACAGTGGGACATTTTGGGCCCAGTGAAGGGCGGGCAGCCACAGAACAATGGATAGACATACACACATGCTCACTCCTATTGCAGCATTGTACAAAGATAGGGGTAGTTGGCAACCCTGCCCGCCACACTGGTCCTGATCACAGTGCCAACATTGCTAAACTGTGCAGGGGGTAGTAGTAGTGCTCTGGTAATAACTTCAGCTCAATGCTGGGGCCAACAGCCTGACTCTCCATGCATCTTTGGATTGTGGAGCCTGTGTGGGTGGGTGTTTGTACCCCTGTGGGACATCGGGTGCGCCTCTTCTCTCCCGCTGCGGGGGGGGGGGGGGGCACCCGATGTGAAAGTCGCACAGTGCGTGATTTACACTCGGAACAGCCCTGATATTGAGGAGTTCTAAGGGTGGAGCAGGTCGGCAACCAAAGTTCACCTGGCAGCCGTGATATTCAGCCACTGGACAGTTAAGCTTAACTAGCAAAAGTTACACCAAAACAAAGTTAGTCTACCTTTAGCCAGTTTATCTATCCAACCAGTGACTGAATATCACCACTGACTGGATAGCTAATTTGCTATCCAAGCATACCGGATATTAAATGCCACTGACCAGATATGGCCCCAGCATTGAATATCCAGGTTTAAATTAAAGCAGCAATGGTCAGCCACTTTAAGTGTGTTGGCTGCCCCCTTGGAATATGCACCTCATGAAAAAATGTGTATATATATATATATAGATATATAGATAGATAGTCATATTCTGCTGTTACATCCTGTGGGGTAATAGCACTTTGAGGCTCGTGCCAAAAGATACAGAACCATCCACTGTGGCTAAGTGAAGCAGAGAAATGCTTATCTGTTTGCCATACTAATAGCCTTTTCCTTTAGCCCTGCACATTCAGGCTTAACACAAAGCCACACAGTGCACTCACATCCTCTGCATCTAATTTTTCATCTTGTTCCAACTTCCATAGTCCAACCCAAGCACGGGAAAGATGTTAGTCTTCCCTAGCCATCACTGCTATGTCTATCTGTGATAAGGGCTGTAAGTCAACCCTCCTTTCACAGCTCAGATCTGTGATGCCTTTATTACAACATACACAGGCAGAACTGTGGCTATATTAGTGTCATCCTAGGTATATGAGAAGCCTGTAATGGCTGAGATCTGCAAATGAGAGTCATGACGTTTCTGTTTTAGGGCTCTTATTTCTCTATGACAGTGTGTATGATTTGTGTTCTTATCTAGACCTGGCACCTGCAAGGTTAATTCTAAACAAGATATTCAAAATTATTTGTTTGGTTTTTTCAAAATGGCACAACACGATGATTTTAATACCTTTTCATTACCTTTAAGCAAAACAATTTTCTCTCACGCATCATTAACCTTGCCCACATATCTCTACAAATTTAAAATATTTGTAGGTGAAATATTACCTGGGATGATATTAATATATATGCTTTGAGGAATATGCACTAGGCTGCATTTAAAGCCTACATGGCAACATAGAAGACAATTAAGGAAAAGGCTCTTTTTTAAGTTGCAGAGCAGGTTTATTTAAAGAAACTACAAGCTTGTATAATAATTAGAGAGATCAACTATATGCATTTATATTTTTTTCTTCTGTGATGTTATGCAATGAAACTTTGCACCAAGAGAAATCGTGAAATCCTGATTTATGAATTGTACTGGAAGAGGGTTAACTCTCTGCGAGTGATGCTGATTAGCATGCTGTATTTCTGTTCTGGAATTTTTGGAGATGGGTCAAAATTGATGGCTACATGGAAGAGTTCTGTTTGCTTGTAGAGATTTTCTTTTCCTGCAAAGAGGGTGGGAATGAGTCTTGTGCCCTTTCCAGGTTGCAAAGATGACCAGCAGCAGCAACAAAAGAGAGATTGGGATGAATATTTATATTTTCTCCTAAGCACATACCAGAAAGACTTGAATTGTTTCTTGAGATAGAGATCACAGTGGAAGGTAGTCCAGATTGAATCAGCTGGCCCCATGTATCTTTGCAGGCCTGGTGTTCAAATAACATATACAGGAATATTCAGAGTATTACCTCAGAGGTTATCAGTACTTGACTCTTAATTATCATGACAGACAAGGTTTGCCCATCCTTGAGTGCTCTTGTCTGAAAACATGCATATCACAAAAGAGCTAGGAAGATGTCTAAACCTTTTGGTTTGCAGACTTTTGTTTTAGCCAAGCTTTTAAATGGCCGTCAGGATACCTCTGATTATCAGAGTTAATTTTAATTATCTTATGCAACATGCATTTTTCCTGTTCCTACTTCTATTATTTTGTCACATGGTTTCAACCATTATCAGCTCCCATTGACCATCTTTTGTTACAGCAGCTCTTCTATCAAGTGGCCTTTGTTCAAGTAGGCTTTTGTCATGAAGTGGACAAAGGCTATGGGTATCTGTTCCTTAGTGGCCTCTGCTCCTGAGAGTTATGCATTCAGTCCCTGGTGAGGCTGGAAGTCAGAACAGAGCTACTTTTGAAAGGAAGAAGCAGGGGTCACTTGTCCTATTATGTTGGAATGGAGGAATAGCCAAGATGTTAGAGCAGTGTGCTGGGTACTAGGAAGCTAGGGTTAAAACCCCACTGCTTATCCCTGTGGTCTCCATTGCTTGAGATAAAAACTTAAGGGAAGCTATTGAAACACCCATCCAGAAAGCCCTTTGGGAGTTATCCAGATAAGGGCACTGGGAGAAATATTCAGTGGCACTATCCAGATAGTGCCACTGAATGGCTTCACAGACTGCCAGGACAGCAATGAAGGGTTTGGATGGCCATTTCCATTAGTGATGTCAACATTAGGCATGTAGATACTATAGCTATGGGTATGTCTTATTGGTGCGAAGGTGGTTGTCCTTATGAGGCACCTAAACAGGCTTCTAGATATGCCAGGGAGGAGCTGGCTGTCTTTGTGCATATGGGTACCAAAGACATAGGAACATGTGGGTGTGGCATTGTGGAAGCAAAATTTACTTTTAGATAGAAATTTGAAATCCAGGAAAACATTCTCAGAAATGTTTCCTGTTCCACATTCAAGACTCGAGAGACAGGAAAAGTTCTGGAGTCTCAATGTGTTGATGAGATGATGGCATAGGAAAGAGGGCTTTAAATTTGTTGGGAACTGGGCAACATTCTGGGGAAGAGGACTGTTGCCTTTGATGAGCAGGGACTGCCTTTTACATGTCTCTGTACAGCATTGCATATGTCTTGTAGCAATATACAAATGATCAGTAGTAATAGTAGTAGAATCGGCTTTACCGTAACTAGAGTGGAACCAGCATGCTGGCAGTAATCTTTAAAAATGAGATAGAAAAGTTTTTAAATTAGATAATGGGGGCTAGCCTACAGTTCCCCAGGAGCATATGGTTTGGAATCAGGACCGACCTGTCCACTAGATGGCCACCACAGGTGGATGGCTACGGTGGCAATGGCACACAAAGGTGGCTGCACCACCCCCTCTAGCTGCCGCTGATTCTGTTTGGGGGGGGGGAGGCGGGCAGTGAAAGCGGCAGTATTTCCAAAAGTGGCTGCATTTTGTTGCCACTTTTTGAAATACTACCGCTGCCGCTGCCCGCCTCCTCTCCCGAGACGGAACTGGTGGCAGCTGGGGTGGGGGGGGGGGGGGCAGCAGCAGTTGGAGGGGCAGCAGCTGGGGGGTTGCAAAGCTGGGATTTCTGCCTAAGGAGGCAGAAATCCTTGGGCCGGCCCTGTTTGGAATAAGGTATTTTTGAAGGATACCACCAAAACAGGGAAGTTATAGCATCCCAATAGAGAGATGGCAATAAAGTAAAAGTAGTCTAAGTGCCCTTAAGTAAAAACAGACCAATTTGAAAGATTCTAATTTACCTCTATCAACTGATAAAGAGGTTGTGAATTGGTAACAAAAGATCCTTTGAAATTCCTACATACAAATGTTAGACATTTAGGACCCAATATTCTTCTAGGCAGGCTATGCGGTGCTACAGCACATGGCCCTGCCTGCTCACTCCTAACCCCGGATATTCAATACCGTAGCAATGGCATTGAATATCAGGTTTTGGCACCCAGAGGAAACTGCCATAGAGCCTAACAAGGTAGCAGCGATATTGCACTGCTACCCAGTAAGCAGCCGTGGCCAAAACTAGGTGAGTGAAAAGCTGGCCTAGTTTAGCCATGGATGCTAACAGGGTAGTGGTGCAATATTGCCACTACACTGTTAGCAGTGATCTCCACCTCCGTTCTGCCCCAGAATGCCGCAACACATCCTGATGCTAACCGGATAGCATTGGGGCACATAGGGGATGTAGGCGGGGATTTCTTTGACTGGGTGACCAGGGAGTTGGACTGAGGGAGAGCTCTAGATGTGGTGTATTTAGATTTCAGTAAAGCCTTTGACACTGTTCCTCACAGGCGACTTATAAACAAACTGAGCACCCTAGGGATGGACCCTAAAGTTACTGCTTGGGTTAGAAATTGGTTGGGTGGGAGGCGACAAAGAGTACAAGTAAATGGAGCTCACTCTGAGGAGAAGGATGTTACCAGTGGTGTGCCCCAGGGATCTGTCCTTGGTCCCAGGGCCAGCCCGTCCATTGAGCAAGAATGTTTTTTGCACAGGGCCCCGCGTTTCAGGGGGCCCCGCGCAAAAAACATTCTGATCCAAAAGTAAAATTAAAAAAAATAACAAAAAGCTGTCTGCTGCCACTTCCGGGGCCACCGCGGCAGAATCGAGTGTGCCGCGGGGCCCCACCTGTGCCCGGCAGAGCCTGCCCTCCCCGGTATCAGCTCTCTCCAGCTGCAGTCACACGCGCCGGCTTCAGAGCGCAAGAGGAGAGTTTCTCCCTCGCTGCTCTGTTAAGCCCGCGGGGGCTGATGGGAAGTTCCCATCAGCCCCCGCGGGCTTAACAGAGCCGCGAAAGAGAAACTAGTCCCTTTGCGCTCGGAAGCGGCAGCAGACAGCTTTTTGTTATTTTAAATTTTCCCTGGGCTGGGCTGGACTGGGCTGGGCTGGGGGGTGGGGGGGTTAGGAGTGGTGATGGGTGATGGGTGATGGGCGCTGGGGGGGTTAGGAGTGGTGATGGGCGCTGGGGGGGTTAGTAGTAGAGATTGGCTATGGGGGGGTTAAGGAGTGGTGATGGGCGCTGGGGGTTTTTAGGAGTGGTGATGGGCTATGGGGGGGTTTAGGAGTGGTGATGGGTGCTGGGGGGGTTAGGAGTGGTGATGGGCGCTGGGGGTGCTAGGAGTGGTGATGGGCACTGGGGGGGGGGTTAGGAGTGGTGATGGGCTATGGGGGGGCTTAAACTAAAAATTGGGTGATGGGGGATTAGGACTGGAAATGGTTTGATGGGGTGTTAGGACTGATAATGGGCTATGGGGGGCTTAAACTAAAAATTGGGTGATGGGGGATTAGGGCTGGAAATGGGCTGGTGGGATTAGGACTGGGAGTGGGCTGATGGGGAGGTTAGGACTGGTAATGGGCTATGGGGGGGGGCTTAAACTAAAATTTGGGTGATGGGGGATTAGGACTGGAAATGGGCTGGTGGGAATAGGACTGGACGTGGGGTGATGGGGTGTTAGGACTGATAATGGGCTATGGGGGGCTTAAACTAAAAATTGGGTGATGGGGGATTAGGACGGGAAATGGGCTGGTGGGATTAGGACTGGGAGTGGGCTATGGGGGGCTAGGACTGGTAATGGGTTGGGGGGGTTGCTAGGACTGGAAATGGGCTAAGTGGAAGGGGGCTTGAATTGCAAATAGCTGATGGGGACGGGGCTTGTAATGGAAATGGGCTGAGTAGAAGGGGGCTTGAACTGCAAATAGCTGATGGGGAGGGGGACTTGGAATGGAAATGGGCTGAGTGGAAGGGGGCTAGAACTGCAAATAGAAGATGGGAAGGGCGGCTTGGAATGTGCTCTTAGGGGAGAGAGCTAGGACAGGAAATGGGCTGATGGAGGGGCTAGGATAGGACTGGGAATTGGGTGTTGGGGGGAGCTAAGATTGGAAATGGGCTGTGGTGGGGGCTTGGATTGAAATGGACTCATGGAGGGGCTAGAACTGGAAGTAGGCTCATGGGGGGCTTGGATTAGAAATGGGCTGAGTGGAGGGGAGCTAGGATTTAACATGGGCTGATGGTGGGGCTAGGAAAGGACTAGAAATGGGCTGATGGGAGGCTGGTATTGGAAATGAGCTGATGAAGGGACTTGGATAGGACTGGAAATGGATGGGGGAGCTAGGACTGGAAATGGACTGATGGGGGGCCAGGACTGGAAATGGGCTGATGTGGGGACTAGAAGGGAGCGGATACTGGGTGGGGCTGGAACTAAAAGGGAGCTGATGTTGGGGGAGATTAGAAGGGGATGGGGCTGGGAGAGTGAAATGGAGAGGGTAAAAATATTTTGTGTGGGAGGGAAGAAAAATGTACAATTGGCCAGGTATTGGGAGACTAAGTGGGGATTGAGGATGGAGGGGTAAAATTTGAGTGGATGAAATAGGAATGAGGAAAGAGCAAAAGGAGAAAGATTATTATGTTAAAGCAGATGTAGAGAGAGAATGGAAAAAAACTAGAAGAGAAGAAAGGACAAATGGACAGCAGACGATGGAGAGATAGCAGAAGACACAAATAAACCAGAAGAAAGTGGCTGGAACAATTGCAACTGAAAAAAAAATGCACAAAAGGTACAAAGATATCTCTTTATTTTGAATTTATTAACTGGAATATGTCAGCTCTGGGAAATGTGCATCATTAATGTCTGTGCTTTGTTTAGTACAAGAGGAAATTAATTTATAGTTTTATTCCTACATTGTTGTTGTACATTCCAGGTTTGGCTTTTAGGGTTCCCAGTTTAATTATTGTCTTCCTGTTTTTAAATTGTGATTCCTTGTTTGGTGATGGTCTATGTTCTGCATGTGTAACTGAGCTGAGGTATTCTGTTTATGTAATCCCTATTTGACATTGTCACTTGTTCTCTTTCCCCAGTAGGTCATGTATTGTTATTCTCTGAAATGTATTGGTTTAATATTTGCAGTGTTGCCTTTTGATAGGTAGGGTATGGTGCTTTATGAGTCCTGGTAGTGCTGTTAGGATACGGTGGGTTTGCTATGGGTTCTAAATGGGCAGTGTTTGTAGTAGTTCCTAATGTGCCTGGCGGTTGGCACTGGATTATAGTAATGTAGAAATCTTTGTCTTTCTTTATCCATACACTCATGAAGAGGCATGTTTACTAAAAGTTAGTGTATGGTAACATTATGCAAATATTTATGCAAATGAGGCCCCTTATGCACATGAGGCCCCGCACTGAGTCTCCGCACCCCCCTTGGGCCGCCCCTGCTTGGTCCGATTCTTTTTAACATCTTTGTTAGTGATATAGCGGAAGGGCTGTCGGGTAAGGTTTGCCTCTTTGCAGATGATACCAAAATCTGCAATAGAGTAGACACCCAGGAAGGTTTAGATAACATGAGGAGGGATCTAGCTAAGCTTGAAGAATGGTCTAGAATTTGGCAGCTGGGATTTAATGTTAAAAAATGTAAGGTCATGCATTTGGGCTGCAGCAATCCAAGGGAGCACTACAGTATAGGAGGTGAAGTACTTTTGTCCACTAAAGAAGAGCGGGACCTAGGCGTGGTTGTGTCTGATGATCTTAAAGTAGCTAAACAGGTAGAAAAGGCGACGGCAAAAGCTAGAAGGATGCTTGGGTGCATACGGAGAGGAATGGCTAGCAGAAAAAAGGAGGTGATAATGCCTCTGTATAAGTCTTTGGTGCGACCTCATTTGGAGTATGGTGTGCAATTCTGGAGACTGCACCTTCAAAAGGATGTGAACAGGATGGAGTCTGTGCAGAGGGTTGCTACTAAAATGATTAATGGGCTTCATTATAAAGCATATGAGGACAGACTTAAGGATCTTAATATGTACACCTTAGAGGAAAGGCGGGATAGAGGTGATATGATTGAGATGTTTAAATACCTCCGTGGCATAAATGTTCAGGGAGAGAGCCTCTTTCAATTGAAAGCAAGTTCTACTACGAGGGGACATGGGATGAGGGTGAAGGGAGATAGATTCAGGAGTGATATGCGGAAATATTTCTTTACAGAAAGAGTAGTGGATCCATGGAATAGTCTCCCAGTGGAGGTGGTAGAGATGAGGACAGTAACTAAATTAAAAAAAGCATGGGACCAACACAGAGGATCTCTAAAGGTAAAAAGGGGACTGTTGTAGTTGTTGTTATGTAAGGACAGACTAGATAGGCCATGTGGTCTTTTTCTGTCATCATGTTTCTATGTTTCTATATTCAATGGCATTAACCATATAGGTGCTGTTGAATATCCCCATTTAAGACATTTACATGGTTTACTGGGCTCTAAACTGAGTAAATGCCTTTCAAATAGCTGGACCTTAGAAAATATGATTGGAAAGTTATAATATATAGCACTGAATTAAGATATAAATATAATTGACAATGAAGAGACTTGGTGGAAGGAGCACAACCAATGGGGAACTATGGTAACAAGGTACAAATTATATTGCAATCATAGCATCTGTATATCAAATTGAAGGGATAGTGCTATATATTTAAGAGTGCATTGAGTCAAACAGTACAAATGTTTTGTAAGGAAACAAGATGCACTGTAGAATCTTTATAGATAGAAATTCCATGTGAAAGGGGGACAGAATAGCAGTGTGGGTACACTACCTCCACCTGGCTAGAATGAACAGATGAAATGGTAACAGAAACAGGAGAAACTAAATAAAATTGACAATATAGCAACAATGGGTGATTTCAGTTATCCCACCATTGACTGGGTAAATGTCACTTTACAATATGGTAGAGAAAGAAAGTTTCTAGATGAATATTGCTTAGTGGAACACAGTATCTGGTGCTACAGGTAATAGTTTTGGGCCCACTTTGCAACAGTGATCATAACATGAACAAATTTGATAAAATAAATGGAAGAAGGAAAGCAAGGAAATCTAGTGTATTGGCATTTAACTTTCAAAAGGGGAGACTATGATAAAATGAGGAACATGATTAGGAAAAAAATTGAAGCAGGAGCTGCAAAGGTTAAGAGTTTGCATCAGGCCTGGACATAGTGGGCCCAATATTTGAAGGATGTTTACAGCCTAGTAAACCATGTAAATGCCTTAGTTGGGGATATTCAGTGGCACATGCAGTACAGTGTATACCTTCAAGTCAATGCTAACTCCTGGTGACCCAGACACTCCTGGGTTTTCTTGGCAGTGTGACTGGAATTAGATTGCTAGGTCTTTCTTCCAAGGCAATGGATGATTAAGTGACTTGCACAAGGCCACAAGGAGTACTAGTGAGAATTAAATCCTGATTGCTTGGTTACCAAGCTAGTGTTTGAACCACTAGGCTACTCCTCCATATACATGCCCCAGTACTGTCCATTCTGGGGCAGAGCTGGAGATGATATTATCCGTTCTGGGGCATTCTGGGACAGAGTAGACACAGGGGCACAAGATAACTGGGCATCAGCAATATGGCATATTGCCTGGTTAGTGTTATGTGCTGAAAAGATAGGTAAGGAAAACCCTCACCTATCTTTATGGCACAGGCACTAACTGGGTAGCATGCAATATCACTGCTGCCAGGTTAGTTTCAGTAGCTTTCGGGTTGTGCGTCGATACACGTATATTCAATGCTGGGGCCACATATAGCCCCCACGTTGAATATCCAGGTTTAAAGGTCAGCAGGCAGGACTATGTGCCGATGTGGCGCATAGCCTGCCCAGAAGAATATCGGACTCAGTATTTATATACAATCTTGGAAGCCCAGACCAGATGTATTCCACATTATAAGAAAGGTGGAAGGAAAGCCAAATGGTTTAAAGATGCAGCATGGTTTAAAGATAAAATGAGAGAAGCTGTAATAACAAAAAAAAAAAAACATTTAAAAAATGAAAAGGGATCTGGATTAAAGAAAACAGGAAAAAGAATAAACACTGGCAAGATAAATGTAAAGCACTGATAAGGTGAGCAAAGAGAGAGATTTATAAACAAGTTTGCTGTGGAAGCAAAACTATTATAAAAATTTTTCAGATACACTTGAAGCAAAAAGCCTGAGGAGTAATATAGTAACATAGTAACATAGTATATGTCAGCAGATAAAGACCAGTATGGTCCATCTAGTCTGCCCAGCAAGGTGGCAAAAGTAGTGCACCTGCTGCTCCGTGCAGGTCACCCTTCACCATGCCTTTGTTTAGTGGTGTCCCAACACTCCGTGCAGGTCACCCCTATTTGTGAGATATAAGAGATAGTTAAATTTATTTTTATTTTATCCTGTTGCTATAAAAGGGATCCACTGTCTGTCCCATGCCATTTTGAATTCTGTCACTGTATTTGTTCCCACCACTTCTATCGGCAGGGCATTCCAAGTATCCACCACCCTTTCAGTGAAAAAGTATTTCCTGACATTGTCTTTTAGTTTACCCCATTGCAGCTTCATGTTATGTCCTCTATTTTACAGCTTCTCATTTTTGAAAAAGGTTTGTTTGTTCATTAATACTTTTTAAGTATTTAAAGGTCTGTATCATATCTCCCCTGCCCAACTCTCCTCTAGTGTATACATATTTAGGTCTTCAAGTTTCTTCTCATATGTCTTCTGGCGCAGGCACCAAATCATTTTGGTTGCCTTCCTCTGAACCATTTCTAGTCTTATTATATCCTTTACGAGATATGGTCTCCAAAACTGAACACAATATTCCAAGTGAGGCCTCACCAGCGACTTGTACAGTGGCATTAGTACCTCCTCCTTTCTGCTGGTAATTCCTCTCTGTGTGTAACCCAGCATCCTTCTGGCTTTGGCCACCACCTTGTCACACTGTTTTGCCACTTTGAGATCCTCAGAAACAATTACTATGAGGTCCTTCTCCTGGTCTGTGCACATTAACCTGGTGCCCCCTATCTCATACAATTCCCTTGGATTTCTGTGTACCAAGTGCATGACACTGCACTTCTTCACATTAAATCTTAACTGCCAAGCATTAGATCATTCTTCCAGCTTTTGCAGATCTTTCCTCAAGTTCTCCACTCCCTCAGGAGAGTCCATGCTGTTGCAAATGTTTGTGTCATCTTCAAAAAGATAGACATTTCTATGCAATCCTTCAGCAATATCATTCACAAATACATTGAACAGTAAAGGTCCCAAGACCAATCCCTGGGGCACATCACTAATCACCTTTATTTCATCTGAGTGAGTTCCATTTACCATCACCTTCTGTCATCTGTCAGTCAACCAATTTCTGATAGAGTTCACCATCTTGGGACCCATCCCCAGGATGGTCAGTTTATTGAGGAACAGTATCAAAGGCTTTGCTAAAATCTAGGTAGATGACATCCATTGCATGCCCTTGATCTAGATCTCTGGTCACCCAATCAAAGAACTCAATCAGATTTTTTTTTGGCATGATCATCTTTTGGTAAAACCATGTTGCCTCAGATCATGCAACCTATTGGTTTCAAGAAAGTCCACTAGTCTCTCCTTCAGGAGCACCTCTATTACTTTTCCCACCACCGAGGTAAGGCTTACTGGCCTGTATGTTTATGTTTAATTAAAATTTGATATACCACCCACAGCAAATAGGTATCTGAGTGGTTTACAATTTAAAAATACATGGCTGCAGAAATAGAAAGGAACACCATCATTTAAAAACAGTAGAGAGGAAAGAAAACACAAAAACAGATAAGATAAAATGTAACAACAAGAACAGGTCAGAGAGAAGATGGGGAGAAAAAACAGACAGGGGGGCAGGGCTATGGGGGGAGGTTAAACGCCATGGTAAATAGGTGAGTTTTGAGCTTAGTTTTAAAGTGCTGGAAGGATGTTTTGGAACGGAGGGAAGGAGGGAGCAAATTCCAAAGTCGTGGACCCAAGAAATAGAAAGCGGACGAACGAGTGGATTCCAGGTGGGCATGTGAGGGAGGGGGAAGGAACATATGGTTAAGATGAATAGAACGAAGTGAACGGTGAGGGGTGTGAAAGTGAACCTGGTCAGCAAGATAGAAGGGAACACCTGTGAAGAGTGCCCTGTGAACAAAAACAAGAATCTTATAGTGAATACGAAAGGGTACCGGTAACCAGTGTTGTTGCATGAGGAGAGGGGTAACGTGGTCATACCGAGAGGCGTGGGTTAGAAGACGAACTGCAGTGTTCTGAACGCGCTGAATTCAGACAATTTGGGACTGAGGGAGACCTGCTAAGACAACATTACAATAGTCGAGCCGAGATATAACTAAGGAGAGGAGAAGCGTAGTTAAGGCTGAAGAAGAAAGAAAGGGGCGAACGGCTCTTAGTTGTTTAAGAGAGAAGAAAGACCACTGGACAACTGAAGAAATGTGTTTCCTAAAGAAGAGAGAAGAATCGAGGACCACACCAAGGTAACGAAAAGAGGAGACCAGAGGAATAGACTGGGAGGAAAAAATCAGAGCACACGTGGGGGAGGTGCTCCCTAGTGTAAACCAAGTGGCAAACAACTTAGAGGGGTTAACGTGAAGAAAATTAGAAGAGAACCAGGATGCGACAGCGGAAAGACAACAGTTAAGAGGAGAGATGTCCGGTTTAAGGGAATCAGTGTGAAGTAGGAAAAGAATATCATCCGCATAATAGTATGCGGAGATACCGTACTGCTGGACAACAAGTGCAAGGGAAGCCAAAAAAACGTTAAAAAGGAGTGGGGCAAGAACAGAGCCCTGGGGTACACCACAAGAAAGAGGGGTTAGGGTGGAGGAGGAAGACCCAGAGACAACAGTGAAGGAGCGGTTGAGAAGAAAAGAGTGAAATCACTGAAGAACAGTGCCTGTAACACCAGCATCTTGACGAACGAGAAGGGTATGATGATCCACCAAGTCAAAAGCCACGGAAAGATCGAGAGAAACAACAAGAGAGATAAGTCTGTGATCGTGTGCATAGTGAAGTTCATTGAGGAGAGAGAGAAGGATAGATTCCGTGCTGTGGCCAGAGCGGAAACCAGATTGTCTGTAGTTTGCCACTTCTTCCCTATTACCACTTTTGTGAAGAGGTACCACACTGACCCTTTTCCAGTCCTGTGGAACCTCTCCTGTCTCCAAGGATCTATTAAAGACATCCTTTCAAAGCTCTGCAAGAACCTCTCTGAGCTTTTTCAGTATCCTGGGATGTATCCCATCCGGTCTCATGGTTTTGGCCACTTTCAGTTTTGCAAGCTGTTCAAACACATCATTTCTGTGAATGGTGTAGTACCTACTCCATTTTCATTTGTATATTTGTCAATCACAGGTGGTCCTTCTCCAGGATTTGCTTTAGTAAAAACAGAACAGAAGTATTTGTTTAGCATTTTCACTTTTTCAACATCACAATGGCTACCTTTTCAGTATCAATAATTAAGTCTCTATCCATTTCTTTGATTTGAGTTGGAGGCCTGTAGACTACACCAGCATGGATGACAGTGCCATCTCCTCTTTTCAACAGAATCCACAGTGCTTCTTCTTTTCCCCATGTCCCCTGCAATTCAGCAGCTTTAATATTGCTTTCCTGCCTTCTCTATCTCTCCTAAATAAATTATAGCCAGCTATGGCTATATCCCATTTATGTGGCTCATTAGACCATGTTTATACAATGGCTATAATGTCCAAATCCATTTCCACTATTAGTGCTTCTAGATCAGGAACTTTGTTGACTAGGCTTTAAGCATTTGTGCTCATTGTTTTCCAAGCATTTGTTGATTGGCTTGCCTGTATTTTGTATGGAGTTTGTTCTATATGCTTCTTCCCACTTGCCATTAATGTGTGGTTTAAATGTGTAGCTGTTTCCAATGTTATATTGCTTTTGCTGGGAGTGACATCCTGAACTTGTCCTCTATCCATCACCCCTTTCCCTAGTTTAAATGCTTGTCAACATACTGTCTGAATTTTTCACTTAGGATCCATTTCCCTGCGACAGAGAAATGCAGTCCATCAGCACTGTATAGTCTCTTGTTGATCCATCTGTTTCCTCAGTCACCTATATATCTAAATCCTTGTTTGCACCAGGTTTGGAGCCATGTATCAAAGTTATTTATGTGATGCAACCTTTCTGCCCCCTCACCAAGATCAGGTAGACTTCTGAGAATGCTACAGTGTTAACAAGCCAGAAGAATAGCTCAGTAACCACAACTATCTAACAAAAACCAAAAATCCTAAAGGAAAAAACAAATTTTTTAATGTCGGGATCCGCGGACAAGAGCTGGGGAGAGGAAAAAAACCCCCACTCAGTGTCAGCAGAGGCCTTTTATTTATTTTATCAAAACCCTAACAAATAAACTCAGTAGTGAAAATCACTTATCTGATAAAAACCAGACGGGCAGCAAAACTCCAGACAGCGACATGCATGTTTCGAGCCGCCAAGGCTCTGTATCAAGCTGGTTTCAAAATGTGCGCGCCCTGAAAAAACGCTGAACACTTCCGGTAATTTAAATACCCAAGCGCTAATCAAATGGCTGCCGACATATACGTAAGCATTACGTCAGACCAGTAATGATGAGAATAAAGTCTGACATCGCAGAACAATTAAAGCAAGCTCCACCAGTCACATTCTAAATTCAAGCCGAAGGGGGACACTGTATTAAGTTGATATATCCAGCGTTGTTCACGATGTTGTAGTTGATGTTCACGATCTCCCCCTCGCAAGTCTAAGGGCACTATGTCAATAACCCTCCATCGGAGATCTGTAAAAAGATGATGCTGTTGGAGGCAATGATCCACGATAGGGGCTGAAAGAATCTTATTAGTAAGGCGAGACGCATGTTCATTCAAGCGTATCCGAACCGGGCGGATAGTCCTACCAACATAGGAAAGGTTGCAAGGGCAAGTAATGATGTATACCACGTAAGGAGTCACACAGGTGGAAGAGCCCAAAAATGAAAAAGAGACCCCTGAAGAACGATATGTCCAACTATTTAAATTACCGGAAGTGTTCAGCGTTTTTTCAGGGCGCGCACATTTTGAAACCAGCTTGATACAGAGCCTTGGCGGCTCGAAACATGCATGTCGCTGTCTGGAGTTTTGCTGCCCGTCTGGTTTTTATCAGATAAGTGATTTTCACTACTGAGTTTATTTGTTAGGGTTTTGATAAAATAAATAAAAGGCCTCTGCTGACACTGAGTGGGTGGTTTTTTCCTCTCCCCAGCTCTTGTCCGCGGATCCCGACATTAAAAAATTTGTTTTTTCCTTTAGGATTTTTGGTTTTTGTTAGATAGTTGTGGTTACTGAGCTGTTCTTCTGGGTTTTTTTGTTTTGACTTTTTTGATATTGGTTGTGATTTTGAGTCAACACATTTTTTGAAGGTATGGTTTTTTTCACAGTGTTAACAAGGGCTGGAGTTTCTCTCTCAGAGTTTGGAAGTCCCTTTGAACTGCAGAGGAACTGTTTCTAGCCAGGTCATTTGTACCCAAAGTGGATGACAATGTCAATTTTGGAGTGTTCACTTTCTGTACTAACTACACCAACAATTTGGTTTGTATTCCTGCTGGCTAAAGAGCCTGCGAGGCATTTGACCATCTTTTCGCCTTTGAACTGTGTCCCAAGTTGGTGCCTCTGATGACAGAATCTCCAAGTAGTAGTAGTTTTCTGTTTTGTGATTTTATTTCTTCATATTTGGTGCATTATCAGTAGATTTGTCTTTGACTCATTTAAGGGCACTTCAGTTTCCACGGATTCGGCACCCTCATTATCCAAGGCAGAGAAGGAATTATGCAGGGATATCTCTTGATGTACAGGGTGTCTGTGCTATAGGTTGCAATCTAACAGAGCCCACTGTGATACATTCATTCTTGGGCTGTTTGTGGGAATGGTGGTGGATTTTGTTTAGTTTGTACCCTAGAACAGGCGTGTTTAATTGCAGCTAATTCTTCCCTTAGTAGAGTCAATTCTTTATGTATAGCAGATAACTTGAGGCTTATAGTGCAAGCTCTTAGGTTCCAAATGATTCTTCTTAGAATGAAAGCAGCACAGTTATTGCAATGAATACACAACATGCTGATTAATTAATTAATTAATTTATTTATTTATTTATTTAGTAAACACTTGTATACCGCTGCTTCCTACGATCAGCAGCGGTTTACTTTACAGAATCATAATGTATTGTACGGTACATTGAGATTTCAGTTTTACATTTTGATTAGTCAATGATTACGTAACACGGGACAAGCATTTGGATACGATACACATTTGATTAAAGCACACAGATCAAGGTATACATTTGATTTCAGTAGATTGGGGGGGGGCCCATATATACAATTTGTACAGAATTAGTTGTCAAGGTGTACAGGCTATACATGGTTATATACAATTTGTACGGAATTAGTTGCCAAGGTGTACAAGTTATACATGACAATATACTATTAGATTATATGCTGCCGAGTGCGGCAGAGGAGATCTGTTATAAAGTGGTCCTTTGCTGCAAAATTAAGTAGGAGACTTAAGTAGAAGACCAGGTCTCTGCAAATTTAAAAGCCAATGTGTACTTTAGTTCCACTAACTATATATCAAACGTATCATTGGCTGGTAGACCTTATATGAACTGAGGGCACACTCAGATATCTGATTTGCAGGCTATGCAAGGAATGTAGGCAATCTAAATAGTCCTAAACTTATAGCCAAAAGTTAAAATTTATATTTAAAAAAACAGGCAATTGTAAAGTCTGAATGCTTAGCTTTGTGTAGAGTCTAGTGATGGCCAGAACTACATCACATAAATGGGAGGACAAAATCATAGCGGAGAGACTAAATGAATCCTTTGCTTCAGTCTTTATTGAAGAAGGGTAGGGGACATACCCATGCCAGGAATGATATTTAAAGGGGATGGATCATAAAAATTGAAACAAATCTTGATGAATTTGGAAGATGTAATAAGGCAATTTGACAAATTAAAGAGTAGAAAATCACCTGTATCAGATTGTATACATCCCAGGGTGCTGAAAAAGGTCAAAAATTAAATTGCAGATCTACTATTAGTTTTCAAATTACTATCAGTAAAATCATCTATTACAGATGAAGACTGGAGGGCCAACATAATGCCAATTATGTTGGCATTATGTTGCAAAACAAGCAATAGAGAAGACCCTGCTTCCTATCGACCAATATCGAGCATATCGTTCCTGGCCAAAATCATTGAAAAGGCCGTGTTACTACAACTGCAAGACCATTTGGATGACAACGAAACCCTGGATAAACAGCAATATGGATTTAGACGATACCACGGCGTTGAAACACTACTCCTAGCGCTGCTTGACAACCTCCTCAAGGGTTTAGAAAACAAAAAGAAAATGTTTCTACTCATATTCTTAAATAGCGCGGTATAAAAGAAAATGTAATAAATAAATAAATAAATAAATAAATATTCATAGACATATCTGCAGCATTCGATACAGTTCACCATGGCACCCTCTTAAACAGGCTTAAATCCATTGGAATAACAGGAACCCCTCTAAAATGGTTCTCCTCGTACATATCAAACAGAATGCAACAGGTCCAGTTCAACGGAGAAAAGGCAGAAGCATTCACGCAAACACAGGGTATCCCACAGGGTTCGGCTCTCTCAGCACTCCTGTTCAATATTTACATGCAACCACTTTGCAAAATCTTCCAACATCATAATATCAAATACCACGTCTATGCAGACGATATTATGCTGTACACTCAACTCGACACTGCCAACCCAAACTACACCCAACTCGAAGAGTGCCTAAGTGAGATGCAAGCCTGGTTACTCCAAAGTAACATGACGATCAACCACAAAAAAACAGAGGTAATGTACATCTCCAGAAAGCCAAACTTCGATCCCCCCGGAACAATCACCTTATGTAACAATACTTACCAAACGAAGGAGGAAATAAAATATCTGGGAGTAACGTTCGATAGTAATCTAAAAATGGAGAAACACCTCCGCAAAACAAACAAAGCTGTTTTTCACAAGCTTAGGGTCCTCCAACCGCTAAGGAGCATTATCGAACCTCAGGACTTCAGGACCATTGCCCAGGCACTCATCATGCCACATTTCGACTACTGCAACGCCATCCTGCAGGGTCTCCCAAAGAAAACTCTGAACATTCTGCAAATGGCGCAGAATGTAGCCGCTAGGGTCATCACGAAAAAAGGCTTTGCTGATCACATCACCCCGGTATTGATTGAGCTCCACTGGCTCCCCATCACGGCTCGTATAAAATACAAATCACTCACGACCACTTTCAAGCTCCTACATAACATTGCTCCATCCTTCCTCTCCACCTTGATATGCTCACAACCACCCAACAGAAGCAGAAGAACCTTCAACTCCAACACCCTCCTCATTCCAGCTGATATAAGAACTGTTAAAACCAATACTAGTAATAGAGCGTTCTCATACGCAGCACCTACACTCTGGAATCATCTGCCGCCAGAGTTACGAGATTGCAAAGACCTAACTGTCTTCAGGAAAAACCTCAAGACTCATCTTTTCCAGAGTCATTTTAATTTGAATTAACCTAAGGGGTCTAAGTCCAGAACATATTTATGTACTCCTGCTCGTTTATTGTATAATGTATATATGTATATATGTAATTAGTACTCATATACTTAACAAACCCCTCGTGTGATGTGCCTACCCCCCTGATCAACCTGTACACACCCAAATTTACTGTACTGATTGACAGTCCTCCTTATGTTCTCCTTGTGTAATCAGACCGCTGCTGATCGCTGGAAGCAGCGGTATATAAATGTTTGCTAAATAAATAAATAAATAAATAAATAAATTTTTATAAAGGGTTTCGGGGTGATCTGGGAATCTACAGACCAGTAAGCCTGATGTCTGTGCCAAGCAAAATGGTTGGAACCACTATAAAGAAAAAAATGGCTAAATATATAGGGCACAGAATTCTTCTGGGCAGGCTATGCACCGATGCAGCGCATAGCTCTGCCCGCCGACCCTTAATCCCAGATATTCAATGCCAGGGTCATATGCTGGCATTGATTATCCAGGTATTGTCGCACAATCCAGAAGCTGCCAAAGCTAACCAGGCAGTAGCGATATAACATGCTGCCCAGTTGGTGCCCTGCGCCATAAAGATAGGCGAGGGGGTTTTTTGCCTATCTTTTCGGCAAGAGCATTAATTGGGCAGCATGCAATATCACTGCTGCCCAGTTATCTCGTGCCTCTGCCCCGCTCTACCCTGGAATGTCCCGACCTGCCTCAATGCTAGCCGGATATCATCAGGCCGTGTAGGGGACATAGATGAGGATATTCAGTGGCACTACCCATGTGTGTGCCATTGAATATCTCCATCTAATGTATTTACACAATTTACTATGCTGTAAACCATGTAAATGCCCTTTGAATATTGGGCACATAGATGCCAACTATCCAATGATTACACAGGTACACTACCAAAAAACTGCCTCCAGTTTTGCAACTGATTCCTATAGATTTTGGGGTGCTGAATCCAGGAAAAATAGCCAAAATGTTCCATCACGTCACGTTTTCTTGCAAAATTAGATTTCTTACCCATATAAGGAATGTTCACATAATTTCTTTTTAGCCGACTGCAGTTTATTTTCTTGGCCCAAAATAGAGGTTGTAATGGTTAACTAACTAGAAACACTCCCTCATGATATTTTAGAGTGTTTTGTATTCATTTTATACATTAACAGGACAATTGGGAGGCGGGGGGCTAAATCCAGTACTCGCGCTGGCGCATGTTCTTTCCTGTTCGCCTCGCCTCGTTCGCTCGCTCAAACACGGTGGTTGCGACATGAACGTTCCTGTCAAATTTCAGTTTCTTGCAAGTTCATTATTACCTTTTGTTTGCTCAGTCGTAATCCAGCTTTATTCCGAAGTGGTTCACTACAGTTGTAGTTTGCAGTGCTGTGTATTTGTGATGGCTCACAGAGCCAGAGGTTGCGTCAACTCTCCGGACAATTTTTGTTTTATTTGTGGGGAATATACCGTGAAAAAGCGGCAGAGGAACATTTCTGCATTTATTAAAAAAGTATATTTCGCCTATTTCGGTCTGAAGTTAGGCGATCAAGACAAACCGTGGGCTCCTCACAAAGTGTGCAAGACATGTGAGGAAGATCTACGCTTATGGATGAAAGGTAAAAAACAAGCATTTCGTTTCAGAATACCTATGATGTGGCGTGAACAAAGAGACCACAGCAGTGACTGCTATTTTTGCTCTTGCATTGTGAAGGGATACAACTTAAAAAATAAGAACGTAATAAGTTACCCCAACCTTCCCTCAGCAATTAGGCCTATGCCTCATAGCAACGAAATACCTGTGCCTGAACCACCAAAATCTTTGGATCATATTTGTGTGGACGGTTCTGATCATGATGAGACTCATCAGATGGCTTTTCCCGATGAGTCCAGTACTTCCGAGTTTGAAACTGAACCAGATCCGAAACCTGAACTTTTCTCTCAAGCTGAATTGAAAGATTTAGTCTGGGATTTAGGACTCCCAAAAGATGCTGCCCAACTGCTAGGTTCTCGGCTTAAACAGAAAAATCTATTGTCACCAGGAACAACTTTTTATTGGTACCGCAACCGCGAGACACAATTTTTGAAGTATTTCAGCAAAGAGGAAGATTTGGTATTTTGCAACGATATATACGGAGTGATGGAAAAGTTTAAACTCAAGTATGATCCTGCTGAATGGCGGCTGTTCATTGATTCGTCAAAAGACAGCATAAAAGGTGTTCTTCTTCATAATGGCAACACATTCGCTTCAGTTCCTATTGCTCACTCTGTTATTCTCCAAGAAAAATACGAGAATTTGGCCCTGATTCTTCAGAAGATTCGTTATGATGAGCATAAGTGGATGATTTGTGGAGACTTTAAAATTCTATCCATGCTATTAGGACAGCAATCCGGTTTCACCAAATATCCCTGCTTCCTTTGCTTGTGGGATAGCCGGGCCAGCGACCTACACTGGGGGAAAAAAGACTGGCCAATTCGGGAGTATTTGAGACCCGGTGAGAAAAATGTTCTTCATGAGAGCTTGGTACCTCGTGATAAAATTCTATTACCACCTCTCCACATTAAGTTGGGTCTCATTAAGCAATTCATCAAGTCCCTTCCAAAAGATGGTGAGTGCTTTCGGTACCTTTGCTCAAAGTTCCCCCGACTTTCTGAAGCAAATCTAAAGGAAGGAGTGTTTGTTGGCCCTGATATAAGGAAACTCATTTCAGATGGAGCATTCGCTGAAACGATGTCTGAGAAGGAAAAAGAAGCCTGGGATTCCTTCAAGGATGTTGTTCTCAAATTCTTGGGGAACAGGCGGGATGAGAACTATAAGGATATTGTTGCCAGGATGCTCAATGCCTTCAAAGAACAAGGCTGTAACATGAGCCTGAAAGTCCATTTCTTGCACTCCCATGTGAACTACTTTCCCGAAAACTTGGGGGCGTACAGTGAAGAACAAGGTGAAAGGTTTCACCAGGACATCAAGGACGCAGAGAGAAGGTACCAAGGAAGATGGAACACCACTATGATGGCTGATTTCTGCTGGTTGCTGCTGCGGGAAACCCCAGATGAAAAATAGGCCAAGCAGCGCACCAAGAGAAGCATTCGGGGGAAGAAGAAACGGGCCCACCAGGAGATTGATTGACCCAAGAATGACTTTAAAATCTAAACTGTGTTGACAAATATCGTGCTTTTACTAAACTTTGAAATAAAAATTTGCTAGTTATTACCATAGTGTCGGATCTCATTTATTAGAATTTTATTTTCACACCATCGGGTGTTTGTCTTCATGTATTGCAATGGTGCGGTTTGCGTTTTCTATTCTTACATACATACCTGTACAACAATTTTTGCACATTTCTTTGCTTTGCTTTGTGTCTAACCTCGCTCTTATATGCTCAATGTTTGTGCACATGTATGTGGCTGTTTTAAGTGCAGACAATTTTGCTACCATTACAGTGTGTTTTGTTGACATTACTCTATTCTTATGTGCTGCCTTGTTACAATTTTCTTTATTCTTATTTGAATAACTACTAAACATTTAGTATAAAGAATTAATCCAAGAAACCTTTATCTCGATCGCACTCAATCTGAAACGTTCACCTCAAACTGCTAACCCAATGTAGCAAAAAATCTGTACGTGATGGAGCAAATTGGTTACCAGATTTGGATTCAGCGCACCAAAAAACATAAAAATCAATCGAAACATTAGAGGCAGTTTAAAAAAAAATTTTTTTAGTGTACCTGTGTTATTGGTAAACATTGTCGCAGCTAGGAGACACTAGGTCCATGAACAAGTTCACCATGGCCTTTATTTATTGCAGGGATGTTATCTTCATCTGTACTGTCTGCACTATCACCATATCTAACCTTAGTGCATAAGCTATGGGTGGACACCCTTTTATCCAGGGTGAGATGTGGCCAGTATGTATTCTTCCTTTTCTTTAGTGCCATTAAGTCAGTGTTGACTCATAGCAACCCAGCTACCTCTGGGTTTTCTTGGCAATGTATCACTGGAAGTAGATTGCCAGCCAAAAATTTTCTTCTGAAGCAATGGAGGGTAAAGTGACTTGCCCAAAGTCACAAGGAGTGCCAGTGGGAATCAAACCCTTGATCTTCTGGGTACTAGTCAGTTGCTCTAACCACTAGGCTACTCCTCCACTCTTTTTTACCATACTTAATTACAAAGTTTCCATCCTATGAGTTGGTCTAGATGTTATACCATGGGATCACCATGTGAAGATACTTTATTCTCTCCCCTTAAGAGATACACAAACTTCACTAGGCACTAGTGGTGAATTTTATGCTATGCTCCCTTTTGACCAACTCCCTGTGTGTATGTGTTTATGTTTTTTCTTTAGTGGGGCCAATATTATATAAATACCATTTTTCTTTGAAAATTTAGAAGTCCAATGTTACAAATGCATCTGGAGAAAAGATTTCAGCCTGGGGAATTTACAGAAGTCACAATATACTTACCCAGGCAACTTCCTTTGAAACAGTCCTAATACTGCTTCCCCTTGGTCTCTATTATTTGATGCACCCTAGAGGGCCATTAGATAAGAATTTATGCAGTTTCTAACAAGCACAGTTCACCAGTATTCAAAGTTGACAATATTTCTTTTGGAACACAAGAACCTACGATTTGCCAAACTGGGTCAGACAAAAGGTCGATCAAGCCCAGAATCCTATTTCCAACAAGCAGCTGATACATCTAAGAAGTAGCCATATCCACGACACTTATTCCCAGGGATAAGCAGGTTTTTTTTTCTTGGACAACATTAATAACTGTTGATGGACGTTTCCTCTAGGAATTTGTCCAAGCCTTTTAATAAATCCAGCCACACTCCCTGCTCTTACCACATCCACTGACATATATCATGAGAAAAATTAATTTCTCCTGTTTTAAATATACTACTTTGTAACTTCATGGTTTGTCCCCTAGTCCTTGTATTTGTTAAAAGTAAACAATTGATCTGTGTCTATCCATTCTACTCCACTTAGGATTTTATAGACCTCTATCATATTTCCCCTCGGGCTTCTATTCTCCAGATTGAGGAGGTAGACAGATTCCATGCTGCTTATCCTAGTGTTAAGAAAACTAGAAATCTCAGTAAAGCATGGACTGATAGCTATAAGAAAGTGTTTGATAGCATCCCATACTCTTAGATGATAAATAGCCTTGAAATGTATAATAACCTGTTGTTAAGTGCCGTCGAGTCGGAGTCGACTCATGGCGACCCTCTGGATAGCTATCCTAAATTGTTTTCGGTCTTCAGTCAGGCGGCTCATTGTTGACAGACTGGTACCCGTAGCTGCTGTTATTGTATCGATCCATCTCATTGCTGGCCTTCCTCTTTTGCGTTGACCTTCTATCTTGCCAAGCATGATCTCTTTCTCTAATGATCTCTCTCTTCGCATGATGTGTCCAAAGTATGAAAGTTGAAGTCTTGTCATCTGAGCTTCTAAAGAAAGCTTAGGTTTGATCTCCTCTAGTACCGACTGGTTTGTTTTTCGGGCAGTCCATGGTATACACAGTATTCGCCGCCAGCACCATAATTCAAAGGCATCAATTTTCTTCCTGTCTGTCTTTTTCACTGTCCAGCTTTCACATCCATATGATGTTACTAAAAATACCATGGCTTGAACAAGTCGAATCTTTGTATGGAGAGAGACATCTCTGCTCTTGAGAATCTTATCTAGGTCTTTCATAGCCGTTCTGCCAAGAGCAATGCGTCATCTGATTTCTTGACTGCTTGTTGCTTCTTTATTGATAGTTGATCCAAGTAGGTTAAAATTGTTCACAATTTCAATTTCTTCTCCTTCAACGATGAACCTGTTGATTGTGCCAGTTGTCATGATCTTTGTCTTCTTTACATTAAGGTGCAGGCCCATTTTGAGACTATGTTCTTTGATTGTGAGAAGCAAATGTTTCAGATCATCTTCACTTTCAGCCAGTAATGTAGTATCATCGGCATAGCGAAGGTTGTTGATGAGTCTTCCACCAATCTTCACACCTCTGTTGTCTTCATACAATCCTGCTTCTCTGATGATTTGTTCTGCATATAAATTAAACAGGTAGGGGGAAAGTATGCAGCCTTGTCTTACACCTTTGCTTATTTTAAACCATTCTGTTTCTCCTTGTTCCGTTCAAACTGTTGCTTCTTGATCAATGTACAGATTGCGCAAGAGAACGATCAGGTGTTCTGGTATACCCATGCTTCTTAATGTGGCCCAGAGTTTCTCATGGTTTACACAGTCAAAAGTCTTGCTATAGTCGATAAAGCACAAATAGATATCCTTTTGGTATTCTTTAGTCTTTTCAAGGCTCCATCTCACATCTGCAATGATGTCTCTCGTTCCTCGCCCTTTCCTGAACCCTGCTTGCACTTCAGGTAGTTCTTTTTTTTTTTTAAGTCTTTATTTAGCAATTTCAAAAACCCAACAAACAAAACAGCACAGTCAAAGAAGAAACTATACAGAAGCCAAGGCTAACACAGACAGATTCATGCCAATTTTCTACTAAATAGAACATCAGATACCGGAAGGAAAGAGGGGGGAGGGGGGAGCTGACCACGAACACCGTACCTCCAATTGGAAGTGTAATTTATCAAATGTTGTCGTTACATTGCAAGGGTGTCCCACTTGTCTAGTATTCGGCTAAAGAAAGGGTTCTGCTGAACATATGCCAGCTCACAGGAGCGATGATAGCATACCAGATTCCACCAATACTCTACGTTCAAGGTACTGAAAGACTTCCAGTGGCTCAAAATGGCCTTTAGCGCCAAACTCAGTAGCAAATCAAACAGGGCATGGTACTGTTTTTGAAGGCCCGGCACATCCGCCATGGACTTGTAGATAACGATCTGGAAGGTTAAGGGCGTGGCAATCCCAAACAGCCGTTGCACTCGCCACCATACTCCGTACCAATAGGCCGCTAGTTGTGGGCAGTAGTATAACATATGCGAGAAGGTCCCTGGTTCTGAACCACACGACCAGCAGCGATCATCCTTATATTCTTGCCACTTGGAGATCTTAACCGGGGTCAGGTAAGCACGATGTGCTAGAAAAAACAACATCTGTGTCAGCGACGCAGACCTTGATATCCGTATCTTGCATCCCCAGAAGGAAGCCCAACGTTCCGGGGTTGCCAGAGGCCCAGCTTCATTTTCCCATACCAACCGAGCGCCCCTGGGACAGCGCTCATCCGCCGATCTAAGGAGTGTCACTAACTTCGATATTTGCCCGGATCCCATCCGGAGCTCTTGAAACCAAAGATGAGACGAGCGCCCGCTGACCACAAGCAGAGGTATCACACCGGCTTTGCTCAAACAGTGCCGCAACTGTCCCCACTGGATAAAGCACTTGTTGGGAAGTTGGAATTCCCGCTGTAATTCGACAAAGGTTTTATATCGCCGTCCGCAGATGAGGTGTCCCAGGCATAAAATTCCGTGGCGCATCCAAGTGGTCCATGCAAAGCAGGCACCTGCGATTTTAAAGCGTTGATTAAGCCATAACGGAGTGGCATCCGTAAAGGTTTGCTCGTCTCCCAGAAGTGGCAACACCACATTGAAGGCTTGTTGAGTGGCATGAAGTATCACATTATGCTTCTGTGGATGCGACAGTGGGGCAGTAGCCCCAATGCGATGGCGCAAAGGTAGAGGGTCACTCACTGCGGCTTCCACTACAAGCCAGCTTGGGGCTCCTGGGGTATCCAGCTCCTCTGCCCACCAGGAGCCTTGCTTGGATATTGCTGTGACGTGATACCAGTAAAAATCCGGAAAGTGGACCCCTCCCTGTTTCTTGGGGAGCTTAAGTTTCCAAGCAGCAATACGCGGTGTTTTCTTCGCCCAAAGAAAAACGAGTAATTTTCTCTCTAAGTTTTGATAGAATTTCTTGTCAAACAGCACCGGGATCATGCTCAAGATATAAGTGATCTTGGGGACAATAACCATTTTAATGGTTTCTAGGCGGCCCCACCATGTCAGGTTTAACGGCGACCATTTGTGCACGCATTCCTGCAGGATCTCAGTGCATCTATCTACATTGAGGGAGACTGTGTCAGCCAAAGTAGTACCATAGACCACTCCCAAATATTTAAACGATGATTTCTCCACCTGGAAGGAGTACCGCCGTAATTCATCTGCCGAGACTGCTGGTGTTAATGGTATACTGGTAGTCTTGTCCAAGTTTAACTTGTAGCCCGAGATACGGGCATACTCATCGATAGTCTCCAAGATGGCATCCACCGACTGCACATCCAGGAATAGCAGGAGATCATCTGCGTAAGCGGACAGCTTGCAATGATACCCCTCCAGTGGGATTCCCACTATGTTGGAGGCTTGACGGATTTTAAGAATCAGTGGTTCTAGGGCCAAATTAAACAATAGGGGGGATAGAGGGCAGCCTTGCCTAGTACCCCTTGTAAGCAGGAATTCCCGAGAAGCAGTATTATTCGCCGCCACCCGGGCTACCGGCTTAGTATACAACAGTTGGATACTCTTCAGGAAACTATCTAGGACCCCCATCCAGCGCATAGTTTGAAATAGGTAGGAGAATTTGACCCTGTCGAACGCCTTCTCAGCATCCAGCGCCAGGCCCACAATTGACAGATCCACCTGCTGTGCCTTTCGAAGAACATGGGCTAACATACGGCCATTGTCAACCGTAGATCTCCCCGACATGAATCCACACTGGTCAGGATGGATAAGGGACCCCATAACCTTGGCCAGTCGATTAGCTAGAATCTTGGCGTAAATTTTATAATCCGCGTTTAATAGGGAGATAGGTCTATAGTTCTCCACCTTCTCCGGGTCTCTACCCGGTTTGGGATGTATTACTATCGTGGCCGCTGCTAGTGCTCCCACCGCAGGACATTCTTCTTTTACTCCCATATAGTAAAGCAGCAGCTCCGGTATCAGCTGATCAGCGAAGGCCTCATAAAATTCCACGGGGAGCCCGTCCGGGCCACTGGCCTTCCCCTTCGCAAGCTGCTTGAGAGCGGTGCGAAGCTCCATACAGGTGACATCCGCAACTAGAAGTTGTTGTTGTGCTTCCGTGAGTTGGGGACCTTCTATGGAGGAGACAAAATTCGAAAATGCCAAGTCGTCATTAGCGATTTCGGATTGGTAAAGTTTGGAATAAAAGGTTTCGCATAGCGCTAGGATCTCATCATCCGAAACTTTTAAGACTCCTGCCGAATCTTTTAATCCCGCAATCCGGGTCACCGCACGCTTCACCTTTAGCGTGTTTGCAAGCAGTGAACTCGCTCTGTTACTATCATGATAGTATGTCCCTTGTTGCACTTTGATCATTTCGCTGACTTCCGCCTGCAAGAGAGCATTGTATTGGAACCGAAGCTTCTGCAATCGCAGAAGGATGGTCGGATCTGCCCAGCGAGCCAGGAGCCGTTCACCCGCTCCAATTTCGATTTCCAACTCCTTCTTTCTCTTTACCTCTGCCTTATGCTTACGAATCTTATAGGTGGTCATACGCCCTCGGGCACTGGCTTTGAAAGCCTCCCACCAGGCCCATGTGGGGGTGTCCCCATAGTGGTTAACAGTAAAGTATTCTTCAATGGCGGCCTTCATAGTAGTTCGGAATTCGTCGTCCGCCAGCCATTGTTTCTCAAAGAAGAACCGACCCGGAGATTTCCTTTCAGGGCCCACACTAAGGTCCAAATGAATCGCTGAATGATCGGAGACTGTTCTGGGGAGCATGTTTGTACCAATGACCTTAGGTAGCAGCGTCTTGGAAATAAGATAGTAGTCAATTCGAGTTTGTGAGTTATGAGGCAAAGAATAAAAGGAGAACTCTTTGCCGTTTGGGGAGAATAGCCTCCAGGGATCAATTAGCCCCAGTAGATCTTTCATATTTTGTAACTCAATAGACGAGTGGGGCTTATGCTGCGGCCTGTAGGGAGTTCTGTCTAAGAGAGGATCTGGTATGAGATTGAAATCTCCCCCCAAGACGATACTGGTAGAGCCGGAGTCTATGAGTTCCTGGGCAACCTGAGTAAAGAATTGCGGGTCATCAGTGTTAGGACCATACACCGTCATGAAGGTATAAAGGTCCCCCTGCAGCAGTGCTGTTAGCTTGGCCCAGCGACCGGCAGGATCAACTTTAGTCTCCCTTGTTTCCACCGGGAGGGTTTTCCGAATCAGTATAATGACCCCACCTTTCTTCTTAAGGGCAGGCGTCGAGAGGACGTTCTGGTAGGTCTTGTCTGTCACTTTATAGGACTCAGCGAGAGATAAATGGGTCTCTTGTAAATACACCACGTCCGCATTTTGCTGTTTGCAGTAGAGCAGGATTTTCTTCCTTTGGGCCGGGTTGGTAATCCCTTTGACATTTAGGGACAGCACCCTTACTCGGCTGTTAGCCATATTCGGCCTTACTGAGGGGTGGGAGAGGGGCATTCGTGGTCAGCTGCCCCGGGAACAGGGTATCAACTACATTGCAATTAGCATGCCTACAACCTGGCTGCAATAAGCCATAACCTAATCCCACTTGCATGGCGAAATCCCCACCGCCCATCCAAGCCCTACTAACTCCCTCCCAACACTTAGGGAAAATACATGACTGCCACATTCTGTGAGCTAAATTGGCATACGGGAACCAATGAAAAATGATACATGCCTCTTGTATATATTTTACACATTAGACGGGTATGAGAGCTAAATTATTGATCAACACAGCAATCACACTGCACTTCTATATCATGTAAGCAATGAAAGAGGGAAAAAGAAAAAAGGATATAAAACACAGTAGCAAAATGGAGATGGTGATCCAACTCTCTATCGGCATCACATCCCACCGGGAGTCAAGGCTATTACTGTATTACCAATGCATAGAGTTCCGTGTTCGCTAGGTCCCGACTTCCATCCTGGCCCGGTCTTGAAGAAAAGTGCGAAGCAAATGACCCTCCGTAAAAGTATGAGTCCGGTTATCCAGGGTCACCCGCATATTAGCTGGGTAGAAGAGTCCAAAGCGCGCTTGTGCTTGCTGAAGTAGAGGCCTGCAGGCTAGGAGATCTTTCCGACGTTGGGCCGTCCGCTTACTCAGGTCGGGGAAAAAGGAAATTCTTTGCCCATCCAGCAGTAGATTTTGCCGCCGCCTTGCCGCTTCCATAATCTGTATGACGTGCTGATAACGCAGGGCTTTCACTACAAACGGCCGCGGTCGTTGATTCTGTGCAGAAGGGTGTGACGGTACACGGTGGGCCCGCTCCAGTTCCAGTGGCCGCTCAAAGGTAAGACCCAGTATCTCTGGTATGAACTTTTCGAGATAGCTTATGGAGTCGGATCCCTCCCGGCCTTCAGGGACTCCCACTATTCTAACGTTGCTTCTCCTGGCCCTATTGGATTGATCTTCCACCAACACTTCTAAAGCCGTGACCCTCTTTACGAGCGGGTCAACTTGGGCTATTATTGCCGACTGCCGACCCACCTCGGCCTCGAGCTCCGTCATGCGCTGGGCCATGCAACCTAGTCGTTCCTTTACCTCACGCAAATCTTCTTGGACCACTGCTAGCGTACCTGCGTTGGTAGTGATAAGTTCTTTTACGGAGCGGAGTTCTTGTAGGATCTCTCGCACCCCTTGCGCGGTTGCTTTGTCAGGCGCCATTTTCTCCGGGGATGAGATTTCCTGCTTCGCCCTCTTATTAGACTGTCCCGCCGTCTGCTGAAAATCTAATTTGGCCGGTTTTAATGTAGACATAACGCCGCCGTCTATACCGATTCAAGGCAGCGTTTCAGGGCACCCGCTACCTGTTATTAGCTCCAGATTCTAGAGTGCTGGGAGGGAGCAAACAATCTATGCGGCCATTTTCTACCGCGGCAGACTCCGCCCCGCACTTCAGGTAGTTCTTGTTCCAGGTATGGTTGTAGTCTCTTTTGAATAATCTTCAGTAGAATCTTGCTGGCATGTGGGATCAGAGCGATTGTTCGATAATTTCCACAGTCAGTTGGATCACCTTTCTTTAGTATTGGTATAAAAACAGATCTTTTCCAGTCAGTTGGCCATGATGTTGTCTTCCATATTTCTTGGTAGAGCCTTGTAAGTATGGTAACAGCTGCATCAGATTGCTGCAATACTTCTATAGGAATGCCATCAATGCCTGGTGCTTTGTTCTTTGATAAGGCTTTCAATGCTGCTTCAACTTCTTCTTTCATCACCAATGGTTCCCGATCATAAGGTACAGGTTGAAACGGCTGTTGGTCCACTTGATCTTTATCATATAAAAACTCTGTATATTCCTTCCACCTTTTCTTGATCTTCTCAGCATCATTCAACATAGAACCTTGAGCATCTTGTAACATTCCAATTTGAGGCTGGAACTTTTTCTTTAACTCTCGTAGCTTTAGGAAAGCCGATCTTGTTCTTCCTCTAATAGTTTCTGCTTCTATTTCCTTGCATGCATCGTTGTAGTACTTTTCCTTGTCCTGTCTTGCTGCACGTTGGAAATCTCTGTTGAGTTCTGTTATTGTCTTTCTTTCTCCTCTGGCTTTAGCTTCTCTGCATTTCTGGGCAATTTTCAGAGTTTCTTCCGTCATCCATTTTGGCCGTTTTTGCTTTTTCACCTTTTGTAGAGACTTCTCACTTTCTTCCAACACAACCTTCTTGATGTCATTCCATAACTCTTCCGGAGCTCTGTCATTTGTATCTAAAGCAGCAAATCGATTTTGCAGGCAGTCTTTAAATTCCAATGGTATATTCTCAAGGTCATATTTTGCTGCATTCATGAGTGGTTTGCTCTTTTTCAACTTTAGCTTGAGTTTGCATACTAGTAGTTGATGATCTGTACCACAGTCAGCTCCAGGTTTTGTCTTTGTTGATGTTATAGAGCTTTTCCATTGTTGACTTCCACAGATTTTATTTATTTATTTATTTTATTTAACAATTCTTTTATACCGCGCTATTATAATCAGTGCGGTGTACATAGAACAAGAACATACTACAATGCATACAAGTAACATTGAGTTTTACATTGAACAGGGAACTTCAACAATAGGACAACCGGGGGAACTATGTACAGATTAACTTAATGGTATATACAGTAATATCAAACTCGATTGGATGTTACAATGTGGTTCACTAATAAGACTACAGATGTAGTCAATTTGATTTTTATACAATCCATTGGGTGAAATCCATGTGTACAGTCACCGCTTGTGTTGCTGGAAGAAGGTGTTTGAGATGAACAGATTGTTGGTCTTGCAGAATTCTATCAGTCTTTCTCCAGCTTCATTTCTGTTGCCAAGTCCATATTTTCCAACTACTTTGCCTTCTTCTTTGTTGCCAACTTTTGCATTCCAGTCACCCATGACTATCAGGATATCCTGTTTGCATGTTCTGTCAATTTCAGCTTGTACTTGTTCATAGAACTCTTCAATTTCATTCTCTTCTGCAGCTGTTGTTGGGGCATATACTTGAATTAAAGTTGTGTTGATAGGCAATCCTCGTAGACGAATACAGATTAAGCGTTCGCTAACTGCATTGTATTTCATTACAGTTCTTGCAAATTGTTTCTTTATTATAAATGCAACACCATTTCTTCTTTGTCTTTCATTTCCATCATAGTAGACCATTTGATCATCTGATGCAAAGTGCCCGATACCAGTCCATTTCAGTTCGCTGACACCCAACAGATCAAGTTGTACACGTTCCATTTCATTCTTGACCACCTCCAACTTCCCTTGGTTCATGCTTCGTACATTCCATGTTCCAATGTGTAAGACATCTTTACAGCTTCTGACTCTCATTTCATGCGCAGCTACATCAGCAGTCAGACTTCCCGAGGGCTTTGATCCAACCACATCATAAATGCTGGCTTTACTCTGAAAAGTCTTCAGCTCTTCCCCAGTAGCTAGTTGAGTGCCTTCCGACCTGGGTGTCTCATCTTCCAGCACCATAGCACAATTTGTTTTGTTGTAACTATCCATTGGGTTTTCATGGCAAGATACAAAAGTAGACTGCCAGGCCTTTCTTCCGCGCAGTTTAAGTTTGGTGTTGTTGCCATTGTCACAAAAATGTGATCCTCCGCCGTCAACACTATCCCATGCTGCCCAGATGGGTGGTTTGTCTTGGTCTGGCACCTCAGCTGAGACCTGTCCATCTTGGGAGACCCTGTCAGTAGTTAAACTACCCATAGTTTAGCTCTCAGCATCACTGATGCACGCAAGCCCTCACAGCACGATAAGCTGCAAACCAAGTGAGAGATAATAACCTAAGCTTGATCAAATACATTAAGGGACATGTTTACTAGTTTACCAAAGTTTAATGTATGTTAAGTGTCACTGCACCCATAGAAATAAAATGGTTCTGGGCACTTAATGCACATTAACTATATTAGTACATGTTAACTTTATTAATGCGTGTTAAATCCTTTAGTAAACGTGTTATTAAGCTACCATGAAAAAGTGTCAAACCACACTCCTCCTGAAGTATGAAGTTGATCAGTTCATCATTCTTAACACTAAGGGATATGTTTAATAAACAGCGGTAAAGGAGCAAGTGTGCCGTTAGCGCATTCTAATGGGGCAATTGCACCCATAATGAGTGTAAAATGTCACCATAACGCATGCCAATGGGACTGGCAGAGTAAAGCACCCTATGGGTGGAGAGTAGATGAAGAATAAGGGTCAATGGGCGGGGAGTGGGTGGAAACAAGGCCAGGCTCCCTTAACACTGTTACCTTAACACCAGGAACATTACCGCGAGTGAAAACCTGTTGGTAAAGGTGCACTTTGAAGAGAGAGAGCCAACGTCTGCAATGTGCTGCATAGACAGGTGAGCCCAAGAAGGTGATAGTAGTGCACTATTTGCAGCAACAGCAAAGTGCCCAGGTATGAAAGGGCACTTTGGTGATGGTGCAAATGGGGCATAGGAGGTTGCATGTGGATCATGCAGTGGGGGTTGCGGGGGCACAGGCCGAACCAGGCAGATGCCTAGGTGGCATCTATGAACAGAAGACTGGTAAATATGCACAACTGTGTCTGACCAAGGTGCATCATGCCCAGTATCCTGTGATCAACAGTGTTTGATCTATGGCACAGGTACCTAGTAGGTACCAGAAGACACACATGATCCACAATGCTTGCAATGGGGCACGCAATGCAAATCTGGGGTCCTCACTAACAATGCTTTAGGGACCCACCCCAGGAACCTGGTCAGACATACATGAAACCCAATACACTAGCAGCCCTTACTGCATCCTCTGGTAATGTAGTGCAGGGTGTGATGATGGGTGGAAGGACAGCATATGTTGACATAGTGGGCTGGAATGGCCTACACTGCAGCTGCATTGCATGTCCCCTAGTCCTACAGCAGTCAGATGGTATAGACAATTGAACAACGAATACTTCACCCACTGCAGACAATATTCCCAAGACCTTAAACCTAACACCACACAGCTGTCCCTTCACCAGGTCAAAGAGACATAACATTGCCATATGGTAATGGGGACCCTGGAGAGGCAGATTGGGGGGAGGGAGTGATGTGTGTCTGTCAAGGTATGCCTCTGCCCCTCATGGATCCTATGCCCTAGGTACCCACCTATCCGCAAGATGGCAGGGCTGGGACCAGGCACCACCACCAACACTGATGGCACATGGGCATATCAGCATGGTGTGGGGGGTAAGGCGGGAGGGAGCATCACCTGCGTGCAGTAAACAAAAGCCATGACCAGATCCAGTGTACCATGTACAATACAGTATCTGCCAAGGTCTGTCTGATGGGAAGCATGCAATCACCATGGACAGTGGTAGCAATGTGGCACACTACACACAGTTGGTGTATAGGGTCACAGGTTCAAATCCTGGCTATGTTCCCATGTTCCAGAGGCTTGATTTTCTCCCACAGTGCAGGTACCATACCAACATGTGCAACCACCAAATAATTGGCCAACAAGTGTACAAACAAGCTCCACTATCCACATTTGCATGCAGAGTTAGGCTGACACCACAGGCACAGTGAGCAGCTGTCAACATCAGAGCATACAACCTGCTCCTACACAATGAGCACGCCTTAACAATGGCTGAGCTGAGATTGAGATCAGAGTAGCAAGCAGGAATAGTAACATTGTAACCAAGTTTATGACAGTAGATCAAGTATACTAGCTCCATTCTTGCACGGTGCATCAATATGACTGTGACTCTGTGTGTGTGTGTATGTCTATCAGCATGTCGCAGGGGTAGCAGTCAGTTACGTCCAAATAGAAATACACCAACACATACCCAGATGCATCATGTATGGAACGCTTAAGTATACCAGTATGGCCCTTGTATCCGGCAGCCCTGTGGCTCAAAACCTAAGGTCATTTTGTGCATGACTGTAGGGTGGCAGGTCCAAGGCCAGTCCATGAATCACCATAGCTAGACTCAATTCCTTATATGACAGCATACCATCCTCGGACATGATCTGTGGGTCTCCCCTCTCCCTCTCAATGGCATGCATAGCTCACTGCCATCACAGGGCCCACCTCAGTCATTGTTAACTATGACACGTACACCCCTGTCCCTCATCAGCCAACCCACCCTGCACCCAGGTCAGCTAGCTCCCACTGTCACAATCGGTAAGGAAGGAAGTACACTCTATCTGTAATCCAACCAACATGCCACCTGTGCCCCTTAGCCCCGTCACAGACTCTGCATGGGAACCATCATCCACACTATTATCTATGCCAATCCTCATGTACACAAACTATGGTCTGACAATGAAACTGTAGATGCAGCTGTGCAGTAAATCACAGAGCCCTCAGACAGCTAGGTGCACATATGCACACATTGCACATCAGGCACACATGATCCCACTAGAGGACAGCAACCTTGGGCCGGAAGGACTGGGGTTTCTAGTCCCACAGGTGCTCCTTGTGGTCTTGGGCAAGCCACTTAACCCTCCATAGCCCATGTTCCCTGTAAAATAGTTATCTCCAAGTTATAATGCCCTGTTCAATGTAATTTCAGTTTGTTCAATGTAAACCGCACTGATGCAGAATAGCGCGGTATATAAGAGAATGTAAATAAATAAAATAAATAAATAAAAATAAATGATGTCAGGCCCACATGAGCCCTGACAACGGACATCCAAATACAATGACAAAGAAATGTATAGCAGCTCTGTCAGACCTTTAAATACTTAAAGAGTATTAATGGACAAGCAAACCTCTTCCAAAGACAGGGGAGCTGTAAAACTAGCGGGCATAACATGAATCTGCAAGGGGGTAAACTGAAAGGAAATGTCAGGAAATACTTTTTTCACGGAAAGGGTGGTGGATGCTTGGAATGCCCTCCCGATGGAAGTGGTGGGGGCAAACACAGTGACAGAATTCAAAATGGCATGGGACAGACATAGTGGATCACTTTATAGCAACAGCTGATGATAGGGTAGAAGACAGAATGGAGGGGGAAGTGAGGATGGTAAAGGGGAGATAAAGAGGGGAGGAGTGAAGGTGCTGGTAGGAGGGGAGACAATTAGGGAGTATGAAGAAAAGGCAGACAACGTGATGCAGAGACATATAAGAGGGATAGAGAGGAGAATAGAGGCCAAAAGAAATAGAAGGTGGTAGAGAACCTAAAGGGAGTAGGTGCATCTGTGAGTAAGTGAGGTAATGAGCAGATGACAGCTATAAGAAACTGCGAGCCACGGGGTAGGCGGGTTGAGGGGAGGGGGGTATAAGTTATTCTGCTGAGAAGAACTGAACAAAAATGCAAAAAAGGGGCAATGAGGTAAGGGAGCACATTAACAGTGACAAAGAAATATGTAGAGAGAGACAGACAGGACTCACAGAAAGCCAGCAAATTCACTCATAAGAAGCAAGTAAAATTCACCTTTCCAGCAGAGCTTGTAAGAGGGGCATTTCTCTTCCCAAAGGACAGAGAGGCAAACAGAGCTAAGCACCCCTGGAAGACAGGAAAAGGGGCTAAATAATACCTCAGCAGGGGGAGGTGTTAGTCACTCAGGTAGAATTAGAGCAGAGACAGGAAAAAGGTTTTAAACTCTGCAACAATGGAGACTGAGCTAGGATAGGTACTGAATTAAGGTCAATTAAATTAAATGTGCACATTTGTTTTACTGTAGCACTACACACATGCTACTGGCATAGCTGCTGGGCATCACCCCTCTGGCCAACATTACTGCCTGCGTGACCACCCACAACCACACCGTCCTGCCCCCCTAGCACCCCTTGCTGTTTCTGATGCTGCTGCTGGTGGTTGCTGCCTTGCAGACATGGCTGCCAGGACGTCCGTGTGGCAGTTGATGGCCGCCACCACGGCCTGCAGTGCCTCTGCCAATGCTCCCATTCCCTGGGCCAGTGTGATGTGTATCTCACTGTTCCTAGCCATGTCCTGGTGGAGGCCCTGCAGTTCCTGGTGGATACCTGTAGAATGATGGCTGTGAATAGTGAGGCAATCTTCACATAGCTGCCCTGCTAACACACGCAAATGGGGGCTCAGGGATGATGTGGTGCCTTAAAACCCTCATAGCACCTTAGCTTCATGCGCCTTGACTCCTCAGGGTGCCTGAATTTCATGCGCCTTAACCTCTCAGGGTGCCTTATACTCAGGAGCCTTACGTTGAAGTGCCTTAAACCCCTTGGGCACCTTAATGTGAGATGTGCCATTACTGCAAGTTATATGGTCAGGATGCCCTGTTCCATGAATTACACGACCCATAGCTCCTTTTACACCAGACTGCCCCTACCTGCCCATAGCCTTATATGGCTTCGGGAACTTTAGCGCTGCCATTTCACCAGTGACTTTGCCGCCATTTTGTAAACATACCCCTAAGATCCAGCGAGAAATATTTCAAGGAGACCCCTTACCACCACTTCTGTTTTGTATGTCATTTAATCCACAGAGTGCTTTCATAAACTCTCTGGGATATGGATTTAGCCTTAATCCTATAGAACATAACAACCCAGAGGTAACATCATACTTACTGTTTGTAGATGACCTGATGCTCTATAGTTCCAGTCATCAACAATTAGTGGAACAACTCTGTGTAATGAAGAGCTTATCAATGACATCAAGATGTCTTTTGGCATTGACAAAAGAGCTAAGGCAACATTCCTTAGAGAAAAATGGAACAAAACTGAAAACATCTCCCTAACTGAGGATGATGACATTAGGGAACTTAAACAGGAATCTGAGCTGTATATAAATGACAAGGAGTTGAAGAAGAAACAACAATCAAGCAATCATTGCTGGGAGAAAATATCAGTAAGGAATATTACAGGAGATTAAAATTGTTATTGGAAAGTGTTTTAACCACACAAAATAAGATATAAGATATTAATCAGCTGGCAATTCATGTACTTCAGTACAGCTTTGGGATTGTAGACTGGCCTCTGAAAGATTTTGAAAAATGGATGAATGAACAAGAAAACTCCTCCATGCCCATGAGGCAATTTATAAGAATCAGTGCATGCCTAGATGGTACATCCCTAGAACCAAAAGAGGGCCTCATAGAAATACATTATACATACAGAGCTATTTTTATAGGTTTTAAGGCATACTTAACAGTATCGTTAGAAAGACATGTGCAAAAGGTGATGAAATATGGAAGTAAATGTCCAAAATCTGTCTCCATCATCATACTTGGACAGGCATTCTGATCAAAAAGAAGGAATGAGTGATAATCCTCCAGCACACACAGGAAAGGAAGCAGCAGAATTTTCAAAACAATAACAAAAGACTTTTCAAAGAATTAGACCAGCAGACAAGGGAAAACAAGTGCAGTGGGAAACAAAGTATTACTCTGGGAACCATTTGTCGATCAAGACTGGGTACACAAATGTTTAAGGAGAAGTGAACTGAAGCTGAAGAAAGAGAGATTGATAGTTGCAGCTCAGAACAGTAAATTACAGATGAAATGGTTTACTGCAGGCATAGAAAAAACTGGTAAATCAGCCATATTTAGATTCTGTAAGAAAGAGCTAGAAACAATGACTCATCTCATAGCTGGCTGTGAAGTTCTGAACAGAAAATTTATATACAGAAAGGCACAACAATGCGGTATGTCTTATGCGCTGGGAACTCTGTAAACACTACAACATTGCTGTAGCAGAAAAGTAGTGGGACCATAACACTAAGAGAATTGCAGAGAATGAAGAGCTGAAAAGTTGTAAAAGAGAAAAACATCATAATGGCATTGATGTCAGTGCCAAGTGATTATTCTGTGAACTATGTTGAAAAAGAGAAGATCAAGTACCAAGAAATGCATTCAGACCAAAGAAATGTGGCAGAAAGATACAGAGATATTTTGCATTGTGTTGGGTGTCACCTTGACAAACTACCTATACACATATCTTATGAACTCCAGAAGGAAAACTACAGTATCTTTGGCACAATGCAAGTACTATGCTGAGTGTTAGCTGTAAATTTCAGAGACTGAGCTCATACTGTGCGCATTCTAGCTTAGGCATGAGGGTTATTACTGTCATAGTATGTGAAACACTTACCCATTTAGAGAAATTGCCCAGAGAGAGAGAGAGAGAGAGACACACACACACACACACACACGCACACACACACACACTCATGTGCTCTTGCTTTTCGAAGCCAAATAAAGTCAGCCTTCTGGTGTCATGTTGCTCATGTGCTCACACAATGAGTGCCTCCCCCATCCAGCATCAACTCTGCCCTTCATCATATTAATTTCTTGTGTAGATGCCATCCCTCTCTCATTCCTACCTATTTTCAGCTTTGTCTCTCCAAGACATTCACTGGCTACATTGGCTTTCTCAAAGGTCAGTCTAGTATCCCTTACAGAGCTAGGTTATTCTATGACATGAAGAAGCCTCACTTGTACAGCATAGGTACTTGTCCTTGGTTTACCACCTCCTTTCTTATTGCTAGAGTTGCCTTCCAATGCTCCTGCCCTCAGTACCTTCCAATCTGATGGATCCTACCCACACTCGAACAGCTTGGGCTGGCTCATTTAAACAGGAGAGAGGATTGGAAAATGGCATATAGATCTCTAAGCTCGCAACATTTTCAGACACTTTGAGGATAAATGTATAAAAGGCTGCCTGGATTTAGAAGTGGATAAAGTGACTATTTTAGGCCTTTTGCATAAAGACATGTAGACCTATATGGTTTTATAAAATATTAGCACAAATCCAGCAGTAATTACATCTAAATTTAGAGCTACTGTACTTCTCCCAGAATATACCCCCAGAAAAGCCTACAATGAAAGTGTGCACATCCATGCCATTGTATGTACTGCTCATACCTGCTGCAATTTTTTAAGACCCTCAAAGCACAATAAATAAATAAATAAAACAAAATAAAACTCAAAATGGAGTGTACAATTTAACACAATGTATAGAAACATAGACATATAGAAACACGATGGCAGAAAAAGACCACATGGCCTATCTAGTCTGCCCTTCCATATCAGCCAGTACAATAGTACCCTTTTTATCTTTAGAGATCCTCTGTGTTTGTCCCATGCTTTTTTGAATTTAAATACTGTCCTTATCTCTAGCACCTCCACTGGGAGGCTATTCCATGAATCTACCACTCATTCCATAAAGAAATATGTCCACATATTACTTCTGAGTCTATCCCCTTTCACCCTCATCCTATGTTCCCTCATAGCAGAGCTTGCCTTCAATTGAAAGATACTCTCTTCCTGTACATTTAAGTCACGGAGTTATTTAAACATCTCTATCATATCTCACCTAGCCCACCTTTCCTCTAAAGTATTCATATTAAGATCTTTAAGTCTGTCCTCATATGCTTCATAACGAAGACCATTAATCATTTTAGTAGCCATCCTCTGCACCGACTCCAACCTACTTAAATCCTTTGGAAAGTGTGGTCTCCAGAAATGCACACAGTACTCCAAATGAGATTGCACCAGAGATTAAAAAAGACACATTAACATCTTTTTTTCTTCTGGCTATTCCTCTCCCTATACACCAAAGCATCCTTCTGTATTTCGCAGTTGCCTTTTCTACCTGTTTAGCTACTTTAAGATCGTCAGACACAATTATGCCAAGGTCCCATTCCTTTGGATTTTTGCAGCCCAAGTGCATGACCCTGCATTTTTTAGCATTGTATTTCAGCTGCCCATTTCTAGAGCATTCTTCAAACTTAGCTAGATTCCTCCTCATGTTATCTACTCCTTCCTGGGTTTCTACTCTATTGCAGATTTTGGTATCATCTGCAAATAAGCAAACCTTATCCGACAGCCCTTCCGCAATATCAGTAACAAAGATGTTAAAAAGAATCATACCAAGGACAGCACACCTCCTTCTCATAGTGAGCTCCATTTACCTGTACCCTTTGTCGCCTCCCACTCAACAATATCTAGAATCCCTCTCTATGAATGAGGGGGCATATATTCACTTCCTAATATGTTTGTTAATATAAATAACACTTTAGCTGAAACTACTGTAAACCTCTGAAACAGTCAGTACATTTAATGAAACTCTATTTGAGTATTGGAGCAACTGAGCATCGGTTTTTGAGATGTGTTTAGTAATATTTTGGAAAGGATTTTAATTACATTTAAATAAAAATGTCCCCAAAAGCATAGGAGAGACAGGAATAGCATATTGGACTCATCATTGAATTCTGGAGAAGAAAATACAGTCAAGTTTACTGCAGTAAAATCCTTCAGCTGAGGTCCTATTTATAATAACACAGAGGGGATTATTCTGAGACACAAAGAGCGGGGATGGACGTCCCATTGGGACATCCATCCCCACTATTCATGCCGGTGGCAGCTCCTATCTTCCCCACCAGTTGTGTGGGAAAGTTAGTCGGGGGCAGGGAAGAGGCGGCCACGGGACAGAGAGCGGGTAGGCAATGGGCAGTTGCTGTCTCTGGATGTACAGTGCTGATTCTAATGTCGGCCCTGTACATCCAGAGCCGGCGAAATGGCCAGGGAAGTTATTCCACCTCTAAGGTGGAATAACTCCCCTGATCATGTTTTTTTAAGCGACCTGGGATACGGAAGGAGCAGGGGGGACAGAATTAGTTTCCCACAGTCCGATGCTGGCCTTAGGAGGCTGAATCGGGGGTCAGGCTGCGGGGAATTAACTCTATTTGCAGGCCACAGGCATTGTGGCTTTTAAATGGAGCCATGGTGCCATGGCAACATGATGCCATGGCACCACGGCTCCATTCAAAAGCCCTGGCTGAGTTAGCTGGACTGTGGCTGTATGTGCAGGCCGGGACTGAATCGCAGTCTCGGCCTGCAAGTAAATGCCTGTTCGCGATTCTGATCCCGCGGAGCTAGATGTGCCCCACGGGATCAGAATCACAATCTCCTTTTATGTTTGGGTCAGCCCGGAAGTACAAAGGAGATATACATGCAGGACAGAATCAAGCCCAGATAGGAGGTCATCCCGATCCCGAATAGCTGGGGTTGGACATCCAACATGGATGTCTAGCCCCTATTATTCTCCTAGACCCGATGCTGATGACAGAGCTCCCCACACATACACAGGAGATGTGCAGGGAGCTCTGGACAGCGTCGTGAGGGGAGGGCTGGAGGAGGAACACGGACAGGCCAGAGGCGTGACCCTGATCCTGACCCGGTCATGGCCCTGTACATCTGGGCTGGAGGAAAGGACAGAGAACCTTCCATCTCTCTTTTTCTCAACCTATCACTCTCCATTGCAACTTTCCCTGCAGTCTACAAACAGGCTGTGGTTAGTCCTCTCCTAACGAAACCCACATTAGACCCTACTTGTCCTTCTAACTTTTGACCCATCTCCCTTCTCCCCTTCATTTCTAAACTACTTGAATATGTGGTTCACTGCCATTGTCTCGACTTTCTCTCCTCCCAAGCCCTTCTGGATCCTTTAAATCTGGCTTTCATCCTTTATATTCTACTGAAATGGCTCTTGCCAAAGTCTTCAGTGACTTGTTTCTTGCAAAATCCAAGGGCCTTTACTCAATCTTCGCCCTTCTTGACATTTCTGCTACTTTTGACACTGTTGACCACAATCTTCTCCTGTATACCTTGTCCTCGCTTGGTTTAAAGGGCTCTGTGCTATCCTGTTTCTCTTCTTATCTCTCCCATCGCTCCTTCAGTGTTTGTTCTGGTGAATCCTCCTCTACTGCTATCCTACTCTCAGTTGAGAATGCCTTGGGTTCACTCCTTTTCTCTCTATATTCCCAGTCCCTTAGTGCACTCATCACTTCCCATGGCTTTCAGTACCATCTTTACACTGATAACTCCCAGATCTACCTCTCTTCACCTGAAAACTCTCTGGCAATCCAGGCCCGGATCTCTATCTGCCTTTCTGACATTGCTGCTCAGATGTCTTATTTTTCCCTTTAAACCCTCCTCTCCTCTCCCCTTCCTCCTTTCTCACTCTCTATGGATAACTCTCTACTCCTCCCTGTCTTCTCAGCTCGCAATTTTGGGGTTGTCTTTGACTCCTCTCTCTCCTTCTCCACACACATCCAACTGATATCTAAAACCTACCGTTTCTTTCTCTACAACAGCACCAAAATTCACCCATTCCTTTCTGAATGCACTACTAAGACACTTATCCACTCTTTAGCCACCTCCCATCTTGACTATTGAAACATACCCCTTGCTGGCCTCCCTCTGAATCATCTCTCTCCCCTTCGATCTCTTCAACACTCTGCTGCGTGGCTAATCTTCCACCAGCCTCATCATGCTCATATTACCCCTCTTCTCAAATCACTTCATTGACTCCCTATCCATTTCTACATCCAGTTCAAACTTCTCCCACTGACATATAAGTGCATTCACTCTGTAGCTCCTCACTACCTTTCCTCTCTTATCTCACCCTACACCCCTTCTCAGGAACTCCACACTTCTGGCTATATGCTCCCATCACAACCACCAACCCAACAAATAGTAGCCTGTCAGACTGCTTCATTGAAGTCTCCAGCTGGCTACAAGAGAACAACCTATCCATCAACATTAAAAAAAAAAAAACAGAAACCCTCATAGTGACCAAGGACCCTAACTTCACCCCACCATCACATCTTATATTAGGAACCACCAAAATAAAAATTCAACCCCACATAAAATATCTGGGAGTCATCATCGATCAAGCGCTTACATTCAACTAACAGATAAAAAAGACTACCAGAACAGTATTCCACAAAATAAAGATGGTACAATGGCTCAGACCATTCATCGACCCAAAGGACTTCAGAACAGTCATGCAAGCGATGACACTCCCCAACCTGGACTACTGTAATACGAATTATCATGGACTACCCTCCACCCACATCAACCCCCAATGAACAGCCTTAAACACCACAAAAAGAATCATCCAGAAAGCGAAAAAGCATGATCACATCACTCCCATCCTAAGAGAACTTCACATCCTTCCTCTCAAACATAAGAACATAAGAACATAAGAAATGCCATACTGGGTCAGACCGAGGTCCATCAAGCCCAGTATCCTGTTTCCAACAGTGGCCAATCTAGGTCATACGTACCTAGCAGTTTCCCCAAAAGACACAGGTTCTGCAGTGCTTGTACTAGGCCAAGCATTGATATCCTGGGTCCCTTTTTAATAGTGGTTTATGGACCTTTCCTCCAGGAACTTGTCCAAACCTTTTTTAAACCCAGCTATACTAACAGCCCTTACTACATCCTCCGGTAACAGATTCCAGAGTTTGATTACACGTTGAGAGAAGAAATATTTTCTCCTATTTGTCTTAAATAGTTTACCCTGTAGCTTCATTACATGCCCCCTAGTCCTTCTATATTCTGATAGCGTAAACAATTTATCCACGTTTATCCGTTCCACTCCATTCATTAATTTATACACCTCTATCATATCTCCCCTCAGCCGCCTCTTTTCTAGGTTAAAGAGCCCTAACCTTTTTAGCCTCTCTTCATAGGAGTAGCCTTCCATCCCCTTCACCAATTTGGTGGCTCTTCTCTGTACTTTTTCTAATAACTCTATGTCCTTTTTAAGATACGGTGACCAGAATTGCACACAATATTCAAGGTGCGGTCGTACCATGGAGCGATACAGAGGCATTATAATATCCTTTGTTTTATTCTCCATCCCTTTCCTTAGGATACCTAGCATTCTATTTGCTTTCTTGGCCGCCGCTGCACACTGGGCGGAGGGTTTTAACATGTTATCCACGATGACTCCTAAATCTTTTTCCTGGGTGGTGGTTTCTAATGTGGAGCCTTGCATCTTGTAACTATAGTGTGGGTTGTTCTTTCCTAGGTGCATAACTTTGCACTTGTCCACATTAAATTTCATCTGCCATTTGGATGCCCAGTCTTCCAATTTATCCAGATCCTCCTGCAGTTTTCCACAATCCTCTTGGGTTTTAACAACTTTAAACAGTTTTGTGTCATCTGCAAATTTGATTACCTCACTAGTTATTCCCTTTTCCAGGTCATTTATGAATATGTCAAAAAGTAGCGGACCCAGTACAGATCCCTGGGGTACTCCACTATTCACCTTTTTCCATTGGGAATATTGGCCATTTAGCCCTACCCTCTGCTTTCTATCTTTTAACCAGTTCCCGATCCACAATAGTACACTGCCTCCTATCCCATGACTTTTTAGCTTCGCCAAAAGTCTCTGATGGGGGACCTTGTCAAAAGCTTTCTGAAAGTCCAGATACACTATATCAACCGACTCACCTTTGTCTACCTGTTTATGCACACCTTCAAAAAAACAGATCAGATTAGTAAGACAAGATCTGCCTTGTCTAAAGCCATGTTGGCTGTCTCCCATTAGGCCATGACTATCTACATGCTGTGTAATTTTGTTCTTTATGATGGCTTCTACCATTTTCCCTGGTACTGACGTCAGGCTCACCGGTCTGTAATTTCCCGGGTCACCCCTGGAACCCTTTTTAAAAATTGGTGTTACGTTGGCGACCCTCCAATCTTCAGGTATTACAGATGATTTTAATGAAAGTTCACAGATTACCAATAACAGGTCTGCAATCTCATATTTCAGTTCTTTCAACACTCTGGGATGTATACCATCCGGTCCAGGTGATTTGCTACTATTCAGTTTATCAAATAGTTGTAATATATCTTCCCGGTGTAGCGATATTTCTCTCAATTCCTCTGCAGTATCACCTTTAAATACCACTTCAGTCTTGGGTAACACCCCTACATCTTCCTCAGTAAAGACCGAAGCAAAGAATTCATTCAGTCTCTCTGCTATAGCCTTGTCTCCTCTTACTGCCCCTTTTACCCCTCTATCATCTAATGGTCCAATTGACTCTCTCACAGGCCTTTTGCTACGAATGTACTTGAAAAAGTCTTTATTTCGTGTTTTTTGCTTCCGTAGCAAGTTTCTTCTCAAATTCCCGCTTTGCCTGCCTTATCAATGCTTTGCATTTAACTTGCCAGTGCTTGTGCTGTTTCCAGTTTTCATCATTTGGCTCTTTTTTCCATTTTCTGAAGGTTGCTCTTTTGGCAGCAACAGCCTCTCTGACCTCACCTTTAAACCATGCTGGCAGTTTTTTGGACTTTCTTCCACTTTTCTTAATGCGTGGAATACAGCTGGTCTGGGCTTCGAGGATAGTATTTTTAAATAACACCCAAGCTTGCTGTAAGTCTTTAACCTTTGGAACCGCTCCTTTTAGTTTTTTCCGAACTATATTCCTCATTCTATCATAGTCACCCTTTTGAAAGTTAAAAGGTAGTACTGTGGATTCCTTTACTATCTGTCCTCCACTGATTAAATCAAACATGATCATACTATGATCACTATTGCCAAGTGGTCCCAACACCCTTATTTCTTGCACCAGATCTGGCGTTCCACTAAGGACTAGGTCCAGTATGGCTTCCCCTCTGGTCGGTTCATGAACCAGCTGCTCCAAGAAGCAGTCATTTATTTCATCTAGAAACTTTATCTCTTTAGCTTGTCCTGCTGTGACACTGTCCCAGTCGATACCGGGGTAATTGAAATCACCCATTATTACTACTCTGTTGTGGCTTTTGTTAGCTTCCTTGATTTCTTTGAGCATTTCATCATCCATTTGTTCATTCTGGCCAGGTGGTCGATAGTATACTCCCACTGCCATCACCTTCCCCTTCATAAATGGAATTTCAATCCATAGAGATTCTACAGCATATTTTGTTCCCTGCAAAACTTTAATCCTTTCTGACTCAATGCCCTCTCTAACATAGAGCGCAACCCCTCCACCAATTTGTTCAGCTCTATCATTACGATATAGTTTGTATCCAGGTATCACAGTGTCCCACTGGTTATCCTCCTTCCACCATGTCTCTGAGAGTGCAATCATATCTAACCTCTCATTTAATGCTATATATTCTAATTCTCCCATCTTATTGTTTAGACTTCTAGCATTGGCATACAAGCATTTTAGAGACTGCATTTTATTAATATTAATCTGGCTATTGGTAGGCATGGGTAATTGGGAATCTTTATGCTCTGTCTGCTCCTTACTCAAGGGCATTTGGGCTACTATACTCCCTTTTGGAACCTCACTGCTTTTGGTAGTATCCTTCAAGGATACCTTTGTCCGAACCGTGCGCTCCTGGGTGACTGTCGGCTTTCCCCTATTTTCTAGTTTAAAAGCTTCTCTATCTCTTTTTTAAAGGTTAATGCCAGCAGTCTGGTCCCATCCTGATTAAGGTGAAGCCCATCCCTTCGGAAGAGCCCCCCCTTTCCCCAGAATGTTCCCCAGTTCCTAACAAATCCAAAACCCTCATCCTTGCACCATTGTCTCATCCACGCATTGAGACTCCGGAGCTCTGCCTGTCTTTTGGGTCCTGCACGTGGAACAGGAAGCATTTCGGAGAACGCTATCCTGGAAGTTCTGGATTTCAACTTCCTACCTAAAAGCTTAAATTTAGCCTCCAGAACTTCCCTACCACATTTTCCTATGTCATTGGTACCAACATGTACCAAGACAGCAGACTCCCCCCCAGCACTATCTATGATCCTATCTAGGCGGTGCGTGAGATCTGCTACCTTCGCACCAGGCAGGCATGTTACCAGGCGATCCTCACGTCCACCAGCCACCCAGCTATCTACATTCCTAATGATTGAATCACCAACTATAACAGCTGTCCTGACCCTCCCCTCATGGGGACATGGCCCTAGAGAAACGTCCTCGGTGCGAGAGGGTTTTACATCACCTGGAGGACAGGTCCTAGTTACAGGATCACTTCCTGCCACACCAGGGTGATGCTCTCCTGTCACGTGACCTCTCTCCTCCATGGCAACAGGGATGCTGCCAGACTGGAGGTGGGACTTCAGGACTATATCCCTGTAGGTCTCGTCCATGTACTTCTCTGTCTTTCTTATGTCTTCCAGGTCTGCTACTCTAGCCTCTAGAGAACGGACTCGTTCCCTGAGAGCAAAGAGCTCCCTGCACTTAGTGCATATGTAGGACCTCTCACCAACTGGGAGATAATCATACATGTGACACTCGATGCAAAAGACTGGAGAACCCCCATCTCGTTGCTGGACCTCTGACTGCATCTTAGTTTAAAGCTTGTGTTTAGGTCTTTTAAATCGGTATATAATAAGGATTGGTGTAGATGCTTATACTAATAAAAGTGTATCTAATACCCCTAATACACCCTGTGTACCTGAAACTAATTAATCACAGGTCCTCTGTGTATGACTGATTTGGATTAAGAGCTGCACCTGAGAGCAGCCCCTTTCCTCTAAGATGTCCAAGTACCTATAAAACTACAATTTCCCCAGGGGTGGGTGGGTGCTGGGGAGGGAGGGGGGGAGATAAGTCCTATTAAAGAGGGCAGTTACAAGGTACCCTGTCCTGAACCCTCAGCAGGGGGATGGGGGTACCACACAAGGCCCAGTTAATTGAGAGAGGCAAGGTAAGTACAGCTGAGAAGGCTGAATTAGCACACCACTAAGACAAACACTAAATAATTAAACAAACAACAGTTAGACAAACAGTAAATAATTAAATAAACAGCTAGAACTCACAGTAAAGCAAGGATTAAATACAAATCTATCCTACTCAACCACAAAGCCCTCCATCAAATGCAGACTTCCCAACTCCGGAATCTACTACCCCCAACAGACCAACCCGTCAGAGCACCAGCAACACACTCACCATCCCCCCCGAACGAACTAAGTTCAATCAACAGACCTGCAACAGATCATTCAAACTGTATGCACCTTCCCTCTGGAACTCCCTCCAGAACCCGATCTGAAACAACAGAGACATCACCACATTCCATAAACAGCTAAAAAACATCCTATTTCAAGAATACCTTGAACCAGAAAAAAACTTTTCTCACTGACTACACTTCCAGCCCCCCTGACCTACCCTCTCCACCACCAACTAAGAGACTAACGTCCTATGTCTAATTGGTTACTTTCTGTTCGAATCATCTTCGTGATGGCCCCGCTCCTTTTTTCTGTCGACTTGATTACATCACCCCCCGCCCCTTTATTCTGTTGACTTGATTACGTACCCCCCCCCCCCCTTTCCGGTGAAAAGTGGGATATAAATGTAGCTAAATAAAATAAATAAATAAATAAACCTGTTTAAATCAATAATCAATAAAAAAATGACAAGCAATCAAGCAATACAATAACATATTATTTTTGGCAGAATAGCTATGAAGGTCCTAGACAAGATTCCCAAGAGCAGAGATGCATCTCTCTACACAAAGATTTGACTTGTCCAAGCCATGTTATTTTGGATAATATCATACGGAGGCGAAAGTTGGACAGTAAAAAAATTTGACAGGAAAAAAAACAATATCTCTGAATTAAGGCTGGAAAAGAATACTGTGTATAACATGAACTGCCTGAAGAACCAACCAGTTGGAACTAAAGGAGATCAAATCTATTTTTTTCTGTAGAAGTTTAGATAAAAAAAGACTTCAAATTTCATACTTTGAACATATCATGCAAAGTTAGGAACATACATTTTTTGACTATCAGACTCTGTGATAATGTGGCGTGCAGTGGGAAGGGATTTTTTTAAAACACCTCACAGCAGTTCAGGGAAAACAAAAATAGCATTTATTCTGTTTCAACTTGTTAAACCTTCAAAAAGCTAAAAGACAGGACAGACAGCAGTCCAGGGGAAATAAAGCTAGCTTTTATGCTGTCCCAGCTTATTAAATCTCCACAATTGGTTCTCCTGGCCCTTCCTCCAGCCCCAGTTAAAGTCCTACCTTAGAACTCCTTTGCTTGGCTTGCCTTGGAAGGACGTCTGGTTCTACAACCTCTTTTGCTCCCTCAACCTGCTGGGTTTTAACCTCTCACTGTGAGTCATGCCCTCCCAGCCCTGAACTCCGGACTGCAAAATCTCTTAAAGGGGACTATTGATTATCCCTTTGGAGAGAGACAAATAGCATTCTGTATATCCCATTACAGACCCATGGAGACGGATTCTATAACATGTACATCTGGCCTGTGGTCATGTCTAAATAGAAAACGGGCCCCATTTGAAACTAACTCCTCTTCTGCGGGTCTAGACATGTATGCAATTCTGCAATCAGGGAGTTAGATGTGTCTGGCATGGCACAGGCAAAGTGCTATTCAGCCGGCCCATGTATGCATCCGGCATGAGGCCCTTGCATGGATACAGGCATGGGCCATGCAATATAATGGAGAAACACATCCCACCGTCAATATGATGGGACACATGTAAACATTTTGGAAGTCCCCGCACCAATAGTATTCTTAAAAGTTGAAACTTTTAGATCCTGCCCACCTCCACGATGTAGCCGCGGATGCCACCCCTTCTCAATAAAATGGGTATCTATTGGGGGCATTCCAATATGGCGGCAGCAGTCCTTGTTGAGTGCGCACATTTTTCTATGGGGAAGAAGCGCAAGGGGAAACCAGGGCCTTTGTCCTCACAGCCCTCTATTACCTCTATGCTGGTTTCTGATGCGGTGTTTGCTCCTTTGGATTCCTATCTGGTGTGTGCTGCTTGAGGTTCAGACGGGGCTGGTGGAGCAAGCCAGTTAGTAGTGTTGCCAGAGTCAGAGTATTTGGCGGCTGTTTCGGTGTAATCTTCCTCCCCAGCATTGAGCCCGGTGCCGAAAGTTCCATGCAGCCAACCTTTGCCGGAGGGCTTCCTGGAGTTGACTCCTCCCTTATTGCGGGTGAAGCAAGTCTCTTGAGAGGGCCAGGAAAGGAAGTACAGAGGGAACTAAAGAGTGTCATTGACGGTGAGCCCCACTCAATTTCATCGACGGCGCCGTTTGGAGGTGAACGTGTAAGGAAGGAAACCCCTACAAACGGAGGAGAGTCGTCAGCTAGTATGGAGGCAGTGTTTCCAGCAGCTGAATCGGAGGTGGCCTTTTCTTTACAGCGTCCTACGAATTTCACTTTGGAGACTATTTGGAACACTATTGTTTCATTGGGTGAAGTTTTTTTTGCCTCAGGTATCAACTTTAGCCACAAAGGTGAGCACTTCGGTGGGCGCAGTCTCTGAATTGGAAAGGAAAGTTTCTGACATGCATGTGGAGGTGGAAGAAACATGAATTAAGATTGCTGATCTTGAGGAACACTCTGACATTTATAAGAAGAACTTTCTCTCACTTCGTTAAATTGGAACATTTGGACAATTTGTCTAGAGCCAATAACTTGAGAATTATTAATTTCCCAAGGTTGCTTTCTGTCTCAGCTAGAGACATGCTTAAGCAATACTTGGTGGAGGTATTAGGGGTTTCTCCTAAGCTGATGCCACCTTTGGTTAAAATTATTATCTACCTAAGGCAAAGCTTGTTCTGACCCTGGGTGATTCTGGGGGTGGTCAGGAACAGAGGAATACCTTGAATGTTACAGATTTGTAAGAAAATTTGGGGTTGGAGTCTCAGGTTCCCTCCACACCGTTAATAATGTTTGCTCTGTTGTCTGATAAAGAATGGCTATTAAAACCTTTCTTTCAGAAAAGGAAACTTCTTTTTCGTGGTTTATCCATATGTATATATCCTGATTTGGCAAGAGATACCCAGACGTGGCAAAGGGAGTTTCTTCTGCTCCGCCCTGGGGTTCTACAGTTGGGTGGGCTCTTTTTTCTTAAATGCCCATGCAAATGTTTAGTGAAATATCACTCAGTTTCTTATATATTCTATGAGCCCTCCCAGCTGTTAGCACTTGTTAACGCCAGGAGACTAGAATCCTTTATTGATTCCTCATAGTGCTTATGTTAACTTTGATCTGGATACTGACTTTCTGCCTGTGTTTCTTTTCATACTTTGATTAAAATTTGCTTAGGATATCCCCCCTATTTTTGTGGACTAGGGAGGGTTGACACTTTTATTTTCTGTTTGAAAATGCTTCTTTTTTTCTTGTTATTATGTATTCTGTTAAGAGTACTTTCTAAGTGTCCGCTCTGTTTCTGCAAGAATGGTTTGTATAAAGTTTCTTGATTTATTTGTAAAATTTCATAAATATTAAATAAAAAAAAGAAAAAAATGGGTATCTATGAAGCTGCTCTTCACACTGACAGTAGTTTGTTAATGCAAACAAGATATAATACCAATGAGAATTGACTGCTGCTGCAGCCTAGACCATATACCAGTCCTCTTCACGCCCTGAAAAGTGCCAGATAATCCCATGTTCATATTTACATTCCATTAAGGTATAAGAGAATGTAAATATTAACATGTATGTCAGGACATACCTTGTATCAAATGGTATTTGGCATCAGAAAACGGCCCCAGTGATCCCTCCTTAGTCATCTTTACAAACACGCTTTAAACTGCTAAAGATGGACCCTTACCAAGGGCACAAATCCAAAACTGTAGTTCCCCAAAGGATGAATAATATTGCTGAGTAACAAATATATCTCTGACTTGGTTTGCAGCTTGTCGTGCTGTGAGGGCTTGCGTGCATCAGTGATGCTGAGAGCTAAACTATCGGTAGTTTAACTACTGGCAGGGTCTCCCAAGATGGACAGGTCTCAGCTGAGGTGCCAGACCAAGACAAACCACCCATCTGGGCAGCAGCAGAATGGGACAGTGTTGACGGCGGAGGATCACATTTTTGTGACAACGGCAACAACACCAAACATAAACTGCGCGGAAGAAAGGCCCGGAAATCTACTTCTGTATCTTGCCATGAAAACCCAATGGATAGTTACAACAAAACAAATTGTGCTATGGTGCTGGAAGATGAGACCCCCAGGTCAGAAGGCACTCAATTAGCTACTGGGGAAGAGCTGAAGACTTTTCAGAGTAAAGCCAGCATTTATGATGTGGTTGGATCAAAGCCCTCGGGAAGTCTGACTGCTGATGTAGCTGCACATGAAATGAGAGTCAGAAGCTGTAAAGATGTCTTACACATTGGAACATGGAACGTACGAAGCATGAACCAAGGGAAGTTGGAGGTCGTCAAGAATGAAATGGAACGTATACAACTTGATCTGTTGGGTGTCAGCGAACTGAAATGGACTGGCATGGGGCACTTTGCATCAGATGATCACATGGTCTACTATGCTGGAAATGAAAGACAAAGAAGAAATGGTGTTGCATTTATAATAAAGAAGAAACTTGCAAGAACTGTAATGAAATACAATGCAGTCAGCGAACGCTTAATCTCTATTCGTCTACGAGGATTGCCTATCAACACAACTATAATTCAAGTATATGCCCCAACAACAGCTGCAGAAGAGAATGAAATTGAAGAGTTCTATGAACAAGTACAAGCTGAAATTGACAGAACATGCAAACAGGATATTCCGATAGTCATGGGTGACTGGAACGCAAAAGTTGGCAACAAAGAAGAAGGCAAAGTAGTTGGAAAATATGGACTTGGCAACAGAAATGAAGCTGGAGAAAGACTGATAGAATTCTGTAAGACCAATGATCTATTCATCTCAAACACCTTCTTCCAGCAACACAAGCGGCGACTGTACACATGGACTTCACCAAATGGATTATATAAAAATCAAATTGACTACATATGTGGAAGTCAACGATGGAAAAGCTCTGTAACATCAACAAAGACAAAACCTGGAGCTGACTGAGGTACAGATCATCAACTACTAGTATGCAAACTCAAGCTAAAGTTGAAAAAGAGCAAACCACTCATGAATGCAACAAAATATGACCTTGAGAATATACCACTGGAATTTAAAGACTGCCTGCAAAATCGATTTGCTGCTTTAGATACAAATGACAGAGCTCCGGAAGCGTTATGGAATGACATCAAGAAGGTTGTGTTGGAAGAAAGCGAGAAGTCTCTACAAAAGGTGAAAAAGCAAAAACGGCCAAAATGGATGACGGAAGATACTCTGAAAATTGCCCAGAAACGCAGAGAAGCTAAAACCAGAGGAGAAAGAAAGACAATCGCAGAACTCAACAAAGATTTCCAACGTGCAGCAAGACAGGAAAAGAAAAAGTACTACAATGACACTTGCAAGGAAATAGAAGCAGAAACTATTAGAGGAAGAACAAGATCGGCTTTCCTAAAGCTACGAGAGTTAAAGAAAAAGTTTCAGCCTCGAATTGGAATGTTAAAAGATGCTCAAGGTTCTATGTTGAATGATGCTGAGAAGATCAAGAAAAGGTGGAAGGAATATACAGAGTTTTTATATGATAAAGATCAAGTGGACCAACAGCCGTTTCAACCTGTACCTTATGATCGGGAACCATTGGTGATGAAAGAAGAAGTTGAAGCAGCATTGAAAGCCTTATCAAAGAACAAAGCACCAGGCATTGATAGCATTCCCATAGAAGTATTGCAGCAATCTGATGCAGCTGTTACCGTACTCACAAGGCTCTGCCAAGAAAAATGGAAGACAACATCATGGCCAACTGACTGGAAAAGATCTGTGTTTATACCAATACTAAAGAAAGGTGATCCAACTGACTGTGAAAATTATCGCACAATCGCTCTGATCCCACATGCCAGCAAGATTCTACTGAAGATTATTCAAAATAGACTATAACCATACCTGGAACAAGAACTACCTGAAGTGCAAGCAGGGTTCAGGAAAGGGGGAGGAACGAGAGACATCATTGCGGATGTGAGATGGATCCTTGAAAAGACTAAAGAATACCAAAAGGATATCTATTTGTGCTTTATCGACTATAGCAAGGCTTTTGACTGTGTAAACCATGAGCAACTCTGGGCCACATTAAAAAGCATGGGTATACCAGAACACCTGATTGTTCTCTTGCGCAATCTGTACATTGATCAAGAAGCAACAGTTCGAACAGAACAAGGAGAAACAGAATGGTTTAAAATAAGCAAAGGTGTAAGACAAGGCTGCATACTTTCCCCCTACCTGTTTAATTTATATCCAGAACAAATCATCAGAGAAGCAGGATTGTATGAAGACAACAGAGGTGTGAAGATTGGTCGAAGACTCATCAACAACCTTCGCTATGCTGATGATACCACATTACTGGCTGAAAGTGAAGATGATCTGAAACATTTGCTTCTCACAATCAAAGAATATAGTCTCAAAATGGGCCTGCACCTTAATGTAAAGAAGACAAAGATCATGACAACTGGCATAATCAACAGGTTCATCGTTGAAGGAGAAGAAATTGAAATTTAGAACAACTTTAACCTACTTGGATCAACTATCAATAAAGAAGCAACAAGCAGTCAAGAAATCATATGACGCATTGCTCTTGGCAGAATGGCTATGAAAGACCTAGATTGTAATAGCGAAGGGCCCGCAACCCCAATAATACCCGGAGTCAATGGACGAGGATTCAACTCCCTTTTATTGTATATACAGTCTCAGCACTGGCATACAAAATGTCTGAGCACAGAGCTCAGAAAAATGACAGTTTATATACTTTTCTTCTCCAGTCTAATACAGGCAAAACTCCTCATTGGCCACAGTGGCCCACTTACTCTCATCCAATAGACATCTCTGACCGGGCCCAGTACTCGCTCCCCCTGCTTGGGTCTTACTAGCCACGGGTCAGCAACTAGACATAACACTAAACATAATACTTCTGCTAAAGTATACAGTATATTTCACTACTCTTGCAAGGTCAGTTAGCCACAAAGATAGTGGAAGGCATATCAGAAGCATTCTCATCAAAAGCAAAACAAAGCGAGGCCAAACAAAGCAAGGCTAAGGCGTATCTCTAGCCCTGGCTCAAAACACTAAACAATCTTCATAATGCTAGACAAAACATTCTCACACTGTTCGGCTTCTCTGCTATATTTTCATCCTAATTATGAGGTCAGTGCATATCTAGCAAAGATACAGTGGAGGACATTCCTACTAAAGCAGACATCTGGCTTACCTAAACAATAAACAGTAAAAGTTTTAATTCTCTTATCTCCAGGAGAGCAGAACATGTTATCAAACCAGAATAGAACAGTATTTCTTTCTAACAGCTAACAGCATTCTATAATTTTCCAAAATCAGCAATAACATTTTAAAGCAGGAGAAAAAGGGCTTCAGATGTCTCTCTCCATACAAAGATTCGACTTTTTAAGCCATGGTATTTTCAATAACATCATATGGATGTGAAAGCTGGACAGTGAAAAAGATAGACAGGAAGAAAATTGATGCCTTTGAATTATGGTGCTGGCGTCGAATACTGTGTATACCATGGACTGCCCGAAGAACAAACCAGTCGGTACTAGAGGAGATCAAACCTAAGCTTTCTTTAGAAGCTCAGATGACAAGACTTCGACTTTCATACTTTGGACACATCATGCGAAGAGAGAGATCATTAGAGAAAGACATTTTGCTTGGCAAGATAGAAGGTCAATGCAAAAGAGGAAGGCCAGCAATGAGATGGATCGATACAATAACAGCAGCCACGGGTACCAGTCTGTCAACAATGAGCCGCCTGACTGAAGACCGAACACAATTTAGGATAGATATCCAGAGGGTCGCCATGAGTCGACTACGACTCGACGGCACTTAACAACAACAACAACAAATATATGTCCTTTTCATGCCTAAAAGTGTGCTCATTCTGCTGCTCTGCACTACCTTTCTCTCTTCTCCCTACACCCCTCTTCGGGAACTCCACTCTTCTGGCAGATACCTTCTATCTGTGCCCTTCTCTACTGCCAACTCCAGACTTTGCTCCTTTGACCTTTCTGCTCTCTATCTCTGGAACAAACTACCTGAGTCTGTATGTCAGGCTTCTTCTCTGGCCCTTCTCAAATCCAGACTGAACACTCAACTCTTTGTTGCCGCTTTTGGATCTAATCTGCCTAATCTCCCTTGTGCTTCCTTACCATTCCCCCTCGATGTATCCTGTCCATAACTGCTGTGTTGTCTGTCTTGACTAGATTGTAAGCTCTCCAGAGCAGGACCATCTTTTATGTGTATCTGTGCAGTGCTGTGTATGCCTTGTAGTGCTATACAAATGATCAGTAATAGCAGTAGTAATACGTAGTAGAAGGGCCTTTTGGCTGTCTCATCTGATTCCCACATATCTAGGTACTGGCATTTCTCACAGCAGCTACACCTCTCCTATTGTGATGTACGTTGATCTCTATATATCTGCTGTCTCTGGGGTAACCCTGTCTGCCTTCTCACAGTCTGCTTTGTGGCACTGTTCCTCTGGTCAGGTCTGTGTGGGCATGGAAGGGGGAGATCCCTGAGCCAACTGGGTAGCCAGCCTTTCATGGCCCCACTGGCCAGCCTTTCATGGCCTCACTGAATTGCAGATCAGCACACCAGATCCTCCCGTGCTGCCCCGAAACCACTCATTTGCAGTCACTAATGACATCATTCTGCCAAGCTAAACCTATAACTAACAGCTGGTATAACATAATAGCATGGCATCCCAGGACTACAAATCTAATCTGAGCTTCTCACCCAAACCAGAATCTTTGCCATACTCACTCACATACTATCCCTACATCACCTGTCCCAGTTTACAGGACATAGAAAATGTTAGGGCACCCTAGCTTTGCTTCTTTAGCACAAACAGCAATTGTCGGCATAGCCAGCATAAACACAATTGTTCTTCTTAATATGTCTGTAGAGGTGTTTATCAGTGTTTCATTATCGTACAATCTTCCCTCACCTCTGTTTTCTGTTCTTTACAACTGCATCTTGTGTTCTTCCAGACTGTAGACACACCATTTCAAAACATAATTATCACAACCATTCTTCAATATGGGACGCATTGAAGAGCAGAGCAGAATACTTTCTAAGTCTTGTCCTTATTCCACGTTTTCACAGGAATAAAGTGGATGTCTGCGGGAAACACTTAAAATATACCCGGGTCTTTCCTGAATACGCTTTATATATCTCCATGGCTGACCATGCCCCTATTACGCTCCCTCCAACCCATGTTCTGAGATCTCCATGCTAGCACTGTGGACGTGCACGTCAGCAGTGTTTCAGAATACAGTCGGGGACATTTCAGCAGATAAACATTCCTACTGCACGTACAAACCCCTTATTCATGTCCTGAAATGACCTCCATTGTGTTTTGGGCCATGATAAATTATCTTTATAATTGTTTTTCCAAATAGTTTCTGAATGTTCACTCTTCTCACTGTTGTTACTCAGGTTATTGATTCTATTCCCTTTCCCTTTCAGTGAATCAAATCCATGCTTCATCAAGTTAAATGTGCAGACAACCATGAACACAAAATTTAATGAAGAAACTATTCTGTAAGCATCTTAGTTATCAGATAGAATATTAGGCATAATCTGATCAGATGCAAATTGTTTCAAAAGTAACAAGCCTTCTACATTTGTCAAACTAATTATGCACAGGGATTTTTTTTTTCACATGCTTTCAATGCATTACAAAACATAAATATAAAACAGCTTTTGTAATGTTTGATAGCATCACAGTACACTTCAGTGCTATGTAAATTTAAACTAAGACTGAAAACAAACAAATAAAGAAACAATTATGGTTTAACATAATTTGAATTTGAAAACGAAAATATTTTTGTTGTGGTTGCTTTCCAGAAAATGAACTGTTTGGACATGTGAGAATTAAAAGCACTTTAAGTGAAAATAGGCCATTTTGCAAAGTGATTTACTGTATATGGGCAAAAGCATTTTACCCATGAAAGTCACCTCTAAAGATTGTTCTTCCTTAATGCAACTAAAGGTATGCTTGTTGGTCAACAGTGCACACAATTTTAGCTACATGGACAGGAGGAATTCTTGAGGAAGTATGTGGCCAGGGAGGAAAGCATACACATCTACACATCATTTACAAATCATCACGTGAACTTTTTGAGCAAGGTTCTACCAATAAAAAAAACAGGTGCAAGTGAGCATGCATATTTTGTGTCCATGGTCTCAGAAATAAAAACTTGTTTATTAAAGGAAAAAAAAAAAGAACCTTTATTGAAAACAATCACATGTATTTGTTTAGCAGACCACCAAACATGGAACCAATATACTCTTCCAGTTTATTTGCAGGTTCTCATCGTAATCCTCAGTCCATCAAAAAAATATTATTTTTAAAGTTGTATTTAAAAATTACTTAACTAAAGGCCATATAAAGAGATGCATAGGCCAGTTTCTTCATGCAGTGTGAGTCCTCAGCTATAAGTCTGACATGTCCATGTGTAAGTTCTCTAGAGAAGGGACCTAACTCGATAATAAAGTCAATGGTGGCTGAGTGAAGGCTGGTATAAAGAGGAGCCATGTCAGGTGTAATTCTCTAAGAGGCTTTCACAAAGGACATATCAATGTTACTATTTAAAAGGTAGTGAGACAATGCTGAGAACTTGTATTTCAAAGAATAAATTATTTGTATTAATTTTGTTAATTGAACCAGGTGTGACAATGTAGTTATAAACAGAAACACAACGGTCATTTACTCAAGAAAAGTTTTGAATAACCTATCAGATGCAATTTTGACTCTAATACAACAATAGCTTAATATTTGCTTTTATTTAATTCAGCTTACTATTAACAATATATCTAGAGTACAACAGACAGACGCTTTAGTTAAGTGTCTCTTTTCACTTTAACTGCCTATGAGCTACTCTATTACTTCTTTGTATAGACTGTGTCTTTTCATTTGGGTATTTATATCTGAAAGTCTAAATGATTTACAGGTTAACTGGAACTTCTACTTTACAATGTAATATAAATACAATACACATGCAAAATACTGTTAACTTCTAACTCTACTTAAGATACAGAACATCAATTAAGAACTAGATAAATGCTGTAGTTCCTACAGTCTAGATGTACTATGCTGTTATGATGAACTTTTGTAGTAAGAAAGCATGTTAGCTCTCTCTACCAAAGTGCTCGATGAAAAGATGAGTTTTCAGCCTTTTTAGGTCAGGAATGGCATGTATGCTGTCTGGGAGTATATTCCAAAAGGCTGGTACATAGAGTGAAAAGGCTCTGTTGGAAGCAGTTTGGCTGCGCTTCACATTCAGAGGGGGGATGATGAATGTGTTCTGCACATTGGTTCTTCTAGATCAGTTGTTTGGCGTTCTTTGTAATAATGATTGCAGGTACACCAAAGAAAGGTCATGGGATATTTTGTATGGTTTCAGTATAACCTTGTATATAGCTCATCCTATAAGAGGAAGCCAGCATAGCTGCTTCAGTATTGGTGTTATTTGGTCAGCTCTGGATGCACCATAGAGAATATAGGTGGCAGTGTTTTGAGCCATCTGTAGAGGATGAAGTACGTAATTTGGTAAGCCTTGGAAGAGAATACTGTATTGCAATAATCAAGGTGTGAAAACACTAATGCCTGGAAGACTGTACAAAAGTCTTAGACGTCCAGTAATGGTCATAGGTGGTAAACTATTTTTATTTTGTGGTATATTAGCCTCATGATGTTACTAATGTGAGGATGTAAGGTTAGACGTTGGTGTAGAGTTGCTCCTAGGTAGCACACTTTGGATTTCATCTCTATTAGTGCTCCCGAAACTCATAGGATTTGATGTAAACATGATAGAATGCACTATGTGCTTGTATAATTGTACATACTGTATGAGTTGCAGAAAAATGTTGAACAATGTAGATAGGTTAGAGCCTTGTGGGATTCCTTGCTGTTTGGTGTATGGGGCTAATTTCTGCTTTCCTATTTTCACTTGCTGCTGATGTTCAGTTAAATAAGAATTGAACTATTTCAGTATTGTTGTTCAATTCTAGGGATTGCAATAGTAACATATTGTGAGAAACGGAGTAAAAAGCTGCTTTGATGTCCAAAAATATTAGGATGAATCCTTGCTGCAGTCTTTCAATGCCTCTTATGAGTCTATCTATGAGTTCCATTAAAAGGAACTCTACACCATGGTTGGGCCTGAATCCATACTGGTGCAGATCAAAAGGAGCATGTGTGTTAATATGATCCCAAACAGGGCCGGCCCGTCCATTGAGCAAGAATGTTTTTTGCACAGGGCCCCGCGCTTTGGGGGGCCCCGCGCTAAAGACATTCTTGCTGCTGCCTTTGTTTTGCCTGCCTGAACCGACGCCTAGAAAAAGTGCTCCGAAATGCAGCCGCTGCGGCACCGCTGAATTTTACCAGCCCCGGCACGGCGAGCAGGAGCCCCGCTCTTGCGATTCAACTCCTTTTTTCTGCTGGTTTGATTTGCTGCCCGACGTCGACGTGCCATTGGCTATGGGCAGGCACGTAGTCCAAACTCCTCCCACTGACTCACACCAGCTGCACGTGGAACTGGGCTTTGCTAAGTGCTTGCTGCCACGACGGACGCGAGTGCGATGACTCTTTCACTTTTGACGGCAAGGCTAAAGGCTTTATAAGTATTAGAACAAAAATCGAGCCAGCCCAGCATACCACAGTAAGTAAAATTATTTTTGTGGCGTGTTCATTGTCTGGCTCTGACCCATGATGTTCTCCTGGTCCTCTATCCGGCCACCGGCAATGCGGCCTCGGTTTCAACGGTCTCTGTGCGGAGAGTTGTTTTGGCTGGCTCGGGCTCCTGAAGGGCTGTGGGAGAGAACATGGGCAATATATTGAGGCCAGAGAAGCAAATAAGAGAAATAGTGGCAATTAGACAGCCAAATCAGTTCCTTCAGTGCAGCTGCAAACTAATTTGGTAGGTCTTAGAAGGCAGTTTACAAGCTGTAGGGTGGGCAGGGAGGCCACCAATTAAATCAACCATCGAGCATATTAGTCAGTCACCTGTACTGTTTTACAATGCATGCTAATTAGGCAATTTGTGATGGAGACTCTACAAGTACAAAATAAATATATAGTAAAATTAAGTTTGTACCTCATGTTCAAATTGTTCTTGCTTTGTAATCTTGCAGTGCAAAGGACTGCTTTGCACTCATTACTGCCTTTGTAGTATAAAACAAGCATTGACATGAAAATAAAACATGTCTCTTAGCAGTACATGCCAGGTAATCATATTAAAACACTTGACTATGCTGTTTTATAGAATTGCAATTATAACGCTACATTTTCTTATGGCTTTATATATGCATGGGAAAGCAAAATAATGAAGTCTACACATTACTTTCTTAGACATGCACCTTATGGAGAGAGATAAGGTTTTTTGTTTATAACTGCAAAATTAGACCAAGTTGTTACAGACATTTCAGCAGCCTTCCTTGCGCCTGCCACATCTCTTTATCAGCAAAGCAACTTTGTTCTTCTTGATAAGCGGGTGCCGGTTGGCTGTGCCTCTAAGAGGGAATGGATTGTTTGGGGGAGGGGCAGCAGTAAGCGCTGGTGATCCTTCTGATCTCAGCAGGAGCCACCTGTTCCATTCTGTTTTCTCTTAGTAGTGGTCTGCTGGCTCTTTACTTTCATTATTGTGAGTTAAATAAAAAGATAAAAGCAACATATTTTTATTAGTTCAAGGTATTAAAAAAAATTAAAAATCAGATACAGAGGGTATTTTTTCTTGTTCCTGGCCAAGGCTTGGTGCCATCATTCTCTTGGCTACAGGTGTGGATTACTCTGGGTACCTGTGAAATACCTCTGTGAATATGCTCGGACTTCACTGATACCTAGCACACACTTCACCAATGCTATTAGATATGTTGGGCTAGACATATGTAAAGTAGTGGCAGTGGACCACCTTTTTGCTTTGCCGAGGTCAAATAAACCCTGTCCCCAAGTAGAATGGGACAAAAATAGTCTCATTTGAATTTGGGCCTTCAATCTGATTAAAAAAAATAATTCTAAGCACACCTTGATATAGATAATGCCTTTGTGTAATATATGGAAGCTATATTTGGCACATGCATAAGGTTTCTACTTTCACTCCCCCCCTCCCCCCCAATTACATACCATTTCTTCCTCCATGGGCAAACAAATCTTTTTCTTTTTCCCTTGTTTTATTGCTGCCTACACCTTCTGTGTTGTGTGTCTTGACTAGATTGTAAGCTCTGATGAGAACTGTCTCTTACATGTCTGTGCAGCACTGTGTACGACTTGTAGCACTATAAATAATGCTCAGTAGTAGTAGTGATTGTGAATGGTTCAATGTAAGATCTTTGCTTGACGCAAACGCACTTCTCGTTTGAAGTTTTTGCCTGTAACATGCTGCGAACTGTGATCGGTGTTCCTTTGGTGTACAGCCCTGTATTAACATATTTTCGATCCACTCAAGATGACTCTGATTTGTAAAGTTTTAAACACCTCTGTTGTTTTGGGTCCTGCCCACATGATATGATGCATTTTTTACCTTCCCCCCTCTCCCTCCCTTCCCCCCTCTCTCCCCCCCCCTCCTCCCCCTTCCCTCCCCCCCCCTTTCTCCATTCCCCCCCCCCCTTTTTCTCCCCCTCTGGCATCAAGGAGCCATGGAAAAATTTGTCTAACTTCTTCCCTCCCCTGCCTGGCCACAAGGGCTTAAGAAATGTCTGTCTCCCTTCCTGTCTGCCACACCCTAGCCAGGAACCCAGGCAGCTAATGAGTTACAGTGAATAATTTTTTAATATATGCACATATATTTAGTCTGATGTAATTATTATTTACTGTCATCAAAATCACATCTCTCCTGCCTCCACTAGGCGACTATTCCATGCATATATCACTCTTTCCATATATTACTCCTGAGTCTATCCCCTTTCACCCTCATCCTATATCCCCTTGTAGGAGAGCTTGCTTTCAATTGAAAGAGGCTCTCCTCATGTGCATTTATGCTACTCAGGTATTTAAATGTTTCTATCATATCTTCTCTATCCCACCTTTCCTCTGAAGTATACATATTAAGATCTTTGCCTGTCCTCATATTTTAGATGTGAATCTAAACAATATGACAAAATAATAGATATTTTGATTTCAAGCATTTTGATTAAATAGAGAATGAGCTGCTAGGGCCACTAGCGATTCTCAGCGAGGTTCTAGGATGAAGAAATCAGCTTAGAAATGACATTTATGCTATAGAGGTATTTAAATGTCTCTATCATATCTCCCCTCTCCCATCTTTCTTCCAAAGTATACATATTGAGATCGTAAAGTCTGCCCCCATATGCCTTAAAATGAAGCCCATTGACCATTTTGGTAGCCACCCTCTGCATATCCAACCTGTTTATATCCTTTTGATGATGTGGTCTCCTGAATTGCACACAATACTCTAAATTACTGTAGGTCTCAACTCTCATCAAAGACTTGGCCAGAGGCATTATTCCCCCCTCCTCTCTGCTGGCCATTCCTCTCCCTTTGCACCCATTTAGCCACCTTACAGTCAGACCTGGGTCCAAGTCCCACTCTTCTTTTGTGAACAACAGCAATTCTCCCCCCTTATACTTTACCAATCCCTTGGATTTTGTACCCCAAATGAATGACCCTCCATTCTTAAGCATTAAATCACAACTGCCAAATTCTCAACCATTCCTAAAGCTTTACTAGAACCCTCATGTTATCTATGGCTTCCTGGGTTTCTACTCTTATCTATTGCCGATTTTTGTGTCATCCACAAACAGGCGAACCTTACCTGATAGCCCTTCTGTGATATCAGTGTGATTTTTCTGGGTTTCTGATTGCCGTCACATTTGTGTACTCTGTTTTTGTGAGACTCAGTAATTTTATAATTACTTATGTGAAGGTGGTTGTACATATCTTATTTTATTTCATGTTATTTTACTGTAGATTTACTCTGCGGAAGAAGGGCTTGACAATCTACTTCTGGTTGCACCCTCCTAAGAACACCCAGGGGCTTGATCACCAGGAGTCAGCATTGACTCAACGGCATACACTGCAAAACAAATAGTAAATTTAACCCGCGGTAAGGTGAAAACCAATTCACACTTCTGGGCTCACTTCTAGATTTAATAAAAGTTTTGTCAACATGAGGTCAGTGCTGGCATATAGCAGTCCAACTTGTTCTATTTTTCCGGACCAGTAGGAGATGTTTTGTTGATATAGGGCCTGGTATAATATTTACATTACAGCTGGGATTATTGCTGTGAGATGTTTAGAATAGCAGGATTCCTACATAGGTGCTGAGCATTTGTGTGATATGCATGAGACTTAGTTGATTAGTTGATTTGTTGATGCCCTTTGTATATGGCAGTTTCCTTTATTCCTGAGGCTTGAGATTGCTGTCTAAATGACTATCAAATAATACTTAAAGGAGATCATTTTAAAAGCCCTAGTCATGATTGGATGTCTGAAAACTTCCATGCAGATGTCCAAATCATGGAGACATCGCTGGAGACATTTTACATTGAAAAAAGTGAATTAGGATAACCCTTTTCAGTTTACTATATTTGATTAATCTTTATTGGTTGCAGCTTGTTGGGGGCTTACTCTTTGCAAGAGAAAAAGTAAACAAAACACACAATGAGCGACAAAGGCAGAGACAGAGACAGATTTCGTAAATATGCCTCTGGTGCAGAGAAGGCAAGAAAAAGAAAACGTGAGCAAGAGTTCCTAGAAACACAGAAAGGAGCTTTGGAAAAATACATGAAAAAAGATCAAAATGTGGAAGAAAGTGAGACAACAGATATCGTACAGCAGAGTGAATTGGAAGTGCTACCAGAATTGCAAACTGAACAAACCCACAGTGAGAAAAGTACACTGGAGATGACTGAGCCAAGCACAAGCTCTACACTTCAGCAACACTTGAGAAGTGTAATCCATGAAAGCGCTGCTCCAGTCACTGATTATGATGATCCAGGATGTTGGCCTCAATTTATTGACTCAAAATTACGTGACTTTCTTGTGGTAAGAGGTCCCACTCAGATCAAGGATTATTCCTTTCCAAAGGACCAGCATTACCGTAGTTTCAAGCGAGCATATTATGTTCGTATGATGTCAAATGGTGAATCTATTAACCGCCGTTGGCTTGTATATTCTAAAAAACTCAACAGCGTGTTTTGCTTCTGTTGTACATTATTCCATTCTGATGATTCTAACCCCACACAACTCATAAAGGGTGGATGTTCAGATTGGATCCATGTAACTTCACGCTTGAAACAACATGAACGTGCTGTGACACATTTTGACTGCCTGCAACAGTGGATTGAACTGGAACAGAAACTAGCAAGTAATACAGCTATTGACAGTGTTAATCAATCTGCCATTAACACTGAAAGACAAAGATGGCGGAATGTTCTTGAGCGTCTGTTTGCTATTACTTATCACCTGGCTTCTCAAAATAATGCTTTTCGTGGCCGTAATGATACACTGTACACTCCAAACAATGGAAATTTTCTGAGCTTGGTAGAGCTGTTGGCACGTTTTGATCCTGTGATGCAGGAACATATTAACAAAGTTAAAGACAAGACTGTCCATAACCATTATTTAGGCCACAGAATTCAGAATGAAATCATAGATGTAATGTCTCAAAAAATTAAAGATGTTATACTTGAAGATGTGAAAGAAGCTAAATACTTTTCAGTAATTTTGGACTGTACTCCTGATATAAGTCATCAAGAACAGTTATCGGTTATTCTGAGAATTGTTAAGGCTGCAGCAGCTAATCAGGATATTGAGATCAAAGAATACTTTGCTGACTTTATTGTAGTTGATGATACCACTGGAGAAGGACTGGCAGATGTTTTAATAAAAGAGCTTGACTCACTAGGATTGAACTTGCTGGATTGTCGTGGCCAGGGTTATGATAATGGGTCCAATATGAAAGGACATAAACAAGGAGTCCAAGCTCGTATCCTGAAAGCAAACCCAAGAGCATTCTTTTCACCATGTGGTAGTCATAGCTTGAACTTGGTGCTTGGAGATACTGCAAAGTCATCTAACAGAGCAAAAACATTCTTTGGTGTGCTGCAGCGCATTTATACAATATTTAGTGCCTCTCCAAGCAGATGGAAAATTTTGAAGGACAATATCACCTCACTGACTGTCAAACCACTATCAGAAACTCGGTGGGAGTGCAGAATTGATAGCGTAAAAGCTATTCGGTTTCAAGCATCTAATATCAGAGAAGCCTTGTTGGAGGTCGCAGATGAAACACATGATTCTGTAGTTCAAAGTGAAGCCCATTCTCTAGCTAACAATGAGCTTAGCTCTTTCGAGTTCTTGGTCAGTTTAGTTCTCTGGTATGATCTGTTAACTGAAGTGAATGTAGTTAGCAAAATTATGCAAGACTCAGAGATTCAGATTGATGTGGTTCTGAAACATATAGAGTATTTATGTACATTTCTTAAGAAATATAGGGAAACTGGTTTCATTTCAGCAATTATTAAAGCCAAAGAAATTGCAGCAGAGATGGATGTAGAACCCATATTCAGACAAAAGCGTGTTATAAGAAGGAAGAGAGCTTTTGACTATGAGGCATGTGACCAGCCTATTGAAGATGCAGAACAAGCTTTCAAAACAGAGTATTTCATGGTAGTCATCGATAATGCTCTAATTTCAATTGAGGAAAGATTTGAACTGTATAGACAGCACAGTACAAATTTTGGCTTTCTCTACAACATTGGACGACTAAAGGAAAAAGCCGCAGATGAACTCCTGCAATGCTGCAAAAATGTACAGTCCCTTCTGAGTGATGCTGGAGCTCACGATTCTGATATAGATGGAGACGATCTGTTTTTGGAACTACAGCGATTATCAATCTTTGTTCAGGAAAAGAGTTCGGCTCTAGAAGTCCTCAAATATCTTCATAAAAGCCGTCTGTTGGATGCATATCCTAACACATCCATTGTACTGAGGATTTTATTAACTATGCCAGTCACCGTGGCATCAGCAGAGCGCAGCTTTTCAAAGCTAAAACTGATCAAGACCTATCTGAGATCTACAATGAGTCAAGAGCGGCTTGTTGGCCTTGCACGCATTTCAATTGAGAACACTGTTGCTCAGGCACTGGATTATTCTGATCTAATTGATGCTTTTGCAGCAAAAAAGGCTAGGAAGGTTCCACTTTAAGCAAAATCATGAGGCTATAGATATGGTAGTCTCTTTCAAAACAGAGTATTTCTTTATTCTTGGTAGTTATTGATAGTGCAGGCTGCATATAGTGGTTTGCAGTGTTTTCCAGTCGGAAGATTATTCCTTGTTTCATGTGAAATGTATAATGGACTATAGCATTCAAGGACAGCATCTAAAGAAGAGTATTTAATAACCTATGGAAGTTCAACATCTGATTGTTAGTCTTAAATGTTACCATTCTTATTAAACATGTTTGGGTTGTTATGATTTGTTACATAACTATGTATCTGTTCAATAATGAAAAAAAGCAACTTCTGTTAAATTGTTATTTAAAGAATTATGGTGCTATGTCTTCTTAACAAATAAGAAGCATTATAAATAATAAAAGTGAAACTGATTGTTTTTGGATACTACCCTCTGTTTTGTTTGGGTTTTTTTTCCCCCATTGCATAATGCTAAGCTCTCTTATTGTTAAATGTTACTTTAAGAGGCACAAACCTCCTATACTCCTGAATTATTAGGCATATAACTAATACATTTGAGAGAATAGACTGAATAGGAGCATTTTTACAAGGTCCCACGGTTATGCAAATGTTTATGCAAATTAGGTCCATTATGCAAATGAGGCCCCGCACTGAGTCTCCGCACATGGCCCCGCGCCCCCCTTGGGCCGCCCCTGATCCCAAAGCTGAAGTTGTACAACCTTTTCAATTATCTTTGTGAAGAAAAGTAAACTTGAGATACTGTGGGACCAATTTTCGAAGGCATTTACACGGTAACTGCCCTAGTTATTTATTTATTTATTTATTTATTTCTCTTAATATACCGCGCTCTTCAATATCAGTGCGGTTCACATGGAACAGTTATGTTTTACGTTGGGATAACCGTAAAACTACAGATAACAGGAAATTCAACTTGGATGGTCAAATTAAAAATTAACTATTTACACATAGTTACCTGTGTAAATGCTTTAACAGGGAATTTTCAAAGGCACCTACATGGGTAGTGCCTTCGAAAATTCCCTGTTTTGTCCCTTAAGCACCCTGATGCAATGCGTTTAGCACTGGGGCGTGTTGGGGGCATTCTGGGGTGGTGTGGAGACGGGCCATGGTACTAACTGTGTAGCACTGATTTTTGATGCTACACGGTTAGCGTTCTGCGCCTTAAAGATAGGCAAGGCAAACCCTTATCTATCTGTAAGGCGTCAGGGATAACCATGTAGCACTGAAAATTGGTGCTACATGGGTACCTCCTGCAGCCTCCTAGCTGTGCGGTGAGACCCGGATTTTCAATGCCGAAGCCACATATGACCCCGGCATAGAAAATCTGGGTTAGGCAGGAGGGGGGTGAGCTATGCGCTGACACAGTGCATAGCACTGCCAAGATCAAAATCAGGCCCTGTAGGTCTATAAGAGCTGGGATGCTTTGGATCTATCCTGTGCCTTTTCTTGTCAGCCAGATAGAAGCATTCTTAAGGGCAGTGGCCATATAGCCTTGAGTAAAAGAAAGCTGTGTGATCTTGAGTAAGGTGGGGACCAGCTCAGTTTGAACTATTTTGATTCAGCTTATTGGACATTTATTTATTTAACAGGTTTTTTATATCACTTTATCATTTCAGTCAAAGCAGTTTACATTGTAACTTAAACTTGGTAATGTACATTAAACAGGAACATTGATCATTTGGATTTTACTGAAGCAATGGAGGGTTATGTGGCTTGCCCAAGGCTACAAGGAGTGATAGTAGGAATCAAACCCTGGACATGGATCAAGTGGGGAAGAAGTGGGGTTAAGGTTGTTGACAATGCTCACTAGGTGTTCCTGCAACACAGGTTTGATAGCTTGTCAGGTGACAGTTACTGAACTATTGCCTTTTAATGTTGAGGTTGTGCTTGCTGTGCTCTTCTCAGGCAGGTCTGGTGTTGAAAGTAATCCACTATCATTTGTGGGTATAGGCTATTGTCCACCTTCTCCTGGGTAGGACTTTTTACTAATGATTTTACAATTTCAAATATCTCCATGGGGTGGTTTAATGAGCTCAAAATAAGATTGCTGTGGTATTCTTTCTTTTGCTTATTTGTCATGTCTTCAAAGCTGGCCTGTCCATTGTGCGAGCATGCTACACAGGGCCCCACATGAACTTCATTCTCACAGAGTGCTCTTTGAAATACCACCAGGGAGGCCCACCTGAGGCCCACTGAGGCCCCAGCTCAACACTGCACTGCCACCAGCGTGAAGAGCAGAATTTTCCCTCATACTGAAAGCTGTGTTCTTGCAAAGCACGTGAGTACCGGGATATGCACTTAAACCCCAGCTCACCCTGAAGCCGCTCAGACAACGTGGGGTTCTTTGGGGAAGGGGGGGTAGGATAGGACTGGAAATGTCTGATGGGGGGGGGCTAAGATTGGAAATAGACTGATGGGGGGGGGGGGTTGGAATGGAAATGGGCTGATGGGGGGCTAGGATATGAAAATGGTCAATGGAGGGGGGCTAGGGCTGGAAATGAGCTGATTGGGTGGGGGCTAAGATTGTAAATTCACTGATAGAGGTCAAGGATTGGAAATAGGAAGATGGGGGGAGCTTTGACTGGAAATGGGCTGATGGGGGGGGTTGGACTGGAGATTGGCTAATGGGGGGCTAGGATTTAAATGGACTGATGAGGGATATTGGAATGGAAATGGCTGATGGGGGACTAGGATTGGAAATAAGCTGATGGGAGGGGGGCTTGGATTGGAAATTGGCTAATGAGGGGCTAGGATAAAACTGGAAATGGTCAATGGGGGGGGGGCTAGGGCTGGAAATGAGCTGATTGGGTGGGGGCTAAGTTTGGAAATGCACTAATAGAGGTCAAGGATTGGAAATAGGATGATGGGGGGGGGGAGCTTGGACTGGAAATGGGCTGATGGGGGGGTTGGACTGGAGATTGGCTGATGGGGGGCTAGGATTTAAATGGACTGATGAGGGATATTGGAATGGAAATGGCTGATGGGGGGACTAGGATTGGAAATAAGCTGACGGGAGGGGGGCTTGGATTGGAAATTGGCTAATGATGGGCTAGGATAAAACTGGAAATGGTCAATGGGGGTGGTGGCTAGGATTGCAAATAGGCTGCTGGAGAGCTAGGATTAGAAACTTGGGAGGGACTAGGACTGGAAATGAGCTCATGGGGGGCTAGGACTGGAAATGGGCTGATACAGGGCTAGAATTAGAAATGGGCTGATGGGGGGAGTTTGGACTGGAAATGGGCTGATGGGGGGATAGGATAGACCTGGAAATGACTGATGGAGAGGGCTAGGATTGCAAATGGGCTGATGGGGGGAGCTTGGACTGGAAATGGGCTCATGAGGGGCTAGGATAGGACTGGAAATGGCTAATGGGGGTACTAGGATTGCAAATAGGCTGATGGAGGGCTACGATTGGAAATTGGGGGCTAGGACTGGAAATGAGCTGATTGGGGGGGGGGGAATAGGACTGGAAATTGGCTGATAGAGCACTAGGATTGGAAATAGGCTGATGTGGGGCCAGGATTTGAAATGGGCTGATAGGGGGAGCTTGAACTGGAAATAGGCTGATAGGAGGGCTTGGACTGGAAATGGGCTGATGGGGACTGGAATAGGACTGGAAATAGGCTGATGGATGATCTATAATTAGAAATGGGCTGATGTGAGGTGCTTGGACTGGAAGTGGGCTGATGGGGGGCTAGGATTGGAAATTGGGAGCTAGGACTGGAAATGAGCTGATGAAGGGGGTATGAATGGTAATGGGCTAATGAGGCTACGATTGAAAATGGGCTTATGGGGAGGAGCTTGGACTAAAAATGGGCTGATGTGGGACTGGAATAGCACTGGATATGGCTGATGGGGGGCTAGGATTGAAAATGGGATGATGGTGCGATCAAACTAGAAATGGATTGATGGGGGCTGGAATAGGACTGGAAATTGCTGATGAGGGAGCTTGGACTAAAAATGGGCTGATGTGGGACTGCAATAGAACTGGAAATGGCTGATGGGGAAGATACAACTGGAAATGAGCTGCTTGGGGGTGCTAGGACTGGAAATTCTCTGATATGGGGCTAGGATTGGAAATAGGCTGATGGGGGGGGGGTTGGACTGGAAATGGACTGATGGAGGGCTAGAATTGCAAATGAGCTGATGGGGGGAGCTTAGACTGGAAATGGGCTGATGGGAGGGTTTGGACTGGAAATGGGCTGATGGGGGGCTAGGATTTAAATGGACTGATGGGGGGTCTTGGAATGCAAATGGCTGATGGGGGGGACTAGGATTGGAAGTGAGCTGATGGGGGGGGGCTTGGACTGGAAATGGGTTGATGGGGGGCTAGGATAGAACCTGAAATGGCCAATTGGGGGGGGGGGGACTAAGATTGCAAATAGGCTGATGGAGGGAACATGGACTGGAAATGGGCTGATGGATGGCTAGGATTGGAAATTAGGGGGCTAGGACTGGAAATGAGCTGATGGGGGGAGCCTGAACTGGAAAGGAGCTGATGGGGATTGGAATAGGACTGGAAAAGGGCTGATATAGGGCTAGGACTGGCCATGGGCTGATGGGGGGCTAGGATAGGATTGGAAATGGCTGATGGGGGGCTAGGCTTGCAAATGGGCTGATGGGGGATCTTGGACTGGAAATGGACTGATGGGGGGCCAGGATAGGACTGAAAATGGCTAATGGGGGGACTAGGATTGCAAATAGGCTGATGGAAATTGGAGGGGGCTAGGACTGAAAACAAGCTGATGGGGTGAGCTTGAACTGGAAAGGGGCTGATGGGGGCGGGAATAGGACTGGAAATGGCTGATGGGGGCTAGGCCTGGAAAAGGGCTGATATGGGGCTAGGATTCAAAATGGGCAAATGGGAGTTTGATCTGGAAATGGGCTGATTGGGGGCTAGGATAGGATGAAATGGCTAATGGGGGGATTAGGATTGCATGTAGGCTGATGGAGGGCTAGGATTGGAAATTGGAGGGCTAGGATTGGAAATGAGCTGATAGGGGGAGCTTGAACTGGCAATGAGCTTATTGGGGAGGGGCTAGGACTGGGAATTGGCTGATAGGGGGCTAGGATTGGAAATGGGCTGATAGAGGGAGCTTGGACTGGAAATGAGCTGATAGGAGGTCTTGAACTGGAAATGGACTGATGGGAGGCTAGGATTGGAAATGGGCTGGTAGGGGGATCTTGGACTGGAAATGGGCTGATGGGGGACTGGAATAGGACTGGAAATGGCTGACGGATGATCTAGGATCAGAAATGGGTTGATGGGAGGTGCTTGGACTGGAAATGGGCTGACGGGGGGCTAGGATAGGACTGGAAATGGCTAATGGGGGGACTAGGATTGCAAATAGGCTGATTTTCAATAGGTGTTAACACCAGGTGGCAGATCAAAAGGCCATTTTGAAAGACCCCTTCTATCCAAGCAAGGACTGTTAATTACCCAGGAAGTTGGTCACAGCTTACATCAGCAGCACAGACATAAATAGCTCAACCAGAGCTCTGTGATCCTCTGTCTTGAAGGACTAGAAAAAGGGACTGTTACTTCTGGAGAGAGATCTGCAACTGTGAGTATACACTTCTGGTAATTTTCTAAAAGGAATTCTTTGTATTAAAGCTAATTAATCTGTGAACCCACTATTTTTTGTTAAATCAGTCAGGGCCTAGGAGCAGCAGTTTAAGTTTAAATTTAAAACACATAGGAGAACTTTATGGTTACATTTCATACCCAGCAGAGAGCTTGTAGTTTAAATTTAATAGTCACTCAGGGCCTAGTAACAGCAAAGTACTTTTAGTTTAAATTTAAAACACAGAAGAGAGCTTTCTGTTTAAATTTGGAACCAGCAGAGAGCTTGTAGTTTACATTTAATAGTCATTCAGGGCCTAGCATCAGAAAAGTACTTTTAGTTTTAAAACACAGAAGAGAGCTTTCCGGTTACATTTGGAACCCAGCAGAGAGCTTGTAGTCTAAATTTAATAGTCACTCAGGGCCTAGCATCAGCAAAGTACTTTTAGCTTACATTTAAAACACAGAAGAGAGCTTTCTGGTTAAATTTAGAACCCAGCAAAGAGCTTGTAGTATAAATTTCATAAGAAGTTAGAGCCTAGCAGCAGCTAAGAGCTATAATTTAAATCAAATCAGAATATAGCTTAGCTCAGCAGCACAAGACAGAGTACTGTGTAGCAGCCCTCTTTTAATAAGTGTTATTTCCCTCCCTCCCTCCCTCCCCACACCCACCCACCCCTGGGATAATCATAGCTTTATAGGTACTTAAACATCTTAAAAGACAGGAGGTGCTTTCAGGTGCAGCTCATTACCCAAATCAGTCATACACTAAGGACCTGAGATTAATTAAGCTTCAGGTGAACAAGGTATATTACACGTATTAGGTACAGTTTTATTAGTATACATATCCATAGCAACCCTTAGTAAGTAAAGAACTTAGATCTAAACACAAACTTAAAACTAAGATGCAGACAGCAGTCCAGCAGCGGGATGGGGGCTTTCCAGTCTTTTGCATTGAGTGTCACATGTATGATTTTCTCCCAGTTGGTGAGAGGTCTTACGTGTGCACTAGGTGCAAGGAGCTCTTTGCTCTCAGGGAACGAGTCCGTTCTCTAGAGGATAGAGTAGCAGACTTGGAAAACATAAGACAGACAGAGAGGTACATAGACGAGACCTACAGGGATATAGTCCTGAAGTCCCACCTCCAGTCTGGCAGCATCCCTGTTGCCATGGAGGAGAGAGGTCACGTGATAGGAGAGCATCACCCTGGTGTGGCAGGAAGTGATCCTGTAACTAGGACCTGTCCTCCAGGTGATGTAAAACCCTCTCGCACCGAGGAAGTTTCTCCAGGGCCATGTGCCCATGAGGGAAGGGTTAGGACAGCCATTATAGATGGTGATTCGATCATTAGGCATGTAGATAGCTGGGTGGCTGGTGGACGTGAGGATTGCCTGGTAACATGCCTGCCTGGTGCAAAGGTAGCGGACCTCACGCGTCACCTAGATAAGGTCTTAGATAGTGCTGGGGAGGAGTCTGCTGTCTTGGTACATGCTGGTACCAATGACATAGGAAAATGTGGTAGGGAGGTTCTGGAGGCAAAATTTAGGCTTTTAGGTAGGAAGTTGAAATCCAGAACTTCCAGGGTTGCATTCTCCGAAATGCTTCCTGTTCCACACGCAGGACCCAAAAGGCAGGCAGAGCTCCGGAGTCTCAATGCGTGGATGAGACAATGGTGCAGAGATGAGGGTTTTGGATTTGTTAGGAACTGGGGAACATTCTGGGGAAAGGAGGGGCTCTTCCAAAGGGATGGGCTTCACCTTAACCGGGATGGAACCAGGCTGTTGGCATTAACCTTTAAAAAGGAGATAGAGCAGCTTTTAAACTAGATATTAGGGGAAAGCCGACAGTCGCCCAAGAGCGGATGGTTCGGAAGAATGTATCCTTGAAGGATACTACCAAAAGCAGAGAGGTTCCACAAAAGAGTAAAGTAGCCCAAATGCCCTCAAATATGGAGCAGACACAGCTTAAAGATCCCAAATTACCAATGTCTAACAATAGCCAAATTAATATGAATAAAATACAATCTCTAAAATGCTTGTATGCAAATGCTAGAAGTCTAAAAAATAAGATGGGAGAGTTAGAATATACAGCACTAAATGAAAGGTTAGATATGATTGGAATATCAGAGACATGGCGGAAGGAGGACAACCATTGGGACACTGTGATACCTGGGTACAAACTATATCGTAATGATAGAGTTGAATCAAATTGGTGGAGGGGTTGCTCTCTACGTTAGAGAGGGCATTGAGTCAGAAAGGATTAAAGTTTTGCAGGAAACAAAATTTGCTGTAGAATCTATATGGATTGAAATTCCATGTAAAAGGGGGAAGGCGATGGCAGTGGGGGTGTACTATCGAGTGCCTGGCCAGAATGAACAAATGGATGATGAAATGCTCAAAGAAATCAAGGAAGCTAACAAAAGTTACAGCGCAGTAATAATAATGGGGGATTTCAATTACCCCGGTATCGACTGGGTTAGTGTCACGTCAGGACATGCTAGGGAGATAAAGTTCCTAGATGAAATAAATGACTGCTTCTTGGAGCAGCTAGTTCATGAACCGAACAGAGGGGAAGCCATATTAGACCTAGTCCTTAGGGGAACACCAGATCTAGTGCAAGAGATAAGGGTTTTGGGGCCACTTGGCAATAGTGATCATAGCATCATCGCCTTTGATTTAATTTGTGGAGGAGGGTGTCACAAGGTGGACCTATTGGAGCCTGAGAAAATGGAAATCAGAGGAAGTGATCAGGGGAGACATGACAGTATAAACAAAAAACTGTCAGATGGTTGCTATAGACAACCTAGGCACACGTGGGTAAGGGCTGAGAAGACACACCCAGATAGCAAGCAAAGGGAGTTTGCTTTGCCTGATAGGAATCAGCTGGGTAGAGGTGGAGCCCAGAAACACAGAGATATAATACGCTCCCAAATAGTTAGAGAGGGAGAGGAGGTGAACCAGCAAGTCTTACAGCAAGGGAGACAACGGTCAGCGCAGCAGAAGCTGGGAAAAGTATGGAAGTGGAATGAAAGAGAGTCTGAATTACTGGGACAGCATGCAAGCCCACACGAAGGTCTGAGTGAGTCTCAAACCCAGAGTGAAACATTTGGAAGGCAGAAGCCAGATATTGAATGCATGTGTGAAGAGCACGAGAGACGTGGGAGAGTTGCAGTACAAGGTAACAAAGCCAGAAGTGTTGACAGTGGCTGTTTTCTACCCAAGTGGGTAAAACCCGGCAACAATAGAAAAAGCCACCCAGAAATAAGCTTTGGAAATAATCCCTTCCCTTGTGCTAGAAAACCCAGGAGAAAAGAAGCTCACTTACTTGGAAAAGCTAGAGATTCTAATATCCACTTTAAACTCCCAGAGTTTGAGCAACCTCCGTATAGAGCAGTGCAATCCAGGGCAGCTGTGAGGAAAAGGCTAGACCCGAGCACGCTCAGAGTCTACCGTAATCACTCTAACAGAAGAACCAGGGAAGTTCCTGAATGTCCTTATGCTTACCAGCAGGGGCTGAGTTCTCATAAGCCTCATGCAAAAGTATATGGTAGTTCCCAGGGAGGCTTTGAGAGAGAAGGACAGCATAACTTCCTGCTTGACGAGGAAAACCTACATTATCCTTTTGAAACAGCTGACCTTGAAAACGTGAGTGTTAATGAACCAGAATCTATGGAATATGAGAATACAGAGTTAGCAACAGTTCCTGAGCCCATGGAATGCTCAGTCTCGGTAATTGACCCAGAGTTTTCCTTAAGGTGAAAAGGGTTGAAGATAACCTGAGTAAGAGTCACAAGGTGTGGGCTGGAAAACGTGTCTCACAGAAAACCATATGAATGAGCTGTGCTGTGTCAACAAAAAGGAAAGCCTGTGAAAAACATTGAGAATGTTTAATTCTTTTCTTTTTGCATTTAAGCTGAAGTAAGCTATTTTTGTTTAACCTTTTGATTTCTGTTATATGCCCGAAGTGGGTTGTTTGCTTTGTTTTTGCCAAGGAGAAAATACCTCACGGACGGGGAATAAAACCCTGAGTTTTGAACACAAGTGTCTTTTGTGGTTTATAGAGAAGGTACAACTACCACCCTCAGGCAGTATCAAGGCCTCACCGGTAGGGCACCTGGGGGTGCGACAAAATGGCGTAGTATTGAGGATTTTTTTTTTCCTGTGGCACAAGCCAATTTTCCTGGACAAGAGGAAAAAGGACATTTCTGAGAGGAAAAAAAAGGTGGATACAAAGCACCGTTGGAGGAAAAATTTGACTGGCAGATCGGCCAGAGGACGGACAAAAGGCTTTTTCTCACATGCTGAATTCTACCAGGAGACTAAGGTACTAGTAGCCTGGGTAGACGGGTGCGGGATACCAGTGAGAGAAAGAGGGCGCTATAGCTGGGATAAAATTTTCCTGTAGAAAGTACCGCACTTGGTGGGTCTTTCTTTTCTTTTCCATTGCAGGTGCAGAGTCCACAGAAGAGGAAGATGGATCCACAGGACATGCTATCCTGGATGAATGCCCAATGGGAGAAACAAGCAAGGATGGTGCAACATCTGCAGCAGCAGTATATGACAGCCATGAGGGAACAGCAACAACCATTGCTGGAGGCAGTCAGCGCACTAGTGAACAAGTCTCGTGGAGAAGAAGCAGCATCTACTACCACACCACAAGTAGAACTGAACACTGGTTTTGCTTTGTCATTAAGACATTTGAAACAGGAGGACAATCCTGATGATTTCATAGAAGCATTTGAACGTATAGCCGGAAATCTGAAATGGCCTGCAGAGCAGTGGGCAATGAGATTTGCCATGACTTTAAGTGGTGAAGCTCTGTCTGCCTTTAAGGCCATGCCCGCTAGCCTTGCTAATGATTATCATGAGATCAAGAAAGCGGTAAAGGATCGGCTTGGTCTTACTCCTAGACATTATAAGAGGTTGTTCAGGGGAGCACAAATGCTAGAGAATGAAACACCAAGAGCCTTATGCCAAAGACTTAAAAGTCTGGCGTATAAGTGGCTAGACCCAGATGGTAGAACACTAGAATCTCTCATAGATGAGATCATTCTAGAGCAATTCCTGATAGCAATACCCTTAGAAATGAAAACCTTTCTAACACTGCAAAACTGCTCTAACACGGAGGAGGCAGCTAAACTGGCTGAAGTATATAGGGAAGCCAAACAAGCGGATACCTCCAAAATAAGCCTCTTAAAAGTGGCTGGTGTGAAAGAGATGGATGAGTGTAAGAAGGATGAAAGGGTTAAGGTATATAAGTATGATTCTGGTAAGAATGAGATGTCTGGAAACATGAGGAAATGTTATAAATGTGGTAGACCTGGACATCTCATGAAGGAGTGTAGAGTGAAGACAGTCCTCATAGTAGAGACAGAAAAGCAGATTCCCAAGGGTATATTCTTACAAGTCCAAGTAGATGGATTAGACACCCTAGCTCTGCTTGATTCGGGAGCAGAACAAAGTTTGATTGCCCAAGAATTTTGGGAAACCATGAGACCGTCTCGCCCTGTAGCTCCGAAGCAAGTACAAGTAAAATGTGCACATGGTATGCAGCTTCCCTACCCCCTACACCAGGTTTGTGTTAAAGGACTAGGGATAGAGAGAAAGATACAGGTGGCAGTAGTCCCCGGGCTACCGCAGAACCTAATCCTAGGATGTGACTGGCCTTCTTTTCAAGGAGGAATAAGACAGGGGATCTGCATAAAGACAGGATTGGTCTCTACCCGATCCCAAGCCACTGTAGCGGAGACCCGAGAATCCCCGGAAGGAGAAGTACAAAAACCGGAGGAAGAGGGTGTTAAGGAGGCTCCCGAAGAGAGGGCTGAGGCAGAAGAAGCAGATACACTTCCCAACCACGACGATTTGGTTCAAAGCCCGGTTGAGGGAGGGAAGAAAGCCAAATCTAAAAAATGCCATGAGAGGAATAAGAGAACCCAGGGAAGAAGGGAACTAGAAGTGGGGGAGGGGTTGCCATGGGTACCCGCCGCCCTGGTCCAAAAATTCCCATCTTTCCCAATGGAGCAGAAAGCAGATGCAGCACTCAAAAGAGCTTTTGAGTGTGCTCAGAAAGATAGAAATGTGTTACCCCGATTCTTCTTAGACGAAGACATTCTATATAGAGAAAGCCTGGATCCCTATACAGGGGCTGTAAGAAAACAACTGGTGGTACCCGTAGCTTTTAAAGCAGTGGTTTTACGTTTAGCGCACGACCATCCGGTTGGGGGACACAAAGGTGTTCAGGGAACGCTAGACCAGATTTTAGCGCGCTTTTATTGGCCGGGGGTGTACCAGGAAACAAAGCGCTATTGCGATTCCTGCCCCGCTTGTCAGAGGGTTTCCATAGCCAAACCCAAAGCCGTGCCTATGGTACCATTACCAACCATAGCGACACCTATCATACGCATGGGTATGGACATTGTAGGCCCATTACTAAAGACACCTAGGGGTTTCCAATACCTTTTGGTTATTGTTGACCATGCGACTCGGTTCCCCTGGGCTATTCCCCTCAGAAATATTTCGGCCAAGATTATAGCGCAGGAACTGGTAAAGTTGTTTTGCGAGGTGGGGTTTCCCCAAGAAATCTTGACTGATCATGGCAGTAATTTTGTCTCAAGATACCTCGCTAGGGTTTGGGAGGCGTTTGGTATACGCCACATAAAAACGTCGGCATACCATCCCCAGACCAATGGGTTGGTGGAGCGCACCAACCAGTCAATTAAGCATTTGTTACGAAGGGGATTAAGGAGTGGGGAGATGGCGGAATGGGACACACTACTCCCATTTGTTATGTATGCTTGCCGGGAGCGTGTTCAAACCTCCTTAGGGGTATCCCCGTTTGAACTTTTATATGGTAGGACCCCAAGGGGAATACTTGATATTCTATGGGATGAATGGGTGGAACCTAAGGTACCAGAGATAGGGATTCCAAAGTTTTTAAAAGAGCTGAGGACGCGCCTGAGGAAAACATCCCAGGCCTCAGTAGAAAATTTGAGTCGTAGTAAACAACGACAAAAACAATACTATGATAGGGGCACACAGGCCAGAGAGCTGGCAGTAGGAAACAAGGTCCTTATACAAGTAGCGGACCCAGGTCCTAAATTTGAAGCTCGCTGGAAAGGACCAGGCATAATAATAAAGAAAGTGGGATTCGTGTCATACCTTGTTGAGAATGAGAAAGGACGTAGGCAGGTATACCACGTCAATGTGTTGAAGCCATGGAAGGAAAGGGTGGCCACAGCTAATTTGGCCTACCATGAGCAGCATTATAGAACCCCGCAAGGGATTACATGCTGTCCGCCAAAAATTGCGGCAGCAAGTAATATTTTAAGGGGGGGAATGTGTCACAAGGTGGACCTATTGGAGCCTGAGAAAATGGAAATCAGCAGCAGTGATCAGGGGAGACATGACAGTATAAACAAAAAACTGTCAGATGGTTGCTATAGACAACCTAGGCACACGTGGGTAAGGGCTGAGAAGACACACCCAGATAGCAAGCAAAGGGAGTATGCTTTGTCTGATAGGAATCAGCTGGGTAGAGGTGGAGCCCAGAAACACAGAGATATATTACGCTCCCAAATAGTTAGAGAGGGAGAGGAGGTGAACCAGCAAGTCTCACAGCAAGGGAGACAACGGTCAGCGCAGCAGAAGCTGGGAAAAGTATGGAAGTGGAATGAAAGAGAGTCTGAATTACTGGGACAGCATGCAAGCCCACACGAAGGTCTGAGTGAGTCTCAAACCCAGAGTGAAACATTTGGAAGGCAGAAGCCAGATATTGAATGCATGTGTGAAGAGCACGAGAGACGTGGGAGAGTTGCAGTACAAGGTAACAAAGCCAGAAGTGTTGACAGTAGCAGTTTTCTACCCGAGTGGGTAAAACCCGGCAGCAATAGAAAAAGCCACCCAGAAATAAGCTTTGGAAATAATCCCTTCCCTTGTGCTAGAAAACCCAGGAGAAAAGAAGCTCACTTACTTGGAAAAGCTAGAGATTCTAATATCCACTTTAAACTCCCAGAGTTTGAGCAACCTCCGTATAGAGCAGTACAATCCAGGGCAGCTGTGAGGAAAAGGCTAGACCCGAGCACGCTCAGAGTCTACCGTAATCACTCTAACAGAAGAACCAGGGAAGTTCCTGAATGTCCTTATGCTTACCAGCAGGGGCTGAGTTCTCATAAGCCTCATGCAAAAGTATATGGTAGTTCCCAGGGAGGCTTTGAGAGAGAAGGACAGCATAACTTCCTGCTTGACGAGGAAAACCTACATTATCCTTTTGAAACAGCTGACCTTGAAAACGTGAGTGTTAATGAACCAGAATCTATGGAATATGAGAATACAGAGTTAGCAACAGTTCCTGAGCCCATGGAATGCTCAGTCTCGGTAATTGACCCAGAGTTTTCCTTAAGGTGAAAAGGGTTGAAGATAACCTGAGTAAGAGTCACAAGGTGTGGGCTGGAAAACGTGTCTCACAGAAAACCATGTGAATGAGCTGTGCTGTGTCAGCAAAAAGGAAAGCCTGTGAAAAACATTGAGAATGTTTAATTCTTTTCTTTTTGCATTTAAGCTGAAGTAAGCTATTTTTGTTTAACCTTTTGATTTCTGTTATATGCCCGAAGTGGGTTGTTTGCTTTGTTTTTGCCAAGGAGAAAATACCTCACGGACGGGGAATGAAACCCTGAGTTTGGAACACAAGTGTCTTTTGTGGTTTATAGAGAAGGTACAACTACCACCCTCAGGCAGTATCAAGGCCTCACCGGTAGGGCACCTGGGGGTGCGACAATGGATAGTAAGGAAATCCACAGTACTACCTTTTAACTTTCGAAAGGGAGACTATGATAAAATGAGGAAAACAGTTAAGAAAAAAACTAAAATGAGCAGTTGCAAAGGTTAAAGACGTACATCAAGCTTGGGTGTTGTTGAAAAATACTATCTTGGAAGCCCAGACCAGCTGTATTCCACGCTTTAAGAAAAGTGGAAGGAAGTCCAAAAAACTGCCAGCATGGTTTAAAGGTGAGGTCAGAGAGGCTGTTGTTTCCAAAAAAGCATCTTTCAGGAAATGGAAAAAAGAGCCAAACGACGAAACCGGGAAACAGCACAAGCACTGGCAAGTCAAATGCAAGGCATTGATAAGGCAGGCAAAGGGAGAATTTGAGAGGAAGCTTGCTGCAGAAGCAAAAACACGAAATAAAGACCTTTTCAAGTACATTCGTAGCTAAAAACCTGTGAGAGAGTCAGTTGGTCCATTAGATGATAAAGGGGTTAAAGGAGCACTGAGATGCGACAAGGCAATAGCGGAGAAACTGAATGAATTCTTTGCTTCGGTCTTTACTGAAGAAGATGTAGGGATGTTACCCATGACTGAAGTGGTATTTAAAGGTGTGGAAGAATTGAAGGAAATATCGATACATCGGGAAGATGTATTACAACTATTAGATAAACTGAAGAGTAGCAAATCACCTGGGCCAGATGGTATACATCCAAGGGTGTTGAAAGAACTGAAATATGAGTTTGCAGACCTGCTATTAGTAATCTGTGAACTATCATTAAAATCATCTCTAATACCTGAAGACTGGAGGATCGCCAATGTTACACCAATTTTTAAAAAGGGTTCCAGGGGTGATCTGGGAAACTACAGACCGGTGAGCCTGACATCAGTACCGGGAAAAATGGTAGAAACCATTATAAAGAATAAAATTACTCAGCATGTAGATAGTCATGACCTAATGGGAGACAGCCAACATGGCTTTAGACAGGGAAGATCTTGTCTTACTAATCTGTTATGTTTTTTTGAAGGAGTGAATAAACAGGTGGACAAAGATGAGTCAGTTGATATTGTGTATCTGGACTTTCAGAAAGCCTTTGACAAGTTCCCTCATCAGAGACTTTTGGAAAAACTAAAGAGTCATGGGATAGGAGGCAGTGTACTATTGTGGATCAGGAACTGGTTAAAAGATAGAAAGCAGAGGGTAGGGCTAAATGGCCAATTTTCCCAATGGAGAAAGGTGAATAGTGGTGTACCCCAGGGATCTGTGCTGGGTACGCTGCTTTTTGACATATTCATAAATGACCTGGAAAGTGGAATAACGAGTGAGGTTATCAAATTTGCAGATGACACAAAACTATTTAAAGTTGTTAAAACCCAAGAGGATTGTGGAAAATTGCAAGAGGATCTTGATAAATTAGAAGACTGGGCATCAAAATGGCAGATGAAATTTAATGTGGACAACAAGGTTCCACATTAGGAACCACCACCCAGGAAAAAGATTTAGGCGTCATTGTGGATACCATGTTAAAACCCTCGGTCCAGTGTACAGCGGCGGCCAAGAGAGCAAATATAATGCTAGGTATGATAAGGAAAGGAATGGAAAATAAAACAAAAGATATTATAATGCCTCTATATCGTTCCATGGTGAGACCGCACCTTGAATATTGTGTGCAATTCTGGTCGCCGTATCTTAAAAAGGATATAGCGATTTTAGAAAAGGTTCAGAGAAGAGCCACCAAAATGGTAAAGGGGATGGAAGGATACTCCTATGAAGAAAGGCTAAAAAGGTTAGGGCTCTTGAACCTGGAAAAGAGACGGCTGAGGGGAGATATGATAGAAGTCTATAAATTAATGAACGGAGTGGAACGGGTAAACGTAGATCAATTGTTTACCTTATCAGAATATAGAAAGACTAGGGGACATGCAATGAAGCTACAGGGTAAACTATTTAAGACTAATAAAAGAAAATATTTTTTCACTCAATGTGTAATCAAACTCTGGAATTTGTTACCGGAGGATGTAGTAAATGCTGTTAATGTAGCTGGGTTTAAAAAAGGTTTGGACAAGTTCCTGGAGGAAAGGTCCATAAACCATTATTAAGAAGGGACCCAGGATATCAATGCTTGACCCAGTACAAGCAATGTGGAGCCTGTGTCTTTTGGGGAAACTGCTAGGTACTTGTGACCTAGAGTGGCCACTGTTGGAAACAGTATACTGGGCTTGATGGACCTTCGTCTGACCCAGTATGGCATATCTTATCTTATGTTCTTATGAAATTGGAGGGGGCTAGGACTGAAAACAAGCTGATGGGGTGAGCTTGAACTGGAAAGGGGCTGATGGGGCTGGAATAGGACTGGAAATGGCTGATTGGGGCTAGGCATGGAAATGGGCTGATATGGGGCTAGGATTCGAAATGGGCAAATGGGAGTTTGATCTGGAAATGGGCTGATTGGGGGCTAGGATAGGATGAAATGGCTAATGGGGGGATTAGGATTGCATGTAGGCTGATGGAGGGCTAGGATTGGAAATTGGAGGGCTAGGACTGGAAATGAGCTGATAGGGGGAGCTTGAACTGGCAATGAGCTTATTGGGGAGGGGCTAGGACTGGAAATTGGCTGATAGGGGGCTAGGATTGGAAATGGGCTGATAGAGGGAGCTTGGACTGGAAATGAGCTGATAGGAGGTCTTGAACTGGAAATGGACTGATGGGAGGCTAGGATTGGAAATGGGCTGGTAGGGGGATCTTGGACTGGAAATGGGCTGATGGGGGACTGGAAATGGCTGATGGAGGGGCTAGGATTGGAAATGGGCTGATGAGGGGGAGCTTGGACTGGAAATGGGTTGATGGGGGCTGGAATAGGATTGGAAGTGGCTGATCGAGGGGCTATGACTAGAAATGAACTGATTGGGGGGGCTGGGCCTGGAAATGGCTGATGGGGGGCTAGGATTGGAAGTGAGCTGATGTGGGGACTAGGACTGGAAATGGGCTGATGCTGGTGGAGGACTTGATGGTGGGCTAGGACTGGAAATGGGAGAATGGGACTAGAAGGGAGCGGATGCTGGGAGAGGACTTGAAGGGGATGGGTCTGGGGAAATGAAGATGAAGCGGGGAAAAGATAGTTTGTGTGGGAGGGAAGAAAAATATACGATTGACCAAGTATTGGGAGCATAAGTGGGGATTAAGGATGGAAGGGTGAAATTTGAGTGGATGATAAAAGAATAAATGAAAGAGCAAAAGGGGAAAGATTAGTATGTTAAAGCAGATGTAGAGAGAGAATGGAAAAAAAATGTAGACAAGAGTAGAAAGGACAAATGGACAGCAAACAATAGAGAGTTAGCAGAAGACAATAAGAAACCAGAAGAAAGTGACTGGAGCAATTGCAATTGAAAAATAAAATGCCCAAACAAAAGGTAGAAAAATACTTTTTTATTTTGAATTTATTAGCCGGATTATGTCCGCTCTGGGAAATGTGCATTGTTAACGTCTTTGTGTTTTGCTTAGTGCAAGAGGAAATTAATGTATAGTTTTATTTCTACAGTGTTGTTGTACATTCCGAGTTTGGCTTTTGAGGTTCTTCGGGTATGTTTACTAAACCGGGCTAACGGTTAACCCGGGCTATCTGCCACTAGGTCCAATATTATTCAATGGGACCTAGTTGCAGATAGCCTGGGTTAACCGTTAGCCCGGTTTAGTAAACATACCCCTTAATTTAATTATCGTCTTCCTATTTCTTAATTGTGATCCCTTGTTCCTTGTTGGGTGATGGTCTATGTTCTGCATGTGTTACTGAGCCAAGTTATTCTGTTCATGTACTGTAGTTTCTATTTGACAGTGCCACTTGTTCTCTTTCCCCAGTAGGAGATGTATTAGTATTCTCTGAGATGTATTGGTTTAATATTTGCAGTGTTGCCTTTTGATAGGTAGGGTTTGGTGCTTTAGGAGTCCTGATAGTGCTGTTATGATATAGTGGGTTTGCTATGGGTTCTAAATGGGCAGTGTTTGTAGTACTTCCTAATATGCCTGGCAGTTGGCACTGGAGTATAGTAAAGTAGAAATCTGGTAGTCTTTCTTTATCCAGACACTCATTAAGAGGCATGTTTACTAAAAGTGCATGTTAACATTATGCAAATATTTATGCAAATGAGGCTCCTGATGCATATGAGGGCCTGCAATGAGTCTTTGCACATGGTCCCACACCCTCCTTGGGCTGCCCCTGCATGTCTTTGTATTCTTGAAATTTGCACATATAGTGGTCATGGTCACTTATGTACTGAGATCACCTCCATCTTTTCTCTACTTGTCTGACCTTGTTATTAGCATCTCTTAGCTCTGCAGAGTACCAGATTGCAATGTTGTCACTTCTGATAGTTCTGTTTACAGTATTTGTGGCATTATTGCAGCTTTGTCTATTGTTTCATTTCAGTTTTGGACTAGTGTATTGATATGATCTGATTGTTACGGAAGGGCGGTTTATCAAATTAAATAAATAAATAAATAAAATCCTGAGGTACTCTGTTGTATGACTCCCAAGATTTGGGTATGTCTAAAGGGTCTGTCTACTACTACTACTACTATTAATCATTTATATAGCGCTACAAAGTGTAGCTGCTAACATGCCAAAAGCATGGGGAAAGCATGCCTCATTAACAGTTAATATGGGGCAACTGCAGGTAGTGCAGCAATTTCCTGGGCTCTTTTCAGTCTGTTCCTTAGTCGCTTGAGTAGACAGGGTGTGGGCAGAGAGAGTGCATCTACAATGAATGGGTACAATTAAAGCCACCTCAATGGGCTGCATCCATCCACTGCTCTGACATGCCGTGATCGCTACATTTTCATAGTGTTACCTGCTGGGGAAATGCTGTGCATGCCCCCAACCGATAATGTGTGGCTTTTGCAGCTAATGCAGTTCTTTTTGCACTAACACAATGCATTAGCTGTAAAAGTCTATCACAACTTAACAGCCTATTTGTTCATGTATTTAAATGTGTGTCTGTTCTATGTAAGTTTGTCTGTACTCCAAAATTCCCTCAAGTAAATTGCCAATATACTGAAGTGCCAAAGTGTATCTTTCTTCTTTCTTGACTTTGTACTAAGCTAAACACGTGCTGCACGTTGATGTGCTTATCTTGAATTGATTGACCCTATCTAAAAAGATCCTCAAATTCCTGGCTCTCCCTATTCACACATTCACTCTTGCTCTCATAATCCTCTAAGACCTATTGAATTTGTCTTAAGCATTTTTCTAAGAAGCAATTTTTTGTAAAATGCAACTATTTTTTGAGCTCCTCTTTAGTGCCAGTATTAAAGGGGAGGGGGTGGGGGTGGAGGGGGATATTCACAGTGATTAACATGGTTACTTGACTTGCACCTGTAACTGCATTAATCACGGTGAATAGGATATTCAGCAGCACACAGACGGTTTGTGCCTCTGAGTATCCCTTCCTAACCCTGCTGCTCATCTCGATGCTAGCCACATAGCATTGGGCATTCCAGGGGCAGCGCTGAAGACAACTGGTCCATGGCAATATTCAGCCTCTGACCAGTCATCTCAAAGAGGCTAAAGTTAGATAGAAAAAAGGTTATCCTGCGTGGATAAATGTCACCATTGCCCAATTAGCTGCATCACTATACGGACCTGACCCTGCCACTGAATATCAGGTTTTAGTTAAAGCAGCAATGGTCAGCTACTTTAACAGTGCTGGCCACTGCCCCTGACTATAGGCCCCTCAAATACTTTCAGCAGAACTGATAAGAGTAGGCAGTTCTACTGATCAGAAGTTAATTTTTGTCACTGAAAGGGATGTACAGTTTTGTAAAGTTTGGTTCATATTGTAGTAGGGTGTGCTATTTTACTAAGGACTTTATGACCTAAAGTGCTAAGTGACTTCACAATAGTGCATTTTGAGTGAAAAATAGCACAGCCCCCCCCCCCCAGAAATGCACCCCCCCACACACACACACATGCACAAAAGTGCTGACATTTTTTGCTATTTTTTTGTGTAGAGTGCACAATTGCGAAGTCGTTTTACAAAAGCACAGTAGTCAACTTTGTGACGCAGCACGCCATCTAAGAGATTTATGTAAATTTTGCATTAGGGAGCTGCTACAATACAAAATAATGCAAGGCAGCTATTTCAAGAAAGGAGTAAAAATGAGTATGAAAAAGGCTTTGCTGGCTTGTTTTGCGGAAAAATAGCTATCGTTCAAGAACTGTTGTTATGTTTTCAAGGGCCCACAGTAAAAAAAAAGTACCTGCCATAGTTGAAGGGCCCACTGATCAGAATGGGAGACCCCTTGAAGTCCTTTCCCTAGTGGCCTAGTGGGCCCAATGTCCCCTTCCCAGCCACAACTTGGAGAGAAAATGCCACAAAATGCCCCCCCCCCCCCCAATACTTCCTGAAGCCTCATCCCTCCTTCAATGATGGAAAGATCAGTCCAGTCCAACTATCACCACCCCTCCTGTAGTCCCTTGTTTCCCTTCAGGACTTCCAGCTCACTCCCAGGGGTCCAGGTATAATATGGGTAGATGGTTCCATTAGTGGTACTATCACAGTATTACATGTAGCAGTCAGATTGTCATATAAGGATCAATCTGATCCCTAGTTACAGTACTGGGCATTTAGATTGTAAAGTCTAAAGTAGTTTCTTGGGGAAATCTGTATATCAATAGGGGAACAGGTCTGCGGATAGATGTGATTGCCTATTTTCATGCATCTAATATATATTCTGTGTAATTATAGGCCCTTGAGTGTGAACTAAATAGCATACTCTGTCACTGAATAATATGCAATTCAGTTATAGTTCACTGTATTTTAAAATGAAACATAATGATACAAACAAAACAAAATTATACAGAAAAATGAAACAAATTTCTGCCTGCACACCCACAATAAATTGATAAAATATTACATGTGATTTTCAGTGATCTACTAATAATACAAGATAACCATTCCCATTAGGGGTATTCCCACCTGCTTCATGTTGAATACCCCTATTTGTTTATTGATTTATTTAGACAGTTTTGTATACTGCCTTATCCTTCAATCAAAGCGGTCACAACACAATTGGGGGATACATTTAACACGCGGGGATATGAGACACATACATTAATATTTACAGGGAACATGGGCAATGGAGGGTTAAGTGGCTTGCCCAAGACCACAAGGAGCATCTGTGGGACTAGAAACCCCAGTCCTTCCAGCCCAAGGTTGCTGTCCTCTAGTGGGATTTGAACCCTTGACCTTCCGACCTGAAGTACCTTGCCCCAACCACTAGGCTACTCCTCCCTATTTGTTGTGATAGCAGAGACATTTAAGGTCATTTTGATTTTTTCCTGGTATTCCAAGCATCCACCACCTTTTCAGTAAAAATGTATTTCTTGACATTGCCTTTCAGTTTACTCCTTTGGTGCATGTTTCATGTTATACCCTCTAGTTTTGCATTTTCCCTGTCTTTGACAAAGGTTTGTTCATTCATTAATACTCTTTAGGCATTTAAAGGTTTGTATCATATCTCCCCTGTCCCTCCTCTCCTCTAGAGTATACATAGTTAGGTCTTCAAGTCTCTTCTCATATGTCTTCTGGCGCAGGCACCACATCATTTTGGTTGCCTTTTTTCTAAACCATTTCCAGTCTTTTTAAATCCTTTGTGAGATATGGTCTCCAAAACTGAACACAATATTCAAAGTGAGGCCTCACCAATGACTTGTACAGTGGCATTAGTACCTCCTCCTTTCTGCTGATAATTCCTCTCTATATGCAACCCAGCATCCGTCTGATTTTGGCCACTGCCTTGTCACACTGTTTCGTCACCTTGAGATCCTCAGAAACAATAACTTTGAGGTTCTTCTCCTGGTCTGTGCACACCAACCTCTTGCCCCCTTTCATATACAATTTCCTTGCATTTCTGCATCCCAAGTGCATGACACTGCACTTCTTCACATTAAATCCTGCTCCTCTTAGCCAGGGATTCTCCTATAACATCTCATGTCAGTCCCAAAGGTTACAGCAGCTGTTTCCAAGGAACCCAAATGCAGTGAGTCTTGTCTAGGCAAGAAAGCAGGGATTCTGACACCAATCAGAAATGCCTGCCTAGACCATAGTTATCAGCCAGTTACCAACAGCTCAAGTACAGCTGCTAGCCTCACTTTCTTGGAAATCCAATCAACTAGATCAATCATAGGCAGCTTGCATATGTTGGGCAACACTGGCCTGTATCAGCCACTCACATACCATATGTGCCCAGTCTGTTAGTCATCATATGCTTCATGTACACATACCTACCATAAGCACATTGGTTTCATACAAATAGCATGGATATCCAGCAGTCTGTCTAGTGACTGGACTGCCATAAAAAAATATAGCACCATATCACTGCAGCTTGACCCTATATAGCACCATGTGTATAAATAGCTGTGACATGGTCCCAGCTCAGTCAGAGTGAGAGTGGCCTCTCAGCATGAGCAGATGTGTGTATGCAGGCCATGCCCATGGCAGATCGATGCTAAGATGTCTCAGCCGTTGACCTTACCTCCAACTCACATATATATATCCTGTGCAAACCCAGAATCCTCTGCTCCTCAATATGTATCCTTTTATTTTGGACTTTGAGACAGCTTATGCAATATGAGGCACAGTGGAAAGTGGGCCAGAGACAGGCTGCGAGTGCGTGCTGTGACAGAGTGGCCTGCATCTGTCACATACCCAAATACATTGTTTCCCTACACAGCTTTTGGCAGTAGGCATTGAACATAGTGCCATGCCTCTACTCCCATATAATGTCATGTCCCTAGCCATGGACACTGCAAAACTGGCCAGTGCAGCACATGCGCTCTCCCATGCTGCATTGCCCCCCCCCCCCCCAGAGCACATGGAAGCCTGGCAGGTTGGACATTGGATTGGATGTTGGAACAGTTGCTGGCAACACATAGGCCACTATTCCTTGCCTCTTTGTACACTGACACCATCCTTGTGACTGTCAAACTCAGTGCCCATGGGGAGCCAGTGAGGCTGTCATGCAGGCCCTCTGATATAACACATGCAGTCACTGAGTAGGCCCACATAGCTTCATACCATGTGAACATGGGCTTTGGCCAGTAATGTCACCAATGAAGGACCCATTCTAAACATGTACGGTACTGTTTCCCCCACTCCAACATTCACCTCCAGGCACTGCCTTCCCATATGGTGGCAGGCAATGCATAGACGAACATGACATCCTGTGCCACATTTCAGCAGCTGGAATTGTGCACGCGCCATTCAGAGGTCAGTGTCCCACAATCACAATCAGGCACACAGGTGCATTTGGACTCTCATTTTGGGCACTAGATAATATACTGCTGAATGCTTTGGCCAGTGATCAGTAGACAGTGTTGAGAGTGTGTTTATTGTGTGCAAATTTGCCTGATATGGACCTGCCTCTAAGTACATACACTGCATGGAACAAAGAGACCCCCGGATTGCACTCTGTGACTGCAGCATGGGAGAACAGCAAATTGCATGCAGGTAAATTGCAGAATCCTTCCAGTGTCTCCAACTAAGTGAATGAATTCATTCACAGAGGCCAGCCCTCCACTTGAGCCTAGTTCCCTATAGGCTGTACCTGTGCCAAGTGAGCTGACAGTATTGCCACAGATACAGCTGTTATGGCAGTTAGCATTAATGAGGCCTCTCACCTGTGCAAATGGGTGTGTCCTGAGGACTGGAGGCTCAATCAGAGGTGAAGGCTGCAACATACACACATGTGTCCCCCCTGCTCACTCCAGTCAAACCAGCAGGCAATTTGGGAGCATCACAACAATGTCATGTTGGAAGGTAAGTGTAGGAGAATGCTGTGGGAATGTGCCTTGACGATGGTGTAACTGGGAATGCATTACAGTGTCACATTCACAGATTGCAACTATTTACTGAAAACTAATCTTTTGCTAGTAAATGGCATCTCACACAGTATGTGGGGTTGTTGTATAGCTGACCTGCAGTATGTTGTATGCACAGCCAGAAGGCCTGGGCACCACATGCATTCACAGTGCATTTATGCAGCTCACACTGCTCTGGAGACACACACACACACACACACACACTCACACACACACACACACACACACATGACCCCGCTGTCCAAAAGTGGTGCAAGTTGGCATTCTTACCTGTCCTCCAACATTGTGTGCACTGGGGGTGGTGCACTTCTTATTGCTGCAGCTGAGTGTGTGGACTTATGTTAGAGAAAATGTTGAATGTTATACATGCTGATACAGTTCTGGTAATGTAGGATGAAGAAAACACACTGGGACATGCCATTTTTGATCCATAGGTTGGTTTTGGAACCTGTGACTCTTCTCTCATACATACACTAGCTATGTGTATGGAACCACAGATCAGCCAGATGGGTCCATTAATCCTTGGATATATATGTGGTCATTGTCAGGATGCATGAGGGCATGAGTTGAGGTATGCCTATGTCTGCTTAGATCTCTGCAGGCTCTGTGACATACTTGTCTGACAAGGTATGTTTGGCAGATGTGGGAGAGGAACATTTTGTTAGGTCTGTATGTTGCATGGCCTTGCTATGCTGCTGGTTCAAGTGACATTCATGTCTTACATATGGAATCTGTCCAGTCAAAGGGGTAGGTCATGATACATGAACACACACATTCCAGACTATGTGTGTAGTAGCAGAATGACCAACGTACCCATTTCCTAGTCTGTGCTTGTGGGGCAGTCATGGAATATTTTCATATTTTGCAGACCACCATAGATGATTTGGATTCACATGTGGCTCAGATGGTTGTAACTAAGTGCTTACATATGGAGGGTCACCTGTTCACACACAGCTTATGGTTTGACGTTTGGCAGCTGAGGGGGCAATGCCTGTATTCTTTTCTGTGTTCCTCTTTTTGTGATCTTCTGAATTTTGTAAAAGTGTGTTTTTACTCTGACATGGGCTGTTATCATATTGCATAGTCTTCCTGCCTTAGTGGCATATTGTTTCCCCCATGTGCATATCCACTCAGTATGTACAAGTGAGGGGCATCCTGATCCCAGTGCCAGCCCATCCACTCAGCAAACTAACTGGATGTCAGGGTCCACCGATCATCCCTCCCTTTCTGCAATCGTGGAACAGCACCAATTCAGTGCTGCGGTTGACCTTATTGAAGTTGCACACATGCAGCTAGTCACACCATGCTGCTCCTGCCCCCCTCCACCAGGGGATGTGGGCACAGGTGTGGCTGCCTTAGACCTCAGAAGGGAGAGATTGCCATGTGCCCCATTGTACCTGCTGCTAACATGCTTGCCATCCCACTGATAGTATTATAGCAAAAAAAAAACAATTTGGTGATCAAATCTAAATGGCATATAAAGAAATTCACCAAATAATGAAAGCAGGAATTACCCCACATTCAAAACAATATTTTTGTCAGAAATGCCATCCAGGAGGAGAGGGAACCCCTATTCCAAAAACAGTTAGTCCTTTTTAATCAGATAAATTTAGTACTTAGCTCATGAAAAAGAAGTGCTGCTCAGTAGAATCTAACAACTGGACTCAAATCAGGAAAACCCACAACGTGCCATGTTTCAAGCCCATAAGAGGGCTCTGCCTCAGGTTTTTTATGAATTCTTGAAAACAAACCTCCAGCGTTTATGTAAAAGGGGCTGATCCAAAAGAATACAATATTCTACCATAGGGGCTGATCATTGCCCTAATGCAACAAATCTAGCAAATTACTCACCTTTTACATCAACATTTGCATATATTAGGTTTATATGTTTGTTTCAAAAAACCTCTCATGTTAGCTTTTTCCAAGGGACCTAATTTACGTGATAAACTAGTTCACTCAGCGTCGTTGATTGATTGTCCTCCAACATTTCATCCTTCTCTAGGCCATTATGTTTGTGGTTCTTGTCAATTTTGTGTTCCGGCGGTACTAGGAGAATAAAGGCATGATCCTCGATTGGATTTAGATGTAAAGTCACGCTGGTATACCACCTGTTTATCTACATTTGTTGTATATCTTATTATATGTCCTTTCCAATTGTAATGGAAGAATGATTAGGCCAATCAAAATAAGGTTAGCAGAACATGCTTCCAGACTTCGTACTGAGGCACGATCGGCCCTTATGGTAGAACATTGTATTATTTTGGGTCATTCCTTTGAACAATTTCGGTGGAGGGTTATTGATCATAGTCCAGAGGACCCCCGAGGAGGCAATCATATGTATCATTTACAAAAAAGAGCATAATATTGGATTTTTAAATTACACACTGTTGCCCCCCCCCCCCCCAAGGTTTGAATATGGAACTCGATTGGTGTAGTTTGATTTGATTTTTGTCATTAGCAAGTTCAGATTAGTGGAGGGCTTTTTCTTTCAAGGTGTAGTTTTCCTTTTCACTGATTGGTGGTACTAGCTCTGTCATTATTTACATCAGATGCCATTTTAAATAAAAAAGCGGCAGGTAATCACTCCTTTTACATGGTCCATTTGGTCTGTCCAGTAATGTGGCTAGAGTGGTTGTAACTGCCGCTCCATAAAGTTCACCCCCTCTATGTCTGTGTTCGGGGTTGTACCGGCGGCTACATGTAGGTCAGCCCCTCCTCTATTTATTGAAGTATAAAAGATACTGTATTTAAGTTTGCTTTGTTTTCATCCTCTTGCTATAAAAGGATCTACTGTGTCTGTCCCATGCCATTTTGAATTTCATCACTGTATTTTCCCCACCACTCAATCGGAGGCATTACAAGAATTCAACACCCTTTCAGTGAAAAAGCGTTTCCTGATGTTGCTTTTAAGTTTACTGCCATGCAGCTTCAACAGATGCTCTCTAGTTTTACAGCTTCCCCTTCATTGAAAAAGGTTTGTTTGTTTGTTTGTTTATTAATAACCTTTAAGTATTTAAAGATCTATATCATATCTCCCCTGTCCCTCCTCTCCTCCAGGGAATACATATTTAGGTCTTCAAGTCTCTTCTCATATTATTCTAGCACAGGCCTTCCTCTGAACCATTTTAAGTCTTTTTATATCCTTTGTGAGATATGGTTTCCAAAACTGAACACAATACTCCATGTGAGGTCTCACCGATTACTTGTACAAGGGCATTTATACCTCCTCTTTTCTGCTGCTTATTTCTCCTGTATGCAGCCTATCATCCTTCTGGCTTTGGCTACTGCCTTGTCTCATTGTTTTGCCACTTTGAGATTCTCAGATACTAGCACTCTAAGACCCCTCTCCTGGTCCATACACACCAACCTCTCACCCTCTATTACATAGCTTCCTTTGTATTTCTGCATCCCAAGTGCATGATTCTGCACTTCTTGGAATTAAATCTTAACTGCCAAGCACTAGACCATTCTTCCAGTGCTTGTAGATCTTTCCTCATGTTATCCACTCCATCATAAGTGTCCACTGTGTTACAAATTTTCATGTCATCTACAAAAAGGCAGACTTTTCCATTCACTCCTTCTGCAATATCACTCACAAATACATTGAACAGTATCAGTCCCAGGACAGATCCCCGAGACATGACACTACACATCTTCCTTTCTTCTGAGTGAGTTCCCTTTACCACCACCTTCTATCTTCTGTCAGTCAACCAATTTCTGATCCAGTTCACCATCTTGGAACCTATCCCCAGACTGCTAAGTTTATTGATAAGTCTCCTATGAGGAACAGTAGCAAAAGCTTTGCTGAAATCTAGGTAGATGACATCCATCGAATGCCCTTGATCTAGTTCTCTGGTTACCCAGTCATTCAAATTTGTTTGGCATGATCATCCTTTGGTAAAACCATGTTGCCTCGGATCATGTAATCCATTGGTTTCTAGAAAGTCCACTATTCTTTCACTATTACTTTTCCCACCTCTGAGGTAAGGCTTACTGGCCTATAGTTGGTCACCTTTTCCCTATTACCACTTTTGTGAAGAGTAAAATATCAGCCCTTCTCCAATCCTGCCAAACCTCTCCCCTCTCCAAGGATCTATTAAAAACATCCTTTAAATGCCATGCCAGAACCTCACTGAGCTCTTTCATTATCTTGGGGTGTATACCATCTGGTCCCATGACATTGTCCACTTTCAGTTTTGCAAATCATTTTCTGTGAATAGTGTGATATCTACTCCATTTCTATTTGTATATTTGTCAATCATACATAGTCCTTCTCCAGGATTTTCTTTTGTGAATTCAAACAGAAGTATTTGTTTAGCATTTTTACTTTTTTGATGTTACTTTCCATGGATCTGGCCTTGACACTTTTGAGTCTTGGAATTCTAAATCTGGTCTTCCTCATCTCCTGAATATACAGTAAAAATGTTTGTCTCAATGCTTCACATCTTTTCTTATGCCTTTGCTTTTGCTATCTTTACCTCTGTCTCTTTCAGCTTTAGCCTGTATCCTTTTCTGTGTTCCTCTTTTTGTGATCTTCTGAATTTTGTAAAAGTGTGTTTTTTGCCTTTTTGTGCAGTCACTTCTTTGGTGAATCATATCGGTTTCCTTTTCCTCTTGTTTTCCTTACATATATATCCATTGCCCCTTTTATTGTCTCTTTTAGTTTAGCCCTCTGCAAGTCCACTTCCCTTATCTCCTCCCACTCTGCCAACTTCTCCTTCAGGTACTTTCCCATTTTACTGAAGTCTGCATTTTTGAAATCTAGGACTTTTAGTTTGCTGTGATTGGATTCTGCCTTGGCTTTTACCTCAAACCACATTGTGTGATGTCACTGCTGCTCACATGGGTGCCTACCCAGACATTTGACATGCTATCTGCATTGGTGAATACTAATTCCAGCATTGAACCTCCCTGGTTAGTTCCATTATCAGTTTTCTGAGCAATGCTTCTTGAAGACATCCATAGTCTTTTTACTTCTTTCCAGATTTGCAGAAGGAATACTCCAATCCACATCTGGTAGATTCAAGCCACTCAATATGATCACTTCTCCCTTCATGGCTATCTTTGCAGTATCAATGATCAAGTCTCTATCCATTTCCTCAGTTTGAGTTGGAGGCCTGGAGACTATACCATGGTGGATGATAGTGCCAATATGCGTAACTTCTCCCCAGGGGTAAAGGGCTTCCCTGCCTGCCAGGCCCCGGCCGGTGCCATCCATCCAGCACTTGTCTACAGGCACTGCATGCCCGCACTCTTTCACCTAGGATGGGGAAGGTGAACAAAAGCTTGGCTCAGGGGATGACTTTCAATAGATCACAGTGAGATAGCTATTCTGATACATAAAAAACCCTGACCCAGAATCAGGTCATCTGTGAATGATTTAGCACGGATGCCCCATGATCATGCATTCTGCTATGGGAGAGAGCTGGCCCCCTTCTGTCCTTGCTCTGGTCAAAGGTGAGAGACTCTGCTCACTGGCCAGGCGGCTGGCTATCCATGGCCCACTGAGGCTCTGTGGTGCTGTGGTATCATTCCGTTTAAGAGGGCTTCTGACTTATAGACATCCAGTCATAATCCCACAGATGGTAGCTTTGCCCTATTGGCTCCTCAGCCAATCATGTACATGAAATGTCTGAACCTGTGGTTCATCTCATACTGAACAGGATTACTATTGCAACAACACATAGGGTGAAACTAACCTGTCTCATGATGGTTATATTGATTATGCTGCTAGATTTCTATTTTACTTTTTAATTATAACAATTTATAATTCTCATCTAAGAATTATAATAATTTCTAATTCTCATTTTGTTACTAAAAAAATACAGGAGGCCACTTGCAAATAATATACAAGAAAAGCATCCAAAACTAGGAAAAATGGAAAATATATCCCTAATACACTGTCAACAATTCATCAGGAGACAAGGACACAATCCAAGGAATATTAACCCAAATTAAATTCATTCTATTGCTATAACTAGGACTAGAAGGCTAGGAGTTGCCTTATGCCAAATAACAGAAAAGGCATCCTAGAGTGTAGATGACAATAGAAAATTTGAGCTTTGACGAATAGCTGCCAAGGGCCTAGAATTCCGAAAGGCTGTATAGTGAGCAGGCATACAAAATATATATTTATTGGACTACATCTTACTAACACATTTGCACAGAAAATTAAGTAAAAAAAAAAATATCTCCCTAGCTATAGAACCCTAGGACCTACAGTAGCAATAAAAGCTGTCTCCTTCTCTTTAGTGTAGCCCTAGTTACATTTGAAAATTTGCACCTCACAGTTAATGACTATTATTAATATTGACAGTTAATAGTCAATGACTATTATTCATTGTAAATAATTACCCCGGTTACCCAAGTTTTTGTTCCTGTTCTATGTAAAAAAAAACAAAAAAAAAAACCAGATAATATGTATCTTATCTGATGTTTTATTGTTCTATGTAAACCGCGCTGATTATAAATAGTGCGGTATATAAAAGATGTTAAATAAATAAATAAATAAATAAATAAGGAACTGAGTCCCACAATTATGAAAAAAATAACCTTTAAACCTATTGTTTAAGTATGAACAATATACTTAAGTATCCTCTTCAGTTTTTTCCAACATCTGAGTCAGATTTAAAGAACTAAAAGACGGATCTGAGGCCCCAACTTGAATTGGATCCAACTTTCCTTAATATAAGGTAGCATATATTAGGTTGTAGAAATAGGAGAGCAAAACTGTTTAATAGTTTTCAAAACTTCTAACATATGTCACCCAAAAACAGATATCAGAGATTCCCAGTTTCATACTTATTCCTATGATGCACCATATTCTCCAAGTTTTATTTTTTCTTAAGTAAATCCATATTATCTTTAACCAATTGTCTCATTTTCTGTGGCTTTCCTATCATTCTCTACAGCATCCACATACTTGGTCAAAATGTTCTGTAGCTAAAGTGACATAGCTTGCAATTGAGATGTTACAAATTATTCAAACTTAACTATATCTTCTGATAGTTTTCAAAGTAATTAAAGGCTTCTGACACAACTGAGAAACAGGAGGAATGTGTAAATCACTTCCTCTTTTCAAACTTCAAGGACATCAAGAAAGATTTTCTTCTAATCTTTCCAATCTCATTAACATACCAATGGAAACCCAGCTGTCAGGAGTGTCCATGCTTCCTCTGCCATGGGCTCAGACCAAATGGATCTTGCTGATAATAATTAATGGGAATCCTCCATCTATGCCTGGAAACCCTATGTCTTGACAAGCTTGTAGAATCTGCTGCCAGAGAATGTCCAGTGGGGCTCAAGGAAGCATCAGCCTTGATCAGGAATGGCAGCATGCCTTCCTCCTCCAGGTCCTAAAATGGGGCCACCCCAGCACTAATTGACTGAGATGCCCATTCCACAGATCCATCCATCAGGTCACTTGTTTGAGACTGGACCACCACTAATATGAGTCCTTTTTTTAAAAATTGATTTTAAATACTACACACTACATATACACACACATCAATATAGTATAAGGATCCATAAGAAAACAGGAAAAGAGGAAACTCCTCAACTCACATAACACTTACCATCTTATACCTACAATCCTATTACTACTCTCCCCCTCTCCCCCCTCCCCAGGTCAGACCATCCCAAGTTCCATATCCCACTGGACCCTATTTAGACTCAGGCTATACCCGAGGAACATTTCGCCTCTGACGCAAAATCATCTAGATATCTCCATTTATTGCTTCGGAGACTCCTTTCATTTTGACGCTCCTACTCCTATGAGTTGATGCCCGCTCATGTATTTTCTCATATTTTGCGTATAGACACACCAGATTCCACCAATGATATTCATCCAATTTAGAGAGATCCTTCCAGGATATCACAATTAGCTTTAAGGCAATAGCCATCACAAAATTAAATAGGAAGACCATCTCCTTGGTAATATCCATTCCACCCTCCGAAGAGCGGAGAATGACTATTTTCCATGTCAGAGGGGCCTGAAACCGTAGGACAATTTGGATCTTATTCCATACCTGCCACCAGAATCTCTGAACATAAGGGCATTCATAAAGCATATGTTTCAACGTGCCAGGGTCTCCTAGGCAGGACCAGCATTTATTACCAATCTTGGCGTCCCATTTCGTGATTCTAACCGGAGTAAAATATGCCCTATGCGTTAAAAAAAATAATGACTGGGTTATGGCTGCTGCTTTGGAAACTTTATTTACCTGCCCCCAGATTTGATGCCAGGATTGAGCGGAGATAGAGGAACCCATATCCGACTCCCATGCTTTCCCTAACCCCGTCAAAGGGGGTATGGATCCATCTCTTATTGCCACATAAAATTTAGAAGCAGTACCTTTCAAACTATGACATATCTCCACCATTTTCATCAAGCCCCACTCATCAAGCTGGGTCCACTGGTAACACCAGTTCATTGGCATTGCAAACTCCTGTTGCAAATCATCATAAGATTTCCACCTATTCCACTGAATTACCTGACCAACAGTCCATATTCCTTTTTCTTGCCAATTCTTCCATGCGACAGTCTTATGACCAATCTTGAATTTTGGATTGTGCCAAAGCGGGAATAAGGAGGAACAGTGTTCCTCTTTCCCTAAGATAACTCCGAGGGTAATAAAAGCCTCTTGAGTAGCCTGAATAATTTTAACACTTTTAAAGGAGTCTGCGAACCTTACCCACATTGACAAAGGAATTGGAGCAGCCAACCTTTCCTCCAGTTCCAGTCATACTTGTCTCTGCCCTTCAGCCTTAGGGAAGCACCACTCAGCACCTTGTTTTAACAAGAAGGCCGTATGGTACCACCAGAAGTCTGGGAAATGGATTCCGCCCTTGAGTTTATTATCCTTTAATTTGGTAGTCAATATCCTGGAGGGCTTACTCTGCCATAGAAATTGCACTAACAATTGCTCCATTTGTTTATACAAATTGTTAGGTAGAGCTACTGGGAACATTTCCAAAATGTAATTTACCTTGGGCACCAACACCATTTTTATGGAGTCTAGCCTACCCCACCATGATAAGTGAAGATGTGACCATCTCAAAGTAAAGGAGTGAATCATTTCAATCAGCTCGTTCACATTTGTCTGAATTGTCTCTTCCAAGGAAAAAGCAAACTTCACCCCTAAGTATTTAATATCTTTGGTCTCCCATTGAAAGGGGAATTGAAAAAGCAAAGAGGAAAAGGTCATCCTGTTCATTGGGAATGCAACTGATTTACTCCAGTTTATCTTATATCCTGACCTAGAGGAATATAAGCCCATTATCCTCAGTATCTCCCCAACTGAATTGGGCTGAACAAATAGGAGAAGATCATCAGCATACGCTGATAATTTAATTTGCATTTCTCCTATGGGAATTCCTTGGATCTTGTCCAAGTGTCTAATCAGTAGAGTAAGCGGTTCTAATGCAATATTGAACAGGAGGGGGAGAGAGGGAAACCCTGCCTTGTCCCCCTATTTAACAAAAAGGAATCAGAGAGCAACCCATTTGCTAAAATACGAGCAGACGGCTTAGTGTACAATATGTGGATCAGATGAACAAACTCTTCCCCAAAGCCAAACCAAGCCAGGGTTTGATCCAAAAAGGCCCATTCTAGCTGGTCAAAGGCCTTTTATGCATCGACCAATAGCTAGTCCAACCACTGGAAAAGACAGATGCTCAGAAACTGCCAAAAGATTCATGAAAAGGCGGGCATTATCCGCAGAAGACCACCCACTCATAAAACCACATTGGTCTGGATGGATGATAAGGGAGATTACTTTTTCTAGTCTGCGTGCCAGGACAACTGCAAATAGTTTATAATCTGCATTTAATAGGGATATAGGTCAATAGTTCTCCACTTTCTGGGGGTCCCTACCATGTTTTTCCAGAACTACAATGGTCGCTTCGCTAAAAGAATCAGTGGTAGGGGCTTGCTCGCGTAACAACTGGAAGTATTGCTTCAACAAGGGAAGGAGGTCATCAGCGAAGACTTGGTAGAACTCAAATGGGATTCCATCCGGTCCAGCTGCTTTACCACTAGCCTGCCCCGTAGGGCTTCTCTAATCTCTCCTACAGTAATAAGACTCTCCAATCCCTCTCTCTGTGAGGGAGATAGAGAAGGGTAAGGCAACTGACCGAAAAGTTCTTGAAAAGCATCAGGATCAACTTCCAACTCAGAGGAATACAGCTGTGAATAGAATTATTTGAATGCCTCGGCTATTTCCTCTGACCTAGTAATCAAAGCCTACTTACCATCACAAAGAGCCTCAATTCTTCTTTTTGGAGGTCTTGGTCTTAGGGTACGTGCAAGTTGGGAACCTGCCTTGTTACACTCACTATAATATTTTCCCTGTTGGCTTAGCGACAGCTTTGCAGCTTCTGCACTAATGACACTATTGTATTGATATCTCAATTTCTGAAAACGGATAAGAATCCATGGATACATTCTATTCCTCAGTAATCTCTCGCCCACTTGGATTTGATTTTCCGACCACTCTAAGGCCGCTTTCCTTTATCGATTTGATTTAATTTAATTTTATAACTCATACACTCGGAATGAATGCACGCCTTAAAAGCTTCCCACCAAGTCCATCCAGCCGTATCCTCTGGATGGCTCATTTCAAAGTAACCCTTGATTGCTGCCTTGATGGTCTCATGAAAGCCTGGATCTTCTAGTAACTCTCTCGGAAAAAAAACCAAGTAGGACTCCATGGATTGGAGTCTTCTACCTGTAAGGTAAAGATTACAGCAGCATGATCTGATATATAGGTTCCACGTATATCAACATGCGTGACCGAAGGTACCAGGGATTTTGATACTAAAAAGAAATCTATACAAGAGTGTGATCCATGAGGTAAAGAGTAGAAAGTATACTCTTTATCCTTTGGATGCCACAGTAGCCAAATATCCGAAAGTTCACATGAATGGATTATAGAGAGCACAACAGAAGCTGCTTTGGACTGTCTTTGTGGTCTGTATGGTTGTCGGTCCAACAAAGGATCCAGCATAAGATTAAAATCTCCCCCAAAACAGTAGGATACGCAGCCCACTCGTGGACCTCCTCTGCTAAGGCCTGATAAAAAACTGCATAATCATAACACAGGTCTGCAAAAAAAATGTTTTGAGAGCTGTTTTGCTTATTTCACGTAATCTTTATGTTTTTTGGTGCACTGAATCCGAAAATGACCTCCATTTTGTCATAGGACATCACGTTTCCTGACAATTTAGGTAACTATGTTAAATAAGGCAATATCTAAAAATAAATGGAAATAGACTTATAAAATTAAAGTTTTATTACAATATTTTCATGAAAATCCTTTTTTGAACTGAAATGAGCTCACCTACACACACTATACTCGATTCTTCTTCCTTGTGAGGCTCCTCTTGGTGCATTTACGCTTGTGAGTAGTATATGGAATGTCTCTGAAGCATCCAACAGTAGTCTGCCATCATTGTAATGCTCCATTTTCCCTGGTATCTCCTTTCCATCTCTTTAATGTCTTGGTGGAATCGTTCACCTTGTTCCTCACTCACAGCTCCCAAATTTTCAGGAAAGTAGTCAAGGTGGGACTGGAGGAAATACACTTTCAAACGCATCTGTTTGGAGTGGAGGAGTGGCCTAGTGGTTGGGACAAGGTACTTCAGGCCAGAAGGTTGGGGGTTCAAATCCCACTAGAGGACAGCAACCTTGGGCCGGAAGGACTGGGGTTTCTAGTCCCACAGGTGCTCCCTGTGGTCTTGGGCAAGCCACTTAACCCTCCATAGCCCATTTTCCCTGTAAATAGTTATCTCCAAGTTATAATGCCCTGTTCAATGTAAACCACACTGATGCAGAATAGCACGGTATATAAGAGAATTAAAATAAATATCAAGCAACCTAAAGCTTGAAATGCTTTCAGCATTCATCCAACAATCTTTTTGTAGTGAGGATCTTTGTTATTGCCTAAAAATTTCTGTATGACTTCTTTTAATGCAATCTACCCTTCTTTTTGAGGATCCGTCATGGTATTGACAAACTCTTGATCAACTATAAGCCTTCTAATGTCTGGTCCGACGAACACACCTTCCTTCAATTTTGCCTCCGACAGGCCTGGAAACTTGGTGACCAAGTATTTGAAGCATTCTCAATCTCTTGGAAGTGATTTTACGAATTGCTTCATCAATCCCAATTTTATGTGAAGAGGTGGTAGAAGAACTTTATGGGAAGGTACCAAAGTTTCTCGGAGGACATTTTTTTCACCGACTGTTAGCACCCTCGGCTGCCAATGCTTCTTGGTCCAGTGATTTTGTCAGTCTCAACTGTCCCATAGACACAGAAAACAAGGATATTTGGTATACCCAGCTTGTTGCCCGAGCAGCATGCACAAGACCTTTAAGTCCCCACACACTTGCCAACCATGGTCTTCATATTTAAGTTTACGAAGAACCAATTCCAAGTTCTCGTAGGTTTCTTTCAAGTGTACGGAATGACCTACAGGTATGGAAGCGTAAAAACCGTTGTGGAGTAAAACTGCTTTGAGACTTCTTTTTGAAGAATCTATAAAAAGACACCATTGCTCTGAATCATATTGGATTTTAAATTGACCCATCAGACCTTCGACATTGATGCAATAAACCAACTTGTCTTCCTGGGCGAAGTAAGGAACAAACTCCTTTTCACGATGTCTGAACCATGGAGATGACACTCCTGGCAACAATAAATTCCTGCTTTTCAGCCTTGATCCGAGTAACTCCGCGGCATCTTTGGGAAGATTCAAGTCTCTTACCAAATCATTCATCTCCTCCTGAGAAAACAATTTTGGTCTTGTATCATCTTCAAAGTCAGAACTTTATTCGTCATCTGGTTCAGGTATGACTTCACCTTCATTGGAGCTAGGTATCTCTTCCAAGGTAGCAGGGGGCTTGGGTACTGGTATATCTGTGCCATGGGGGATGGGACGAATTGCCAAGTGAAGATTGGGGTATGAAATGGAATGCTTCCATTTGGAATTAAACCCTTTCACATTGCATGAACAAAAGTAACAGTCATCACTATGGTTCTTTTGCTCTCGCCATACCATAGGAATCCCATAACAGAAAGATTTTTTCTTACCCTTGAACCAGTTTCGGAGGTCCTCAACACACCGTTTGCACACTTTATGAGGCGCCCAGACTTTATCTTGATCTCCAATTTTTAGTCCAAAGTATGCAAAGTATACTTTTTTCACAAAGTCTGTAATATTCTGCTGTTGCTTTAACACTGTATATTCAACACAGATGAAACAGAAATTGGCAAATTAATATCCTTTCGCGGAGCCATAACATAACGGTTGAAGAATGACGAGCTAACACGAATTACGATGAAAAAGTGTGAACAGCCTAGAACCAAGAACCTGATGATGATTCGTGCACAAGTGTGGCATGCAGGAGAGAGCAGCTCTGTGTCTGTACACGAGACGTCACAGTGCTGGCCACGCCCCCCCTTCACTGACCGGAGCTACTGCTATCTGCCCTGTGTCTCCCTCTCACTGGATTCTTCAGGAAAGATTAACCCCTTCTACCATTAGAAGCACGGACTTAAAACTTGCTTAGCTTATGTATATATTGCTGACCATCAGATTTACAGTTCTATATTTTTTTTTACATAACTCGGAACAACCCCTTTAAGGTTTTTTTTGGCATTTTATATCTTAAAATGCACTTATGTGAATTAATTAATAGTAATTTGAATAAATTAATAGTAATTTGAAAAAATTTGATAAATTTGAAGACAGTTTTGCATGTTGTGGCAAATCATGACGTCTAGGAGTTTTTTCAATATTTACTTTGTTTTCAGCACACCAAAATACATGGAAATTAGATGAAAATAATCAAACAGCTTTTTAGTCGCAGACCTAATTGGGACCATAGACATTTATGATAGCAATTTTTTGGTTTCCCAACTGCAGTAATGATTTGGCCCATCTACCCTCCAGGTCTGCTCTAGTCTGCAAAATCACTGGTACCAAGGATTTGAGGATCAAAATGGCAACTCTGTTTTTCTTTTTCTGAGCCGCCGAATGTCCCGCCAGGATATACTGTCCCATCCCCAATTTCACTGTTTCGGAAGACGTAAGATGAGTTTCCTGTAGAAGGACCATGTCTCCCCTTTCTTTTTTACAATAGAGCAAAATCTTTTTCCTTTTTGACGGATTCAGAATGCCCTTAATATTCAGAGAAATAAAATTAAGTGGTTTCATCAGGTTTCTTCCAACTACTATAGTCTCCACGGTCCAGTTCCCACCTAGTTCCCTTGTTTAGACAGCCTGAACCCTTCAAATATAACCCACCCGAAACACCCCAAACATCAACAACATCCCACAAAATATGCCCTATTGGGTAAGCCAGCACCCTGGTAGTGCCACACATCCCCGCCCAACCAAATGATAGTATGCTCCTCCCTACCTATCCTCATCAATCATTACAGTTTACCCCCTCTCCCTTTTCCCTTTCCCTGCTCCCCTCCCTCTCTTCTACCTTGTTATATTCCCTCCCTCCTCGCGATAGTGCCCCACCCATAGGCCTACTCCTCACTCCTCCAAAGTTGCAATAACATCTTTTTTACCCCTAATCTTGCAACAAAGACAGCAGTATGCATCATTATCATTCAATACCTATATTCTTCACTATGAAACACTCTATCCCCATAGTCTGCAGAAAGATATACACACGTAGCATAGGAGCCAGGGCCGGATTTACCTTGAGTGAGGCCCTACGCCAACAAAAATTGTGGGCCCCCAGCAGGGGCGGCCCAAGGGGGGTGCGGGGCCTCATTTGCATAAGGGGCCTCATTTGCATAATGTTACCATATACTAACTTTTAGTAAACGTGCCTCTTAATGAGTGTATGGATAAAGAAAGACTAAAAGATTTCTACATTACTATAATCCAGTGCCAACTGCCAGACACATTAGGAACTACTACAAACACTGCCCATTTAGAACCCATAGTAAACCCGCCGTATCCTAACAGCACTACCAGGACTCACAAAGCACCATACTCTACCAATCAAAAGGCAACACTGCAAATATTAAACCAATACATTTCAGAGAACAACAATACATGACCTACTGGGGAAAGAGAACAAGTGGCAATGTCAAATAAGAATTATATAAACAGAACACCTCAGCTCAGTTACACATGCAGAACATAGACCATCACCAAACAAGTAATCACAATTTAGAAACAGGAAGACAATAATTAAACTGGGAATCCCAAAAGCCAAACTTGGAATGTACAACACTGTAGAAATAAAACTATACATTAATTTGCTCTTGTACTAAACAAAGCGCAGACGTTAATGATGCACATTTACCAGAGCTGACATATTCCAATTAATAAATTCAAAATAAAGAGATATTTTTCTACCTTTTGTGCATTTTTTTCAGCTGCAATTGCTCCAGCCACTTTCTTCTGGTTTCTTCGTGTCTTCTGCTAACTCTCCATCGTCTGCTGTCCATTTGTCCTTTCTTCTCTCTTCTAGATTTTTTTCCATTCTCTCTCTATATCTGCTTTAACATACTAATCTTTCTCCTTTTGCTCTTTCCTCATTCCTATTTCATCCACTCAAATTTTACCCCTCCATCCTCAATCCCCACTTACTCTCCAATACCCGGCCAATTGTAGATTTTTTATCCCTCCCACACAAAATATTTTTCCCTTCTCCATTTTACTCTTCCAGCCCCATCCCATTCTAATCCTCCCCCAACATCAGCTCCCTTCTAGTTCCAGCCTCACCCAGCATCCATTCCCTTCTAGTCCCTGCATCAGCCCATTTCCAGTCCTAGCCACCCATCAGCCCATTTCCAGTCCTAGCAACCCCCCAACCCAATACCAGTCCTAGCCCCCCATCAACCCACTTACAGTCCTTAACCCCCATCACCCCATTTTCAGTTTAAGCCCCCCCTATAACCCATTACCAGTCCTAACCCCCCATCAGCCCACTTCCAGTCCTAACCCCATCAACCCATTTCCAGTCAGCCCCCCATAGCCCATTGCCAGTCCTACCCCCCCCATCAGCCCACAGCCCATTACCAGTCCTAACCCCATCAGCCCACCTCCAGTTTTAACCCCCCAGCCCATTTCCAGTCCTAGCCCCCCATAGCCCATTACCAGACAACCCCCATCAGCCCACAGCCCATTACCAGTCTTAACCCCCCCAAAACCCATTACCAGTTCTAACCCCCCCCAACAGCCCATTACCAGTCCTAACCCCATCAGCCCACCTCCAGTCTTAACCCCCCAGCCAATTTCAAGTCCTAGCCCCCCCATCGCCTTTTACCAGACATCCCCCATCAGCCCACAGCCCATTACCAGTCTTAACCCCCCCAAAGCCCATTGCCAGTTCTAAGCCCCCCAACAGCCCACAGTCCATTACCAGTCCTAATCCCATCAGCCCACCTCTAGCCTTAACCCCCCCAGCCCATTTCCAGCCCCAGCCCCCCCAATAGCCCATTACCAGTCCTACCCCCCCCCCCATAGCCCATTACCAGTCCTACCCCCCCCCCCCGTCGGCCTAAAGTAAAATTTAATTTAAAAAAAAAACCTGCTGGCTGCCGCCGCGGGGCCCCCTCTGCTGCCGCGGCAGCACGGACTGACCCGCGGGGGCCCCCTCTGCAAGCTGACTCCGTCGATCCCTCCCTCCCTCCGTGCACGCGGGGAGAGGCGCAAAGGGAGAGTGTCTCCTCGCGTCTCTGTTAAGCCCGCAGGGGCTGATGGGAAATTTCCCATCAGCCCCTGCGGGCTTAACAGAGACGCGAGGAGACACTCTCCTTTCGCGTCTCTCACAGCCTGCATCCTGCACCCTGCACGGAGGGAGGGAGGGAGGGAGGGAGGAACGAACCGACGGCCAGCTTGTAGAGGGGGCCCCCGCGGGTCAGTCGGTGCTGCCGCGGCAGCAGAGGGGGCCCCGCGGCGGCAGCCAGCAGGTTTTTTTTTAAATTGTATTAAAAAAAAATTAACTTGTTCTTTTTTTGTGGGCCCCTGCCGGCTGTGGGCCCTACGCCATGGCGTACATGGCGTATAGGTAAATCCGGCCCTGATAGGAGCCAATTATTGTTCTTTACATCAGAGCCCATAAAGTGAGCACTCCATTCAAACCATATTACAAATCATTCAGCACATCACTTCAACTTCTTTCTCTTCCAAAAATGACTGCAGAGCCGACGGATCTTCAAACGTTCTGGTTTGATATGAAGAGTGACTCTCATCCTTGCCGGAAAGAAAAGGCCGTATCTGGCCTGAAGGTTTTGTAGACGTGGTCTGAAGGCCAGGAACCGCTTGCGTCATTCCATTGTAGGTTTATTAAAGTCCGGATAGAACGTCAATGTGTGCTCTTCAAATTTCACCGGCGATCCAGCTTTAGCTGTGGCCATGATTTGCGCTATCTGAGAATAACATAAAACTCGCATTATGATTGGCCGAGGATGTCGAGCATGAGGGCTCACCTGAGTTGGGACTCTGTGTGCCATTTCTATTTCAAAAGGCTGGCAGAAATTAAGCCAAAGAATCTTGGGGATTATTTTTTCCATGAAAGCCACCGTATTTATGCCTTCCGACCTTTCTGGGACTCCTACCATCTGAATATTATTTCTTCAGGTTTGATTATTGAGGTCTTCCAGGCTACGTTCCAGGGTCATGATCCTTTTCTCATGCTTTGAAACTTGTTTGAATCGTTCTTCGTGCATGGAAACTTTAACTTCAACTTCCTCCAGTCTACTTGTAATACCCGTCAGTTGATCCTTTAATTCTTTCAATTCAAAAATATCAGCTTGCACTCCTGCTAGGGTCTCCCTGTTTGCAGTTACCATCTACCGCACAGCTTTTATCTCTTGCAGCAGCTCTTGTAGGCCCTCAGAGTTTTCGCAGGTGGTCGCCATCTTGAGAGGGGATGGGGGATCAGGCTTGGATCTTTTTGCCCTGGGATTCGACCTGGTTCCGAACTCCAGTCTCATTTGTTTACTAACTGCCATCGGCGTGTTAGAGTTAGCCGGCTGGTGGGGGCAAAATAATCCACAAAAAGGCAGCAAGGATAGGATTTTGCCAGGATTCGATGGAGAGCTAAAGGACTATGCGGCCATCTCCATCGGCCATCTCCATCCGCCAGGATAAATATGATTCCTATCTTTCCTCATCTCTATCTAAAGGCCGAAAGATACATAAAGTAAAATGCTAGATATCAGAGGACAGGACATGATGCCTAGACAACTGTCATCTTGATTTCTTCACCTCTCAATATTGCTAGATTTTATTAATTCATTATGGGGCATGTTTACTAAAGTGCGTTATCAGGGTAGCATGTTTTGGTACCATGCTGCAAAGTAGAGTGGACCCTCATGCAACCCCTGCCCCTTCTACCCTGAAAGTGGATGTTGGGGCAGGGACTGGGTGGAAGAGGGGTATTTCCAGCATAGTGCAGCTAGCATGGGCATTAGTGGCTTACGCTAATTGCACTAGACACAGGTAGTAGGGTGCAGCAGATTTGTCACATTGAAAAATTGTGTTCCTGCACTAACTGCAGGGGAATGGATGTACAAACCTTCCTGCTGTTAGACAGAAGCCCTGCACTGATAACATGGCTTACACGTTTGTTACTGGTGCGGGGCTTAGAAAACATGTTCCGTGTGTTTATTTAATTTGTTTATTTTGTCTTATGTGTTTACTTTTTATTATATATGTTTCCCAGCTAGAGATGTAAGGATAGGGAGTTATAAATCCAATAAAATAAATGAAATGAAATGAAATTTTATGGTTCATAATAAGTTCAAAAGCCCATATCTTTGAGTCTTTTAGTATCAGATCCAAAGACCCTGATCATTTTAACTTAGGCATTTTAGTATTTTTGAAAAATTTCCTTCAAGAATTCATAATCAAATGATCATGTCCCAACCCTGATGTGCTCTATGGCATGCGATCTTGTCCATGTGAGTTGATTTTTTTTTGTCTATAAATCTGCCCTGCTCAACAAGTAGCATGCTTCTTAAATTTTCTGCATTGAATAAAGTATATATTACTTCTGAAACCTGCAAGGCTCACTGGGATATTGTTCTCAAAGTCTGAATTATTAACTACACCTGAAGATGAGTAGAGAAGATCATGATATAGCAGGGACAGTGGCAGGAACAGGGTGCATGGTATGTCATGGCTCCCATGTACTTTGGCAGGGGGCTTCTGCCATTCCAGAGGCACACAATTAAAGAAGTGCTTTAGAAACATACTCTGAACAACAAGGTTAGAGTTTTGAAAAAGAAAAACTTAAAGATTCCAGATTGAGATAAGAACAAGGTCTCTGAATAAACTGTAAGGTATGTATGTATGTATGTGTGTATATATATATAAATATACATGCTTTCATATCTGTACATTTAATTTGATTCATGCAGCAAGCCAAGAGAGTTGATAGGTATTATAGATTCAAAGTTAATGGAACAATTTATAATATATGCAGAAATTATAAATGCATGGAACCAACATAGATCCATCAAGGGAGCATATTAGAGTTATAAAATATAATAAGTTTATAGTCCTTCAGTATTAATATGTATGAAACTATTAAGCTTGATAGACTGATGAGAAATGAATTGCATTTTTAAGAGGGTGAGAGGGCTAAATATACTACGCGTGTTTTCCAGTTGATACAAATTTAGGTCTAATTCATCAAGATCACTTTTCATAGACACAGAATGGGAGAAAATTATTTCAACAAAACAGCCTAAAATGAAAAACCTCCTGGCTGCTAGTAAATTATGCAGCTCAAACTCAATATAATTTTGTGATTACACACTGGTTAATGTCCAATAGCAAAAATGAGCATCTTAAAATATAAACGTGAACACTGGCCTTGATAGCAGAGGGGATTTTAGAAATGATTGTCTGATTAGTTTAACTAGGAGGCCACTGTTCAATTGGAGGTGAAGACAGAATATGGTAAATTCAGATGTGTTTAGGATTTACGACCTCATTTGAGTTTGCAGACTGACAAAAGTCACAATTTCCTTGTTTTTGTCCTCTTTGGATTACTGTAATGCCCTGTTGATGGGGATTCTGAAGCGGGTTATCAGATGAATGCAGCTTTGTTCAAAATGTGTCAGCTAGGATGCTAATTGGGAGGTCAAGACAAAGGAAGGTCACCCAGTAGTTGAGGGAATTGCACTGGCAATCAGTATCAGTCAGGACTGAATGTATTTTCTGTGGCTGATAATTAAGGAGCTCAGGGACAACCAGCCACTTTATTTAGCAAGGGGGTTGCGACAGCATAAGCTGTGCCACAATTTAAAATCCAGTCAATTTATTGTTACAACTGCCCTATGTTAATGTGAAGGGAGAGAGGATTCAGAGAAGACGTTTTCAGTAGTCTCCCACTTGTTAGAATAAATTATCCAGGGATAGATAGATGGAAGTTGATGTAAAATAGTTTAGGAAAATGTGTAAACCCTACTGGTTTCCAGTTTACAGGGTGGGACTATGAATTAATGCAATTAGGATCAACAAAATTGCTGGTAAATTCACTAAGAGCCCAATCCCATAACATGCATGTCTGGCCCACAGACACGACTAAATTAAAAACGGGCACCGTTTGAACCTAATTCTGCATCCGCGGGTCTGGATGTGCCCGCGAGTCCGTCGCATGGCCCGTGCACTTATGCAGGCAAGGACCATGCAATCTAATGGAGAAACACATCCCTATCAGTATTAGAGGATGCAGGTAATTTGTTGTAGATGTCCTCATGCCCAATGCATTCTGAAAAGTAACATGTTTTGGATCCTGCCCTTCCCTGAGGTGTACCTGAGGCCACCACACCTCTCGGGAATAACGTGCATCTCCTAAGCTGCTCATCACAGACAGTAGTTTGCTGATGCACACTAAACATAAATACCAATGAGAAATGACAGCTGCTGCTGCTGCAGCCTAGACCATATACCAGTCCTCTTCATGCTCTGAAAAGTGCCAGATAATCCCAGTGCACCCAAATATGGTATATGAGAATGTAAATATGAACATGCATGTCATCAAGTTACTTTTCTAAGTGCCATCAAGCCAATGCTGACTCCTGGCAACCCAGCAGCCCTTGGATTTTCTTGGCAAGGTATGACTAGAAGTAGACTGCCAGGCCTTTTTTTTTGAGGCAATGGAGGGTAAACCCACTTGCCCAGTGAGAATTGAACCCAGAGCTGATGGTTATTATGCTGCTGCTCTAGCCACTAGGCTACTCCTCCATATACCTTGCAGCAAATGGCATATGGAATTAGGAACTGGTCCCAGTGATTCCTGTCACAAACACATAAGAACATAATATATTGCCATACTGGGTCAGACCAAGGTCAATTAAGCCCAGTATCCTGTTTCCAACAGTGGCCAATCTAGGTCATAAGTACCTAGCAGTCTTCGCAAAAGACACAGGTTCCTAAATGCTTGTATTGGGTCAAGCAGTGATATCCTGGGTCCCTTTTAATAATGGTTCATGGACCTTTCCTCCATGAACTTGTCCAAACCTTTTTTAAACCTAGCTACACTTAGGGTTGCCAACCGGCCGGTTTTCAGCCGGCCTGGCCGGTTTTTCCATGGCCAGGCCGGCTGCCGGCACAGATGTAAAACTGGCCATTTAAAAGGCGGTTTTTTGCTCTGGCCGCAAGATCGGGAGCGGCCAGAGCAAAAAAACGGCTTTTGTGCCGAAGTCCGCAGCGCGAACGCGATTCCCCATAGCAGTGCAGCCGCTGCTTCTGCTTTGTACAGAGCAGCGGCTGCAATACACTTACATTGAAAACTAAAGATAAACTGTGTAAGGAGCCCTCCGGTCATCGCAGAGCCTGAGGAAGTGATGTCATAGGGCGGGCTCCTCACAGGTTGTCTTTCCTTTTCAAATTAACTTTAGCTGCAATAAAGTTAATTTGAAAAGGAAAGACAACCTGTGAGGAGCCCGCCCCCATGACATCACTTCCTCGGGCTCTGCGATGACCGGAGGGCTCCTTACACAGTTTGTCTTTACTTTTCAAAGTAAGTGTATTGCAGCCGCTGCTCTGTACAAAGCAGAAGCAGCGGCTTGGGCAGAGGGGGGGGGGGTGATGGTGTGAGTGAACCAGCAAGGGGGGGGGGTTGTGTGAGTGAACCAGCAAGGGGGGGGGGGTGGTGTGAGTGAATCAGCAAGGGGGGGGTGGTGGTATGAGTGAACCAGCAAGGAGGGGGGGTGGTGGTGGTGTGAGTGAACCAGCAAGGAGGGATGGTGGTGGTGGTGTGAGTGAACCAGCAGTGGAGGGGGGGGGGGTTGGTGTGAGTGAACCAGCAGGGGAGGGGGGTGAGTGAGTGACCCAGCAGGAGGGGTAAGTAAGTGACCCAGCAGGAGGGGTGAGTAAGTGACAGGGGGGTGAGTGAGTGAACCAGCACTGAGGGGAGGGGGGTGTGAGAACCAACACTGAGGGGGGTGTGACTGAATCCTCTGTAATTTTTGTGGGTGGGGCTGGGGGCAGGGCAGGGGTGGGACTAGGGGCGGAGAATGGGTGGAGCATGGCGAGCCACAGGTGTCGGGTTTTTCTCGGTGAAAAAGTTGGCAACCCTAGCTACACTAGCAGCTTTTACTACATCCTCCGGTAACAAATTCAAGAGTTTGATTACATGTTGAGTGAAAAAATATCTTCTTTTATTAGTCTTAAATAGGTTACCCTGTAGGTTCATTGCATGTTCCCTAGTCTTTTTATATACTGACAACGTAAACAATCGAGCTACGTTTACCCGTTCCACTCTATTCATTAATTTATAGACCTCTATCATATCTCCCCTCAGCTGTCTCTTTTCCAGGTTGAAGAGCCCCAACCTTCTTAGCCTCTCTTCATAGGAGTATCCTTCCATCCCCTTTACCATTTTGGTGGCTCTTCTCTGCACCTTTTCTAATAACGCTATATCCTTTTTAAGATACAGCGACCAGAATTGCACACAATATTCAAGGTGCGGTCGTACCATGGAACGATACAGAGGCATTATAATATCCTTTGTTTTATTTTCCATTCCTTTCCTTATGATACCTAGCATTTTATTTTCTCTCTTTGCTGCCGCTACACACTGGGTGGAGAGTATCAACATGTTATCCATGATGACGCCTACTTTTTTTTTCTTGGGTAGTGGTTCCCATTGTGAAACCTTGCATTGTGTAACCATAGTTTGGGTTGTTCTTTCCTAGGTGCATAACTTTGCACTTGTCCACATTAAATTTCATCTGCCATTTGGATGCCCAGTCTTCCAATTTATCAAGATCCTCTTGCAATTTGACTACAATCCTCTTGGGTTTTAACAACTTTAAATAGTTTTGTGTCATCTGCAAATTTGATAATCTCACTCATTATTTCCAGGTCATTTATGAATATGTCAAAAAGCAGCGGACCCAGCACAGATCCCTGGGATACTCAACTATTCACCTTTTTCCATTGTGAAAATTGGCCATTTAGCCCTACACTCTGCTTTCTGTCTTTTAACCATTTCCTAATCCACAATAGTACACTGCCCCCTATCCAATGACTTTTTAGTTTTGCCAAAAGTCTCCGATGAGGGACCTTGTCAAATGCTTTCTGAAAGTTCAGATACACTATATCAACCGACTCACCTTTATCTACCTGTTTATTCACACTGTTTAGTCACACTTTCAATTGCTAGGAATGGACTCTTACAAAGTGCACAAAACCCAGAACTAACATTGCAGTTCCTCAAAGGATGCATAATATTGATGAGCAACAAATGTATGCCCTTTTTGTGCCTATGGCCTATAAGTGCACTCATTCTGCTGCTCTACACTACTATACCCCTCTTAACACTCTCTACATCCCTTCCCGGGATCTCCACTATTCTGTCAGATTGCTTCTATATGTGCCCTTCTCTACTATTGCCAAATCCAGACTTCGCTCTTGTCACCTTGCTGCTCCTTATGCCTGGAACAAACTACCTGAGTCTGTACATCAGGTTTCTTCTCTGACCCCTCTCAAATCCAGGCTGAACACTCACCTCTTCGTTGCCGCTTTTGGATCTGGTCCACCTAATCTCCCTTGTGTTTCCTTACCATTCTCCCAAGATGTATCCTGTTCCCAGCTCCTATGTTGTCTGTCTTGACTAGATTGTAAGCTCAGCTGAGCAGGGACCATCTTTTACGTGTGTCTGTGCAGTGCTGCATACATCTTGTAGTGCTATACAAATGATCAGTAGTAGTAGAATTAGTAGTAGTACTAGAAGGGCCTTCTGACTATTGCATCTGAGGCCCATCTATCTGGGTACTGGCATTTCTCACAGCAGCTACACCTATCCCATTATGGCATATGTCGGTCTTTATACATCTGCTATCTGTGGGGCAACCCTGTTTTCCTTCCCACAGTCTGCTTTGTGACACTGCTTCCCTGGTCAAGGCTATGTGGGCATTGAAGAGGAGATCCATGTGCCATCACACCAAGTAGTCAAACTCTAGATATATCACCACTCTCGCAGCTCTCATAGATTCTGGACAGGGCCGAGATGTAGGCCACATGGATCAATCTGAGGAATGTTGGCACAACACCAGTCATATCCCCCAGTGCCTGGTTCAACAGATGTATGGCTGCCCATCACACTGCCAACAATATCTGATCTTATTAGAGTGCCCTATGAAAAATAATCCAGAAGGAATCTGCATACGTTCTCTATGGCTAAATGTCAAAACATAATAATAAGGGACCCTCAGAATAAGAGCATTCAGCAGTGCCAATAGCACTAATACATGCTTAACAGCAACACCATTGCTCTTACAAAATGTGCATCATGGGCATGCATTAGTGTTTTTTTCACTGTTGAATGCCCTTATTCTGAGAGTCTCTTATTGACAGGGCTTTGTGTTGACATTTAGCTATAGTGAATCCTCTCTGATTTTGACTGCCTGATCACAATTATTCACCTCACCCCAATTATCGATAACGCTAAAAATTATCCAATACCAAAGGAATTATCGAAGTTCCCTCAAAATAAAACAATATTTCAGTCACCCAATTTTTGTCGGATAAAGCCGAGGGAAGTTAAAACTGCACTTTAACTCCACCAGACGGCTACATCCATTTTATTTTATAACCCGAAAATGTTTGCATTTAAAAACTTAGCTTAATATCACCAGAAAACTCTCTTATGAAGCAGCATAACACGATCCATTCATTTGATAGCACGACGTGCACGTTTCGGGACCAATTTCCCTGTTTCAAGTGCAGTATCTTCCAAGCTGTATCTCATAGGCTGTGTTAACTGCCAAATGTTGCCGAGTTCTCCTGCTCAGTTTGTTTATATAGGGAATGATTTTCATTGGCTAACAAGGACCTTCCATCATTCGAACAATCCAATCAGAATGGCCGGGGCTCCCCACTGAACAAGGAGAACCCCACCACGTCATGGATGACATCACATAAGGCTCGCCCAATCCAATTCTTTGTTTAATCCTAAGGGAATTACCGTATTCAATTTAAAGATCCAGGATTGTTCACGTCGCTGTAATATAGCTGTTCGGTCACCCCCTCTAGGGTTTAAAGGGACCTGATCAATTACAGTCCAGACAAGCTCAGCAAACTCATGGTGAAATGTTAAACAATGATCTACAATTGGAGCCGATTGTACCTTGTTTCTAAGCCGAGATGCATGTTCCCCAAGACGGATCCGTACCGCCCAAGTAGTTCTACCTACATATAATAGGGGACAAGGACATAACAAAGTATACACCACATACGAAGACTCACAATCGGTGTTCCATTTTCTGTAGAATTTCTGTCCTGTAACAGGGTGCGACCACTCACGTCCCTGCAATGTTGTAGAACAATAGTCACATTTTCCACAGCAGCTGTGTCCAAGTGCCTGTTCAGATGGCGGTATAGGGCGATCCATTACAGTGGTAGATTGAACTAAAATATCACCAATATTGGATCCACGAGCAAATGCTATCCTCAAAGGTTTATTAAAACACGGATATGATCCCAAAATGTTCCAATGTTTCTTCAACATACTGACTAGATCTGCACTTAAAATGGAGTACGGCAATACCCCTATTATAGCTTCAGATTGCAAGTCCGTTCGAGTTTCAGAAAAAGCCTCATCCAGCAGCCACTCACGATGTATGTGAGAGGCCCGAAGATATGCCATACGTATCACCCGCTCAGGATAACCCCGCTGAGACACCCATGTAGAAAGATCACTCACATGATGATGAAACTCATGTTTTGAAGAGCAAAGACGTCGCAATCGGAGAAATTGATCACAATGGCACCTGGTGTCACTGTGGTCATCCATATGGTCCAGATACTGGCCAGGCTTTCATGTCCCCCTTGAACTGCAGATGAGCACACCAGATCCCCCTGTGCACCCTTCAAACCACATACACACAGTCACTCTCACTTTCTGTCACAAAACCATAATTCTGCCAAAAAAGATGCTCTGAACCTATACATGACAGCTATGACATAACATAATAGCATGGGGTACAAGGACTGAAAATATGATCTCCGTTTCTCACCCAAACAAGAATCCTTTTTCTGCTCATGCCCATGCTATCCCTACATCAGCAGTTCCATTTTTCAGAACATGGGAGTTGTTAGGGTCCCCTAGATTGATTCCTTTAGCACAAACAGCACATTTAAGCATAGCCAGAATAAACAGTACTGTTCTTCTTAATATTTCTGTAAGGGTGTTTATTAATGTGTCTATTCCTTACAACATTCTCTCACCTCTGCTCTTTGTTCATTAAAATTGCATCTTGTGTTTTTCCAGACTACAGTCATACCAGTTCAAAACATACTTGTCACAACCATCCTTCAATATGGAACACATTGCAGAGAAAAGCAGAATTTTTTTTAAATCCTGGCCTTATTCCATGTTTCAGCAGGAATAAAGTGGACATTTCCGGGAAACACTTAATACGTACACGGGCTGTTCCTGAATACGCTTTATATGTCTCCGCGGCTGACCATGCCCCCATTCTGCCCCTTCAGGGCACATTCTGAGATCCCCGTATTAGCACCATGGACATGCATGACAGTCATGTTTCAGAATACCGTTGTGGATATTTTCAGCATATAAAAATCCCCTCCGCACATACAAACCCTTTATTCATGTTCTGGAATGACCCCCTAAGGATTTGGGGGGGTTTTGTCATTTGATCTTAAGATTTTATGCAATTGTGAATAGTTCATTATTTATTTTTGTAAACCTATATGTACAAACACTTTTTGGGAGTATTGTTGTTATGGATTAACCTCTAGGGCTTGTTTAGATATAGTTAACATTTACTAATGGAATTAGCATGTGCTATCTGTCCCCATAGCACATTACATTCTTATGGGTGTTAGCTCTCTAAGCATTAGTAAACAAATAATGGGTCTAGCCCCCAAAATGGGTTATTTTTGCCTGGATACCAAACTAGCGATTTGCATGCCAAAAATCTTCATGCTTGTCTGTATTCACATGAATATACCTACTCAGTTACAGGGCCATTCTGAACCACTAATAAGTCATTTGCATGTACAAGTTAGATGTGTGCGGTGCTTGGATGGTCAGACATGATTCCGACAACAAGCAGTTGTACATGTACAAATGAGTTGTATGTGTTGTTCTAGACATGGGCTGGACAGGGTGGGATGGAGGTATGGAGGGGAGGAGTGTGGGTATGCCTTGCTATGAAAATGTCTAACCCATATTCTGTCAGAAACGTGAACATCCATCGTGGACATATGGACGACCTGCTAAAATGTGGAATAACAGCGTATGTCTATGAAAGTAATAACACAGAAGGACATTGTACGGAACCGGGGGGGGGGGGGGCAATCCATTGGCCAGGTGGATGCCACCCCTCCTCCTCTGTGCAAGAGGGGTACAAAACCTTGCATACAGGGAGGGCCTACCACCTCCTCCCAATAAACCACACCTCAAGCAGATTATACTTGTACCTGGCACAAAATTCTCACAGATTCTTCTTACAAAAAAATCCTTTATTTCTTATATCACAGAAGCAAACATGCAGGAAACGTAACCAAAACTAGCTAAATACAAAGTAACTTGGATAATTCCCTCACCCTCTTCTTACAAGTTTACAGCTATAAATTAATTAAGAAATTTCCTGTCTATCGACAGATCCTAGCACAGTGAGAGAAGGATATATGGTTCCTAGCTACACTCAAAGATAAACTAAGGAAACTTTCACACAGACAAGAATCAAAATTATACCCACTCACTCATTAGCAGACATACTGTACTGTGGAAATTTACAAACCATCTTCTGAGGCAGCCATGAGGTAGCTGTAGGTAGCCCTTTCCCCAAGCCATGCTGCAAGCCATGAGGCTCTGATCAGCCTGACCCTTCCCCCGCAAGCCATGAGGTAATCAGCCTGCTAAGAGAAAGACAATGAGATTCCAGTAGGCACCCTTCCCCCACTCCAGGTCTGAGCACAGTATTTCCCTAGCCCTGAAACCAACAGACCAGAGCATACCGGTTTGGACAGGTCACCCAGGTACCTCCCCAGGGGCTGCTGATTGGTGGGCAGGAAATACCTGTGGCAAATGGGATTGTAGAATGAGTTTAAAACTGTACTGTATATAAGGCATTGTAGGCCGTCCCTCGGGGTTCAGACCCTTGTGGAGGTTGCTGGTATCTCTGTCTGATCCTGTGTGCACATTAAAGATCCTGTTTGCATTCCAGCCTGTCTGAGAGTTTTCCTTCTGTGGGTGAGTGATTGAATAAGAGCTTTGCACAGCGTTTGCTATAACACTTCTTCAGAAAATGGGGTGTTAATTCCCAATTTTTAAAAGTTCTGTCCCCTTATATAGTTTTTCTTTCCAATTAGTCCCTTTACTTTTGATTCCAGGCATCTGGATTCTCTCTTTCATTCCTTTCTTTGTCCTGTCATATCTGCACTCCCATTCCTGCTGACCTGTGACCCTTATGGCCTTGTGTATAAACATGTGCTCAGGCCTTTGTCAGATTTATTTCCTGTTATCTGACCCTTTTCCCACTTATTTAACCTTTCACCTGGTCTGTTTTTCCATCCCCTATTTTTAAGAAATATAGAAAATGTATCTTATTAGTTCTCTATTCTGACAGTTTCCACACTAGGCCTCAGGAGGCCCTCATGCCAAACTGGCATAATCATGTTAATGATGCCTTCTCTTTCCTGTGCTCTGTAGATAAGCGAGTTTTTTCTCACATTTTTTCCAACCAATGTCACCTAATACCCCTAGCATCCCACAATGCACATGCAGTGCAAATGCCAGCAATTTGGACTGTTAATTCCTTTCCTTCTGGCTCTCACAACATCTATGTCTAAATAAAGCAGATAACATAGCTGGAATTTGGAAAAGGATTTGGAAAAATTCTTGAGGGAAAGTCCATAAGGTAGACATGGAGAAAAAACACCTCTGACCCCAGGGATAAGCAATGTAGCATGTTGCTATGTTTTGGGGATGCTACACTGTTATTGTGATCCAGATTGGCCACTTCTAGAACAAATAATAGGCTAGATGGACCTCTGATCTGAATCAATATGGAAACTCCTATGCCCTTATGTTCAGTTGGATGACAGAGTGGGATTGGTAGATGGTCGGGTAGTGGAAAGGAGGCTGGCAGGGAGGGGGCATTAGACTGGAAAGGAGCTGACACATGGGGAGGGTTACTGGGTCTGGAAATAGGCTGTAGAAGGAAGTAAGAAAAACAAAAGAAGAGACAAGAAATGGCAGATATTGTGCCAAGAGAAGACAATACAGCAGAAGCTTCAGATCAGGACCGGCATGACCAGAGAATAAAATGGTCAGACAACAAAGATAGAAAACATAATTTTATTTTCAAATTAGTGATTGGACTTTGTGCTCTCTTTATAGTATACACAGTATGGGGAACTGCATCTTTTATCTGGTGTTGCACTGAATGAAGAGTCTGGCTTCTTGGGGTTTTGGCTGAATTTTTGTCAAAATATTTTATTTTTACTTTAGGTTGTGATCACTTATTCTGTACTTGATTATAGTCTGTGTTCTGAGTGTGTGACCAAGGCCATGTGTTCTGTTAACATGACATTTGTACGCAGGGATCTGTACTGTAGTTCAGCTTTTCAAATAGGTGTTAGATGTTCTAGGGCCCGCTGCAGTATTTATAGTGCTGATTTTTTTCTGGGTAGGCACTTGTATGGGTTTTTGACATTTATGCTGGTATGTATGGCATGATAGATTTGGCCTTGTAGATCTTTGGTGACTTTTGTAGGATTTTATATTAGGTCCCAATAGAGGGAGGAGTGACCTAGTGGTTGGGGCAAGTTGCCTCAAGCTGAAGGGCTAGGGGATCAAATCCCACTAAAAGAGAGCACCTTGGGCTGGAAAGACTGGGGTTTCTAGTACCACAGGTGCTCCTTGTGGCCTTGGACAAGACCCTCCATTGCCTCAGATGCAAAAACATAGATTGTGAGCCCTTTGGGGATAAGGGAAAAATATGTATAAAGTACCTGAATGTACACCACTTTGATTGGTAGAGAAGCAGTCTATAAACCTTGTTAAATAAAACACTTAAATAAATAAATAAAATGCTTGGTACTGGAAAATATTTGTTAGTGAGGTGACCAGAATCAGATTTTTTTTTTTTTTTTAAACTTTTATTTTCATTTTGCAACAAACAAAAGAAATAACACACCAAAAGAGACAAAACAAGTATACAATAAGGAAAAGTAAACCCAATTACCCCCCACCCCCACGCTTCTTCTCTAGCTGATTATGTCAGCATGTGAGCGCTTCCAAACAACAGTGATTATACATCAAAACAATCAAAAGAGTATCTACGATACAGAATAATCATGGGACAAAGATATATACAAATTTAGACAGTCAGATGAGAGCATTTAGCAGAATGCACATAGTCATTGAGCATCTTCCATTTAGACCGATGATGAGGAGTCTGAATGGGGGAAGCAAACATACGAGGTATTTGTTCATATTTACTGTAGAGACAGACATGATTCCACCATTCATTGGGGCTCAGATGGGAGCTATTTTTCCAGTATTTCGTAATTAGGGAAATAGCAATGCCAAGCATAAAGTCTAAAAGGAAGTAAGCCGTTTTTGGAAGAGAGGGGATCCCCGCAGCTGAGCGAAGTCCCACTATCCTCCAAGAAAGGGGCTCTTGAAAGTGTAAAATAGACTGGATACGACCCCAGACCCGACGCCAGTAATACTGTAGTGCGGGACATTCATACATAACATGAGGTAGTGAACCAATGGCCGCATGACAGGTCCAACAACTATTGCCCTGAGTAGTGTTCCATTTGGCTAATCTGTCAGGAGTGTAAAAACACCGGTGGGCTAGAAAGAAGAGTGTCTGAGTGAGTGAGGCGGATCGGGAGACCCGTGTCACTCTACTCCAGACAAGGCTCCATTGCTCCGGGGTTAAGGTCACATGCAATTCTCTCTCCCATGCTTTCTGCGCTATAGGGGTATCTCTAGTTATAGCATTACATAAGGTTTTGTAAAAATTGGAGACTACACCCGATGAACAACCGATAGATCGGATAGTCTCCGACCAACCTTGTGTAGGGAAGGCCGATGGCGGGAGCACCTTAGCACTCCGAAGGCAATGCTGAAGTTGCACCAACTGAAAGTAGTGTTTCGCTGGGAGACCAAATTCAATTTGCAATTCACTAAAAGTTTTCAAGCGACCTTCATGGAACAACTGACTAGGAATCCAAATGCCCCTAGTGTACCAGGGGCTCCACGCCATCGGCTTATTTTGTATTCGAAATCGAGTATTGTACCAAAGTGGGAGCTTGTCTAACGGACAAAGTCGGGAGTCTAAAGATTGCATAAGAGTATTAAAGGCACCTAAGGTGTCCAAAAGCATTGGTGGATAGTGGGAGTCTGATGGGAAAGTCATACCAGGGAGAAAAGAAAGAGGAATCGGTTTGCAAAGGTCCTCTTCTATGTCTAGCCACACAGGTCTACTCGGTACTGGATCTTCCAGCCAACGAGCGCCTTGTTTGAGAAGAAAAGATTGATGATACTTCAGGAAATCAGGGAATCTGACACCCCCATTTTCCTTATCTGCTTGCAGCTTATGTTTCGCTATCCTAGGTGTCTTGTTTTGCCACAAGTATCTAGTCAGAAGGCCCTCTATATCTTTATATATACGTCGAGGTAAGAGACAGGGCAACATTTCTAAAATATAATTCACTTTCGGAACAATCATCATTTTTATAGTTTCTAATCGACCCCACCAGGTAAGTGTTAAAGGAGTCCAACGGTGGGTAAGCGCCCGGACTTTAGAGGTTAAGTCCTTGGCATTGAAGGAGATAGTGTCTTCCAAAGGAGAACAATAGTGAACCCCAAGGTATTTGACCATGCGAGGTTGCCATAGAAAGGGGAAGGGTTGCATATCGGCCTGATGAAGCAAAGGATTTAATGGAAAGGCTACCGACTTGGTCCAATTTATCTTATAGCCGGATAGTTGTGAGTATTTATCAATTTGCTCTAGAACAGCCGGTACTGAGTCTATAGAGACAAAAAGCATAAGGTCATCAGCATACGCTGAAATTTTGATTTCCCTATGGGTGAAGGGGACTCCATGAATCTCCGCCGATTGCCGGATTAGTAAAGCCAAGGGTTCAAGTGCAAGATCGAAAAGAAGTGGAGACAGTGGGCATCCCTGGCGAGTGCCGCGTTGAAGGGGAAAAGGCTGAGACTTTAAAGCATTGGCACATATACTGGCTGTAGGCTGTGCGTACATGGCGCGAAGACAACGGAGAAAACCTTCCCCGAATCCGTACCAGCGGAGGACTGCAAACAGGAAGGGCCACTCTAAACGATCAAAGGCCTTCTCGGCATCAAGTGAGAGGCCAACAAATGGGCGATCAAGATTAACTGCGGTAGTCAGTACATGGCATAGAGTTCGAGCATTGTCAGCAGTTGATCTACCAGGAATGAAACCGCATTGATCTGGGTGTATTAAGGTAGACATCCTATCAGAGAGCCGGGTGGAGAGAATGGTGGCAAATATTTTATAGTCCGCGTTTAGGAGGGAAATGGGACGATAATTAGCTGTTAGTTGCGGGTCTCTCCCCTCTTTCTCAAAAACTACTACATTTGCCATTGAAAAGGACCCAGAAGGAGAACCCTCCTCGGCCAGAGCAGAAAAATAAAGTTTCAAAACTGGAGTTAAGTCAGCGTGAAAGGTTTTGTAGAATTCAGCAGGGAGACCGTCTGGGCCTGCGGCTCGACCTGAGGCACATTTCTTGATAGCAGAATGAATTTCGGAGACAGTAAATGGTGTGTCCAAGGCCCCTCTATCTTCGTCAGATAGGGTCGGTCTTTGTACCCCTGAAAGTAAGCGTTCAAATACTTCTGGCTCAAAATCACATTCAGATTGATAAAGCCGAGTGTAAAAATCACGAAAGAGTTCTAAGATTTCGGTATCTTTAGTGACCAAGCCCCCCCCCCGACGGATTACGGAGGGCGGTGACACGCTTGGCTTCTTTTTGACCTTTTAGGGCATTTGCTAATAATTTGCCAGCACGGTTATTTTCCCGATAATATAACCCTTGTTGTGATTCTATATTTTTAACAGCAGCAGTGTACAAAAGTTGATTGCATTGAAAACGCAAGCGTTGTAAACGGAGTAAAATGGGTCAGTACGGGACGTGAGGAGACGCTCCCCAGCTTGTATCTGCTGCTCTAGAATCAGCAAATGCTGCTTTCTTTGTTTCCCCTGCCGAATTTGATAGCTAGTGATAGTTGCGCGGATAGATGCTTTAAAACCCTCCCACCAAGCCCAGCTCGCTGTGTCATGGGGTGAGTTAAAATGAAAATAATCTTGGATAGCAGCCTTTATATCAACCTGAAAATCTTTTTGACCTAGTAGGGATCTATCAAAAAACCAAGCTCGGGGAGAATCATCCCGCGCAGTGACATGTAATGATAAAGATATGGCAGCATGATCTGAAATATGAAGAGGATGAGTCCTAGCCGTGTCCACTTGAGAAATCAGTGCTTTGGAAATGAGAAAGAAATCTATTCTAGATTGGGAGTGATGGGGGGCAGAAAAGAAAGTAAACTCTAAGTCGGAGGGGTGAAGCAACCTCCATATATCTACCAGCGCAAGATCTTGCATCAGAGCTGTAAGGGTAGCAAGACTCTTGGGTGGACTACTCGTTCTAGGCGGCTGTCTATCTATCAGAGGGTCTAACACTTGATTAAAATCACCACCAAGTATTAATGGAGTATTGGCAGAGGCCTGTGCCAACTGCGCAATACTTGCATAATAAGCAGGGTTGTCCACATTCGGGGCATAAATGCAAATACACGTGAATTCACTATCTCCAACCTTAAGGTGCACACGGACCCATCTACCCTCCTTGTCAGCGCTAGTATCAATTACAGTAGCTTGCAAAGATTTCTTAACCAGAATGGCTACCCCGCACCGTTTGGAAACGGCGGGAGAATAGGCAGCCACCATGTAAGGTTTAGCATTGAGTTTCAGTGTTTCAGCAGAGTTTAAGTGCGTTTCCTGAAGAAACGCTAAATCAGCATGCTCATGGCTAAGATAGCTAAGGATTTTCTTTCTTTTGATTGGACTATTAATGCCTTTTACGTTGAGTGATAAGATTTTACATATGGCCATTCAGAAAAGGTAAAAATTCTAAGCATGATAGCGCACATAATTTCACAATGTCCCTCATAGTGACTGTAGCTGGCTGTACATATGGCATAAAAGAAAATAAGCTTAGATAATACAATGAAGCGCCCCACATGAAAAAAGAAAACCCGCTGCACGGTAGAGAAGAAGCAGAACCCCAAAAATTACTGGCGACCATGTGTCTGCGGGGAGAAGCCCCAGAGAAGGCCGAAATTGAAATAACACATAACCTGTAGGACTGTGCGTGCTCCGAATCCGACCGAGGCACACATCATGGAGGGATAGGAGACCAAAAACAAAAAAGTCATAGAAAGAAAGAAAGAAAGTCCAGGTAGTCTCTGTGTTTGACTATGACCGCCGCATCGGGCCCTTCAAAATGGCGGACAGAGCCGGCAAATAAAAGTCCAAGCCTTTGGATTAGCGCATCTGCTCTGCTTCTTTGGAGTCTAAAAATGTTGATAGTAGGTCAGGATCTTCGAATGTCCTGGTTTGGTTGTGGAGAGTCACTCGGAGCTTCGCTGGATACAACAGGCCAAAGCGAGCCTGTAGTTGTTGAAGTCGAGGGCGAAAAGCAAGGAGTTTCTTCCGACGGTCAACGGTAGGCTTTGCCAAATCAGGGAAGAAGGAGACTTTGTGACCTTCAAATTCCAAATGATGGTTCGCCCGGGCAGCATTTAAAATTTGTTCCACTTGTTGATATCGTAGCAAGCGAAAGATAATAGGCCGGGGGGTCGTTCGGTTGAGCGCCATGTGGGTAGGAGCACGGTGTGCACGATCGATTTCCAGTTCTCTATGAAAAGTGATCTTCAGCAAGGAGGGAAGAGTTTTGAGCAGGAAGTCTCTCATATCTCCCGCTTCCACCCCCTCCGGTATTCCAATGAGCCTCACATTGTTGCGACGGGCTCGATTATTGCTATCTTCTAACTCCTTTTGAAGATTCCGTATCTGGCGCTCAGCCTTGTCCAGTGTGCCCAAGCGCACCGCGTGCGAGTCGAGGACCCCCGCCATATTGTCCTGCCGTAATGAGAGACTTTCAAGTCGGTCCTGGAGCACTCCAAAGTCTTCTCGCATGGCTCGAAGCGCTTCTCCATTGGACTGCACCAATTCCTTCACGCCGCGTATTTCCTCTAAAATCTCCAGGTGCATTTCGGGGTTTTCACGAAATGGAGCCATCTTCTGTGGGGAAGACACCTCTGTTTTGGAGCGTTTTCCGTGAGAAGAAGAAGGAGACCCGAAGTCCAAGCGCGCTGGTTTATGGGCCGCCATCCCCCCCGATGTACCCCGGCCAGCCCGGAGCGAAATAGTAAGTTTGTATAGGTATTAAGTCAGGATTCTAAGTAGGCCTCTCGGGAGCTTCAACGCGAAGCGTCTTACCCGCTGGACATCAGGCTCCGCCCCCCCAGATTTTTTTTAAAGATATTGAGTTCTGTGCGTGAATGTCCTAGTTCTGTTCTGCACCCACTGTTAAGGGAGGGGTTTCTGTAGATGCAAAATATATGTTCAAAAGGAAAAGGCAAGAACCATAACACAGTTTATAAGAAAATAAAAATGAGTTAATTTAGTTTTATAAAGTGTACTGTGGCTCTCGCTTATTCTAGGTGTCGGAGGATGGCACAGGAGAGGAGCAGAGCTGTGATTGCCATCACCCTACTGGTGATCGCTGACCATGAGCACTGGCACACTGCACTCCACCACCCATATGCCAGGGTTTCCAGGCCCAGAGCCCATAATCTAGACATCAGTGATAAGCTGTGCCAACAGCAGTACAGATTTGATCGGGAGGCTGCCCTGTGTGAGGAGCTGGGACCACAGCTTGCTACACAGGCACACAGACAGGATACAGTGTCTGTTCATTTGAAGGTGCTTGCATCACTGTCCTTCCTGGGACAGTCTCATACCAGTCTGTTGTGGCTACAGCAGCTGAGCTGAGCCAGGCAGCGGTGTCTCGCAGCATCAGCCAGTTCCTGGATGCCTTTGTGGGATGTACTGCACGGTATATTACCTTCCCACGCACCCCACAGCAGCAGCAGCAGACCATGCTGGCCTTCAATGAGATTGCAGGGTTCCCGTCTGTCTTCGGGGCCATTGACTGCACCCATGTGGCCCTCCGCCCACCATGCCAGCATGAGGCAGCATACCGGAACCGGAAGGTCTACCACTCTACGAACATGCAGGTCATCTGCAACGTGCGGATGGAGATCCTGGATGTTGTGGCATGCTTTCCTGACTCCTGCCATGCTGCCTACATCCTGGCCCAGTCAGGAATACATGCAGCCTTCAAGGACAGTGCCACCACTGGTTGCTAGCTGCTTGGTGGGTGGAAACAGGATTGCATCCCACACACATGCATAAGGGGGGCAGCTACAAACAGAGCATGGATGTGTTGGGGGCTGGGGCTACACCAGAGCTGTGGATGCACAGAGGACAGGACTGGCTGGCCCCAGGTATGGGGGGGGGGCACTATATGGCATGGTTGCAGCTCACATGCATGTTCGTCCTGGTGGGGTGGCATGTGGTGCATGGGTATGCTGACACCCGCATAGTTGGCCATAGCGCAACATGTTGATATTATTGCCACTGCCCTTCTCCACAGGTGACAGGGGATACCGACTGAGGGACTGACTCGTCCACCCATGCACACCTGAGGAGGACAGATACAACTGGTCACACCAGCTGACCCAAGCCATCATCAAGCGGACATTTGGACTGCTGAAGAGCCACTTCTGTTGCTTTGACCGGTCTGGTGGGGAGCTGCTGTATGCTCCAGCCAAGGTGTGAAGGATATTCCTGGCATGCTGCATGCTTCACAACTACACCCTGTGCCAGAGGCAGTCTGAACCTGATGCCATGGTCAGCAATCCCGAGGGCGACATGGATGACATGGTGGCACCCCGGCCATCATACTGACATACTGTGGCGACAAGGAGGTACCTCCTAGAGGCACACTTTGTTTGAGATAGGCTGCCTGTGCCATTGGGACTGGGGGTGGGTGGCAGGGCTGGGCAATTGCAGCCATGTCCCATTGGCATAATGCCATTCCGGCCATCCCAAACCCTCTGTGTGCCCTGTCAGAAATGGCCACACAGAGGGGGCTGTAATTCTGATACTGCCGGGTACCCCTAGCTCCACAGGACCTGAAAACCTACAAACAGTCCTGTATGTGCGGGCCAGGTCCTCAAAGTGGCCTGGCCTGCATGTACAGGCCTTCCCCAGCTAAACTGGTCTTGCCTGTACAATGGAGATGCGGCACCATCACGTCCAGTCGCCATGACACTGCTGCTCCATTGTATGGCCACAATCCCCAGCCATCAGAGCCTGTGACCCTTTACCAAGGGTGTTGAAAGAACTGAAATATGAGATTGAAGACCTGCTATTAGTAATCTGTGAACTATCATTAAAATTATCTGTAATACCTGAAGACTGGAGGATGGCCAATGTAACGCCAATTTTTAAAAAGAGTTCCAGGGGTGATCCGGGAAACTACAGACCAGTGAGCCTGACGTCAGTACCAGGAAAAATGGTAGAAACCAACATAAAGAGCAGTACCATATCCCTGTAGGTCTTGTCTATGTACCTCTGTCTTCCTTATGTCCTTCAAGTCTGCTACTCTAGCCTTCAGAGATTGGACTCGTTCCCTGCGAGCAAAGAGCTCCTTGCACTTAGTGCACACGTAAGACCCCTCACCAACTGGGAGAAAATCATACATGTGACACTCAGTGCAAAAGACTGGAAAACCCCCATCTCGCTGCTGGACTGCTGTCTACATCGCAGTTTTAAGATTGTGTTTAGGTATTTAAGGTCTTTACTTACTAAGGGTTGCTGGGGATACTTATACGAATAAAACTATACCTAATACGTTGAATGTATTTGTTCACCTGAAGCTTAATTAATCTCAGGTCCTTAATGTATGCCTGATGAGGATAAATAGCTGCACCTGAGAGTGAATAGCACCTCCTTTCCTTTAAGAGATTTAAGCACCTATAAAGCTACGATTATCCTAAGGGTGGTTGGGTGTCGGGGACGGAGAGAGGGAAAGAAGACATTAAAAACTGGCTGCTGCACATTTCCCTGTCCTGTGCTTCTAAGGTAATCTGTGCCAAAATTCCTGGGTGATTCACACAGCCCTTGCTTTGATTGAGGGAGTCTTGTGTTCTAAATGTAACCAGAGAGCTCTCTGCTGTGTTTTAAATTTAAACTGAAAGCTCTTTACTACTGCTAGACCCTGACTGAGTATTAAATGTAAACTAGAAGCTCTCTACAGGGTTTTAAACTTAAACTGAAAGCTATCCATTGAGCTTTTAATTGAACTAAAAGTTCTTTGCTGATACTAGGCCCTGACTGATTTAACAAATACACTGGAGTCACAGATTAATCATCTTTAATCTAAAGAATTATTTTTTCACCAAGATTTAGAAAAATTCCCAGCAGTAAATACTTAAAATTGCAGATCTCTCTCCAGAAGTTGCAGTCCCTTTTTGTAGTCCTTTAAGACTACAAAAGATAGGCACTATTTATATACTGTTGGTGGATACATCCCATGGGGCCTCATTGCAATGAACTACGTGGGGCCCATGTGAGGGCCTGGAGATTGCTCCTGATCCCACATAGGTGATCAGCAATGAGTCCTTGGGGCCCCTCCACAGCTGCCTGCTCTACCTCCCCCTACCTCCTCCAGTTCCCTCCCTCTACCCCTGCCCCCTCCTGTCCCCTTCCTCCACCTCCTGCCCCTTCCCATCCCCTTGCCCATGCTCCCCCCTTCTCCACCCACTGGGTGTCCCTGGGTGGGGTGGCCCTGAGTTATCTCTCCTCCAGTTACTCCTCATCCTCCCCCTGCTCCTCAGGGTCACCCACCCAGGGGTACCCTGCCACCCACCCTGGGATGCCCTGGCCAGGCTCCATAGCACTGTCTAGCCCCTCTCCCTCAGGGGAGTAGGGCACCTCCATGAGGTCCAGGGTGACCACCTAATCCCCATTCTTCCCTGATGGGGATGTACTGGATATTACTATTGGGCTGTGTATAATTGGGTGGTCCGTTGTGGTGGCAGGGCTCCATGCTGCAGCTGGTGCCGACTGCTCCTCCTCCCTCTCCTCTGCTGCCATCTCGGCATGGGTCTCCTCATCCTCCTCCTCCTCCGCTGCAGGGGGAGGGGCTGTCCTCAATTGGGATGGCTGTGGAAGAGGTGGCTGTTAATTTCAGTGGGTGGGGCCGTTATTTTCAGTGGGTGGGGCTGTTAATTTCAGTGGGTGGGGGTGTCCAGCTGCCATGTCCCCATTGTCAGATGCCTCCCCATGCTCTATCTGCTGTTGCCCCTGCAATGCCCAGCCACTCCAGCCCTGTGCCATATTGTGTACGCCTCTGTCTCCCTCAGGACATGGAACCATCTGTTGAGGCAGGCAGGATGTGTCATACATATGCATGTCTCTTTCTCCCCCCAGATCTGTCACTGCAGCTGCCTGCCTCCTTGCCATAACACCACCTGCTGCCACATCTCCAGTGTTGCCACACCCTAGTCCAGGACTTGCCATGGTCCCTCAGGCCTCCTCTGTCCTGTGTGCCTGCATTGCTGACTGGCCAGGTCATGGGCTGAGGGGGGGATAGGGACAGTGCTGACTGCAACATTCATCTGGGACCCTGCTCCATTTGCTGCCTGCCCTGTGCTGTACATCGTGGGCTTCGCATGCTAGTGTCAGACCTGGCAGCTGACATATCGGTGGGTATTCTGAGCCATGAATAGCAGGGATGGAAGTCCCAGTGGGACGTCCATCCCTCTATTTGTGCCAGCTCCTGCCCCCGATTAACTTCCCCACTGGCTGTGCGGGGATATTAGACAGAGGCAGGGATGGGGTGGCAGAAAGGGGAGAGTGGGCGGGCAGTGGGTGGTCACCAGCCCTGGACATACAGGGCTGATTCAAATGTCGGCCCTGTATGTCCAGTGCCAGCGAAATGTCCAGGGAAGTTATTCCAACCCCTAGGTGGCATAACCTCCCTGTACATCTTTTTTTTTTAAATCTCCAGGGCACAGATGTGGCTGGGAGTGCCAGGGTATATTCCCCACAGCCCAACTCTCACAGCGTTGAACAGTTATGGCGCAGCCTTAGAAACTGTCCAAATGGCAAACCTCGCTTTAGTGCCTTAGGATGAAAACTGTCATAGCGGAGTAAGGTATTACGTTGTACTGGTTTCCTATAAAGCGTTGTGTCTAAACCAGAAGAAGTCTTATGTATAGTAACATCCAAAAATTGTAAACTCACAGGGTCCTTCTGTGCAGTAAATTGAATGTTAGATTTATGACTGTTGAGCCGATCGATGAAACCCTCTAGTTCAGTTCTAGTACCCGTCCAGAGAAAAAATACATCATCAATAAATCTTTTCCAAAATGGGACAAAATGAAATGCTGGATCTGAATATACATACATATCTTCAAAGATCGCCATGTAGATAGTTGCGATCGACGGGGCCACTGTTGCCCCCATTGCTATCCCCAATATTTGTTGGTAAAATTGCTGTTGGTATAAGAAAAAATTGTTGTTTAAAACCAAATCCAGCAAATCTAACAAAAATAATCGAGGAATTTGATCCGGTAAATCCAAAGGATAGTTTGTAAGATGGGCCCATTTGGACAGTTTCTACGGCTGTGCCGTAACTGTTCAACGCTGCGGGAGTTTCATCTTAATGCTGAGGATTTGACATCACGATTAATTCAGAGGGGTTACCCCCCCCCCCCCGGTAGTCAAAAAGGCTTATAAACGAGCTAGATACTCACATCGTGAGTGGCTTATGATTCCTGCTGATCCTCGACCATCTGAAGACATTATCACTGGGGTTCTTCCTTATACTAGAAATATGTCGAAGGTAGTGAAGTAGTTACATATCAACTTTGGCCCATACTGGGGCTACATCCATGTTTCCATAATAAATCTTTACAAATAGCATACTCACGTAAAGCAAATCTTCGAGATTTAATAATGAAGACAACTCATAAATTTGATCGCCCTACACGCAATCATGAAATTAGGGGGCATTTTTCATGTAACAACTGTGTTTACTGCCCCCTGGTAATACCGGGGGCAGACTGGACAGATATCCATACCTCTAAGATTTATTCATCCCTGTGGCACACTGATTGCACTTCCACTTATGTGGTTTACTTAATAATATGTCCCTGTTTGCGATATTATGTAGGACGCACAAAGCGTCCTATAAAATTCCGCCTCTCTGAACATGCTTCAAGGCTTCGAACTAAGACATTATCGGCTCCTATGGTTGAGCACTGTTTGCAACATTCTCATGATTTCATTTCATTACGATGGCGTGTACTTGATTATGTACCTGCAGATCCGAGAAGGGGGGATCGTGAACAATGACTGCAGCTTCGTGAACAAAAATGGATCTATCAACTTAATACAGTTACCCCTCTGGGTTTAAATGCTCAAATTGACTGGCACACTATCCTTTCAATTCTCCATTGATAATCCATAGGGGTTTTCCTTAACTATGGACTATTCCTATTGGATACAATGGTTTCTCAATTGAATCTGATTATATGCTAGCTGTCATCTGACCTGTGTGACGTCAGACGCCGAAGCGGATAAGAAAGGAACTTGCCCCTCTAGCTTCACTACGACATAGCTCTGGCTTAGCCAATATACGATGGACCTGAAGCAGGGTTGAAGAATTTTGGATACAAACCTGAAACGTGTGGCATGTCGTCTTTCTTAATTTTCTGGCGATTTCCATTCAAGCCTTGTAAATGGGGGTGCTGGTCGTGAAAGGCCACAGTCTTAGCAAAGGCAAAATATTATTATGACTTGCAAAGGATTGTGGGGGATGTAGTTCATTCATACCAGATTCAGCCGTTCACAAAATAATGAGTTGTGATGCTCGAGTGTAAACAAAGAAAAACAGATTTTATTCATGGGGTTTATTCTCCCACACAGATTTACTTGGTAACACAAAAGGACACTGGCTTCAAGTATTGTACTCAGGAAAAACAAAACATGTTATAAGGTAACTGAACTTCTTAAGCAATAAATCAATAAAGACCTTGATGGGAAACAGAAAAGGTCTTTTTGATGGGTCCTGCTAATGACCTTCTTAGCAGTGCTCCAAAAGCAAAAACAAACCCAAAAGTAGAAAAACTGTTCTTTATCAAGGATAACTTTCTTCTATTCACACACACAAGGAAGAAGTTTCCTTCTAGAGCTCACGTGCACTTGTGCCTGGCTTAATTACAAATAATTAGCCAGCTGCAAACCTCTTTGCTGGTTCACTCTCTCTACGTGGCTCAATCCTACCCTAAAGCTTTCTTTCAGAGACTTTTCTGGGTAGATAAAAGAACAAGTTACAGTTCCTTTTGGTGGTTGTTGTATTAGTGAGAAACTACTTTAAAACAGCAGCCTAGACAAAGAGCAGTCCATGTATTCCAACTGATCATTTGATATATCTCCTTCTTCCTCAAATATCATGGAATCAATATCATGGTCTGGCTCAGAGGAATTCCTTAATTGATCACTCTCAGGATAATATATGTTTCCCTGCTGTCTTCCAGATGAAGAGCTAGGGCATAGATCAAAGTTCATATCTGAGCTACCCTTGCTGTTAGGTTTCCTCTCCTCGTATCCTGGCCAGTAAGTAGTCCAGCTTTTATGTCCAGCCTTCCAATCAAGATCCTTGGACACTGGGTCTCTCTTCACATACCTTCTTGCACCGGTCTTAGGGCCCCTTCCAAATGCAGCCGTCTCCCTCAAAGGTGCCGTTTGGGAGTTCCTGGCTCTAACCCCAATCCTCTGGCTTCCTCCAGTCCAAAGGAGTATGCTTGCCTCTGGAATCACACCCAACACACGTACTGCTGTGGCCTCCTTCTTTAGACCTCCAAGATGTCTTTCTGGTCTTCCTTCTGCGTTGCTTCTGCTGTTGTAGTCCTCTCTCTTCTTTCTGTCTGCTCTCACCGTTCTGCCTGCTCTGTCTCTGTGTAGAATATCTTTTACTTTTAAAGTGCTTAGAGGGACACTCCTCCCTAGCACAGCCCAGGTGTGCTGAATCAAGCCCTGCCCTTGGAGATGAGTGATTGGGGATTACCTCATAGCTCTCCTGATTGAACAAACGTTTCCCCACTTCAGCTCTTCTAGAGGCTGTTTAAAACCTGGTGCATTCTTGGACTGGTAGTCTTTTATGAAAACATTCTGATTTAGTATTTCTACCAGCAAAGACAGGTTGCTTGTTCAAAGCCAATTCACCTCTTTTATAGCTCCCTCCTGAACTATGATAAGCTTCCTTATCACAGCCTTCATTGCAGTCTTAAACAATCAGCAAAAGCTAAGTGTTTTATAATTTTAATAATAAAAAGGAGAAGTCGCAGTGGTGCATAGAATGTCCACTATTCACTTTGTCGACTAGCTCCAACAAAAATAGTTTCTTTTAGGGGTTAAATGCATGTTGGAATCTTTTTGGTATATTAGTTTGGTATTGACTAACATATTATGAAGTTTCATGTGAAAACTAAAATTCATGCATTAATGGGGGCAAGGACAGAACTTCTTTTGTATGAGTTACTGAGAGGTTCTGTTCTTGCCCCATCTTATTTAAGATCTTAGCCCCAGTAATAATGTTGGTCCAGGAATATGGCCAAAGTGGCTTTTACTTTGCTGATGATCTAAAATTGTCTGTTATATGGATCTTAGAAGTTTGGACCTCACTCCACTAAACTGCCTTACTGTGGGTTGCTTCATGGCTCTCTTCCAATAAACTAAAACTTATTCTCAACAAATGTGCCGCAATATGATTTTCTGATAAATTTCCTTTACCACATCTAAGTCCTATTATTTATGATTATCTGTTTGTATTATCCTCTTCTAGGTGTGCAGTTTGATTTTCATCTTACTTTTGCCTATCATGTTTCAGAGAGTTGACATTTTTTTTCTCTTTTTTGCTATCTCCGCTCTCTGAGAAACATTTTGGACAGGAAGGACCTACATACACTAACTCATGCACTTGTGCTTAGCTGATTTGACTATTGCAATTCTCATCTTATTGGCCTCAACTTCTCCACCATCAGAAGACTACAGACAATTCAAAGCACCACCATTTATATCAATATTGCTAGCAAATATAACCATGTCTCTTTTTTTTTTCTTATCAAACAGCACTGGGGCTAGTGCTGTTTTCTATTTAATCAGCTTCAAATTACTAGAACTGACCCATAAAGACGTTCACTCAGAAACACCCCTATATCTGTCCAAACTGCTTATTTCCTAGCAAATTATAAGGCTGCTATATCATCCAGCAACACATTATTCTACTTCTGGATTATTTATTTATTTATTTAATCAGTTTTATATTCCACTTTATCCTTCAATCAAAGTGGTTGACAACATGGATTAGTATCATTTGTCTCACCCATACAATTTAACAGTTGAAATCTACTAGGGTCTGATTTGATTAATGTAGACCCATTTAAGGAGATCTTCACCACCTTCTGTATTTGGATAAGATAGGCTACAGGTAAAGACTTTTCCACAATCTGAAATGTACCTTTCAAAATAGACAAATTTACTTTTTAGGCTTTATCTTTTGTGAAATGGTGGAATAATTTATTACCAATTGGGTATTCCATAGTAGTAGCCTGTTGGTCATAATAGCTTTCCTACCTCTGGCAGTGTTTTCTGTAGCTGTTGTCTCAGGTGAGCAAATGCAGGTAATACAGGCCAAATTGATGTCATTTACCCTATAATGCAAAGGAAGATCTAGGATCATATTTCTATCTGTCATTATTTCAAACGGTGATAGTCCTATGTAAAACTGCTGGATGGCTCTCATTGCCATGGGCACTAAAGGTAATTTTATATCCCAATCCTAACCTGAGATGGATAAGAACTTCAAAATGCAAATAATGATTCTATTGGCTCTATCCACTTATTGTAGGAGTTTGTGTCTAATAAAAATTATGTGGAACTTTCTCTTCACTCCTAAAGGTTTCCACATGTTTTGATCACCTGTCCAGTGAATTGTGAACCTTGATCATTCTACTCATATGGACAGACCTCAAAGACTGAAGTCATGATTCAGCAATAAGGTAGCCATGGTTTTGGCTGTGCAATGCTGTGCTAGAATGCATTCTATCCATTTTATGAATGAATAGACTATGGTAAACACGTGGATCAAACAACCAGTCGAATCCAGTCTATCCGAATGTCAGACCAGGGCATGATTATTCCTTTATCCCACAAAAAACTACTGTAAGAGGAGGATAAAAGCTGAATTATGCAATGGGTTAGAAACCATTTAGAGGGTAATTCTATATTTTGTGCACAGGCAAAGCATGTTGCTGCACTCATATTTGGGGCCCATTTTATAAAGTAAAACATGCATTGACTTTATATTATTAGGGTGTACAGACTCACCTGAGTCTAGTCGTGGCAGTAACTGCTCGCATCTAGATCAGTGCAGTGACATACAAGTCATAGTATTCTGTAAGTTACACACATAGATTGGCTCTCTGCCTATACTCCGCCCATGTATCACCCCTGTGCACACCCCTATGGCATTTATGCATAGTAAGACTTATGCCCCCATTTGCAAAATAGTGACCAACCAAAGTGCACATGTACAACCTGATTCACACACATAAGTCCTTTAGAATTGGAACTTACATGCATTTCATGTGCATAACTGCTCGAGGGATCCATAGAATCAGCAGCTTAATGTACAATTTTACATCTTGATTCATGTGAAATCGGTAAGTTGCCTGTTTCAGTACTTCATAAGTAATCCTTTCACCTCTAACCTGCACAGGAATCATGTGCATGTTATAGCATGATTCCTCTATAAAAGTGCATGTTTACCTTTCCTGATGCACTACATTTTAATTTCTTGAAATAACTCTCCAAAAAACATTTATGGGTATGTTTACCAAGGACTGTTAAGGGTACAAAGAATCATAAAGAATAAACCATCATAAAGAATAAAATTACTCAGCATGTAGATAGTCATGGCCTAATGGGAGACAGCCAACATGGCTTTAGACAAGGAAGATCTTGTCTTACTAATCTGTTATGTATTTTTGAAGGTGTGAATAAACAGGTGGACAAAGGTGAGTCGGTTGATATAGTGTATCTGGACTTTCAGAAAGCCTTTGACAAGGTCCCTCATCAAAGACTTTTGGCAAAACTAAAGAGTCATGGGATAGGAGGCAGTGTACTACTGTGGATCAGGAACTGGTTAAAAGATAGAAACCGAAGAGGATTGTGGAAAATTGTAAGAGGATCTTGATAAATTGGAAGACTGGGCATCGAAAGGGCAGATGAAATTTTATGTGGACAAGTACAAAGTTATGCACCTAGGGAAGAACAACCCAAACTATGGTTACACGATGCAAGGTTCCACATTAGGAACCACCACCTAGGAAAAAGATTTAGGCGTCATTGTGGATAACATGTTAAAACCCTCGGCCCAGTGTGCAGTGGTGGCCAAGAGAGCAAATAGAATGCTAGGTATCATAAGGAAAGGAATGGAAAATAAACAAAAGATATTATAATGCCTCTAAATATTGCGTGCAGGAGTGGAACGGGTAAACGTAGATCGATTGTTTACATTATCAGAATATAGAAAGACTAGGGGACATGCAATGAAGCTACAGGGTAAACTATTTAAGACTAATAAAAGAAAATATTTTTTTACTCAACGTGTAATCATACTCTGGAATTTGTTACCGGAGGATGTAGTAAAGGCTGTAAGTGTAGCTGGGTTTAAAAAAGATTTGGACAAGTTCCTGGAAGAAAGGCCCATAAACCATTATTAAGAAGGGACCCAGGATATCAATGCTTGACCCAGTACAAGCACTGTGCAACCTGTGTCTTTTGGGGAAACTTCTAGGTACATATGACCTAGATTGGCCACTGTTGGAAACAGGATACTGGGCTTGATGGACCTTGGTCTGACCCAGTGTGGCATATCTTATGTTCTTATGTTCTTAGCAGGTGTTATCAACACCCATGAGTGGTTAACGTGGGGGAAAGTGCCAATAATGTCAATTTAATGGCTGGTAGCATGTTACTGGGTGGTAAGGTAGAAAGGGGCAAAGAAAGGGTGTAAACAGGGTGGATCATGGGCAGAGACAGAGGGAGCTGCCTTAATGGTGGGTGCTATTAGCGTGCAATAAAGGCACAACAGTTAGGATCCTTAACACCTGCTCAAAACAGATGTTAAGTTCTCCCTTGCAGGGAAAGAGCTGTTTTCACAAGTTAAACAACACATAGGGAGCCCATTCACCTATATGCAGTGTGCACTTCCCAGACAGTAGTAGTAGTGGTCAATTGCCAGTCAGAGCATGGTGCCATTCTAACAAAGGGTATAATGTTGTGGGTGCCAAAGATGGCAAAGGTGGTTACACTTGAGCGATTCAATGGGGCCAGCTTCAATGTGCAATATGATTCTGCTGTGACAGCAGTGGCACACATTCATGCTGCCGCTGTCATAAAGGAATCATGCCACTGCCACTGCTACTGCCACTACACAGCCATGTTAGCATCATGTGAGGGAGAGGGCAGCAGCGACAGTGGCAGTGGCTTCTGCCTGGTGCATAACAAACCTTTGTCCTAGTCCTGTGTGTCGGGTGCAATGTTGCTGTGTCTACTGTCAGGGAAATGCCAAGCATGTCACTGGCAGTTAAAGTGGAGCCCATGGTGATTCCTCCCTTCCTTGTGGTGGTGAGGCTTAAGGTAGCAGCATGCATGTTCACGGCATGCCACTACTTCCCCCCTCTGACACTTCCTGTTGGATGGGGGCAGGAGTGGCATGCTGTGACTAGCTGCATGAGTGCCACTGCTTTAGGGCTGCCCACAGCACTGAAGCAGCAGCTGTGCCACACTGGCAGGGAGGGAGGGATTGGCTGGTATGCTGTCCACCATGATCGGTGGACCAAAGCACCAGCTTAGTTTGCCTAGTGGGTGGGCCAGCCCCAGGTACTGTGAGCCATGAGCAGTTGAATTAGGACTGACCATGCATTTTCTAATGAGAGACAACAGTGTGTAACCCATAACCTGCAGTATTAAAGAAGTGCAAGCAAGCACAATTAATGGTATTTATTCACAGCACACATGTGACATCTATAACACCCAGAGACTGAGAAGTGATGTCTGCCAACCGCTATCGCCTTCATGCCCTGAATGTGCATGTGGTGTCTCCTGGCTACATCATCAGTCCCAAAATGTTGCCCGGGTTGGCTGTGTCTACCAATCCAGCAGTAATCAGCAGTGTCACAGCACTTTGACAGGGGAGGATTGGATCAGGATGCCTCCCACATCCACATATTAAGTGGATATGTGCATGTGTGTATGGGGGGGGGGGGGCGGGGAGGATATGCCACTGAGGCACAAATATTATGCAATATGATAAAACCTTCATCTCTGAGGAAAAATACCCATACTGCTTTCTTAGTTGCCAAATGATGAACAGGGCCTCTGTGAGAACCAGTAACCCTTTCTTGAGCAAGCATTCACGTATGTGCCGCATCCATGGGAGTCTGAACATGGGAGTCTGAACTATTCAGTGTGGCCTATCAACCATGAGATTATTCCAGGACAGACCCACAAGCACACTCCATGAAATGATTATGTTGGTCACACTGATAGGTCACCCAGGGTCTTGCATGTATGTGTTCATGTATCATGGCCTACCTCTCTTGCAAGACAGATCCCATATGTAAGACATGAATGTCAGTTGAACCAATAACATATCAATGCAGTGCTACATACAGACCTAACAGCATGTCCCTCTCCCAATACCTGCCTAATATACAGTAACTTGTCAGACAAGTATGGCACAGAGCCTGCAGACAGCTACACTGACAGCATCCTGACAATGACCACATCTATACACATGGAGTGATACACCCATGCTTTCTCATAGTTGCTCTGTGGTTCCAAGCAAATGGCCACTGTATGCAAGACAAAAGCGCCATGGGTTCATAACCAGTCAGTGGCCTGTTAACTTAAATCTTGCATTTCCAAAGCTGTATCAGCATGTGTAACTCTCTCCCATCTGCTCCAGCATGAGTTCTCACACTGATGCCACACTGAGGATGGCAGAGTGCACTACTGGCACCCATACACTGTGTGGGCCTTAAGAAGGATGTGTGCAGGCAATATTAGCACATGCACACACAGACTGGGTGTTGACAAGATCCAAACATTAAAGGAGGCCAAAGGGCCAAGTAGGAATGCCAACTGACACCTTTATTGGACAGAGGGTCATGTGTTTGTGTGTGTGTCTCCAGGGAACTGTGAACTGCAGCAATGAACTGTGCATGCACATGATGCCGAGACTTTATGGCTTGGCATATGACATGCTGCACAGTAAGTTATTCAGCAACTGCATAAACTGTATGAGACAGAAGTTTAGTTTTCAGCAAGTAGCTGCAACCTGTGGGAATCACTGGCTGACTAGTTGTGCCTATACATATGTTGTCCCCAAAACTGTGACACTCAAATGTATTCCTAGTTACATTATCATCAAGGCCCATCGCCACAGCATGTCTCTACACTTACTTCCCAACATGACACTTCTGTACAACTCCCATATTGCTTGTTTTTTTGACTGGAGTGAGCTGGGGAGACACGGTCTCATCAGGGAGAGCTCCGTCACATGTGTGTGCACAGCAGCCCTCATCTCTTACTGAGCCTTCAGGCCTCAGGACACACCTGGTTGCACAAGTGAGAGGCCTGATTAATGCCAACTGCATAATAGCCATACCTGCGGCAACACTGTCAGCCCCCTTGATGCAGCTATTGGGAGCTAGGCTCAAATGGAGGGCTGGTCTCTGTGAATGTCCCATGAAGTCACTGAGTTGGTGAGACAGTAAAGATTCTCTGCTGTTGTCCTATGCTGCAGTCACAGAGTAAAATCTGGGGGTCTCTTAGCTTCATGCACAGTATGCACATAGAGGCATGTACATCTCAGGCACATTTGTACATTATATACACTATCTCAGCACTGTCTACTTATCATTGACCACAGCATTTAGCATGACATTATGTATTACTCCATAACAACAATCAGCCTTATGTTTATAGAGACAATATGCATTAAGAACATAAGATATGCCATACTGGGTCAGACCAAGGTCCATCAAGTCCAGTATCCTGTTTCCAATAGTGGCCAATCTAGATCACAAGCACCTAGCAGTTTCCCCAGAAGACACAGTTTCTACAATGCTCGTATTGGGGCAAGCAGTAGATTTACTGGGTCCCCTTTAATAATAGTTTATGGACCTTTCCTCCAGTAACTTGTCCAAGCCTTTTTTTAAATCCAGCTACACTAACAGTTTTTACTACATCCTCTGGTAACAAATTAGTTTGAGTGAAAAAATATTTTCTCTTATTAGTCTTATATGGGTTAGACTGTAACTTCATTGCATACCCCGTTCCACTCCATTCATTAATTTATAGACCTCTATCATATCTCCCCTCAGTATTCTCTTTTCCAGGTTGAAGAGCCCTAATCTTTTTAGCCTCTTCTCATAGGGTTATCCTTCCATCCCTTTTACCATTTTGTGGCTCTTCTCTGTAACTTTTCTTAATTCTGCTTTATCTTTTTTAAGATACAATGACCAGAATTGCACACAATATTCAAGGTGTGGTCACAAAATGGAATGAAAAAGAGGCATTATGACATGTTTTCTTTTATTCTCCATTTGTTTCTTTATGATTCCTAGCATTCTATTTGCTTTCTTGGCCGCCACTGCACACTATGTTATCCACGATGACACCTAAATCCTTTTCCTGGATGATGGTTCCTAATGTGGAGCCCTGCATCATGTAACCATAGTTTGGGTTGTTCTTTCCTAGGTGCATATCTTTGCACTTATCCACATTAAATTTTATCTACCACTTGAACACCCAGTATTCCAATTTATCAAGATCCTCTTGCAATTTTCCACAATCCTCATGAGTTTTAACAATTTTGAATAGTTTTGTGTCATCTGTAAATTTGATTACCTCATTCGTTATTCCCAGGTCATTTTTGAATATGTTAAAAAGCAGCAGACCCAGCCCATATCCCTGGAGTACTCCACTCTTCACCTTTCTCCACTGGGAAAATTGGCTATTTAGACCTACCCTCTGCTTTCTATCTTTTAACCTGTTCTTTTAACTGCTTCCTATCCATGACTTTTTAACTTCTCCGTTTACTCCTTCTACATAGTTATCTACAGTTCCATGTATGTTATATAGTTGCACATTGTTCTATGTACTTTAACATTGTTCGATGTAAACCGCCACTGATCCTGGGAATTGGCGGTATATAAAAGTTTTGCAAATAAATAAATAAATAAAAGGCTTTCTGAAAATCCAGATACACTACATCGACCGATCCATCTTTGTCTACCTGTTTATTTACACACTCAAAAAAATATAACAAATTAGTAAGACAAGACCTTCCCTAGCCAAAGCCATGTTGGCTGTCTCCCATTAAACCATGACTGTCTACATGTTCAGAAATGTTGTTTTTAATAATAGTTTCTACTCTTTTTCGCAGTACTGATGTCAGGCTCACTGGTCTATAGTTTCCAGGATCACCCCTGGAACCCTTTTTAAAAATTGGCATTACATTGGACATCCTCCAATCTTCAGGTATTACTGATGATTTTAATGATAGTTCACAGATTACAAATAGTAGGTCTGCAATCTCATATTTCAGTTCTTTCAACACCCTATAATGTATACCATCCAGTACAGGTGATTTGCTACTCTTCAGTTTATCAAATAGTTGTAATACATCTTCCCAGTTTGTCAATATTTCTTTCAGTTCTTCTGCTGCATCAGCTTTAAATACCATTTCAGGCATGGGTAACTTCTTTACATCTTCTTCAGCAAAGACCAAAGCAAAGAATTCATTCAGTCTCTCTGCTATAGTCTTGTTCCCTCTTAGTGCCCCTTTTACCCCTCTATCTTCTAATGGTCCAACTGACTCTCTCACAGGGATTTTGCTACAAATGTACTTGAAAAAAATGTATTATACATTTTTGTGTCCCACAGAAAGCTTTTTTTTCAAATTCTCTCTTTGCCTGCCTTATCAATGCCTTGGTATCTAACTTGCCAGTGCTTATTTATTTATTTTATTGTATTTTTATTTAACAGGTCTTGTATGCAGCTTTATCATACATTCAAAAAAGGCTTACATGGAACAATTGCAGCTATGAGCTTTACATCGAACAGAGATATATAACTTGGAGGTTAATTGGGATATTACAAATAATTAACAATTTTTTACTATATACAAAGAAATTATTGCAATGTTATGTAGTCCATTCCGTCTTGTTTATGTTTCCGTCTATGTTTACTAAACTGTCTTCATGTGCGCTCTGTGAAGTTATCGCGCGATAAGGTACCTTATCGTGCAATAATGGCGCTTTATCGGGCGCACAGGTACCTTAGCACGCGATAACGCGTGCAGCGGCGCAAACAAGCGCTGAAGGTGGAGAAGGGCTCCCGGAGGGCAGAGGAAAGCTCCCCAGGGGCGGAGAGAGAGGGTCAATGGGCGGAGAGTGGGAGGGGAGAGGCTCCCCGCACACTAACGCTGTGAAATCCAAGGCTCAAAACTAACGCCAGTGAAACCATGGCGTTAGAGCCGATTTAAAGGGAAAAGAAACCATTTCCGTCAGTAATGTACAGCACAACCAGGGAAACCTACAAAAAGTGATAAGTGTGATACATGTGCATGGAACAAAAGGGCAAATAAACAGTGAAAATGAACAGAAGAAAATGTAAAAAAAAACATAACCAAGCTGGGCAATAGTGATATCAATGGGAAGCATTAAAACACACTCCCAAGAAAGCTCCAAAAAAAAGATATGAATTTTGGAAAGGTCTATGCTCCGTCCCCATACAAGGTGAATGAGCCCACAGTGAAATTGCGCTGAGCAGGGTTTCCGACCCCATTGGCTAGGTTTCCTATGGCATGCACATGTTCTGCAACAGCAGGGCGGGCATGTCGGAACGGGCAACTGGACAGATGCTGGAAAAGGGGACACAGAGGGCTGCAGGCGGCACATGCTGCAGTGCAGCTGGCCCACAGTGCGGACTAGGGTGATGACTAGCTGGCCCATAGGAATGCTGAAACAGTAGAGCAGCCAGACAGCAACTGCTGAGAGCCCAACATGGGCACGAGTGTGCTGCCCACGGTGTCACAGGGGATAGTACCCAGCAGGTCCCCCCCAGTGGCACGGAACATTGGCAGGCGGTGCTAGGAGGAAGCATGGACAGCTATGCAGGCACCCCTACCCCAGAACCCACACCATAGGCAGCGCCTACCCACACACTGAAGGGCCTGAGACTGCACACCACCAGCACCACCAGCAGAAGGGCATGTCAGCATGGTGGCAGAGGGATACTGGTGGTGGAGGGGGCAGTGGCAGCTGCCCAGAGCAGACCATGGCCTAGCCCTGTGTAGGTGGGTTCCATGCACTGCAACAGACAGGCCTTGTCTGATGAACAGTCATGGTATCACCAGGGAATTCACTGTCTCTGTGGCAACATGGTGGTGCAGTGCACACAGCCAGTGTATTCAGAAGCAGAAGGTCACAGGTTCAAGTCTCAGCTGTGGTTCCTGCCAACCCAGTCCCCATATTTTACCCACTATTAAAACGTGCTAATACAGACAGAACCTTTATTGCAGATGACATAAACATGCCCAAAACACCTACATTTTACCCTACAGAGCACAGACACCATAAACATGCGCATTACCTGGAGCAGAGTCTCCCAAATGCAGTCCTGGAGGGCCAAACACCATTCAGGTTCCATGCTGTCTCTAATAAACATGCCTGTGCTGCATTTCTATGTGCCACCCCCATGGTATGCAGATATATCTCATGCATATTCAGGAGGGACAGCATGAAAACCCGAACAGTGTCTGGCCCACCAGGACTGGAGTCGGGAACTTCTGCCCTAAAGCAGCGGCCAACAGGGGCAAACACACCCGCACCCACAGGCTCCATTATCCAATGCCTCCTGGAGAGGCGGGATGTTGGGTCCTGCGTGCATCTCCCAATGCTAGCACTTGTATACCTTCGCAATTCCACCCTAAACCTGGGAATATGGCACACAGCTATCAAAGGTTTGCTATGATTACTGGTAGATAGCAATTCCGAAGTTAAGTACAATTTTATGAGTGAGCTGCATCATAGCAACCTTTCTGATGTCTGTGGAGTGTACTACAGGTCTTGTGTCTGACAGTGTTTACCACCCTGGGGAGTGACCCCAACAGTATTGCGTACCATAGCCATGCCTGCACTGTGCCCAGGACTGGTGCGGTGGCCAGGACTGCCAAACACCTATAAAGCACCTTATAAGGTGCCTTATCAGGTGTCCTCTAAAGCGCCTTATAGAGTGCCCTATAGGGGACAATATAGGGTGCCTTGGTGGACAGTGCACTTTATAATGTGCCCTATGGAGTGCCTTATAGGGTGCCTTATGTGGCACCTTAGATTACGGCACGTGAGGGTGTGTTTGCTGGCAGCACTAATTAAATACAACTAAAATGCCTCAAACAGCAATAATTACATGTAAAAGCTAATGCCTCAGCCAGCCTTATGCATTAGGCACACTGGGGGATTGAACTCTTGACCCATGTACCATCAATCAGTGTATTTACCATAGTGCTACATCTCTGTTTCTGTATTTGCATGTCTGCGCGCCTTCTTAAGATTACCGTGCGTTAACGTGCTTAGCGGCATCTCGCCCGATAATGTGCGCAGCGCACGTTATCGCACGATAATGTGCGCAGCGCACGTTATCGCACGATAATGTGCGCAGCGCACGTTATCGCACGATAATGTGCGCAGCGCACGTTATCGCACGATAATCCCGTTTTGCTACATTAAGACCGAAACGCCCACTCTTTTTATGGCATCCTGCACACTAATGCCGGGCGCACGTTAAGACGGTTTAGTAAACATGCCCCATAGTCTTCTGGGGTAGTTCCAAAGTATTCTATGAAAAGGTGTTTTTTATTGCCTTCCTGAAGTCTACTAGGTCTTCGATTGTTTGTGTTGTGGTGGGGAGATCGTTCCTTTGCTGGGGTGCATACAGGGAGAAGGCTCTCTTGCAGGTGGATAGATTTGCTTACCTGAAGTTTAGTGGGGTCTCTAGGTTGTTGTTGTCTGTTCCTCTTCTTGTTCTGGTTGGGGGTGTCTTCCTGATCAGTGATTGAAGGGTTGCTGGGGAAAGGTTGTTTAATGTTTTGAAGATTATTATTAAGTTTTTGTATTTGGTGCATACAGAGACCGGAAGCCAGTGTAGCTGTTGGAGCGTGGGGGTTGTGTGATTGTATTTTGCTGTTCCAGTAATGATTCTGGGTGCAGTGTTTTGCTTATGTCATTTCCAGTTTTTGTCATTTGGCTCCTTTTTCCATTTCCTGAAAGATTTTTTTTTTTTTTTTTTTTGCTACAACAGCCTCTCTGACCTTACCTTTAAACCATGCTGGCAGTTTTTTGGACTTCCTTCCACTTTTCTTAAAGTGTAGAATATAGCTGGTCTGGGCTCCCAAGATAGTTTTTCTAAACAACACCCGTGTTTGATGTAAATATTTAACCTTTGCAGCTGCTTCTTTTGTTTTTTTTTCTTAACTATTTTCCTCATTTTATTATAGTCTCCCTTTTGAAAGTTAAAAGGTAGTACTGTGGATTTCCTGTCATGACAATGATCCAGTCGATACCGGAGTAATTGAAATCACCTATTATTATTTCTGTGCTGTAAATATTGCTAGCTTCCCTGATTTCTTTGAGCATTTCATCATCCATTAGTTTGTTTGGGCCAGTTGGTCGATAGTACATCCCCATTACCATTGCCTTCCCCTTTTTACGTGGAATTTCAATCCATAGAGATTCTACAGTGTATTATGTTTCCTGCAAAACTTTAGTCCTGTGCCCTCTCTAACATAGAGCGCAACCCCCTACCAATTTGATCTATTCTGTCATTGTGATATAATTTGTACCCAGGTATCACAGTATTCCACTGGTTGTCCTCCTTCCACCATGTCTCTGAGATACCAATCATATCTATCTTCTCATTTGGTGCTATATATTCTAACTCTCCCATCTTATTTTTTAGATTTCTAGCATTTGCATACAAGAATTTTAGAGGTTGTATTTTATTCATATTAATCTTGTTACTGGTATGCAGGGGTAATTTGGAATCTTTAAGTTCTGGCTGCCCTGTACTTAAGCGCATTTGGGTTGCTTTTTTCTTTATTGGTTTGACTGATTGTGTATATAAGACACTAACCTCTGAATGCTGCATGCACAACCCCAGATGGACGAATGCACCACAGGATGACATGTTGGTCTACTACCTGCCACCATGTGGAAGGCAGTGCCCAGAGGTGAATGTTGGGGTGGAGGTGGGGAACAGTCCCATACATGTTTGAATGTGGCTCTGGTAAGTGGCAGAGATGGCCAGAGGCTCTGCTCAGATGCACAGAAACTCTGAGGACCTACTCAGCCTCAACATCTTTCACATCAGAGGACCTGCATGACAGCCTCACCCACTCTCCATGGGCATCGAGTGTGACAGTCACAAGAACATTGCTATAGTACACAGAGGCAGGGGATGGCAGCATATGTGTAGCCAACAACTGTACCAAGATCTAACCCCATGTCCAACATGCCCTGCTTCCATGTGCTCTTGGGGGGGGGGGGGGGACTGCACCTGAAGCGTGGGAGAGTGCATGTGCTCCACTGACCATTTTTGCAGTGTCCATGGCCAGGGACATGACATAATACGGAAGTACGAGCATATCACTATGCTCAATGCTCACTGCCAAAAGCTGTGTAGGAGGACACAGTCTTCTGGTATGTGACAGGTATAGGCCACTGTGGGCCAACATGCACTTGCAACCTGTCTCTGGGCCACTTTCTAGTCCTGTTTGCATCGCATTAGCTATTCCCAAGTTCAAACTAAAACAGTAGACAAATGATGAGTAGAGGATTCTGGGTATTATCTAAACAGCAGTTTGTAAAGGATGTATATGAGTCAGAGGTTAAGTAAATGACTGAGCCATCTTAATGTGGATCTGGCACAGGCATGACCTGAGTACATGCATCTGTTTATGCTGAGTGGCCACTCTCACTCTGACTGAGTTGGGACCATGTCATGGCTATGTATCCACATAATACGGTTTAGGGTCTAGCTGCAGTGACCTGGTTGTTCTTTTGTTATGAAAATTTGGTTTTTATACAGGTTGTTGTTTATTGATGCTATTTGTATGGAGCCATCATTTTCATGGTGGCTATGTGTGCATGCAGTAGGTGGTGATGAGCAGACAAGGAACAGATGGTAGGTGAATGGCTGATTGGGATTGAGCTAGTTAATTAGATGTCTTACTAAGAAAAGAGAGTAGCTTTTCTTGGACTGCTGACAAGAGTTTTGACAGGCCCTGTGAGTTGGCACCAGCACCTGTGACGCCTTCCAACGCCCTCACCGCACTGCCCCTAGGGGTGGCACGGCAGATTGTCTCTGTTTGGACACTTATAGTGCTATTTGGTATAGACACCTGCCTGATGAGAGACGGTGGATCACCTCCTTAATTGTAGTTGTGGTTTGCTTTTGTTAGCAGTCCGAATAGAAGGAGCACAGGACAATTTATAACATCAATTGCTTTTATTTTAATTTTCCGTAAGGAAATCATTTGTGGCAAAATTCCAGAAAGGTAAAACACATTCAACCAAAGGTATAGGATTCTTCTCCAAAATGTGCAAGGTGAATTTCTTCCATAAACTTCTCAACCTTGATAGCAGTATTTTCTAGTATTTACAAATGCAGTAGAAATATCTTTGTGCATTACTCACAAACTTTGGCAATATGAAAAGCTTTACTTTCCTTGCTGTCTTCAAGTTTGAAACATTACTCAGAGTGCTACCTCTTAGCTTTTAAACCACTAGCTTTTTCAACTGACGTTACAGCAGCAATAAAACTAGCTAGGCTTTCACATGAGGTTTTTCTTATCCACTTGTCTGCTTTCCAAGCATACAATGATATCTGAACTCCTGACGTCTTCTTACTTGTTTCATACAGCATAAAGGAAAAGCTTTATACATTAGACACACAGAGACTGCAATCCATCGATTCAGCAGAGAACATTGATTTATCAGAGAGACAGTCTACGTCCATTTCTGTTGGGGAATTGTATGGCTCTGAGCTTGGGGTAATCTCTGGTTTAACCTGTTGTATGTTCTTCAGAAGCTTACAAAGGTTTCTCCACTTTAGCTCACGGTTCCCCTCTGTAACTGGGTTGGAACCTTTTGCTTTTCTTCCCCTTAATAGTTTCTCATCAGGAAATGCAAAAGCTTCTTGACTAGCAGTAACTCTCCTCCTAACAGGCTTTCTATAATATCTGTGTGGAGGTTCAAGACTAGAACTGCTATATTCTGATTCAGAGGTAAAATCCAGGCTTCTCTGCCGGTTCTTTCTATGCCCACACCCTTTGCACTTGCCTTGTAAGTAGTGGTCAGTCCTTCTGGGCTTAGCAGAATTAACAGCTTTGAAATCCTGCTTCCTTCCCTGGTTTACTGGCCTTTTCCTTTGGCTCCTAGCCTGCAACCGGTCCTGCCTTTGAACAGACCTTCTTTGCAGTCTTTCTGGTGTCTGAGCACATACCGTTTGATCAGTACCTGATTCCTCCTCCCACTCAGCTGATTCTTCAAAGAAACTTTGTCCTCGGGGTTTTGCTAGTTTCCCTTTAGCATTGCAATTTCCTTTGCACCATCCTGTGCCTAGTCCTCGTGTGTGTGAAGCTCTGGAATCAACTCTCAGCTGATTCTCCAGCTCCCGTTCCTCTCTCTCCCCACTTCCTGTGTGACGCAGCTTATATGTTCTGTGAACTGTTTGCTTCTCTGACCCCACCCTCTCTCTGCTTGCAGCTGTCCTAGAGGTTGGGTGTGGCTTCAAGCTAACCCTGCTTCTATGTGCCTTAGTTTCATTCTCTCTGTGGGAAATGTGCTTCTGTGATCCCATCCCCCGCTTGTGGGAACAAATCTCAGAGTTTTTTTTACTTTTAAAGGGCTCTGCAGCCTTCACATCATCACATATCCCCCACCTTAAGCAATTGCCAGCTGGCACCACAACCCGCGCACAGCTGGAAATCCTGGACAAGGCGTCCGCGTTGGTATGGAGCTTCCCTGCGCGATGCTGTACGCGAAAATCAAACTCCTGCAGGGCCATATACCAGCGAGTCAGACGCGTATTGGTATCTTTCATTTTGTGCAACCATTGTAACGGAGCGTGATCGGTCACTAACAGGAATCGACGCCCAGTTAGATAAAACCGTAAAGCCATCACCGCCCATCGTATCGCCAGACATTCGCGCTCAATGGTTGAGTACTTTCGCTCAGGAGGGGTAAGCTTACGGCTTAGGAACATCACTGGATGTTCCGTCCCCTCGCTTTTTTGGGACATGACCGCCCCAAGGCCCGTTTCGGAAGCGTCGGTCTGGAGAATGAAGGGCAGGCGAAAATCTACCCCCCGTAAAATCGGAGCCTCACACAGCCTATCCTTTAATGTCTTAAAAGCCTGTACTGCGGCTTCCGACCATTGCAGTTGTGTAGGGGCATTTTTTTTTAACATTTCAGTAAGAGCGGCCGCCTCTGTCGCGAAATGCGGAATAAAACGGCGATAATAGCCGACCAGACCCAAATAACTCCGAAGTTGCTTCTTAGTCTGGGGCCTTGGGAACATCTTCACGCTCTCAACTTTATTTAAGAGCGGTTTTACAATACCTCGGCCGACCAAGTGGCCCAGATACTTTACTTCAGTCGCGCCGAACCTGCATTTATCCGGGTTGAGCGTGAGACCGGCTTGTCTCAGGGCTTCCAAGACTGCCTTGATCTGCATCAAATGCTCATCCCACCGTGTGCTGTGGATGACAATATCATCCATATATGCAGTGGCATACAACTGGTGAGGGCGAAGGACCAAGTCAACGAGTCTTTGGCACGTCGCAGCGGCCCCATGAAGACCAAAAGGCATCCGGCGAAATTGGAACAATCCAATTGGAGAGCTAAAGGCCGTTTTCTGGCGAGATTCCCTGGTGAGGGGAATCTGCCAGTACCCTTTGGTCATGTCGAGGGTGGTCAAATAAGTGGCGCGTCCCAAACGATCTAAAAGCTCCTCTATGCGTGGCATAGGGTAGGTGTCAAACCTGGAAATATCGTTGACCTTGCGAAAATCTATGCAAAAACGCAACGAGCCATCAGGTTTCGGCACCAAAACTATTGGATTGTTCCAGGGGCTTTTAGATTCTTCTATTACTCCTAACCGTAACATTTCCTGGACTTGCCTGATGACTTCGGCTTGCTTGGCCTCTGGAAGTCTGTAAGGACGTTGGCGAACAACTTCACCATATAGGGTGACTATTTCATGAGCTACCATGTTCTTCTCCCCTGGTATAGAAGTGAGGACATCCGAAAATCCACTCAGTAGCTTAGACAGTGCCTCCTGCTGAGTCCATGAGAGATCTTCCCCCATCCGAAGCACCGGCTCCGCTTTCCCCTCTGGGAGTTGCGGGCCCAAGTCCTCTTCGTCCTTTTCAACCCGGCTGGCTGTCAACCCCTTTATCTCAGCGATCCCTGTAGAGCCAAAACCACCCGAACCCCGAGCCGAAGGAGCTAATTCATCTACCTCCTCTAGGGGTGGGAACCCTACCCTTTCGCAAATGAATTGCGCAATGCGATCCCCGATGTTCACACGGAAATCCTCGTGCGAGAAGTTGAACAAGAGTACCTTTAGAGACCCCCGGTAATCCGGGTCTACGACCCCTGCCCCAACATCAATAAAATGTTTATGGGCTAACCCCGACCGAGGGGCAATTCGGCCATAACAGCCTAATGGTAGCTCAACTTGGAGGCCTGTCTCAATCAGAGCCTTCCCCTGTCGCGGCACTACCATGTCCACGGCACTGCATAGATCAACCCCTGCAGCTTGTTCTGATGCCCGTCTGGGTATCGTAGCATCAGGGGTGGTCCTACAGACCTTCAGTACAAACCTTGGCTTTGAGGTTAACTCTCCGCTCCGTAGTTCCTTATTATGGCTACTTTTCTTTTTAGTTCCAAACAAGGGAGCGGGTAGAAAACTGAGACGCCCTCGCTCTTTCCTTAGAGGCCCACCCCCAGTACGTGTAGTAATCATATTTTTACTTTCTCCTAGTCTGGGGTCAACTACCTTGCCTACCTCGGGTAAGGTCTTCTCCCTGACTGTGGTATTCATAATAGCCCTATTCTTAGCTAGCATGGGGTCAGCTACCTTGCCTACCTTGGGCAGGGTCTTCTCCTCAGCTAAATCAACTTGCGGAAAGGTAGCGAGTGGGTAGTTTTCCACCTGCAATCCTTAGCCAGACCTTTCCGAAATTGTGGCCAATCTCGGCCTAAGACTACTTCGTGTGGAAGCCTTGGTACAATGGCCACTTGCACTTGTTTCTTGAGACCCACTCCCTCTATAACCACCGGGTGTATAGGGTAGGTAGAGGCTGCGCCATGGACGCACCGGATCCGAATATGATCCCCAGAGCTTGGCAGCGAGGGTTTTTCTTTTGCCTCTATCTGTTGCCAGAGCTTCCGGGAGATCATAGACTGATTCGCCCCTGAATCTAAGAGTGCCTCAGTTGGTATTCCTTCTACCTCAACCCTCAGTAGGAATCCCTCCCCTGTATCTCGGTGCTGGGTAGTGATTAAAGCCTTCCTGGCCTTACAGTCCCTTTTCACGTGCCCCACTTCTCCACACGAAAAACACTTTCTTAACACATTTCTCTTATACAGTTTCACATTACTATCTGTAAATTCATCCAGCTTAGCTTTCCTCTCTAGTAACTCCATTTTGTTTTTAAAGATGCCTTCTTTCTCCAGGCTCAACTTATTGGCCTCCAGAAAGCGGTCTGTTAAAGCAATTGCTTCTTGCGTGTTCTTACAGCTTTGGAGTACTAGAAAGGTATGCACGCTGCTCGGTACTGCTTCCATGAACTGTTCAAGAATTATTGTGTCTAAGATAGACTCTATATCTTTACCTTCAGGCATCAACCATTTATAAGCCAAATTCTTTATGCGGTAATATAATGCCTGAGGTGTTTCCTCTGACCTCAATTTACATGACCGTAGCTGCCTACGGTAGACCGCTGGATTTAGACCCAAACGATCCTTTACCGCTTGTTTTACATCTTCATAGCTTGTAACTAAACTAGCAGGCATGGCACGGTAAGCTGCTAAGGCTTCGCCTGTAAGCGAGGCAGCAAATCTTAGCGCCCACTGTTCTTTAGGCCATTTTGCTAGAATAGCTATACGCTCAAAAGACTCAATGTAGTCGTCTACATCATCATCCTTTGTTAGACGACCTCCTGCATAAATCCCAGTCCCTGACCAGTCCCAGTCCCGACAATCTGCCCTTGCACCTGGCATAGTCCTGGCAGCATCGTCCTTTTTTCCTTGGGCCTCAAGCCAACTGGACATTGCTTGTATAACCGGTGCTTGTTGTGATTGGAACAGCGCCTTCGCCTGTTCCAGGCTCCTTGTGGACAACTCTTGATGTTGGGCTATCTGACCAGCCGCCCAGTCCAAGATGTCTCGATACTCCATCTTCTTTCCTGTAAAAAAAAACAGAAACAAAGCACCAAGTGCGGAACCTTCCACTTCACCCTTGTCTTGGTGATTATCCCAACAGCCACCCTCTTACACCAGTGCTTATCCGGTCCAACCCTCCAGCCTACGGGTTACCTTATACTGGTGCAGAGTCTCACTTCATCAACTCCGTTGCCCTGGACTCGGGTTCCAGTGGTCACTCCGGCTTTCCTTCCGCTCCGCAGACCTTGGAAGTTGATACAGCTGCTCTCTGGGGTTGTTTCTCTTCCTGTGTTTGTAGATGACCTCTCCGTTGTCACATGACTCCAAACGAAAAAATCCAACACACTACGCCACCTGTGACGCCTTCCAACGCCCTCACCGCACTGCCCCTAGGGGTGGCACGGCAGATTGTCTCTGTTTGGACACTTATAGTGCTATTTGGTATAGACACCTGCCTGATGAGAGACGGTGGATCACCTCCTTAATTGTAGTTGTGGTTTGCTTTTGTTAGCAGTCCGAATAGAAGGAGCACAGGACAATTTATAACATAAATTGCTTTTATTTTAATTTTCCGTAAGGAAATCATTTGTGGCAAAATTCCAGAAAGGTAAAACACATTCAACCAAAGGTATAGGATTCTTCTCCAAAATGTGCAAGGTGAATTTCTTCCATAAACTTCTCAACCTTGATAGCAGTATTTTCTAGTATTTACAAATGCAGTAGAAATATCTTTGTGCATTACTCACAAACTTTGGCAATATGAAAAGCTTTACTTTCCTTGCTGTCTTCAAGTTTGAAACATTACTCAGAGTGCTACCTCTTAGCTTTTAAACCACTAGCTTTTTCAACTGACGTTACAGCAGCAATAAAACTAGCTAGGCTTTCACATGAGGTTTTTCTTATCCACTTGTCTGCTTTCCAAGCATACAATGATATCTGAACTCCTGACGTCTTCTTACTTGTTTCATACAGCATAAAGGAAAAGCTTTATACATTAGACACACAGAGACTGCAATCCATCGATTCAGCAGAGAACATTGATTTATCAGAGAGACAGTCTACGTCCATTTCTGTTGGGGAATTGTATGGCTCTGAGCTTGGGGTAATCTCTGGTTTAACCTGTTGTATGTTCTTCAGAAGCTTACAAAGGTTTCTCCACTTTAGCTCATGGTTCCCCTCTGTAACTGGGTTGGAACCTTTTGCTTTTCTTCCCCTTAATAGTTTCTCATCAGGAAATGCAAAAGCTTCTTGACTAGCAGTAACTCTCCTCCTAACAGGCTTTCTATAATATCTGTGTGGAGGTTCAAGACTAGAACTGCTATATTCTGATTCAGAGGTAAAATCCAGGCTTCTCTGCCGGTTCTTTCTATGCCCACACCCTTTGCACTTGCCTTGTAAGTAGTGGTCAGTCCTTCTGGGCTTAGCAGAATTAACAGCTTTGAAATCCTGCTTCCTTCCCTGGTTTACTGGCCTTTTCCTTTGGCTCCTAGCCTGCAACCGGTCCTGCCTTTGAACAGACCTTCTTTGCAGTCTTTCTGGTGTCTGAGCACATACCGTTTGATCAGTACCTGATTCCTCCTCCCACTCAGCTGATTCTTCAAAGAAACTTTGTCCTCAGGGTTTTGCTAATTTCCCTTTAGCATTGCAATTTCCTTTGCACCATCCTGTGCCTAGTCCTCGTGTGTGTGAAGCTCTGGAATCAACTCTCAGCTGATTCTCCAGCTCCCGTTCCTCTCTCTCCCCACTTCCTGTGTGACGCAGCTTATATGTTCTGTGAACTGTTTGCTTCTCTGACCCCACCCTCTCTCTGCTTGCAGCTGTCCTAGAGGTTGGGTGTGGCTTCAAGCTAACCCTGCTTCTATGTGCCTTAGTTTCATTCTCTCTGTGGGAAATGTGCTTCTGTGATCCCATCCCCCGCTTGTGGGAACAAATCTCAGAGTTTTTTTTTACTTTTAAAGGGCTCTGCAGCCTTCACATCATCACACCCCCCCCCCTCTTCCTGCCTAAACAACACTCACTGCTTTCAGATTCCTTGAAAACACCTGCCCCAGTCCTAAAGCATGACATATGATGTTACACCGGAGTTCTTCACCAACAGGTGCTGGATGCAAGGACCAAAAGGAACATACTACTCCAACAGGTTGTACTTATATACAGGGTATTAAATGGCTAGCATTACATACGGCACTCAACAACTGCAGTATGCTCATAGTGAACTACATCTGTTGCAGAACCTGGGGAAACCATTTATTGCAGTGCAATTGCAATTGCCCCTTTGCAATTGCTGTGCATACATAGCCATGAAACGCGTGGCATATGCCTTTCTTTTGACAGAAGGTCCTTATAAAAAGGTTTGCTCCCTCAATACATATCCCCCTGAGGAAGTCCGGGAGGCTGAAACGTGTAGGGGAGAATAAAAGGTGTTTTCCAAACCTGAAATTACTGCCAGTCTTGGTGTTTGTTTTTTTTGTTCTCTCATATCCTACAGATACTTTTGTTGCTTTTTTTGGTCTTACATGGTGCTGCATGTCTCCATTTACAAAATGACAGGCCTAGACATGCATGTGTGACATATCCACATAAACAATCTGAAATGCTGGTGCAGACACATCTATATTGCCAGTTCCACCAGCATCCATATTTCACATGTGCATGTTTCTAAAACTGCCCGTTTCCCTGCACGTCTGGAGCTCTGTTGTGCATATTCCCATTGACAGATGCTTATCTTTTGTGGTAAAGATAGGTTTATTTACATGTGTGCACCTACTCTGCTGCCCATACCATGAAATTAGAATGCTTCGACTTATACAGGACAGCCCAAGGGGCACCTAAACAGACCTTCTAAAATGTGCCTTCAGATGTATCACATTCACAGCTTAGCATTTTGTATTTCTATCACCCAAAGTCCAGATCAGAGCCTATAACAATAAATGACTTAACAAATAGATCTCAAAGTATTCATGCCATTTATTCAGCATTAGGCATTTCAGGGGATGGTACAGAATGGTTTACAGTTCTTGGTTAGTTATAAAATTAGTCCTGGCAATGGTTATAATATCCTTCCCTCTATGTAATTCCCTCTCTGATAGGAAGTAAGCACTAAAGGCTTCGACACTAGCTTATCCCTTTAAGTACAACAAGCAGCCATAATATGTAACCTCTCAGTCTGCATACCAGGCAAAGGATTTTCATTCTTTGGAAACAGACAATTGAGGTGGAAAAGCAGACAGGGATATGGACCAAGACTATTACTACTACTACTGAACATTTATATAGCACTACAAGACGTACGCAGCGCTGCACAGACACATGTAAAAGATGGTCCTTGCTCATCAGAGCTTACAATCTAGTCAAGACAAACAATACAACAGCTGAGGACAAGGATACATCTATGGGGAATGGTAAGGTAACACAAAGAAGATCAGGTAAGTCAAGATCTGAAAGCAGCAACAAAGAGGTGAGTTTTCAGCCTGGATTTGAAAAGGGTCAGAGAAGGCGCCTGATGTACAGATTCAGGTAGTTCGTTCCAGGCGTAAGGTACAGCAAGGTGAAAGGAGCAAAGTCTGGAGTTAGCAATAGAAGAGAAGGGCACAGATAAAAGCAATTTATCAGAACAGCGGAGTTCCCAAGCAGAGGTGTAGGGAGAGAAAAGAGAGGAAAGATAATGAGCAACTGCAGAGTTAATGCACTTAAAGGTCAGCAGGAGAAGTTTAAATTGGACACAGAAATGGATAGGGAGCCTATGAAGAGACTTGAGAAGAGGGGTAGTATGAGCAATGCGAGGTTGGAGGAAGATTAGCTGAGCAGCAGCATGTTGAACAGATTGAAGGGGAGAGAGATGATTCAGAGAGAGACCAGCAAGGAGTAGGTTACAATACTCTAGATGGGAGGTAACTAAGGAGTGAATAAGCGTCTTAGTAGTGTGTTCAGAAATGGGCAAATTTTGTTGATGTTGTAGAGAAAGAAATGACAGGTTTTAGCTATCAGTTGGATGTGTGTGGAGAAGAAGAGAGAGGAGTCAAAGACAACCCCAAGATTGCGAGCTGAGGAGGAGTAGAGAGTTATCCAAAGGACAATCCCCAAGCAAACAGAGCAGAACAAAGGTACTTTAATGTTAGGGATACAGAGGCAGCATGCATTGCAGAGCCTTCATATGGGAATTTGGCAGGAGAAAAAGTTTTGCTGTCTGCTACCTACTTTTGCTGTTTTTGGCCCAGCAGAAACCAAAAACAGGGATATGTATCCTCAGAAGACTGGTCATTCTCACTGTTCCAGGACCAAAATAACAATTCTGAAGGTGTTTTTTGGATACCATTCAATTGCAAGTGTGCCCCCCTACAACAATGACGTTGTCAGGCCTCAAATTTTATGATCAGTCCAGCTAGGCTTCTCAGCAGGGATTTCTGAGGGTCTTTGCAAGGGTGCCTGGATTCTGTTACTGACCAACTGAAACAAAGGGACAGTGTCAATCTCTGTTCTCTGTAGATGAGTTGATCCATAGCATTCCAGAAGCTTTAGGGGCATGTTTACTAAGGACTGTTATGGGCGCAAAGGTGCCATGTGTGTGTGTTATCAGGGCCTGGTAGTGGCTACCGCTGCAGGAAGCATTGATAACGCAGGCTTACCAGCCAGTAACATGTTACTGGCTGGTAAGTTGCAAATGGGTGGAGAAGGGGCATTAACTGGATGGAGGGTAGGCAGAGACAGCGTGTGTGCCCTTAACGATGGTTCTCTTAATCTACGTTACAGGTGCAGCCACCCGAAACCTTAATGCCAGCTAAAAGCTGGCATTAAGGACTCATTTTGAAGGCAGAGAACTGATCTCAGCCATTAAACACCACACAGGGAGCCCTTTCACATTTAAGCAGTGTGCAGCAACCAGACTGGAACCCTGAAATTAGTGATAGTAATGGTCTATTGGCAGTCACAGCATGGTGCCCTTTAAATAAAAGGCACTATGTTGTTGAGGCCAAAGTGACAAAGGTGGTGCCATTTGAGTGATTGAGCAGGGCTGGTTAGTCTACTAGGCGGACAAGGCAGACGTCTATGATATACATCCACAATGTCTGTTGTGACTCTGCTGTGACAGTGGTGGCACACACACACGCTGCTGCTATCAGAAAGGAATCCTGCCACCACCACAGCCAACACGCAGCCATGTTAGAAGTGTGTGTGGGGGGGGGGGGGGGGTGGAGGCAGCAGCTTCTGCCTGGCACAGAAGATACCATAGTCCCTGCCATGTGTGTCAGGTGCAATAATGCTATGCTTACAGTCAAGAACATGGCAAGCATGTCACTGATAGGTAAAGTAGAGCCCATGGTGATTCCTCCTTTCCATGGTGGTGAGGCTTAAGGCAGCAGCTCACGTGCTCACGGCATGCCACTCCGGCCCCCCTCTGACACTTCCTGTCTGGGTGGGGAAGGAATGGAATCTGTGACTAGCCGCATGTGTGCCACTGCTTTAAGGCTGCCCACAGCACTGAAGTATCAAAACAAATATAAGTGTGGTCACTTTTCCGAGCGAATACGTCAAATAATACTAATGTGGGTTAACATGCTCAACATTCACAAAAAGAAACCTTGAACCTCCATTGTAATTATATTATACCATGATATTTCTATTTCTTACTAAGGAAGGTCTCAGATTATTGGCAGCACTTTAGCTTGGACTTAATTTAAGTCCTAAGTCTGTGCTTATTGGCATTAACGACCTTCAAAGGTGACAATAACTAATTTTCATATAACAAGAGGAACTCTTCGGGGTAGAAACCATTAGACTTCGAAACGAGTACTTAGCTTCTCTTATCATGGGCTTCTTTGAGTTACTCTCTTGCACACTTTTGTGAATGCTGATGATTTAGGATCATAGAGGATTACAATAGTACTCCAGCGAAGTAGAAGGATGGCGTCATGGTGACATGAGAGGAGAACCACTTGAGGATTTTGATGCTGATAATGAGTGAAAGATGTTACAACACCAGTGCACACCTCCATGGTTTACTTACGTCAACGAGATAATAGGAGGTGGAGGCAGTTATTTCTAAACATGAGTAAGGAAGGAGCACTTTAAATAAGGCAAGGTTATATGCTCGGCATCTTCAGCTTGAGCGAAAGGTATTGTTTCCTGAAGTTGTGTAACAGCTCGGTTTTGGATACATGTGCAGCATCAATCCACAGGTTTGACCATGGTTTTATCCGATGTTATGATGTGGATAGAAGTATAAGATAATATGAAACGTAGAATGCCAAATAAGTTATGGATATTTTTATTTTTTAGTGAAGGGTGGTGATTGGTGATCCCCTGAAGAAACTAATTCAGTGAAACGCATGGGCGCCTAGAATAAGGCGTTAAAAAAAGGGATTTACGAAAGTGTGCAAGAGAGTAACTCAAAGAAGCCCATGATAAGAGAAGCTAAGTACTTGTTTCAAAGTCTAATGGTTTCTACCCAGAAGAGTTCCGCTTGTTATATGAAAATTAGTTAATTTTTATTTATTTATTTACAATCTCTTATATACTGTGCTATTCTGCATCAGTGCGGTTTACATTGAACAAACTGAAATTACATTGAACAGGGCATTATAACTTGGAGATAACTATTTTACAGGGAACATGGGCAATAGAGGGTTAAGTGGCTTGCCCAAGACCACAAGGAGCACCTGTGGGACTAGAAACCCCAGTCCTTCTGGCCCAAGGTTGCTGTCCTCTAGTGGGATTTGAACCTCTGACCTTCCGGCCTGAAGTACCTTGCCCCAACCACTAGGCCACTCCTCCACTCCACCTTTGAAGGTTGTTGATGCCAATAAGCACAGAATTAGGACTTAAATTAAGTCCAAGCTAAAGTGCTGCCAATAGTCTGAGACCTTCCTTAGTAAGAAGTAGAAATATCATGGTTTAATATAATTACAATGGAGGTTCAGGGTTTCTTTTGGTGAATGTTGAGCGTGTTAACCCACATTAGTATTACTTCACAGCACTGAAGTAGCAGCTGTGCCATACTTGCAGAGAGGGAGAGATTGGCTGGCATGCTATCCACCATGATCGGTAGATCAAGGCATCTGCCTAGTTCACCTAGTGGATGTGCTGGCCCTGGTTACTGTGAACCATGAGCAGCTGAGTAAGGACTGACCATGCATTTCCTAATGAGAGACAACAGTGTGTGACCAATAACCTGCAGTATGAGAGAATGCACGGCAAGCACAATTAATGGTGCCTATACATAGCACACATGTGGCACCTGTAACACCCAGAGACTGGAAAGTGGTGTCTGCCAACCACTACAGTATAGCCTTTATGTCCTAATTGTGCATACAGTGTCTTCTGGCTATATCATCAGTCCCAAAGTGGTGTACAGGTTGCCTATGTCCACCCATGACCCCCACATCCTGTAGTAATCAGCAGTGTCGCAGCACTTTGACAGGGGAGGGTTGGACCAGGATGCTCCCTCACATGCACATATTGAATGGATATGTGCATGTGGGGGGAAAAATATGCCAGTGAGGCAGGAAGATTAGACCATATGAAAACACCTCATTTCAGAGGATAAATAAGCACATTGCTTTCTCAGTTGCCAAATGATAACCAGGGTCTGGGTGTTGTGGGCCTGGTTTTCCCACAAAAGTTCCTCAAATATCACCAATATTTCCAATTGCCTGAGCACATGGGAGTCGTGCACCAGAAAATAAAAAGAACTCAGATCACAATTATTTGTCAGTAAAAATAACTCTTTTATTTGGCATAAGCAAAAGCTGTAAGCACAGATACACAAGTGTCTATCTGAGGGATCTGAGTACAGGCAGCGTTCCCTATCTCCACAGTGATGAGACAGAGAAGGCCGCCCACTGAGCTCTGTAACTGCTTCCTTATATACCCTATACCCTCTGTAGCAACTCCTGCACAAACGTTTTGTACCGTGTGCAAAGGTTGCTATACTGTCTGTAAAAGGCTGTAGGGCCGTGTGTAAAGAGTCTTCAGAGGCCTCTTCCTTTGGGGCAAAGGAGGGCCGTGTGCAAAAGTCTGCAGAGGCCTCTTTCCTTTGGAGCAAAGGCTCATTCTTGGGATCCACCCTTATTAGCATATTAATGGCTTTTATTCTTGCTAGTGTTGAGTCATTCTGGCCACACCCTGCCATTCCTTTTGTTTCATTAATCACTGTAGCTTTCAGCACTGTAGTCTTCAGGGCTTATGAATACTTTGTATCACCAGCTTTGTTTGGCCTGTTCAACTTGTCCAGGCTTGCCCAACTTGCTCAGGCCTGTTCAATCTGTTCAGGCCTGACTTGTCTTTTCTTAGCTTTTCTTAGCTGGGTCCATTTTCTGTGCACTCCTGCTCAGAATATGGTTCCTCTGGCTTTACTCTTGTTGTGCTGGGCTCTGGGTACTCATTTTCTTAGCCCACATGCTTTTCTTCCGTGCCATCATAATGTATTACAGTCTCAGGCAAGGATGCAGCCATACTAGACATACCTGTCAGCCAATTTCCCTTCAGTGTGAACCAATAGACCCTTTCATTGGTAAGAACTCATTTAGGTGCTACATCCATCTGAGCCATCTGGGAGTCCAAGCAATGCTGTGTGGTGTGCCAACCATGAGATTATTCCAGGACCGAACTAGAAACACAATCCATGAAATGATTATGTTGGTCACTCTTCTAACTCACCCAGGGTCTTGCATGTGTATTCATGTATCATGTCCTGCTCCTCTGGCAGGACATAGCCCATATGTAAGATATGGACGTCAGTTTTATCAGCAGCATATCAATGCAGTTCCACATACAAACCTAACAAGATGTCCCTCTCCCACAACAGTCTCACAGACCTCATCAGACATCTTTGACAAAGAGCTTGCAGAGAGCTACTCATACATAATCATACCCCAGCTCATGCCCCCATGCATCCTGACAATGAACACTTATACACATATGCATTGATATACTCACACTGCCCCATGGCTGCTTTGTGGTTCCAAATAGATGGCCACTATGTGCCAGAAAAAAGGATCACAGGATCTAGACCAGCCTGTCGATCACTAATGATAAGTTTAGGTGTGTTAACATTATCCTAAATTTCACGAGCTGTATCAGCATGTGCAACCCTTCCTATCTGGTCCAGCATAGGTTGCCACACTGAGAAGCTGCACCAACACTGGCTGGATGGCAGAGTGTGCTATTGTGTGGGTGTTATAAGGTGCTACTTGCATGCTCACACATAGCATGGGCATTGACAAGCATAAAAGGAGGCGGGACAGGATGTCCCATCAACAGATTGGCATTGTGCATCTCTGCAACGGTGGCGGTAGAGGGGACCATCAACCCCAGTCCTGCTGGAGAGCAGGCATCCCCTAGAGAACAGTCAATGCAGATCTGTACGCATCACATAAGGCAATGGCAGACAGGCAGAACACTAGAGCAGCTCAGCTGCCCCCCACCACTATCTGACATTCAACAGCAGAGGGCACAGTCAGTCTCCACCCACTGCACCCTGCAAGGTGTGCCAGCCATACACATGCTAACTGCAGACAGTCTGCTAGCTAGTACATAGTGCATGTTCCTGGAAAAACTGTGTGCACCCAAAAACGGGGTGTGAGCGCACACACACCAAGCAGGTATGTCAGTGATTTGGCCCCAGAAAGAGATCCCATAAATATCACCTGAGAAAAATAGTGTATAGCACTATGGGGGAACCTAGCCATGCCGTGGTCACTGCTCAATCAGGGTGAGCGTGACCTCCCAGCATGACATGCTGTGGCCACCCTGTCTGTGCAGGTGGTGGTCGGGCAGTAAAATGTCCCAGCCATTACCCTATACCCTGTGCAGATGCATCCTGCCCATGCCACCCTGTCAGGGCCATACCTACAGTACCTTGGTCCTCATTATGCACATTGGCAGGCTAACACTGGAAACAGTGCAAGCAGTGTGGGCTCAATAAGGTGTAGGCAGCCACAACACACTGGATAGACAGACACACACTACCACACCTATGCCAGCATTGTGCAAATATAGAGGTTTCTGGCAGCCCTGGCTGCCACACCAGCCCTGGGCACAGTGCAGGCATTGCTATGTTACACAAAACTGTTGGGGTCACTCCCTGGGGTGGTAAACACTGTCAGAATCAATAACTGAAACACACTCCACAGATATCAGAAAGGTTGCTATGCTGAATCTCTATCAACAAATCGTGTTTAACGTAGGATTTGTTATCTGACATTAATCATATCAACCTTTTGATATATGTGGAACATGTTTCCAAGTTTAGGACGGCATTGCTAAGGTATGCAGGTGCCAGTATTGGGAGATGCTGCTCCGCGCAGGGCCCAACAGCCTGACCCTCCATGAGGCATTGGATAGTGGAGCCTGTGGGTGTGGGTGTTTGTACCCCTGTTGGCCTCTGCTCTAGGGCTGAGTTTCCCAACTCTGGTCCTGGTGGGCCAAACACTGTTCAGGTTTTCATGCTGTCCCTAATGAATATGCATGAGATACATTTGCATAAATTGGGGCTGGCGCATACAAATGCAGCACAGACATATTTATTAGGGACAGCATGAAAACTGAATGGTGTTTGGCCCTCCAGGACTGCAGTTGGGAAACTCTGCTTTAGGGATTGCACCTGTTTATGGTGTCTGTGCTCTGTAGGGTAAAATATAGGCGTTTCAGGCATGTTTATTTTATCTGCAATAAAGGTTCTGTCTTTATTACCATGGTTTAGTACTGGGTAAAATATGGGGACAGGGTTAGCAGGAGCCACAGCTGGGACTTAAACTTGTGACCTTTTGCTCCTGAACACACTGGCTGTGTGTACTGCACCAAACTGTTGCCACAGGGGTAGGTTATTCCCTGGGGATACCATGACTGTTTATCAGACAGACCTTGTCTGTTGCAGTGCACGGCACCCACCTAAATGGGGCTTGGCTGTGGTCTGCTGTGGGCAGATTCCACTGCCCCCTCGCCACCAGCACCCCTCCTCCTCCATGCTGACATGCCCTTATGCCAGTGGTGCTAGAGGTGCGCAGTTCCAGGCCATCCAGTGTGCAGGTAGGCAGCTGCCTATGGTGTGGGTTCTCGGGTAGGGGTGCCTACATGGACATGCACACTTCTCCCCGGCACCGCCTGCCAATGTTATGTTCCCTTGGGGGTACCTGCTGGGTAATATCCCCTGTGACACTGTGGGACACACACTCGTGCCCATTTTGGACCCAGTTGCTGTCTTGCTGCTTTACAGTTTTGGCATTCCTATGTGCCACCTAGGCATATGCCTAGTCTGAACTGTGCCCCAGCTGGACCACAGCATAACAAACCTGCCGCTATTTCACTGTGGGATCATTCACTTTGTAGGGGGACAGAGCATAGCCCCTTCCAAACATGATATCTTCCTTTTTACGCTTTGTCAGTAGTGTTGCTTTATGTTTATCATTAGTAGCACTATTGGCCAGCTTGGTTATGGGGATTTCAAATGTGGTTCTGGACATTTAATATGTTTATTTGCCTTTTTGGTTCCTGCACATGTATCACTACTATCACTTTTCTGGGTTTACCTGGCTTTGCTGTACATTGCTGACTGAAATGGTTTCTCTCTCCTGCAAATGTGCCTCTAGCGCAAGGTTTTCACTGGCGCTAATTTTCAGACATAGTTGTTGTTATGGAAGGACAGACTAGATGGGCCTTGTGGTCTTTTTCTGTCATCATGTTTCTATGTTTCTATAACTGAATTCATCTCAAGGCATTAGTGTGCATGGGGCCTCTCCCCTCCCACTCTCTGCCCATTGACCCCTCATCTCCGCCCATGGGGTGCCTTACTCCGCCCTCTGGGGAGCCTTACTCCACCCTCTGCGCACCTTAATGCCGATGCAGACATACGATACGTGACGTTCTCACACTGTAAAGCGCCATTATCACACGATAATGTCATGTATCGCGCAATAACATCGCAGCTGCGCCATTAGCGCCGTTTAGTAAACATACCCCATAGTGGCAACACTGATCACTGGAGCATTGCCCAGTACCTACATGTCTTGTGAGACAAAGGAGCAAGTGTACATGGCCCCCCAGGGAGGGCAGCATAGTCCGGGATGGACCTCATGGGTCATGATGGAGGTTTGAGTTTGGTGTATGTGCAAAAATATTTATCTTGTAGTGTACAGCAAGTCATAAGGAAACACACATCCTGCAGATGTGCTGCCTCAGGGATTAGTGCCACACTGCAGCTCAGCGAACCTTTGTGTACAAATATTTTTTGATTTAGGAGATACAGTGGAGATAAGGGCATCTTGCCCTCACATGTGGCTTGGCCTTTGGACAGGAGATTAGTACTGCTGCTGTGTGTCTGTTATGCAGATTGTGATAAGGAAGCTTATCATAGCTCAGGAAGGAGCTATAGTAAAGGTGAAGTGACTCTTGTGATATAGCAAGTCCTTCTGGCCCAGTAGAAATGCTTGAAAACCAAGTAGAAAGTGCAGGGCTGCAAGATAAACAAAGGCACATGGCTACCAGTTGTCAGGGAAACAAGGCACGAGAGAAGGAAACACGCCCCTGCTATCAGTTTAGCAAAGAGTCACGGGGAAAGTCTGAACACCTGCTAGGGGGTGGAGCCAGGCCCTACCCAGGAAGGCTGTCTCATAAGGAGGCCCCAGCAGGCAGAGAGGAAGAAAGAGAGGAAAGCAGACTTCCGGTGAGAAGTTGGAAGGAGCTCTCAGCTGAAGGGAGGTCAGAGGCTCCGGTTGAGAGCTATCGAAGGAGCAGACCAGACCAGCTGAAGCATACAAGAGATTATAAGCAGCCAGGAAGGCATTTGGAAACTGCCTCACGCAGGTTCAGCAGGGAACCAACCGGTGTTTTTAAACCTCAGAGGAAGGCCTCCACAGCCAGGTCCCCAGGTAAGCCCAAGGGCTGGGATTACAGGAATCCATGTGAATTTAACAGCCTGGAAGGTTGGGGCTACGGTACTGGCTTTAGGCAATACTTAAACCCTGAATGTATTGAAAGGCTCAGGGTTGGAGAAAAGGGCGTGGCCCTAGAAAGAACTGGCCAAACTAATCCTAGCTCAGAGGTGGAACTTATGGACACAGAACCACCTTGTATGAATTATCCCACAGAAGAAATGGATTGCACGATTACTTTATCTGAACAGATAATATCTTTATGTTAGGAATTTATGGTGAAGAAAGTACAAGCTGGCTGTGAGGGAAACAGAGCTGTATGAAACCATGTGCTGAATTTTAACCTGCTGGAAAGAAAATGTTTATTTCACGCTGAAGGAAGCTATTCTTATGTTTGTCCTTTTTGCTGCCAGAGAGCAGATATTTTGTGTTACCTTTTTATCCTTGTGAAGTCCAACCCCGGGAGGGGAAATAAATCCCTTTTTGCTTGCAAACATTCTGAGTCACACTACTCTTCATTTGAGCTGGTGGTAAACTACATTTCCCTACGAGCACTGCTCCAGGAAGTAGCAGAACATTGGTTTAAAGAAGGAACTTAAACTCCTTAACCCCTACCTACGGGTACTGGAAAGGGGAGGGATCACAATGGCGTAGTAGTTTGGATTTTACTCGGATTTAAAGAACACCTGGAGGGACAAGAGTCCAGCAGCAAGGAGCAGCTGATACCCAGGAGGAGCCGGTGCTCGACTGACTACCGGTCAGACAAAGAAACTACTTTCTCAGTGCTTGACTCTACACTGAGCCCAGGTAAAAGGGGCTAGGCATAAGTGTAGAGGGATAAACAGAGAAAGGTAGTGCACAGCAGTAGTGCACAGCAGCAGTGCACAAGTGAAAAAAAAAAAAAGAGGACATTTTTTTTTTTTTGTGTGGACCGCACTTGGGTCTTTTTCTTGTGTCTTTTCCAGGTACCTGAGCAGCTGAAATGGATCCCCAAGAGATGTTACGATGGATGTCTCTCCAGTGGGACAAACAGCTGGAAATGACCCGCAGAGTCCAGGATCAAGCCATGGCTGCCATTATGGAGCAACAGAAGCCGATGAAAGAGCTAATGGAACTGTTGGTAAAGAAACAACAACAGGAGCCAGCAAGAGACTTGCCCGAGTATACCCGTGGGGTAGGACTGTTTGGTGGGGATGTCTTTAAGCTGGGACAGTTGTCTTCCACAGATAACATGGATGAGTATTATCACGCCGCCCGCTCCCTAACCTTGGGGGTTTAAGGAGGGGTTCCCTTGTGATGCCCTGGAGGCAATTAGTTGTAGTTGTGTTTAGTGCTTCGAGCAGTAAGGCATGGCAAAGAGAAATTTATTTTTCATGAGGTTTATTTGCCAGTTGTGCAGTTCAAATGGTACAGACGGTGCAGAAGTATAAATCCAAAACAAGAGTAAAGAAACTTGCTAAACAGACTTGCAATGCTGTGCTATATTCAGGAATTCACATTCCCTTCATGTGATCCAATCAAAAAGGGTGAGACAGAAACGTTCCTACATCAGTAGTGCTCCTGTTATAGCAATCACTGGTACATTGACTCATTCACTTTCTACCAGCTTCTTGTATAGGACGAGTTAAGTGCCTCTGCTATATTGCTTCATATAACAGGTAAACTTTTCCCCTTAATTGTCTTTCTCAATTAAGCATGTAGAACAGTCCATTAACATATCCTCTTCTGAGGAAGGCAGAGAATTAGAAATAGGCATGCCTTCTTTACAGCCAATAACTGGTTCTGGAGCACTGTAGTTAAAACTTGCCTTATGTTCTAAAAACTCTCTGAACTCGTGGAGAAGTGATTCAGCTGGTGACTTCCCTTCACTTAGCTGGCGTTCCTTTTCTCCCGTGAGCAATTGTTTGCTGAGCCTCTCTATCTCAGGCTGATTAGCATATTTGTTTGTGTCAGGAAAACAAACATTCAATGTGCTGCTAACGTTATCTCCCCACCTTTCTCTACACGTGGGTGCTGTGCTTGGATACTTAGCCGAAATGGGAGAGTCTTTAAAGAGATATTTAAAAGCACTGACGTCAGCCCTTTCCTGGCTAGGTTCTTCAGCTAGCTTGTAAGAATATTCACTTTTATTCAAAGCTTCTCCTTGCTGAAAACAGCTGCCACCATTTTGTCTGACTTGGCTTTTAAAACTAGGGCACACTCTCTCTGGCTTTGGAGCATAACACTTATCCACTACTTCTCCCCCACTGGGTACCTTATATAGAAGTTTTCCCTTGGAGAATTCTTTGTCCTTCTGCCTTTTATTCCATAGCTCTGCCTGGTCCTGTAGCCTTGGATCTCTCAGCGTTCTGAAAGTATTCTGCATCCAGCAGTTCCTTTCCTCCTCTGAGTCTTCCACCACGCTACCTGCTAGTTGCAGACTATTGGAGGAATCACAGCAACAAAGATATTTCCTTCCAGATTTTCCTTCTGAAACTCTTGTTTCTCCTTCTGGAAATTCTCTCCGTCCCTGTTGTTCTTTTGGCTTCTCTCTTAGCCTCTGTGGCTCTCCTAGTTTCTTTTGCTCCCTTTCACTTCCTGGTTTCAGACTATTTAACCAGGTGCTTCTAGCTTGCACTGCCCGCCTCCTCTTGGGGCGTGCCCAATCAAGAGCTTTACTACTCCCTTCCCCCGAGGTGAGCTGTTCTGCTTGATTAGTTCTGATTTTTTTTCTTTCTGCAGAGAAATCCCTGCTTTCTCCTGCAGTACCGGCTTCTACCACCGGATGCTTATCTGTGTCCATCGGTTCCTGGGGAGCTACTGGGTCACAGTATGTGGACGCCTTTGAGCGTCTGGCAGAGGCAATGAAGCTGCCTAGAGAACAATGGGCTCTCAGATTTGCCATGTCCCTATCTGGAGAAGCCCTATTAGCTTATAAGTCAATGCCTGTTGCATTAACAACTGACTATGAGGCGATTAAAAATGTGGTGAGGGATAGGCTCGGGCTAACACCTTCATTCTATAGGCGCCAATTTAGGAAGGCCAAGTTGAGGCCTGGAGAAACTCCAAAGGCCCTTTACTATAGAATGAAAGGGTTGGCCTGGAAATGGATAAAACCGGAGCATAGAACGGTTGAGTCCATAATGGATGAGCTAATTTTAGAACAATATTTAGAGGCAATACCAGCGGAAGTAAAAACCTTCCTTATGCTGCAGGACTGCAAAACTGCAGAGGAAGCAGCTGGTATGACGGAGCGGTATTTTGAGGCTGAATTTGCCAAAGCCCCAAAATCCAGCGCTCCAGGTGCAGCAATGGCTGATACTAAGAGTAAGAATGTACCATATAAATTGTCTGATGAAAATGTATATATGTCTAACATGAGGGGAAAATGTTTTAAATGTGGGGGCATAGGACATTTTCAAAGGGACTGTGATGCACGCAGGGCATTAATGGCTGGTATTCGAAAGAGAGGCCAATCAGGGTTTTTGCTCCCAGTACAGGTGGAGGGTGTAAGAACCCAGGCACTGCTCGACTCTGGAGCGGAACATAGCATGATCTCCCAACGGCTCTGGGAGGCCATACAAGCCCAGTCCGCACCAGGTCAAGCAGTGGGACAAGTAAGGGTGCAGTGTGTGCACGGATCTGCCTCCTACTATCCCGTTTATAACCTCATTATAGAAGGGTTAGCCGCACAGAAAAAGGTGAAGGTGGCAATCGTACCCCAGCTACTATACGATGTCATCCTAGGGAATGACTGGCCCCTATTTTCACAAGGAATGGGAAGGGGGGTAGAAGAAAAGGCAGGTTGTGTCTCCACTCGTTCCCAAGTGAGAACCCCTCAGGAGGATAGTGGTCCTGATAGAGAGGTAGCGGGTCCATCCCGAGATAGGGAGGATTCCCCGGAGTCTGAAAGGGTACAGGAAGAGGAAATGATAGACCCACTGCCCGCTCAGACAGACCTCTTTGGCGCCCCCTCTCACAAGGTGCGGAAAGGAAAGGCAACCAGAAAACAAGAAAGGCAATGTAGAACCCAAGGAAGGGCAGGGTTGGAAGCCGGGGAGGGGCTACCCTGGGTACCCGCGGAATTGGTGAGGAAATTCCCTTCCTTCCCTGGGGAACAAAAAGCGGATCCCGCTTTAAAACGGGCCTTTATCTATGCCCAGGAACAGAGAGACACTTTGCCCCGATTCCTATTAGAAGATGGTATTCTATACAGGGAAAGTAACAACCCACTTACAGGGGAAGTAAGGAAACAATTGGTGGTACCAACCACATTCAAGGCCATAGTACTGAGACTTGCCCACAACCACCCAAAGGGAGCCCACAAGGGAATTTAGGGGACCTTGGACCAGGTTCTGGCCCGCGTTTACTGGCCAGGGGTCTTCAGGGAAACTTCCCGATATTGCGAGGCATGCCCCGCTTGCCAAAGGGTTAGTGCGTCCAAGCCCAAAGCAGTACCAATGATATCCACACCGGCCATATCCACGCCAATACGTCGAATGGCTATGGATATTATAGGGCCGCTCGATAAGACTCCCCGAGGTTTTTGATAAGTGCTGGTGATCATGGATCAGGCAACACGCTTCCCCTGGGCCATACCTCTCAGGAGCACATCTGCCAGGACAATAGCACTGGAGCTCATTAAACTATTTTGTGAGGTCGGCTTCCCACAGGAGATGGTGACTGACCAGGGAAGTAATTTCATGTCGAGGTATTTGGCCACTGTGTGGGATGCCTTCGGCATCCACCATGTACGCACGGCAGCATACCACCCCCAGGCCAATGACATGGTCGAACGTATGAACCAAACCATTAAGCAAATGCTTAGGCGAGGTTTGGAGGGACAGACATCCGAATGGGATACACTGTTACCGTTTGTACTATATGCGTGCAGGGAACGCGTACAGGCGTCCCTAGGAGCGTCATCCTATGAATTGCTATTCGGGAGAGCCCCCAGAGGAGTTCTCGATATATTGAGGGAACAGTGGGTAGAGCCTGACAGGGAAGATACGGAAGTACCCCAGTTCTTGAGAGACCTGAGGACGCGTTTGGAAAGAACGTCTCAGATTTCCCTGGAAAACTTGCAGGCTAGCCAAAGAAAGCAAAAGAAATACTATGATAGGGGAACAAAGCCTCGCCAATAAGCAGTGGGGGATAAAGTAGTCGTCATGGTGGCCAAGGTAGGCCCCAAATTCGAGTCAAGGTGGAAGGGACCCTGCACGATAGTGAAGAGGGTGGGTCCTGTGTCTTACCTTGTGGAAAATAGTAGGGGTAGGCGTCAAACCTACCATGTCAATGTTTTGAAGCCTTGGAAAGAAAGAGTAGCAACAGTAGAGTTTGCCAGTACAGACCATCACAGGTGCCCCAGAGGTCGGATTACGTGCTGTCCGTCACAGGTTCCGGCAGCCCGTAATATTTTAAGTGGGGGGATCTGTGATATAGCAAGTCCTTCTGGCCCGGTAGAAATGCTTGAAAACCAAGTAGAAAGTGCAGGGCTGCAAGATAAACAAAGGCACATGGCTACCAGTTGTCAGGGAAACAAGGCAAGAGAGAAGGAAACACGCCCCTGCTATCAGTTTAGCAAAGAGTCACGGGGAAAGTCTGAACACTTGCTAGGGGGTGGAGCCAGGCCCTACCCAGGAAGGATGTCTCATAAGGAGGCCCCAGCAGGCAGAGAGGAAGAAAGAGAGGAAAGCAGACTTCCGGTGAGAAGTTGGAAGGAGTTCTCAGCTGAAGGGAGGTCAGAGGCTCCGGTTGAGAGCTATCGAAGGAGCAGACCAGACCAGCTGAAGCATACAAGAGATTATAAGCAGCCAGGAAGGCATTTGGAAACTGCCTCACGCAGGTTCAGCAGGGAACCAACCGGTGTTTTTAAACCTCAGAGGAAGGCCTCCACAGCCAGGTCCCCAGGTAAGCCCAAGGGCTGGGATTACAGGAATCCATGTGAATTTAACAGCCTGGAAGGTTGGGGCTACGGTACTGGCTTTAGGCAATACTTAAACCCTGAATGTATTGAAAGGCTCAGGGTTGGAGAAAAGGGCGCGGCCCTAGAAAGAACTGGCCAAACTAATCCTAGCTCAGAGGTGGAACTTATGGACACAGAACCACCTTGTATGAATTATCCCACAGAAGAAATGGATTGCACGATTACTTTATCTGAACAGATAATATCTTTATGTTAGGAATTTATGGTGAAGAAAGTACAAGCTGGCTGTGAGGGAAACAGAGCTGTATGAAACCATGTGCTGAATTTCAACCTGCTGGAAAGAAAATGTTTATTTCACGCTGAAGGAAGCTATTCTTATGTTTGTCCTTTTTGCTGCCAGAGAGCAGATATTTTGTGTTACCTTTTTATCCTTGTGAAGTCCAACCCCGGGAGGGGAAATAAATCCCTTTTTGCTTGCAAACATTCTGAGTCACACTACTCTTCATTTGAGCTGGTGGTAAACTACATTTCCCTATGAGCACTGCTCCAGGAAGTAGCAGAACATTGGTTTAAAGAAGGAACTTAAACTCCTTAACCCCTACCTATGGGTACTGGAAAGGGGAGGGATCACACTCTGAACAAGCAACCTGTCAGTTCTGGTAGAAATAAGAAAACAGAATTTTTCCATAAAAGACTACCAGTCCCAGAATGCACCAGGTTTCCAACAGCCATTAGAGGAGCTGAAGTGGGGAAACATGTGTTCAATCAGGAGGGCTATGAGGTAATCCCCAAGCACTCATCTCAAAGGGCAGGGCCTGATTCAGCACAGCTGTGCTGTGCTAAGGTGGAGCACTCATCTAGGCAGAATAAAGGTAGAGTTTATTCTACAGATCCTCATCCTCAGAATCAGCTTGGATATCCTCAGCTTGGAGGTCTTCATCTGGAGGATCATCAGAAGCAGAAACCAGAGCGGACGGACAGAGAGGGCAAGAAACCCTTTGGAAGAAAGAAGAGAAAAGCATTTGGGAGGTCTAAAGGAGTCCAGAGCAGTACGTATACTGGGAGACATTCAAAAGGCAAGCTTACACCATTGGACTGGGGAAAGCCAGAGGAATGGTGCTGCAGAGCTAGGAATCTCCAGACGGTACCTGTGAGGGAGACGGCTGCACGTGGAAGGGACCCTAAGACCCGTGCCAGAAGGTATGTGAAGAGAGATCCAGTGTCCAGGGATCTGGATTGGAAGGCTGGACATAAGAACTGGACTACATACTGGCCAGGCTATTTAGAGAGGAACTCTAACAGCAATGGAAGCTCAGGTATGAACACTGATCTATGCCCTAGCTATACCCTTGAAAGACAGCAGGGAAACAAGTATTCTCCTGAGAGTGCTCCATTGAGAAATTCCTCTGTGCCAATCCATGATATTGAACCCATGATTGTTGAAGAAGGGGGAGAAGTCTTAGATGCAGGCTGTGAATACATGGATTGCTCTCTGTCTAAACTCCTTTGGTGATTTACTGTTACAAAGTACCACAACCATCACAAAGAAATACAAACTTGTTCTTTAAAATCTACTCAGAAAAGCTCCTGAGTAGGATTTGAGCCACGCAGTAGAAAGCAAGCCAGCTAAGGGGTTTCAGCTGGGTAACTGCTAGCAATTGAGCCTTACCTAATTGCTTGTGAGCTCTGAGGAAATCACTTCTAACTCTATGTGTGAAGATATAAGAAGTTAACCTGAAAAGAACAATTTTTCCCTTCTTTGTGGGTTTTGTTTGTTGATTAAAGCACTGCTAAGAAAATATTAGCTAGAGCCTACAGAAAAGACCAGTTTGTTACCAACCAGGTCTTTATTCTTTTGCTTTGATTGCCTGACAAGTTCAACTGTTGTTTTCCTGATTTTGTTTTTCTAAGTTAACACTGAAAGCAAGTATCCTGTTTTATGTGCTACCAAGCATATCTATGTTGGGAGAAATAACCCCATAAATAAATATCTTATTGGCTTTACACTCAAGCACAACTAATTATTGTGAGCGGCTGTGTCTGGTGTGAATGGACTGCATTTCCCACAATCCCTTGCAAATCATATTGATATATGCCTTTGCCAAGACTGTGAACATTCTCACCCAGGCGCCCGTCTGACAAGATGCAGTACTGAGTATTTAGTGCAGTCCGTACTGCCTGTGTACCACAGCAGGCTGGCTCTAGGTGTGGTTTACAACTGTCTCAGAATGTGCCTGCAATGTTGTTTCAAGTCCTAGCTTTAGGCCATTATAGATAAGGATCTGTAGTCTGGCTTATTCTAGAGAGTGCTGTAGAAAAAGGTGTTTATGTATAGCTGCATGTTTAAATCACTGGCTCAGTAAAGAACAGACCAGGATTCAAATCTCACTTGTGGCTTTGGAAAACTTACTTCACCCTACATTGTTTTAGAAGAAAGGTCTGGCAATCCACTTCTGATCTTGCTGCTGGGTTCTCAGGAGTCAGCATTGACTTGAGGGCACACATTATTATTTGTCTGTTTTTATGTGTTAAGATTGAACATAGCACACACACACTGCAATCATACCCATCTGACCGCATGGCTTTATTGGCTCTACTGCAGCTCATTGCAAAGGGTCATTCAACTTCACCCTGTAGATGCATGACACATAATTTATTCATGACCCAAAACTTTCATGATAACTGTGAAGGAATATATTTTGCTTCATCACATACAGTATATGCAGTCCAGAATCAGAAGACCAGCCCCTTGGTTCTCTGCAGAACTACGATTATCTCTTCAGCTACTAAGAAAGCAAGAAAGAAAATGGTATCACTCTCGCTCTACATCCGACAAAATGACTTATAAAAACACCCTAAAGCAACACCGGGGAAAATATTTGAAAAAATGAGACAACATCACATGGATCTCCTACTCCGCTCATTAAATAAACCACGCGATCTCTTTAACATTGCTAAATCCTTAACCAAGACACCTTCCTCGAATCAGACAGTATCTATCCAACCTCAGCCCTATCCCAAATACCTACAATCTAAAATCATTAAAACAAAGATGGATCCAAGTCCCACTCTCTGTTACACTCCCCAGGTACAGCAACCGTTAACAAACTTCAGCCCTCCAACAGAGAAATACATTGCTGACCTTATTGCCACTATTAACACTACTACAGCCTCCAATGATCCTTGTCCAGCTCACTGGATCAGAACTATGCGTGCCGAGCTCAGCCCAACTCTAGCATACATCATGAAGCTCTCCTTCACAACAGGAATATTCCCAGCAACTCTTAAACAAACGTCCATACGTCCTCTCCTCAAAAACAACAAACTCGATCCGACAAGGACTGACTCATATCGCCCGATCTCAAGCATACCCCTTCTAGCCAAACTTATCGAGAAGGTGGTTCAAATGCAACTACAGCAACACATTGACATATCAGCCGCTCTTGATCCCTGTCAGCATGGGTTCCGAGAATCTCATGGTGTAGAGACTCTGCTCACCATACTTATCAATACTTTAACCAGAGGTATCGACAAGATTGAAAATGGGTTTGTACTCATCTTCCTCAATATAGCTGCTGCATTTGATTCTGTTAACCACCTGCAACTCCTCTCTCGCCTTCAGGAAAAGGAAATTCATGGCCTGGCTTGGGAATGGTGTAAATCCTATCTAGCTAACCGTTGGCAACATGTACGTACAGGATCCTCGACATCTGAACCATTCCATCAACAACAGGGAGTACCCCAAGGATCCTCCCTATCTGCTCTACATTTTAACATCTATATGCAACCTATTTGAGATATCATCCGTTCCTTTAATATTTCCAGTCTGATCTACGCAGACGATGTATTGATATTCACCCCAATCAAAATCACGCACCCGAACCTCCTCCCACTTATTGAATGCTTCAATGCAATCACTGATTGGCTCCTATCCCAGAATCTGCATATAAACTTTAAGAAGACCAAGGTCCTATTCCTAACAAAGAACAAGAACTTCTCTCCTCCCACATCATTGAAGGTGCGAGATGCTGAGCTCCCATGCAAAACCGAGATACGATACCTGGGTGTTACAAAAGACCAACATCTCAACTTCAAAGAACACATAAAGAATACCACCAAGGCCATCTACAATAAAATACGGACACTAAGACCTCTTCTAACCCCAGAAGACTTCAGAACTATATTCCAGTCACTTGTAACGCCACACTTCGATTATGCAAACATCATCCTACACGGTCTCCCTAAGAGCACCCTCAATCCACTGCAGATGGCGATGAATGCAGCAGCCTGCATCCTCTGTGGCATTTCCAGAAAAGAGCACATCACGCCCATACTTATGGAACTACACTGGCTACCGTTACATTGCAGGATTACCTACAAGGTCTTACTCCTTGCATTTAAAGCAATTAACAGGCTAGCCCCTTAATCCCTCACTACACTCTTGACCATTACCCCTACAAACAGGCTAAGAAGGTCCGCAGCTGCCAATACACTGTCTATACCACCTGAGTCCACTAAATGTACTCAAACAACTAGAAATAGAGCCTTTACATTCTACGCCCCTAGTTGCTGGAACAATCTCCCACCTCATATACGTGCAATTGTTGATCTCTCACAATTCAGAAAAGCCCTTAAGCACCACTTATTCTGCCTTCACTTCACCCACCCTAACCTAACACAATCACTCCCAGCACCTCACCTAACCCACTCAGCCTCTGACATTCAAACAAGTTAACCCCTAACTACACACATAACAGACCTGCCCTCAGACGTACTCATAGCAAGTATAGATTACAAGCCTCTTGCATTACGACTCCAATGTGCATTATAAACTGTAAATAGTTTTACAACTACCATTGTTGATTTGTATATAGTTACCCTTGTTTCAGTTCCAAGTTGCAATCCCTGTTTCAATGTAAGCAAAAGATCCTCTGATGCAAAATCTTTGTTATTTGTAAACTGCACTGATACCAAATAGCGCGGTATATAAGAACTGTAAATAAATAAATAAATACATGCAGGCACGGCATGCTTCTGAGACGGCCACCAACCGAGATCATCAAAGGTCCTTACTTGCTCCATATGGCCAATGTGGGTGACACATCAGTTCAGAGACATGAGTGAATGCCAGACAGTATGAGTGTAGACCTTATCTGTACAAGAGCACTTTACGTTTGCATGCAGCTTCTACAGATGTGTGGCTGTTCTGTCAGTAGTTGGCCAGTTATTCTATGCATATGTGTCAGGAGATGGTATGGTGATTAGAGCAGCTGAAATAGCAGTGACACCAAAATAGATGGTAATAGACTTTCTCTGTGGCATAGCAACTATTTTCTACACACCCTACAACTGAGGTTAGCTGCATTTGTGAGGTCACATTGGGTACATTGGGGCAGCAAGGCCAAACAGCACTCTCATCTACCCCCAACCATCCTTCAACCCATCCATCAGCATATATCCATCATGTTCACTCATGTATTCTCCTGCCAGCTGCAACACCAAGGCCCACACAGTAAAATTGTACTCATTAGGACGTATCACTCACACCTCTCCTGCAGCTGATGTGCGCATTACCACTCTTGCCATTCTTTTGATGCCCACATCATGGCCAAGCTGGCACCTCCAGGCACACTTCTACCCAATCCTATGCCACCCACTGACATCACAGAAGGTTATATGAGCACCCCTCACTTATACAGTTAGACTGCCTCCCACATTATCCTCACACTCATGGGTCAATTCCATACAGCATTTAATGGGTCTGAACGCCTGGTTCGCGATTCACAGAACAGAGCTCCCTGCACATAGATCGGAGTTGTGCATGGAGCTCTGTTCGTGGGTAGGAGGGAGTGGGCCGGAGGTGGAATGAGGACAGGCAATGGACAGCACCATGACCCCGAACATAAAGGATCAATTCCGAGGTTGGCCCTGTACATCTGGGGTCTGCCATTTGCATGGGGGACATATTCTACCTCAGAGGCAGGAATTGCTGTAGCCAAGCCTGGAAAGTGAGGGAAGAGGGTGCAGGGGGTGCCCCACAGCCCGACCCTGGGCAGGGTGGACCTGATTGGGAGTCAGACTGCGGGGAAAGCAAATTGTCAGGGTCTGCCGGGGATCGCGGCTCTTGTATGGAGCCACAGTGCCATGGCAACAGGATGCCACAGCACCGCAGCTTCATGCAGGAGGCTGGCTGGGCTAGCTGGGGAGTTTGTTGGATGTCTGGGTACCCAGAATCAGGGCATGGCCTGCACATCCAGGCTGAATGCACTCAATTCTGATTTCACAGGCACATCTAGCCCCCGCAGGATCAGAATCGGGTGCAACCGGGGCATGTTCTGATTCTGGACACCTAGATAAGTGGGGGATGCCCAGAACAGAATTGGCCTCTCACTGTCTAACATGTAAGGGACATATGGATATGACATGTCCATCAGCTATCACCTTTGCTCCCATCCAGCAGCTCAAATGTGATTTGCAGATAGGCTCTCTTATCCTGCATTAAGGCAACCGGCCATATCGGGGATTAAGGTACTGGCTTGGAACCCTTACTGCCTGATGTCCTGTTACCGTCTAGTAATTTGCTACTAGCACCCTTACTGCCGGAACACCTACTCTCCGCCCCGTCCTTTAATGCACATTGGTGCTGTTTTGCGCTCGCAAATGGTGCGCCCTTAATGGTCCTTAGTAAACATACCCCTTAGATGAAGACTCCATTTTAGTTGAACCAAGTTTATACTATTTCAAAGAATAGACATAAATATATACTGCACCTAAATATAACTTGGCTTCATCATCTCCTGGAAAGGTGTGAGCTGAGTACTAATAATAAATAAAAATCAATAAATAAAAAATAGTCTCTACAAGTAGAAGAACACCTTGATCAGCTGAAAACCCCTAAAAGAAGCCCAGACAACCAGTAGAACACCTTGATCATGTGCAAAGCCCTAAAACACCTAAAGGGGACCAGCACAAACACAGAAGACCTCTAAAGGAAACAAAAATGACTATAGTAGTTGGTATGGAAGGGCAGACTTGATAGGCCATATGGTCTTTATCTGCCATTGTGTTTCTGTGTTTCGCATAATCACAATTGTCTGTAATGCCCTAAAACACTCCAAGAGGACCAGCACAGCACCTTGCAAAGCTGTAAACGTTTAAAGCAGACCAAGAGGATGAGTTCAGGCTCTGGAGGATACCTTTACTTTGAGATTTCCTTTTCAATTTTTTTCTTTTGTATTGTAGTGTCCCCTTGGGTGCACTTCTGAGTCAGGGGCCAGCCTGGCTGCAGTCCCCTCAAGGGCAGGATCCATCGATCATTGTCAGTTTGGCGCCTGGGGCCTCCACCTGGGGAAGAAAAGTGTTAGTGAGCAAGATTTCCCTTCTTTCACCCCAGGAAACCCTAAAAAAAAAACACTGCTGTGAACAAGGCTGGCTTAAATAGTATTTGTAATTTATTTACAAAATATATACATCAAGTATTGTGATAAAATGATGCAGTATGTCCAACCTGTATTATGATAAGTGGTTCAAGCAGGTGAGATGAAATAACAATATACGTACAGTAGGATAAGAGATAAGGCAGTTCAAACAACCAGCTATAATCTTATATGTAGTGACTTAAGTAAACCTTTAAAGATTATGGCTTCTGATTCCCCTCCCTTTCCCTTTGCCGACAAGCCCCAAGTCTCACCCACTGCTAGAGTTCTGGACCAGTGGCTGCTTGTGAAAGGAGAGGTTTTGTAGATCTATCCAATCACTGAGGCTGTCGCCTTGGCTCAGCCTCCTCCAAACTCTCCTCCAATCCAGAGACGATTTTGCACTCCCTCAGGTCCACTTAGACTGTGAGTCCTTCAGGGACGAGGGATAAAAAGTGCCTGTTAGAATATATCTGTAAACTGCTCTGATAAGGGCGGTATATCAAGTGCCTAAAACCATAAATCTGCCTAATCAGCCTGAATGTCAAAGCTACCCTAGCAATCATGGGGTGGCATATTGCCCTCACATTGATCATTCTCCATTACTGTAATTGACAGCAATCACTCTTCTGCGCAGACTGCAGAACGTTATGACCAGTATGCAAAGGTATCAGTGTGCATGGCCTTAAAAGGCTCTCAAAGGTAGCGTGCCACTGAAATCCATGCAGGTATGAAGCGGTAGGCTGATCTCTGCTGCTTAGCCCTGTAGCTAGGGCTTTGGTCACCAAAGCTTTCCCTATGATGGGCCTCATGAGCACAAGTATTTAATGTTTGGGGAGCAAATAGTAGATATTTCCAGCAGTTGTAAATCCAGGTCACAAGTGCACAAGAAATGCCATGCTGGGTCAGACCAAGGTCCATCAAGCCCAGTATCCTGTTTCCAACAGTGGCCAACCCAGGTTACAAGTATCTGTCAGGTTCTCAAAAAGGTACACAGATTCAACAATGCTTATCCCAGGGTAAGCAGTGGATTTCCTTGATCCTCTTTAATAATGGTTTATGGACTTTTACTCCAGGAACTTATCCAAAACTTTTTTAAACCCAGCAAGATTAAGGGGTATGTCTACTAAACCACATTAACGTAGCAGATGCTACTTTAATGTGCGTTAGGTAAAGTTAGGTAAGTCCGACAGAGGGTGCAGAGAGGGTGGAGAGAAGGGGTCAATGGGCGGGGAGTGGGCAGGGAGAGGCCCCTTCGACACTAATGCGGGGAACTGAAGGGCTGAATCTTACCACGACTGAAAACCTGCCGTTAGCACACAATTGCAAGAGAGAGAAACCATTTCAGTGTCAGCAATGTACAGCATAGGCAGGGAGCCCATATGGATTGCCAGACCTTTCTTCTAAAACAATGGAGGGTGAAGTAAGTTTTCCAAATCCACAAGTGAGATTTGAATCCTGGTCTGTTCTTTACTGAGCCAATGATTTAAACATGCAGCTATACATAAACACCTTTTCTACAGCACTCTCTAGAATAAGCCAGACTACAGATCCTTATCTATAATGGCCTAAAGCCAGGACTTGAAACAACATTGCAGGCACATTCTGAGACAGTTGTATCTGCCTCCTGTGATACTTGTGTGTTCCCAGTGTTGGGGCCCAATCACTGAGATACCTGCTTGATGCACATAGTTCCTCTGTGAGCATGCACTATGGACTGGCTAGTGGACTGTCTGCAGTTAGACTGTGCATAGTTGGAACACCTTGTAGGGTGCTGCAGGTGCAGTCTGACTGTGTCGTCTGCTGGTGAATGGCAGATGGTGGTGTGAGGCAGTTGGGGTTTTCCAGACCTAACCCCAGCATTACTGCTGGTCTGCCACTGCCCCAGTCACAGATATAGCTCTGGCCCACCAACCCTGGAGGGCTGTCTTATACCAGCAGGATGGAGGTTGCTTCACTGGGGCTCAGGCACCTGTCCCTTACCTACAAAAAGAGTGATTGTAGGCCTTTTGGGGTATATAATGTATACCACTTTGACCTGTAAAGGCACTACTACACAAACCTCATGCAAGTCAAGAAACCCTTCTGCCCTGATAACAGGTGCCCATATCAGCCAGACCCTAACACTGGGTACATACTAATCTGGGTGGTATATAGTCCCAGAGAACCACATGCAACTGCAGAATACAGATGGACACCAAATTACCTTTGGATGCACTGCCAGAAACACCTGTCACACACTGTTATTGACAGGGATGTACCACAGGACCTATCTCTAACACCACATGTACTGCGGACCTAGTGCTGGGCACCCATCCTATCCCTCAGGGTGAACACAGAATACAGAACCTGCACAATGGCATGGTCTGTAGCTACTTTGTGCAAGTATCACACACTGTTAGTTCATCTTTCCAAGCTGGGGTACCGGAGAGGTGCAGACCCCATTTGGTGATCAGCTGTAGACAGCTATTCAGCATGTGCATTGCATCATGGGTACTGGTGGGGTTACCCTATCCTGGCACTGCAGTCCTTCTGTACCCAGCTATTGCTGTGAGATACGCCATGGAGGTATAGGTTAGTACAATGCCAGTCTCAGCAGTGTTCATGGGTTCAATTCCTCATTGTTCCCTCCTTTCATGTCTGTCCTACTCAAATGGTTTGCATGCCTGTAACAGTCATATTTTTGCAGTGCTGTGCTGGCAGCCCATAATACCCTCGCCACAGTTGCCAACATTCCTTCGGTACGTCTATCTGCATCTATCAGTTGTGTGGAGTCCTGTCTGCCTGTGAAGGCTGCCTCCCCATGTCCTGCACTGCTACCTTTTCCTGCATTGCGCCTCTTCATACTTGTCTCGCCTGTGCCTCATCTGCATGGCACCACCACTCCTCTGTCCACCCATCATTGTAACTATCCTGCCACCTCCGCCTCCACTGGGGGACAGTATTCCCATCGTCTGCCACCCACTGGCTTTCCAGTACTTTACATTGCCAACACCCTGTGCTGTGGTACAGTTGCCCCCACCATGTTTGTCAACAGTACTGGCAGCCACATGGGATGCCCGCAGATATGGCAGGTCCAGCTCCCAGTTCTCCCTCCTTCACTCACCTGTTCATTGCCTTTCCTCAGTGCTCTATCTACTGTTAGGGTTTTTATCTCTATGCCTCACATGTCATGCATGTCATCCTGAAGCACCTTGCAGCCCTTAGGGCACACTAACCTAGGGCACCGCAACCTTGTTAGGCCACCTTAACCTATGGTTCAATAACCCAGGGTGCATTCTAAGGTGCCTTGTTCAGGGGTGACTAATACAGCGCTTAGCCTAAGGAGCCCTATAGGGCGCCTTACAAGGCACCTTATAAGGCACCTAACAAGGCACCTTATAAGGCACCTTACTTATAAGGCACCTTACAAGGCACCTTGCAATGTGCCTTGCAAGGTGCCTTATAAGTAAGGTGCCTTATAGGGTGCCTTTAATGCGCGTTAGTCTAAGGTGCCTTGTAATACGCGTTAGCCAATACGGCTTGCTGTAACAATGCAACGCCCACACCTTTATATGGGCATCTGTACCATTACCGCGGAACCTAACACGGGTAACATTACCACGGTTTAGTAAACATACCCATAACTGTTTTTACTATATCTTCCAGTAATAAATTTTAGAGTTTGATTACTCGTAGATTGAAAACATATTTTCTCTTATTAGCCCTAAATAGGCTACATTGTAGCTTTATTGAGTGTCCCTTAGTTTTTCTACTTTTTGAAGGAGTAAACAATTGATCTATGTTTACCCATTCTACTGCATTCTTTAATTTATAGACCTCTCTCATACCTCCCCTCAGCCGTCTCTCTTCCAAATTGAAAAGCCCTAACCTTTCAAGCCTTTCCTCATAGGGGTATCCTTCCATCCCCTTTACAATTTTGGTGGCTCTTCTCTGTATGTTTTCTAATTCTGCTATATCCTTTTTAAGATATGGTGACCAGAATTGCACACAATATTCAAGGTACAGTTGCACCAGTGATCGATACAGAAGCATTATAAAATCCTTGGTTTTATTCTCCATGCCTTTGATTTCTTGGCTGCCACTGCACATTGCCAGAGGGTTGCAATGTATTATTCATGATGATCCTTTTCCTGTGTAATGGTTCCTAATGTGGAACTTTGCATCATGTAACCCTAGTTTGGGCTGTTCTTCCCTTACTGCATCACTTTGCATTTGTCAACATTAAATTCCATCTGCAATTTGACGTCCAGTCTCCCAATTTTCAATTTTGCAATTTTTCACATTCCTTTTGTTATTTAACAACTTTGAATAATTTTGTGTCATCTGTAAATTTGAGACCTCATTCGTTCCCATTTCAAGGTCATTTGTAAATATGTTAAAAAGCAGTGAGCCCAGCACAGATCCCTAGGGTACTCCACTCTTCACCTTTCTCCACTGAGAAAACTGTTCAATTACCCTACTCCGTGTTTTCTATCTTTTAACCAGTTTTCAATCCCAGAGCCAGCCTTATGCATGCACAAGAATGTTGTTGGCACAGGGACCCGCTGAGCAGGAGGCCCTGCGTCATCCTCATCCTGAAGCCATCTAGAGCTCTCTTTTACCCAGTGCTGTGCCGACTTACTGCTACAGTACTGCTGACCCACCTGACACCCCGGTTCACACTCCAGCTCTTGCACCTTTGTGGGAAATGACTCCCCCAGTTGCTTATGGGTGCGCGTGTACTTGCTGACACACTGTTCCCTGCTGCTCACCAATGCTGCTGACAGCCCCATGTGTGTTGTTGCATGCAGACTCGTGGCAGACTAGAAGTGAAGTTGAGCTAGAGAGAGAGAGAGAGAGACCTCCCCTTCCTGACCTCCCCTATGATTGTAGCAGTGCTTGCTACTACCGAATCTTGTGGAGCTGGTGAGGCGTTTTTGCATAGTAGCAGCACAGCTGACCTGTAGGCAGCAGGCAGGGCAGCATGCTGCAGGACCAGGAAGCCCTGAGATGCACCATCGAAGTCCAGTGCCTCTGCTCAGCCTGACTGCTGCTGCTGCTGCTAAATTTTTGAGAGTGAGACCAGAGTGATGAAGGGAATAGCTGTCTAAAACTAAGTTAGTGCTGTAAATACCGGGATGCTCCTGCGGAAGTTTGAGAATTACTTGTGACAATTTATCTTAAACAAAAATACATGGCCCCAATTTACCAAGGGTTTTCTGTTTTCAATCAATGCTGATCCCTGGCTGGCTTGTTAATTATCTAACTCTGAAGACTTTCAAGCTGAGAGATCGGATTTTCTTTTTTAGCAAGTTTTAATTAGAACGTTTATGGACAAATCTTGATGCATGACCCTGGATGCTTTGCCTCAGGGCCACAATGAAAGGTGAGTGAGAGGGGCATCTGCCCAAGGCACAAAGACTCTGCAGGTAAAAATGAATAAAATGTAAAAGTGAGATGGCAGCAGATGAAAAACTAGGAAGCATAACATTCTCCTCATACCCTTTTGAGTGAGAGGGGATAGGGCTGGATTTAAATTTTGTCTGTCTTGACTAGATTGTAAGCTCTGATGAGCAGTGACTGTCTCTTACATGTTTCTGTATAGCACCGTGCACATCTTGTAGTGCTATACATATGATTAGTAGTAGTCATAAATTAGGCACCCATAAGCAACTGGGGGAGTCATTTCCCGCTTTGATTGCTTAGTTTTCCATTGTTCTCTCCCTCTCCTCACCTGCTGCTGCCTTGAACAGTGATTAGTGGCAATAACTCTCACAAGTAACTTCGGTGTGGAGATGAACTGCCCCAGCACGCAGACCTGCACTGTGGGCCTACATCCTTGCACTAGGGGTATGCATTCATGACTGCACATTTGCTTTATTTGTGCACCTAAACATTTAAAGTGCACGCAAATTGCTTGTACAGCATATATCTATGAATTAATGTACATACAATCAATTCTGCTAATTTTTAACTTCTTGTGAGCATACAGTGCACACCTAAAACATGAATGGGTCAAGTGAACATAAAAAAAAGGTCCAAAGTTTGGGAAAATGTGGTTTTAAATGAACATGAACAAAATTTCTTCTTGCACGTGTATACTCCTAACTTGCAGAGATTTCCGTGCTGACGGGAAACCCATGAAGATAGAAGGAAGGAAAGAAGGGGAGATATTGTCTCTGAAACTGAACTCAATACTTCAAGTGAGGCCTCACCAATGACTTGTAGAGAAGCATTAATACCTCTTCCTTTCTGTTGGTTATTCCTCTCTGTATGCAACCCAGCATTCTTCTGGCTTTGTCTACCGCCTTCTCACATTGTTTTGCCACCTTGAGATCCCCAGACACTATCACTCCCAAGTTCTTCTCATGGTCCTTGCACACCCTCTCATCCCCTATTGTACACAATTCCTGTGGATATCTATATCCCAAGTGAATGATTCTGCACTTCTTTGCATTAAATCTTAACTGCCAAGCATTAGACCATTTTTCTAGTTTTTGTAGATCTTTCCTCATGTTGTCAACTCCCTCAGAGAAGTCCACTGTTGCAAATTTTCATGTCATCTGCAAAAAGGCAGACTTTTTTCCCTTCAGTCCTTCAGCAAGATTACTCACCAATATATTGAACAATACCAGTCCCTGGACTGATCCCTAGGACCCGCCATTACTCACCCTCCTTTCATCTGAATGAATGCCGTTTACCATTACCTTCTGTCTTCTGTCAGTCAACCAATTTCTGATCCAGTTCACCACAAAGTGACTCATCCCCAGGCTGCTCAGTTAATTGAGGAACAGTATCAAAGACTTTGCTGAAATCTAGGTATATCACATCCATCACATGCCCTTGATCTAGTTCGCTGGTCACCCTTCAAAGAGCTCAATCAAATTAGTTTGGCAAGATCCTCCTTTGGTAAAACCATGCTGCCTTGCATCATGCAACCCATTGGTTTCTAGAAAGTCTACTACTCTTTCTTTCCGAAGCACCTCCATTAATTTTCTCACCACCGAGGTAAGGTTTACCGGCCTAATTTGTCGCATCTTCCCTATTACCACTTTCGTGAAGAGGTACCACATCAGCCCTTCTCCAGTCCTGCAGAACTTCTCCCATCTCCAAGGATCTATTAAAAACATCCTTTAAATGTCCTGCCAGAATCTTTCTGAGCTCTTTCAGTATCCCGAGATACATCCCATCTGGTCCCATGGCATTGTTCTCTTTCAGTTTTGCAAGCTGTTCACAAACATCATTTTCTGTGAATAGTGTGATATCTACTCCATTCTCATTTATATATTTGTCAGTCATGTGGTTCTTCCCCAGGATTTTCTTTAGTAAATACAGAAGTATTTGTTTACTTTTTTACTTTTAATGCCAGTTTCTATGAATCTTTCTTCTGCACTTTTGAGTCTTGGAATTCCACCTCTGGTCTTCTTCTTCTCTGGAATATACCTGAAAAATGTTTTGTCTCCATGCTTCACATCTTTAGCCATCTTTCTTCTGCCTTTGCTTTTTCTGTCCTTGTCTCTCTCTTTTAGCATTATCCTGTATTCTTTGCTGTGCTCCTCTTTATCTTCTGAATTTTGTGAAAGCTGTATTTTTTGCTTCTATTTGTGCAGCCACTTCTTTGGAGAACCATATAAGTTTTTATTTCCTCTTATTTTTATTAACTTTTCTTACCTATATATCCATTGCTCCCTTTATTGTCTCTTTCATTTTAGCCCACTGCAATCACACTTCCATTACCTCCTCCCACCCTGTCAACTCCTACTTCAGGTAATTTTCCATTTTACTGAAGTTAGTGTTTTTGAAATCTAGGACTTTGCATTTGCTGTGATTGGACTCTGCTTTGACTTTTACCTCAGATGCACCATGCGATGATCACTGCTGTTTACATGGGCACCCATCCAGACATTTAATATGATATCTCCATTTGTGAGAACTAGATCCAGTGTTGAACTTTCCCTGTTTGGTTCCATCACCATTTGTCTGAACATTAGAAAATTAGAAAAAAAGTGGTCAAAGGTAGAAAAAAATGTTTTTTTCAATTTAGTGACTAGAATATGTTCTATATGTATATGCCTTTCTGGTGTTGCACTGCATGGCTTATTAGGGTTTTGGTTCATTTTTTGTCTATATATTTCTATTTTTAGTTATAGTCAATTATTCTGCACTTGATGAGGATCAACTTATGTTTTGTGTGTGTGTGATCAAGGCCAGGTGTTCTGTTAGCATGGCGTTTCTATGTAGGATCTGTAGTAATCTGACTTGCTCAGTTTTCCCAGTAGGTCTATAGATGTTCTAGGGCCCACTGCAATATTTACAGTGCTGTCCTTTTCTGGGTAGGCACCTTGCATGAGTTTTGTAAGTTAGTGTGTTATGGACTAGTAAATTTGCTTTATAGGTCCTCTGCTATGGTTCTTACTTTTTCTTTTTGTTTCTTGTGTGGAGTCAACTGTAGGGTGTTGGTGGTGGGGGGTAGATGGAATGTGGAATGTCTTTGAGATTTGTAATTTTGTGTTCCTGTTGCTAGCAGCCTGAAAATTAAAATATTTTGCCTTTAAATATCATTTCTGGCATGATAACTTCTCTATGGGGTATGTTTACTAAACTGCGGTAACAGTAAATAACGCGCGTTATGTAATGTTAACGACCGTTAGCGCATCATAACGTGCGTTATGATGTGCTAACGATCGTTAACGTTACATAACGCGTGTTATGATGCATTAACGATCGTAAAGCTCCACGGCGTGGTAAAACACCGCAGAAGGTGGAGAGAGGGCGGAGAGAAGGGGTCAGTGGACGGAGAGTGAGCGGGGAGAGGCTCCCTTCACACTAACGCGCTGATCTGAAGAGCTAAATCCTAACGCGAATGAAAACCTGCCATTAAATGCACATTACAGGGGAGAGAAACCATTTCAGTGTCAGCAATCTACAGCCTAGGCAGGGAAACCTAAAAAAGTGATAAGTGTGATACATGTGCACAGAACAAAAGGGCACATAAACACTGAAAATGACCTCAACAAACTGGAAAAAACCCATAACCAAGCTGGCCAATAGTGATATTAATGAGAAACATCAACCCCCCCCCCCCCCGAGAAAACTCCATAGAAAAGATATAAATCGTGGAAGGGTCTACACTCCGTCCCCATACAAGGTGAATGAGCCCACAGTGAAATAGCGCTGCTCAGGGTTTTCCACTCCATCGGACAGGGTTCCTATGGCGTGCACATGTCCCGCAACATCAGAGCGGGCATGTCGGAACAGCAACTGGACATATGCCGGGGAAGGGGATACAGAGGGCCACAGGCGGCACATGCTGTGGTGCAGCTGGGCCACAGTGATGCCTAGCTGGCCCATACGAATGCTGAAACAGCAGAGCAGCCAGACAGCAACTGCTGAAGGCCCAACATGGGCACGACTGTGTTTCCCACAGTGTCACAGGGGATAGTACCCAACAGCTACCCCCAAGGGCACAGAACATTGGCAGGCGGGGCTGGGGGGGAGCATGGACGTCTATACAGGCACCCCTACCCCAGAACCCGCACCATAGGCAGCCGCCTACCTGCACACTGGATGGCCTGAGACTGCGCACCACCAGCACCACCAGCAGAAGAGCATGTCAGCATGGTGGCTGAGGGATACTGGTGGTGGAGGGAGCAGTGGCAGCTGCCCAGAGCAGACCGTGGCCTAGCCCTGTGTAGGTGGGTGCCATGTACTGCAACAGATGGGCCCTGTCTGACGAACAGTCATGGTATCACCAAGGAATGCACTGACTCTGTGACAACAAGGTGGTGCAGTGCACAAGACCAGTGTATTCCAAAGCAGAGAGTCACAGGTTCAAGCCCCAGCTGTGGTTCCTGCCAACCCAGTCCCCATATTTTACCCACTACTACAACGTGCTAATACAGACAGCACCTTTATTGCAGATTACGTAAACATGCCCATGACACCTACATTTTACCCTACAGAGCACGGACACCATAAACATGCACATTACCTAGAGCAGAGTCTCCCAAATGCAGTCCTGGAGGGCCAAGCACCATTCCGGTTCCATGCTGCCTCTGATAAAGATGCCTGTGCTGCATTTCTATGCGCCACCCCCATGGTATGCAGATGTATCTCATGCATATTCATGAGGGACAGCATGAAAACCCGAACAGTGTTTGGCACCGCAGGACTGGAGTTGGGAACCTCTGCCGTAAAGCAGCAGCCAACAGGGGCAGACACACCCACACCCACAGGCCCCATTATCCAAAGCCTCCTGGAGAGGCAGGACTTTGGGCTCTGCGTGCATCTCCCATTACTAGCACTTGCATACCTTAGTAATGCCACCCTAAACCTGGGAATATGGTACACATCTATCAAAAGGTTGCTATGATTACCGGCAGATAGCAATTCCTAGGTTAAGTACAATTTTCTGAGTGAGCTGCATCATAGCAACCTTTCTGATGTCTGTGGAGTGTGCTACAGGTCTTGTGTCTGACAGTGTTTACCAACCTGGGGAGTGACTCCTACAGTATTGCGTACCATAGCCATGCCTGCACTGTGCCCAGGACTGGTGTGGTGGCCTGGGCTGCCCAACACCTCTATAGTTGCACAATGCTGGCATAGGTGTGGGGAATGTGTGTCTGTCTATCCAGTGTGTGGTGGCTGCCAACACCCTCCACAGCGCACACTGCTAGCACTGTTGCCAGTATTGGCCTGCCAATGTGCATAATGAGGAGCAAGGTACCGTGGGAATAGCCTGGATAGGGTGGCCTGGCCTGGCCGCATCTGCACAGGGCATAGGGCAATGGCTCGGACATTGTAGTGCCCGGTACCACCTGCATGGACAGGGTGGCCATAGCATGTCCTGCTGGGAGGTCACTCTCACCCTGACTGAGCAGTGACCATGGCATGGCTAAGTTCCCCCATAGTGCTATATAGCACTTCTCTCATGTGATGTTTATGGGCTTTCTTTTGGGGCCCAATCACTGACTTATCTGCTTGGTGTGTATGCTGACATCCCCGTTCTGGGTACATGCATCTCCTCCAGGACCATGCACTATGGACTAGCTGGCGGACTGTCTGCAGCTAGTATGTGTCTTGCTGGAACACCTTGCAGGGTGCAGCGGCTGGATGCTTGCTGCTGGAGAATGTCAGATAATGGTTGGGGGGCAGCTGATAATTTTCAGGCCTACTGTCTGTCTGCTATTGCGTTATGGATGTGTACCGCTCTGTCTGTTCCCCAGTAGGACTGGGGTTGATGGTCCCCTCTATTGCTATCATTGCAGGGAGGTAGACTGTGGATCTATTGGTGGGTGATCCTGTTTCCCACCCTGAGCCCCAGAGGGTGGGTTGTGTGGTGGTACATAATCTGCCTATGGGTCCATACACCCCCCCCCTTTCACCTACAGCAGGTAACCATGGCACCAACACAGGATATGCACTATTCTGGGTGCATCATCGCCCATAAGGACTAGACATGACCAAGACATACAGCAGGACACAGATGTATCCTAGGTGTGTCTAATGGAACTACCTATCACACACTGATGGGGACCTGCAGCATGGCGTATTTCAGCCATGAAAGGTGCTGTGGACCTGGTGCTGGGCACCCCACCTCAACCTCAGGGTGGGCACAGTACCCGCACAATGTGACTGTCTGTGGCTACTCTGTGGCAGTGCCACACACGGTCTGTTGCCCCTACCAGGCCGAGGGCTGTGGGGGTACAAACCCAATCTTGTGCCCATCTCTCGTCTGCTGATTTGCATGTGCAGTGCATCATGGGTACGGGTGGGTTAACCCTATCCTGGTAACCACAGCAGACAGTTTGTGTGGTGACGTGCAGTTCTTCTGCAGCCAGCCAAGGCTTTGTTCACGGCCTTATAAGGTGTCCTATAGGGGACATTATAGGGTGCCTTGGTGGACAGTACACTTTATAATGTGCCCTATGGAGTGCCTTATGGGGTGCCTTATGCGGCACCTTAGGTTATGCCACCGTGAAGGTGTGTTTTCTGGCAGCACTAATTAAAATACACGTCAAATGCCTCAACAATCACTACTTAAATGTAAAGGGTGCTGCCTCAGCCAGCCTTATACATTAGGCCCACTGGGGAATCAAACCCATAACCCCTGTATCATCAGTCAGTGTTGTAACCATTGTGCTACAGCTCTGCTGCTGTGCTTGTATGCCTGCGCGCCGTCTTAAGATTAACGCGCGATAACATGCCCTGTAGCGCTCGTTCATTTATGGCGCCTTGTAACGCGTGTTCTTGGCGCGTTCTCGGTAACGATGTACCGCCCATGTCCTTATTTGGGATTTCTGTCTCTACCGCGGCTCCTAACGCGAATCGCACTAACCCCTATGTCTTCTCCAGTAAAGACCAAAGCAAATAATTTATATTGTCTTGTCACTATGGCCTTGTCCTCCATTCCTGCCCCTTTTACCCCTCTATCATCTAATGGTCCAACTGACTCTCTCAAAGGATTTTTACTATGAATGTACTTGAAAATATTTTTATTGTGAGTTTTTCCTTCCACTGCAAGCTTTTTTTCAAATTCTCTCTTGGCCTGCATTATCAATGCCTTGGATCTAGCTTGCCATTGCGTATGTTGTTTCCTGTTTTCAACACTTGGCTCCTTTTTCCATTTTCTAAAAGATAGTTTTATGGCCAAAACAGCCTCTCTCGCCTCACCTTGAAACCATGCTGGTGGTCATTTGGTCTTCCTTTCACTTTTAAAGTGTGAAATACATTTGGTCTAGGCTTCTAAGATAGCATTTTTAAAGAATGCTCAGGCTTGACATAAACCTTTCCCAATGCTCCTTTTTAGTTTTTTCTTAACCATTTTCCTCATTTTATCATGAGAGGCATGTTTATTAAAGGATATTATGGATGCTTCCTCAACATCCCTTTAATGTGTGAAAACGGCAACTTTAAGGCTCTCTGCACACAATCATGGCAGGGGTGGGGAGGAAGTGTTACTGCAGAAAAGGCACTATCAGCCAGTTAGCAGGTGGTAAAGGGACAGTGCTTGGTATGAGAGGCTAGCATGCAGATTAATATGCGGAAAGGATGGTTGCTACAACGCAGGATAAGGGAGCCTATCTGGAAGTCAGAACTCAGGTACTGGATGGGAGGAAGGGGAATAGGTGATGGACATGTCACATTCATATGTCCCATTTGTGTTAGACAGTGTATGTAAGGATAATGTGGGAGACAGTTGGGTTTTATCAGTGAGGGGTTGTCATGTGATATCAGTGGGTGGCATAAAAGTGGGTATAAGTGTGCCCATGATGTAGCCATAGCAAGAATGAATGGACATCAGCACTGCCCAGTACATCAGCTGCAGGTGATGTGTGAGTTATGCGTCCTAAGGAGTGAAGTGTCACAGTGTGGGCCAGGGTGTAGCAGCTGCCTCGAGAATAGATGAGTGAGCACGATGGATATATGGAGATGGGTGGGCTAAGACTGATGGAGGTAGATGGCAGTGCGGTATGGCATGGCAACCCCAACATACCCATGCTGGAATGCTACACCCAATATTGTGCAAATATATGCATGTTTAGAATAAAGCTTGATAGTATAATATGTAAAAGGAATTCATTGTCAGTGTGACAAACCGAGCATGCATTATGCAGGTCCATGACACAGAGGTCTGAATTCTGTGTTCCCATTTCCAGCAGGAGGAGGAAATGGAGATTGTTGCAGTAATCCACTGGACATGACCACAGAAAGGATGGACATATTCAGCAAGGCTCGATGGAAAGTGCATGTGTATGTATGTACACGTGTCTGGTCTGTGAAGGGCCTGGTGAGCACCTTGGCACTTATGTGCAGGGCAGCAAGTGTAGGACACAAAAATGGCAAGACTAAAATATGTTTGCTAGCAGAAGCCATCTCAATCTGCACAGCTGTAGTAGCCGCATGGTCAGAGAAGCAGTCTGGTTAAACTAAGGATAACAGTATGAATCCCACTCAAGCTCTGTGTTGACTCACATAAGCAAACATAGCTTTTGTCACCGATTAGTGCTGTGGAGGTTCAAAGCACTGCTACCACCTGTGATGGCATGGCAGCGTCTGACAATGTGCTACACATCCCACGAGGGCAGGAACTAGGCTGAGGGGTGGAAAAGAGAAGTAGCACTCCCTGTGTGAATAGCTGTTGTACTCTAATAGAGTCACATACCAGCAGTAGGGGAGGCAGTACAGTGAAGGATTCCATGGGTTGGGATGAAAGTATCTCACAAACACCATCCACAACTCTAATATGGCCAAGGAACTGCATGCCACTGGCATACTTTGTGAAGGCTGCTCTTAATAGCCAATGCACAGAGCACTCTGAGAATTATGGCACATGTGTTGGTGCAAAGTCACAAAGCAAACAAATTAGCCAACCTCCTGCAGTACCTCTACTTAGGTCAAAAGCAGGGTCTGTAAAAGGGATGCTGTGTGCTAAGGCAGAAATCATGCAAATTACCCATCAAATATTTATGTTTTGTACAAGTGGATAGGATGTGCGCGTGTGCATGTGTGTGCTTGTGTGTGTGTGTGTGTGTGTGTGTGTACACACATGTGTGCGTGCGTGATCCTAAAGCAGCTTCTGACATGTAGCTTGCCTCCCTCAACCTGCCATAACTCAACATCAATGATGTCCAATGTAGTCACACCAGACCTTGCCAAATGTTAGCTGTAATGTTACCATGCCTCCACTGTTGATGCTGCATCTGAAAAAATGTCAGTCTCATCTATTGCAATTACTCAGAGCTCATAGGCAATTGTGCTACTGCAATGACAAGGTCACCATCCTCTACATCAAAGGCTGAGCATTCAAGACCTGCCACTGGCCATATCAATTGTATCTAAGGTTACCACATGTCTCCAGGAATGTTCCCTGATCTTTTACATTAGAACCACAAACTGTCTCCTATGAGTCATGTCCTTAGAGACAAGGAACACTCCATCTGCTGTCATCCCCTCAAATGCAGTTTCCATGATCCAAGAAGGAGAACATGTAAAGATGACCTTGCATGCTGAAGAAGAGAAGCGAGTAGCAAAACAAATAGAAAACATTCACAGAATAATAAAATCACATTTTAGTATACAGTATATGTAGGTATGTAGTCGTTTGACTCCAAAGGCTGCTACAATCTTTTGCTAACCTCTGGAATTCATGAATGCAACCTACACTCCCCATCAGCAAATGTAGGTGGGAACAGTTCACTCAACAGGCTAGGACCCTGAACCATTCACAGCTCAGCTCTGCTCTTGTCAGATGTCTCAGATGTGCCCTCCCAAATGGAGATATCCACTGTTCTATTGTGCTTGATAAATTGTTGCAGTGCCATAGGAAGCGTCTAACAACATCTCTTTTGATTTTACAACTCTCTCACCTGCTATAATCACCCTATAGCCATCCTGAAACATATGCATATAACAACTGGACAAATAGCTTGATAGCTTGTCTAAGATTCAAGGACATAACAGACACACATCTCTACAAGCTGAATGCTACTACAAAGTGCACCTCTACAGATAAGGCTATGGCCACATTGGTGATGTTTCTGTGACAGGTCCCCAGACTATATGGAGGAACAGCATCCCTCACATGATATAATACACCCCACTCATGTTTCTGAACTGATGTGTGTCACATATTGGCTATATGGAGTAAGTAAGGAAGTATGATGACCTGTGCAGGTGGCCATCCCAGGCATGTGACTTGTCTTCATCTACTGAATATATTATGTGATGGGGCAACAGATGTGCTGTCCAAGTTATCAATAAAGATTCCAGTCATTTATTACTGATGTTTCATTCAGCTACTGGTTGATGTTTCAGGACCCTTAGTGATGTGCTGCAGCAGAGTGAACAAAGTAATGCTGTTAGACATATCTGATTGCAATGTGCATGCTTGTAAACCAAGGGCCCAATATTGACTTGGGTAGGCTATGCATTGCTATGGGCTATCCCTTCCTAATGACCCTTAACCCCGAATATTCAATGCTGCGGCAACGTCATTGAATATCTAGGTTCGCAGCACATGCCCTGGAGCAACCGAAGCTGACCAGATAGTGGAGATATAGCTAACCGGTTAGCTTCCGCGGGAAAAACTAGGCCAACATTTTACCCGTTGATTGCTAACCGGGTAGTGGAGCAATATCGCTGCTTCCCGGTTAGTGACAGTCTCCACCTTTACTCTGCCCCAGAATGCCCTCAACACGTCCCGATGCTAACTGCATAGCATCAGGGCATGTAGCAGGGTTAGAAGGGGATATTCAATGGCACTAAATGATAATTACACTTACCTGGTAATTGTAGTTCCTTGAGTGACGACAGTTCAGTCCTCTACCTCTGGGTTGTCAATCTCCTCCTGCAGCTAGGAGACTGGTATGTCAAAATGATGACATCACTGGATATAGCCTGCTGCACTCCTACTTCCATCCCAGTGTGAATGTATCTATAATGTATTTGTTCTTGTTCCATAATGTATCTAACCATTATATTGTTCTGTTATGTATTTAAGCATTACACTGTTGTTTGTCAAAAAATTGTTCCATGTAAAAACAAGCTCTTGCTTTGTTGACTGTTGTTCAATTGTGAACCGCACCTGAACTCCGGAAGATGCGGGATATAAATGATTGTTAAATAAAATAAAAATAAAAGCAGACTCAAAGGAGCAATAAATAAGTAGCTAAACATAATAACATCAACAAACCATAAACTATCCACCCCTTCCGACAAGGCTTTCTTAATGCTTGCCCTGCCATCGAGAAGGGAACAACCAAAGGAACTGAAGGAATCCAGACTCACCTGTAACCATCTGCCGCCTGCCACCAATCGGGAACCCCCTCGACACATCCGGGCGGGAAGGAGGACTGACCTGTCGTCACTCAAGGAACTACAATTACCAGGTAAGTGTAATTATCATTTCCTTATCATTCCTCCAGTTCAGTCCTCTACCTCTGGGATGTACCAGAGCAGTAATCAATGGGAGGGACCCTTCCAGCTGGCAGATAAGACCGCCAATCCGAAACGAGCATCCGAAGCTGCTGCAACATCCAGCCGGTAATGCTTGCTGAACGTATGTAGAGACGACCAAGTCGCCGCCCTACAAATGTCCCCTGGCGGAACCAAACTGTGCTCCGCCCAAGACGACGCCTGCGCCCTGGTAGAATGCGCCCTCAGCCCCACAGGCACAACATGACCGTGAAGCAAATAAGTGGACGCAATCGCTTCTTTAAGCCAGTGGGCGATGGACGCCTTACCACTGCCTCACCTTTGCGCACTCCTCCGAACAGAACAAACAACCGCTCGGACCTGCGGAAGGACTCCGTGACCTTTAAATACTGATGCAAGGCTCTCTTCATGTCGAGACGACGAAGACTGCGATCCGAGTTGCCGCCCCCCAAAGACCCCAGAACGGGCAAACACACCGCCTGGTTCAAATGAAAGGGAGATACCACCTTAGGCAAAAAGGACGGGACCGGACGTAACACCACCTTTTCCCTGGAAAAAGACAAGAATGGCTCGCGGCACGACAACGCTTGTAGTTCCGAAACTCTCCGCATGGAACAAATCGCCACCAGAAATACCGTCTTCAACGTCAAATCCTTCACTGACGCATGACGCAGCGGCTCAAAGGGGGACTTGGCTAACGCTGTGAGAACGAGATTGAGATCTCACGGCGGAACACACACCCTGCGCGCCGGGCGTAATCTAGCGACCGCCTTCAGGAAGCGACCTATGTCAGAGTGAGCCCCTAAAGGCACTCCATTGACGGTGCCCCGATAACAGGAGAGGGCTGCCAACTGGCCACGCAAGGAACTGGCCGCAAGACCTTTGTCAAATCCGCCCTGTAGAAATTCCAAGACCAACGGGATCGAAACCGAGCACGCCCGAACCTGACGCTTCAAACACCAATCTTCAAAGATACACCAGACGCGCACATACGCCAAAGGGGTCGAATGCTTATGAGCCCTAAGTAAGGTTGCGACAACCGCCGATGAGTAGCCTTTCTTCATCAGCTTAGCCCTCTCAATGGCCATACCGTAAGCGAGAACCGATCCACCTGAGGCATGAGCAGAGGCTCTTGCAGCAACAGATCCGACCTCACCAGCAGCCGCCAGGGCTCTCCGTCCAAGAGACGTATCAGGTCCGCGTACCAAGGACGCCTCGGCCAATCGGGTGCAACCAAAAGAACTTTCCCTGCATGCGCCCCGATCTTCTGAATCACTCGGCCTATCAACGCCCATGGTGGAAAGACATAGAGAAGGCCGCCCGACGGCCACTGACGAAGCAACGCGTCAATGCCCTCCGACATTCTTTCCCGCTGTCTGCTGAAGAAGTGTCCGACCTTTGCAGACTGGAAGGTCGCCATGAGATCCATGATCGGAGTCCCCCAGCGACCGACTATCTGTCTGAAAACCTCGGGATGCAATTCCCACTCCCCTGCATCCACCTGCACTCTACTGAGAAAGTCCGCGGTGACATTGTCTTTCCCTGCAATGTGTGCTGCCAAAATCGCGGGAATAACTCGTCGGCCTCTTCCTCCATCGCGGCACTCCCGGTGCCGCCCTGGCGGTTGATGTATGCCACCGTCGCCGAGTTGTCGGAGAGCACTCGCACGGGCTGACCGCGTACCACGTCCTCAAATGCCTGAAGGGCCCGGAACACCGCTCAAAGCTCCAAGCGGTTTATTGCCCATGAGGACTCCAGGGGAGACCAAAGACCCTGCACAAACTGGCTCCCGCAGTGGGCTCCCCATCCTACTAGACTGGCATCCATCAGCAACGGAAGCCATTCCAGCTGTTCCAGCGGCATGCCGGCAGCCAACGACGAGCGGCGGAGCCACCAACGAAGAGACTGCCTGACTTTGCTCGGGCAAGAGAGACGCTTGCTCAACGAATCGCTCTGATGCGACCAACGGCGGAGCAGTGCTCTTTGGAGAGGGCGCATATGAACCCTGGCCCAAGGCACCGCTTCCAACGTCGCCGCCATGGTGCCCAGCACCCGGAGATAATCCCACGCCGATGGCGCTGACACCGACAGGAACTGCTGCACCAGAGCCCTCAAGCCCTCGGCCCGTTTGTGTGACAGAAACACTTGCCCCCTCTTTGTATCGAACCGGACCCCCAAGTATTCGAGGTCCTGAGTGGGCTGCAACCGACTCTTGGCCGGGTTGACCACCCAACCAAGCTCTTGCAAAACATTCACCACCCTGTCTGTCACCCGGAGACCCTCCTCCGCTGACTTGGCTCGAATCAACCAATCGTTGAGATAAGGGTGTACCAGAATCCCTTCTTTGCGCAACGCCGCCGCTACCACCACCATCATTTTGGTGAAGGTCTGCAGTGCCGTTGCCAAACTGAATGGCAATGCTTGGAACTGATAGTGGCCCCAGGGAAGGGCGACCGCAGAAACCTCTGGTGAGCTTCTCGAATGGGAATGTGTAAATACGCCTCTGACAGATCCAGAGACGTCAAGAATTCTTTGCGCCGCACCGCCACTATGACTGACCTCAATGTTTCCATTCGAAAGTGCGGAACCCTTAAGCACCGGTTCACCCCCTTCAGGTCGAGTATGGGCCTTAACGTTCTGCCCTTTTTGGGCACCACGAAATAAATGGAGTAGCGACCCATGCCGTAATCGGTTTTGGGAACTTCCACCACGGCTCCCAACCGAATGAGTCTTTCCAAGGTCTCGCGAACCGCCGCCGTTTTCTTGGGACCCCTGCAAGGAGACAAGACGAAGGAGTCCCGCACGGGCTGGGCCAGCTCCAGCGCGTAGCCGTGTTGAATTATTTCCAACACCCACTGGTCTGAGGTGATGTGGGTCCAGGCGGAAAGAAACTCCCGAAGCCGTCCTCCTATGGGAAGCTCCTCCGCCGGGGCCCGCCTTGCTTCATTGAGTCTTACGCGAAGTGGATGCGGAGTTGGAGGAGAATCCTTTATTCGCTCCCCGAAACCCGCGAAAGCCCTGGGCTCGAGAGGGAAACCGCCCCCTCTGGAAAGTACCGAGCCGCGTTGACCGGAATCTTCTGAAATCGCGAAACTGACCCCAAACGCCTTGTCCAGACTTGGCCTGCTTCGGTTTATCCTCGGGCAGCCGGCCCGCCTTGGACTCACCCAGGTCCTTCAACAACTCATCCAAATCCTCCCCAAACAGCAAACCTCCCTTAAATGGAAGCTTGCTGAGACGGGATTTAGAAGGGCCGCCCGCCGCCCAATTGTGTAGCCACAAAGGTCTACGGGCGGCCACCACCGACCCTGTGCTGTTGGCCAGCGCTCTAATCAAGTCGTAATGCACATCTGCGAGGTAGGCCGCCCCGGACTCCAAGCGATCCAGCTCCTTTACCTCCTCGAGATCCACGTGCGAAGATTGGCACAGACGCTGGGCCCGGCGCAGACACGCTCTGGCTACCCAAGCTCCGCAGATGGAGGCCTGCAGCGAAATAGAAACTGCTTCAAAGGCCTGCTTTAGTAGACCATCAACTTTACGGTCCTGAGTATCCTTCAAAGCCGCACTCCCTTTGACCAGAATGGTGGTCTTTTTCGTAACTGCCGACACCACCGCGTCTATCCGCGGTGCCCAGAACCTGTCTTTATGTTTATCCGCCAAAGGATATAATCTATTCATCATCCGAATGCCGCGAAGCCCTGCTTCCGGCTTATCCCATTCGTCTTGAATCATCTTCTCGACGACCCGGTGCACCGGAAACACCACCTGTGTCTGTCGAACCACCTGGATGACAGGATCCTCCACGTCGTCCTCCACCGCAGCCGGCGGAGCAAGATTCAACATCTGCAACGTCTCCGAAATCAAGGCTGCCAACTCCTCTCTGCGGAACACCCTAATGATTTTCGCTTGATCCTCGGGTTCCGGGTTCTCACCTTCTTCCAGGTCCTGCGAACCCTCTGCAAGATCCCATTCTGGATCTTGGGCTTCCAGCCAGGCGCCCTCCACCGGGTCTCTAAGTTTCGCTCACTTCGGCGCTGGCGGATCCTCGCCTACCACCCCCTCCGCCACTAGCTGCGGAGGTTGGGACGCCGGTGACGTGGATCGTGTCCTCTTGCCCTGCTGCCGCAGGCAAAAAGCTTGATGCATAAGTAGGACAAACTCAGGACTAAATTCCCCGAGACCCGATGCCTGGGTTGGCAAAGGTTCACCGGAGGACCCTGCCAGCTCCTCCAACTCTGGCCCTTGCGCTGATAGCCGCGGGGAAGCAGCCTCCACCCCCGCTGGTGCACACTGTGCCTCTGGGGACTCGTGGGCTTCCATTTAAAGTTCCACTGCAGATGATAGGGCAGCACAGCCCCGGCACACCCCGGTGTCAGCAACCGTGCCCCTCCTAGTGCCACACACGATGCACTGAGGCCGGGCCGCCATAAGCAGGCAAACCAGAACTTCCCCCGGGGCTTACTTTAGCCTCTGACCCCGCTGATGAGGTTGGCTCTGGCTTGGTTGCGTTCGTTTTGTGTGTTTTCTTTTTTTTTTTTACAAGCAACTGCTTTGCAGGCCCTCTTTTTTTTTTTTTTTTTAAATAAACTCGCCCCTGGGAAACGATACCCCCTCAACCCCCACCCCCCGAACCTGAAGGGATGACTGAAGAGGCCTAAACTACTAAAGAAAGAAACAAAGCAAACAAATCAAGCAAATCAAATCAAACAAATCAAAAGGAAGCCCCCCAAATACCTAAGCGACGAAAATAAAAGCTTAGCTGCACTCTGTCCCGGGAACGGGAGAGGATTAGCTGACATGTGGCTGCTTCGCGGCTAAGAAAATGGCCGCTGCGAGTGCCGACAGAGAAGGAAAAAAGGGCGCCAAAAGCACCGCGGCGCCTCTGCCCTCCCGGAACAGCTTTTCTGCAAGAAAAAGGACAGCCTGACACCGGTGAATCACCTACTGGCCCGGTCTGCCGCTCTCCAGCAACGTTGCCGCTTGTAGTGCCTCGAAACCCGGGCCCGAAGCTCTGCCGGTGCGATTTGCTGCCGTCCGCTCACCGCCGGAGTACAGACACTGCAGCTCCGTGATGCACACCGCAAAAGAAGGGCTCACCCCCATAAAGTCAGGGGGGAGAGACCTCTGGGCCACCGGGGGGGGGGGGGAGAACTCGAAGGCATGAGCCAGAACCCTCAGGAATAAACCCCAGCACAGGCACAGGCAGGAACAAGAAAGCTGTGCGGTTCCTCTTTACTGGTTTTTTTTTTTTTTTTAAAGACACACTGCCAGTAACAAATCTAACCCACTTAACTATCCTAATTTCCTCCTGGCTCCTTATCCATTCCTCCAGAGAGCCTCTCCAGAAGGCTCGTCAAGTCCTCCTGCTGCAAGGAGACTGGTCACACTGGGATGGAAGTAGGAGTGCAGCAGGCTATATCCAGTGATGTCATCATTCTGACATACCAGTCTCCTAGCTGCAGGAGGAGATTGACAACCCAGAGGTAGAGGACTGAACTGGAGGAACGATAAGGAACTGTGTAAGTGCTGTTGAATATCCCAATTTAATGCATTTACATGGTTTACTGGGCAGTAAACTGTATAAAAGCCTTTTGAGTATTGGGCCACAAATGTCCTATCATAACACATTATGTCAATCCATATGTGTCACTGTATGGTGCATATCAGAGTTGCCACAATGGCAGACTGATGCTGTCGTAATCAAATGGCTGTTCTGGGTCATTAGTTGCACCCCCTGTGGTTCTCATGTCCATTTTATATGTCTCAAATAAATGCCACAGAGGGAACTGCACTGATGCAGTATTCCCCTTCTCTCTTCTCAACACATCCATCTCACACATATGAATACTTTACTTGCCTGTCTCAGTTCCACAGGAGAGCAGCTATGAGCACATAGATAGCTACAGTGTAGGACATGAACTCTCATGCAATGGTAGCATGTCACTGTAGCACCTCCAGAATACATATGGGGCTGACCTGAGCTATGCATTCACCTTACATGTCAACTGTTTATGGGACACCCATGCCATGCTAAAGCATGTGTATGACACAGGTCACTGCCATATTCAGGCACCATGCAATGGTAACCAGCAGCCCTGTGAAAATTGAAGTGCATCTGTAACCTGCAAGGGATACCTGCACATGAGACCGAGGTGCATGTGGATGAAAAATCAGAACCTCATGTCTTTTAAAACTATACATAACTCCACATTGAGGGTAGTCAGAGGGCATGTCATGTCAACTTTCTTCAAGGATGTGGCACTCTGAACCTTTTGGGCCAGGGCTGCCATCCATGAGGAGACCTGCCAACATGGTATGTCCAGCTTTACCACTGGGGGGGGAGGGGGGTATCTCACAACTGTCTCCTCATTAGCAGAAGTCTGTTAGGTTTCATAGGTCTGATCAGCACCCCAGCATCGACAGATATGTAACCACATAGAACAATAGTGGAGCACAGGACTTGTATCATCTCTGTAGTGTGAGATGGCTTCCACAAGAGTGCATTCTAACTAGCTGCTATGAAGTCACAAAGGACAGTAGGTGACTTGCACACATTACTGGTGCAATATGGGCAGGCATTCTCAAAAAATGCATTAACAGATGTTCTGTCAGTGACACATGAAGACTGTCTAATACTATAATAAAGGATTCATGGGGATACAAGCCAAGCCACAAATGTCTCAATCATGAAACTCCTACAAGCATACATCAGATATACTAGCACTGTCGAATAGACCTATATATAGGATAAAATATCACACCATATCAGTTCATTCCATGACCATTGACCACTTGATGATCCATTTATAGAGGCATAGCACTCACAATCATATACCTGTAAATCAATAATTGTCTTAAAAAAAGGATAAATACTTGTCTTGCAAACAACTTCACAGTTCCAAGTTGGACTCTCCCCACATCACAGTTCCAAGTTAAACTGTCTCCAACTCACTGCTGGGTTTCAAACATAGGTAATAACTGGTTTCTACCTCAGAGTGATAACTATTGTTCTTGCATTGCCGTTCACATGATGAAATGTTGTGAAAATGAATATTTCAATGCAAGAACAGTTATCTCTTTGCAGAAGAATCTGGTCATGACCCCATGTTCCAAACCCAATGCTGTGTTGAAGATAGTATAACTTGGAACTGCGAAGGCATTAGGCAGATAAGTGTTTACCCCTTTTCACAACCACAGTTTGTCAGCTACATTAAAAGGACCATCAAGTGCAGTACTGTGTCTGTGGAATGACTTGACATGGTGTACTAGATGTACTCCAATATATATATCACTATAGGACAATCCTATAATACACAAACTATCTTACTAGGGCTTTCCCTGTTAAAACATATGAAATTTCAGCAACCATGTACCCCACTAACAACAGATATCCCCACCTCCCATTGACCCCTATAGCTCATCTCCACCACCAGCTGCACCTCGATGTTGAGAATCCACTGTGCACCCATGTCAGTGATGCTCATGATCCCCTCGCTGAACTGTGTGGCAAACAGCACATCTTCCCATGCATTGTTTAATCAGAACACATACCTGCACAAAAATCCTGGTGGTGCCACAAGCCAGTGTATCTCTAAAGTTTATGATCCCACAGCATTGCTGATGGGTGATATAAATCATACTTTCCTACATACACTCAGTCTCTTGTGCTGTTGGCAGCAATAGAAGCTGCATCCCAATGGGTTGTCATATATCTGGTGCCACATATTTCATTTGGCAGGGCTGCATGCACAATGAATGCTGCCACTATAGTCATTAGGAGGGCATGTGCCGAAGTGTAATGTAGCTGTTCACCATTCAGCATCATTTCTCTTTCCTATAACACATGCTGCTTTGTGTTCATCTGTTCTGTCATCATGCATTGGTCAAAGTGGTGCTGTCTTGGCAAGGGTCAACCTCCTGGACCAGTGTGCAGGGAATGGCCACACATTGTGATTGCTATGGCCACCTAATAACTATCTTTTGTGGAAAGGTCATGTGCTGCCCATGTGTCCACATACAGGATCGGCTTTACCTATAGCTGCAGTGCAAACAGTTGTAATAAACATGATGCATTCTCATGGGAAAAGTGGCCTGGCTAGTGAATATGTAATGGTGTTCCCCATGGTCATTAAATGTTGGGCACATGAGTCAATACAGACACAACATGTGCAGGGCTTGTGTGATAGAGGTCAGTGACTCCCGCTGGAGCATGTCAGCATGCCTGTAGTTGGATAACAGAGTCTACTGGAACCGGCATAATCCGGTCAGCTACCGAGGGCCATGTTGACCGACCACCTGGAGATGTATCTCAAATGAGTGGACATGTGTTTCCCAAACACTTGCTGCCATGTTACTGAGCCCTTTTATAGACCTGTACCCAGAGAAAAACACGTGAGGTGGAATCTTTAAAAAAACCTATATATTGTATAAACCAAACTATATACAAAGCACTGCTGTGCATTTTCCATTAAGGCAAACATGACAATCTCGATGTTGGAAGGGGGAAGGGGAGGGAAAGAGGGAGCTAGCATAGACCACTTGACCCCTGGCTGCCAAGGAGACCACATGGCTAAGGGGCAAAATGCCCTCAAAAGGGTGGTGCACCCTTCCTGGGTGGGGATGGCTGATGTCCAGGAGGAGCAAACATCTCTTCTTGGCATCTCTTCTGGGCATCAGCAGTCCTTGCCACATAGGCAGTGAGCTGCACCACTGTCTCATCCAAGTTTTAGACCGTCTGTCCAAGGACAACTACTGCAGTGCTCAAGGCACATTCAATGCTGCCCAACCACAGATGCCACCATATGGGGTCTGCATGGAAGTATCTGAATGATCTCAGGCCACTGCAATAGTTGTCGGGGGATGTGGAGCCTGTGGGGCTAGAAGGAGACAGTGGGGAGCAGACTGCTCACTCTGTGCTCCTTGGCAGCCAGGGGTACTTTAGGAGCATGGAGGGGTAGGGTGAGGGCAGCTACAGGTGGTAATGGGGTAGTCATGGTGGTGAGGGATGTGTGTGAGGTGGGCAAGTGATATGAGTAGTACCCAGGCACAAAATGATCAAGTGGGAATCAATCCCTGGACATCTACTCATGAAACCAAACAAAATAGAGCACACAGTACCTGCAGCAGCCAAACTAGAGACAAAAGGAGCTGGTACTAAAGACTGGTGAATATTCAAATGTATAACTCTTCCTTTATTGACACCAATGCGTTTCGGCCTGGTCCTTCTTCAGGGGGTATGGAAAACAAACTTTCAAAGGTCCAGATTGTATAAAAGGGTTAATGCACGCTACAAACACCATAGCTAGTTCTGTCATCCAGTGACAAACAGAAGAACTTTGCTCATGAAGACATTGCACCAACCAGTAGGCTATACTGCTTCACATATCTACACAGCTGTATAGAGCCTATAGATCTCTGATCAAACTGTTTGCTGCCTGTGCCAGCATAAGTTGGTCTCGCCATTACTCAAGAAGCATTGCACATGCAAAACAGCGGTCTGCAGCTCAAGAACCAATGCACTGATCCAGCATATCAGCTCAGTAGGATGCACTGGCTGCGTGTGCTACAGTACATGCACATAACAACAGCAAGTCGTGCTGCAGAGCAGTTTCAGCTGTCACCCTGAGGTGAGGAGGGGTGCCCAGCACCTGATACACTGAACATGCACTGTTAGAGATGAACTCTGCTAGTTGTGCTGCAGGTCCATATTGCTAGTGTGTGGCAGGTATTGTCTGCAGTGTGTTATGCTTTTTTTTCTTGTTTCCTGCATGCTATAGATGATAGTGATGGCAACAGCTCAGCCCTATATTCTGCCCATGTTGGACACTAACCCTCCCATAACAGTGTAGATTAGTGGCCAGTGTCAATATGCTGCTGCCATGGACAGCCACTACTGGGGGTGGGGGGTATAGGCTAGCTTGGGGCTACTGCTACAGATCTGCCAGGATACCACTCACTAGGCCCTGAACAAATGCTGCCCCAACCATTGAAGACTAACAATTGACTACAGCATAGGAAGAAAGACTGCCCTTCACTGGACTGTGTCAGCCAAGTACCTACCAACTACGGTTGGTATGCATGCACATAGTGTGACTACAAGCACTCTGCTTTGGGATACTCAGCCTTGCTAACCAGCCCTTTGCTCAGTGAATGGCATCTACAGACAGAAAATGCATCCACATCACTGAAGCCAGTTGTTATAATAACTCCATGTGATACATAGCCATGCCATGGTCACTTTTTGGTCATAGTTAGACTGCCATCTCAGTGACCACCCAGGCAATGCATGTGGCAGAGAGGCACAATGGCATCTCAGCCAGTGACCCTATCATTGTGGCAGATACATCCAGGCCAATCTGCGTGTTTCAATATCCACAATCCTCTGCTTGCCTTATTCACATTTTCCAAACAGACTGGTAAAACTTGGACAATGTGAGCCAAAGTGTAGTGAAGAAAGCCACAGGACAAAGGGGAGCCATACATACACATATGCATACACTCTCATTGATGCACTGTTCAAAAGTGGAAATGGTTGGCATTCCTACTTGACACTACTGTCTCAATGTCAGCTCAATGACTGATAATTTGTGCTCTGTTTGCAGGCACTATTACTATGCCTTGGCCTCACCATATGTTGTTACCTTGTGCTATTAGCCTCCAACCAGCTGTGGATAGTGGAGCCTGTCAGTGCTGCTGGTAGATATTCCCACCCTTGCTGGCCATCTCCTTGGGGGTTGTACTTACACTGTCAGCTAAACCTTGTCCACAAGAAGATGCAATACAGAAACCCCAGCAGGAACCTGAACTTATGAACCTCCACACATATACACAACAACTGAGTGTGTTGCACCACATTGTTGCCTTATGAGGACAACAGCTCCTGTTGCTGACATGCTTCCCTTCAGCTGGCCTTTGGCACATGCTGCAATGCGCATGGCACACACAACCAGGACAAGGCTTCTGTCTGCTGCAGGCTTGTGCCACTTCCCTTGCCACCACCAACACCCGATCATGCAGACATGTCCACACACTGTCTGAGCTGGTGGTTGCAGTCCCAGCATGTTAAACATGTTGGATTTGCAGGAACCTTGGGCACAAGGGCTGGATGAGGGGGGGCAGAAGCACACATGCACAGCCATGTAGCCCCCCCCCCACCAGCTGCCCATGCAAGGGCCCATCACCGCCTGCCAGCAATATGTCTCAGGGGGAGGATGGCAGCCAATGCTGTAGTATTTCCCCAGACACCTAAATTTTCCAGCTACCTGGAGGGCTACAGCTGCAGGTGCTATCGGCCTCTTCCTCCACAGCTAGGTTCAGAGGCACCAGGGGGAGGCCATGTCTCTTGGACTGCCCCATGTAGCGCATCACCGTTCCACACCAGCAGTATGTCTGTGTTCCACCACTGTCACTGTGTGATCATGACAGACATCATAGATGGTGCTGTGGATGGAAGGATTCCCCTATGTGAGGAGCTTACAAAGGTTAGGCCTCTTCAACCTGCTGCTGAGATGGCTGGGGGGAGATATGATAGGGGTCTCTTCAGTATTAAATGGCGTGGATCGGTTCACGGTTGTTAACGCCATCACAATATGGGGGATTAGGGAACAGGCACTTTTGCTACACTGTAATGCATTTCAGACACATTGGGGCATAGAGTTTGTCATTCAATGCATTGGCAAACAGTGGCATACAGTGTCAGTGTATTTCGTGACAGCTCCTCGTATAGCTTGGCTTTGGGAGAGTTTGGTCATGATCCTGGAGGAAAGGTCATGATATGTTTATTTGGGGGACACTGAAGATTGGCTGCTTGGCCAAATACAGGCCTCTTTGACCATGGGTGTCCTTTCGGGACCCACTTAGGTACATGTGTCCCTGATTGGCCACTATTGGACAAAGGATAGTGGGTTTGAAGGACCTTGGTCTGACACAGTAGGGCATATATTCTGAACTTATGTTCTTATGCCCCACTGTGCCACCCGGGCAGCTGCCTAGTCCACTATGTTCACCAGCACCTCCCACTGCATGACCACCATGTCATCCCAGTGCCCCATTTGCACCATCAGCATGGTGCCCTTTCCTACATGAGCACCATGCTGTTGCTGCTAATGGAGCACTACTATCACTACCTTGGGCTCCGTTGTCAGTGCATCACATTGTTGACGCTTAGAGAATCTCTCTCCCTTCTATACGATGTTTTAATCGGTGATTGGATTCCCAGCATTAAAGGACTTTTCAGGCCATTGCGCAATCGGCAGTACAGGAGCACACAATGTAACTGCCCACTCCGTGCCCCAGTCATGCCCACTCTCTGCCCCCTGCATCTTTAATGTTGCCGGTGCCTTTACCATACCTTAAAGCAGCATTTTTTTAGCGTTAAGGGAGCAAGTGTGCCAATAGCCTGCGTTACGGCCACATGCTCCCTTACCGCCATTTAGTAAACATACCCCTAAATGTATATCTTATCTAAATAGTGCCACTATCTGACTAATTTTCTGGCCTTCTCTTGGCTCCGCCCCTTACATTCTCCATAAATATACAAAACATATCTGGCCATTTAGCCAGCGGCTTGAATACAGCACAGTCATGGGAGCAAAAGCAAATGCTTCTGCAGCTGTGTTAAGCATTCATTCAGCAGAGCACAGGCTGGAAGCAAGTCAGTCAGGCAGGTTTCCTATGCCCCTTCTCTGGTGTACCCTGAGACAGTGTCTCACTGGTTCCCCTCTTACGCCGGCCCTGGGTGACTGTATCTGATGATCTTAAAGTAGCCAAACAGGTAGAAAATGTGATAGCAAATGTCAGAAAGATGAAAATAGAATGCTAGGAATCATAATAAAACCAATAATATTATAATGCCTCTGTGCGACCGCACCTTGAATATTGTGTGCAATTCTGATCACCATATCTTAAAAACGATATAGCAGAATTAGAAAAGATACAGAGAAGAGTGACAAAAATGGTAAAAGAGATAGAAAGATACACCTATGAGGAGTCTTAAAAGGCTAGGGCTCTTCAACTTGTAAAAGAGATGGCTGAGGCGGGATATGATAGAGATCTATAAGTTAATAAATGGAGTGGAAAGGGTAAATGTATATCGATTGTTTATACCATCAAAATGTAGAAAGATTAGAGTACATGCAATAAAGCTACAATGCCTGTCAACACGGTTTCAGAGAATCGCATGGGGTCGAGACGCTCCTCACTTCACTCCTCAACAGCTTAAACTCTGGCATCGATAACATCAAACAGGGTTTTGTTCTCATATTCTTAGATATTGCGGCTGCCTTTGATTCAGTCTGTCACGATCTTCTCATTTTCCGCCTGAGAGAGAAGGGTCTTTGTGGAAATGCCCTCGAATGGTGCATCTCATATCTCTCAGATAGATGGCAACATGTTCGCTCAAATGGTGAAACATCAGATCCGTTCCACCAAGAACAAGGAGTCCCGCAAGGTTCTTCTCTATCATCACTATTATTCAACATATACATGCAACCCTTATGTAACATTATCAGGTCCTTCAATGTCAACTTTATGATCTACGCTGATGACGTATTACTTTATATGCCATTCTGCATAGATAATATGAACATCACCCCCATAACCAACTGTTTTAACGCCATCTCAACCTGGCTATTGACTCAAAATCTTAGAATTCAGCACAAAAAAACAGAAGTTCTCTTTATCTCAAGGAACTCTAAGTTCACCCCACCTACATTCCTTGACGTGCAAGATGCTAAGTTGCAAGTAAAATCCCACATTCGATATCTTGGAGTGACGCTGGATCAGAATCTGGATTTGAAGTCCCACATTGCCAACACAGTAAGGGCAGTGTATTTCAAAATTCGATCCCTCAGACACCTCCGCCAACTGATTGATCCAGATGATTTCCGTACAGTCTACCAGGCTCTAATTATTCCCCATTTTGACTTCGCAAACTCTATATTACAAGGACTCCCTCAATCTACTCTAAACCCGCTTCAACTAGCCTTAAACAGTGCAGCAAGAGTGCTTTTCGGGGTACCTAGAAGAGAACACGTAACCCCTCTCCTGAAACAACTACATTGGCTCCCCATCCAAGCGAGAATCACCTTTAAGACTCTGCTCCTGGCCTTTAAAGCTCAAAAAGGACTCTCTTCCTCATCATTATCTGAGATGATACAACCAACCCCTACCAACAGGCTAAGAAGAACTACTGAATTAAACTTGCTAATGATACCAAAAGAGTCCTTAAGATACAACTCTTCAACAGTAAATCGAGCCTTCAGTTTATGCGCTCCGAAACTTTGGAACACCCTCCCACCACACATTAGGTCCATCTCTGATCTCCTCCAGTTCAAAAAGGCCTTGAAACATCACCTTTTCACCAAATACTTTCCAGAGAACATAGTAACACAGGCACACTCCATTCACAACTTATCACACCCAAATAGCAACAATCCCATTCTTTCCATGTAACCTCTGCTATCCCAACAACTCTTCACACCTCTCTCCCTTACCAATACTGCCCCTTTATATACAATGTATCTTCCAAATGTAAATAGTTACACTGATTACTATTTGTTCTAAACAAATTACTATTTGTTTTAATTAATTACCCCGGTTTACCCAAGTTATTGTGCCTGTTATATGTATAATACTCAGATATTGTATTCTGTCTGATGTTTTCTTGTTCTATGTAAACCGCGCTGATTATAAATAGTGCGGTATATAAAAGATGTTAAATAAATAAATAAATAAATAAATAAATAAATAAATGCAACCCATTTAAGACAAATAAGAGAAAATATGTTTTTCCTCAATGCATAATTGTACTCTCAAATTCATTACCAGAAGATGTAGTAAAAGCTGTTAGTGTAGGTGGGTTTAAAAAAGGTTTGGGGAAGTTCCTGGAGGAAAGGTCCATAAACCATTATTAAAGAGGACCTGGGAAATCCACTTTTTACCCTGGGATGAGCATTGTGGAACCTGTGTGCCTTTTTCGGAACCTTCCAGGTACTTGTGACCTGGATTGGCCACTGTTGGAAACTGGATACTGGGCTTGATGGACCTTGGTCTGACCCAGTATGGCATTTCTGACGTTCTTATGCTTGGATGCATAGGGAGAAGAATTGTCAACAGTAAAAAAGAGGTGCTGCTACTACTACTACTAATCATTTGTATAGCACTACAAGGCATACACAGCTGAAATGAGGCAACATAGATTGAAGGTGAAAGTGGATAGACTCAGGAATTATCTAAGGAAATTCTTTTTTATGGAAAGAATGGTGAACGCATGGAATAGCATCCCAGCAGAGCTGGTGGAGACAAGAAAAGTCAAGAGAACATGGGACAACCCAGAGAATCTGTAGTGGAGAGGAATGTATTATGGTATTTATTTGTTGGTATGGATGGGAAGACTAGATAGGCCATATGCTCTTTATCTGCTATTATTTCCTATGTTTCTTGTTTCTATATCATTTCTATCACCTTCTCCTGGAAGGTGCATCTACCATCTTTTGTATTAAAAAAGTATTAAAAAATGCTTTCTTCCATTGTTATTGAGTCTATTTATTTGGAACTTCATATGGGGTCTAGAAATTTCTTGTCATGGAAAATGTTTATTTCTTGTGCATAATAAATGCTGTTCATGTGTCTTTGTTATATCCCGTTGTCTCTCCTCACCTCTTTGAAGTCTGCAAAGAAAAAAAAAAGTAATATGTTGTGACTCTACACCGCCCCTATTAGGCGCCCGCCTAGGGCATGCGATGCAGGTTTGCCTTCTGAAAGAACAGTCTGTAGCCATGTGGTCAGGCAAAAACAATAACTGGGCTTTATTCCCCTTCCCTTATGGATTTCCTTTTTTATACAGCAATAAAGAATAACATAAATAAACTGTTTCCTCACAGCAAAAATAAAGATGAACCTTCTCCAAGCAACTATAACACTACTTCTGCTTGCTTCTTTAACAGAGAGATTCTATCTCATCAGAGAGACATATCGCGCAATCCATGGGACTGGATTCTACCTCCTGGCTAGTGCTTTCCCACTGCATTTGTTCACAGTCCAGACCTGTAAATGGATAACACTCTTCAGGGCTTCTATTGACACAACTCTTTCTTTGGGAGGCAACAGTTCCTATAGCAGGAAGCTGCTTTGCATAAACCGGATCGTGGGGACCTGTGTTTGGGGCTTCTCTTAGGTTCCCTCTCTCTCTCCAATAAGGATTCTCTTCCCCACTGTTAGCTTTAGTTCTCCTGGCCGGGTTCCACCTCTTGCTCTTTAGAGAAAATGGTGTACTTAGCTTTTCCTCTGGGGTAGAAAGCTTCCACTCCTTCCTCTGTTAACCAGGCTTTTCTGTCTGGGCTGTAGCGTGCCTTTCCCCGAGAGTTCCAAACACCAGTAGTTTGAGCTGGGCTGTAGCCACTTTCGGGAAAGGTTTTACTCCTGCTGCTCCTTGCTACCGGGGCATACCCACTGCTTCCTGAATCCAGCAAGCTCTCCTGTTTGTGACGTCTGCCCTCTACCTGCTTGGTCACTCTTCTCGGATCGATGCCCCCTCTGGCTTGGGAGACTCCTGCACTGACTCTTCCAGCACTCTCTGGTTCAGCTGTCTCCTCCCTCACTGGCTCGGCATCTGTAACTCCTCCAGCCACACCCACTTCTTCTCTTCCTTCCAACTCTCCGCCTCCCTTTTCTGGGATTTCCCAACTGCTTTTATCCTCTTGTCTCTTGCATGTTGTATGTGCTTCCCTGCTCAGGTGAACCTGATTAGCTCTCTGACTTTCTGCTGCATCATATCTGGTGTGGGGAAAGTTTGTTCTACTATTCTTTGGCTCATTGTAACCTGAATGTTTTTGCTGCTTATGTGACTGCAAGGTAGGTTCGTCTTTTTCCCCTATTATCATAGGTTCTGTGCTGGCTACTGCATCATAATGTATATGATTTTATACATCATGTTTGGCCTCTTATAAAATACCATCTAGCATAAATGTACGCACGTTATCATGCAAGTATGTACTTTGTAAGTAGGCATAGTCATGAGTGCGTTCTGGGCAGAGTGAAGGCAGAATTTGCAAGTATGTGCATTGATTATGAACTACCTGAATCTGCACATGAACTTTCAAACTATATGCTCATTCATTTATCTGCTATATAGCTAGTACAGATGTCCATACCACCTTTTAAGGCACGATCCCTGGCACACTAATATTTTATAAAGACATATAGGTTCCCATGGGGCATGTTTACTAAATTGTGCTATGTCAGTGCACATTACACCCCAAAAATTAGTGCAGAGGGCTGCAGTAGGGCCGTACCGAAGGCTATGTGAGCAGTATGGCCACCCAGGGCACAAGTACAGAAGGCGCACTGATGTCATCAGTGGGCTTCCAGGAAGCCCAATAAAAGTGAGTTTCTCCATGCAAATGGATGGGTGAGTTGGCAATCGGTTTACCAAACACATTCTAGCTTGATACGATCCTGGTCTACCTTAACAACTGGGTGCACATCTCTCTCACAGCATCTACCATGTTGGAACTGCACCTTATCATGCTAAATGGAAAGCTCACTTAATGCAGGCTAACCTACTACACTTTGACGAGGCAGTGGGTGCACACTTACTAGTGGCAATATTCACAGCAGGTGCCAATGTCACCCACAATATCCACAATCGGATCTGAACCCAGCCAGTAGCTCCCCCATCATGCTCTAAATTGTTAATATGGGATTTTTACAGCACAGTCCTGCACTGTTAGCATAAGAACATATAACATAAGAACATAAGATATGCCATACTGGGTCAGACCAAGGTCCATCAAGCCCAGTATTCTGTTTCCAACAGTGGCCAATCTAGGGCATATGTACCTAGCAGTTTCCCCAAGGGACACAGGTTCCACAATGCTTGTATTGGTTCAAGCATTGATTTCCTGGGTCCCTTCTTAATAATGGTTTATGGACCTTTCCTCCAGGAACTTGTCCAAACCTTTTTTAAACCCAGCTACACTAACAGCCTTTACTACATCCTCTGGTAACAAATTCCAGAGTTTGATTACACGTTGAGTGAAAAAATATTTTCTTTTATTAGTCTTAAATAGTTTACCCTGTAGCTTCATTGCATGTCCCCTAGTCTTTCTATATTCTGATAAGGTAAACAGTCGATCTACGTTTACCCGTTCCACTCCGTTCATTAATTTATAGACTTCTATCATATCTCCCCTCAGCCGTCTCTTTTCCAGGTTAAAGATCCCTAACCTTTTCAGCCTATCTTCATAGGAGTATCCTTCCACCCCTTTACCATTTTGGTGGCTCTTCTCTGAACCTTTTCTAAAATCGCTATATCCTTTTTAAGATACGGCGACCAGAATTGCACACAATATTCAAGGTGCGGTCTCAGTATGGAACGATATAGAGGCATTATAATATCTTTTGTTTTATTTTACATTCCTTTCCTTATCATACCTAGCATTCTATATGCTCTCTTGGCCGCCGCTGCACACTGGGCCGAGGGTTTTAACATGGTATCCACAATGACGCCTAAATCTTTTTCCTGGGTGGTGGTTCCTAATGTAGAACCTTGCATCGTGTAACCATAGTTTGGGTTGTTCTTCCCTAGGTGCATAACCTTGCACTTGTCCACATTAAATTTCATCTGCCATTTTGATGCCCAGTCTTCCAATTTATCAAGATCCTCTTGCAAATTTTCCACAATCCTCTTGGGTTTTAACAACTTTAAATAGTTTTGTGTCATCTGCAAATTTGATAACCTCACTCGTTATTCCACTTTCCAGGTCATTTATGAATATGTCAAAAAGCAGCGGACCCAGCACAGATCCTGGGGTAAACCACTATTCACCTTTCTCCATTGGGAAAATTGGCCATTTAGCCCTGCCCTCTGCTTTCTATCCTTTAACCAGTTCCTGATCCACAATAGTACACTGCCTCCTATCCCATGACTCTTTAGTTTTGCCAAAAGTATCTCATGAGGGACCTTGTCAAAGGCTTTCTGAAAGTCCAGATACACAATATCAACCGACTCACCTTTGTCCACCTGATTATTCACTCCTTAAAAAAAACATAACAGATTAGTAAGACAAGATCTTCCTTGTCTAAAGCCATGTTGGCTGTCTCCCAATAGGTCATGACTATCTACATGCTGAGTAATTTTATTCTTTATGATGGTTTCTACCATTTTTCCCGGTACTGACGTCAGGTTCACCGGTCTGTAGTTTCCCGGATCACCCCTGGAACCCTTTTTAAAAATTGGTGTTCCATTGGCGATCCTCCAATCTTCAGGTATTAGAGATGATTTTAATGATAGTTCACAGACTACTAATAGCAGGCCTGCAATCTCATATTTCAGTTCTTTCAACACCCTTGGATGTATACCATCTGGCCCAGGTGATTTGCTACTCTTCAGTTTATCTAATAGTTGTAATACATCTTCCCGATGTATTGATATTTCCTTCAATTCTTCCGCACCTTTAAATACCACTTCAGTCATGGGTAACATCCCTACATCTTCCTCAGTAAAGACCGAAGCAAAGAATTCATTCAGTCTCTCCGCTATCGCCTTGTCGCCTCTTAGTGCTCCTTTAACCCCTTTATCATCTAATGGACCAACTGACTCTCTCACAGGTTTTTTGCTATGAATGTACTTGAAAAGGCCTTTACTTCGCGTTTTTGCTTCCGCAGCAAGCTTCTTCTCAAATTCTCCCTTTGCCTGCCTTATCAATGCCTTGCATTTGACTTGCCAGTGCTTGTGCTGTTTCCAGGTTTCGTTGTTTGGCTCTTTTCTCCATTTTCTGAAAGATGCTTTTTTGGCAACAACAGCCTCTCTGACCTCACCTTTAAACCATGCTGGCAGTTTTTTGGACTTCCTTCCACTTTTCTTAAAGCGTGGAATACAGCTGGTCTGGGCTTCCAAGATAGTATTTTTCAACAACAGCCAAGCCTGATGTACGTCTTTAACCTTTGCAACTGCTCCTTTTAGTTTTTTCTTAACTGTTTTCCTCATTTTATCATAGTCTCCCTTTCGAAAGTTAAAAGGTAGTACTGTGGATTTCCTTACTATCCCTCCTCCACTAATTAAATCAAAGGCAATCATGCTATGATTACTATTGCCAAGTGGCCCCCAACAACCTTATCTCTTGTACTAGATCTGGTGTTCCACTAAGGACTAGGTCTAATATGGCTTCCCCTCTGGTCAGTTCATGAACCAGCTGCTCCAAGAAGCAGTCATTTATTTCATCTAGGAAATTTATCTCCCTAGCATGTCCTGACGTGACACTGACCCAATCGATACCGGGGTAGTTGAAATCACCCATTATTATTACTGCGCTGTAACTTTTGTTAGCTTCCTTGATTTCTTTGAACATTTCATCATCCATTTGGTCATTCTGGCCAGGCGGTCGATAGTACACCCCCACTGCCATCGCCTTCCCCCTTTTACATGGGATTTCAATCCATATAGATTCTACAGCAGATTTTGTTTCCTGCAAAACTTTAATCCTTTCTGACTCAATGCCCTCTCTAACATAGAGAGCAACCCCTCCAAATTTGATCAGCTCTATCATTAAGATATAGTTTGTACCCAGGTATCACAGTGTCCCACTGGTTGTCCTCCTTCCACCATGTCTCTGATATTCCAATCATTTAGTGCTATATATTCTAACTCTCCCATCTTATTTTTTAGACTTCTAGCATTTGCATACAAGCATTTTAGAGAATGTATTTTATTCATATTAATTTGGCTATTGTTAGACATGGGTAATTTGGGATCTTTAAGCTCTGTCTGCTCCATACTTGAGGGCCTTTGGGCTAGTTTACTCTTTTGTGGAACCTCTCTGCTTTTGGTAGTATCCTTCAAAGATACATTCTTCCGAACCATCTGCTCTTGGGCGACTGTCAGCTTTCCCCTAATATCTAGTTTAAAAGCTGCTCTATCTCCTTTTTAAAGGTTAATTCCAGCAGCCTGGTTCCATCCCGGTTAAGGTGAAGCCCATCCCTTCGGAATAGCCCCTCCTTTCCCCAGAATGTTCCCCAGTTCCTAACAAATCCAAAACCTTCATCTCTGCACCATTGTCTCATCCACGCTTTGAGACTCCAGAGCTCTGCCTGCCTTTTGGGTCCTGCGCGTGGAACAGGAAGCATTTCGGAGAACGCTACCCTGGAAGTTCTGGATTTCAACTTTCTACCTAAAAGCCTAAATTTGGCCTCCAGAACCTCCCTACCACATTTTCCTATGTCATTGGTCCCGACTTGTACCAAGACAGCAGACTCCTCCCCATCACTATCTAAGACCTTATCTAGGTGACGCGTGAGGTCCGCTACCTTCGCACCGGGCAGGCATGTTACCAGGCGATCCTCGCGTCCACCAGCCACCCAGCTATCTACATGCCTAATGATCAAATCACCAACTATAACGGCTGTCCTAACCCTTCCCTCATGGGCACATGGCCCTGGAGAATCTTCCTCGGTGCGAGAGGGTTTTACATCACCTGGAGGACAGGTCCTAGTTACAGGATCACTTCCTGCCACACCAGGTTGATGCTCTCCTGTCACGTGACCTCTCTCCTCCATGGCAACAGGGATGCTGCCAGACTGGAGGTGGGACTTCAGGACTATATCTGTAGGTCTCGTCTATGTACCTCTCTGTCTGTCTTATGCTTTCCAAGTCTGCTATTTTAGCCTCTAGAGAACGGACTCGTTCCCTGAGAGCAAAGAGCTCCTTGCACCTAGTGCACACGTAAGACCTCTCGCCAACTGTCAACCAAAGAATAAAAGTCTGAATGCATGACACAATTGCATATATTTCTACCCCTGGTGTAGGCGATACATGGTCTATCCTTGAAAACAGCATGCAAAGCCAGGACGTGCCTGTGGGACCAAACGCTGCATGCCAAAACACAGTGTGCATAACATACGGTAAATCCCATGGTATCCATTAACACACTTTAATAAACATGCCTGTATGTGTCTTTATAGAATAGGCTTAATCTCCTATCTTAGGTGCCCTGTTATAAAATTACACTCCACATGTGTGTATATAGCTTCAAAATGACCTTCTTGGTGACAAACTAGCATCTAGTTTAAGTGTTCTCCAATGCATCTGAAATAATGTAAGCAGGTAAAGGAAGCTGAGGAGCATAAAGGCTATAACCTCCAGAACCTATGATGATTAATTGGAGAAATAGTGGTTCAGATTATTAACTGTGACAAAGTGACTATACTCTGCATAAGAGCACTTTGGAGAATATCTAGTAGATTAAAGAACACAAAACCTCTTGCTGCTGAAAACAGCGCAATAGAGATGGGAAAGCTGAAAAACAAGGACTTGCAGTTAATTAGTTCCGCTCACTTCCCACAGCTAGGGCTAATTGCAAAGACCAGAATAAAGTGTTCAAACCAGCTGTCAGAAAACAAAAACTAAAGAAGCTGATCTCCCCAGGAGAGTCTATGTAAATAAAACAAAATGCATAAAGAAATAGATAAATATAGGTAAGGGAACCGAAAGTAGGCAGAAAGGAGAGAGGAACAGGGACCAGAGGCTATTAGTTTCAGGGAAATGGTACAGGCAATTGGCTGCTGACATCTGGAAAAAAATGGAATAGCTCCGACAGAAAAAAACATGGATAGAACTGAAGGTCCATTCTAAAACTGCATAGATGTAGTTTTAAAAGTTATCAATGTCCCTGTTTAATGTACGTTTACCAAGTTTAAGTTACAATGTAAACCACTTTGATTGAAATGATAAAGCGGTATAAAAAAAACTGTAAAATAAAAAAAAAACTGTAAATATTGGAAAGGTACATAGGTGTATATCAGAAATAAGATTATATACAACAGTTTCACCTTCGCCATCCTTTTCTCACACTCCTGGGAACATCTATGCATATATCACATAGAAGTAGGCACCATGGAGGTAATATTGTACAGCAACAGTCCACATGTTAAATTAATATGTATATTCAATGGCATTAAATATATGTATTGGATGATGACTATTGCTAATATCCATTTAGTTTTTGTTTTGGCAGCTGGGATTTAATGTTAAAAAATGTAAGGTCATGCATTTGGGCTGCAGCAATCCAAGGGAGCAATACAGTATAGGAGGTGAAGTACTTTTGTCCACTAAAGAGGAGCGGGACCTAGGCGTGGTTGTGTCTGATGATCTTAAAGTAGCTAAACAGGTAGAAAAGGCGATGGCAAAAGCTAGAAGGATGCTTGGGTGCATACGGAGAGGAATGGCTAGCAGAAAAAAGGAGGTGATAATGCCTCTGTATAAGTCTTTGGTGCGACCTCATTTGGAGTATAGTGTGCAATTCTGGAGACCGCACCTTCAAAAGGATGTGAACAAGATGGAGCCGGTGCAGAGGGTGGCTACTAAAATGATTAGTGGGCTTCATTATAAAGCATATGAGGACAGACTTAAGGATCTTAATATGTACACCTTAGAGGAAAGGCGGGATAGAGGTGATATGATTGAGATGTTTAAATACCTCCATGGCATAAATGTTCAGAGAGAGCCTCTTTCAATTGAAAGCAAGTTCTTCTACGAGGGGACATGGGATGAGGGTGAAGGGAGATAGATTCAGGAGTGATATGCGGAAATATTTCTTTACGGAAAGAGTAGTGGATCCATGGAATAGTCTCCCAGTGGAGGTGGTAGAGATGAGGACAGTAACTGAATTCAAAAAAGCCTGGGACCAACACAGAGGATCTCTAAAGGTAAAAAGTGGACTGTTGTAGTTGTTGATATGGAAGGACAGACTAGATAGGCCATGTGGTCTTTTTCTGTCATCATGTTTCTATGTTTCTATGTTCTGATATTTGGCAGTAGAACATTATCCATATTTCTGTATGTAAAACATTGTCTTACTCACAGAAATGACATATAGAATTATCCCCGAAAGATTTTTCCCCTTTGACTAGAGGAGCATACCACTTTCCTTATACAGCACAATGGGGCATGCTTGCTAAAGTGCACTAGCCAGTAGCATGGGGTTTAGCATGGATTTTACACGTGTTTGGGCCTGGTGGTAGCAATGAACATGTGGTCCAAAGGCAGAGCTAAAAATCCTGCACTAGCAGCATAGCAAGTGAATAGGCGGAGCCAAAGCGGAGACAGGGTTAAGTCAGAGGACGTGGCTGCCATGGCTGTGAAATTCATGCACTGGCTATACAGTGACATTGCTGGTGTAGCAGCAAAGCGCAGACAAACCAATGATACCAGGAGTCTGTTCAGAAGGTCCAAATCATTTATTTGTGCACAAGTCTCAAGCAAGTCAATTTCAAAATGGCTGAGCAAAGTTTTCTAGCATTACAACAACTTTTATAGACTTCTGTTCCATTCTAGGTATAGAAAAACATTTCATTGGTCCCGGTAACCTCCCGTACCTCCCGTACCTCTTCTATTGGTCCCGGTACTGATAAGTTTATCCAATTATGTCCCTTCTGTGGGCATGACACCTGCATGCCCCCCTTCTAGTCCCAATTACAATGGTCAGTTCATCAACTTGTTACTTTCACACTCTCAAGGCCATAGAACCAATTTGTGCCTGCAGAAGAGCGAGGTTCTGTAACTCATCTGTCAGCACTCCTCATTATTTCTTTGCAGATGTACTTTTTCTTATCAGTAACTTTTAAACATGTCTTTTCTGTATTTTTCCATTTCTCAGTTCTGCAGTTCTGCTTACCTAAGCTAATTCAATACTTCTACTGAGTTCTATCTTACAATAGCAGCATATTGGGGGATGTGCAATCCTATATGCCTCTCCACAGGCCTCATTTACAGGTCAAGCTAGCCATGCTGGCCTGCCTATGTCAGACACCGTGGGTCACAGGCCTGCACCTGCCACACTGGTACTACAGCTAACACCAACCTATGATCAGGTGCTAACTGCACTTGCCATGCTCCTCTGCACCGACCGTGTGGTTAATGCATGTGCTTTGTATGTGAGTGTTCAGAAATATAAAGGGCAGAAGCAGGGCAAACACATTGGAACAATAGGGGAACAATAGGAGATGTGAGCTGACTACCAAGGCCATGACAACATCAACACCAATTCTGCGGTCACTCTGCTGGAAAGGGTGGACAAACATACATGGACACAGCAAAAGCTGCTCTAACAGACTGCTGTTCATGCCTGCATATGCATTGGATAGGTTTCAGAGATCTGTATGTGTTGTGTGCTGTGGATGTGTCAGGAGATAGGGCCTGTGCTCTGTGCTGCAGTCAGTAGTGGCCTCAGAGGCAGAGTTGGAACCAGAAGAGTAAAGTGGGGGTAGGGGCATGCAAATTAGGTGATGCACTTCATGGATAAATGACAGTGTGGCAGCACAGGAGCTATCTGACCCCTAGTCCCTCCCTCTGCATGGGGAAGTGTATACATGCACTTGGGGGCCATGTTGCTGCCATAGACCATGCACCTGTGGGCTGATAGCCCCTCACCCTGACCGTAGAGGATGTGTATGAGGCCTCCAGCTCTGAACAGAAACATTATGCTACCAATGAATATGGGTCTCCAGTGTTGGACTTTGCTAAATGGTATTTTTTTCTTGGTCTTTTTACCTAAAAGGAGATGGCTGTGTGTCTCTTCTCCACCCATGCTAATAGCTGTTAGATCACAGAGGAATGTGTTCAGTAGGGTGGGTCATTGTGCTGCTTCTTGATCCTATGGCTTCCATGTGTAAACTGCCCTGAATGGTTGTGTTGATTGTGTTTGATTTCCAGACCCTTACACTGCTTTCTCCTAACATGGGGAACTTGTTCCACAATGGCTAAGGTTCTGTGAAAACTGTGATCTGAGAAGGGGAGAGAGAGGGGGGAGGTGGAGAGTGGGGGGAAAGGGAGAGGGGGAAGGGGAAAGGGAAAGGGAGAGGGAGAGAGGGGAGAAGGGAGAGGGGGAGAGGGGGGAAGGGATAGGGGGAGAAGGGGGAGGAGGAGAGGGGGAAAAAGAGGGAGGGAGGGGAAAGGGGGAAAGGGGGAAAGGGGGAGGGGATAAAGAGGGGGAGGGGGAGATAGAGTAGGGGAGGGGAGAAAAAGGAGGGAGGAGGGAGGGGGAGATAGAGAGAGGGGAGAGAGAGAGAGGGAGGATAGGAGAGAGAGGAGATAGGAAAGAGAGAGAGAGAGAGAGAGAGAGAGGGGGAGAGAGAGGGGAGAGGGGGAGAGGGTGGAATTGTAAATACTGGGGGGGGGGGGGGGGTGAGCAGGTGGAAACTGCTCACCCTAAGAGAAATGGTATCATTTGGCACTGGCACTCGAAGCTCTGTGCAGAAAAGAGTTGGGATCAATTATCTGGGATTTAGAGATTTCAGACTTTTTAAAAATTATTATTATATTTAAATGAGCTTAATTCTCATTTGCGCGGGGAGAAGGGAATTTACCCTGCTCTATAGGTCCTCTTCCTGAAAAAAATGCTAGAAAGTTTCCAGGGAGCCTAGGCAGGCTCAGAGTGAAAATACCAGCAGAGTCTCCTACAGACCCAGGTAGGGATAAAAGTGAACATGGGGCAGAAGGTCTTCTCCCAACCCAGGAGTGTAGATGGCAACAGAAAGACTCTAGAGAACCTAATATAGGCTTGGGAGTCCAGTGGTGGATCAGCTCATTAGGGTGCTGCAGCATCAGAGAGTACAGGAGTCACAAAACCCAGGAAGGGCCCAGTGTCAAATCAGCTCATTGGGAGCTGCAGCGGTGGATTAGCTCCAGAGGGATTTGTAGCAGAGAATCTGCTTTAGAGGGAGCTACAGCAGCAGAATCAGCCACAAGACCCAAGGAGGTCATGCAGCATATCAGCTCAAGGGAGACCTGCAACAATTGTTTCTGATTGGGCAGGAGTTCAAAACCCTCTCTGGGTTGAGGGAGAGCTTGGAGGAAGCAGAGTCAAGGCTACAGCCTCAGCAATTGGACAAAACTACAAATCCTCTCTATTCATAAACAACCACCAGTCCAGAACTCCAGCAGTCAGTTAGACATGGGACTGATGGGCAAAGGGAAAGGGAGGGGAGTTAGGAGCCAGGTTAGTAAAGTTAAATCTATAATCTTTGAAGGTTTATGTAAGTAACTACGTATTGGGTGTTTGAACTGCCTTATCTCTTATCCTGTAGTGCTATTTCACCTTACCTGCTTGAACCAAATATCATAATACAGGTTGTACATACTGCATTATTTTATCACAATACTTGGTGTATATATATTGCAAATAAATTGTAAATACTATTTAAGCCAGCCTTGTTCACAGCAGTGTTTTTTGGAGAGGTTTCCTGGGGTGAAAGGAGGGAATCCTACCCACTAACACCTTTCTTCCCCAGGTGGAGGCACTAGGCGCTAAACTGACAAGGACTGATGGAGCCCGCCCTTGAGGGGACTCCAGCCAGGCAGGTCCCAGACTCAGAATTGCACCCAAGGGGGCACTGCATACTCCATTCCTTTCTTTATTATTCCTAGCAGTATATTTCCTTTCTAGACGCCGCTAGAAAGGCAGAGGGTTTCAATGTATTATCCATGATGACACCTAAATCCTTTTCCTGGGTGGTGGTTCCTAATGTGCAACCTTGCATTGTATAACCATAGTTTGGGTTTTTCTTTCCTAAGTACATAACATTACACTTGTCCTCATTAAATTTCATCTGCCATTTGGATACCCAGTCTTAGAAACATAGAAACATAGAAACATGATGACAGAAAAAGACCACAAGGCCCATCTAGTCTGTCCTTCCATAACAACAACTACAACAGTCCACTTTCTACCTTTAGAGATCCTCTGTGTTGGTCCCATGCTTTTTTGAATTCAGTTACTGTCCTCATCTCTACCACCTCCACTGGGAGACTATTCCACGGATCCACTACTCTTTCTGTAAAGAAATATTTCCGCATATCACTCCTGAATCTATCTCCCTTCACCCTCATCCCATGTCCCCTCGTAGCAGAACTTGCTTTCAATTGAAAGAGGCTCTCTCCCTGAACATTTATGCCACGGAGGTATTTAAACATCTCAATCATATCACCTCTATCCCGCCTTTCCTCTAAGGTGTACATATTAAGATCCTTAAGTCTGTCCTCATATGCTTTATAATGAAGCCCATTAATCATTTTAGTAGCAACCCTCTGCACCAACTCCATCCTGTTCACATCCTTTTGAAGGTGCGGTCTCCAGAATTGCACACCATACTCCAAATGAGGTCGCACCAAAGACTTATACAGAGGTATTATCACCTCCTTTTTCTGCTAGCCATTCCTCTCCGTATGCACCCAAGCATCCTTCTAGCTTTTGCCGTCGCCTTTTCTACCTGTTTAGCTACTTTAAGATCATCAGACACAACCACGCCTAGGTCCCGCTCTTCTTTAGTGGACAAAAGTACTTCACCTCCTATACTGTATTGCTCCCTTGGATTGCTGCAGCCCAAATGCATGACCTTACATTTTTTAACATTAAATCCCAGCTGCCAAATTTTAGACCATTCTTCAAGCTTAGCTAGATCCCTCCTCATGTTATCTACACCTTCCTGGGTGTCTACTCTATTACAGATTTTGGTATCATCCGCAAAGAGGCAAACCTTACCCGACAGCCCTTCCGCTATATCACTAACAAAGATGTTAAAAAGAATCGGACCAAGGACAGATCCCTGGGGCACACCACCCTGGGGCACACCACTTCTGGTTTATCAAGGCCCTCTTGCAATTCTTCACAATCCTCTTGTGTTTTAACAACTTTGAATAATTTTGTGTCATCTGAAATTTGATCACCTTACTCGTTATTCCCATTTCCAGGAGGACCAGTACAGATCCCTTTCTCCATTGAGAAAATTGTCCATTTAGCCCTACTCTATGTTTTCTATCTTTTTTTTTTTTTTTTAACTTTATTTTCATTTTCCAAACGTAACAAAACACAACAGAAAAGCACACATTAACTACTAGACAAAGCAAAACCTGCCTCTAGAGCAACAATACAGAAAAATAATACCCCTAAAAACCCCCCGCCCCCCACCCTCCCCAACCCTCCCCTCCAGGGTTCGAAACTCAAGACCTTTTGAGTTGGAAGCCTAAGCAGATCCTAATTTGGTCATCAATTCAGTTTGGCAGTCTCAATATAGTCATTTAACAATTGCCATTTAAGATATTGTTTCCCAGATGACAGTTTAATTTTACCAGAACGCTGCTCAAACTGACTATACAAGCAGACTCAATTCCACCACTCGTGTACATTAATAAGTGCTGTGGATTTCCAATTGCTGATAATTAAACATATTGCTATTCCGATCATAAAATCCAGCAGAAAGGTACCTTCCTTGGGTAAAGAAGGTAAATTTGCTGCGGACCGGAAGCCTATAATCTGCCAAGAGAGAGGCTCCCTGAACTTCAGAATGAGCTGCACTTGTTTCCAAACCGAATCCCAGTAAGTCTGCACCCCCGGGCATTCGTATACTATATGTATCAGAGTGCCAATCTCAACACCACATGTCCAGCAAAGAGGGCTGAGAGTACCAGCCCACCGTGCCAATTTAACTGGTGTATAAAAACAGTTATGAGCAAAGTAAAACAGGGTCTGAGTGATGGAGGCGGACCTGGAGACTCTAACTTGTTTGCACCAGAATTTTCTCCACTGGAGTTCAGAGAGCCTCTTCCCTGTCTCCCGTTCCCACCTCTGTTGCACCTTTTGCATCAATAGCGACGGGGACAGGGTCAATCTCTTATAAATCTGTGACACTATTCCCGTCGCTTGCGTGATTTCGCGAAGAGTCTCGGTAACCCCCTCAGTGCCCAGGCCCTGCTTAGGATCTATTCCCGCTCCTACTAAGCAATGCCGGAGCTGGAGCCACTGAAAATGGCAAGTAAGCGGGAGGCCAAATTCCTGCCGGAGCTCCCCAAAATCCTTCCATTTATTAGCAGTCTGTAATTGACTCACCCTCCATATCCCGCGTGTGTACCATGTTTTCCAAGCAAAGGACTTCTTCTGGATTTTGAATAAATGATTATTCCAAATGGGCAGCCGGGCTCGAGAGCTACAATCGGAATTACTGACCTTAATAAAAGTCTGAAAAGCTTTAAGTGTATCAAGAATAACAACAGGGAGCGAAGAGGTATTTGGGAATTGCATTCCTGGGGCATACTCCAGCGGTATTGGTGCCAATAACCGCTCTTCCAAGGCAACCCAGACCGGCCTCCCAGAAGTTGGAGTCTCCAGCCAGCGAGAACCTTGCTTGAGAAGGAAAGCATGATGATAAGATTTAAAGTTAGGGAAGTTCACCCCACCCTGCTCATGACTAAGTCTTAATTTCTCTTTTGAAATTCGCGGTGTTCTATTCTTCCACAAGAACTGAAGAAGCATCCATTCAAGATGCTGATAGACATGAGCAGGGAGATAGCTGGGGAGCATCTCCAGGATGTAATTAACCTTGGGAACTATCATCATTTTCACAGTTTCCAGCCGACCCCACCAAGAGAGCATTAGGGGAGACCACTTCGTGGTCAGCTCCCGGGCCAGGGTCAGGATCGCTTCGGCGTTCCTTCTAACCGATTCTTCAAAAGGATAACAATAATGAACTCCTAAATATTTCACGGCGCCTGACTCCCATATAAAAGGATATTTGCTAAGATTTTCTTTATGTACCCATTTGTTCTTTGGGAACACCACAGATTTTGACCAATTAATTTTATATCCTGAGTATCTCGAGTAATTCTCTATTTGCTCTAATATCCTGGGATAGAATCAGGCGAGGTGAAAAGAAGGAGGTCATCCGCATATGCCGAAAGTTTGGTTTCCTGCCCCGCGACCGATGCTCCATGTATATCTGGACTCTGTCGTATGAGAAGAACTAAGAGCTCCATCGCCAGGTTAAAGAGCATAGGGGATAACGGGCAACCTTGGCGGGTACCACGTCTCAAAATGAAGGGGGCCGAGGCCACTCCATTGACACATACTCGCGCGGTAGGGAGAGTATACAAAACTTCTAAAGCTCTTAAATAAGTCGTCCCGAAGCCGAACCATCGAAGAATCGCAAAAAGGAAAGGCCACTCCAGGCGATCAAAGGCCTTTTCTGCATCCAAGGAGAGACCTATTAAAGGCTTCCCCATCTCGTCCACTCCCATCAAAATGTGGCACAGAATACGCGCATTATCGGCAGTCGAGCGGCCCTCCGTAAAACCACATTGATCGGGGTGGATTAAGGTCGGAATAATCCCAGAGAGCCGGATTGACAAGGCCGTTGCAAAGATCTTGTAATCGGCGTTGAGTAGTGAGATGGGGCGATAATTGGTTACTAGCTGAGGGTCTCTACCTGGCTTCTCAAACACCACTAGGTTAGCTGCCGCAAAAGCACCAGTTTGCTGCCCTGGAGAGGATAACATCCGATAGTATTGCTCCAAATGAGGAGCGAGGGCTTTAGCAAAGCTTTTAAAGAATTCAGCAGGGAGCCCGTCCGGCCCGGCGGCCTTGCCCGAGGCCATTGAGGCTATTGCTCGTCGAATCTCCTCTTCAGTGAAGGGAGCGTCTAGTTCCTCCCTATGCAACTCAGAAAGAGTTGGCCGCTGTATACTGGCGACTAACTGATCAAAACCCTCCTGCGAAAACTCCCGCTCTGAACTATACAGTTGAGTATAATAATCTCGGAAGACCTCGGCAATCTCGGGATCCTTGACTATCAAGCCAGTTCCCTGTGATTTCTTTAAGGCACTGACCCGTTTGGCCTCCCGCTTACCCTTTAATGTAGTTGCTAGCATATTACTAGCTTTATTACCCTCCCGGTAATAATTCCCTTGCTGCCTCCTAACGCTCAGGGAGGCCTCAGTGGTCATTAGGGCATTATACTGAAATCTTAATCGCTGGAGCCTCACCAAAATACAAGGGTCAGTCCGCTGCGTCAGGACCCGCTCCCCCGCTTTGATCTGTTGCTCGAGGTCCTGCAGTCGCTGCTTCCTTTGTTTTTTCAATCATATGCTAAAGCTAGTGATAGCCGCCCTGATTGTGGCCTTGAAGCCCTCCCACCAAGCCCACCCGGAGGTGGCGTGTGGAGAGTTAAACTGAAAGTATTCAAAGATGGCAGCTTTAATCTCTGTATGAAATTCAGGGATATCTAAGAGAGACCTATCAAAAGCCCAATCAACGGACTGGCTGTGAAGGGAGTCATCATTTAAGACCAATGAAATAGGGGCATGATCCGAAATGTGAATTGAGTGAAGACAAGCGGGACCCATATTTGGGACCAAGGCCTTAGAGACTAGGAAAAAATTGATGCGGGACTGTGACGCGTGCGGCGCAGAAAAAAAGGTAAAATCCAGCTCCTGTGGGTGCTGTAAGCGCCATATGTCTACTAAAGCTAGCTCCTGGACCATAGAGGCTAGAAAAAGTTGCCCCTTAGACCGCTTAAGCGAGCGAGGAGGTTGACGGTCAATTAGAGGGTCTAGCGTTTGGTTGAAGTCCCCCCCAACAATAATCGGTTTCCCACTATCCCCATATAGTTCTTTCGCAACCGCGACATAGAAGTCCAAGTTATCAGTAGTGGGAGCATATAAGCACATAATGACCACTTCAAGCCCCCCAGTTTCAACAGAACCTTAGTCCAGCGTCCTTCTGCATCAGAACGATGGTATATCACATTAATCTTAAGGGATTTTCTAGCGAGTATGGCAACCCCGTTATGTTTCTTAACAGCAGGGGAGTACGCTATTACCTCATAAGGCCGCACACCCAGCTTCAAAGACTCCTGCAAATTTAAATGCGTCTCTTGTAACAACAATATGTCAGCCCTTTCTCGACGCGCATAGTCTACGATTTTTCTTCTCTTAATCGGGCTATTTATTCCTTGAACATTTAAAGAGACTACTTTACAAGGAGCCATTGAAGTCGGTGATTAAATTGACCCCAAAGGGCCTTAGCAAGATACATAATGCTACCTGGAAAACAACAGTGATACAAGATGACTTATCTAGGCGTATCTTTAGTGAATGAATGCTCTTAACGAATCTTTTAAAGTTACCAAGCTGACAGACAAATACAAACCCTGGAGGAGAGGCGATACCCTGATAAGTTACCGGTGAGCACAGGCCGGCAGGGCTGGCTCGGGAGACCCGGTGAATAGGTGGGCCCCTGCCGCGAGCGGTGCCAGTTACAGATGAAAGCAAATAGAGTAATATAAAGTTGGACCCATCTCCCAATCCATACAGACATCTATCACAGCTCTGGAGATTCTATAAACATAAGGACTCCACAAGAAAAGGGGGTCCTCTGTTAAACATACAATGTTAATCTGGAGTCTCTAAACCAACAGTGCTACAGTTCTCTTTTCACCAGATTAAACCAGGCTATCCGCGCCCAGTTTCTCAGTGCATCTGGGCGGCTTCCATTTCCTCCAGGTATTGTAAGAGCGCGTCCGGTTCTTCAAAGGTACGAGTTTGATTGTGAAGGGTGACGCGCATTCTTGCGGGATATAGAAGACCAAAACGTGCTTGGAGCTGCTGCAACCGAGGCCGGTATTCCAGAAATCTCTTGCGCCTATTGACAGTATGTTTGGCCAGATCCGGGAAAAAGGAGAGTTTGCGCCCCTCGAATTCTATCGGTGCGCGTGTGCGCGCCAATTCCAGGATCTGCGCAGCTTGTTGGTAGCGTAATGTGTGAAAAATGACAGGCCTCGGCCTAGAGCTCTGCGGCATGCTATGAGCGGGGACGCGATGGGCGCGATCTATTTCAAAGTCTTTGTCAAAAGTGCAGTGCAGAATCTCAGGAATCATCTTATAGAGGAAGGCCCGCATATCTTTCCCTTCCGCCCCCTCAGGTAGGCCTACCACTCGCACATTGTTGCGTCGTGCCCGGTTGTTACCGTCCTCCACCTCCCGTTGTAGCGCTTTAAGTTGCTTCTCGAGCTTAACGACTTTCTCCAGTCGGGCCTCGTGGGCGGATAACATTGCCTCCGCTTTATCCTGCCTCAGCGAGAGGCTTTCAATCTTGGTGTGAAGCCCTGCAAGCTCTTCATGCACGGAGCTTAACGCCGCACCATTAGCTTTGACCAGCTCCTTGACGCCTCGGATTTCTGTGAGAAGCTCCAGATGGGCATCAGGCCCCACACGTGTGGCCGCCATTTTTTGCGGGGAGATGGGCTCCGTTTTGGTCCTTTTTGCGCTGTTATTCAATGCGCTGGCATAATCCAACCGCTGCGGTTTAGGGCCCGCCATCAGGAAGGTACCGTAGTTAGTTTCAGGAGTCTTTATGGGATTTAGGAGGTACTTTTATCCGGATTCTTGCAAGATCTCCCCAGAGCCACCGCACTAAGCGTCCACTCTGCTCGGCATCAGGCTCCGCCCCCCTATGTTTTCTATCTTTTAACCTGTTCCAAATCCACAATTGTACATTGCCTCCTATCCCATGACTTTTAAATTTTGTCAAGAGTCTCTCATGAGGGACCTCATGAAAGGCTTTCTGAAAACTCAGATACACTATATTAACTGGCTCACCTTTATCTTTCCTTGGCTAAATCCATGTTGACTTTCTCCCATTAAACCATGACTATATGTTCAGTAATTTTATTCTTTATAATGTTTTCTACCATGTTCTACCATGTTCCCCGGCACTGAAATAAGGCTCACCAATCTGTAGTTTCCTGAATCACTCCTAAGAACTTTTTTAAAAAAACTGGTGTTACATTGGCCATTTTCCAATCTTCAGGTACTACAGATGACTTTAATGATAGTTCACAGATTACTAATACAATCCCATATTTCAGTTCTTTCAGCATTCTGGGATATATACTATACAATCTAGGTGATTTGCTTTTTATTTTATCAAATGGTTGTAATGCATCGTCATAGCTTATCAAGATATGTTTCAGTTCTTCAATATATCACCTTTAAATACCATTTCAGGCATAGGTAACTTCCCTACATCTTCTTCAGTAAAGACCAAAACAGAGATTTATGTAGTCTCTCTGCGATGGCCTTGTCCTCCCTTAGCAATCCTTTTACCCCTCTATCATCTAATGGTCCAACTGACTCTCTAAACGGTTTTCTGCTACAAATGTACTTGAAAACATTTTTTATTATGTGTTTTTGCTTTGAAGGCAAGCTCATTGTCAGAGAGTAGATTGATGGTGGCACATAAGAAAAATTCCAAACTAGCCAATCTTTTATCTTTATCTTTATTGAAACATTTGATAGACCGCTTTGGCCGAAGCATTAAGCGGTGTACAATAAAATCAAAAGGTCCACACTGCAAACTATAGAAAAGAACGCCATAAATAATAGGAAAGCAAAGAAAAGACAGCACAAATAAGTAAAAGCCATGCAACTAAAACAGGAACTTTCAAAAGACCAAAACAAAACAAAAAACAATCAAAGAGAGACAGGACACCAAAACAGACATTAAACAAAACAAAACCAGCAACAAATTCAGGGAGGGGTACAAGAAGGAAGATCAAAGGCTTGCTGAAACAGATGAGCTTTGAGTAGTGTCTTGAACTGAGGGTAGGAGGGTTCTAACCAAAGGGAAGGTGGTAGTGAGTTCCAAAAGAGTGGACCTAGAAAGAAGAAAGCCGAGTGTCGGGTTTGTTCCAAATGGGTTTGTGATGGAGAGGGTAAAGATAAATGGTTAGCATGAATGGACCGAAGTTGGCGATAGGACGTATTGAGGGAGATAAGGCCAGCAAGATACAAAGGATTACCAGTATGGATAGTGCGGTGGATCAGGATGAGGAACTTATATTGAAAACGAAAACGGAGGGGCAACCACTGCAGGCGAAGAAGAATGGGAGTAATATGGTCAAAACGATGGGTAAAAGTGATAAGGCGGGCCGCGGTATTTTGAATAGACTGTAAACGCTGAAGCTGATAGTTCGGAAGGTTAGCTAGAAAAATGTTGCAATAATTGAGTCTACTAATGACTAGAGCTAGAACAAGAGTAACCAGAGAATCGAATGGAAGGAGGGAACGAACGGCTCTAATCAGACGTAAGGCCGCAAATGACCGACGAGTGAGAGAAGAGATGCGGGTGTGAAAAGAAAGCGAGGAGTCAAGAATGACTCCCAGATAACGGAAAGAGGAAACAAGAGGAATAGGGGTTGAATCAATCATGGGGGCAACAGAAGGACAAGAACCACTAAGAGATACCCACATTGCTGTGGATTTTGAGGGATTTAGATGAAGAAAGTTTTGGGAAAGCCAGGAAGCAATATGGGAAAGACAGTTGTTCAATTGGGAGATATCCAAAGTGAGTGGAGAAACATGACGGAGAAGGATAATGTCATCTGCGTAAATATATGGAGATACAGGATACTGCTGAATCAAAAGAGGCAAAGGAGGGAGAAAGATATTAAATAGTAGAGGAGAAAGAACAGACCCCTGAGGAACACCGCAAGTGAGTGGAAGAGAGGAGGAGGAATGGCTACCAGACTGCACAGTGAATGAGCGGGCTGTGAGAAAAGAACGAAACCATTGTAAGACAGCGCCCCGCAGCCTAAGATCGAATAAGCGAGAAAGGAGAGTCCGGTGATCAATCAGATTAAATGCTGCGGAAAGATCCAAGGAAACAATGAGAGTGACATCACCGCGGTCGTGAGCAACATGAAGTTCACTTAAAAGTGCCAGAAGAACAGTTTCAGTGCTATGCCCGTGTCGGAAACCCGCTTGACGAGGATGGAGAGTATTAGTAGCCTCAACGTGAGAATTTAATTGTTCAAAGACAAAGCGTTCCAAACGTTTTGCCAGGAAGGGAAGGTTTGAGACAGGCCGCCAATGGGACAAAATAGAGGGGTCAAGGGAAGACTGCTTCAGGAGGGGACGGACAACAGCAGATTTCCACAGAGATGGAAAAAGACCAGAAGATAAGCTAGAATTGATAATAGTAGTGAGAAATGGTACAAGTTGTAGGGAAGGCTCAGATAACCAGCGGGACGGAATTGGGTCTAATACGCAGGTTGTCTTCCTAGATTTAGACAACATCTGCAATACCTCTGCAGAAACGACTGGACGAAAAGAGGACCAGGTGTGAGCAAGAGCCTAATTCGGCAGAGAAGAAGAAGGGACCAACAGAGAGTCAATGGAATGATTAGGTGACCCACAGAGGACAGAGGGGATAGTGGCGGAGGTGGAGAGGGATTTGAAAAGGAAGACCGCAAACTCAATATCTTATCAGAAAAGAAAGTGTCCAAAAGTTGGGGATCCGGGGGCTTGGACACTGGAGAGCAAATAGGACCAGTAGTAGAAAGTCTGCTGAGAATTGAAAAAAGGTTCCTTCAGCCCTATCGGTCCCTTGACCTCATAGAACAGTTGTTGGCCAGTTGCGACCATACTTTAGTCTCTAGGGATAGTTTTTTCCATCCTCTTATGAGCCAAAATATATATTTAACAGAATTTAACAGAATTTTCCAATTGTAAAACTGATCATGTGATTTACTTAGTCATCTGTCCATGCAATCTTATATATGTTGGGAAGATAAAATTTATTTTATTTATTTATTTAGCTGTATTTATATCCCGCTTTTCACCGGGTCAAAGCGGTCAATTGGGGGATACATTTAACATGAGGGGATATGAGACACATACGATAATACTTACAGGGAACATGGGCAATGGAGGGTTAAGTGGCTTGCCCAAGACCACAAGGAGTATAGGACTAGAAATCCCAGTCCCTCTGGCCTTAGATTGCTGTCCCCAGGTGGGACTTGAACCCCCGGCCCGAAGTACCTTGTCCTAACCACTAGACCACTCCTCCCTGACTAGTACGTATCCATATCATAGAACACAGAAGTTGTTCAAGACAAAAGGTTGTGGATAAACCCTTGGTTTTCCATTGGGAAGAAGCTGGCCACATCATTTCAGATCTCAAGTTTACCATCATTAGAGTTGTTAGACCCCATTGGAGGGGCAGCAACATTGAGAGAATCCTTTCACGGATAGAACAGAGGTACATTTTTGAGCTCAATACCATGACACCAAATGGTCTCAATCTTGATGAAGATTTCTCTATATTTTTAGGAGATTGATTGATTCAATTTTTTAATATAACCAAGGCATTCGCACAACATCCGTTCGCCCCCTTTTCCACCCGAAAATAACACTACGTGGAGAGGTGCATTGACAATCGGCCACAACTTTATTTAACATCCGAAACTTGCAATAACATCTTTGTTGTTGTTGTTAAGTGCCGTCGAGTCGGAGTCGACTCATGGCGACCCTCTGGATAGCTATCCTAAATTGTGTTCGGTCTTCAGTCAGGCGGCTCATTGTTGACAGACTGGTACCCGTAGCTGCTGTAATTGTATCGATCCATCTCATTGCTGGCCTTCCTCTTTTGCGTTGACCTTCTATCTTGCCAAGCATAATGTCTTTCTCTAATGATCTCTCTCTTCGCATGATGTGTCCAAAGTATGAAAGTTGAAGTCTTGTCATCTGAGCTTCTAAAGAAAGCTTAGGTTTGATCTCCTCTAGTACCGACTGGTTTGTTCTTTGGGCAGTCCATGGTATACACAGTATTCACCGCCAACACCATAATTCAAAGGCATCAATTTTCTTCCTATCTGTCTTTTTCACTGTCCAGCTTTCACATCCATATGATGTTATTGAAAATACAATGGCTTGAACAAGTCGAATCTTTGTATGGAGAGAGACATCTCTGCTCTTGAGAATCTTATCTAGGTCTTTCATAGCCATTCTGCCAAGAGCAATGCGTCGTCTGATTTCTTGACTGCTTGTTGCTTCTTTATTGATAGTTGATCCAAGTAGGTTAAAGTTGTTCACAATTTCAATTTCTTCTCCTTCAACGATGAACCTGTTGATTATGCCAGTTGTCATGATCTTTGTCTTCTTTACATTAAGGTGCAGGCCCATTTTGAGACTATGTTCTTTGATTGTGAGAAGCAAATGTTTCAGATCATCTTCACTTTCAGCCAGTAATGTGGTATCATCAGCATAGCGAAGGTGGTTGATGAGTCTTCCATCAATCTTCACACCTCTGTTGTCTTCATACAATCCTATAACATCTTAAAGCAATCAATATCAAAATTCCACCAAATGAGTCAGGCTAGATGGTGTCGTCCTAACCCCTCTATAATCCATATTCTCATATTCTTCTCTCCTGCCAACCCCTCCCCCCCTCCACACTTCTTAGCCTGCAATGACACTAGGCTGATACCCACTTCACCCTCTGGTGTCTTAATGTAACTGGGGACCGCCCATGGCAGTGATGCTCATGCTGCGATAACCCCCCCCCCCCTCCCAGTGCTCCCCTCCTGTCTTCCTTCCTGCCCTTTGATGGGTGTGGCAGGCATTACCCTAGGGAGGGATTAGGTTAGGCACCTCTTTTCTGCCAACAGCGGACAACTGCCTAATGCATGTCTCCCGCGTCCCGTCCCCCCCCCCACCAAGGCTGTGGCCTGAAATGCCTTACTGCATCCCTCCACCACATCCTGTATGGAGCAGAGGAAGATGTCATATCTAATATCAGACAAATGCACCCCAGCAGGGCAAAACAGCCCAGGGCAATCGTCTGTAATGAGGTCATGAGCCAACACCAGCACCTTCATTAACTGTACAAACCAGGACATGTCTGTGTTTACCCGCCTCCACAACCAACTCAATTGCCTGTGGACAGAGGGTGTCACGCCACAGGCACCACAGAATTTGACAGTCACATTAGATAAATAACAGCAAATTAGTATTATATTCCACCTCATCTGTCTGATCAGGTCCACATCTTTCACTGTACACAGATTGTTCCTCTCCAAATGAATACAAATACAATAGGGTTGATTATACTGATGAGTCTCCAACAACACTGGCAGCAATTCCAACCACCGGATTCCTCACAGGTCCATCCATTGTCTGGAATTGTGAGCACTTGTCGCAGCAGCACTCCATTGTCTGCAAGGCCCAGATTTAAGCCCCACCTGGATTCCGCTGCTCTCTTCCAAGCCCAGAACATGAAGGAATGGCCACACATCTAAACTAAGAACTCCTGCCACCTTGGGCCTGAGGAAAGAACTGAAAGAGAAGGAAGCTGAAACAATATGGCACCAGAGCTATAAAAGCCCCCCACTGCCACAAATATCTCTTATACACATTAGAATGTCAATGGCCCACCCATCCAATCGCTGGCACAGAAAGACCCTGAGCAGCCACTAGTGTGGTTGCCCCAATGCGAAATGAGTGTGCTCCAAATACCTGAAGGTGAAAATCTGCCATACCCAATCCCCGCCACAAGATAGTTGCAAACTGGAATCGAGTCAGTGGGTTACCCTGTTTGTGACACAGCCAAAATAGGCCCCCCATCAGACAAGCCCAGCAGAAACTGTGGGCACACCTGATGGGAAATGACACCAAGCCCAGAACATTCTGCAAACAGACCCACGTGCCCCAACTCAGCTGATCGGTTTTACTACGACGGATCCGCAAACATACCTTGTCCTCCAAAGGTATGACATCATCCCTCAGGAATCTCCGCTCTCCCCTCGAGGCTTTGGAAGAGGCCACCAACGCCCCCACTCTCAGCCCCTCAAAGAATGCAAACACAAAGGCCACCCTTGGAAGAGCTCCACTTCAAAAGAGGAGGCGCACACTTGGGGCAAGACTGCCAATAGAGCTAAAAGCGTGTCATGCCGAATGGGCTGCCACAATGGCCACCTTCCAGAGGTGGGCTGGGCCCTGGTGAAGCCCGTCACAAGTTTCCCTATGACAAAGAATGTCATAGGGTCCAGCCACCCTTGGAGCTTCGCTACCAATGCCACTGCCGCCAACACCCCCATAACAGCATGCAGCGACAACTGATGCTCCACCGCCACCTCCAGAAAGTGCAAGACTTCATTGTGCAATATCCGCTGAGTCCCCACTGGCACCAAGGTCAGGAACTGCTGCCATTCTGCTGCATGGGCTCTCCATGTGTTTGCTGCTAGAGCTGCGTACAGCAAGCTTCCAAGTGCGGTGGAAGGACGTCCCACCAAGTCTTCGGATCCGGGAAGGGGCTGAGTCTGCCGCCAGTACCAAGGCCCAAAACCGAGCCCACTGTAAATGAGAAAGAGCATCCGCATATGCTTTGTCCCCTGAAAATCATTGAGCTGTAAACTTCAGCACCAGCTGGCAAAGTAAGTCCACTACTAGCAGGGAGCTCGCTGACTGCCGGTTAATGGCCAGCACAACCCCAAATATTATCGGAACACAAGAGCAACTGCCTATTACGGAAGCGCTGACCCCACTGCTGCAACACTACCCAGACAGGGAAAAGCTCCAACAAGATAATGTTCTGACACCAACCTTGCTCCTTCCATACCTCAGGCCACGGTTCCGAGCACGAGGCCCCACCAAAATAGACCCCAAACCCTACGCCCCCGGAGGCGTCAGTATAGAATTCCAGATCATGTTTGGACACCACCAGTGATTGCCACATACACACCCCATTGAAAATCCATAGGAACCCCTGCCAAATGCCCAAGTCAGCCCGCACCCCACTATTCAAATGCAGGAAGTGATGCTTCTTCTGATTCCCCGCGTCAGGAAGGCTAACCGCCATGTGAATACCTTGCCCAGCAAAAGTGAGATGCCCCAACAGTTCCTGCACCTGCCCCAACATCAGTTTGGACTGGGACAGAGCTTGCTGAATCAACCATACCAACTTGGAGACCTCTCCTGGTAAGTGGGATTCCAAACAGAAAGAATAGAGAATACTAAGGAACATGAGGGAAGTTGCTGGTCCTTCAGTTTTCTCTGGAGCTAACAGAACCCCCAAAACTCCCACCACCTGCTGAAAGACTCCCAATAGATGACCACACTCTGATGACCTTGCTGATGCTACCACTAGGAAATCATCCAAATAGTGCACCATAGAGTCCAACTGTGCCGCCCGCTGGAACGACCAATGGAGAAAAGAAGAAAAGCTCTCAAAACAGACACAGGCCACCAAACACTCCATAGACATGCATTTGTTGACAAAATTCCATCCCTGGAAGTGAAAACCCAGCAAATAAAAGGAACTGGGGTGAATTGGGAGCAACCAGAAAGCCAAATCCACATCTGTCTTTGCCATCAGAGCCCCCTGCCCCACTCTTTGCAATAGGAGGATAGCAGAATCAAAAGATCGAACAAAGAGACAGATCAATAAAGTCATTCATGCTGCGCCCTGGCGGATATGACAAATTGTGAATGAGGCGATATTTGCCCAGCTCCTTCTTCGGCACAACCCCCAACAGAGACACCACCAAGTTACTCTAAGAAGGATGCTCAAAGGGACCCGTGATTCGACCCAACTCAAGCTCCTTGTGCAACTTGCTAGCAACCACATCTTGCAGTTGCTTCATTGACGGCACATTATGTGCCTGGTGTGACAGAGGCGGGCCAACAAAAAGAATCACAAACCCATCCCGAAAACCATCCAGTAAGAACCGGGTGGCCTCCACATCTAGGTATCCCTCCAACCACTCCGCCAAGACCCGCAGATTAATGGGTGAAGGAGCCTTGTCCAGGGACCATTGAGAAACACATACCACCTGGGTTGGGCTGTTCCCCCATGCAGAGGTCCAATGCCTCTGCTGAAGCATCAGAAGGCTGGATGCCCTCCCCCACACATGGAGCATTTTTGTCTGAACCGACACCCAGGCTGGTCACATCTACCAGCGTTAAATTGGAAACAAGCACTGTCCCCCACGGTGTTCCTAAACCAAAAATTCCCCCCCACTATCCGAGAACCCAGCTGCTCCCCCACACTCCCTACCCCCCACACTCCCCACCCCTGTAGACCCCGATGCTCCAGTAGAGGGCCCAAAGAAGCCTGCACTCTCCGGCTTCCCCCACCAAGGTTGAGATGATGTCATCTCAGCCAACCAAATTTCCACATCCCTAAAGCCCCACGACTCATTTGTTCCCTTGGTCAAGCACTTCCGGAACTGCCCATCATAAATGAGCCAGACCCAACCCCTGTACATCCTATGAGCCCAGAGGATCATGTCCAAATAGCTCAAGAGCCCTGGGTAAAGGGGCGGTTTCACACCACCCAATATAGACGCAAACACATGGAAGGCCAGCAACCAGTTATTAATAGTCTTAGGCACCCTCGCTCACCCCTTCTTTCCATCTTCCTTTGACCCATCTCCCTTCTTCTTGTCCCCAATGTCCTGATTGTGACAGAGAAGGGAAAAAATATCAACATGCCACCCATGTAACACCTTCGCCCTCAGCTTCCATGACACCTGACAATCCAATGGAGCAATCCTGTTTGTGTGCCTGCTCGTGCCCAACAGCGAGGCGGTGCCCACCCCCACCTCTGACCCCTCAGTTCCATGCCTTGGACAGCCAACACTGTAGGCCCCACTCCTTCGTCCTCAATATCAGAGCTATCCAATGATGACAAATCTGAAGAATCCCAGGAATCAGACGAATCCCACACCTGCAAAGCCGACTCATACCCTAAGTGATGCATGCGCTTTTCACAGCACATGCGATGCACGACCCTCCTTAAGCTCTTCAAAAACTTCTTATTCCATAAAATCAGGCCAACCAACTTGTCCTGCTGACAAGACCTCTCCATCTTTCACCCCCTCGTGCTGGTGCCCCCTTCCCCAGAATCTGATAGGAGATACAGACCTGCATCCTCTATAGCCGTAGCAGTCTGCTGCTGACACTCTGGACCAGAATGCAGCTGCTCACCGATGATGGTCTGATCATCCTCCGATGTGTCCGAGCCCGCCTTAATGCTTCCACTAGGACGCAACCCTCCTGCCGCCCCACTTGTTTCCCTCTGTGGACCCCAAGAAACCCCTGACCCATGCCCCTCCCCCTACTGCTCCCACTGGCACCCATCCCCTTTCCCTTTTTCCCCCCAGCAGAGCCAGTCCCATCACCTGCAGGATCCTCTAGACTAAAATGTGCAGGCCATTTTAATAGCTATGTAGATGGACCGCGCACAGGCTGAACCAATGTCTTGCCTCGTGTAGACTTGCCGGGGCCCATCTCCCTTGCTGCCGCTGCCCCTGACTACACCACCCCTCACAACACCCCCCAACACATGTACCATACCCCTACCCCCTCACACTCCACCCTCACTCAAGACGCTAGCCACAATCCCACCACCTCCCCCACGCCTCCAGTTTCACACCACCCAACAATCAAGAATATCCTCAGGAGTCACTATTCTCTTAACTATCAGGCTGCAGAATTCCCACATACTCCAAAGCAATCGGGCCCTCACACTATCCCCAAAACCAAATAACAGCAGCACAGGACAAGGCACTCACCCCGCAAGAACCATGATGCATCAATGACGCTGCCAGCCTCAACTGCTATCCGGGACCAGGCTCACGTTGCCGCATCTGCCGCCAGGCCCCACAGCCAACCGCCAACCCTCCTCTCAGCTAAACCTTTCCCCACCGACAACGCCGCAAATGGTGACCTGTCCATCTGCGGCCAGACACAGCAATCCACCACAGGCCCGCCCCCCTGTTACACCCTTCATGCACCAACAGGCAGACAACCACAAACCTGACACTCCCCATGCACAGATACCGGGCTGTATGGCTGAATCCTGCTTCACGATGACGACCGGAGGGCGGGAGTCGGACCCCCTTATATCATCTGGTCTTCTGCTTTCCCTTGTTTTTTTTCTTCCTTTTTCCCTCCCCCTACTTTCCCTCCTCCCCTCCCTCTTTCCCTCTGTTCCCTCTTCCTTTTCTTAGAAATTTAGAAACATAGAAAAATGACGACAAAAAAAGACCACATGGCCTATCTAGTCTGTCCTTCCATATTAACAACTACAACAGTCCCCTTTTTTCCTTTAGAATAGAAACATAGAAAAATGATGACAGAAAAAGACCACATCGATGACAGAAAAATACCACATTCTTCTCTCCCTCCTGTCCCCCCAGCTCCCCTTCCTTCCCTATCCTCTCTCTCCCCTTTTTCCCTCTATTTCTCTTTCCCTTTTCCCCTTCTCCTCACCTCCCCTTCCTCCCTCCCCTTCTCTCTCTCCCCCCTTTCCATCCTCTTTCTCCCCCTTTCCACCTTTCCCTATCCGTCCCCCTTCTCTTTCTCTCTCTTTTTCTTTCTTCCTTTATCCTTCCCCTCTTCCCTCTTCCCCATTCCTCCTTTTTTACCCTCCCCCATTTTCCGTTCCCCTTTTCTCTCCTTTTATCCTTATCCCACCCCTCTTTTCCTTTCTCCTCCCCCTTACTCCCTACCCCTACCCCCTTCCATATGTCTATATCTGATGTTATTTTATCATTTTATTATATTATAATTATATTATTATTTCTTATATGATCTTAATTGTCCATAATGACTTCTCTAGTTTTGTCCACTGATTTTTATATTCAATCCAGTCTCAAAAGTTGTCTAATGATCCCAATTATGTTTAATACCTTCTAGTTATATACCAAAATCTAATCATTGGTAATGTTATTTTTATACATATTTTACATATATTTTCCTGGCTGTGCTGATTCTCCACTCCTTTCGGCAAATTTAATTATTTATACCAACATTACTTATGCCCTTTCAAGAATACTCTGTTTGTCACAATCCGATTTCAACATTTCTTAACTGTACCCTCTTATCATTTCTGGAATGAAATACACACTCGTATCTTTATAACCATAATTCTTTTATGAATTAGGATCTTTCATTTGTCCTTTTATATAACATTTTCTCTAATTTTACTTGTTTTTATCATGATTCAGTGTTTAATATCCAAGTTTTTAACTCTTTGGTACACAGCATTTTTGATGCATACCTTTATCCCCTTCTTTTAGTTTTTGGATATACTTCTGTCTTATAATGCTCTTGGCTTACACCCTCTCAAAATTTTTCATCAATGTTTTTTTAAATAGATAGGCAGGTTTTAAATATGTATTATATAGAAGAGGAATATCTTTATATACTCTTTATCAGATATGTTACACGTTCATTGATTATCCATGGGCTCACATTATATTTTTTCACCCACAGGTTTTAACTGATAGACTCGCTGATTCAACAATGCGCTTCTCTTCATTTTTTAGGGTCCATCTTAAGCCAATCTGGTGCCTTATATTAAGATTTCATCCATTGACGGTTATTTTCAATGCCAACCTCAAAATGGTCTAATGATCCCATTTATGTTCCATACCTTTTTGCTATACACCAAATCTAATCCTTGGTAATGTTATCTTTTTCACAAATTTTACATATAGTCCCGGCTGTACGAATTCTCTACTCCTTTTGGCATATTTAATCATTTATACCAGCATTAGTCATGCCTTTCCAATAATACTCTATGGGGTATGTTTACTAAAGCGTGGTAATGTAGCATTGGTAATATTAACGCGCGTTAACATTACTGTGTGTAACGTTAACATGTGGTAAGGTTACCTCATGTAACGTTAACGTGCGATAACATTACCAGCAGCGCTAAATGTCCCAGAGGGTGGCGAGAAGGTGGAGAGAAGGGGTCTATGGGTGGGAAATGGGCGGGAATCTGGCCCTGCTACATTAACGCCATTATCTAAACATAAGGAACATTACCGCCATTAAAAACTAGGCAGTAAGGCTGCACAGTGAGAACAGAGAGCCTATTTGAACATATGCAATGTGCTGCACAGACAGATGAGCCCAAAAACGTGATAGTAGTAGTGCACATTTTGCAACAAAACCAGTGTCCAGCCATGAAAGGGCACTGTTACGATTGTGCAAATGGTGCATAGTAGGGCGCCGGTGGAACATGCAGTGGTTGCTGTGATGGCACAATGCACACCAGGAGGCTGCCAAGGTAGCACACATCAAAAGAATACTGACAAATCTGTGACACGGTGTCTGACCAAGGTATACAGAAACATCTCAAATCTTCGAATCTGTGATTTTCCTGGAGACAATGCTCGACAATCGGGGCTGCCAATGTCTTGCACTACAACTTGCTACGATGTTCAGCTAGTCTAACTTTAAAAGGACGGGAAGTTTTCCTATATATAATAGCCGACAGGGACATTCTATTGCGTATACCACATAAGTTGTGTTGCATGTTGTATGGTATCGTAACCTGTAACTTTTCCCATGATGTTCAAACGACGAACTTTCATAAGTGACTGTGCATATTTGACAGGACCCACATTTAAAATGACCCAATGGTTGATTTACATGATTACTATCCATAGATCGTACCCTTGTAGGACTTAAAACTTCCTTGAAGTTGCGATGCCGCTGCCAGACACAACATACTTTTTTATCTTTATGTGCTGGGATGCTTTGGAGCACATTCATGTGTTGTTTTTTTAATCCTTTGTATTTGATTATTAAAAGGTGAATGCTTCGTCACTAAATTGATGACGTCCTCCTCTGGATGAGAAATGTGAGGAATGAATAAGTGATCTCGATTGTTAAACAGGGCCCGTTTATACGCCTGTTCAACTATATGTCGAGGATATCCTCTGTCATTAAATTTTGTTTTTAACAATTTTGCTTGGCACTTAAAGTCCTGAATATTTGAACAGTTCCTGCTATACTGGAGGAACTGAGAAAATGGAAGCCCATCTTGTAAATGTCTGGGATGTATGCTATTATAATGTAGTAGTGCATTACGATCCGTGGATTTATGATGTACCATGGTAATCCACTCCAAGGTTCCTTGTTTAACCTCCAGGTCCAAAAAAGTTATAATATCCTTACTATACATGCAAGTGAACTTAATTAATTCCTCTCTATCATTCAGCCATTCCACATAAGATAATAAATGTTGAACTTGTCCCTTCCATATGACAAAAATGTCATCGATATAACGGCATCACAGCTTCACCTGTTGACGTAATTCAGACTTCTCTAACCATATTTCTTTAAATGAGCCCATGAAAAGGTTGGCTATTGAAGGAGTGCAAGTAGCGCCCATCGCTACTCCAGTCTTTTGGTGATATATTTGTTCTTCAAACTGGAAATAGTTCTGAAATAATACTAGTTTCACCATTTCATCAAGAAATGTGAGATATGTGTCTGAAAGATCTCCTCTCACTGTTAACGCTCTCATAGTTACCTCATACGCCTTATCTTGAGGGATGTTCGTATATAAAGCGCTGACATCTAGTGTGGCCAACCAAATATCCTCAATTCCTGCCCATCGAGAGTGTCTTTCCAATATTTGTAGAAAATGCATGGTGTCTCGTACGTATGACGGGATATTTGGTATTATTGGTCTCAAAAACGAATCTAAATATATTGAAAGAGGTTCCAAGAGCGATCCTTTAGTAGACACTATGGGTCGTCCCGGCGGATTGTAAATGCTTTTATGTATTTTTGGTACAAAATAGAAGGTCGCCCGTCCTGGATCGGGGCAATTCAAAAACATGCATTCTTTGTTATTAATAACTTTATCCTTAAATGCTTCTGATGTGATGGATTTAATCTGCTCCCTTAATCGGTCCGTGGGATCCGTAGTTAAAACCTCATATGTCTTCTCATCACTTAGCTGTCGATATGCTTCTTGTAAATATTGGTCTCTCACCAGAATAACGATTGCCCCTCCTTTGTACGCTCTCTGAATGACTAGATCACAATGCGATTTTAATTCTAATAAAATAGTTTTTTCCTTTGGTGTGAGAGCATTTGAGGCTTTTCTCTTGGTGCCTTCCACTAATGTTGACATATCCTGTAACACAAGGGCTCTAAAAATCGTTAATGCCCCTGGCAGGGGTCCTGGAGGTGACCAGGTAGATTTGATCGGCAATTTTAGTCTGTTAGATAATTGCTGTACAGAGTTTTCCTCTCTCCTTTCATGTGAATCAAAGAAAATCTTCAAATTTAATTTTCTAATTAATTGTTCAAAGTCAATATGGAAACGAAACAAATTGAACCCTGCCCATGGGACAAAGGATAAACCTTTCTCCAAAAGTTGAAAATAGGAGCCAGGCAAAGATAGGCCTGAGATATTAATTACCATGGATGAGGAACTGTTGCTGATATCTTGCGTCAATGTCGCCGTTTGTTTGTTCCTCGATCCTGTGTGGGTTTGTTGTCTTTTTTCTCGCCTTTCTTCTTGATGCGTCCCTCCCCTTCTTCTTGAAAATCCTCTTCCATGGTATCCTTACTAGAATCTGATGAATGAACATCGTCCGAACTATCTTCAAAGGCCACTTTTTTCTGTGATTTTGTTTTTTTCACATTCATTTATTTTATTTTATTTAGTATACATTTGTATACCGCTACTTCCAGCGATCAGCAGCGGTTTGATTACAGATTGGAAATTGTCAAATCATGACAGGAAATTTTTGAGGTATAAACACATTGATTAGACAGGAAAGCACAGCACACAGAGAACTATTTTACAGGGAACATGGGCTATGGAGGGTTAAGTGGCTTGCCCAAGACCACAAGGAGCACCTGTGGGACTAGAAACCCCAGTCCTTCTGGCCCAAGGTTGCTGTCCTCTAGTGGGATTTGAACCCCTGACCTTCCGGCCCGAGGTACCTTGCCCCAACCACTAGGCCACTCCTCCTCTCCTCCTCCTCCTCCTCCATTCATCCACGGGTACACGTATCCAACCGTGTAATCATTATAATCTCGTTGTAATTTCTTCTGCTTCACTTTTTTCACATCCTCCCTCAGAGAATCAATCATCTGTTTCAACTCTCCCATGCTCTGAAGGTATTTTTCTTCTGTCGTGGATGTTTTCAAATCTTGTAACAAAATTTCTTCTTCCTTCTGTACATTCTCCAAATTGGTTTCAGTGGTATCCGCAATCAGTACCAAGAGGTCCAACGAGCATTTGTTCAAGATTTTGTTCCATTTATCAACCATTGGGTCATTTTAAATGTGGGTCCTGTCAAATATGCACAGTCACTTATGAAACTTCGTCGTTTGAATATCATGGGAAAAGTTACAGGTTACGATACCATACAACATGCAACACAACTTATGTGGTATACGCAATAGAATGTCCCTGTCGGCTATTATATATAGGAAAAATGTCCCGTCCTTTTAAAGTTAGACTAGCTGAACATCGTAGAAAGTTGAAGTGCAAGACATTGGCAGCCCCGATTGTCAAGCATTGTCTCCAGGAAAATCACAGATTCGAAGATTTGAGATGTTTCTGTATAGATAGAATTATGACGGGATCTGAGGGAAAATCGAGAGATCAACATTAATAATAAAAGAACAAAGATGGATCTTTACTTTACAGTCAGTGAGACCGGGGGGGGGGGGGGGCTCAATACACAAATAGATTGGAACCTATGCGCTTAGCACAGGAAAATCACATTAAACAGCAGGAGGTCAGAACCCGATATAAGGCAGTTCGCATGCGCGGTGTTGAAAGTACTAACGGTTTGAAGTTGAAAGAAACCTGAAGTGAAGTTCATGGTACAATTTTTTTGGTTACATTGTTGCATAACTGATATAGAAATTTGTATTTAACTTTGACAACAGAGAACTAGCATGTGATTCCCTTTATACAGCGCTAAGAATGTGGAAATATTTGGAGAAGTGTTTTGAAGAAGTTGATTAAGGATGCATTCAGGAAAACAAACCCCTGACGAAACAGCTTGGCAGTGAAACGTAGCAGCGCTGAGACTGGCGTTGGGTACATTGAAGATAAGCACATATCCTTTTCAAGTTATAAGTTAATTGATATCAGCAACGCTATTGGTCATTGATGCTAAATAGAGCATTTGGTCGATGTCATACGAAGACCGTAGCTCTTAGAAGTCTGAGACCAGTTGCTTTAAATGTCATAGATTAAATTGAATATATTATTTTTTTTTTAATGCTTTATTTTCGTTTTATAACAACAAAGGAAAGGAAGACATACAGCTAAAAGACAAATACATACATAGAATGTGATACATACACCAAAGTAAACCCCTACCACCCCCCTCCCCCCGGCGTCGTCTCTTGAAACTCATAATTCCCGAACACGGGCGTGTACTGACATTATTGTGGTACAAAAACATACGGTGAGCTAAAACATGATAAGTATGCATTAAACAGACATGTCGGAACAATGGGCAGAGTGTACATAATCATTGAGCATCTGCCATTTAGACAAGCGAAAGTGAGTTTGGATATGAGGAATAGCTCTCCGAGATATCTGCTCATATTTACTATATAAGCAGACGAGGTTCCACCATTCATTGGCAGTAATTCGAGAGCTATCCTTCCAATTCCTTGTGATTAAACATATGGCTATACCCAGCATGAAATCAAGGAGAAAGCGACCCTTCTTAGGAAGAGAGGGGACCTCCGCCACTGAGCGGAGTCCCACAATCTTCCAAGAAAGAGGCTCGTGGAGGTGTAAGATAGATTGAATATGACCCCAGACCCGCCCCCAGTAAACCTGCAGTTGAGGACATTCATAAAGAACATGAGCGAGGGTTCCCACAGCAGTATGGCAAGACCAACACTGGTCCCTAGCAGTGGTGTTCCATTTGGCTATTCTTTCTGGAGTATAAAAGCATCTATGTGCAAAAAAGAAGAGAGTTTGGGTGACAGAGGCAGATCTGGAAACCCGCACCACTTTGCTCCAGAAAACGCTCCATTGCACAGGGGTTAAAGTGATTTGCAGTTCGTGTTCACAGGATTGTTGAGCTCTACAAGTAGCAGTGTCGGTACCCTGACATAATAATTTATAAAAGTTAGAGGCTACCCCATGTGTACTACTAATAGAGTGAATTAGTTCTAATAGCCCGTTCTCAGTAGGGGCAGAGGGCGGCAGGATTTGAGCACTTTTGAGGCAGTGTTGAAGCTGCATCAATTGAAAGTAATGTTTCGCTGGTAACGCAAATTCCTTTTGTAAGTCAGAAAAGGTCTTCCAACGAGCTGCAGAGAAGAGTTGTTGGGGTGTCCAGATCCCCCTAGAGTACCAGGGTTTCCATGCAATCGTTTTATTTAGGACTTGAATTCTGGGGTTATTCCACAGCGGGAGTCCGTCCTGAGGACATACGTTTGAACCCAGTGACAGAATGAGAGTGTTAAAGGCCGCAAGAGTATCAACAATCATTGGGGGATGGCGTAGGTCTACTTGATGGGACATGCCGGGAAGATGGATCAACGGAATTGGGCTACTTAGCTCCTCTTCAATGTCAAGCCAAACTGGTCTGTTGTCTGTTGAGGCAGCTAGCCATCGGGCACCTTGTTTAAGTAGGAAGGCTTGATGATACCTAAGAAAATCAGGAAAGCGGGTACCCCCTAGTTCCTTCACAGACTGTAGTTTTTGTTTAGCTACTCTTGGTGGTTTTCCCTGCCAGAGATAACGGACGAGAAGGCCCTAACCTCCATAGATCGACTAAGGCAAGATCTTTGATCATAGAGGTAAGCGTAGTGTGGCTCTTGGGGGGACCACTCGTCCTAGGCGGCTGTTTGTCAATCAGGGGATCGAGAACTAAATTGAAATCCCCCCCAATTATCAATGAAGTATTAGCAGAGGCCTGCGCAACCTGAGCAATGGTAGCCAAAAAGGCAGGGTCATCTACATTAGGAGCATAAAGGCATATACATGTAACTTCAAGGTTACCTATCTTGAGATGAACCCTGGACCATCTGCCTGCTGTATCTGAGCTAGTCGCAATAATAGTGGCATGCAGAGATTTCCTAACCAGTATGGCAACCCCACATTTCTTAGAAACAGCTGGAGAATAAGCGGCCACCATGTAAGGTTTAACATTGAGTTTAAGAGTTTCCTTCGAATTTAAATGCGTTTCTTGGAGGAAAATCAGATCAGCAGCTTCATGACTTAGATAGCTCAGGATTTTCTTCCGTTTTATCGGGTTGTTGAGGCCTTTTACGTTCAATGATAAAATCTTACATGGTGCCATCAATCGATAATAGACATTTTAGATAAGGGCGCTTGAAAACATACAACATAAGCAGAATCTGTACAGCAATGACATAATCACCGAGTATGCTGGCCAATACACCCCATATTGAAAAACATGTACCAAAGTAACTTAGAGAAGAAGCAAAACCCCCAATGAATATGGCGACCATATGTCTGCGGGAGGAGGCCCTAGAGAGGAGGATAAAGACATGAAAAGAAAAGAAACACCAGAGTCCATAATTAACACTGTCTCTGATATTCATCGAGGCTACTCTGGGTAGATGGAGTCGGGTCACAAATATCATCAAAATAAGGCAACAAACCGCCCTCGACAGCCTCTTTGCTGAACCGTGGCAAATCCAAAATGGCGGGTACAGCGGACATGAGAACACTAGTAGGAACACTCTGGAAGTCAGCGCATCAAGTCGGCTTCTTTAGCATCCAAAAACTCCGCTAGTAGATCAGGGTCCTCAAATGTTCTTGTCTGATTGTGCAGCGTGACTCGGAGCTTGGCCGGGTACATCAGGCCATAGCGTGCTTGTAATTGTTGAAGCCTCGGCCGGAATTCCAGAAAGCGCTTTCGGCGGTCAACCGTGGGTTTAGCCAAGTCAGGATAGAAGGAGATTTTATGGCTCTCAAACTCCATAGGGCCCTTCGCCCGAGAGGCGCTGAGAATTTGCTCCACATGTTGATATCTCAAAAGTCGAAAGATAATAGGCCGCGGGGTCTTCCTGTTGAGCGTTATGTTCGTGGGTACACGATGAGCGCGCGATCGATCTCCAATTCTTTGGTAAAGGTGATTTGGAGCAGAGAAGGGAGGATTTTATATAGAAACTCCTTCATGTCTCCCGATTCCGCTCCCTTCGGTATGCCCACTAGTCGTAGGTTGTTGCGGCGCGCTCTATTATTGCCATCTTCCACTTCTTTCTGCAAGGCCCGCACCTGACGTTCCACTTTGTCGAGTTTGGACAGCCGGACCACATGGGAGTCTAATATGCTCTCCATTTTGTCCTGACGCGAGGAGAGCCCCTCTAGCCTGCCTTGCAATACACCAAGGTCTTCCCGCAGCGCTCGGAGTGCTTCCCCGTTTGACTGCACGAGGTCTTTAACCCCTCTGATCTCTGCGAGGATCTCCTGCTGCATTTCGGGGCCCTCGCGTAGAGCCAGCCCCTTCTGCGGGGACGGGGGTTCAGTTTTAGAGCGTTTGCCGTGAGAAGCCGCTGGAGATCCAAATTCCAGGCGCGTAGGTTTGGTCCCCGCCATCTCACCAATGTGCCCCGGTAAGATCAGAGCATAAATTCAAGAATGTCCGGTGTTAATTCAGGATTCTGAGTAGGCCTCTCGGGAGCCTCAGCGTTATGCGACCATCCCGCTGGACATCAGGCTCCGCCCCCTAAATTGAATATATTATGAACGGGAACGTATAATAAGTTGAAGTTCTAGAGATAATATTGGAGCAATACCTCAAATTTAATGCTCAACTGTTACTTTGCTCTATTGAATTGACCATTGTTTTGTTTTCTGGAACAATTTATGGCCGCAGTCCCGAAGGACATACAAACCTTCCTGATTTTACAAAACTGCCGGAACACCAATGAAGCAACCTTATTGGCCGAGCGCTTTATGGAAGCGGAATTGGCAGGCCAGGTAAAAGGGGATGCTTCTAAAAGGGCAGATTCCGTATCATCAGAAAGGAAGGTAAGGCCAAAGGGGGATGAGATGAGAATGTCTATGCCAATGTGTAAAAACTACTCTATACGAAAACAATGTTTTTCATGTGGTAGTGAGGGACACCTGAAAAAGGATTGTAGAGCGAGGACTGCTTTGATAACTGCCCATACCAAGGATGTGAGGGAAGGTTTCCTTTTGACTGTTGAAGTAGAAGGTGTTGTTACAGAAGCTTTGTTAGATTCAGGAGCAGATCAAAGCATGATCTCTAGAAAGTTCTGGCGGGAGATTGAATCTCGCTATAAAGCAGTCCTAAACCAGCCTGACGGGAAGGTGAAAATCAGGTGTATCCATGGGACATCATCATTCTATCCCATACACAGAGTGCTAGTGAAGGGTTTAAGCATGAAGAAAAAAATCCCTGTAGCTATTGTGCCCAGGTTACCACACGCCCTGGTATTGGAGAGGGATTGGCCCCAATTCAGGGAGGGCTTGGAAGAGGGACTACATCAAAAGGTAAGTATGGTATCTACCCGAGCGCAGACCAAGATCCTGGAGGGGGAACAGGGATCTCCTGGGGAGGCACTAGGGGATCTACTCCTCCAGAAAGACTTGGGGGTTTCCCCTATGGATAGAGCTAGGAAGGGACAGAGCGCATTACAACGTAAAGCTGAGGCCAGGGTAAGCTCAGTTACCGGTCCGTTGTTTGGGAAAAGGCAGAAGCAGGGACAAAGAAGATCACCCCAACAGAGAGAGTCTGAGAATAAGCCAAAGTTTGTCCTTAAGTATTGCAGAACAACTCCTAATGCGCGGAGCCCTAAGCGTGCTTCCGAGCAAGTGGCAGGTTACGATTTATGTAGCGCAGTAGACCTGGTTATCCCGGGGCAGGGGAAGGCCTTGGTGGATACGGGCCTCCAAATGGAGATGCCACTGGGGTGTTATGGCCACATTGCACCACGTTCGGGGCTAGCCCTAAAGTATTTTATAGATGTGGGCGCGGGTGTCATTGACCCAGACTACAGAGGGGCTGTTAAAGTATTACTTTTTAACTTTGGGAAGGAAGACTTCAAAGTAAACATGGGGGATAGGATAGCCCAACTCATCTGCGAAAGGGTGGGTTTTCCGCCACTCAAAGAAGTTCCCATGATGACCACTACAATCCGAGGGACTGGAGGATTTGGGTCTACAGGGCGAGCGGAGAGAAAAGGATTGACCACAACCTTCGAAGAGAAGGAAGAGGAGGATTTGGGTCCGCAGTTATCTGAGTGCAAGACAGACCCAGAGCCCCAACTGGGAGAAGAACTGTCTTGGGTACAAAGGCAAGAGTTGACCAAACTGTTGAAAGGATTCCCTGACGTCCTAACACTAGTGCCTGGGGAAACTATGTTAGTGGCCCATGAGATAGTGACCCCACCCGGTGAGGTGGTAAGGCAAAGACCCTACAGGCTACCGGAAGCCAAGGAACAGGAGGTGGTGAACCAGGTAAAAGAAATGTGTAAAATGGGGATCACTGAAGAAACAAAAAGCCCCTGGAACAGCCCCATCGTGCTCGTGCCAAAACCTGATGGGACGATGACGTTTTGTATAGACTTTCGACATGTCAATGCCATCTCCAGGTTCGATGCCTATCCGATGCCACGGATAGAGGCGTTATTGGATCGTTTCGGCCGGGCAACATTCCTTACTACCCTCGATATGACCAAGAGGTATTGGCAGATCCCCTTAACCTGAGAATCACGTCCTAAGACAGCATTCTCTACTCCCATGGGTCTTTTCCAATTTTGGAGAATGCCTTTTGGCTTGCATGGCGCGGCCGCGACCTGCCAGAGGTTGGTGGACCTCGTGTTACGCCCACACCAAAAATATGCCGTCGCCTACATGGATGACATAATAATGCACAGCTCCACGTGGGATCAACATTTGCCTCGCATAGAAGCAGTCTTGTGAGCAATGAGGCACGCAGGCATAACGCTAAATCCTGCAAAGTGTATGTTTGCCGGGCAGGAGGTAAAATACCTGGGCCATATGGTGGGGTGGGGTACAGTTAGGCCTATAGTAAATAAAATAGCCAAGGCCGCTGACAAAGAAACAGTTGTGCAGTTTTCTGGGCCTAATAGGCTACTATCGCCGCTTCATCCCCCATTTCGCAGAAGAGTGCGGTCCTAATGGATATGTTGAAAAAGAATGCTCCCAACCAATTGCAGTGGTCCGGGGCAGCAGATGAAGCTTTTATTTTATTAAAAGAAAAGCTCTGCTGTGCACCAGTATTACGAGGGGTGGATTTTGAACAACCGTTCATCGTTCAGATGGACGCTTCTGAGACAGGTTTGGGGGCTGTACTATCCCAGAAACATGAGGGCACGGAGCACCCCATTATGTTTCTGAGTCGGAAATTGTCACCACTGGAAAGAAAATACTCCACTATAGAAAGGGAGTGTTTGGCAATAAAATGGGCGGTCGAGGCTCTTAAGTTTTATCTTACAGGCCGCAGATTCCTGTTAGTCACAGACCATGCACCACTGAAGTGGTTAAACCAAATGAAAAATCACAACACTCGTTTAACCCGCTGGTACATGGCCTTACAGGCTTTTGATTTCCGGGTTGAACATAGAGCGGGAAAATTGCACATGAACGCAGATGCCCTGTCGAGAATTACGAGCTGTGCGGGTACTCCAACCAGGGCCGGCCCGTCCATTGAGCGAGAATGTTTTTTGCACAGGGCCCCGCGTTTCAGGGGGCCCCGCGCAAAAAACATTCTGATCTAAAAGTAAAATTTAAAAAAAAAAAAAAAAAGCTGTCTGCTGCCGCTGCCGGGGCCGCCGCGGCAGAATCGAGTGTGCTGCGGGGCCCCCCCTGCCCAGCAGAGCCTGCCCTCCCCTGTATCACCTCTCTCTTTACAGCTGCAGTCACAAGCTCCGGCTTTCAGAGCGCGAGGGGAGAGTTTCTCCCTCGCTGCTCTGTTAAGCCCGCGGGGGCTGATGGGAAGTTCCCATCAGCCCCCGCGTGCTTAACAGAGCCGCAAAAGGGAAACTAGTTCCTGTGCGCTCTGAAAGCCGGCGCGTGTGACTGCAGCTGCAAAGAGAGAGGTGATACAGGGGAGGGCAGGCTCTGCTGGGCAGGGGGGGCCCCGCGGCACACTCGATTCTGCCGCGGTGGCCCTGGCAGCGGCAGCAGACAGCTTTTTTTTTTAATTTTCCCTAGGCTAGGCTGGGCTGGGCTGGGGGGGTTAGGAGTGGTGATGGGCTATGGGGGGGCTGGGGGGGTTAGGAGTGGTGATGGGCTATGGGGGAGCTAAGTCTGTATATGGGCTGATGGGATTAGGACTGGAAGTGGGTTGATGGGGGGGTTAGGACTGGTAATGGGCTATGGGGGGGGGCTTAAACTAAAAATTTGGTGATGGGGGATTAGGACTGGAAATGGGCTGGTGGGATTAGGACTGGGAGTGGGCTGATGGGGAGGTTAGGACTGGTAATGGGGTATGGGGAGGGCTTAAACTGAAAATTTGGTGATGGGGGATTAGGACTGGAAATGGGCTGGTGGGAATAGGACTGGGAGTGGGCTATGGGGGGCTAGGACTGGTAATGGGTTGGGGGGGTTGCTAGGACTGGAAATGGGCTGGGGGATTAAGACTGGAGGTGGGCTGATGGGGTTAGGACTGGTAATGGGCTGTGGGCTGTTGGGGGGGTTAGGACTGGTAATGGGCTATGGGGGGCTAGGACAGGAAATGGGCTGATGGGGAGGGGTTAGGACTTGAGGTGGGCTGTTGGGTGGGGTTAGGACTGGTAATGGGCAATGGGGGGCTAGGACTGGAAATGGGTTGATGGGGGGGTTAAGACTGGAGGTGGGCTGATGGGGTTAGGACTGGTAATGAGCTGTGGGCTGTTGGGGGGGTTAGGACTGGTAATGGTCTATGGGGTGGCTAGGACTGTAAATGGGCTGATGGGGGGGTTAACACTAGAGGTGGGCTGATGGGGTTAGGACTGGTAATGGGCTGTGGGCTGATAGGGGGTTAGGACTGGTAATGGACTATGGGGGGGTTAGGACTGATAATGGTCTATGGGGGGCTAGGACAGGAAATGGGCTGATGGGGAGGGGATAGGACTTGAGGTGGGCTGATGGGGTTAGGACTGGTAATGGGCTGTGGGCTGATGGGGGGGTTAGGACTGGCAATGGGCTATGGGGGGCTGACTGGAAATGAGTTGATGGGGGTTAGGACTGGAAGTGGGCTGATGGGGGGTTAGGACTGATAATGGGTTATAGGGGGGCTTGAACTGAAAATGGGGTGATGGGGGGTTAGGACTGGAAGTGGGTTGATGGGGGGGCTAGGACTGGTATTGGGTTGGGGGGTTGCTAGGACTGGAAATGGGCTGATGGGGGGCTAGGACTGGAAATGGGCTGATGCAGGGACTAGAAGGGAATGGATGCTGGGTGAGGCTGGAACTAGAAGGGAGCTGATGTTGGGGGAGGATTAGAATGGGATGGGGCTGGGAGAGTAAAATGGAGAGGGGAAAAATATTTGTGTGGGAGGGATAAAAATCTACAATTGGCCGGGTATTGGGAGAGTAAGTGGGGATTGAGGATGGAGGGGTAAAATTTGAGTGGATGAAATAGGAATGAGGAAAGAGCAAAAGGAGAAAGATTAGTATGTCAAAGCAGATGTAGAGAGAGAATGGAAAAAAACTAGAAGAGAGAAGAAAGGACAAATGGACAGCAGACGATGGAGAGTTAGCAGAAGACGCAAAGAAACCAGAAGAAAGTGGCTGGAGCAATTGCAGCTGAAAAAAAATGCACAAAAGTTAGAAAAATATCTCTTTATTTTTAATTTATTAATTGGAATATGTCAGCTCTGGTAAATGTGCATCATTAACGTCTGCGCTTTGTTTAGTACAAGAGCAAATTAATGTATAGTTTTATTTCTACAGTGTTGTACATTCCAAGTTTGGCTTTTGGGATTCCCAGTTTAATTATTGTCTTCCTGTTTCTAAATTGTGATTCCTTGTTTGGTGATGGTCTATGTTCTGCATGTGTAACTGAGCTGAGGTATTCTGTTTATGTAATTCCTATTTGACATTGCCACTTGTTCTCTTTCCCCAGTAGGTCATGTATTGTTGTTCTCTGAAATGTATTGGTTTAATATTTGCATGTTTCCTTTTGATAGGTAGGGTATGGTACTTTGTGAGTCCTGGTAGTGCTTTTAGGATACGGCGGGTTTGCTATGGGTTCTAAATGGGCAGTGTTTGTAGTAGTTCCTAATGTGTCTGGTGGTTGGCACTGGATTTTAGTAATGTAGAAATCTTTTAGTCTTTCTTTATCCATACACTCATTAAGAGGCATGTTTACTAAAAGTTAGTATATGGTAACATTATGCAAATATGTATGCAAATGATGCCCATTATGCAAATGAGGCCCCGCACCGAGTCTCCGCACATGGCCCCACACCCCCCTTGGGCCGCCCCTGACTCCAACACCAGCCCATAATATCTTAAGGGGGGGGATGTGTGATGAGGAGAGTATGGTTGAGTCTATGGAATTGGAAGAAAATCAGACATTTACCTTTAAAGAAAGAGACAGGCAAAGAATCAGTAGCTCTCAAACTGCAGGCAGAGAAAAAAAACACGCAGCTACTGAGGACAGGGCACACCTAAGCTCTGCTAATCCAAGGGCAGGCTTGGAAATTAATGAGGGACACCTGGGTGAAGGAGAGTGCACGGTAGTTCAGAGACACTCTTATAAACCCAGGGAAATATTGGAGGAGAGGACGGACAGAGAGAACAGCCAGAGAGAGGGCAACAGGAACAGGAGTACCAGGATGAGGCAGCACACGCAGCAGCACCCTGGAAAGGGGGACACAGGGAAGCAGCACGCTGGAAGGAAAGATACAGAAAACCAGCACTCGAGAGAGCTGACCAGGGAGAACACTGGAGAATTCAGTGGGGAGAGAAGCATCAGAGAAAGGCCCAGAGAGTTCACCGTGGAGGAGAACGGTGGAGACTTCCGAGAGAATCTCAGAGGTGAAAGCCCTATTCAGAAGGAAAGCCAGGATTGCAGGGAAACTGCAATTGGTTTTAAACTAGGAGAGCTGTGCCAGAGAGAAGTGCTGATAAGGGTCAGGCTGCAGTGCTAACTGTTCCTGAACCAGCTAAAGAGCTGCAACTTCCAAAAAGGTGTGTGAATAAAAGGGTAGCCAAAAGTGCCGTGAGCCAGTTAGAGGCATTGTGTCATTTGATGCAAGAAAAGAATCCCCTCGTTCCTTGTGGAAACCCTGTGCATAGGGAAAAGCCTCAGTGGAGAAAGGTTCTGGAACATTTATAAAATATTAAGCCTGAAGTTTTTCATGTTGGCTTAAAGCCAGATTTACTGGACACAGGTCCTGAGGAAATGCAGATAGACTATTATGAATCTGATGAGGGGTCTGAATATTCAGTAATGGATTGTTCTCTGTGCCAGAAGGCAGAATAAAAGGTTCTTGGATAAAAGAAGCGAAAAGCCTATAACCTGAATATCCTAGAAGGCAGTGTGGAAATAGGGAGAAATGTGTTTAGCCAGGAATGTTAAAGAACCCTGTTGCTGACGAAAGGATATTTCTTTTGGGTTTGAAGAGAAGAGAAGACTTGCTTGATTGCTGAATGATTTGAAAAACAGCAACACATGTTAAAAAGCTACATAAAGCAGTTTCATTGTTTGGTTTGGTATAAACACATATGGATTATTGTTTGGAGAAAAGAATCCTGTTTGTTTTGAGTTGAGCCTTAATGCTCTTTATAAAAAGAAATAAATTCCTGTGTTTTGCCTTGTAAACCCTCGGTCTCCACACTACTTGTTTTTTTCTAAACAACACAACTACAAATCCCAGCAGCCCCGGCGCTGGATGAGGAAGAAAACTCTTTAATTAAAGGACTAACAAGTGCAGCCCTAGGCTTATAGGCTGTTGCCTGGGCCAGGGGCGTCCACAGTATGCATATGTAAATACAAGTGACAATCATGATACTGATGCGCCAAACACTGATCTGCTGCCACATGCAATTATGATGGTGTATGTCATGTACATGCCAACATACACAGCCTCAGGCTGGTTAATTAACACTGACGCCTGGCAAACAAACTGTCAATGGACCTCATAATTATGCATCACATGGCAGTGTGACCTATGTTGAGGTTGCTGTGGCCTGTTGAATGTCAGCAGAGGTTATGTGCAATGTTATATTGAATTGAGTGGAAATTCATGTGTACTACCACTGAACTTATAGAAGGTGAACCATCAGCACACTCCCAAGGCCTGGTCAAGGTGAGGTAGGTTGGTGACATATACAGTGTACTCTAGGGGAAATGGAAGCATAGCAAACTGGTGAGTGTGTGGGCAGGTGAATGGACCTCACTGTAAATATGGGTGACAATGGCAGAGGGATGGTCACCTCTGATTGTGTCACTGTTTCCCACTGCAATCTGTGAAGGTGCCATACAAAGTGTTTTGAGCATGGTAACAATGTCCTACTGCATATGATAAATTATAATATCGTCACTTTTCAGAGCTTTATGCTGTGTGGCTATAAATATTAATTAAGCTTCACTATTTACCATTTATAACTAACTCACTATGAAATTTTACAATTTTTATTGGATTAGCGATCAGGTCTCAAATTTAATAGCAGCTGGTCACTGGATCTGCTTGTATGATTTAGTGAGAAATGCCATTCATACATCAATGACCTGTAGGTATCGCTTTTGTTTCTATTATTTATCATTAGGTATTCATTCTTATTGGCTTATCTTATCAAAAACTATTATTTAAGTTTAGCCATATTTGTAAGGAGAGAGTGAAAGATGTTTTTTCAGGAAAATTACTTAGCTCTATTAGATAACCAACGCCTCAATCGGATCTTCCTACAATCAGGTTGCTATACTCAAAAAACTCAAAAAACTTCTCAGTAATATCTTCCTGCAATCAGGTTGCCTTAGGAGCCATAGAAGCAGCAACTTTCACTTCCAGATGATATTTGCGATTTCTGCTCCTTAAGCGGTTCCTTAAGCGGCTCTTTAGGCAGCTTTTTCAACTTCTCCTCCCAGGCAGTTTTTTCTCTCCCAGGCAGCTCCTTCGATTTCTCCCAAACAGTATGTTTCAATTTCTATTCCCAACGCATTTACTGGGCGCCGTAGCGTTTCACAAATAATTGTTTCTTCAGGGGAATGCTTTAATAAAAATAAATAAAAGCATTTACCTTGATTATGTTGAATTTGACGTAAAGTGTGAATTAGTCACAATGCTTTCCAGTAGATGAAAAGAGAAGAATACTCACGGCTCCTTCAATTCAAGTTCAACTCTCGAAAAAACGCTGCGCATGCAGAATGAACCTTATGTGAGGATTTAAACCATTGCCAGAAAAGTCATGTGTGAGTAACTCCATTCAATCATTGGTTAGCTTGCACTAACAAACTCCCCATTCAATGGATGTATTTAAACCTTTGGGGCTTACAGTATCTAACTGGAAATTCCATTTCTGCTCGCGGTGTAATAGCTCCTTAGTCCCGCAACATTGCGATCACCTATGCCAATGAACATGACTGAAACGGCGGGCCATTATAAATGTGGAAATTGCACTATATGCGACATAACATTGGAGTTGCAAGAACTTACATACCAAGGGAAAACCTACCGATTACGACATCGTACTTCATGCATTTCCACGTATGTGGTTTATGGCATAATGTGCCCATATTCATTGCTGTACATTGGAAAAACCATCCGGGAGTTCTGTATTAGGATGAAAGAACATTGTAGCAGATTGCATTGTAAAGTATTACAAGCCCCAATAGTGACACATTGCATTGAAAAAAATAATTCTTTTACAACATTAAGATGTTTCTGTATTGATCAGATCATTCAAGGGCAAGATGGTAAATCTAAAGATCAGACGCGAGCCATGTAGATGTCTTACAGTTACAGTCCACTGTCACGTGATGAGATGAACAATCACAGTAGGTATATCAACTACAGTCAGTCACACATGAACACATATGACATAATCCAACAGCCCCGTCTCATACGTGTATTCCCCCACCTGTTCCACAATATCCTGTGTGTCCATTGTCCAAGTTTATGAAAATGCAATATGGCGTATACCAGATGGTGACCATAATGTCACACAGTACTGAACATGTGATGGGACAAGCCGTCCATCAGTATGGGAAGCTCTCATGTGTGTCTCCTGGACACCATAGCATAATGGTTGTTAGGACACAGCATGTCATCCATGATGACACTGGGATCTTCATCCTGCATGTTTGCCCATGATGTGGAGCCTTCATTGTGTATGCATATGTTGGGGCATTCTCTCCTTGTTTCCCTACATAGTATGTTGCTATAGCACATCTCATCTGCCATTTGCCTGGACATTTTGGTGGCTCTTCTCTGAACCTTTTCTAATAACGCTATATCCTTTTTAAGATACGGTGACCAGAATTGCACACAATATTCAAGGTGCGGTCGCACAATGGAACAATACAGAGGCATTATAATATCCTTTCTTTTATTTTCCATTCCTTTCCTTATGATGCCTAGCATTCTATTTGCTCTCTTGGCTGCTGCTGCACACTGGGAGGAGGATTTTAACATGTTATCCACAATGACGCATAAATCTTTTTCCTGGGTGGTGGTTCCTAATGGGGAACCTTGCATCGTGTAACCATAGTTTGGGTTGTTCTTCCCTAGGTGCATAACTTTGCACTTGTCCATGTTAAATTTCATCTGCCATTTTGATGCCCGTCTTCCAATTTATCAAGATCTTCTTGCAATTTTCCAGAGTACTCATGGGTTTTAAGAACTTTAAATAGTTTTGGTTTTGTGTCATCTGCAAATTTGATAACCTCACTCGTTATTCCCTTTTCCAGGTCATTTATGAATATGTCAAAAAGCAGCGGACCCAGCACAGATCCCTGGGGTACACCACTATTCACCTTTCTCCATTGGGAAAATTGGCCATTTAGCCCTACCCTCTGCTTTCTATCGTTTAACTAGTTCCTGATCCACAATAGTGCACTGCCTCCTATCCCATGACTCTTTACTTTTGCCAAAGTCTCTGAAGAGGGACCTTATCAAAGGCTTTCTGAAAGTCCAAATACACTATATCAACCTACTCACCTTTGTCTACCTGTTTATTCACATCTTCAAAAAAACATAACAGATTAGTAAGACAAGATCTTCCTTGTCTAAAGCCATGTTGGCTATCTCCCATTAAGCCATGACTATCTACATGTTCAGCAATGTTGTTCTTTATGATGGTTTCTACCATTTTTCCCGTTACTGACATCAGGCTCACCAGTCTTTAGTTTCCCGGATCACCCCTGGAACCCTTTTTAAAAATTGGCGTTACGTTCTCCATCCTCCAATCTTCAGGTCTTATAGATGATTTTAATGATAGTTCACAGATTACTAATAGCAGGCCTGCAATCTCATATTTCAGTTCTTTCAACACCCTTTGATGTATACCATCTGGTCCAGGTGATTTGCTACTCTTCATTTTATCAAATAGTTGTAATACATCTTCCCGATGTATCAATATTTCCTTCAATTCTTCTGCACCTTTAAATACTGCTTCAGTCATTGGTAACATCCCTACATATTCCTCAGTAAAGACTGAAGCAAAGAATTCATTCAGTCTCTCCGCTATCGTCTTGTCACCTCTTACTGACCCTTTAACCCCTCTATCATCTAATGGATCAACAGAGGTTTTTTGCTACGAATGTACTTGAAACACTCTTTATTATGTGTTTTTGTTTCGGCAGCAAGCTTCTTCTCAAATTATCCCTTTGCCTGCCTTATCAATGCCTTGCATTTAATTTGCCAATGCTTGTGCTGTTTCCAGGTTTCATCATTTGGCTCTTTTTTCCATTTCCTGAAAGATGCTTTTTTGGCAACAACAGCCTCTCTGACCTCACTTTTAAACCATGCTGCCAGTTATTTGGACTTCCTTCCACTTTTCTTAAAGCATGGAATACAGCTGGTCTGGGCTTCCAAGATAGTATTTTTCAACAACACCCAAGCTTGATGTAAGTCTTTAACCCTTGCAACTGCTCCTTTTAGTTTTTTCTTAACTATTTCCCTCATTTTATCATAGTCTCCCTTTCAAAAGTTAAAAGGTAGTACTGTGGATTAACTTACCATCCCTACTCCACTAATTAAATCAAACACAATCATGCTATGATTACTATTGCCAAGTGGCCCCAACACCCTTATCTCTTGCACCAAATCTGGTGTTCCACTAAGGACTAGGTCCAGTATGGCTTCTCCTCTGATTGGTTCATGAACCAGCTTCTCCAAGAAGCAGTCATTTATTTCATCTAGGAACTTTATCTCCCTAGCATGTCCTGCCATGACATTGCCCCAGTCGATACCGGGCTAATTTAAATCACCCATTATTATTACTGTGCTGTATATTTTGTTAGCTTCCTTGATTTCTTTGAGCATTTCATCATCCATTTGTTCATTCTGGCCAGGCGGTCGATAGTACACCCCCATTGGCATCGCCCTCCCCTTTTTACATGGAATTTCAATCCATAGAGATTCTACAGCAAATTTTGTTTCCTGCAAAACTTTAATCCTTTCTGACTCAATGCCCTCTCTAACATAGAGTGCAACCCCTCCACCAATTTGATCAGCTCTATCATTACGATATAGTTTGTACCCAGGTATCACAGTGTCCCACTGGTTGTCCTCCTTCCACCATGTCTCTGAGATTCCAATCATATGTAACCTCTCATTTAATGCTATATATTCTAACTCTCCCATCTCATTTTTTAGACTTCTAGCATTTGCATACCCTCACTTGGTTTGCAGCTTGTCGTGTTGTGAGGGCTTGTGTGCATCATTGATGCTGAGAGCTAAACGTTCGGTAGTTTAACTACTGGCAGGGTCTACCAAGATGGACAGATCTCAGCTGAGGTGCCAGACCAAGACAAACCACCCATCTGGGCAGCAGAAGAATGGGATAGTTTTGATGGCGGAGGATCACATTTCTGTGACAACGCAACAACACCAAACTTAAACTGCTTGAAAGAAAGGCCCGGCAATCTACTTCTTTTTCTTGCCATGAAAACCTAATGGATAGTTATAGGAAAACAAATTGTGCTGTAGTGCTGGAAGATGAAACCCCCAGTTCAGAAGGCACTCAACTAGCTACTGGGGTAGTCTTTAAATTCCAGTGGTATATTCTCAAGGTCATATTTTGCTGCATTCATGAGTGGTTTGCTCTTTTTCAACTTTAGCTTGAGTTTGCATACTAGTAGTTGATGATCTGTACCATAGTCAGCTCCAGGTTTTGTCTTTGTTGATGTTATAGAGCATCCTGCAGGTGCGTAATGTGCCTTGCGCATGTGCATGGCACTCTCTATGTTGGCAAGGTGCACAGCACGTGCACGAGGCACCTTGAACATGTGGCCTGTGCCATGCACAGTCACGATGCACCTGGTAATACATTATTCACCAACGGAACTGAAAACCATACACACCATATATCTGCTATGTAGTGCAAGTAGCAAATGTGATGTCATGGCTACCATAGGCACATATTGATGAGTGTGCCACAGTGTGTATGGCAATTCTCATATTGCGGCCTGCACGTGTTACATGCCGTGCGCATGCACATCACGCAGTGTGCAGGTGTAGAGTGGTATGCGCAGGTGCAGCATGCAAAGCACATACACAAGGCATGGCATGTTGCGCATGCAGCCCACATGCTGAATGTCCTCATTGCACCATGCACATGCTCACTGCATGCTGCATGTCTGCATCACACCCTGCATATGCATAATGCATGCTACAGAGCACCATGCGCATGCACAAGGCAGGCTGTACATGCGCAGATGATGTAGGGTGTAGTGTAGGTGAGAGACATGGTGGAGGTCTGTGTTATTCCTGAGAGCTTATTGTGCGAAATGATATGGCAAACATGCAGGGAGAGGAGACAAGTGACCAAGGTGGGAAAACACCTGAGCAGCTGTCCCATGAGCTGTTTGGGTTGCAGGACCCCGAGGAGGAGGAAGCCAGGCCATCAGGGGTATCCCAGCACACAGAGGAGCAGCCTGACAAGCCATAATCAGCAAAGAGGAAAAGGAAGCACATCCCTGTAGAGGTGCGCAAGAGGGCACTGCATTTCAGCCAGCAGGAGAATGACATCCTCCTAGCAAATGTGCTGGAACACTACGATGTGCTGTATGGCCACCTCAGCATAAAGATCCCATTGAGCACTGAAAACATAGTGTGGGAGGAGATAAGGGAGACTGTGGGTGAGGCTGGCGGATCACCCAGGGACATTGAAAGCCTCAGAAAGAAGTTCAAAGACATAAAATGTCATGTCCTTGCACACCTTATAGCAGACCAATGGCATGCAATGGGCACAGATGGCATCGGACCCAGTGGGCCTGACCTTTCTCCCCTGGAACAACAGTTGGCATAGAGACTCGGGCTCAAATACATACATGGACTGTCCCCAGAGTTAGACACAGCCCACCCACATGCTGGTAAGTGTGAAATATATAATCTCACAACAACTACCAAGCTATCACATGAACATACTGTTCCCCCCATAACATGTTGCCTGTAGCCTGTACTGCCGCACACCTATCAGGTAGCACATGACAGTCAGCAGAGTGTTGTTTCCTACTCACCCATTGTATAATGCTCAGCATGCTGGTAGAATGGTCATGTAGTACAGCTACAACACAGGAAACATGACAACTACAATTGGCAGACACTTCTGACCCATGTTTCAAATGCCACCCTGTTAATCATGAGCACATGCTGTCTTCCTCATGCAACAGACACATCCTGTAAAAATGCATTGCTATATGGCCACACATATATGGTGTATGCACATAGATATATGTGTGACCTCATGGCCTGCGTGACTGCTGCATGCATGGACCTGTGCACCTCCAGCAATGTCAAATAGTATATATCACCAACTGATTTTGGACGTGTCCTGTGTGTGCCCTGGGATAGCATGGTACCATACAATGTGAAACTGTCATGATATGCCCTAGTTCAATAATATCACATCTAATCTGTGTACCTTGTCTCTCTCCAGGCGACACACAGACCATACAGGCTGAGGAATTAGAAGAAGGGGTGGAGGTGTGCCAATCACACATACCTGTGGGGGTCAATGGTGCGCATATCCTAAAACCACAGGACACTGACACGGGGGCAGAGGTGGCTGCACCTGCTGCAGTGGAGGCAACTGAGTGAGAGGAGGTGGGGGAGGAAGAAATGCACCTCTACCTCACAGAGAGCAGCAGCACAGAGTTTCAGTTTCAGTTTATTTGTATTTGATATACCGCCCTTTATTACATCAGAGCAGTTTACAGTCACAATTAAACAATCAAAAGGTGGCACAAGACCAGAAGAAAGAAAGGAACTACAAAAAATTGACAGGAAAGGGGAAATCATAGAGAGCATAGAGACAAGACATAAAGAAGAGATTATAGACAAACATGAATAAATCAGGTCAGTTTTGAGAGACTGGGAGGTTGAATGCAGAGGATGGGCAGGACACAACGACCACACAAACAGTGCCTGAAATGCCACCATGCCTGGTCTAACACACATCTGAGGCAGGACCCTCCCAACACATGATGAGGGAGATGCTGCAGGAGATGTGCCACTATACCGACACAACCCTTGGAGGTGGGTGACAGACCATAACATCTACATACAGCCCATATGCAACATCATCAAGCACCACAAACTTCACTATCACATTTATTTATTTATTTATATAACAAACATTTCTATACTGCACTTTCCCATGGATCAAGTGTGGTTTACAATGAACAGTGGTTTACAAGGTATGATAAAATGAATACCTAGTCACAATTATGCTGACAACATCATGGTGTACACTCCAATCAACATAATAGCACTAAACACAACAACAATAGCCAAATGCCTACACCAGCTAGGAACAGGATGGGCAGGGGGAGCTGCACCCATAACAGACAGTCGGGAGGCAATAGCCAAGATAGGAGGGGAGACAGGACACTACCATGATCTTACACCCATGCTGTGCAAGGGTAAGGTGGAGATGGTTGCAGTGCACTGTGTGCAATGTTTATAAGATCCACAAAGGATGTCAACAGGGCACTGGCTCATGGACTATGCAGGATATATGTCTCTGGGGAAATTGCCATGAACAGTGTCAGTAGTGTGTTACAGATGATAGACTGTGAGGGATCCAGGATGGCATGAGAGGGGTGGATGTTGCGGCAGCAGCGCTGACCCACCTGATCACGTATAGTACAGACAAGGGAATGGTGGGCGATGGTGTGGCACTCAAGAGGACACATGCAGTAGATGCCCATCCTGTTCCTAGTTGGTGTAGGCCAAGGATCTGTATTGGCTCCACTCTGCAGCACTCTAAATACCTGACCAGTTGCTGTACTCATCTGTTTCCATACATTACGTAACATATGTGTGCCTGTGACCCCCAGATCTACCTCTTTGCCTGACATCTCCACATAAATCCACACCCCGATTGATGTCTGCCATCAGAGACTCCAGCTTAGATGTTACCCCAGCATTTGAGAGGAAACATGGCCAGCACCACACCTTTCCTCCTTGGCCATGGAACATCCTATACACCCCCTCTTCTCTTTGAATCTGTGGACATCTTTGTTCACCATCCTCTCAACTTGCCACACATTCTTGGGGTTGTTGTAGACTTCTCACATTCCATCTACACAAACATACAGCTGATAGTTTGGATATGCTGTCATCTGTCTCTGTGACCTCAAGCAATTCTACCCACTAGGTCCTCAACACACCCACCCACACCTTAGGCATTACACATCATGACCAATATTACCCACATCCTGCTGCTCTCACTTTCTATCATCTCTCACAACAGCAATTTGTGCAATACTCTGCTGCGCATCACATATTCCGCCACCCCTCATCTTGCTGAACGTATGCCCTGTTGTGTCTTGGAGTACAGGCCTATCCTGCTGACCATGAAATGCATTCATTCAGCATCTACCCATTACCTTTCTTCTCCTATCACCCCTCACACACCCTCTCAGGAACCCCATTCCTCTCCCGAACTGATTGTATCTGTGTCCAGTCCCCTGTTGCTCTGTGATGACCTTGCTCCCTCAATCTTGCTGTAACATATGGTACATACAAACAAAATATGTTTCTATGCCAGGCACCTTCCCTGACCATTGTCACATCCTGGAGGTGAACTCCCCTCTCTGCTGCCAAGCTGTCAACCTGTCAACCTGATTCACCTGATACTCCTGTTGAAATACCTCTCACCATTGTGCTAGCCTTGTGGAAACCTAAATGAACAGTCAGATTTGACCAGATTTGACCCTCTTGATGGGCTTGCACTGTCACTGACATGTCTGTATAGCGATGCTGATGACCTGTACACCATACAGATGTTCAGTAGTGGTCGCATCAGTAGTGGTATCAGTGGAGCACAGCAGATGCTATGTAGGATGTGCAAGTTTCTGGCGGTTTGTCAGCGGTCCCAATGAGGCATAATGCTGTAACTGTCTGATAGGAGGGGGAACAAAAAGACATATATATATATATGCACACATGTCAATGAGGGAACTAAAGACCAACGGAGTGTGATGTTGAATATGTGGGTACAGAGACAGATGATAGAGAAAACATCTGAGAGGGGCCTGCGCACATGGTGGCACACCTGGCCATGAAGGTGAACATATCATCAGTAATGCCACTGCAGATATGATGTGGTGAGTGTGATAATCCTGATGTGACAGCAAAAGCTATGACATACTATGGATGTTTCAATGGTGGAATTGATATTGTTATAACAGGAGAGATGTGGGCAACTTAAGGAATGGACAACACAAATGTCAGTTGAAGGTTGTTTGCCATTTCACACAATATGTCATCTACATATGCGGTGGGTATGAACCTGTTAACCTGTGTGTGAGACATTTCCCATAGGTGATGTTAGATGGTAGTAGGTGCCAGGAAACCCTCACCTTCACTGTGATAGGATCTGGTGATGGACAGGGGATCCCGGTCACAAATCCCAGCTGTATACCTGTGAGAGTAGTGTGTGTTACATCCCCAGGTTCCTGTGTAGGCTACTCACCATGTTGTCATGACTATCTGCCTGCAGATGTGTAACGGGACCTAGCTGATGGAGGGTTTATGATGAGGGGAGTGCTGCAGAACTGTGTACGCGGTACATGAATGATCAGCATGAGGAGTGTTGTATTGTGCGGATGTGTAACAGGCCCCTTGTGGATATTGACAATTGCAATTTTGTGTTCCCACCTTAAAGGCCAGCAGAGGTGACAGCAGCTGCCTGTATAGCAGATTGGCCCCCACAACCACGGGTCCACACACTGTGCATATGCTACTGTTCAGGCACATTTATACATGTGCTATGCACTTAGTACTGTCTTTCCCCATTGTGCTGCTGTCATGTCTATGTCATCCCTGAGGCATCAGTTGCATGTGTTATCATGGCTTGTGTGTGAATTGTACATCACTAATCACAACTATTTTCACACAGGCATCCGGCATGGCACAGGAGAGGGACCTGATCCATGAAAGGGCCCAGGGGACCGATGCACTTGCTGACACCGTCCAAGCTATGGTGGCAGTCATAAAACAACAGACGGATGTGATGGAGGCCAAATATGCAAGGCGGCACCCAGCAGCAGCAGCAGTGGCAGCAGCAGCAGCAAAGGGTTGGAGGGGGCCAGTTTGGCATGGATGTGGGCGGCCACACAGGCAGTAGGGATGTGAGAAGCTACACATGTTTTCATGTGAATAAAGGCAACTCTTTTGTATACCTCTTGAAGCCACGTCTCCAGTATTTCTGTCTCTGCTCTCATCGGCATTCTGTCACCCATATTGTCATCTTGGATACATACCCCTTGCCCCTGGTGATGTACCCCTTATGGCATGACATTTCCGGTCCCCATTTTCAGTCGCTCTGTGTGGGCAGTGTGTCTACCCTGTTGCTGTAGTACACAGCTATGCCAGGGCTTGCCTAATGTGCCATGCACTGTGCCATGTGTTCACTACTAGCATGTCCTTGCCACCAGGCATGTGCCCAAGAGTGCAGCAGATAGCAACACATGCGTACATCCCTGTGGCAGTGAGGGACGCATACAGCACTGCAAATGCCCATCCCTCAAATGTTGCTGTGTGGACTGTGGCATGTATGTGACACATGTATTCCACTCATACACACAGGGAAATTCTCACATGTGTCAAAATATGTGCTACTGCATGACAGGAAATGAAACACATGACCATTCAGATATTTGTTTGTATAATAAAATAGATATAAATTATTTTAAACAAAACATTACAAAAAATATACTTTTGCACATGAACGTTTTACACATGAAATTTAAACTAGAAGCTCTCCCAGCAGAGAGCTTCTAGTTTAAATTTCATAAGTCAGAGCCTAGAAGCAGCAAAGAGCTTTAATTTAAATCAAATCAGAATATAACTTAGCATAAAAGGCAAAACGGGGTCAGTATCCTTTGAACAATAAATAAAGTCTTCTAGAGACCTTTACAAAGAGGCCTTCTACCTAGGGAGCAAGAGATCTGTGAAACATTTTAAATAGGTGTTAAAGCCTGGTGGCAGGTCAAAAGGTCATTTTGAAAGACTCCTTCTATCCAAGCAAGGACTGTTAATCAACCAGGAAGTTGGTCACAGATTACCTTAGAAGCACAGGGCAGGGTACTGTATAGCAGCCCTCTTTTAATAAGTCTTATTTCCCTCCCTCCATCCCCAACACCCATCCACCCCTGGGATAATCATAGCTTTATAGGTACTTACACATCTTAAAGGAAAGGAGCTGCTTTCAGGTGCAGCTGTTTATCCAAATCAGTCATACGTTAAGGACCTGAGATTAATTAAGCTTCAGGTGAACAAGGTATATTAAATGTATTACAGTAGGTACTCTTTCATTAGTATGTATCCACAGAAACCTTTAGCAAGTAAAGAACTTAAAGATCTAAACATAAGCTTAAAACTAAGATGCAGACAGCAGTCCAGCAGCGAGATGGGGGCTTTTGCATTGATTGTCACATGTATGATTTTCTCCCAGATGGTGAGAGGTCTTATGTGTGTTTATGTTTATGTTTATTGACTTGCTTGACCGCCCTTCGGTAATAAGCAGAGCGGTTTACAAAAAAAATCTTCATTACAGCAAGGCACAAGGCCGGAAAGAGAAAAGGAAATTACAATTTAATAAAAGATAGAGAGACAGAAACGAGAGAGGGACAGGCAGCACAGGGAGAGGATAAAGGCTAGTAGGGAGGGGGATTGAAGGCAAGGGAAAAGAGGTGGGTCTTCAGGGCATGTTTAAAGGTGGGGTGATGGGGCTCTAGGCGGAGAGCAGAGGGAAGGGAATTCCAAAGAGCCGGACCTATGAAGAAGAAGGCTGAGGAGCGGGTGGATTGGAGGTGAGCAAGCGAGGGGGGAGGTAGTGTGAGGCGGTTGAGATGGAAGGAGCGGGGGGTGTGCCTGGGGGTGTGAAAGTGAATGAGATCGGCCAGGTATTGTGGTGTGGTGGTATGAAGTACTTTATGAACAAGTGTGAGAAGTTTGAAATGGATACGAGAGGAAATGGGAAGCCAGTGAAGATGGAAAAGAAGGGGAGTGACGTGGTCTCTAGGAGAGGAGTAAGACACGAGACGGGTAGCAGTGTTCTGGATTCGCTGAAGTCGTGAGAGTTGGAGTTTAGCGATGCCAGAGAGAACAGAATTAGCAAAGTCGATACGGGAGGGAGGCGGAGCCAGCAAGACTCCAATATGGCTGCTTGAGAATTTTCTCCTCCGGGCCCCATCTACCTTTTTACTACATCTCTGAGATTTCCCCCCGATTTAAAGGGTGCACTCTGATCCGGGAACTCTACTCATGGCTGGGAGCAAGCAAACGCGGCTTGAGTTTACCAACCCACCTACTTCTGGCTCAAACGATCTAAAACCGATCCGCTCTCTCCCCAGAAGCAGGCCTCCTCACATGACAAACCGGACGGTTTGCAGGAGCTACTACACGAAGTTCGTGCGATTAGAGCGCGGGTGGATTTGAACGGGGACACCCTGGTTGAGATGCAGGCGGACATGAAAGAGATGCGATCTCAAATGCTCACGTTTTCTTGCCGTCTGGAAAAGGCCGAAGCGGCGATTACCAAATGCGAGGAAGGTGCACTTCAGCTTGCAAAATCAGCCCGGAAGGTGGAACACCTGGAGAAGTCCATTGAGGACATGAACAATAGGGCGAGACGCAATAATCTCCGTCTTATCGGACTCCTGGAGGGCCTGGAAGGGCCCGATCCAATTCGGTATTTGGAATCGTGGTTACCGGGTTTCCTGCATATTGATTTCGCCCGGCCGCTGGAGATCGAAAGAGCACACCGCATCCCGACTTTTACCACTACACAGAGTAGCAGGCCACGTCCCCTGATATTTTGTCTCCTGTGCCATCAACACGCCGTCCAGATTTTGGCGGCGGCAAGAGGGAAACAACTCCTGCTTCCTGAGAGTCAAAAAAACCTATTCTTTTTTCCCGACTATAGCAAGCCCACGGTCGAGAAGAGGAAGGCCTTTCTTGAGCTCAGGCCCCGTTTACAACACTTACAGGCTCGATATGGTCTTCTGAATCCAGCGAAGTTTAAAGTCACCCTACATAACGTGACTAAGACTTTCGAGGACCCGACGGCACTTAAGCGCTTTGTGGAAGAGCAAGAAGCCCTCATGATGCACCAGAATTAGCCGTGTGAGGGCCCTGTTTCGTATTGGCTTAGCTGATGGTGTGGTGGGAAACAAAGAGCGTTTGGGTGCTTTCTGCGCCCTCTCTCTGGCCTACTCGAAGGGTGGCCAGCGGGGCTTGTCCTCAGACTGTGAAGTTTTTTATTAGGGCCATTATGTGCTATGCGCTGTAATCGCTCAGAGATGTTCTGTTCTGTTTTTAGTTTCCGCAAGTAATTTGTTTGTTCGGTAGAGTAGTGGGTTCTGAGTCAGCCATATTTTTATTAGTCAAGCTGACTTACCTGTCTATTTGGGAATGGGATTGGGTCTTACATGTAGGTTCTCTGAGGTCAATGGGGATGAGGTACTATAGATATATGTGTATTAGGTCTCTGAGTCTCATGGGGGCTATGATATATTTTGATCTAGGATGCAATGGCTACTAATTTAAAACTGTTATCCCTGAATGTCAAGGGCCTCAAGTCCCCGGCCAAATGACAGAAAATCCTGTCTTATTGCCGGAGGCAAAAGGCCGATATTTTTCTGTTACAGGAAACTCATCTTTCTGCCGCAGAGCTGAGCCAATTGGAAAATAAGCAATTCAGTGTTATAGGCTCCTCTCCTGCCACCCACAAGAAAAACGGGGTGGTTACGCTAGCTAGGAACTCCTTGGGGGCCAAGATTCTCCGCTCATCCCATGATGGAGAGGGTAGGTGGGCAAACTCTTTCATTCAGGTTGGTACACAATCTCTCCTAATCTCTAATATTTACGGCCCTAACTGCGATGACCCTCTCTTTTTACGTGCTCTTTCGGGCAGATTACAGATGGGAGACGCCGCCCCTATTATTGTGGGCGGCGATTTCAATGTCGTGGGTGACCCGCTTTTAGACCGCCTCCCCGGGAGAGTAGATAAATCATCTAAAGCATCTTTAGCTCTCAAGGCTCTTTGCGAGTCTTCTGGTCTTGTGGATGTATGGAGAGTTCTCCATCCTACAGGTAGGGATTTCACCTATTTTTCTCCTTTCCATAAGTCTTCCTCGCGCATTGACTTTTTTCTGGTGTCCAAATCCTTGGTTTCCTTGGGTTGTACTGCTGGCATTGAAAGTATTTGTATCTCAGATCATGCTGCGGTCACTTTACAATTTGAACTACCGGGGCTAGACCGACCCTCTCCGGCCTGGTCGCTCAACAGGGCCTGGCTAGCCGAGCCCTCATTCCAGTCAGAAATTCGGGAGACAATACAATCCTATTTCGAGGTCAACAAGGTCGGAGATACCACTATATGGGCCTGGTGGGAGGCGTTTAAGGCTTCCCTACGGGCTGCAATTACTAGCTATGCGATCAGGGAGTGTAAAAAGAATATAGCCCACCTATTGGCCCTTGAAAGTCAGATCAAGGCGGGAGAAAGATTGTGGATGAAACGTTCCGATCCCAGTATCATCCTTAGACTCCAAAGACTTAGATATCAATATAATGAGGTAGTATCCTCGGAGGTGGATCGAACGCTTCTACAGCAGTCGGCCAGATTTCATATCGAGCGAAATAGAGCGAGTACAACCCTGGCCACGGCATTGAGGGGAAAGCGTGAAAAGAAAAGAATTGTGTCTATTCTGGACGATAATTCCGCACAACAAACTGCGAGCGAGCGTATCTTAGATGAATTTTCTAAGTACTATGAGAAACTATACTCCTCGGATATTAATCCAGACTTAAATGCTTTTACAGCTTTTATGGGAGATCTTGCGCACCCCTCCGCGTCCGCACGACAAGTGGGAGACTTGGGTATTGCACTCTCTAGCAAGGAATTGCAGGCTGTTATCAGAGGAATGCCCAGGGGCAAGGCCACAGGACCCGATGGCATCCCAGCTGAATTTTACCAGATATTTTGTGAGGATTTACTCCCATACCTTCTGATTTATTATTCAGAGTTAATCAGGGGGCAGGGCACTACTGGGAATTTTTCAGAAGCTACCATTGTGGTTTTGGAGAAGCCCGGAAAGGACCCTGAGCTCGTGACGAATTACCGCCCAATTTCCCTGCTAAATTTGGATCACAAGATTTATGCCAGTGCCCTGGCACAGCGGCTTACTAAGGTGATTGGGGATCTCATTCATCCGGATCAATGTGGCTTTGTTCCTGGGAGGGCTACGTCGGATAATGCCCGTTTATTGTGTAATCTCTTAGAGAGTGCCTCCTCTTGTCCTGTGCCTTATATTGGCCTGTCGCTCGACGCGGAGAAAGCGTTTGATAGACTGGAGTGGGCTTTTCTTTTTCAGGTGTTACAGTGGTTCGGCCTTGGGTCTGAGTTTATCCAGATGGTAAAAGTTTTGTACGCGGGCACCAGCGCTCGCATCTTCGCCAATGGTATTCTCTCCAATTCGTTTTCGCTTTTCCGAGGAACGAGACAGGGTTGCCCCCTCTCTCCCCTTCTATTTAACCTAGCATTGGAGCCGTTGGCGATAGCCATAAGGCAGCATCAGGGCATTGCAGGTTTTAGAGTGGGGGACTTGCAGGTGAAGATTTCCGCCTACGCTGATGATCTTATGCTTTTTACCCAGCCGGCTGAGGTTCCCGCAATCCTATCGGTTATTGAGAATTACTCCGCGATTTCCGGGTATAAAATCAACTGGTCTAAATCTGTCGCCTTCCCACTGAATAATGTCTCCAACTCGAGCCTAATGGCGGAGTTTCCTTTCCGGTGGGTATCCGACCAAATCACTTATTTGGGAACGCAATATTGTGCCTCTCGTGAAGATACCATTTCTTCAAACTTGACTGCCCTCCTTGTGTTGATCCGCAAACGGACCCTCTCTTGGTCTCCCTTACATCTTTCTTGGTGGGGTAGACTGGAGACTATTAAAATGACACTCATGCCAAAAATAAATTACCTGTTGAGCATGTTACCCTTCGCCCTTCCTCGAGGCGCTTATGGTGAACTCGAGCGTGCATTATTGGTTTTTCTGTGGAATGGGAAACGGCCAAGAATAGCTACTAAGAAGCTTAAGGCGTCTAAAGTAGAGGGGGGCGTTTTGTTCCCGGATTTTCAAAGGTATCATCAAGCCCTTTTATTAAAACAAGGAGCACTGTGGCTAGAGCCTGAGGGATCAGAGTATAGACCTACTTGGCTGGACGTAGAGGAACGGCTGGCGGCCCCTTACCCTCTGCGGCATTTATTGGGTGCGCAATTTCCCAGAGATTCTTTGTCTGGGGGGGTCATTTCTGCCACGCAGGAGGCTTTCTTACAGCTCCTCCGGCTTAAGGGCACTCAAGATATCTTTTCCATGTCTACTCCTTTGTGGTGGAATCCCTCATTTAGAATCCGAAATCGGACGTTTGCTTGGCATAGGTGGATGCGTTGTGGTATTTGGGTTCTGGGGCAGTTGACTGATGGCCAGAGATGGAAAGATTTCCCAGCCTTGCAGAGGGAGTTTGCCCTCCCCCGCTCCTGTTTCTTCCAGTGGTTACAACTCAAGCATTGCTTAAACGCTAAGGGGGTGGGGGTGGGGATTTGCCCCCTGTCGGGTTTCCCTATGATATAATCCGGGGGTCCCTAGGCCTTCGAGGTGCCGTGTCTTTCCTTTACAAATCGATCAGAGACTGTCTCCCCATAACCACTCAGGGATTAATCAAGACTTGGCAGTCGGACATGGTTACGGAGATCTCTCTTGCCACTTGGAAGTCCCTATGGGGCCCCGTCTCAAGGGTGTCTCGCTCTGCAGCTCTCACTCAATCCATGTTTTTTTTTCTTGCATAGAGCTTATATTACCCCCATTAAATTATCTAAATGGGACAAGTTGTCGGCTGGCAAATGCTGGTCATGCCAGCTGGAGCTCGGTACTTATAGACATATGTTTTTCGATTGTCCCCTGCTCCTTGGTTTCTGGCACAAGATTTGGGCTCGGATGCAGAGTGTTTTAGACTTTTCCCATCCGTTCTCAAGCTCCATAGTGCTGTTGAGATCTGAGGTGCCCTCTCTGAACCTTTCCAAGGAACAGACGTTTTTGTTCAATTTTATGGTAGCCATTGCACTCAAACTTATCCTTACTCACTGGAAGCATTTTCGATTATTGCATTTCGATTGTTGGTGGAATCTGGTTTGTTATTATGCTAAACTGGAAAAACTGTATAGTAAATTGCATTATCCGGGTAAAGTGGAGTTAACTCTGTATAGATGGTCTCTGCTTGATCATTACTGTGCTCGTTCTTCTGTCTCTTGAGACAGGGTATTATTTAACAAGCCCCCTTGTGGAAATGCTTCATTTCTTTCTAGTTATTTAGACTGTTACTTTTCTTTTCTTCTTTTTATTTCCCTCTTTTTTCTCTAATGCTGTTTATTAGACAGTCGTCGCCCATTGTCCCTCAGAGAACCGGGGGGGGGGGGGGGTGGTTTTTGTTTTTGTTTTCTTCGTGTTGTTTTTATTTGGTGGGTTTTGGTTTTGATTTAGCTGTTTTCTGTCTGTCTGGTTGTTACACATATGACTTTCCTATAATCGTAATCTTGTAAAGGTTTTGACTTTTTGTTTTGATGTTTTGAAAATTTAAATAAATTAATATAAAAAAAAAAAAAAAGTCGATACGGGAGATGACAAGAGCCAGCAGCAGGGTGGCAAGAGCGGAGAGAGAGAGGAAGGGGCGAATGGCACGGATTTGTTGAAGATAGAAAAAGGAGGTTTTGGAGACATAAGAAACATGGGCAGAGAAAGAAAGATCCGAGTCGAAAAGCACCCCGAGATAACGAAAGGTGGAAACCATTGAGATAGGAATACCGGGGAAAGAAGGGGCAATAGAGGAGGGCTGGTGACCGTGTGGAAACCAAATAGCTGTGGTTTTCGAGAGGTTGAGGTGCAGACAGTTTTGAGTCATCCAATTAGAAACAGCAGCCAGGCAGGAGTTGAGCGGGGCAAGGTCGGGGCAAGCAGGGGAGGTGTGGTATAGAAGAAGAATGTCGTCCGCGTAATAGAAAGCTGAAATTCCAAATTGCTGTATAAGTAGTATAAGAGGGGTTAAGAAGAGATTGAAGAGGAGAGGGGCCATCACAGAACCTTGGGGGACCCCAAAGGGTAGGGGAAAGGAATCAGAGGAAGGGCAGGATGGGGTAGATGAAAAAACAGCACCAGAATGGGAGAAAAGAAAGGAATGGAACCACCGAAAGACAGTGCTACAGAGGCCAGCATCGTGCAGTCGGGACAGGAGGAGAGAGTGATCTACCAGGTCGAATGCAGCAGAAAGATCAAGGGCTACCGCCACTGAGATTTCACCACGGTCGTGAGCTGCATGCAGGGCATTGGTGAAGGCAAGAAGAATGGTCTCAATGCTGTGCCCAGGACGGAAGCCGGATTGGCGGGGGTGAAGGAAATTGGTGGAGTCAAGGTGATGAGAGAGTTGGGCAAAGACAACCTTTTCGAGAAGTTTAGAAAGAAAGGGAAGGTTAGGTGCAAGGAGTTCTTTGCTCTCAGGGAAAGAGTCCGTTCTCTAGAAGCTGAAGTATCAGACTTGGAAGACATAAGAAAGACAGAGAGGTACATAGATAAGACATACAGGGATATAGTCCTGAAGTCCCACCTCCAGTCTGGCAGCATCCCTGTTGCCATGGAGGAGAGAGATCACGTGACAGGAGAGCGTCACACTGGTGTGGCAGGAAGTGATCCTGTAACTAGGACCTGTCCTCCAGTTGATGTAAAACCCTCTTGAACTGAGGAAGTTTCTCCAGGGCCATGTGCCCATAAGGGAAGGGTTAGGACAGCCGTTATAGTTGGTAATTTGATCATTAGGCATGTATATAGCTGGGTGGCTGGTGGACATGAGGATCATCTGGTAACATGCCTGCCTAGTGCGAAGGTAGCGGAACTCATGTGCCACCTAGATAAGGTCTTGGATAGTGCTGGGGAGGAGTCTACTGTCTTGATACATGTTGGTACCAATGACATAGGAAATTGTGGTAGGGATGTTCTGGAGGCTAAATTTAGGCTTTTAGGTAGGAAGTTGAAATCCAGAACTTCCAGGGTAGCATTCTCTGAAATTCTTCCCGTTCCACGTGTGCAGGACCCAAAAGGCAGGCAGATCCCCAGAGTCTCAATGCGTGGATGAGATGATCGTGCAAGGATGAGGGTTTTGGATTTGTTAGGAACTGGGGAACATTCTGGGGAAAGGAGGGGCTCTTTCGAAGGGATGGACTTCACCTTAACATGGATGGAACCAGGCTGCTGGCATTGACCTTTAAAAAAGAGATAGAGCAGCTTTTAAACTAGATAATAGGGGAAAGCCGACAGTCACCCAAGAGCGCATGGTTGAATGTATACTTGAAGGATACTACCAAAAGCAGAGAGGTTCCAAAAAAAGAGTAAAGTAGCCCAAATGCCCTTGAGTATGGGGCAGACAGAGCTTAAAGATTCCAAATTGCCCATGCCTACCAATAGCCAGATTAATATGAATAAAATGCAGTCTCTAAAATGTTTGATGCAAATGCTGTTGTTGTTGTTGTTAAGTGACGTCGAGAGAGAGTCGACTCATGGCGACCCTCTGGATAGCTATCCTTAACTGTGTTCGGTCTTCAGTCAGGCGGCTCATTGTTGACAGACTGGTACCCTTAGCTGCTGTTATTGTATCGATTCATCTCATTGCTGGCCTTCCTCTTTTGCGTTGACCTTCTATCTTGCCAAGCATGATGTCTTTCTCTAATGATCTCTCTCTTCGCATGATGTGTCCAAAGTATGAAAGTCAAAGTATTGTCATCTGAGCTTCTAAAGAAAGCTTAGGTTTGATCTCCTCTAGTACCGACTGGTTTGTTCTTTGGGCAGTCGATCGTATACACAGTATTCGCCGCCAGCACCATAATTCAAAGGCATCAAATTTCTTCCTATCTTTTTCACTGTCCAGCTTTCACATTCATATGATGTTATTGAAAATACCATGGCTTGAACAAGTCAAATCTTTGTATGGAGAGAGACATCTCTGCTCTTGAGAATCTTATCTAGGTCTTTCATAGCCATTCCGCCAAGAGCAATGCATCGTCTGATTTCTTGACTGCTTGTTGCTTCTTTATTGATAGTTGATGACTGCTTGTTGCTTTATTGATAGTTGATCCAAATAGGTTAAAGTTGTTCACAATTTCAATTTCTTCTCCTTCAATGATGAGCCTGTTGATTATGCCAGTTGTCATGATATTTGTCTTCTTTACATTAAGGTGCAGGCCCATTTTGAGACTATGTTCTTTGATTGTGAGAAGCAAATGTTTCCGATCATCTTCACTTTCAGCCAGTAATGTGGTATCCAGCATAGCAAAGGTTGTTGATGAGTCTTCCACCAATCTTCACACCTCTCTTGTCTTCATACAATCCTGCTTCTCTGATGATTTGTTCTACATATAAATTAAACAGGTAGGGGGAAAGTATGCAGCCTTGTCTTACACCTTTGCTTATTTTAAACCATTCTGTTTCTCCTTGTTCCGTTCAAACTGTTGCTTCTTGATCAATGTACAGATTGTGCAAGAGTATGATCAGGTGTTCTGGTATATCCATGCTTCTTAATGTGGCCCAGAGTTTCTCATGGTTTACACAGTCAAAAGCTTTGCTATAGTCGATAAAGCACAAATAGATATCCTTTTGGTATTCTTTAGTCTTTTCAAGGATCCATCTCACATCCAAAATGATGTCTCTCATTCCTCGCCCTTTCCTCAATCCTGCTTGCACTTCAGGTAATTCTTGTTCCAGGTATGATTGTAGTCTCTTTTGAATAATCTTCAGTAGAATCTTGCTGGCATGTGGGATCAGAGCGATTGTGCGATAATTTCCACAGTCAGATGGATCACCTATCTTTGGTATTGGTATAAACACAGATCTTTTCCAGTCAGTTGGCCATGATGTTGTCTTCCATATTTCTTGGCAGAGCCTTGTAAGAATGGTAACAGCTGCATCAGATTGCTGTAATACTTCTATGGGAATGCTATCAATGCCTGGTGCTTTGTTCTTTGTTAAGGCTTTCAATACTGCTTCAACTTCTTCTTTCATCACCAATGGTTCCCGATCATAAGGTACAGGTTGAAACAGCTGTTGGTCCACTTGATCTTTATCATATAAAAACTTGTATATTCCTTCCATCTTTTCTTGATCTTCTCAGCATCATTCAACATAGAACCTTGAGCATCTTGTAACATTCCAATTCGAGGCTGGAACTTTTTCTTTAACTCTCGTAGCTTTAGGAAAGCCGATCTTGTTCTTCCTCTAATAGTTTCTGCCTCTATTTCCTTGCATGCATCATTGTAGTACTTTTCCTTGTCCTGTCTTGCTGCACATTGGAAATCTCTGTTGAGTTCTGCGATTGTCTTTCTTTCTCCTCTGGCTTTAGCTTCTCTGTGTTTCTGGGCAATTTTCAGAGTTTCTTCCATCATCCATTTTGGCCATTTTTTCTTTTTCACCTTTTGGTGAGACTTCTAGCTTTCTTCCAACACAACCTTCTTGATGTCATTCCATAACTCTTCTGGAGCTCTGTCATTTGTATCTAAAGCAGCAAACCAATTTTGCAGGTAGTCTTTAAATTCCAGTGGTATATTCTCAAGGTCATATTTTGCTGCATTCATGAGTGGTTTTCTCTTTTTCAACTTTAGCTTGAGTTTGCATACTAGTAGTTGATGATCTGTACCACAGTCAGCTCCAGGTTTTGTCTTTGTTGATGTTGTAGAGCTTTTCTATCATTGACTTCCACAGATGTAGTCAATTTGATTTTTATACAATCTATTGGGTGAAATCCATGTGTACAGTCGCTGCTTGTGTTGCTGGAAGAAGGTGTTTGAGATGAATAGATTGTTGGTCTTGCAGAATTCTATCAGTCTTTCTCCAGCTTCATTTCTGTTGCCAAGTACATATTTTCCAACTACTTTGTCTTCTTCTTTGTTGCTAACTTTTGCGTTCCAGTCACCCATGACTATTAGGATATCCTGTTTGCATGTTGTGTCAATTTCAGCTTGTATTTGTTCATAGAACTCTTCAATTTCATTCTATTCTGCAGCTGTTGTTGGGGCATATACTTGAATTATAGTTGTGTTGATAGGCATTCCTTGTAGACAAATAGAGATTAAGCGTTCACTGACTGCATTGTATTTCATTACAGTTCTTGCAAAGGTTCTTCTTTATTATAAATACAACACCATTTCTTCTTTGTCTTTCATTTCCAGCATAGTAGACTATGTGATCATCTGATGCAAAGTGCCCGATGCCAGTCCATTTCAGTTCGCTGACACCCAACAGATCAAGTTGTACACGTTCCATTTCATTCTTGACCACCTCCAACTTCCCTTGGTTCATGCTTCGTGCGTACATGTGCCCTTGCATGTGACCACCACACAATGCACATATGCAAGGAAGACCATCATGTATCATGTGTCACATACGTTGAAAAAACTGTGTTTTCCACAGTAATATACTCCTCCTGTTACGTACTCTAATTGTGTTCCTACACTATAACCATGCAACGTTGAGGATATATGCACATCACAGGCGTGAGACCCATGTGGCAGTGAAATATTGCCGGAAGGTGCCATGCACATGTGTGATGCACTTACCTTTTGTGCCATGTATGCACGTTGTGTGCATAGTGCCTTCATGGCAACTTTTATATAACACACAGGGCTTGTTTCACTTGTATTCTGAACATGGTGTGCTCCGCATACGAAATGTGCCTGTGCTATTTACATGGTGCACAACACAGGTGCATTGCACAATGTGTCTGTGTTGTGTACATGGCATGTTATGCAGATGCATAGTGCATGCTTATGCACAATGTGCCCTATGCATGTGTTACACGCAGGTTGCGTCATGCTACGGTATTGTGGAATACACCTAGCACATTGGTTATTTATTTATTTATTTATAGTTTTTCTATACCGCGCTATTTACCATCAGCGCGGTTCACAGGCAACAAACTCGCACAGCAGGAAAAGCCATACTGCGTTTTACATTGAACCAGCATTGCGCACACTACACATATGCAGGGTGCCTTCCGCATACATCCCGCTCCTTACAACAGCGCTCAACCCTGGGGGGCACGCACATCATCATTCCTAAGCTGCTGCTTGTGTGCACTGCATTATGCACAGGTGTGTAGTGTTTGCATTGATCATTTTCCCATCCACACACTATTTTAGGCACTGTAGTTTAGCAGAGTCTGTTGTCCATGATGGCTCACTTTGTCTTTGGTGTGAGTGCTGTCCAGTGGTAGCATGCTGAGGAGGAGGTGCAGTTGCCTGAGGAGGGAGATGGTGTCCTGGAAGTGTGACAATGGGCATGGGTGCAATCCCACAGCAACACAGACCTGAAGCTGTGGAGGATCCACAGGCCAGAGATGGGCTAGCAAGGCACCATAGGCATGCAGAGGTGTGCCCTAGACAGCCTCACCTCTACAGGCCCAGGGCCATGCTCCAGGGCATGCATGAGGACCAGGTCATCTCCTCTATCGTCTGAGCACAGGAGCTATTAGGGAGTTCTATGAGGATCTAAGACCTGACAGCGAGCCTCAGATTGGCCAGTCTTATGCCATACCAGGGTTGGTCAAGCTCCTGAGTGCCCTATATTTCTTTGTCTCTGGCTGCTTCCAGTCATCGGTGGCAGCAGTAGGTGGAATGAGCCAGGCCATCTTCATACACTGTCTCCACTAGGTACTTCAAGCCATGATCAGCCGGGTAAAGAATTACATTGCATTTCCTAACAGTAGGCAACAGTGGGGGGCCCTGAACCAGGCATTTGAACAGATTGCAGGGATACCACAGGTGATGGGAGCTATTGATTGCACACATATTGCCCTGGTCCCACCCAGAGACAGGGAGGCAGTGTTCCACAACCGCAAACACTACCATTCCCTGAATGTGCAGGTTATATGTGATGCAAATATGCATATTCTGAATGTGGTTCCTAGGTGTCCAGGGTCCACCCATGACTCCTATATCCTGCATCACTCAGCAATATTCCAACAGTTTGAGAGTGGACAATATGAGGACTGTGTCCTGCTGGGTGGGTATTTTTCATTTCTACTATGCACATGGTGTTGGGGTGATCTTGGGTGCTCGTCCACTATCACAAATGGGCCAGGGTCACATATGGTTGTCTGTGGCACATTTTACCACATATGGTTGTCGGTGGCACATATGACACATGTCCTGATGCAGGACCACCACAGTTTTCTAGTACATTCAGAACACTGGTGTTCATGCAGTAGCATATCACAGCACAGACATTGCATCAGTGGCTGGGCTGCATTTGCACATGATACCTCCAACTTCCTTTCTTTATGTTTTGGTGATGGGAAACTAACATCTCTAGGAGTTATGACTACTATCTCACCATGTGTCATGAGGTAGAGTCATCAGAGCCTATGGAAATAGGTAGAACAGATGAAAACAGATCTGAAAATGACAGCTCAGATCAGCACATGGAGCAGAGTTGCTATAGGCAACCAAAACAAACACTATCACATGGTGGGAGAACATGCCCGAGCAGCAAGCAGGTTCCTGATTCATTAGGGAATGAAGGGCAGCTGAGAAGGGGTGGAGCCCAACCAAGCACAGGGACACGCGTAGTTAAAACATGCTCACCTGAGATTAGTGGGGAGAGGAGAAGAAGAGACAGGGCGAGGAGCAGAACAAGTTCCAGTTCTAGAAGCAGAGACACAGGAGTGAGAGAGAGTTCAGAAGCCAGCAGAACTGAAAGGTATACGGGAAGAAACACAGCAGCCTGTTGCAGAGAGCAGTGCCCAGCTAAGGACGTGCCCGGTGAAACTTACCAGAAAGCTAGGAGAAGCTACGGTACAGAAGCCAGGCTCAGGAAAGCTGAGGAGTTTTATCTTCCTAAAACCAGGTACAGCACAAGAGGGAAAGTCTGTCCTGGGGAAAGTTTTACGCTTAAGGAAAAGCCAAGACAGAAAGGCAGAGAAACATCTCCATCTCAGCAGTGCTCTGATAACTCACTCACACGCAGGAGCTCAGAGAAAAGGCAGTTGGGAGGTAGGACAATTCCTTCTAATAGAAGAGCCTTTGAATATAGTGATTTGCCCTGTACGTATAAGGAGTTATGTGACTCACAAAGGGAGCTCTCAAGAGAGGGTGGTAATTATTCACTGCACTCTCTTAACCAGGAAGAGGGGAGGTGTAATTACCGAGAACAGAGTTTGCCTAAAGATAACGTTTTCTATAACCCTGAAGAATGTTATTCAGAGGAGGAACCAGAGGAAATGCAATGTAATGATTATGAAGAAGCAATATCAGATACATGCATGGACTGTACTTTAATTATGTCAGATGACATTACTTCTTTCTGTTGAAGAAGCTGTTAAAGTATAAGCAAACTGCAGTGAGGAAAACTTACCTGTTTTGAACGGACTGTTTGTGTTACTTTTGAGTTTTGGTTCCAGTTTGTTCCTTTTGATTTTTGTACCAGAAGCATGGTGTTTTGCCTTTTGTTCCCATTGCTTTAAAAATCCACCCGGAAGGGGAATTAAAAGTCCTGTTTGAAAGCCTTACTATTCATCCACGACTCACCTTCTTTATTCAGCAATTGGGACTACAACTCCCAGAGGACATTGTAATCATCCACTTTTGCTAGTATTGAAGTAGCCCCGGTGAATTACCCAGGCTCCAGCCCCTGGGGACCCTCACCGGGTGACACATGTCACTGTCTCTGGACTCATGTCCACATCCCTTTTGGTGTTTCAAAGGTAACATATGTCTGCTATTTATGTTGCTTAGGTCTTTTGTGTAAACATGCAGCCATAAGGTTTCCATTTGTATTCCAAACTGCTGCTTTATTGTACAATTTATTTTTTGCTCGGAAGATATCTGCACATATGATGTGTTCATCATATGGTAATCTGCAAAATGTTGTTGTCAGCACATATGGTATTCAACCTCTCATTACCCGGATACCCACATGCACCTCTGCAAGCCTTGGTGGTGTATCCCTAATTGTGTATGTCGCCAATCACTGTGTGCATAGCGACTTGGGGAGGTAGAAATTTGTTTCATCAGTGTTTGTTGCATGGTTGTGGGTATGTGGACCATTCACCTCTCAGCATTTTGACCGAGTCACATTGTTCTACTTGAGTTTGCACATTCTGAAACACATGTATATCTCTGGATGATCCACTATTATTGTCACGTTTCACACATCTTAACTGACATCATCATGAATATGTGACAGTGCCACCTGCTCTGTGTCACTGGTATCGTTGGCCTTCAAATGTTTTCAGACAGCTGAATCTATCACTTTATCCAACATGTATTGTGCTAGGTATGCTCGATGCCTTCATAAATGCCAATAGTGCAATTTGTATATGGCAGGTTAATGATGGGTTTGAATTGGACACAGATAATGTGTGTTGCCATCATTTATTTATTTTATTTATTTATTTAACTGCATTTATATACCGCTTTTCACCGGGTCAAAGCGGTGTAACATAAAAGGGGGGGGGGCAGAAATCAGTGTGTGTGGGGGGGGGGGGGGCTTCACCAGGGGGCCAAAATTGATGATTCAAACTTTTTACCAGTGTTATGTGTCACAATTTTCTGGAAGGTAACACATCAAGTGTTGTTATCTGTTTGTGTCATTCTTGAATATGTTTTTTGTTGCAGCTACATGATTGTGTGTGTTGGGTAACAGCAACATGCAATGGAGAGGTACCGGCATGTACATCCAGACATTGTTTGTGAACATCGGTTCCTGGTTGACATTTCCACATTTCTTTCTGCAGGTGATGCTGGATATGGGTGTCGAGTCTGGTTACTGACCCCTGTGCATTTTCCATGGTCACCTGCAGAGATGAGGTACAATGAGGCCCATGCCTCCAGCCGCTCAGTCATCGAGTGCACCTTTGGCGTATTAAAGAGTCGCTTTAAGTGACTGGATAAGACTGATGGGCCTTACAATACCAACCCTTGACTGTGGCACAGATCATTCTGGCCTGTTGCATCCTGCACAACATTGCTCTCAGGCACACTATCCCAATCAACATTAATCCGGATCTAGAAGATGATCCTACGTGCCCTCCTGAACGTGGCCGTGGAAACACACATGTGGACACAGTAATCAGGCAACATCTGATTGATGAGCTCTTCTCATGTACAGTAAGTCATGTACATGTGCGAAGATGCATATGTGTATACATGTGCATGCTGCCATGTGTGGCTCAGCACTACATCCTAACATATGTGTATCTCTTTTTTGTGACTCTACAGAATATGCTTGTCAGGCTGCCTGCTGGTGTGGTGCGGTAACTATTTTGTGAAAGTGGATCAACATGCAGTGAACTGTGGTAATGAAACATACAGAAAATGACATGACAGTTATGTGTGACTTGACCATCATGCACAGTCTCAACAGAGGTATGACTTGGATATGACATACAGGCATAGTTTCCGCAAATATAACTGCTGTTTGTGCTGAGGCTGTTGTCTCCCTTGCTATGCATACACTGTCAGCACAGAACAGCATTGGACATGTGTGATATTAGCTTGCCTCAACATCTATATTGTTGTGCACCTATATGGCATGCAGACCCATACCCCATATGTACATATTATCATCCATATGGCCATCTTTATCTCAACAGTTGTTGATTTTACACCATTGTGTTGCAAACCTTACCAACTAAGATGTGTGTGTTGTGGTGGCCAAAATGTTCCTGAGCCCCTAGAAATAGGAAAAAAACACACTTTTACCTTAAGGGAGAGAAACAGGAAGCAGGGCTGTGAAACTCAAACTGCTCCTGAACAGAAAAAAACTCATCTAGTTTCTAGCTGCAAGCCACGCCCTAGCTCAGAAACAAGTTGTAAGGCTAATGAGAGCCAGCTGAGGGGGCAACACGAGGCTGCAGCTCAAACACGTTCAGGGAGAGTCCCTAGGGGATTAGAAAAGGAGGAGGGCAGCAACAGGAGTCGCCGAGACAGGAGGAGAGAAGGAGTTCCCAGGGGAGGAGCTACCAGAGTGGCAGAACACAGCAGAAGTCCTAACGTGCTGGAAGGAGGAGGAAGCTTCAGGGCAACTGGAGAGAAAGGGATTTCCCAGGACAGCCCAGGGGAGGAGAAGGAACTGCTGAGACAGACTTCTAAGAGAAGCCCAGCCTCAGAGGACACTGTGGGATCTGCTAGAGCCCTCAGGGGAAAAAGCCATAAGCCAGGGAAGAACCAAGAATGCAGAGGAGTTGCTTTGGAGCCTGGAGGCAGGAGATTCCCAACTGAGAGAGCCCTAAATGATGACACTTTTACTGCAAGCCAAAGGCTTGGTGAAAGCTTACCTGTTACAAGCAGAACCGTGAGTAACCCTGTGCCCAACAGCAAGTTAAGCCAGCTACAGACAGTAAGTCAGTTAATGAGAGGGAGAGAATTGCCCATGTATGCTGAGAATTCTATAGGAAAGGAGAAGTCTTGCTGGAAGAAAATTCTTGAGCTGTTAGAAAGGGCGGAGCCTGGGTTTACATGGAGAAGTTTAAACCACGATACTGAAGAGTCCATTGTGGAGGAAATGCAGACAGAAAGCTATGCTTCAGACATTGATTCAGAATCCTCTGCAATGGAATGTTCTTTATGTCACAAGACAAGTTAAATGTTTGAGCACTATAGAGTGTGAAGCTCAAAGAACTGCATTAGCCAGTAAAGAAAAAGAAACAGGCTGGACAGTGTTTTAAAGCCCTGTTTTCTTTTAAAAATGTTTTTCCTTGAATGAAGCCAGAAAGTTTATTCTGAATGTTGGAACGTTTCAAGAAGGGCAAACTGGCATTTATGTTTAAAGAAGTAATGAAAGCCTGATTTGTGAATTCTGGAAGTGGTAGAAGCTATTTGTGTTAGGAGAAGAAATCCTACCTTTTTTCTTTTCTTCTGGCCCTTGCGCTGAGCTTTCTAAAAGCTCTGTATGGAGTAGTAGTAAAAATCAATAAATTTTCCTGTGCTTGCCTTATGCCTCTCGGACCTCAATTTATTTGAAAACCCACAACTACAAAAAGAGTGCTCGCCCTACCTTAGGCAACTGCCTAGGGTGGTGTGCAAGGCCACAGTGTATGCAGCTGATAGGAGTTGTAGTGTTGAACAGTACTTACACCTTTTCATGACATTGTGGCATCAGCCAACATCAGTGTATCCTTTGTATAGGCTGATGCCATTGTTTCCACTAATCTCAGATTCCAGACAGACAGTGAGTATGCTATTAGAGGCACATGCAATTTACATTACAGTGTGTGTATGTGTGTGTATTGTGAGTTAATTGCACTGATCCACTGTGCAGGCATATGTGCATTATTTGGTGATGGGATGAGGCTGATCAGCCCTTTACAGATGACAACAGTGCTTTTTGTATATTTCTGATGCTGACCTGTGACCAATATGATCATGTGTTCTGCATTATTGACTCCTCATCAAACCACATTTCCAACTCTATTCACTAACCATACCGTAGTATCATTCACTTAGCAAATTAAAAAGGAAAAGGCAAATATCTGAAAACTCCAAAACCACCCATTGACCATGAAGTGGATGTAGGTATTTTCTTGAGTTAAAACATCAACGATTTGCTCAAACGTTTCCTTTAACAAAGGTGGGTTCAATAGCCAATCATACAATTAACAATATGATAACATGGATAGACTCTTTACATTTCATCTACAGAACATTCTAATGCAATCTGTTCAAGTAATAATACATCCTCAATATTATCATTCACGTAATACATATATGGCACATGATTTCCATCACTTAAAGCAGGTGAACCAACCTCGACGCCCACTTGGACGTCCCTTCAATGTTTCGCTTCCAGCTGCTTCAGGGGAATATAACTAGAAAATAAAATAAAACCATTGCTTAACACACATACTACAACCTAAAAACCACCACCTTTAAACATCTGAAGCTGTATTTCTCTCACCCAACAGAAGTGCTTCGATCTGATTCCATACAGCACCTCACAGAAATACTTAAATCCGATGCCATGCATCACATCTGCTCCATTCACAACATCCCTGCGTTCATTGTTGAAACGCCATGCTAGCACATAAATATCCATGATGACTCCTCCTACTATCACCCTAAACCAATCTGAAACCAAGCTCATCAATCACACACAGACTCTCCAATCAATGCCAGAATTCAATCTCTCGGGCATCACAGTTCCAAGTAGAAAGATCCAGCGTTGTTCTCTATAGGTGAGATCAGGGCCGGATTTACGTATACGCCATGTACGCCATGGCGTAGGGCCCACAACCGGCAGGGGCCCACAAAAAATAGAACCAGTTTTTTTTTTTTTAACTCGATTAAAAAAAAAACCTGGTGGCTGCCGCCGCGGGGCCCCCTCTGCTGCCGCGGGGGCCCCGTCTACAAGATGGTCTGGTCTGGTCTGGTCGGGTCGGGTCGGGTCGGATCTCGTCTCCCTCCCTCCCTCCCTCCCGGCTGCGAGAGACGCGAAGATAGAGCGTCTCCTCGCGTCTGTGTTAAGCCCGCAGGGGCTGATGGGATGTCCCATCAGCCCCTGCGGGCTTAACACAGACGCGAGGAGACGCTCTCCTCCCTTCGCGTCTCTCGCAGCCTGCAGCGAGGGAGGGAGAGAGACCGACCCGACCGACCCGACCCGACCGGACCGGACCCGACCAGCTTGTAGACGGGGCCCCCGCGGCAGCAGAGGGGGCCCCGCGGCGGCAGCCACCAGGTTTTTTTTTGTAATTAAATTTTACTTTAGGCCGGGGTGGGGGTAGGAGTCCTACCCCCCCCCGCCTTAAGTAAAAATTTATTTTAAAAAAAAAACCTGGTGGCTGCCGCCGCGGGGCCCCCTCTGCTGCCGCGGGGGCCCCGTCTACAAGCTGGTCGGGTCGGGTCCGGTCGGGTCGGGTCGGGTCCGGTCGGGTCTCTCTCCCTCCCTCCCTCGCTGCAGGCTGCAAGAGACGCGAAGATGCGTCACTCGCAGCCTGCAGCCTGCAGGGAGGGAGGCAGAGAGACCCGACCGGACCCGACACGACCCGACCGGACCCGACCAGCGGGTAGACGGGGCCCCCGCGGCAGCAGAGGGGGCCCCGCGGCGGCAGCCACCAGGTTTTTTTTTAAATTAAATTTTACTTTAGGCCGGGGGGGTAGGACTGGTAATGGGCTATGGGCGGGGTAGGACTGGTAAAGGGCGATTGGGGGGGCTGGGGCTGGAAATGGACTGGGGGGGGAGCGCGGGTCATGGGCTATTGGGGGGCTGGGGCTGGAAATGGGCTGGGCTGGGGGGGTTAAGGCTAGAGGTGGGCTGATGGGGTTAGGACTGGTAATGGACTGTGGGCTGTTGGGGGGGCTTAGAACTGGCAATGGGCTTTGGGGGGTTAAGACTGGTAATGGGCTGTGGGCTGATGGGGGCTGTCTGGTAATGGGCTATGGGGGGGGCTAGGACTGGAAATGGGCTGGGGGGTTAAGACTGGAGGTGGGCTGATGGGTTAGGACTGGTAATGGGCTGTTGGGGGGGGGGTTAGGACTGGTAATGGGCTTTGGGGGGTTAAGACTGGTAATGGGCTGTGGGCTGATGGGGGTTGTCTGGTAATGGGCTATGGGGGGCTATGACTGGAAATGGGCTGGGGGGTTAAAACTGGAGGTGGGATGATGGGTTAGGACTGGTAATGGGCTGTGGGCTGATGGGGGGGGGTAGGACTGGCAATGGGCTATGGGGGGCTGACTGGAAATGGGTTGATGGGGTTAGGACTGGAAGTGGGCTGATGGGGGGTTAGGACTGGTAATGGGATATAGGGGGGCTTAAACTGAAAATGGGGTGATGGGGGGTTAAGGACTGAAAATGGGGTGATGGGGGTTAAGGACTGTAAGTGGGGTGATGGGGGGGCTAGGACTGGAAATGGGCTGATGGATGGCTAGGACTGGAAATGGGCTGATGCAGGGACTAGAAGGGAATGGATGCTGGGTGAGGCTGGAACTAGAAGGGAGCTGATGTTGGGGGAGGATTAGAATGGGATGGGGCTGGAAGAGTAAAATGGAGAAGGGAAAAATATTTTGTGTGGGAGGGATAAAAAATCTACAATTGGCCGGGTATTGGGAGAGTAAGTGGGGATTGAGGATGGAGGGGTAATATTTGAGTGGATGAAATAGGAATGAGGAAAGAGCAAAAGGAGAAAGATTAGTATGTTAAAGCAGATGTAGAGAGAGAATGGAAAAAAATCTAGAAGAGAGAAGAAAGGACAAATGGACAGCAGACGATGGAGAGTTAGCAGAAGACACGAAGAAACCAGAAGAAAGTGGCTGGAGCAATTGCAGCTGAAAAAAATGCACAAAAGGTAGAAAAATATCTCTTTATTTTGAATTTATTAATTGGAATATGTCAGCTCTGGTAAATGTGCATCATTAACATCTGTGCTTTGTTTAGTACAAGAGCAAATTAATGTATTGTTTTATTTCTACAGTGTTGTACATTCCAAGTTTGGCTTTTGGGATTCCCAGTTTAATTATTGTCTTCCTATTTCTAAATTGTGATTACTTGTTTGGTGATGGTCTATGTTCTGCATGTGTAACTGAGCTGAGGTGTTCTGTTTATATAATTCCTATTTGACATTGCCACTTGTTCTCTTTCCCCAGTAGGTCATGTATTGTTGTTCTCTGAAATGTATTGGTTTAATATTTGCAGTGTTGCCTTTTGATTGGTAGAGTATGGTGCTTTGTGAGTCCTGGTAGTGCTGTTAGGATACGGCGGGTTTTACTATGGGCAGTGTTTGTAGTAGTTCCTAATGTGTCTGGCAGTTGGCACTGGATTATAGTAATGTAGAAATCTTTTAGTCTTTCTTTATCCATACACTCATTAAGAGGCACGTTTACTAAAAGTTAGTATATGGTAACATTATGCAAATATTTATGCAAATGAGGCCCCTTATGCAAATGAGGTCCGCACCCCCCTTGGGCCGCCCCTGCTGGGGGCCCACAATTTTTGTTGGCATAGGGCCTCACTCAAGGTAAATCCGGCCCTGGGTGAGATAATTCTCACGCATCTTCTCCTTATAACCTGAACGTATCCACTCAATTCAGAAACATTGTAAATCCAGAAACACATGCCCATTCTGTAAACAATGTTGTTGACTGACATAGCCTTTGTATGATGGCAAACTGGAATGCATTAGCATTCCAGTTTGACACATGAAGGCATACTTTTGACAGGAGGCAATGATGTTCGCACATGCAGACAGGGTCATTCAACACCTTTCATAGACATTGTCTGCATGTGGTATGACAGCTTGGGCCCATTAACATATTCAGACAGTCCCTATCAGACACATGCTGTACACAGATGATGGGTTGTACCTTGTATCATGTGTATCATGTGTATCATACACATGTGTATCATGTGTATCATGTTCAATTTTTTGGTTTAGCTCGTTAATTACTCAGGGTTCATTGAGAGGTTGATGTCCAGCAGCACTGATAGACATGATGTGGACCTATGAGACCCCTGTAACACATGGCCATGGACAAGTCTATATGGAGATGCAAACATTGTCTGCAGTGATAGTTGTTAATGTCCTCAACCTGGAATGTGAGGTGTGTTATGAAAATGTAATGTTTGCATGTCTGACGTTTCATACTTCGCATATTGATGTTGCACTCCCTGCAGTGACACCTCATGATATGTGAGGTATAAACTAACTTTCTATTCCTTTTACCACAGAGCACAGGCAACACACATGACACATGAAATACACTGCATCTGCGGTCAGCATCACCCACATGTTGGAGGACACAGCAACGCCATGCCATGATCCCTGAGAAGAGGTGCCATATAGTGTTGGAACTATGAGAGTGGAGTACATGCCTATGATGGACATTGTTATTCATGTGAGGGATTGGTGCATACAGAGGATACACAATGACCTGATGCTACAATCCACTGCCTGGGTGGCGTGACTCATCGCCACAAACATATTTTCCCATTAATATACTATGGGACAATGAGACGTCACACCTGAATATGCACAGACTTGAGAGATATGTAATGTTGCACACACCATTTGAGCTGTGGAGACTGTGTACTGGTACATACATGTCCAGCAGGGGAAACAATATGCACTGTATGGTGACAATCCCGACTCACATTAACCTTTTTGTGTTTGGACCATATGACTGACATGCCTCTATGGATGTCCTCAAATGTTTGTTGCCAACAGAGAATCAGGCTACATGAGTATCAGCAGAGGGACATTGTGTAGGTGTTGTGTTATTTCCTTGTCACCCTTGCACTTGGCCAGGACACGCTGTTTGCCACCACAACAAGGTGTACCACATCAATATCTTGGATTTGTGTTTGGACATGGGCAGGAGTGCTATTGTGCATAGGGGGAAGCACTGTGTCATGCTGATACTTACACTGTGCATATGCATGTGCATAAATATGTTATAACAACATTACATGTGATTATGCACATTTTGTGATGCTTACTGCACCACAGTTGACATGTTTTTTAGACCTCCACAGACATCTTTATCTGTTTTGGTCCAATAAAGATGTACCATTATTGATTGACTTACAACTTACTCAGTTGCATGTATGCTCCGTCCTATGTTTCTTATGATATTGGGCCACACACATAGCACAGGCACCTTTCTGGTGTGGCAATCTGTGTGTCCACCTTATAGCTGGATTTGTGCATTTCATGTGTAAAGCTCATGTACATACACCTACCATTATACCAGGGCTCATGCATTCTGCTACCTCTGCACCTGTGCAAAAGCATGTTGTTTGACCTCTGAGCCAACATGTGCTTCTCTTACCTAACTCCATGTCCTCATTATGCATTGTGTCACCAAACTGTGAGAGTATTTCTACAATAAAAGTGGCTAGTTAGCTGTGTACATGACCTCTGATTGTTTTCAACACAGCACATACTGATGTGCAGACCAACTATACTGTTGTTTAACACACTGACACACACATATGCTAGATCACTGAAAACTTGTGTGTTGGAGCCATTGTGTGTTAGGGCATAGGGACATACCATTGTTGTCATGTTTCAGTGTTTAGCTATGCACGGCACCTAGCCATCTGTGCATGGCAGCTTGGCATTAATTTTCAGGATTTCCCTTTCACACATTATCTCTTTATGGGTGTGTGGTTTATCTTGGTCTACCTGCCTAGATCATGCTCCCTGTCAGTTGTGTGGCCAGACACATATTTCATGGCTGGCCCATTTTTGATCACAGCACTGACATGAACATTGGACAGTTGGTGGTCATAGAACACAACAACATATCACTTTGTCACATCCAGATTACAATCCTTTGAACAAACATTTCTGAAACTGACAGCTATACATGTCCAGACATTACAGGCAGGTATGTTGGAACATCAGCCATGTGCCATGTGCAATATTGGCATTCCAGTGATGATACAGGAGATGTCATTGCATGCCGTCCAGCTCACTCACCACACTGATACACCCAGATCGACAATGTGATCATTGCCCAGTGTGGCGTTATTTGTTATCGAGATATGTGTGAGGTGAGAGATTTCTGCTGAAATGTAACTGCTCAGAGCTAGGTAACATGGTATCTGTAGTACACATGGCATGCTTACATTATGTTGATATGTAGGTGTGCCACCTATTTTATGCACATGATCCATAGTCCTGTGACACATGTGAGATTGTCAGCGTCACTCTGGTGCACATGGCCACCAATGAGATAGGAAACATAGGTTTACGTGTACATTTGAGTTTGCATCATATAGCAGATATCATGCAAGGCCAATGTTGGCCTATTATACATGCTTGGTTGACACCATCATTGCATTAGTTTGATGTGCATACTGCCCTTACATTATCTAGGACACACACATAGCAACTTGGGGAATGTTAGTCACTTGAACTCTGTACAGCTACTCTTCATCATAACATACTGCAAACAGTGCCATAGTGACACCAGACGCGTACATTGTGCATACATGTAGATATTCTGCCTCCTAAAAGCTGCATCCTTTCCAGTGTCACAATATTCATGTTGTCCACATCAGGCACACTCACAGCTGATGCAGCAGGGCTCCATATTGTCAGGGGATGTGGCATAGAGTAGGGTCTCCACCATCGTGCTGCTGCATTATTGCCCACAGATGTTATCACAGAAATCAACATAGGTATTGCAGTGGAACAAAGCTACATTCTGGCCACACATGGCCCAGCCCAGTTGCATGTCAGTTCCTGTTTCCCCTTGTAGCTTCTTTTGGTTGATGTGTAAAACTACTTTACCACATGCAGGTTCATGCTGGTGGCAGTACATCCCCATCTGGGAGGGGTATGAAGGACATAGATGGCACTGATGATGACAGTAGAGATGCAACATATTGGACACGCACATGCCTGCTTGTATACGCATCATCCAAAGCAAATATGTTCCTCTCCATACACATTCACATTTTTGCTCTGTATGGATATGCTGGATTGTGTGTCTTACACTAACAAGCAGGTATCTGCTGGAGGACATTTCATAGATGATGTGTGTTGGATCCTCATCATACACCACATACTGTCTAAATGCACGCACATGCGACTGAGGCCTGCAGAGCATGGGAATGCATTGGGGGGGCCATACTGAACAATGCGCACAATGCAGCTCCTGGACAGGATCTGTCCTGCACATCATCTGTGGACATAGCACTAAATGTATATGGGACATGTTGGACACAAACTTGTCTCAGCTGCTGCATCTCCACACTGATCAACATATACTGTGGCATAATCTTGATGAACATGACCCACTTGATGAAAAATCCCTGAAAGGTGGCAGCAGGGTGTGTGCAAATCTGCTGACACATCACATGGAGATACAAATATACATACATACATTCCCTTTAGTGGAACATCTTTCCATTGCATTTGCTGTGGGGGGTTAGCATAGTGGTTAGAGACATGTGTTCGGACACCATACCATACAAAGGGCTGCAACTTCAGCACTGCACCAAACACCCTTCCTTCTCGTCAGTGTGCACTACATTGTGCACTCCATCCTGCCTATCCATCACATATTCTCAGATACATAGGGACCCTTTCTATGTAATTTCTGGATGAGCAGTTTGCTTGGAGTGTTAGCATAGCTGTTTGTGAACTGTGTTTGGACACCACAGCGTGCTGGTTTGATTTTCACATGTTTGTTCTTCATTATTTTCCCCATTATGCCCTGGTGCACATACCATCTGTACGGGTGGCCCTTCAGACCAGACCTGGGCACCATGTATCTACATCCCTCAGGGCATCTGGTACTGTCAGGGCACCTTAGATTGCAACCCCTGTAAACATGCTGGTGCTTCCCGTCGGCTGTCACGTTAACGTGCGGTAAGTGTACAGGGTGCCCTGTACTGCATGTTACATGGCCAGGGTGCCCTGCACCACATGTTAAATGGCCAGGGCGCCCTGTACTGCACGTTAAATGGCCCATGGTTACCTTAACGCCATACCGCCCACATCCTTATATGGCGTCGGTAACATTAGTGCAGCACTTACCGCCAGTGACATTACTGCCGCTTAGTAAACATACCCCTATGTCTGTCATAATCTGATTTTAAAATTTTTAACTTCATGTTAGTGTTTTAAAAGGAACCCTCTTATTATTTCTTATCATTTCTGGAATGAGAAACACACTCATCTTCATATCACTGTAGTTCTTTTATGTATTAGGATCTTTCATTTGTCTTTTATAATATTTTTTATCATTTCACTTGTTTTTATCATGATTCATTGTTTAATCTCCTAGCTTTTCATTCTTTTTCTACATAACATTTGTATGTATACTTTTATCCCCTTCTTTTAGTTTTGGATAAACTTCTGTCTCATAACGCTCTCAGTTCAACCAAATTGAGATTTTCTCATTAGTGTTTGTTTTTTAGTAGATAGGTGGGTTATAAATATATAAAAGCGGGACATCTTTATATATTCTTTATCAGATATGTTATACGTGCACTGATTATAATCGATGTACTCACAATTATCAATGTGCTCACAATTTTTCCCCATCGGTTTTATCTGATAGACTCGCTGATAACCATGCGATTCTTTTAGTTGTGTTCCACCTTAAGGCATTCCAGCAACTCACAAAAAGATTTAAATAGTTCAGAGGTCGGTATTCTAACTTGTTTACATGCCATTTCAGACCGCTAGATGTTCCTGGATGCCAATCAGGTAAGTTTCCCTCTTTACATTCACGGGAATATGCCTTACAATGGATGTCATTCTCAGAAAAAAAGCCTAACATCACATGGAAGTTAGGGTTTAAATACAATGCCCTATAACATGTAGTAGTACTGGTTCCATTTCTATAATTCTGTTGCATGCTGTTCTTGCAATGTTTTTTCATTACTTTTTCATTTTCTGCATTACGAGAATACATTTTGCAATGCAGGTTATTTTCACAAAAAAGATTTATTACCAGATGGGAACTAGGGTTACATCATCCTTAATAATATGTAGTATTACTGGCTTCAGTTTTTCAGACATACACTTGTGAGCATTTTATACATATAAACTGCATTGATCACAGGCATAATCTGATTCATATTGAACTTGCTCAATACAATCATCTTAAAAATGTTATTCAGTATAAATATGCACATTGTGCCCAACACGATTGTACACTGATGAAGTTATTATTGTGGAAGTCTAGCATTTACACATATATCACTAAATCATACAACCAATTACCGAGTCAGCTACACTTCTGGCAGAGTTATATTTCCTCCTTGCAATAATGTGTGGATTAATAATAATTTTCTGAAACACAGGAAGGGATATACAACTTGCATTATATAAAAATATGCACAAAAATATCACTTCACAATATTATTGAATCACATGAAGAATTGCACTAGTTACTTTCATTGAAACTCAAAATGATGTAGGTTCCTCCCCACCTCTCCTTTTAATCCTTATTAGCCAATAGTTTGTATCTCGCATATTGGCAAATTATTAAACTTTTTAAATGTAAAATACTCTTAAACATTTGCACTTTTATCTTCCCATTAGGAATATATGTTAGCATGATCAATGGCAGTCTACCTATTTTCTAATGTGCCCTTTCTACATTTTTAACTACAGTTTAAGAGTACCATAATTGGATTTTGGATTCATTATATTTTATTCTTATTTTTGCATACTTTTGATATGGTTCTCTTTTCATTTATAGAAAGCATGCCTTATGCTTTTAGTGCCCGATATTGAAGGGGAATTTGTATGGTTAACAGCCAGTTAACCATGTAAATGCCTGCTAATCGGATTTTCGACAGCACATACACGGGCAGGGCCGTCAAATATCCACAACTAAGGGGTATGGTTACTAAACCATCTTAACGTAGCATCGGCGATGTTATCGCGTGATACGTAATGTTATCGCACAATATTATCGCACGATAACATCACGTATCGCGTGATAACGTCGGCAGCGGCATTAAAGCACACTAACGCTGTGAAATCCAGCTCTGAAGGGTGGAGAAAGGCCTCCCAGAGGGTGGAGAGTGGACGGGGAGAGGCTCCAGGCACACTAATGCTGTGAAATCCGGGTCTGAACACTAACGCCAGTGAAATCCTCGCGTTAGAGGGACATTTGCAGGAGAGAGAAACCATTTCAGTCAGCACTGTACAGCAAAGGCAGGGAAACCCAGAAAAGTGATAGTAGTGATACATGTGGAGTAACCAAAAAGGCAAATAAACATATAAAATGACCAGAACCACATCTGAAATCCCAATAACCAAGCTGGCCAATAGTGATATTAATGATAAACATAAAGCAACACTACTGACAAAGCGTAAAAAGGAAGATATAATGTTTGGAAAGGTCTATGCTCTGTGTAGGCTGTCACCCCATGTCCTGCATTGCTACCCTTTCCTGCATTGTGCCTCTTCATGCTTGCCTTGCCTGTGCCTGATCTGCATAGCACCACCACTCCTCTGTCTACCCATCATTGTAACTATCCTGCCACCTCCGCCTCCACTGGGGGACACGTATTCCCATCGTCTGCCACCAATTGTCTTTGCAGTACTTTACATTCCCAACACCCTGTGCTGTGGTACAGTTGCCCCCACCATGTTTGTCATCAATACTGGCAGCCACATGGGATGCCCGCAGATATGGGAGGTCCAGCGGCTCCCAACTCTCCCTCCTTCATTCACCTGTTCATTGCCTTTCCTGAGTGCTCTATCTAGTATTAGGGCTACATCTGTCTCTATGCCTCACAGGACATGCATGTCATCCTGAAACACCTTTCAGCCCTTATGCCACACTAACCTAGGGCACCATAACCTTGTTAGGACACCTTAACCTATGGTTCCGTAACCCAGGGTGCCTTCTAAGGTGCCTTGTCCAGGGGTGCCTAATACGGCGCTTAGCCTAAGGAGCCCTACTGTATAGGGCACCTTACAAAGCGCCTTATGAGGTACCTTACAAGGCACATTATAGGGCACCTTACAAGGCACCTTATAGGGCACCTAACAAGGTACCTTACAGGGCACCTTACAATGCACCTTACAGGGCGTCTTACAAGGCGCCTTACAGGGCACCTTACAGGGCGCCTTACAAGGCACCTTATAAGGCGCCTTACAGGGCACCTTACAGGGCGCCTTACAGGGTACCTTACAGGGCACCTTACAACATGCTGTTGTCAGCGCATATGGTATTCAACCTCTCATTACCTGGATACCCATATATACATCTGCAAACCTTGGTGGTGTATCCCTAATTGTGTATGTTGCCAATCACTGTGTGTATAGCTTACTTAGTTGCTCTCAATCACTATTATGTGACTAATGACACATATGGTGAACTCATGAGGCCTGTAGCATGCCTATAGTGCTCTGAAAGCTACATATCTGATGTTGTGTACAAGTGTAGGCCTTCCATTCCATCATAGCTGTCATTCCTGGTGGCAAGTGGAGATTGCCATGTGCTTTGCTTACCTACATCTGAAAGAGCTCAGAGAGGTTCTATCAGGGACATTAAAGGATGTATTCAACAGATCCTTGGAAACATGAGAGGTTCCTCAGGACTGGAAAATGGCTGATGTCGTACCTCTACACAAAAGTGGTGACAGGGAAGAAGTGTCAAACTACAGGCCTGTGAGCCTTACCTCGGTGGCGGGAAAAGTAATGGAGGCACTCCTGAAAGAGCAAATAGTGAACTTTTTCAAAACCAACAGGTTGCGAGGGGGCGGAGCCTGATGTCCAGCGGGATGGTCGCATAACGCTGAGGCTCCCGAGAGGCCTACTTAGAATCCTGAATTAACACCTCACATTTTGGAACTTCTTCTCTGATCTTGCCGGGGCACATTGGTGAGATGGCGGGGACCAAACCCACGCGCCTGGAATTTGGGTCTCCAGCGGCTTCTCACGGCAAACGTTCCAAAACTGAACCTCCGTCTCCGCAGAAGGGGCCGGCCTCGTGCGAGGGCCCCGGAATGCAGCAGGAAATCCTCGCAGAGATTAGAGGGGTCAAAAACCTTGTGCAGGCAAACGGTGAAGCACTCCGAGCGCTGCGGGATGATTTTGGTGTGCTGCAAAGCAGGCTAGAAGGGCTTTCTTCGCGTCAGGACAAAATGGAGGGCATATTGGACTCCCATGCGGCCCGGTTGTCCAAACTTGACAAAGTTGAACGACAGGTGCGGGCATTGCAGAAAGAGGTGGAAGATGGCAATAATAGAGCGCGCCGCAACAACATACGACTTGTGGGCATACCGGAGGGAGCGGAATCGGGAGACATGAAAGAGTTTTTATGCAAAATCCTCCCTTCCTTGCTCCAAATCACCTTTACCAAAGATCTGGAGATTGATCGCGCTCATCGTGTACCCACAAGCATAACGCTCAACAGGCAGACCCCGCGGCCTATCATTTTTCGACTATTGAGATATCAACACATGGAGCAAATTCTAAATGCCTCTCGGGCAAAGGGCCATATGGAGTTTGAGAGCCACAAGATCTCCTTCTATCCTGACTTGTCTAAACCCACAGTCGACCGCCGAAAGCGCTTTCTGGAATTCCGGCCGAGGCTTCAACAACTACAAGCACGCTATGGCCTGATGTACCCGGCCAAGCTCCGAGTCACGCTTCACAATCAGACAAGAACATTCGAGGACCCTGATCTACTAGCGGAGTTTTTGGATTCCAAAGAAGCCGACTTGATGCGCTGACTTCCAGAATATTCTTGCAAGTCTCCTTATATCCGCTGTACCTGCCATATTGGATCTGCCGCAGCCTAGCAAAGAGTCTGGCGTGTGCAGTCTATTGCCTTCCTCTTGGTGGTATCTGTGACCCGACTCCATCTACCCACAGTAGCCTCGATGAGTATCAGAGACAGTGTTATTATGGACTCTGGTGTTTCTTTTCCTTTTTACATGTCTTCTATTTCCTCTCCGGGGCCTCCTCCCGCAGACATATGGTCGCCATATTCTTTGGGGGTTTTGCTTCTTCTCTAAGATACGTTGGTACATACTTTTCAATATGGGGTGTATTAGCCAGAATACTCGGTGATTATGACATTGTTGTACAGATTCTGCTTATGTTCTATGTTATCAAGCGCCCTTACTTAAAATGTTTACTACCGATTGATGGCACCATGTAAGATTTTTTCATTGAACGTAAAAGGCATCAATAACCCGATAAAACGGAAGAAAATCCTAAGCTACCTCAGTCAGGAAGCAGCGGATCTGATTTTCTCCAAGAAACGCATTTAAATTTGAAGGAAACTCTTAAACTCAATATTAAACCTTACATGGTGGCCGCTTACTCCCCAGCCGTTGCTAAGAAATGTGGGGTTGCCATACTGGTTAGGAAATCTTTGCATGCTACTGTTATTGCGACTAGCTCAGATACAGAAGGTAGATGGTCTAGAGTTCATCTCAAGATAGGTAGCCTAGAAATTACATGTATATGCCTTTATGCTCCTAATGTTGATGACCCTGCCTTTTTTGCTACCATTGCTCAGGTTGCGCAGGCTTCTGCTAATACTTCATTGATCATTGGGGGGGATTTCAATCTAGTCCTTGATTCCCTGATTGACAAACAGCCGCCTAGGACGAGTGGTCCCCCCAAGAGTCACGCTACGCTTACCTCCCTGATCAAGGATCTTGCTTTAGTTGATCTATGGAGATTACTATGAATGTCCTCAACTGCAGGTCTATTGGGGGCGGGTCTGGGGTCGTATTCAATCTATCTTGCACTTTCATGAACCTCTTTCTTGGAAGGTTGTGGGACTCCGCTCTGTGGCGGAGGTCCCCTCTCTTCCTAAGAAGGGTCGCTTTCTCCTTGATTTCATGCTAGGTATAGCCATATGCTTAATCACGAGGAATTGGAAGGATAGCTCTCGACTTACTGTGAATGAATGGTGGAACCTCGTCTGCTTATATAGTAAATATGAGCAGATACCTCGGAGAGCTATTCCCCATGTCCAAACTCACTCCTGTTTGTCTAAATGGCAGATGCTTAATGATTATGTACAATCTGCTCATTGTTCCAACATGCCTGTATAATGTGCACTCATCATGTTTTAGATCACCGTTAGGTTTTGTAATACAATAATGTAAGTACACGCCCGCTTCGGGAATGCTTAGTTTTCTAGAGAAGAAGCAGGGGGGAGGGGGGTGGTAGGGGTTTACTTTGGTGTTTGTATTACACGTTATGTATTTGTCTTTTAGCTGTATGTCTTCCTTTCCTTTGTTGTTATAAAACGAAAATAAAGAATTAAAAAAAAAAAAAAAAAAAAAAAAACCAACAGGTTGCAAGATCCGAGGCAACATGGTTTTATTGAAGGATGGTCTTTCCAAACAAATCTGATTGAGTTCTTTGACTGGGTGACCAAGGAACAAGATCAGGGGCATGCGATGGATGTCATCTACCTGGATTTCAGCAAAACCTTTGATACTGTTCCTCACAGGAGGCTTGTCAATAAACTCAGTAGCTTGGGGATGGGTACCAAGATAGTAAACTGGATTAGAAATTGGTTGACTGACAGACGACAGAGGGTGATGGTACATGGAGCTCACTTGGATGAGGGGAAGGTGATTAGTGGGGTGCCCCGGGGTTTGGTCCTGGGCCCTGCACTGTTCAATGTATTTGTGAGTGATATTGCTGAAGGACTGAATGGAAAAGTCTGTCTTTTTGCAGATGACACAAAAATTTGCAACAGAGTGGACTCCCCCATGGGAGTGGATAACATGAGGAAAGATCTACAAAAGCTGGAAGAATGGTCAAATGCTTGGCAATTACAATTTAATGTGAAAAAGTGCAGTGTCATGCACTTAGGTAGCAAAAATCCAAGGGAAATGTACTCGATAGGGGGCAAGAGTTTGGTGTGCATGGTTCAGGAAAACGATCTTGGTGTGATTATCTCTGATGATCTCAAGGTGGCAATACAGTGCGACAAGGTGGTGGCAAAAGCCAGGAGGATGTTGGGCTGCATACTAAGAGGGATTACAAGCAGAAAGGAAGAGATACTCATGCCACTGTACAGGTCGCTGGTGAGGCCTCACCTGGAATACTGTGTTCAGTTTTGGAGACCATATCTTGCAAAAGATGTAAAAAGACTGGAAAGTGTTCAGAGGAAGGAGACCAAAATGATTTGGAGCCTGCGTAAGAAACCTTATGAGAAGAGACTTGAAGACCTAAATATGTACACTTTGGAGGAGAGGAGGGATAGGGGAGATATGATTCAGACCTTTAAATACTTAAAGAGAAACATAGAAACATAGAAACATAGAAACATGACGACAGAAAAAGACCACATGGCCTATCTAGTCTGTCCTTCCATAACAACTACAACAGTCCACTTTTTGCCTTTAGAGATCCTCTGTGTTGGTCCCATGCTTTCTTGAATTCAGTTACTGTCCTCATCTCTACCACCTCCACTGGGAGACTATTCCACGGATCCACTACTCTTTCCGTAAAGAAATATTTCCGCATATCACTCCTGAATCTATCTCCCTTCACCCTCATCCCATGTCCCCTCGTAGCAGAACTTGCTTTCAATTGAAAGAGGCTCTCTCCCTGAACATTTATGCCACGGAGGTATTTAAACATCTCAATCATATCACCTCTATCCCGCCTTTCCTCTAAGGTGTACATATTAAGATCCTTAAGTCTGTCCTCATATGCTTTATAATGAAGCCCATTAATCATTTTGGTAGCAACCCTCTGCACCGACTCCATCCTGTTCACATCCTTTTGAAGGTGCGGTCTCCAGAATTGCACACCATACTCCAAATGAGGTCGCACCAAAGACTTATACAGAGGCATTATCACCTCCTTTTTTCTGCTAGCCATTCCTCTCCGTATGCACCCAAGCATCCTTCTAGCTTTTGCTGTCGCCTTTTCCACCTGTTTAGCTACTTTAAGATCATCAGACACAACCACGCCTAGGTCCCGCTCTTCTTTAGTGGACAAAAGTACTTCACCTCCTATACTGTATTGCTCCCTTGGATTGCTGCAGCCCAAATGCATGACCTTACATTTTTTAACATTAAATCCCAGCTGCCAAATTCTAGACCATTCTTCAAGCTTAGCTAGATCCCTCCTCAAGAGGAACAATGAACAAACAAACCTCTTCCAAAGACGGGGAAGCTGCAAAACTAGAGGGCATAACATGAAGCTGCAAGGTGGAAAATTGAAAGGCAATGTCAGGAAATATTTTTTCACTGAAAGGGTGGTGGATGCTTGGAATGCTCTCCCAATGGAAGTGGTGGGGGTAAACACGGTGACCGAATTCAAAACAGCATGGGACAAGCACAGCGGATCATTTTACAGCAACAGGATAAAAACAAAATAAACTGAATCATCTAACTTCTCAACAAATAGGGGTGTCCTACATGGAGTGGTGGGTCCACCCCTAAACAAAGACATGGGGAGGGATGGCCTGCACAGAGCATCAGGTGCACCTACTCTTGCCGTATTGCTGGGCAGACTGGATGGACGATGCTGGTCTTTATCTGCCATCATTTACTATGTTACTATGTTACATGATGTTGACACCAGCATGTGCCATGAACCATCCTCACTGTGTATGTGCAGTCTCACAGCTAGGCCTTTGGCAGTGTGTTTTCTATGATCTGCTGCTCTGCCCATCCCCCCACTCTAATCCCTGGGCCTACATATCTCATCGGTTACTCACCTCCGCAGATGTAGTTGGATCTCCCTCCATATGCCCATTGAGAGGCACAGGTTGGCCCTACCGTGGCACCTGTGGTATAGTGCCCCCTCAGATCTCAGTACCATCCTGGCTAAGACCTCTTCTTCAGCGGTGCTGAAATTCATGTTATGCCTGGCTGCCTTGCTACTGCTGTGTATCTGCCCAGCCAGAGGGGGCTCCTGCACTGGCAGTATGCGGAAGGTCATAACTGGTCATGGGAAGAGACAGTACACGGACAGGATAACTGTCCATAACTGGATAACATTCCACTGTACGCACCCTACCCATATAGAGCAGTATATTTAATTCTTGGCTCCACCTGTGCGCCGTTGAATATTCTGCCTTATTCGTGTTTTCATACCTACATGGTTACGGCTTCCCTTCTGCAGATTGCATGGGTTATGGAGCGATATTCATGTGGGCCCCAGTGCGCAGGTATGCCAATTATCACCACTTGCGGTCTACCCTCATAACCAGATTTGGGCGTGGCTGACGTTGACCGATAGCTGCTCATATTCCATCTTTACCTGCGTATCTGCCACATGACTCACAATTCATGCACCTTTTCTGATTGGGGTCTTTTAGCCAGTTATCAGTTTCTTTGGTACCTTGTGCAAAATTGGGTGCACAATTCTTACTGTCCACAGTAAATCCAAGACCCACAGACAACCCAATATCGCACTTGTAGTATCCTATTATCTGATGTGGGTTAAGACTATGTGCACTGTGTGCATGCACTAGGGCCATGCATTCACTACTACCATGCTAGTGATGCAACTAATGCAGAGGTAGTAGCATACTGCAGCCATGCCCCTTGTGTCTACTACTGCCGCTGAGCTCTGGTGTGGTATTAACATGTGTATTCTGCTCATTAACATGCCTCGATGTCAGCTACAGTATCCTCACTTCAGCTCTTCATTTACAACTATCCTTCACATCTCTGTTAAGCATGACAAAAATCAATCAAATTTTGTTTGCACTATCTTTCCTGGTGAGTCTTTTCCAGTATTTTGATCTTCAATTTTGATTCTTAGAAGAACATAAAAGCATAATATAAGCCATACTGAATCAGACCAAAGTCCATCAAGCCCAGCATCCTGTCTTCGATAGCTGCTAGTTTGAGTCAAATGTATCAATGGATCCCAAAAAGTAGACTTATTTCTCATTTTCAGGGATGAGCAAATGATTCTTCCAATAAGGTTACAGGGGATTTCCGGGGATTGTCCTCAATTTTAGAGCTGTGTCCCTGAGTTGCAACAGTTTGGCAGCCTTCAGTCCCTGTTTCTAGCAATGGGGATGGAGGCGGGTAGAAAAAAAATATTTTCAATTTAGTGATTGAAATATGTCAATTTTAAGAATTTACATCTACTGGGCCTGATTTTTGAAGGCATTTACATGGGCAACTGCCCTAGTTACCCATGTAAATGCCTTATCCAGGATTTTTGAAGAGCACCTACATGGGTAATGCCCTTCGAAAATCCTGGATTAGTCCCTAATGCGCCCAGATGCTATGCGATTAGCATCAGGGAGTATTAGGGGCGTTCTGAGGTAGAGTGGGGGTGGAAGAACGAGCTAAACTTGTAGCAGAGATTTTCGATGCTACCGCTTAGCCCTCTGTGCCTTAAATATAGGCAAGGTTTTTCCTCTCCTTTCTTTCAGGTGCAGGGGCTAAGCGGGTAGCATTGAAATTCGCTGCTACCCAGCTAGCTCCTGCATCTTCTGGGGTGTGCAGCAAGACCTGGATTTTCAATGCTGGGGCCACATATTACCCCGTCATTGAAAATCCAGGTTAGGTGAATGGGAGATGGGCTATGCGCCAATGCGGCGCATAGCAATTGGGTCCATTATCTTTATATTTTGCATAGTACGAGGGGAAATGCATCACAGTTTCTATTTCCCTGTTGATTTGTCAGCTTGGAAGTGATACTGTTGCTGTCATGGGATGGATGGGGAGACAACATAATGACTCCTCTTCCCTCCTCCACACCTCGTTGCTCAAACCTGGAACAAAGAAGCCCCTTTCTCTTCCCCACCGCAGTTCAGATACTGTAAGTGTCCCAGATTAACTGCTATCTTTCAAGTCTACCTGACTGATGACTTTTTCTTCAGGGACTTGTCCAACTCTTTTGAACCCCACTATGTTACTCACCTTGGCCACATCCTCCAGAAACAGTTTATGCAATGTAATTATGTAGTGCATGAAAAAAAATATTTCTACATACTATTTTTAATCTGCTGGTCATTAGTTTCATGGTGTGTCCTTTTGTTTTAGTATTGTTTGAAAGATTAAACAGCCATTCTCTACTTAACTGTTCCACCCCACTCATGAATTTATAAACTGCATCATATTTCCTCTCAGATGTCTTTTCTCCAAGCTGAAAATCTCTAACTAGGCTTGTGCATTTAGGCTTGTTTGGCCATTTGTTTATGCACCTAAAAATTAAGCATCTGTGCAAATTGTTTGCATGCATGTATATTGATTGTGCATGCATAACTTTAGAGGTATACGTGCACACAAGCAATTTGTGAATGCAATAGGCATACAATGACTATGAAAACCCCAAAAATCTAGGTTCATTTGCAATGAAAACGATGAACATATTGGACCTGAGCATGCCCAGTTCTATCTTGCTTAGCTTTTCTTCAAAAGGAATTTGTTCTATCCTTTTTTTTTGCCCTTTTCTCAACCTTTTCTAGTTCCACTATATTCTTTTAGAAATGAGGTGGCCAGAACTGCACACAATACTCAAGATGCGGTCACACCATGGACCTATACAAAGGCATAATGATATTCTCCGTTTTTTTTCTCTATTTCTTTTAGAATGGTCTCTAATATTCTATTAGTCTTTGTATCTAACACCCAAGCTGTCTTCCATGTCTTATCATAAAGGTCAGCAACAATTTCTATAGCAATGAAAACTAATAAGGCTGTTGTTCACACTCTAGTTTTAGCTATCATCCCTTATGGAAGTTGCCCCAGCTTTCTTGAAAGCAATTCAGTTACATGATTGCTGTTAAAAGCTGCAACTGCTGCTCTATGCAGTTGATCCAATGCATTTTAATACCACTGCTGTTTTGTGTTGCTACACACATACTAAAGGCATGCAGTGGCATAAGTTTAAATTTGGTCCTAAGCAAAATTTGCTCAAGATCTCCATCACAAAAGGTGTAACTGCTCCACCCCTCCGCCCCCCCCCCCCCCCACTCAACCTGGAAAAAAAAACCATGATAACCCTCTATTGAGCTTGGCGGGAGATGAACATGGAAACATGGAAAACACTGAACTTACCTCCACCAAAGCTCCTGATATTTTTCTTGAATTAAATTACCCCATTTGCCTGAAAGCAGGGAAAGCTCTTAAGTGCATCGTTTCCTAATGTAATAAGCAGTGGTTCTCAACCCACTCCTCAGGACACATCTAGCCAGTCAGGTTTTCAGGATGGATACTATGAATACATGAGAGATTTGCATACAATGGAGGCAACGCAGGCAAATCTTTCTCCTGCATATTCAATGTGGTGATCTTGAAAATCTGACTAGTCAGATGTGACCTGAGGACTGGGTTGATCATGGCTAGCCCAAGGATTTCTGCTGCCCCAGGCAGAAGCCTTGGCCATGCTGCCCATCTTCCAATTCACGACACTGTCCCCTGCTGCCGTTGATTCTGTTGGTGGGGTTGCTGGAGGGGACATCTTGGTTTGGCATGGTGGCAGCAGTGGCAATGGCCTGCAGCAGGCTATGTGCTTTGGCACACATGGCCTGCCGTTGGTGTCATGTTGTGCCACCCACAGAGGTCTGCTGCCTAGACTGCCTAGTGAAGAGGCTGGCCCAGGGGTCATATCACAAGGTATGAAATCACATGACTTTTATTGTAGGATTTTACCTGGCAGCTGGAGATAATGCACATAAGTGCTTCTTCTGATGCTAAATGTAGATTGGGAAATTCAGTTTAAGAAAGATGTTAGAAGAAATGCACAATATTCTTAGAGGGATATGTGGAGGCCAATTCTAAGATATGTGTCCCCGGGTCGTCCAGACATCCGGATGACCCGGAGATGCACCCGATTCTGCTCCTGCAGGGGCTAGATGCCCCAGAGGGAGCAGAATTGCAGCAAAGGGCCAGGACGTGCCCGGATTCAGGCACCCCGGATGTCCCAGCACTTACCCGGCTAGCCCAGTCTGGCTCCTGCAAGGAAGAGCAGTGACATGGCAACCCATTGCCATGCCACCACGGCTCCATGCAGGAGCCGATATCACCAGCGGACCGCAAAACCTTTCGTTCCCAGAAGCCTGATCCCTCATTGGGCCTGCCGTGGCCAGTGTTGGACTGTGGGGAACCCCCTACACCACCTCACCTGTTCTCTGTGCCCTGGTTCTGCCATTGCCTGACACCTGGGGGGGGGGATTTATTCCACCTCCAAGGTGGAATAAGTCCCCTATTTAAATGGAAGACCCTGGATGTACTGCACCAATCTCAGAATCGGACCTGTATTTCAGGGGTCAGGTTCCCGCTCACTGCCCAACCTCACTCCACCTTCGGCCTACTCCCTCCCACCCACAAACAGAGCTCCCCACACATCTTACCTGTACATGCGGGGAGCTCTGTTGACTGCACAGGCACCCTGGCATTTCGCAAGGATGGATGTCTGAACAGGATGGCGTTTAGCGGGAATGAACATCCTGTTCAGACATCCATACCCGCGAAATGCCAGGGTGCCTGTGCAGTCAACAGAGCTCCCCGCATGCCTTGGTAGAAAAGGCTTCGCAATCTACTTCCGGTGATACATTACCAAGAAAACCTAGAGGCAATTGAGTGGCCAGGCTTCATTGCTGACTTGATGGCACTAAAATAAAAAGGCACATACTTAACTTTATAAAATAGATGTGAAATATGCATAGAAAAATGAGAACTAGCTGCATGGGACTTTACAAAATTACCTTCCACTAGGGTAATTTTACAACAAGTGGCTGTCTAGCTTAGGAGAGTAAGAAGGCACTATTTGTAGCCTATTTTCTAAAGACACATAGGGGCCTATGAGTCCTTAGATAATAATAGGGTAAAGTGGCAAACCTGCAGATAGATTGAAGTCACAGGTGTGGGAATAAATGCAAGCACATGCAATCTGCGTGACCCTGTATACTTTATAAAGAATGTATGTATTTTGCAACTCTGCCTATGCTCCACTCAAAAATATGCCTACACGTGTTGCATGAAACTATGTGCTGTTTTGTCACTGTGCACACGTTTACATGCATATCTCTTCAAGCTCTTTAACATGCATAAAATAGGATTTTATGTGCAAAGAAAAGTTTATAAAATTATCCCCCACATGGGTAGTTTTCATCAGTCATATACTCAGGGCTAGCCCAACCATTAGGCAAACTAGGTGGTGGCCTAATACAGCAGCTTCTGAGGGACGGCAAAAAGGTGGGCAGCCCAAGCTAAACAATAGATTCTGAAGGCTTAAGATTTGTCTAGAGCAGCGATGCCTTGAACCAACTCTGGGACTGCACCTGCATGAAATGAAAGAATGAAAGACGCGTGGTGTACCGCAGAACTTACCATGCACAGCATCGAGGTAGAGATTAAATCAAGAAAGAACAATAGGCTGGGGAAAGCGCAGAGAAAATATAAATAATGTATGAATTTCCTATGCATTGAGGGTCAGTTAATTCAGCTTTTTTTATGGGAGAGAAAAAAATGAAATACTCATAAACTATTCATCACGTCTATGAACTTTCATAAATATTTAATGAAAGATCATAAAATTCAATTTTGAAAGACACAAAACAAGTCTTGAACATCATAGAAATTATTTTTCCTACTGAACTTATTTTTATGGTAAGCAAAGAATCCAAATGCAGTCCTCTGCACAGAAACTGAGAAAGCACATTATTCTCAATGCATGCATTCATAATAAATTAGTCTCTCTGGGTATGAGTCACTGAGATTCACAACTTACCGACATTTCGGATAGACTGCTGGTTAGCACCTTAGGTGAATGTGATGGGATGCACAGTATAATTTACAGAGGGGCATGTTTACTGGAGTGTGCTAGCTGGTAGCGTGGGGTTTAGCTGGGGTTTCATGTGCATTTGGACCGTATGGTAGCAAAGAGCATGCGGTTCAAAAACAAATTGTGCTAAAAATCCCATGCTAGCAGCATAGCATGTGAATAGGTGGGGTCAAGATGGAGACAGGGTGGAGAGAGGGCAGAGTCAGAGTGCACGGCTGTGGTGGGTGTGGTGTGACATGGCCGCAGCTAACGCCAGTATCTGACCAGGCGCTAACTGTACTTGCCATGCTCCCGTGTGCCAACCCTGTGTTTCAGATTCATGGTTTGTACATGATTGTTAAGAAGCAGGGTTGGCCTAAGGGTGATGCGGAACCTGAGCGGAGACTCACTGCAGAGCCTCATTTGCATATTCACTGGACCTCATTTGCATAAATTTAATTAATTTTATTTGAAAATATATATGTTGCCCATCTAAAATTTTAGGTGGTTTTCAAAGGAGCCCTTCACATGCCTTTTTTTATCCTCACAATGACTTCTGGGCATGTTTACTAAATATTAATATGCGTTAAGTGCCACTGCACCAATAGAAATAAATGGGTGTTCCTTCACTTAATGCACATTAACATTTGTGAATGCGCATTAACTTTTAGTAAACACACCTCTTAATGGGTGTCTGAATATCATTTGCATAAGCAGTGATTTCTACATTAGTATACTCCAGTGCCAACTGCCAGGCCCATTAGGAAGTACTATAAACACTGACCATTTAGAACCCATAGCAAACCCACCGTATCATAACAGCACTACCAGGATTCACAAAGCACCAAACCCTACCCATCAAAAGGCAACACTGCAAATATTAAACCAATACATCTCAGAGAATATCAACACATCTTTTACTGGGGAAACAGAACAAGTGTCATTGTCAAATAGAAACTACATGAACAGAATACCTCAGTTCGGTTATACATGCAGAATACAGACCATCACCAAACATAGAACAAGGGATCACAATTTAGAAATATGAAGACAATAATTAAACTTGGAACCCCAAAAGCCAAACTTGGAATGTATAACAACAATGGAGATAAATTAATTTCCTCTTGTACCAAATGCAAAGATGTTAGCGATGCACATTTCCCAGAACTGACATATTCCAGTTAATAAATTCAAAATAAAAAATAATTTTTCTACCTTTTATTGTTTGGGCATTTTTTTTCAGTCGCAATTGCTACAGTTGCTTACCTCAGGTTTCTTCAGGCCCGATTTTCATTTGGGCGGTGCTATGTGCCTCGTCGGCACATAGCCCGTTGTCCATCTAACCCGGATTTTCAATGTCGGGGTCCTATGTGGCTCCGGCATTGAAAATCCTGTTCATGCCACACAACCCAAAAGCCACAGGAGCTAGCCGGGTAGCAGAGATTTTGATTCCACCCGCTTAGCCCCTGCTCCTGAAAGATAGGCAAGGAAAAACCTTGCCTAACTTTAAGGCACAGAGGGCTAAGTGGGTAGCATTGAAAAGTGGTTAACCCTTTTCCTCCACCCCTGGTCCGCCCCAGAACACCCCCAACACATCCCAGCGCTAACCACATAGCATCTGGGCGCGTTCGGGACTTATCTGGGATTTTCAAAAGGCACTACCTGTGTAGGGCCTTTTGAAAATCCCAGATAAGGCATTTACAAGGATAACTGCCTTTGAAAATGCCACCCTTCATGTCATCTGCTAACTCTCCATTGTCTGCTGTCCATTTGTCCTTTTTTTGCACTTCTAGTTTTTTCCATTCTCTCTCTACATCTGCTCTAACATACTGATTTTTCCCGCTTTGCTCTCTCCTCCATTTCTTTCTTTATTTCCTTTTTCATCCTCTCAAATTTCACTCTTCCATTCTCAGTCCCCATTTACTCTCATAATACCCGGCCAATCATAGATTTTTCTTCACTGCCACACAAAATATATTTTCCCCTCTCCATCCTCACTCCCCAAGCTTCTCTTTTTCTCTTGCCAGCCCCATCCCCTCCTAGTCCTCCCTTAACATCAGTTCCTTTCTAATTCAGCCCCTCTCGGCATCCACTCCTCTTCCAGTCCCATTCTTCCATCCTCCCCCATCAGCCTATTTGCAGTCCTAGGCCCCCATCAATCCATTTCCAGTGCTAGCCTCCCATCAGCCCATTACTGATCCTAACCCCCCCCCCCCCAGATCGCACCTTACCAGTCCTAACACCCCCATCAGCCCATTACCAGTCCTAAGACCTCCAATCAGCCCATTTCCAGTCCTAGCCCCTCCCCCTCTGGAACAGCCCTGCTCCAGCCTGACCGGCTTCAGAGGGAGCCTGGGAGGCCCGAGGCTTGGTACCCTGGCTCACCTTTGCAGAACCACAAGAAAGAATGACGTTTTCCTTTTTTCCTGTGGGTCTGTTAAAGTTCAGCCCACTGGCGCACTGAGTGTTGGATGCTTAAACGGGGGCATTTCCCGTCTTGCGTGAGACAGGAAATACCCTCATTTACCTTCCTGACACTCAGCGTGCCAGCAGGCTCAACTTTAACAGAGCCACGGGAAAAAAGAAAAATACTGTTCTTTCTGGCAGCTCTGCAAAGGTGAGCCGGGGCACTGGGGTTCAAGCCTCCCTGAGGCGCATTCTATTGGTCATGCTGCATGGTACAGATGACATGAAAGTGGACCACACCAGCCTGATGGCAATACACAAGGGCCTGCAGGTCTACAGTCACCCTGCTGGGACAGTGGGCAAACATCCATAAACACAGCAAAAGCTGTTCCTGATGAACTGCTGTTCATGTCTGCATTAGGGTTGCCAACTGGCCGGTTTTCAGCCGGCCTGGCCGGTTTTTCTATGGCCAGGCCGGCTGCCGGCGCAGAGGAAAAACTGGCCCTTGAAAAGCCGTTTTTTTTGCTCTGGCCGCAAGATCGGGAGCGGCCAGAGCAAAAAAAACGGCTTTTCTCCCAACCCGGAGAGCTTCAGAGGGAGCCGGGGAAGCCCGCGCGAGGCCCCGGCTCCCTCCGTACAGCCGCCAGCGTGAAGAGCCTTTTCCTTCAAGCTGGCGGCTGTTCCTGTGAAGCCGCGATTGGTGGGAAAGATTAAAGGCAATGCCCTTTAACCTTTCCCAGCATTCGCGGCTTCACAGGAACAGCCGCCAGCGTGAAGGAAAAGGCTCTTCATGCTGGCGGCTCTACAGAGGGAGCCGGGACCTCGCACAGGCTTCCCTGGCTCCCTCTAAAGCCTCAGACAGCCGCGGTTTTGGGGGGGAGGCCAAGGACTGCCTGGGCTGTGATGGGGGGAGGGGACCTGGACTGGAAAAGGGCTAGGAGGGGGGACTTTGACTGGAAATGGTTTGTGATGGGGGGGACCTGGACTGGAAAAGGGCTATGGGGGGGTCGTGGACTGGAAAGAAATGGGCTGGAAAGGGGGGGGGGGCCCTGAACTGTAAAAGAGCGGTGGGGGGGAGGGACATGGACTGGAAATGGGTTTTGATGGGGAGGGGGACCTGGACTGGAAAAGGGCTGGGGGGGGGGACATGGACTGGAAATGGGTTGTGATGGGGAGGGGGACCTGAACTGGAAAAGGGCTATGGGGGGGGGGGGGAACTTGGACTGGAAATGGGCTATGGTGGAGGGAGGGGGAACTTGGACTGGAAATAGGCTGTGATTAGGGGGACTTGGACTGGAAATGGGTTGTGAAGGGGGGAGACCTGGACTGGAAAAGGGCTATGGGGGGCATTGGACTGGAAAGAAATGGTCTGTGATGGGGAGGGGGACCTGGACTGTAAAAGGGCTATGTGGGGGGGGGGGCATGGACTGGAAAGGGGTTTTGATGGGGAGGGGGACCTAGACTGGAAAAGGACTATGGGGACCTGGACTGGAAAAGGGCTATTGGGGGGGGGGGACATGGACTGGAAATGGGTTGTGATGGGGAGGGGGATCTGGACTGGAAAAGGGCTATGGGGGGGGAACTTGGACTGGAAATGGGCTATGGTGGAGGGAGAGGGAACTTGGACTGGAAATAGGCTGTGATTAGGGGGGCTAGGACTGCAAATGGACTGTGATGGTGGGGGGGGGGGCTAGGACTGCAAATGGGCTGTGATGGTGCGGGGGGACTCGGACTGCAAATGGGATGTGATGGGGGACTTGGACTGGAAATGGGCTGTGATTGGGGGGGCTAGGACTGGAAATGGTCTGAGATGTGAGGGCTAGCACTGGAAATGGGCTGATGAAGAGCTGGAATAGGACTGGAAATGGGCTGATGTGGGGCATGGGAGAATGGGATTAGAAGGAAGTGGATGCTGGGTGGGTCTAGAACTATAAGGGAACTGATTTTGGGGGAGGACTAGAATAGATGGGGAATGAGAATGGAGAGGGGAAAAATATTTTGTGTGGAAGAAAAGTCTATGATGGGCTGGGTATTGGGAGAGTAAGAGGGGCTTGAGAATGGAAGGGTGAAATTTAAACGGATGATAAAGGAATAAGGAAAGAATTGGGGGAAAGAGCAAAAGGGAAACAATCAGTATGTTAAAGCAGAAATAGAGAGAGAATGGAAAACATCTAAAAGAGAAGAAAGGACAAATGGATAGCTCGCAGAAGACACGAAGAAACCAGAAGAAAGTGACTGGAGCAATTGCAACTGAAAAATAAAACGCCCAAACAGAAGGTAGAAAAATACTTTTTATTTTGAATTTATTAGCTGGAATATGTCTGGTCTGGGAAGTGTGTATTGATAACATCTATGCGTTTTTGTTTAGTGCAAGAGGAAATTACTTTATAGTTTTATTTCTCCAGTGTTGTACATTTCATGTTTGGATTTTGGGGTTCCCACTTTAATTATTATCTGACCAAGGAAGTTAGCCTACACGTATCCTCGGTAATTTTTGTGGGTGGAGCTGGGGGTGGGGCAGGGGTGGGACTAGGGGCGGAGAATGGGTGGAGCATGGCGAGCCACAGGTGTCGGGTTTTTCTCAGTGAAAAAGTTGGTAACCCTAGTCTGCATATGCATTGGATAGGTTTCAGAGGGCTTTTGGTCTTGTGTGCTATGGAGGTGTCAGGAAATAGGGCCTGTGCTCTGTGCTGCAGTCAGTACTGACCTCAGAAGCAGAGTTGGAGCCAGAAGAGTACAGTGGTTGGAGGGTCATGCAAATTAGGTGATGCACTTCATGACTAAATGATGGTGTGGCAGAACAGGAGCCGACTGACCTCTGACCTCTGTGCATTGAGGTGCATGTGGCAGTGAATACATGCATCTGGAGGGCCATTTACCTGTGGGCTGATGGCCCCTCACCCTGAACAAGGGAGGATGTGGCCTACCAGTTCTGAGCAGCAGTATGATAGTTCTGATATGGAATATGGGTCTGTATATTGGCGCTCACTGATGTTCTTTTGTACTGGGGTTTTAATTATCCACAGGCTTAGGGAGGGGAAGGAGAGACTGTGTGGGATTTGCTAGCTCTATGTGTTGTTCTCTCAGAGGTTTTTTCCTTGGAAAAGGGGGTATGAGGGAGCCCCTCTATGGCTGGATGGATGGCTATTACCCACCCACCTTTTAATTGATGTTAAATCACAGGGATTGCTGTTCTGTATAGTGGGTCATCGAGTGCTGCTTGATCCTATAGCTCACATGTACAGGGGATGCTTGGTTTCCTGACTCCTAGCCCTTGCTCCCCTCTTTTCCCCCAATATAGGGAATTCACTCCACAATGGCTAAGGTACTGCCCAAGCCATGATCAGAGAGAAAAATGAGCTGTGAAGCTCAGCACCACCACCAGAGACCTTGTACTGTGTTCCCTGAAGCCTAAGTGAACAGCCACCCTTGGTGACTCAGAGTGAGGATATTCATATTCTTGTTCCTCATGCAGGGCTGGCCCAACCACTAGGGAAACTAAGCAGTCACCTAGGTCTAAAACCTCTGGAGGTTGGCAAAAGCAGGCTATTCTAAGCTAAATAATAAATGTTGACAGGCAGAGGGGGTATAAAACTTGAGGTTCGCCTAGGAATCCAACACCTTGAACCAACTCTAGGCCCGGCCCTGCCCCCATGATGGACACTATGGGAATCCTACCTGATCCTATACATGGTCCCTTGCATCTCCAGATGCCTCATTTGCACCCTGTTACTTACGGTTTGAGATGCAGCACATACTCTCCTCATGGGACAAACACAGAGTATCTCTAAAGGAAAAAAGGGGACTGTTGTAGTTGTTGATATAGAAGGACAGACTAGATAGGCCATGCGGTCTTTTTCTGTCATCATATTTCTATGTTTCTATGTTTCTCTGTGTTCGCTTTACTGATTTCCATGCCCCGCTCTCTTGTACTTTGCCCCTGTTCAGCACACTCTCGATCGTCTCTCTATTCTGGACCTTCCTTTATAGGTGCTAAGGGCACAGTTCTTACTGTCCACAGTAAATCCAAGGCCTGAAAATGACCCAATATCACGCTTGCAGCATTCTATTTTCTGATGCATGTTTAAACCACATGCACTGTGCATATTCGCTAGGGTCATGCGTAGAATTGTCAACTTCTTGAAAGAGAAAAACACGCCACCTATGGCTAGTCATGCTTAGCCCATGCCCACCCTCGCCGTGCCATGTCCCTATCCTTTGGCCCGCCCCCCTATCCCACCTCCCTTGCCACACCCCCTGTCGCCAAAAAATAATTGCAGAGAGGGCAATGTGCAAACTGAACAAGAAAGATTGCTACACATTCTTAAACAGAAATTTCTTACTAACAGAATACGCAGTATTGGTTGTACACACACACACAATACAGATAGAGCTTCATCAATAAATGAGCACAAACTGAAAAGAAAAATATATAGACAAAAATTAAACTGAAATGTCAAGAAGCCAGACTCTGCATGCAGTGCAACATCAGATAAATAAGAGATGCAGTTCCCCATACTGTGTGAAATATAAAAGTAGCACAAAGTCCAATCATTAAATTGAAAATAAAATTATTTTTTCTACTTTTGTTGTATAACCATTTTATTCTCTGATCATGCTGGTCCCATTCTGAGGCTTCTACTTCCTGTCTTCTCTTAGCTCTCTTTCTATGTTTCTTGTCTCTTCTTTTGTTTTCTTCACTTCCTTCCATCAATTTATTTCCAGTCCCAGTAACTCTCCCCAGTATTAGCCCCCTTTCCAGTCCTCTTCTCCCATTACCATCCAATGTCAACCCCCTTGTATTCCCAGGACTATCAGTGGTGTCCATTCCCCTCCAGTCCCCCTCCTTATGCAATGTCCAGCCCCTTCTAGTCCAAATACCATCCTAGGTATCAGCTCAATTCCACTCCCAATGCCATCCCCGTGTCAGATCCCTTCCAGTCACCCTACCCTCTGTCCATCCCCCTTCCAGTGCCATCCCCACGTGTCTGTTCCCATACAGTCCTAGTGCACCCTCCTTTCTAGCCTCTTCCCCATTACCCAGCCACCCAGCAGCCCCATCCCCAAGCATCAGCTCCTCCAGTCCCAGTCCCAGGTTTCAGCTCCCTTCCAGTCCCCCTCCAGCGCCATCTCCAGGTATCAGTTCACTTCCAGCCTCCTCCTTCCCCCCTCTGTCAGCTCCCTTCTTGCCACCTCTTTCCTCTCCCCTGTGTCATCTCTCTTTAAGCCCCCACCTTCCCCTCATGTCAGCTCCCATCCAGCCTCCTCCTCCTCCCCACCTCTTTCAGCTGCCTTCCAGCCCTCATCTTCCCTCCTCTTTCAGCTCCCTTCCAACCACCTCCTTCCTCCCTGTGTCACCTTCCTTCCTGCCTCCACCTTTCCCCATGTCAGTCCCTTCCAAACACCTCCTTCCCCCCTCTTTCAGCTGCCTTCCAGCCCCCCCCACTTTCCCTCCTCTTTCAACTCCCTTCCAGCCACCTCCTTCCCCCTCTTTCAGCTGCTTTCTTGTCTCCACCTTCCCCCATGTCAGTCCCTTCCAACTATCTCCTTCCCCCCTCTTTCAGCTACCTTCCTGCCTCCACCTCTCCCCCCCCCATGTCAGTCCCTTCCTGCCACCTCCTTCCACCCTCTTTCAGCTTCCTTCCAGCCCTCCCTTCCTTCCAGTTTCAGCTGCCTTCCTGCCTCTACTTTTCCTCCTGTCAGTCCCTTTCAGCCACCTCCTTCCCCTTACAGCCATGGCTACTGCTTCTTACAGAGCAGCAGCTGCAATAACACTAATTTAAAAATGAAACAAAACCGGTGTGGAACCCTCCGGCCCTATGGAATCCCTGCTGCAGCGTCCCACGCCCATGTTCAAAAGGAAGTGACACTACAGGGGGTGGGGCACTGCATCAGGGGTTCCATAGGGCAGGAGGGCTTCACACTGGTTTCATTTAGTTTTTAAATTAGCGTTATTGAAGCTGCTGCTCTGTAAGCAGCAGAAACCATGGTTGCAAGGGGAAAGAGGTGACAGGAAGGGACTGACAGCAGAGAAGAAGATGTGGTTGCACTGGTGAGGACAACTACCCAGATGAAAAGCTGGTTTTCTGCTCTGGCCACTCCCGGTCTCGCGGTCAGTGCAAAAAAATGGCTTTTCAAGGGCCAGTCTTCGATCTCTGCTGACAACCGGCCTGGCCACATAAAAATTGGCCAGGCCAGCTGAAAACCATCTGGTAGGAAACCCTAGTCATGTGCTTGCTACTAGCATGTTAGTGAAGCGACTAGCGCAGAGGAGTAGTGTACTGCAGCCACGCCCCTTGTGTCTACCACTGCCACTGGGCTCTGGAGCAGTAGTAACACATAAATTCCATGTGTTAACCGGGCAACCCTCCCGTATTTTAGTAAACATGCCCCAGAATCATAAAAGATCTAGAAGTAGGGAGAAAGTAGCCTTTGAATGTTGTTCAAGTAAGACTGAAACAAAACAGGATGTTGATAGGAATTGTAGTTCCAAGAAGAACTGGAAGTAAGTGAAGGGATTTGGGGAAATATGGCTCCTGAAGAAAATAATCAAGGCAGAGAAATATGACAATAAGAGAATATTTTCTAATCCTTTTCTGCAGATATAACAGTGATTTATGAGCAAGAATGAGCATTTCTAAAATTGTCCAGGGTAGCTACACATAAAAGTATGTATAGACATCCTATATATATATATATACCATGGACTGCCCAAAGAACAAACCAGTCGGTACTAGAGGAGATCAAACCTAAGCTTTCTTTAGAAGCTCAGATGACAAGACTTCGACTTTCATACTTTGGACACATCATGCGAAGAGAGAGATCATTAGAGAAAGACATCATAGAAACATAGAAACATAGAAACATGACGACAGAAAAAGACCACATGGCCTATCTAGTCTGTCCTTCCATAACAACTACAACAGTCCACTTTTTGCCTTTAGAGATCCTCTGTGTTGGTCCCATGCTTTCTTGAATTCAGTTACTGTCCTCATCTCTACCACCTCCACTGGGAGACTATTCCACGGATCCACTACTCTTTCCGTAAAGAAATATTTCCGCATATCACTCCTGAATCTATCTCCCTTCACCCTCATCCCATGTCCCCTCGTAGCAGAACTTGCTTTCAATTGAAAGAGGCTCTCTCCCTGAACATTTATGCCACGGAGGTATTTAAACATCTCAATCATATCACCTCTATCCCGCCTTTCCTCTAAGGTGTACATATTAAGATCCTTAAGTCTGTCCTCATATGCTTTATAATGAAGCCCATTAATCATTTTGGTAGCAACCCTCTGCACCGACTCCATCCTGTTCACATCCTTTTGAAGGTGCGGTCTCCAGAATTGCACACCATACTCCAAATGAGGTCGCACCAAAGACTTATACAGAGGCATTATCACCTCCTTTTTTCTGCTAGCCATTCCTCTCCGTATGCACCCAAGCATCCTTCTAGCTTTTGCTGTCGCCTTTTCCACCTGTTTAGCTACTTTAAGATCATCAGACACAACCACGCCTAGGTCCCGCTCTTCTTTAGTGGACAAAAGTACTTCACCTCCTATACTGTATTGCTCCCTTGGATTGCTGCAGCCCAAATGCATGACCTTACATTTTTTAACATTAAATCCCAGCTGCCAAATTCTAGACCATTCTTCAAGCTTAGCTATATCCCTCCTCATGTTATCTACCCCTTCCTGGGTGTCTACTCTATTGCAGATTTTGGTATCATCCGCAAAGAGGCAAACCTTACCCGACAGCCCTTCCGCTATATCACTAACAAAGATGTTAAAAAGAATTGGACCGGGGGTTCCGGTGACGTCGGATATCTGATGGCTGCCTGAATCCTCAGCTCCGTCCCGCGTTGTGGAGTTAATGCCCTAAATAACAGTTGAAACCCCCCGAATTGCACCCCCGTGGCAACGAATTTGGTAGAGCATACACTGCGGGCTGCATGGCGACGAAGAAATCGAGTACGGACCTCAAAGCCTTCACCTTTAAACCATCCTCGGGACCGCGGACCCCGGCTTCTAAGATGGCGACGGGTCGCGGCGAAACCGCCAGTGCAGGGGATATCGGAGGAGGCGGTGGAGGGCCTAGTGAAATTCAGGCCCTGCGAGCGGACTTGCAGGGGTGGTTCGAGGCTTCCCGGCAGGACTTTGAGAATTTAAAGTCCGAGGTCCATACCTGGCTCCAGGAGGTGAGAGGAGACTTGGCTGGGCTAGGGAGCCGCCTGGAAGATGTGGAAATGCAATTTGAGGAGCACGTGGGTCAGTGTGCCGTAGTGGAACAGCGCCTAGACTCGTTCAACCAACTGCAGGAGGAGATCTGGCAGAAGGTTGAGGACCTGGAGAACAGGTCCCGCCGGGCGAACTTGCGGATCCGGGGTCTCCCGGAGCAAGAAGGCTCGGTTAACTACCTGCTGCTTGCAGAAGAGTTCTGCGCAGCGGTCTTGCAGAAAGCGGAGGTGGCTATGGACTCGGTATGTTTGAGAGTCGACAGAGCGCACCGGGCGTTGGGTCCCCGCCGTGATAACAAACCTCGGGACATCCTTATGTGCCTGCACGAATATCGCACTAAAGAGCTGGTGCTGGCTGCAGCGCGTAAATTGGGACGTATCCGATGGCGTGAGGCTGAGGTGGAAGTCTATGCTGATATCTCTGGTATTACTATGCGGAAGCGCCGCGCCTACCAGCTAGTTACTAAGAAGCTGCGGGATGAGAATGTTCGCTACCGGTGGCTTTTCCCGGTGGGGCTCCAGTACTCGCTGAATGGCCATTCTTATGCAGTGCACTCTGTGGAGGCAGCGATTGAGAGTATGCAGCAGATGGGCTGGGCGGATATACCGTCGATCCCGCCAACTGTGAGTGGTGACCCTGGCAGAAGCGGGGCGCAGAGGCCTGGCCCTCTCCAGTGGAGCCGTGCGGCCGGAGGAGACAGGCGTTTGCGGAGGCAGCGACTTTCTCAGTCTCAGCCAACTGTGGACACTTGAACTATATGTTTATGTGGCCTGTGGGAGGCCTTTTCTCCTTTTGATGGGGTTTCTCTATATTTCCTGCCCGGAGTGTCTGCCGGTCATTTGTATTTCAGCATGGGGTTGTCTTTTCTAGGGGGGTTGTGTGTTTTTTCTATTGTATGTTTGCATGGGGCTGTGTGATTTATACTGTTTGATGGGGGGGCTATTTGGATCTGCGGGTTCCTTGCCGCAGATCGGTTTGCTGGGGTGGGAGGGGGAGGGGGGAGGAGGATGTGTGGGGGGGAGTGGGGAAGGAGGGGGGACTGGGTAGGGGGAGGGGGGAGGGGGGTGGAGGGGGGGGAGGGGTATTGTTTATATTCGGAGACAATATGCATTTGGGAGACGTGTGCCTTAGGCCATGGCTTCTTTTAATTTGGTGACAATTAACGCTAAGGGGCTTAACTCTTACAGGAAGCGCCAACTCTTTTTTAAGGAGTGTGACCGGCTGGGGGGTGATATTATCTTTGTCCAGGAGACCCATCTTCGGGTGCGCGATGAGCGGTGCATGGGGCATAAGCATTTTCCTCACCAGTACTTTGCCTCCAATAGGCGCGAACGGAAAAGGGGGGGAGTGGGGATTCTCCTTTCCTCTCGGGTGGCTGGGTTGGTGACAGACTGTATCCGGGATGCTGGGGGTAGGTATGTACTCCTAAAACTCAAGGTGGGGGTGGATACCTTTACCCTGGTCAGTGCTTATGCCCCGAATGTGAATCAGGGAGAGTTTTTTGTGACATTGCAGGGGGTGCTTCTGGGGAAGACAGAAGGGAAACTGCTTGTGGGGGGAGATTTTAATGTTGCCCCTGACCCCCGGATGGATACATCTCGGGGGACGGCTTCTACCCCTAGGAGTCATCGCCTCAAGCTGAAACATTTGATGAGTAAGCTGGATCTGGTAGACGTATGGCGGGAGGTGAATTATGGCCAACGAGACTACTCTTACTTCTCCCCCGTCCATGGCACCTTTTCCCGGATTGATCTATTTTTTATTGATAAAACCTTGTTGGGGGGGGTGAAGGAATGTGTGATCCGTGAGCGCACCAGGTCTGATCATGCCCCTTTGACGTGTCGGCTTCAGTTTGGCAAACAGAGGCCCTGCAGAGCATGGTGGAAGCTGAACGAATCTTTGTTAGATGATCCTGAGGTGGTGCTTCAAGTCCGAGACACTATTTCTGACTACTTAGCTTTGAATGACACGGGGGAGGTCTCCCCGGGAACTCTCTGGGAATGTTTGAAGGCGGTGGTGCGGGGCAAGCTAATCTCTGTGGGGTCCCATAAAAAAAAGCTCCGGCTAGCTCAACAGGAGAGAATCCTGGGTTCTATTCGGGTGACTGAGACTCAACTGAAGGCGAATCCGGCTAACCAGGCCTTGCGCGAGCGGCTGTGGGGGTTCCAAAAGGAATTGAGTGAACTTTCTCTTCAGGAAACTCAGTATCGGTTACAGTTGTTGCGACAGCGCACCTTTGAATTTGGTAATAAAGCAGGGCGGATGCTAGCTCGCAAGGTGCGACAGTGGACTGCGCGTAACGCTATCCTCAAGATTAGGGACGAGCGGGGTCGTTTGCTCTGGCTTACTCATGAAATTGAAGATAGGTTTGTACAGTTTTATCAGACTTTGTACACTCCGGAGCACGACCCGGGCGAGGCAGTGCTTTCGGACTATTTAGAGGGCGTTCAGCTTCCTCGGCTACCTGGGCAGGCCAGTGAGGATTTATCTAAGCACATAGGAGAGCAGGAGGTGCTTTCGGTGATTAAAGGTTTGAAGTCCCATAAGGCCCCGGGGATGGATGGGTTCTCAAATATATTTTATAAGGTTTTTGCTGGGCAGGTAGTTGAACCCCTCACAGCGATGTATAATTCTTTTAGTAACGGTAGCCCGCTGCCGTCGTCCCTGCGGCTGGCGGGGATTAGTCTCATTCCCAAGGAAGGGAAGGACCCCACGGACTGTGGCGCGTATCGACCCATCTCCTTATTGGGTAGTGACTTTAAGATTTTCACCCGGGTTTTGGCGAACCGGCTTTTGCCGAGTTTAGGTCGGCTGATCCATCCTAACCAATCTGGGTTTGTCCCAGGTCGGTATACTGCCGATAATATTCGTCGGGCGCTGAATTTGATGTGGCACAGTTCCCGGGCTGGGACGTCTTTGGCGCTGTTAGCGGTGGACGCGGAGAAGGCTTTCGATCGAGTGAGCTGGTCCTTTTTGTTTAAGACTTTGGAGAAGGTGGGAGTGCAAGGGGCTTTTTTGTCCTGGGTCCGGAGCCTTTATAATCAGCCCTTGGCGTGTTTAAAGATCAACGGTGCCGTTACTCAGGCTTTTGAGCTGCGGCGGGGAACGCGGCAGGGTTGCCCCCTGTCCCCTTTGCTCTTCATATTGGCGATGGAGCCCATGGCACAGCGTGTCCGGGACTGTGCGGAGATCTCGGGTGTGCAAGTGGGGACGGTACAGCATAAGGTCTCATTATTCGCTGATGATGTTTTATTTTTTCTTACACATCCTGAGGGCTCCTTGTCCGCTGTTCAGGCGGAGCTCGCTCGGTACGGGGAGGTCTCGGGTTTCCGTATGAATGTTTCAAAGTCGGAGTTGCTTAATGTCTCCCTCACAGATAGCGAGGCTGCCCGGGTGCGGCAGCTTTTTTCCTTTAAGTGGGCCCGCAATAGTATTCGCTATCTCGGAGTGCAGATTACCGCACAGTTTGGACAGCTTTTTTCGGCCAATTATATACCGGCTTGTGCTCACATGTTTCGGGAACTGGAGAGGTGGGAAGGCTTTGAAGTGTCATGGCTCGGTAGGATTGCGCTGTTAAAAATGATAGCTCTGCCCCGTTTGCTTTATCTGTTTATGAATCTGCCCATCAGAGTGCCCCGTCCTTTCCTAGTGAGGCTTCAGGCTCGGTGTTCTAAGTTTGTTTGGCGTGGACGACGACCGCGGGTGGCGCGGACTGTCTTGTGTGCCCCTAAGTTGGAAGGGGGGATGGGGCTCCCGCTCTTTTCTCGGTATTATGAGGCTGCCCGGGTGCGAGAAGCCTTTGAATGGATATTTCGTGCGGAGGCGGAGTGGGTGACTCTGGTTGGAGCCGAGCTGCGGCGACCTGTTACGTTGACAGCTCTGCTCTGGGGGTTGGGTGGTGGGGAGGTGGTGGAGAACCATTTCCTTCGGTTAACCTTGGGATACTGGCGTAAATGGCGCCTGAAGTGGTATGGTGGGCGGGGAGTCTCAAAATTTATTCCAATCGCGGGCAACCCTGATTTCACCCCTGGACTTCAGGATCCCGTCTTTGCCCGATGGGCTGAGAGGGGCTTGCAGTTTGTGGGCCAGTTCCAAGAGGGGGGAAATTGGGTCACTTTTGAGGATTTAGTTGGTGGTTTTCAACTCCTCCCCGTGGATCGTTTTCGGTACCTGCAGGTGCTTCACTTTTCCCAGTCTCTGGGGCGGCGGGGGAAAGGTGAGCGGGGGGAAGCTGTAGACGAGCTCTTTTCTAGGGGGCGGGTTAAAGGACTGATCTCTGCCTTGTATAAACTCATGGATTTTACGGTTTGTGCCACTTGGTCTCATCGGCGGGCTTGGTTATGTGACTTGCACCGTTCGTGGGAGGGGCCGCAATGGCAGGGGGTTTGCAAGGGTTTGCTGACTGGGGTAGTGGCTAGTGCTGTCTTGGAGCATAATTATAAGATATTGTACCGCTGGTATTTGACCCCGCAGCGGCTACAGCGGTGGATAGGGGGCTCCGCGCTTTGCTGGCGACAGTGTGGGGGAGTGGGCTCCTTTATGCACATCTGGTGGGGATGCCCGGTCATACAGCGCATTTGGGGGGAAGTGCAGGATTGGTGCGGTTGTGTGGTTGGGCGGCCGGTCCCCTGGGGTCCCTGTATGGCATTGCTTGCTGTGGGGAGTGATTCGCTTTCCGGCGACCTGGCGGGGTGGTGCGGGGTTGTATGTACGGCGACCCGCCAATGCATTGCTCGACAGTGGCGGAAGGTAGAGCCGCCCTCTCTCCTGACGGTCCAGAACCAGGTTGCTCATCTTTACTTGATGTACCGCCTTACGGCGATGCGGGTTAAAAGACCCTTGCGCTTTCACTCTGTGTGGGACAAGTACTCTGATTGGTGTCAGGGGGCTCAGGGTTGACTCCTGTGTTTGTTGTTACCTTTGATGCCAGGCCTATTGTTCTGATTGTGTGGCAGTGAGTCTTCGATTGTATTGTGGCAGTTTATCGGGGGGGGGTGGGGGGGGATTGGGGAATTTGTGGATCATTGCTGTGTCTGTTTCTCTTTATTGTATTGTGGAATTTGTGGATCATTGCTGTGTCTGTTTCTCTTTAGTGTATTGTGGCCCTTGGCCTTGTGTTTGATAAACAATAAAGGAAAAAAAAAAAAAAAAAAGAATTGGACCAAGGACAGATCCCTGGGGCACACCACTGGTAACATCCTTCTCCTCAGAGTGAGCTCCATTTACTTGTACTCTTTGTCGCCTCCCACCCAACCAATTTCTAACCCAAGCAGTAACTTTAGGGTCCATCCCTAGGGTGCTCAGTTTGTTTATAAGTCGCCTGTGAGGAACAGTGTCAAAGGCTTTACGGAAATCTAAATACACCACATCTAGAGCTCTCCCTCGGTCCAACTCCCTGGTCACCCAGTCAAAAAAATCAATCAGATTTGTCTGACAAGACCTGCCTCTGGTGAATCCATGCTGCCTCGGATCCTGTAATGCGCTGGACTCCAGAAACCTCACTATTTTCTCTTTCAGCAGCGTTTCCAATAATTTACTCACCACCGAAGTTAAACTAACCGGCCTGTAGTTTTCAACCACATCCTTACTTCCGCTTTTGTGTAAAGGCACCACATGAGCCTCTCTCCAGTCCTTTGGCACCACTCCTGACTCCAACGAGGCATTGAAAAGGTCAGTCAGTGGAGCTGCTAGAACGTCCCCAAGTTCCCTCAGTATTCTAGGGTGTATCCCATCTGGTCCCATCGCTTTGTCTACTTTAAGTTGAGCTAGTTTCTCACGAACACAGTCTTCTGAAAATAGTTCAAGATGTCCCTCGCTTCTGTTCTTATTTGTGGGTGTTTTCTGAGGTCCTGCTCCTGGTTCTTCATCTGTGAACACAGAACAAAAATATTTGTTAAGCAATTCCGCTTTATCCTTATCAGCTTCTACATATTCCCCCCCTGCACCCTTGAGTCTGACAATACCACTTTTGCTCTTCCTCTTCTCACTAATATATCTGAAAAATGTCTTATCCCCCCATTTTATTGCATTGGCTATTTCCTCCTCCTTTTGAATCTTTGCCTTCTTGACTACTTTGCTAGCTTCTCTAAGTTTTTCCAAATACAGATGCCTGTCTTCTGCTCTCTGTGATCTCTTGTATTTCATGAAGGCCTCCCTCTTTTTCTTCACTTTTTCAGCTACTTCCTTCGAAAACCATAGCGGTCTCCTGTTCCTTTTGCCTTTATTTACCATTTTAACAAAAAGGTTGGTTGCCCTTAAAATACCCCCTTTCAGTTTTGCCCACTGTTTTTCTACATCCCCCAGCTGTTCCCATCCCACTAACGACTCCCTGAAGTATTGGCCCATCTTCGCAAAGTTAGTCTTCCTAAAATCTAAGATCCTCACCTTGGAATGGATTCTAACAGCCCTAGTCCTAATACTGAACCACACCATCTGGTGATCACTGGATGCAAAATGATCTCCCACTACAACATCAGAAACACTTTCACCATTGGTAAGCACCAAGTCCAGTATGGCCCCTTCACGTGTGGGGTCTGTTACCAATTGCCTGAATAGTTCTCCCTGTAGAGAATCCAGGATCTCCTTACTTCTAGATGATACTGCAGCAGGAATGTGCCAATCAACATCATGCTTGGCAAGATAGAAGGTCAACGCAAAAGAGGAAGACCAGCAATGAGATGGATCGATACAATAACAGCAGCTACGGGTACCAGTCTGTCAACAATGAGCCGCCTGACTGGAGACCGAACACAATTTAGGATAGCTATCCAGAGGGTCGCCATGAGTCGACTCCGACTCGACGGCACTTAACAACAACAGACAGCCTATCTGTACATATTTTTATATTGAATTAGCAGAGGTATTCCCAAGGGGGAGCTGCGATTTATATGGATATTTATTAAATATGTGCAATATCACATAGGGGTTTGTTTACAAAGCAGTGATACCAGCCTCCATTCTATATTGGTGCCGCTGAATTCAACGGGGCCGAGGCTCTGATATAGCACGGAGGCCACTACTGCTGCTTTGTAAGCATACCCCTTATATTTGAGTAGGAGATTTGTGTAAGAGTAAGAAGAGCACATGAGACTATTTGAAGGCAATTCCTTGGATGTAATTTTAGACAAGAAGATAGGTGCATAATTTCTTTTACAAAATTGTCTTTATTTGTTTGTCCACCTCACAGGACAAGGGACTCATTTATAAAATTAATTTGTATCTGGGGAATCCAGGTGAGGTTAACCAAGGATTTACTTAGAGAAAGCACAGTTTACCATAGAGAAAAAGACTGTCAAAGTCAGGGCCGGCCCGTCCACTAGACGAAATAGACGGTCATCCAGGGTAGCACACCCTGGTGGGCAGCACTGTGATCACCACTTCTTGTAAGCAGCTGCTCATCCTTAGGCAGGCCCGATGTGCAGAGATGGCACAGTGATCATCTCTTTAGCATTGCTGCAGACCTTAAAGTTCATGTATGCGCTCCTGCCCTCCTCCAATGCGACTCCCTTTTAGAGGGGGCAGGAACAGTAGGCCATGAGTGCGTGCATGCACTTTAAGGGCTGCTGTGATGCTAAAGAGGTGATTGCTATGCCGTCCTTCCTTTTTAATTGACAATTTCTATTCATTTTTATATGATGTGTTGTTTATCGTTTATTCCATTTGATATATTGCCCTTTTATTTTGGACATGTGGAGCAGTTTACAAAGATTCAAGCAAATAAATTTAAATGCAAGGAACTCTAGTAGTTACAGGATAGTAGCACAACACAAACTAAAAGTTACAAAGACAAAGACAACTTAAATTCAGAACAGTACATAGATAAAAATAAATTGTCATGCAAAGTACAATGGCTAGTCATCCCTGAACTGCCCCTGTCCCAATCGCCTGCTCGAAGAGGTGTGTTTTTAAAAGTTTTATATTTTTTGTAATTAGTTTTCATTTGAATGACGGGAGCAGACCATTCATAAGTATGGGGCTACGAAAAAGAAGGCAGAGTTCCTTGTAGATTTAAATCTTGTTCTGGACATAGAGGGGATAGCCAAACAGTTGCCGTGGAGTGATTGAAGGCAACGAGGAGGGGCATATGGGATTATAAGAACCAAGAGGTACTACATGGCTCCATTATACTGTATATTGTAAAACAGTATGCACTTCATGCCCTGTTAATGTATTGCGTTACATGGAAACTGCTTTTAGCAGCAGAAAGACAGTATAAAAATAGTTTTAAATAAATAAAATAAATTATACAAAGCACAATGTGTCAAGGAAAGAATTTTATAGTGAATTCAAAAGAGAAATGGGAGCCAATGGTGCCGCATGAATAAAGGAGTTATATAGTCAGATTTTCTTACATGTGAGAGGATGTGTATACAGTAGCTGTGTTTTGGATAGTTTGGAGTTTCTTTAGTTGGTAAGCAGGGAGTCTGGAATAAACTGCATTACAATAATCGAGTAGATCAATAATCGTACTAAGGAGTAAGAATATCTGTGCTGCTAAATCAAAGAGAGGGCATATGGCTCTGAAACAGCAAAAAGCAGCAAAAACAGATTTGGTCTACTGGTTAAGCTGAGCAGAGAAGGAGAGTTTGGAATCCATAAGGATAACAAGATACTTAGAGGGTGAAAGAGAGATAGGAGTATTGCCAAGGAGGCTGTTGTTTTGTGGGTGCATTCTCATGCAGCCAGGTTGCCACCTTCCCCAGACAATCATTGATTGCAGAGAGATCAAGAAGAGAACTGTCTAAATGAGCAATAAGAAAGATATCATCGGTGTAAAAATAGATGGATATCCCCATTGACTAAATAAGGGAAGTAAGTGGGCTTAGGAGAATATTAAAGTATTCACCAGCTACAATTAGCACAGAACTTGGCAGCACGCATCTTATATAAAGCTCACCACACTGATCACATCACCCCAATTCTCCTCAATCTCCATTGGCTTCCAGTTGGAGAAAGGATGAAATATAAGTACTTAATGATCATATTTAAGCACCATAACAAAATATCCATAACTCCCCTGTCTTCACTTCTTCTACCCCCCACGGAATCCAGACTTCGAAGAAATTGCGCACAAAACACATACATTATACCAAACCACATCTGTAACACCAACCATTCCACCAGCACCAGAGCCTTCTCATATGTTGCCCCTGCATTGTGGAATGCCCTCCAGAATAACCTAAGATCAGTCAAAGATCTCTTACAGTTCAGAAAAGAGCTAAAGACATATCTGTTCACTGAGAATTATGGAAGTGCCCTCGTAATACGTCTCAACCCCAGTTACATAAGCACACCTAATCCCTCATTAACACTCCACTGCTTAGTACAAACTGTACATAGTTAAGCTAACAATGTACATAGTTGTCTGTAAGATAATTCCATATGTTAACTGTACATAAGTTATTCTGTTCAATGTAAAATGTTATCAGTTGTTGTCCAACCAATAAACACTTATCAGAATGCTTCACCGAAGTATCCAGCTGGCTACAAATGAACAACCTATCCATCAACATAAAGAAAACTGAAGCCCTCATAGTAACAAAGGACCCAGACTTCACACCACCTTCACACCTCAACATTGGGACCACACAGATACAAATACAACCACAAATAAGATACCTAGGAATCATCATAGACCAAGCACTCACACTCAAACAACAGATCAAAAAAAACACCGCAACAATCTTCCACAAGGCTAAAACAGTACAGCGCCTCAGACCTCTCCTTGAACCACAGGACTTCAGAACAGTGATGCAAGCCTTGACACTCCCCCACCTAGACTACTGCAATATAATCTACCATGGACTTTCAGCCACTCATACCAACCCACTTCGAACTGCCCTAAACACCACAGCAAGAATTATCAAGAATGCAAAAAAACAAGACCACATCACCCCAGTCCTGAGGGAGCTACACATACTCCCTCTAGAAGCAAGAATCAAATACAAATCCGCCCTACTCACCCACAAAGCTCTCTATCAAACTCAAACTTCCCAGCTTCGCACACTACTGCCTCAACCAGCCCACAATAGGACAACCAGACAAACCACCAACAACTCCCTCACCATCCCCCATAAAAGAACGAAATGCAATCAACGGACCTGCAACAGAGCCTTCGAACTATATGCATCATCCCTCTGGAACTCTCTACCAAATCACGTCAGAAGCAACAAAGGCCCCTTATCTTTCAGGAAACAACTAAAAACTGCACTATTCCAGGAATACCTCAGACCAGAAACAAGCACCCACCACTGACTCCCTCCCAACCACCCTATTTTATCCCCCCGAACATATGTTCTATATAACGATAACACAATGTCTATGTCCAAAATATTTGTTAAAATCATTAATGTCGGCCACCAGGTGACGGCCCCAAACCCTTGCAATTGATTATTGTACACCCCCCCCCTCCCCATTTTAATGTTCCACCGCTTTGACCCGGTGAAAAGCGGGATATAAATACAGCTAAATAAATAAATAAAATAAATAAATAAATAAATTGTTCTATATAAATCACCCCTGATCTCTGGAAGGGGCGCTATATAAAAACATGTTAAATAAATAAGTAAAAATAGGGGACAGGATGGAGACCTGCGATATCCCACACAACAGTTGCTGGGGAGAAAAGAATGAATGACACAGGTACACTAAAAAATTTTTTTTTTAAACTGCCTCTAATGTTTCGATTGATTTTTACGTTTTTTGGTGCGCTGAATCCAAATCTGGTAACCAATTTGCTCCATCACGTACAGATTTTTTGCTACATTGGGTTAGCAGTTTGAGGTGAACGTTTCAGATTGAGTGCGATCGAGATAAAAGTTTCTTGGATGAATTCTTTATACTAATTGTTTAGTAGTTATTCAAATAAGAATAAAGGAAATTGTAACAAGGCAGCACATAAGAATAGAGTAATGTCAACAAAACACGCTGTGATGGTAGCAAAATTGTCTGCACTTAAAACAGCCACATACATGTGCACAAACATTGAGCATATAAGAGCGAGGTTAGACACAAAGCAAAGCAAAGAAATGTGCAAAAAATGTTGTACAGGTATGTATGTAAGAATAGAAAACGCAAACCGCACCATTGCAATACATGAAGACAAACACCCGAAGGTGTGAAAATAAAATTCTAATACATGAGATCCGACACTGTGGTAATAACTAGCAAATTTTTATTTCAAAGTTTAGTAAAAACACGATATTTGTCAACACAGTTTAGATTTTAAAGTCATTCTTGGGTCAATCAATCTCCTGGTGGGCCCGTTTCTTCTTCCCCCGAATGCTTCTCTTGGTGCGCTGCTTGGCGTATTTTTCATCTGGGGTTTCCCGCAGCAGCAACCAGCAGAAATCAGCCATCATAGTGGTGTTCCATCTTCCTTGGTACCTTCTCTCTGCGTCCTTGATGTCCTGGTGAAACCTTTCACCTTGTTCTTCACTGTACGCCCCCAAGTTTTCGGGAAAGTAGTTCACATGGGAGTGCAAGAAATGGACTTTCAGGCTCATGTTACAGCCTTGTTCTTTGAAGGCATTGAGCATCCTGGCAACAATATCCTTATAGTTCTCATCCCGCCTGTTCCCCAAGAATTTGAGAACAACATCCTTGAAGGAATCCCAGGCTTCTTTTTCCTTCTCAGACATCGTTTCAGCGAATGCTCCATCTGAAATGAGTTTCCTTATATCAGGGCCAACAAACACTCCTTCTTTAAGCTTTGCTTCAGAAAGTCGGGGGAACTTTGAGCAAAGGTACCGAAAGCACTCACCATCTTTTGGAAGGGACTTGATGAATTGCTTAATGAGACCCAACTTAATGTGGAGAGGTGGTAATAGAATTTTATCACAAGGTACCAAGCTCTCATGAAGAACATTTTTCTCACCGGGTCTCAAATACTCCCGAATTGGCCAGTCTTTTTTCCCCCAGTGTAGGTCGCGGGCCTGGCTATCCCACAAGCAAAGGAAGCAGGGATATTTGGTGAAACTGGATTGCTGCCCTAATAGCATGGATAGAATTTTAAAGTCTCCACAAATCATCCACTTATGCTCATCATAACGAATCTTCTGAAGAATCAGGGCCAAATTCTCGTATTTTTCTTGGAGAATAACAGAGTGAGCAATAGGAACTGAAGCGAATGTGTTGCCATTATGAAGAAGAACACCTTTTATGCTGTCTTTTGACGAATCAATGAACAGCCGCCATTCAGCAGGATCATACTTGAGTTTAAACTTTTCCATCACTCCGTATATATCGTTGCAAAATACCAAATCTTCCTCTTTGCTGAAATACTTCAAAAATTGTGTCTCGCGGTTGCGGTACCAATAAAAAGTTGTTCCTGGTGACAATAGATTTTTCTGTTTAAGCCGAGAACCTAGCAGTTGGGCAGCATCTTTTGGGAGTCCTAAATCCCGGACTAAATCATTCAATTCAGCTTGAGAGAAAAGTTCAGGTTTCGGATCTGGTTCAGTTTCAAACTCGGAAATACTGGACTCATCGGGAAAAGCCATCTGATGAGTCTCATCATGATCAGAACCGTCCACACAAATATGATCCAAAGATTTTGGTGGTTCAGGCACAGGTACTTCGTTGCTATGAGGCATAGGCCTAATTGCTGAGGGAAGGTTGGGGTAACTTATTACGTTCTTATTTTTTAAGTTGTATCCCTTCACAATGCAAGAGCAAAAATAGCAGTCACTGCTGTGGTCTCTTTGTTCACGCCACATCATAGGTATTCCGAAACGAAATACTTGTTTTTTACCTTTCATCCATAAGCGTAGATCTTCCTCACATGTCTTGCACACTTTGTGAGGAGCCCACGGTTTGTCTTGATCGCCTAACTTCAAACCGAAATAGGCGAAATATACTTTTTTAATAAATGCAGAAATGTTCCTCTGCCGCTTTTTCACGGTATATTCCCCACAAATAAAACAAAAACTGTCCAGAGAGTTGACGCAACCTCTGGCTCTGTGAGCCATCACAAATACACAGCACTGCAAACTACAACTGTAGTGAACCACTTCGGAATAAAGCTGGATTACGACTGAGCAAACAAAAGGTAATAATGAACTTGCAAGAAACTGATATTTGACAGGAACGTTCATGTCGCAACCATTGTGTTTGAGCGAGCGAACGAGGCGAGGCGAACAGGAAAGAACATGCGCCAGCGCGAGTACTGGATTTAGCCCCCCGCCTCCCAATTGTCCTGTTAATGTAGAAAATGAATACAAAACACTCTAAAATATCATGAGGGAGTGTTTCTAGTTAGTTAACCATTACAACCTCTATTTTGGGCCAAGAAAATAAACTGCAGTCGGCTAAAAAGAAATTATGTGAACATTCCTTATATGGGTAAGAAATCTAATTTTGCAAGAAAACGTGATGTGATGGAACATTTTGGCTATTTTTCCTGGATTCAGCACCCCAAAATCTATAGGAATCAGTTGCAAAACTGGAGGCAGTTTTTTAGTAGTGTACCTGTGTGATTAATTGAAACGTCGAACACGCGATCAGTGAGGTAAGAATTAAACAAGGTAATATTGTTCCTCGAAGGCTGATTCTGGAAAGGTGAGCAAGAAGGATGTTATGATCTACAAGATCAAACGTTGCTGATAAGTCCAATGAAATAGCTAAAATGAACTTCCTGCATACAGAGGTATAAGTTAATTTGTTCTTTAGGGGTCAAGAGCATCATTTTGAATGTTGACTCAAACTGAGCAGGAGCGACTGGGGATCACTCCTGTTCCCACTAGAACACTGGGATATCTGGATAGCTAGTCACTCTGAATATACACGGAGAGCTGTCAGAGCTGGAGCTCTCTGGAGACCAGCAATAATCACTCTGCTACCCAGATACTATCCTGATATACTGTATATAGGACAGATTTGCCCTGCAAGAGATCTACGTTTACCAACCATACACAAGAACCAAAAATCTAATAGATCATATTTGAACACAATGGGTGATAGGTTTTTTTTTCTCATGCCAAGGGCCAGCATTTAAAAAAAAAAAGCTTCAGCATACTTTGTACCAGTCAATTAGCTATTTCCCTCAAGCAGCGATTCATATACAATGGAGGCACATACATGCTTCTTAGTGTGTTTACATAAGGCAAAGTGGTAGATGAGCATTGCTTACTTTTCACTCTTGTCTCTTGGCATTTCAGCTGTTTTTCTTCCACCCTTTCCAGATATAGACCATGTCAGAGAACAGCGCTGCATGCTGGAAATAAAATAATGAAGATCATGCATATTGTCATGAAGGTAAAGCGGATTCGGAGGGCGGCTTCAACAGTGAGGTAAAGGGGCTCATTTGCTTCTTCTGACATATGCAGGCCCTCTGAGGGATACTTTATAAACATAAGCTATGGTTATTTTTATTTGCTGAAGTCAATGAATAAATTTCAGCTTGAAAAACGTCTACAATACCAAGTTTAGCTGAGTCGAGCCCTAAATACATATTTTAATGCATAATTACTAAGAGTTACAATTTTTCTTCCTTTAGACATAGGTATTTAAACCTTAAAAAAGGGAAGGTGATCCCATCATAATTATTTGGGATCATAATGTACACCAATCCAGTTCAACCATGGGATAATTTTCTAAGAAGACATCTTTAAAATTAAAGTTACTAACATCAATAAGATGCATTTAATCATGCACTACAATACCACTGGGGGTAATTTTCTTTGTTTTAAACTTTTATTTATTTCTTAACTGCTCTTGTCCCCCACTGAGTTTACTATAACATCACACAGCACAAAAACAACTTATTTTGCAATGCAAAACCCCATCCCTCCTACCCACCTCCCTCCCCAGGACATCCAGCAGTACTCACATCCTCCTATCCCTGTACAACCCTTTCCTGTAACATTCCACCATAGACATGAGAATGCAAGGGAAGAGAAAACAGAAAGAGAAGAAAATAGAATACAATCATATAATCCTGACAAACTACTGATAAATTAGCCCCAGACATTCCTTCATTTTGAGCACAATGAAACTCTCTAACCTCCAAATGCATTTTCAGATGTGCTGACTCCTCACCATCTTCATCATATACCCCCTTCTCGTATCAGCCATATTCTACACATGCCCAAGAAATCCCAGTCAGAATTTCCACTGCCCCATCGTAGGTGCTCTTTCTGTTTTCTAATATGCCACTATTTCCCATCTTGCTGCTACTATGGCCATCAAGAAAGCTGCATTTTTTCTTATACAGCTTTTTCAGTACCAAGCTCAGCAAAAATCAGTTTGGACTCCAGCTATCTGGGACCGCCATCAATTTTTTCACATTCCCTTCAACTCCCTCCAAAAACCTCTGACTGCATCAAATACGAATAAAATTCTCTTTGACACCACATCCTCTCCAACAAGTATCCAAACTTTCTGAACCCATGTTCCTAAGCTTGTCTGGAGTAAAATACCACCTACAGTACACATTATTTTATAGGGATTTTCTTTTATAAAAGTACCGATACATACTTTCTCAAATTCCTCAAATATTCTCTTACAACCATTTTCTTCCCAGGACTCCCACAAATCTCACTTCTACTTTTGCATATATTTTTATTTTATAATTTGCTTTTCACCCAAATACTGATAAAAATTCGTAATTGTCCCTCAAAGCCCCTCCATTCTCTCCACTGCTTCTTTATCCCTCTTACCCAATCCCCATTTTCTCATATAATGCTGAACCCACAATGCATGAATGAAGTCCCCAGCACTAAGCTGATACCTCTCTTGCAGCTCTGAGAATGGAATCCTTTCTCCAGGGCCAGTGCAAGGATTGGAGGCATCCTAGGTGGGCCTTCCACCCTGCTGCTCCCTCGCCCCCATGGCTGACGCTAATGCCCTTCTTTGAGCCTAGCAGTGGAGGCAATGGCAAAGGAACTGCTTACCAAAGGCTCCAGTGGTGCATCGTGGTTCCTAGTTGCTATTATCTGCTGTTTCTGCCTCCTCCAATGCAGACTTCCGGTTATGAAAGTCTGTGGCAAAGGGGGGGTGGAAGCAGCCAATAATACAGCAGCAGCCAGGAACTACACAACACAGTGCCAGAGTCTTTGCTAAGCAATATATCATGGCTACGTTGCCATTGCTGCTGTTGCTGGCCCCAGAGAGAGGTGGCAGCAATGGCAATGTGTGCCCCCAGAAGGCTGGTGCTCTAGGCAGCTGCCTAGCTCACCTGATGGCTGCGCCAGCCCTGCCCTTCTCCCTCTTCCATGAATTGGCAGTATCATACCAATTGTGTTTCCTCCCACCTTTTCTTTTTAAAAAATTCATTTAACTTTTCAGCAACTACATCCATGATACAACCTCAGCAAAGAACAGAACCCTCACCCTCCCACCCCAGTTCCCTGCTCCATAACATGCAATCAAAACAATTATCCCAAGCAGGACACAGCTAAATCAGGATAAGGTTACAAGTAATAGCAATACAAAAGATAAGATTGTATGAATGTTCAAAATGAGGACAAAACAAGGTTAGACCATCCTACTCTGCTACCCCTACTGTGCAGTTGTGGTAAAGTTGTCAAGGAGCTTCCATCGCAACACGTCTACTGGGGAAAAATGTGAGGCAGCTGTCGCAGCTATTCAAATCTATGATCAAGGCATAAATGAGTCCACCAAAGATGCCAATCCAAAGTTGATGTTTTTTTCCAATTAGAAAACACCAGCTTCAGTGCTATACCGATCATAAAATCCAACAAAAAGTGAATGCTGCTCGGTAATGATGGAATGTCCGTAAAGGACTGCAGAGTAACTATATGTCAAGTCAATGGCCTTGCAAATTGAAGGACCATTTGAATTTTCAACCATACCTGTTCCCAGAAATGTTAGAGCATTCAAATGTTAGGGCAAAGAATGTTAGAGCATAGAATGTTAGAGCATAGAATGTTAGGGCAAAGGTACCCAACATACTTTTACAGGTCCAGCATCGATTACCTTGGGCTGGATCCCATTTTGACACATGCACTGGGGTTATGAAGGCCCTGTGTGCCAGAAAGAACAGGGACTATGTAAGGATAGCTGACCATGAGACACAAATTAAAGATCCCCAGAATGCCTGTGGTGAGGGAAAAGCACCTATGTCGCTTTCCCCCAATTTCTCTATACCCACCGTTACCCGATGGGAGCAATCTTGGAAAACCACATAAAAATGAGAAGAGATTCCTGAGGCACTGGATAAGGTATGCATCATATGTCTCAGTCCCCAACCTTCCTGAAGGCTTTGCAAAACAAGACCCGATTTTGGATACTCAATGCTTCAATTGCAGCCATTGAAACATACAACTGCTTGGAAGACCAACTTCCACTTGAAGGTCTGCGAAGGATTTCCAAGAAGCATTAGCTAAGAGTTGCCTACAGTCCAAATACCTCTCTCCTGCCATTGTCTCCAAACAAAGAATTTGCACTGGATCTTGAAGAAAGGATTATGCTAAATAGGGACATAAAGAAAGGAGCGATTGTCCGTATGCAAAAGTTGGGCAAGGTCATGAAACGCCTTCTGTGAGTAGCTATTGATAGTTGAGCATCTTGGTGCACCCAAGTGCTGTATTCCCAGATGAATATTTAGTGGAACCGGGAATACGAGCTGTTCTTCCAGTGCAAGCCAAACAAGGTTGGAGGATGAGGAGAGCTCCTCCACCCACTGAGAGCATTTTTTGAGGAGAAAGGAATGATGATACCACTGGGAGTCCAGGAAATGTACCCTTCTGGCCAATTCATGGTGCTTCAATTCTTTGGTAGCTATCCGTAGAGGTTTCCCTTGCCATAAAAAGTGGACCAGCAGTCATTTGATCTTCTTGTAGAAGGAATCCAGAAAGAAAAATGAAAGCATACACAGAATATAATTCATCTTAGGAGTTACAATCATTTTTATTGTTTCTAAAAGCCCTCACCATGAGAGGTGTAAGGGAGACCACTTCAAGAGAAGCACATCCTTCATCTGAGTCACATCAGAGATATTGTACCTGACAGTGTCCTCAGTAGGAACCATAACAAATACCCAGGTATTTGATAACAAAACCCTCCCAAAGGGGAAGAATTTCAGATCTCCTCTATGAGTAAGCTTATTAATTTTTTATGCAGAGAGATGTGAATAATGATGAATTTGCTCAAATACACCAGGAATAGAGGCAATTTCCCTCTCCTCAGAATGGAAAAAGGTAGGGTCATCCTTATTAGGAGCATAAATGTTCATCAGAGCCAGTGAGGAACCCCCCCAGTTAGGTGACAATCCTAACCCATCTCCCTTCCAAATCAGAACAAGATTGACTAATAACAGGAAAAGTGATTTCTGAATTAGAATAACCACCCCATTTTTCTTTCGTGGAACAGGGGAGTAGGCTGCTAGCAGGAAATTATCTGCCCCCCAACTTCTTGGATTCCAAGATATTCAGGTGAGTTTCCTGCAAGTAGACTACGTCTGCCCACTCTTTCCGGCAGGATAATAAAATCTTTTTCTGCTTTATGGGATTATTAATGCTCTTAACCTTGTAAGGTGCCTTGTTAGGTGCCTTGTAAGGTGCCTTATAAGGTGTCTTGTTAGGTGGCTTGTAAAGTGCCTTATAAGATGCCTTGTCAGGTGCTTCATAAGGCGCCTTGTAAGGTAACCTATAGGGCTCCTTAGGCTAACTGCCGTATTAGGCACCCCTGGACAAGGCATCGTAGAACGCACCCTGGGCTATGGAACCATAGGTTAAGGTGGCCTAACAAGGTTACGGTGCCCTAGGTTAGTGTGCCCTAAGTGCTGCAAGGTGCTTCAGGATGACATGCATGACCTGTGAGGCACAGAGGCAGATGTAGCCCTAACACTAGATAGAGCACTCAGGAAAGGCAATGAACAGGTGAGTGAAGGAGGGAGAGTTGGGAGACGCTGGACCTGCCATATCTGTGGGCATCCCATGTGGTTGCCAGTACTGATGACAAACATGGTGGGGGCAACTGTACCACAGCACAGGGTGTTGGGAATGTAAAGTACTGGAAAGACAGTTGGTGGCAGACAATGGGAATATGTGTCACTCAGTGGAGGTGGAGGTGGCAAGATATTTACAATGATGGGTGGTCAGAGGAGTGTTGGTGCCATGCAGATCAGGCACAGGCAAGGCAAGCATGAAAAGGCACAATGCAGAAAAGGGTACCAGTGCAGGACATGGGGTGGCAGCCTGTACAGGAAGACAGGACTCTACACAGCTGACAGATGCAGAAAGATGGATCGAAGGATTGCTGGCAACAGTGGTGAGGGTAATATGGGATGGCAGCATGGATCTGCAAAATATCTGAGTTGGACAGGCATGAAAAGAGGGAACAATGAGGAATCAAACCCATGACCACTGTTTAGAATGTCATTGTACTAACCAGTAGGCTATACCTCTATGGATTGTTACACAGCAATGGCTGGGTACAGAAGGACTGAAAGTTACCGCACAAACCGTCTGCTCTGTGTGCCAGACTAGGGTAACCCTCACCAGCACCCATGATGCAATGCACATGCAGAACAGCGGTCTATAGCTGATAACCAGATGTAGTCTGCACCTCTCCGGTACTGCAGCATGGTAAGATGGACTGAAAGTGTGTGATACTGGCACAGAGTAGCTATAGACCATGCCATTGTGCAGGTTCTGTGTTCACCCTGAGGTTAGGAAGGGTGCCAAGCACTAGGTCCGCAGTACATGTGGCGTTAGAGATAGGTCCTGCTGCACTGCCAGTGTGTGACAGATGTTCCTAGCAGTGCAACTGAAAGTACTTCTGTGTCCATCTCTGTTCTGCAGTCACATGTAGCCCTGTGGGGCCAGACACCACCCAGATTAGTGCATACCCAGTGTTAGGGTCTGGCTTCCATGGACACCTGTTACCAGGGCAGAGGGGTGTCTAGACTCACATGAGGTGGATGTAGCACTGTCTCTACGGGTCAAAGTCGTATACACTATATACCCCAAAGGACCCACAATCACCCATGTTGTAGGTGAGGGAGTGGAGGGACAGGTGCCTGAGGCCTGGCTGTAGGACAAGCAACTGCAGTCCTGCTGGCAGAGGACAGCCCTCCAGGGCTGGTGGGCCGTAGTCATACCTATGACTGTGGCAGACCAAGAGTAACACTTGGGATAAGCCTGGAATACCTCAACTGTCCCACACCAGCAGATGGCATAGTCAGGCTGCACCTGCAGCACCCAACAAGGTGTTTCAACCAGTCACAAACTAACTGCAGACAGTCCACTAGCCAGTCCATAGTGCATGCTCACAGGGGAACCCTGTGCACCCAGAAATGGGATGTACAGCACAAACACCAAGCAGGTATCTCAGTGATTGAGCCCCAGAACTGGGAACACACAGGTATAGCTGAAGACAAATAGCATTGAGCACTATGTGGTAGCATAGACATGCCATGGTCACTGCTCGGTCAGGGTGAGAGTGACCTCACAGCATGGCATGCTGTGGCTACCCTGTACACGCAGGTGGTGGTCAGGCACTACAGTGTCCCAGCCATTGCCCTACAACCTGTGCAGATTCATTCTGCCAATCCGCCCTGTCCGGGCCATACCTATAATACCTTGCTCTTCATTATGCACATTTGCAGGCTAACGCTGGTAACAGTGGGACATTGTGGGCCCAGAAGCGGTGTAGGCAGCCACAAAACAACTGATAGACATACACACACCCCAATTGCAGCATTGTGCAATGATAGGGGTGGTTGGCAATCCTGCTTGCCACACTGGTCCTGATCACAGTGCTGACATTGCTAAACTGTGCCAGGGGTAGTAGTAGTGCTCTGATGATAACTGCAGCTCCGTGCTGGGGCCAAAAGCCTGAATCTCCATGAAGCTTTTGGATAGTAGAGCCTGTGTGAGTGGGTGTTTTGACCCCTGTTTGAAGCGGCTTTGGGATTTGCACATGTTGATGTTGTATCTGCATTGTAGGGTAAAATGTGGAGAGATGCTCTGTAGGATCCACAGCTGGGACTTGAACCTGTGACACCCTGCATCTGAAAACACTGGCTGTGTGTACTGCACCACACTATTGCCACAGAGGAGTAGTGGTCCCTGGGGCTACCCTTACTTTCCTCAGGCAGACTTTTTCAGTTGCACTGCACACCACACACTGGTACAGGGCATGGCCTAGGTCCACTGCAGGTGGGTGGCACTGCTCCCTCCAGCACAAACACACACACCCCCTGCCATGCCGACATGACCATATGCTGTCGGTGTTGGTCGTGCGCGGTCCCAGGCCATCCACTGTGCAGGTAGGCAGGTGCCTAGGGTGCGGGGTCAGGGGTGGCGAGGCATACACGGACATCCACACATCCCCCCATCACTGCCTACCAATGTTATGCCCCTTCCACATGGGGGAGTGATGGCTGGGGGGATGTCAGGATGGTTCTCAAGCAACTATTGTAGGTTTGAGTGTGTTGTTACTGCCGACTGTGGACAGGCTAGGGTATGAACCTCATGTACAGCGTACCCAGTTTGGCCTACTGGGTGTATATATGTTTCCGACAACGAATGGGCACACCCTGCAGTGCCTTACTAGGGGCTGCCGTAAAGTGTGTTCAGTTAGTTGGGTCTACGAACTGTTTGGGACCCATCCTGGGTGTGGTCTATGGACCCTTGTTAGTGTGGTCCCCAGGTGTGCACTGCTTGCCATATTACAGGCATAGTGATACCTGTGTGACTTTTGGGGTACTTGCTGAGTAATGTCCCCTGGATCGGACACTGTGGAACACGGACTACTGGGCATGTTTGGCCCTAGTCAGCTGCTGTCCTGCTGATTTCCAGTTTCTATGTTGCTATATGCAACCTGGGCAATGACCTAGTTCACCCTGTGCCCCAGCTGCCCCCACTGCATGTCCCGCCTGCAGTCCCCCTATGTCTCATTTGCACCTACACCATAGTGGCCTTTCATATTTGGCCACTATACTGTTGCTGCAGATGTAGCACTACTATCACCTTTCTTGGGCTCCCTGCCTAAGCTTTACATTGCTGACACTTAAATGGTTTCTCTCTCCTGAAAATGTGCATCTAACGTCAGGTTTTCACTCGCAGTAGTTTCCAGCCCTTCAGTTCCCCGCGTTTGTATTGTGGGAGCCTCTCCCTGCCCACTCCCCGCCCACTGACCCCTTCTCTCCGCCTTCTCTCCACCCTCTACGGTGTTTACCGCGGCCGGGAACGCTAACACGTGTTAGGTTACGTTAACGCATGTTAACGTTACATAGTGCACGTTAACGTTACCTAACATGTGTTAACGTAGCTGTTGCTACGTTACTTCAGTTTAGTAAATATACCCCTTAGTGACTATTTTTTCAAAAGATTCAATAAGAGGATCTGCTTTGTGAGGTGGATTCCAAGAAATTGTTTTGTGCACAATGGAGATGTCTAATTCAGTATTGTCAAGTTCTGAAAAGATGTGTTTTATATGTAACTTCTTAAAAAAACTTGTACAGGTCAACTTGTACCACAAAGGGCTCATAAGATTTTGTAGGAATAAAGGAAAGACCCTTATTTAGTACCATAGGGCCCGGTTCTGTCCTAGATGTAGATCCCCTCTGTGTGTCTGGTCTGAACTGGACACACATAGGGGATCGCGATTCTGATCCTGTGGGGCACATCTAGCCCTGCGGGATCAGAATTGCGAACAGTCCTGAACGTGCAGGACTGCACCTGGCTAACTCAGTCAGGGCTTTTAAATGGAGCCGTGGTACCATGGCGTCATGTTGTCATGGCACCGCAGCTCCATTTAAAAGCCACGATGCCGGCTGCCAAGAAAAAGAGTTTATTTCCCCCGATCTGCCCTCCTAAGGCCAGGGTGAGGCAGTGGGGAATAAACCCTTTTCCCCCTTGTCCTATCCATGTCCCGAGCCTTCCAAAACCAAACTTCTAGGGAATCCACCCGTTCCTCGGCCTTCTATTTCTTGGGTCCCCGACTTTGGAATTCACTCCCTCTTTCCCTCCGTACTGAAACTTCCTTCCACCATTTCAAAGCAAAGTTAAAAACCCATTTATTCACCACGGCATTCAACCTTCCCCCATAGTCTGCCCTTCGTTTGTCTGTCTCTCTTGCTCTCCTCCTGTCCCACCCTTGTAGTCATGTCCTTGTTTTATTCTTGTTTCTACCTTCTTTCCTCTTTACTATTTTAATAATGGCGTTCTTTTCCTGTTTTCCGCAGCCTTGTAATTTTAATTGTAAACCACCCAGACACCTTTTTTGGTATGGGTGGTATATCAAATTTTAAATAAACATAAACATAAACAATAAACATCTCAGAGGTTGAATAACTTTCCAAGACATTTCACCAGCCCTGGACGTACAGGACCAACATTAGATTCGGCCCTGTATATCCACTCTTTGCCCCCGTGCCACCCATTCCCTGCCCCCATCTCACCTTCCCGCAAAACTGGTGGGGAAGTTATTCGGGGGCAGGTGAAGCCACGAATAGCGGGGATGGACATCCCATCGGGCCATCCATCCATGCTATTTGTGGCTCAGAATAACTCCCATGTTTCTATCTCACTCAGTGAATATTTGGAAATATTTCTGTCCAGTATCTACTCCTGATATTGAATCTTTCTGTAATCTGATCTGTTGAGTGTCCACTCCCTCCTCTCCCTCATCCCCGACCTCTCACCTGAAAATCTGTTCTCTGATGTTCCATTGAGGGAAGACATGAGCTGATTGATCCTGACCCTCGCCCTTCCTAAGTCTGTCCATATTGAAAAACCTTTTTTTGATAGTAGGGTGTTTGTCTTTTTATGTAGGAAAAAGTGAAGCAGAGGCATCTACAAACTCTTCTGATGCACTCCTACTCCTTTTTTTCTTAGGTTCCAATTCTGAACTATCAGTTTTTGACTCTTCCACATGAGTGTTTCTTTTAGCAAGGAAACTTGGGGGTATGTTTACTAAATGGCGCTAATGTCGCAGCTGCGGGTTTATCACGCGATAGTGACATTATCGCATGATAATGGCGCATTACCATGTGACAACGTCACGTATCGTGCGATAACGTCTGCTGCAGTGGTAAGGTGCGCTAAAGGTGGAGTTAGGCTCCCCAGGGGCGGAGAGAAGGGGTCAATGGGCGGAGAGTGGGCGGGGAGAGGCACCAGGCACACTATCGCCGTGAAATGAAGGTCCGAAAAATAGCGCGCGTGAAAACCTGGCGTTAGAGGCAAAAGTGATGGAGAGAGAAACAATTTCAGTTAGCAATGTGCAGCAAAGGCAGGGAGACCAAGAAACAGTGATAGTAGTGATACATGTGCTGCACCACCACATAGTGCCCAAGTACGAAAGGGCACTATGGTGTGGCTGCACATGGGGTACAGGGGACTGCAGGCGTGACATGCAGTGGGGAAGCTGGGGCAGCTGGGGCATAGGGCAGGCTAGGCAGATGCCCAGGTGACACATAGAGAAACAGGAACGCAATATCAGCAACTGATCAAGGTCAAACATTCCCACAAGTGTCTGTGTCCCACAGTGTCCCAGGGGACATTACCTAGCAAATACCCCAAATGGAACAGAACATTGGCAGGCGGTTCCGGGGGGAAGCATAGATGCCCATGCAGGCACCCCTACCCCAGATTACACACCATAGGCAGCCACCTACCGGCACATTGGATGGCCTGGGACTGCACACCACCAGCACCACCGGCATAAGGGCATTTCAGCATGGTGGAAGAGGGGTGTTGGTATTGGGGGGCAGTGGCATCTGCCCACAGCAGACCAAGGCCAAGCCCTGTCTAGGTGGGTGCCATGCACTGCAAAAAATGTCTGACCGTCTGACAAACACTAATGGTATACCCAGGGAAATGACCTGCCTCTGTGGAACAGTTGGGTGCAGTACACCCAGCCCATATGTCCAGGGGCAGAAGGTCACAGGTTCAAGTCCCATCTGTGGCTCCTGCAGACCATGTCCCATAAATTACCCAGTACTAAACCGTGGTAATAAAGAAGGAACTTTTTGTGCAGATAAAATAAACACGCCATAAACGCCTATAGTCTACCCTACAGAGCACATTCACCATAGACATTTGCAGTTCCTAGAGCAGAGGCCCCCAACTGCAGTCCCGGAGGGCCAAACACCATTCAGGTGTAATGCTGTCCATAAGACATATGCTTGAGATGCATTTGTATGTACCGCCCCTATTGTATGCAAATGTATCCCCTGCATATACATTAGGGACAGCATGAAAACCTGAATCGTGTTGGGCTCACCAGGACCGGAGTTGGGAACCTCTGCCCTAGAGCATTGGCCAGCTCCACTATCCAAAGCCTCATGGAGGGTCAGGCTGTTGGTACCTGCGCAGAGCAGCATCTACCAATACTAGAACCCGCATACCTTAGCAATTCCATCATAAACCTTGAAGCACGTTCCACATATATCAAGCGGTTGCTATGATTAATGTCATATAACAAGCCCAAAATGAGACACAATGTGTTAACAGAGATCCATCAGAACAACCTGTCTGATATCTGTGGAGTGTGTCTCGGTTTATGTCTCTGATAGTGTTTACCCCCCCCCCCCCCGGAGAGTGACCCCCCAAAAGTATTGAGTACCATAGCAATGCCTGCGCTGTGCCCAGGACTGGTGTGGTGGCCAGGGCTGCCAACCGCCTCTATATTTGCTCAATGCTGGAGTAGGTGTGGGAGTGTATGTATGTCTATCAAGTGTTCTGTGGCTGGCCGCACCTTGAGGAGCCCACAAAGCTTGCGCTGCTTCCAGTGTTAGCCTGCCTATGTGCATAATGAGGAGCAAGGTACTATGGGTATGGGTTGTACAGGGCAGACTGAGCAGGTTGCATCTGCACAGGGCATATGGCAATGACTGGGACATTGTATTGGCCAACCACCACCTACAGGGACACGGTGACCACAGCATGTCATGCTGGGGGGGGGGTCACTCACACCCTGGCTGAGCAGTGACCATGGCATGGCTAGGTCCCCACATAGTGCCATGCAGTGTTTCTCTCAAGTGATTTTTGGGAGTTTCCCTGGTTGGGGCCCAATCACTGATATACCACCTCTGGGTGTGCAGTTTTTCCAGGAATATGCACAATGTACTAGCTAGCAGACCGTCTGTAGTTAGCGTGTGTATGGCTGGAGCACCTTGCAGGGTGAACATTGACAGTGCCCACTGCTGATGAATGTCAGATGGTGGTGGGGGGCATCTGAGCTTATACAGGCCTACTGCTTGTCTGCCAGTGCCCTGTGTGATACAAACAGATCTGAATTCACTGCCTTGGAGGGCGGCCCTTCCCCTGCAGGACTGGGGTAGCTGGTCCCACAGCCCTTCATCATGTCCCTCCATTGCTGCCATTGCAAAGATGTAGAGTGTGGGTCCGTGGGTGGCAGATACTGTCCCCCCCACCCTGGCCCTGAGAGGGAGGGTTGGCAGGCGCTGCTCCCTGATCTGCATGTGGGTCCAGACATCCCTCCTGCTCTATAGGGTGCAGTAGGTGATGGCAATGAGGTGAGGATGTTTCAGTTGGCAGCACAGATGTACAGATGTGTCAGACTGTTACATGCAGCAAAAGAGCTTGCCACAGACAGCCATATCAGATGAGATCCCTTGAGGGATTGAACTCATGACATCTGGCTTGTTGGTCATTGCCACGAACTTAAGGTTACTATGCATAAACAGCCAATGCACCCCCCCCCCCTATTGGGCGGTACACAGTGCATGCTTTGTGGATGCTGGCATGCCCATCTCCCTATATGGCATTGCTCACGTTATCGCTGGGAGTTTCGCCGGTAACAGTAGGATGGTGTACACATACCCCATCGCAAATATCAGTGTGTCCACCAAAAAAACCCCATCACCTCAGCTGGAAAACCTAAGGTACCCTGTAAAGTGCCTTAGCTGTGGGTCTACCCAATCCCGGTAAGCACAGCTGACATTTATTGGGTTGACCTGCAGTTGCTGTGTAGTCAGCCCATGCTATGAGAAAGGGCATAGAATACTGGTTAATATGATGCCCCCAGAGTCACTGCTTATGGGTTTGAATCCCCATTGCACCAACAGCAAGATGAGTGTTAGTAACAGTCAGACAAATCTCTACAATCATTGACACAAGCCTAATACACTATAACCTTTGTCCCATGCCTCTAAGGAAAGGCGTGCCAATGCATCACTGAAAGCACATCATAAGGCTTCTAAGGCTGAGGCGCACCAGATGCAGTCCAGGCCAAATGGCGTAAGTCATATTATGCTGTAAACTAAAGCCAGCCACCGTGGCTGCCAATCTCCGTATCCGACATGTAGTCATGCAGCCGCAGAGATAGTTTTCCATGTGGCTTCCGTGACACACGCATGTTGTGTGTGCGGCGTAGTAGGGCATGGCATGGCATATGCATGACACAGCACATGTGCGGTGTGCATGCGTGCATCACCAACATATGGGCATCCCCCAAAATGGTGACGTGATCCCACAAGCCAGCTTTTAGCCGCTGTGACCTATGACAGCTGGCAGCCTTAATCTGTACCAGGCAGCTGCACCTCTTCCCAGGCACCTCAAAACGCCAGGACTTGGAACACATCAAGAGGACATGGGTGTGCATCACAAGGCGCTTCAACCGTGTAGCAGACTACCCATGTGAGGTAAGTGTATGGGGACAGGTCACTAAATGGAAGGAGTGCAACACAATATCCAGCAAGCAAAACACATATGATATGCACCACATGTGTGAAACACATGTATGTGGGCAAACCTGTGATCAAGCTATCTGTGTATGTTGCTGTGTGCACGTATGCCAATCCCCAGGAGCCACAGACATGAAAGCAGAGGTGCAGAGGTCAGCTTGGTGTGATGTAAGCTGCTCCTGTTGCAGTGCACACCCCTGCCCAACCCACATGAGTTGCAGCCCCCATGACAAAGCTATATTAGGCATCCATGTGCCATAGTGACTGCTGCTATGACACATTACCAGCTCTGGCCAATCCCCAGGAGACATCGGACCTGATCACAGAGGTCAAGTAGTCACCATGGTGCACTGGTAGCTGCTGCAGTTGGAGTACCACAGCCCTGCCCCATACCCAGGAGGCACCATATCAGATGACAGAGGTCCAGCAGTCATCCTGGTGGTGTGTTAGTTGGTGCTGTGTATGTGTGGAACATCACCCTTGGCCCTGAAGGCTTCCAGACCTGTGCACAGAGGTGTATCAAACATCCTGGTGTCAGGGTGGTTGCTGTTGTTGCGGGGTTCCCAGCTCTGCCCTAACTCCAGGACGCCCCAGACCAGCTGACACAGGTCTATTCTACATCATGGTGTTATGGTGAATGCTGTTGTTGCAGGTTCCCAGATCTGCCCTAACCCAAGGAGGCATCAGACCAGACTGCACAGGTCCAGTCTACATCCTGGTGTTATGGTGGTTGCTGTTGTTTCAGGTTCCCAGGTCTGCCCTAACCCCAGGAGGCCCCAGACCAGCTGACACAGGTCTATTCTACATCCTGGTGATATGGTGGTTGCTGTTGTTGCAGGTTTCCAGCTCTGCCCTAACTCCAGGAGGCCCCAGACCAGCTGACACAGGTCTATTCTACATCATGGTGTTATGGTGAATGCTGTTGTTGCAGGTTCCCAGATCTGCCCTAACCCAAGGAGGCATCAGACCAGACTGCACAGGTCCAGTCTACATCCTGGTGTTATGGTGATTGCTGTTGTTTCAGGTTCCCAGGTTTGCCCTAACCCCAGGAGGCCCAGACCAGACTACACAGGTCTATTCTACATCCTGGTGTTATGGCGGATGCTGTTGCAGGTTCCCAGCTCTGCCCTAACCCCAGGAGGCATCAGACCAGACTACACAGGTTTATTCTACATCCTGGTGTTATGGTGTTTGCTGTTGTTGCAGGTTCCCAGCTCTGCCCTAACCCTAGGAGGCCCCAGACAAGCTGACACAGGTCTATTCTACATCCTGGCATTATGGTGTTTGCTGTTGTTGCAGGTTTCCAGCTCTTCCCTAACCCCAGGAGGCATCAGCCCAGTTTACACAGGTCTATTCTACATCCTGGTACTATGGTGTTTGCTGTTGTTGCAGGTTCCCAGCTCTTCCCTAACCCCAGGAGGCATCAGACCAGACTACACAGGTCTAGTCTACATCCTGGTGGTATGGTGGTTGCTGTTGTTGCAGGTACCCAGATCCCCCATACCCCCAGGTGTCCGAGGCTGCACCACAGAGGCTGCATCAGTGTCCAGGCATCATGGTGATGGCTCCTGTTGATGTGGGACGGGCTGCCCAACACCGAGGTGAGTGCTAGACTGCACTGAGGGTATGGAGACACATCCCCAGTAGTCCTGAAATGCAATGCCCCACATTCCATGTTGCTCTCATGTCATGCCAGGAGATGGCAGGTACATGGCATGGGGTTGCTGTGAGGCGGCACACAGGGCACATAGATGTCACACCATACATGCCCAGTCTCATGCCCACACATGCAGGCGGTGCTGCCAACAGCTAGTATGGGACCCTCTGCCCATAGCAGGAGTGGCCCCCATTGCACGCAGACATGTGTGCCATGTGGCTCACAATGGGCAGGGATACAGGGCCCTAATGGTTACAAACATTGCTTATCCCCCCAGGTAGAGGACCTAAGGAAGAAGGGCAGAGAGATGCGGCTACACTGCCCTGGATACCTCCACCGCATGTAGAGGGAGGCAATGGCCGGGGGTGACAGTGAGTGTCCCAGCCTATGCAGTATGCCACACCATGTCCCAGTGGCACGCCAGCCTGTGATGACACATACAATGTGTCTGTGCCGTAACAAACGCATGGCACCCTGTTCATTTCTGCCTTCTCCACAGAGTCTGCAGATGCTGGGGAGGGAACCTCTGTGCCCACACCACCTGGTGGCAGCCCCCCCCACAACCACTGGAGGCACCAAGGTGGAGGATGCAGCTGCAGCGGCGGAGGATGCCATGGCTGTGGGGGAGGACTACATGGAGGGTGGGGAGGGGTGGGAGGAGGGGATGGTGGAGGGTGCTGGGGAGGTGGAGTGGGAGGGTGAGGAGGGTGAGAGGGAGGATAGTGGGGAGAGTGAGGGGACCAGCCAGGGTGGGGAAGGCAGGGGGGGACATGGAGGGTGGGGAGGGGGAGCCTGTGCACGAGGGCAGACGCAGGTCACCACAGAGCACTGGGGGCCCCTGACACCTGCCCCATGTGCATGGCCAAGGTGTCAGGCCGGGTGTGGGACCCCCACACATTGCCACACACAGGGCCCATGCAGATGCCACCACCCAGACCACAGCCACATGGTGTGGCTGTGGTGGCAAAAGTGTGGGTCTCCTGTGTGTAGCAATGGGTACCATTAGGCGGACACTGACCGACCATGGCCATGCCATCAGGCAGCTGACAGCTGCTGTTGAGGGTATGGCTGAGGTGATGCGCCACCAGCATTATCATGGCATGTTCATGGCACATCCCCAGCCATACCCCCACGGCGGGCCCCCGGGTGTGTGATCCACATATATAGCTGTGGCCATCTCCCAGTGTCTGCAAGGCAGTGCAGTGGATGCATAGATTGCAAAGTTGGCAACCCTAACAGCCAAATGTATCCCCACTAATGTGTGAGACAGATGTCCATGCTGTGCTAATGCAAAATTGTGAACCAGTTTTACTGTTGACCCGCCTGTGGGAGGGTGTTGTTGTGTTGAATGTTTTAACATTTGTGTGGCACCTACCAATACATATTTGGATTAAAACATTGTGTAGGCAGACAAATCTTGCAATGGCCATGTGTCCTTTGTACATACATGCTGTAGCAGTGAGTGAAACACCTGTGTGCATGTCCCAGTGTGTATTTATGCAACAAATATTACCCCTGCCCCACAACAGGCTGTGTGGAGCGCAATGTGCGCAGCCAGATGTATCCCTCGATGACATTGTGATGTAACCATGTGCTGCACCATCCAACAGACATGGTCACATTTATTTATTTATTTATTTAACTGTATTTATATCCAGCTTTTCACTGGGTCAAAGTGGTTTAACAAAAAAAAGGGGGGGCACTAATCAAATCTTAGGGTGGGGGGCTGTCACCGGGGAGGCCAACATTAATGATCTAGACAGACATTAAGGACTTAAACAATGGACATCAGTCTCTTAGTAGGTAGATCTGTGGGTATGTTAAAGGGTCTGGAAAAGGTGTCAGTGGTGGATGTTTGTTTCTGGTCTGGGGTATTCCTGGAACAGGATGTTTTTTAGTTGTTTTCTGAATGTTGAAGGATCTCCGTTGTTTCTGATTTGACTTGGTAGGGAGTTCCAGAGGGATGGCGCGTATAGTTCGAAGGCTCTGTTGCTGGTCCGTTGATTGTATTTAGTTTGTTCATGGGGGATGGTGAGGGTGTTGCTGGTGGTTTGTCTGGTTGTTATGTTGTGGGTGGGTTGGGGCAGTAAAGTTCGGAGCTGGGAGGTCTGCATTTGATAGGGGGCTTTGTGGATAAGTAGTGCTGATTTGTATTTGATTCTTGCTTCGAGAGGGAGTATGTGCAGTTCTCTCAGGACTGGGGTGATGTGATCTTGTTTTTTTGCTTTCTGGATAATTCTTGCTGTGGTATTTAAGGCAGTTCGTAGTGGGTTGGTGTGGTTGGCAGGTAGTCCGTGATAGATTATGTTGCAGTAGTCCAGGTGGGGGAGCGTCATAGCTTGCATGACTGTCCTGAAGTCCTGTGGATCAAGGACAGGCCTGAGGCGTTGTACTGTTTTTACTTTGTGGAATATTATTCCGGTAGTCTTTTTGATCTGTTGCTTGAGTGTGAGCGCTTGGTCTATGATGATTCCTAAGTATTTTATGTGTGGTTGTATTTGTATTTGTGTGGTTCCTAAGTTGAGGTGTGGTGGTGGTGTGAAGTTTGGATCCTTGGTTACTATGAGGACTTCTGTTTTTTTTAGGTTGATGGATAGGTTGTTCTTTTGTAGCCAGCTGGAGACTTCTATGAAGCAGTCTGTTAGTTGGTCATTTGTTGGGTTGGTGGTTGTGATCGGTCCCTAGAGCATTATGTCATCTGCGTAGATGTGATAGTTGATGTTATGGGCGCGTATGATTGAGCAGAGTGGTTGCAGGTAGATGTTAAAGAGCATGGCGGATAGGGTGGATCTTTGGGGTACTCCTTGGTGTTGCTGAAGGGGGGGGAGGTTGCTATGCTTGTTCGGATCAGTTGTTGTCTATTGGTCAGGTAGGAGTGGAACCACTGAAGTACGACGTTGTTGATGCCAATTTCTTGGAGTCTGTGTAGGAGGATGTTGTGGGAGATGGTGTCAAAGGCTGTGGATATGTCCAGGAAGATCATAGCATAGCCAGAGTGCTCGGTCTATGTGCCCTTGATGAGGGTGTTCATTAGTGATGTCATGAGGGTCTCGACTCCATGGAATGGATGGAAACCATGTTGTTGCGGGTCCAGTATGTTGTTGGTATCCAGGTGGTCTTGAAGTTGTTGTTGAACTATCTTCTCAATGATTTTGGCAGTGAATGGAAGACTTGCTATAGGCCTGAAGGAGGCGGGGTCAAGGGGGTCTAAGTTGTGTTTTTTTAGGGTTGGGCGGATGATGGAGGTTTTGAGGATGTCTGGCATGTGTCCTTGTCTGAGGGATTCATTAACAATGTTGGTTAGGGGCTTGCTTATGTCCTCCTTGGATTTCTTTATCCATTCTGCAGGGCATGGATCTAGTGGAGAGGTGGTAGTGTTTAGGCAGGAGATGGTGGATTCTATTTTTTCTTTGGTGATTGTTTCGAATGTGCTCCAGTCTGTGTCTATGGAAGTAGGGCGGGTTGTTGTCTCTGCATTCGGTTGCGGAATTTGAGGTTGTTGAAGCTGCTTGTATTGGCGTGCTAGTAGTTCTGGAGGGATGTTTGGTAGCTGGTTGGAGTGGATGGGTGCTTTTGTTAGCTTCTTGACAATTTTGAAGAGCTCACGTGGTTTGTTTATTGAGGTGTTTATGATCTTTGAGTGGTAGATCCTTTTTGTTTTATCGGTTTCTGTGTGGTAAGCGTCTAGTTCACTGATGTATTTTACTTTATCTTCCTCTTTTTTTGTCTTTCTCCATTTTCTCTCTGCTCTTCTGAGTTGGGTCTTTAGTCTTCGTAGGTTGGGGGTGAACCATCAGGTTTTTCTTGGTTGGTCTGGTTTTATGCAGTTTGCCGTTGCACAAGATGCAGAGGAGATCGTAGTATTCCAGTTGTGGATTAGGTCATTGATGTTGGTGGAGCTTGTTTGGAGTTTAGATAGTATTTGTGCCAGGAAATCCTCTTTGATGAATGGTTTCAATCTTCTTGTATGTTGTTTGTTTTCTTTGATGCTGGTGTGCTGGTAGATGAGGGAGATACTGATGAGATAGTGGTCTGACCATGGTACACATGTGATCTCTGGGTTTTTCTATGAGGTGGCGTTTTGGGAGTTCAGGAATATGAGGTCAAGTGTGTTTCCTTTTTCATGTGTTGGTTCATCTATGATCTGGGTTAGGTTCATTGCTTCTATGGCATTGATGAAGACTTCGGCATATTTGTCCTGGAGTGTTGAGAGGTTGAAGTCTCCGAGGATTAGTTGTTCTTTTGTGGAGATGGCACTCTCTGATATGTGTTGTAATATGCCTGATAGGTCAGTGCTTGGGGTGGGCGCTCGGTAGATTAGGCATATGGAGAGGTGCTGTTTCCGCTGACCTCTGTTGCCTGTGGGACGGCCACCGCACATGCGCATGTAGACTACGTATTTGCGTGGGGGCGTACGCATATAGAAACATAGAAACATGATGACAGAAAAAGACCACATGGCCTATCTAGTCTGTCCTTCCATAACAACAACTACAACAGTCCACTTTTTACCTTTAGAGATCCTCTATGTTGGTCCCATGCTTTTTTGAATTCAGTTACTGTCCTCATCTCTACCACCTCCACTGGGAGACTATTCCATGGATCCACTACTCTTTCTGTAAAGAAATATTTCCGCATATCACTCCTGAATCTATCTCCCTTCACCCTCATCCCATGTCCCCTCGTAGCAGAACTTGCTTTCAATTGAAAGAGGCTCTCTCCCTGAACATTTATGCCATGGAGGTATTTAAACATCTCAATCATATGCAGCATCAGCTCACACCATACCATCCGTTACGGCTTTTTTACAGCTTGCACGTCTTGCACATGTGCGGCGCATGGTTCCGCTGACCCCTGGTGCCTATGGGACGGGTGCGGAACCGTGCGCCACACACATGCAGACACGTACACGTCTTGTGCATGTGCAGTGCACGGTTCCGCATATGCACCCAACGCATCGCCTATGCATGTGCGCAACACGCGCACACATGCGCAGACGTCCAAAGATCCATATATTGACGTGCACACCTGGTACATGCTGAGGGGTTAGTACAGGCGAGCGAGGTTGAAGGCGTCCGAGGTTGAAGGTGGGCGTTATTGGTGGTGAAGCGAACGGAGGGTCAGAGGCAGGTTAGGCTAGGAGAGTGGCAGGTTTGGTACGCAGTGGGGAAGGAAGGTGTCTGGGTTGGTGAGTGGTGGGAGAGACAAGCGGTGGCCTTGGTGAGTGCTGGTGGAAGTGTGTGGCTGGGTTGGTGAGTGCTGTGGGAGGTAGGTGACACGGTTGGTGGGTGGTGGACGAGGTAGGTGGCAGGGTTGGTGTGTGGTGGGGAGGTGGCTGGCATGGGTGGTGTGTGGTGTGTGGCAGGGATGGTGGGTGGTGGGTGTGGTGTGTGGCTGGGTTGGCGAGTGGTGGGGGAGGTGAGTGGCAGGGTTAGCGTGCGGTGGGGAGGTGAGGGGGGTTGGGCTAATAGTGTCCGCTATGGCGGCCTTTGTCGTTGCCTCATATACACTGGGGAATGTTCAGGGCTTGTGGTTGCCTGATGAGGGAGATGGTGTCCATGGGGCTGGGGCACAGGGCAGGGATGCAGGCCCGCTACAACACCGACCTGCAGCTGTGGGGGCAGGCCAGGCAGGGGCTGTGCTGGCATGGCGCAGGAGGCATGCCGAGTTGCAGGCTCGCCAGCCTTGCCTATACAAGCCCAGGGCCCAGCTCCAGGACATGTGTGAGGACCAGGTCATCTCCCTCTACTGCCTGAGCACAGGGGCTATTAGGGAGCTCTATGAGGATCTAAGACCTGACCTCAAGCCCCTGACTGATCGGTCACATGCCATACCGGGTTTGGTCAAGCTCCTTGGTGCCCTACATTTCTTTGCCTCTGGCTGTTTCCAGTCATCTGTGGCCGCAGTGGGTGGCATGAGCCGCCCCACCTTCTCACGCTGTCTCCACCAAGTACTGCATGCCATTATCAGCTGGGTTGGGAATTACATTGCATTCCCCAACACTAGGCAACAGTGGGGGACCCTGAACCAGGCCTTTGCGGCAATTTCCAGGTTACCACACGTGATGGGAGCTATTGATTGCACACATGTTGCCCTGGTCCTGCCCAGAGCCAGGGAGGCAGTGTTCCGCAACTGCAAACACTACCACTCCCTGAATGTTTAGGTTGTATATGATGCAGATATGCATATTCTGAATGTGGTCCCACGGTTTGCAGGGTCCACCCATGACTCCTATATCCTGCATCTCTTGGCACTGTACAGACAATTTGAGGCTGGTCAATTTGAGGACTGTAGACTTCTGGGTGGGTATTTGTCATCTCTGACATGCACATTGTACACCCCTGCTATCCGTCTGAACATATGTCTGTCTTTGACGTGTATCCCAAATTGTGTGTGTGTGTCATTTGTGTGTGTGGGAGCTGACACGGGGGGGGGGGGGATGACTCCAGGTCCTCTGTGCTGTGGTGCTGTGTGTTGGTGGCACACTGACATTTGATGTCTTACGACATTTGACATTGTGTGTTTAGGTTGGCATGGTACGACACACATGTATGCTTCATGTTTATCAACAGTGTGGCGTTGTCTGTGCCATCCAGCCTGCCACGGTGGGGTAACTGTTCCCGTCGCGCCATCTGTGTGTGGTGAATAGCATGACTGTCACATGCTTGCACATATGAACATCTCTTCCCTTGTCCAAGGTGCATTTCATGTGTGTCTCTGAGGTGTTCGTAGCTGGCGCTACTACCTTTCGGCCTCTGGTGTCAGCCCATATGTCTGCTGTGATTCAGGATAATGTTGTGTGCACTCCTTCTACCTCCCCCGTGCTCTGTATCTCACACCTCCAGACACTGGCACATAGTTGTTGTGCCCCATCATGTGTTCCCCTATGTTTCTGTCTTACCTGTAGGTACTGTGGGTTTGCACGTACATTCATGTGTGCATGTGTGTGGACATCAGCTACTGGTTTAACGTTCAACATTTCTTTCTGCAGGTGACGAAGGATATGGGTGTCGGCCCTAGCTGCTAACCCCTGTGCGTCTACCATGGACACGTGCAGAGATTAGGTACAATGAGGCCCATGCCTCCAGTCGCTCCGTCATCAAGTGCACCTTTGGCGTTTTGAAAAGTCACTTCATGTGTCTGGATAGGACCGGCGGGGCCTTACAATACCAATCCGTGACAGTGGCAGAGATCATTATTGCCTATTGCATCATGCACAACATTGCTCTCAGGCACGATCTCAATATCAAAATTAATGAGGATCTGGAAGATGATCCAATGTGCCCTCCTGTACGTGCCTGTGGTGATACACGTGAGGGCGCAGCACTCAGGTGCCAGCTGATTGAGGAGCTATTTTCATGTGAGTACTGGATGTTTTGGAAAAAACATTTGGATATATATATGTACTACTACTACAATTGAGCATTGGTATCGCACTACCAGTTATACACAGCACTGCACTGACATTGCTGACAAAATACCTGGCCATCTGAGCTTACAATGTGATCCAACCGCTAACACAGAAGGTGTGGGCAGGGGACAACAGCGGGTGGAGGTGATTAATGTAGTCAGGATTATTAGGCTTAGGTGATGTGGTAGGCTGTCACACAGGGTTTTGAGATGGTTGGTGAGGGTGGCTGCCTGCAGCCACCCGCAGTTAGTTCCAGGCGTTGGGTGCTGCTAGGTGACAGGTGTTTGGTTCCACATTAACAGTGGGGGGGGGGGACAGCCCATTGATAGGCCCAGTTGGCGTGACGTGTGGGATGACATTTGGGGGATTTGAGGGGATTGATTGGATTGTATGATCTGATGAGCAGGGACTATGTGTAACATGTTTCAGACTGGCGATGCATGCAGCTGTTAGCACTGTTTACATGCTCAGTAGTAGTAATAGTATTTGTAGTACTTAGGTTATGCACTTCAAGTTACAGGGCAACCACAGTGTAACTGCATGTATAGATCAGCAGGTGTGTCTTGACCTCGCCTGGGGCCTGTGAGGTGTTGTGACAGGTGGGGTCTTATTGTCATACTGAGGCTGTCGGTAGATTAGTCATGCAGCACAGTGTTGCATACACTGCAGTCGACAGAGATGATTTAGAGGCAGACCAGCAAGGTGTAGGTTACAGTGAGCAGGATGGTGGGTGATGAAGGGGGACATTAGGGCTTTATTTGTGTGTTCTTGGGTGACAGCAGGGATCTTGCTGATGTTATCTAGGGGGACACCGCAGGCCTTAGCTGCATGATGGGTATGTGTGGGGAAGGGGTGCGAGGGGTGATAGAGACCTGTTACCTTGATGGCCACGACGACAGAAGGTGTATCCAACCTATACACAGATACTGTAAGGGTTGGAGAGGGTTTAGGGGCGATGCCCAGATGTCCGGTCTTGGACATGCTCATTTCATGCAGCAGGGGTACCTGCAGCCAGTAATGTCAGGAAGCAAGCTGAGGTCAGGATGTGGTTTGCCAAACGCAGTTCATGCGTGGTGAGATATTTTTCGGACACATTGGCATACAGCTGCTACTGATATCCAGGGGATGTGCCTGCTGCACCAGGGAACTGGGTATGGGGCCAGGGGAATGTAGCAGCCCCTGCATATATTCCTTTCGTATAGCTCCTGGGAGCATGTTATCAGGGGAGGTGGACCCACAGAAACACACACTGAGGGTGCTGTGGGAGACATATGGGGGAGGCAGGGTTGTACCTGGACCTTTGGGCCGAGCACGTACAGGGTAGCATGGTGACAGTTGTGGCGGTCTCAAGGGCAGCAGAGAGATCACAACGAGGATGGACAGGCTACAGGCCCATGGACATGGCCAGGAACATATCAGTGGTGGGTTGGGGTGGGGACAATTAAGTACAGTGTCATGATGAGCTGCCAGACTGTGACAGATCTAGGGGTTTATGAAAGATGAGGACTTGAAGCTGGTGTGTTTGTGGCACAGCTCCAGCATGACATATGTATGTTTCCCTTGTGTTTCTCATTCCACAGGACATGCTTGGTGACGTCCCTGGTGGTATAGTGTGGTAGCAGCTGTGTGTACCTCATTCAACGTGCAGGACACTGGGGTAGGCGGTCATACAGGTACTTTGTCTGTGTGGACAGTCGGGAGCAGCACATGTCACAAGTTGTCTGTCTAATGCACATATGTTGTGAGTGACCTATTGAGTGTGCTCCCATGTACCCCATATGTTGATGTTGGCCACACATATCCACATGTGTTCGTGCCCAGTTTGTCTTCTCCAGCACTGTCTCTGGGACACATCCAACAGGGCTGCATGTGTCTACAGGTCCTAGGTGTTCTGGTGGTGGGCTGCACATACACCCTTCCCTGACATTGTAGCATCGGCCAACAGCAGTGTATCATCGCATTTACAAGGCCTTTATCTCCACTATTCACCAATTGTGCACATACAGGCCATATGTTACTGGTGGCACGCTCACCTTCTCATACTGTGTGTGTGTGTGTGTTTGTGGGTGGCTCTGCTATGATACAGTATGCATGCAGTTTGCATTATCATGTGGTGGGCGGGGTCTGCACACCTGTGGAGCAGTGATGAGTGTGCTATCTCTACCTTTCTGGTGTTAACCTTGTGCACAGTGTGCGCGTGTGTTGTGGGTTGACCTATCTCATATGTATTGACAGACCACTGCACAATAGCATTGATGTATCCAGGATATCACCATAATTTGGACATGCGAAAACAGTGGCTGGATATGGGGACATGGTTATTCGACACATGTTGATGACATCTTCTGCCTTTATTGAGACGTGTTGTGGACTTTGCCTCCCTGTGAGGATCCCAAGCAGATATTTGCTGCAGACACACAGTAGGTAGCACCTTATTTTTATTTATTTATTTTTATTTATTTAGACGGATTTAGTATACTGCTTTATCATTAAATCAAAGCGGTTTGGCACATCAAACAATCAATAATATTTTGTGGTCTGTAGCATGCAGTAGAAGATTTGTTCAGTGTGATGTGTGGTGCAGTGTGTTTAGATTTTGTTGGTGAGCTATATACATAGTGAGCAATATACATATATACAGGCATGTGGTCATGATCTGGTATTGCCATGAATAGGAGTCATTTATGTGAGGTCCTTGAAATGTTCTGTAAGCAGTTTTTGGAAGTCCTTGCACCTTGGCTCGTTTGGGTGTAACATCAGCCTTTATATGTTTGTTTTTTGCTGTTTGTTTCATGGACCTTTCCTGTTGGGTCTCTGTGCACCAGCACTAATGGACATGGGGTGCAGCTGTGATACGCCTGTGTTACTTGGGCATGGACATGACCATATCCATGGGACACGCTCGTCTGCGGTTGCATTTCCAAATATCCACAACATGCACAGTGTTCTGTGTTGTGATCATGTTATGTTTGCCTGTGTGCCTTTTAATTACATTGGTACTGATGTTTGACTGGCTGCAATGTTCCCTGCTGTTGCGTCCAGCATACCATGACAGTGTTTGTCCTTATTCTGACACAGGGCAGTGGACAAACACAGCACATCTACTTATGTGCATCTGCGGGTGACATCACCCACCTGTTGCAGGACACAACAACACTATTCATATATCCCTGGGAGATGGTGCCATAGGATGTTTGACCTCTGCGAGTGGGACACATGCCTATGACTTCTACTTTCCGTATAACAGGCCTGTCCAACACACCGTTGCTACCGTGATCTGGCTGGGTGTCCTGTTGATTGTGCAAGACACACATGACCATTCGAGTACTATGGCACATTGAGATATCACACTTGACTATGCATGCCCAGTGATTCACGGACAGTCTTAACGGGACATGTGGGGTTGCAGATGCCATTTGCACTGTGGACACTGTGTACTGGTCCGTATATGTGCATCACGGACTGGAATAGTCGCTGTATGTTCTACATCCATCTGACATTTTGTTAGTGTGTGTTGGCCATGTGTGTAACATGTACCACAAGATATCCTCAGCTGTTGAGGTCACAGGGGCATGCAACCATGCGTGTGGCACAGGGGCAACATTGAATATGTACTCTTGTATATGTCGGCCTACCCTGCACTTGGACATGACACAGTTGTTACCTTCACACCAGTTTAATGGCCGCCAACATTTTGGATTGATGTTTGCCCTCACCAAGGGAGTTACTGTGCATGTGGGGCATCACTGTGTCATGGTTCACCCTACACGGTGCATGTGCATGTGACTGCATATGTTGGTACACAAGGGCATGTGGCAGTGTGGCTTCTGTGTGGGGTATTGGCCTATGTTTGACCTTTCTTTAACACTCCATATACAGGTCATTGTGTTTGGCCACTGTACAGCCGTGCTGCTGTACATTGATTTACAAACATAGCATTGCATGTCTGCACAGTCCTCTTTGTCCCCTGATGTTCCGCCACTCACCTTCGCCCATGACATTTGCAGTGTGGCAGTGTGATTGTCCATTTTCGTCCTTCATTTGTGCATCCCATGTACCGTGATCTATGTATACAGTTCATGTATCCACACCACTCATTGCAGGGGACCTGCTGCATGGTGATATCTCTGCATGTCTGTGAGGTTCCTTTTTTGGTCTTCTCTGGGATCATGTGCCTCTTATACCTGTTACCTTATCCTCATTTTGCATGTGGCCTTTGTTTTGGGTTCCATTGTTGACACTTCCATTGCTATGTCATACATTCTGGGGCAGCTGTGAAATATATATCTATATCTGTGTGTACACTTGCTTACATGTTGCTACTTATGCTTTTTCAGGCTTTTGCCACCTGTATTGGCAGACAGATATGTTTTTGGGGACAATTCATGACTGATGTGTGTTGATCCCTCATCATGCACTGCCTAATGTCTACATGTGACTAGGGCATCTGGGACATGCAGCAACAAGTGGGGGGTGGGGGATACTGCATAGTGAACACCATGCAGCTATGGCACATTATCTCTCCTGCCCATCATCTGTAGATGTGCCAGTGACTTTGGGGTGACATGTGGGTAGCTGGCATGCTCAATGTGTTTTCAGTTTGTTCACTGTAAACCAGAGCTACTCAATTCCAGTCCTGGTGGCCCGCAACCCTGCAGGATTTTGGGATATCCCTAATGATATGCATGAGATATATATGCATTAGAGATAGCCTGCCAACCTGACTGGTGTTTGGCCCTCCAGGGCTGGATTTGGAGACCCCTGCCTTACACCTCTGTCATTTAAGATTGTAAGTGGGCAAGGTGCAGATGTCCAAGACATCAAAGAGGTTAGAATTTGTCACATTCCTCCTTGCTTCTCACCACCACCAAAATATTGTCTATTAGACAACTTTTTGGTGGTGTTGAGAATCTAGGAGGAATGTGACACATTCTATCTACCCTTTTGATGTCTAGAACATCTGTACCTTGCCCACTCACAATCTTAAATGACAGAGGTGTAAGGCAGGAGTCTCCAAATCCAGCCCTGGAGGGCCACAAACCAGTCAGGTTGGCAGGCTATCTCTAATGCATATATATCTCATGCATATCATTAGGGATATCCCAAAAACCTGCAGGGTTGCGGGCCACCAGGACTGGAATTGAGTAGCTCTGCTGTAAACCAACCACCTTGATATGATGACAGGCGGTATATACGATATGTCTACTGGTGACCACAATAAAATTATGTGTTTGACCCACATTTCTCTCTGCTGCTGCTTGACCATACTGACACATGTCTTTCATTATGTTCTGGTAATGTACATGGCCCATCTGTGCTCACATCCTTGTACGGTGGCAGCTGGCTATGTGGCAGCTGTCTGACACATCACAGGGTGCTGCGTGTTTTCATACTGACATTCCCTTTGAGGGGACATATTTGGGTTGAATTTGTTGTGGTTGTTTGGGAAGTGGTTATGGGCATGTGTTGATATGCCATAGGTTGCAGGTTCAAGTCCCACATGTTCCTTCTCTTTGCCCTTTTTTGGTGCTAACCTGACCAGGAGCTGCCTGATGACTCATCGCCTCTCCGCACACCCTTCCATCTCTTCACCTTACACCACAGTATGCCCTCGATGCAACCTATCTGTCACATATTAGCTGTTACATATGGCTCTTTCTTTGTACTGTCCATGTCAGCTGGGGGGATTGGCATTGCTGTTGTTGATCTGATGTGGTCCATGTCTGTTTGTAGGTTCATGTCTCACATGCTCGTTTTCCGTTCTGTTCCCCATTTTGCCCTGCTCCACAGAGCATCCCCTGCTGCCCATTTGGTTTAGCTTCTTTGCTCTTTTGCATGCTATGTCCACTGCGTAACATTTCATTGTGTGTGTGTGCATGTGTTTATATGTGGCTGTCATCCCAATTACTGACTGTGATATGAGCTGTACACACCTGTTCTGCATGTGCATTGCATCTTCGTGACTGTTGGTGTTGCCCTATCCTGGCAGCCAGCTGTGTTTTGGTGTGGTGCCCTCCAGTGTTTTTGTATGCAGCCTTTGCTGTGACACTCATGTTGGTGTTGTAGCCTACCGGTTTGTGCATTGCCATTTGTGCTACTGGTCATGGGTTCGATTTCTCTCTGTTCTACTTATTTTATGCCTCTTGCCACACATACTTTGCCTTCCTGTTACAGTCCTATCTGTGATGATCTGTGTCACTGGCACATTATACCCTCATCACTGTTGCCAAACATCCTTCTGTCAGTCTGTCTGTGTCTGCAAGCTCTGTGGCGTCCTGCCCTACTGTGCAGGCTGCTACCTCATGTCCTGTACTGGCACACTTTTCTGCATTGCGGCTCTTCATGCCTGCCTCTCCTGTGTCTGCTCTGCATGGCACTGCTCTCCTCTGTCCTCTTGTCATTGCACTTATCCTGCAACCTCTACCTCCTCTGGTGGACACGTATCCCCATCCTCTGCCACACACTGTCATTGTTGCACTGTACATTACCATCACCCTGTACATTGGTACAGCTGCCCCCGATGTGTTTGTCCACTTCTGAGGGATCAAACTCATGACCACTGTATCAGCAGTCAATGTATTAACCAGTGTGCTACATCTCTGTTGCTGTGATTGCAGGTCAGCACGCCTAATTATGGCTAATGCACGTTAACGTGCCCCAGCTCCCTCTATCGCGCGATAATGGACTTTATCGTGCGATAACCCATAATGTTACCTTAAGACTGGAACGCCCACTACCTTATATGACATTCGTCACAGTAAGACTGCAACTAACGCCGATAACATTAAGACGGTTTAGTAAACATACCCCTTGGTCTTCATTTAGACCAATTCCTACTATCAGTAATCTTTTTCTCCCATGAATAAACATATCCCTGTTTATAGTCATCATCATCCCTATGATATTTGTTCTACTTTCCAATCTTTTATCTCTTTTTTTTCAAATTGTTGCATATTTCTGTAATCAGTGTGCATATCTTCAAAATTAACATCACTTTCCTTAAGAGAGGTCAATTTTTTATTCTCTTCTACCTTAACAGACTCTGTTCTTTTTTTTGGAAGTATTGATTAAAAGATTGAGAGAACATTTGTTCAAGATGGCATTCCAACATTTGATAAAAGATTGATCATCCAGATATAAGCCAGGGCTTTATTAATATGTAAATCCCTTGGTATAATTTTGGATTTACAACATTCAAGAAGGTAGTATGAGTGCATCTCCTCTTTTATACATTTCTGCATAAGGAGCATGATGTCTTCCCACTAGAAAGATCCTCTTTATGGTTATCAATTCTCAAGAATAGTGATTCATCTATCCGTAAATTCTCCAGGATGTCTTCTCCAAAACTTAGCATGTCTTTCCAGAGCAAAAACATGCTAAATACAGTAGAACCATCACAACCAATACAGTAGAACCAACACAAAAGAAACAGAACACTCACTGATAACAAAGCAGCAAAAAGAAGTGAAGCGTCAAAGAAGAGTCAAATTCCTTATCAATTCTTTATTCAGAGGTACAGTATAACCACACCTGACACAGCCGCGTTTTGGCGCAAGCCTTCTTCAGAGGCAATGTTCCCTCTAATTTTCTGTAGGCTGTGTGCGCATAAAATATCAGCTGTGTGCAGCTTTTGAAGGAAGGTTAAATTTTTGTGCGCCACATAATGACACTCGGAGTTATATACTTTAAAATTTGACTACACGTCAGAATACAGTATGTACACCACATTGATTTTAATTAAATTAAATGAAAATAGACGATTACTAAATAAAGCAGGAAATTTCTAGTAATTACAATCATAACTTTTAAATTTTAAGACGTCTGTGTTGTTTTCTATCAGAATCAGAGCCGTAATTTTTGTGCGCTCTGTTGTAAAGTATGTGTGCTCGCTCGGCGAGGTGTGTGCGCGCGCACACGCGCACAGCTTAGAGGGAACAGTGTTCAGAGGTATAGTGGCACTACAAATAAATACAACAAATAAAAATGTATTTAAGCACAGTAAATAAAAGCAACAATTCAATAAATAAGACAAAAATATACATTTAAAATCAACTAAAAGTCAATAGAAAGCTTTTTAAAAACTAAAAATCATTGTAATACATACAGAATCAAAATATATACTAAAGTGCTTCAGATAAAATCAAAATTACAAAAAAATCATGAAAACATATTTCTCAATCAATTCAGGGGCAGAGCAAACAAAGGCAAACCTGCGGGAAATCATAAATGTAACAAATCAGTGGGAGAAGTAGTTTGTTCCAGGCATAAAGAGCAGCAAGTGAAAGGAGTGAAGTCTGGAGTTAGCAATAGAAGAGAAGGGTACAGATAAAAGCAATTTGCCAGAAGAGCGAAGTTCCTGAGGAGGGGTATAGGGAGAGATAAGAGAGGAAAGGTAGTGAGGAGCTGCAGAGTGGTCAGCAGGAGAAGTTTGAACTGGATGCAGAAATAGATAAGAAGCCAATGAAGTGACTTGAGAAGAACGGTAATATGAGCATGACAAGGACGATGGAAGATTAGCTGTGCAGCAGAGTGTTGAACAGATTGAAGGGGAGAGATATGATTCAGAGGGAGACCAGCAAGGAGAAGGTTACAATAGTCTGGATGGGAGGTGACTAAGGAGTGGATAAGTGTCTTAGTATTGTGTTCAGAAAGGAATAGGCACATTTTGTTGATGTTATAGAGAAAGAAATGGCAGGTTTTAGCTATCAGTTGGATGTGTGTGGAGAAGGAGAGAAACGAGTCAAAGATGACCCCAAGACTGCAAGATGAGGAGACAGGGAGGAGTAGAGAGTTATCCACAGAGACTGAGAAAGGAGGAAGGGGAGAGGAGGGTTTAGGGGGAAAATAAGAAGCTCAGTTTTGGCTATGTTCAATTTCAAGTGACAGTGAGATGTCCAAGCAGCAATGTCAGAAAGGCAGGCAGAGATCCTGGCTTGGATTATCGGAAAGATTGCAGGTGTAGAGAAGTAGATCTGGGAGTCATCAGCGTAAAAATGGTACTGAAAGCCATGGAAAGAGATGAGTGCACCAAAAGACTGAGTATAGAGAAAAGGAGCAGACCCAAGACAGATCCTTGGGATACACTAACTGAGAACAAGATAGCAGTAGAGGAGGATCTACCAGAACAAACAATGAAAGAGTGATGGGAGAGATAAGAAGAGAAAAAGGATAGCACAGAGCCCTTAAAACCAAGTGAGGACAAGGTATTGAGGAGAAGGTTGTGGTTAACAGCGTCAAAAGCAACATAAAGGTTAAGAAGGATGAGGATCGAGTAAAGGCCCTTGGATTTAGCCAGGAACAGGTCACTGGAGACTGGCAATAACCATTTTAGTAGAATGTAAAGGACAAAAGCCAAATTGTAAAGGATCCAGGAGGGATTGACAGGAGAGAAAGTCAAAGCAATAGGGGTGAACCACATGTTCAAGTAGTTTAGAAATGAAGGGAAGGAGAAAGATGGATTGATAGAAGGACAGAAAGGGTCTAGTGAGGGTTTATTGAGGAGAGGTGTGACCACAGCATGTTTGAAGGCTGCAGGGACAGTTGCATTGGAGAGTGATAGGGTGAGAATATGAGAGAAGAAAGGGACAGCAGTGGATGGAGCTTAGGAGATGGGTGGGAATAAGGTCAGCATTGAATGACCTAGTGAGGGACTTAAGTTTGTCAACAACAAAAACTGAACTACTTGGTTCAAGATTGCTTTGCCAGGTACGAAAATTTCTGTTTTTTGAACCCACCAAGAAGATATGAAAAATTTCTTTGCTCAGATTGACAACCTCTGTTTCTGCACTGACATTGATGGATTGTACAAGGCTTTTGGTTGTGAGCATGAACCACAACAATTGCGCCTTTTTATAGATTTGTCACTGTTAAGTCTGAAAGCTGTTTTGTTACACAATGGCAATGTATGCCCTTCAATACCTATTGCCGAAACCTATGAAAACATGGAACTGTTTTTGAAACACATACAGTACAACAACTACAACTGGAACATCTGTGGTGATCTAAAAGTAGTGGCACTGCTACTAGGAATGCAGCTCGGGTATATCAAGTACTGTTGTTTCATTTGCAAATTGAACTCCTGTGCTGGAGAGTCTCATTAAATTAAAAAGAACTGACAACTCTGTAATGTGGCATATGAACCACTTGTCGACACAAGTAAAATATTTTTGCCTCCTCTTCATATAGAACTTGGACTGATGAAAAACGTTATGAAAGTGATAAAAAAGGAAGGCGAAGGATTTCGATTTTTGAGACAGATGTTGCCAAGGATCACTGATGCCAATATTAAGGAAGGCATTTTTGTGGGTCCACAAGTCAGACTCATCATCAATGACAATCAGTTTGAAGATCTGCTAGTGGGACCTGAGAAAATCACATGGAAAGCATTCAGGGATATTGTTGAGGATTTTCTTGGCAATTACAGGGCAGGAAAATACGTCCAGTTAGTTGATAACATGCTTCAAGCATACAGAACCATGAAGTGCAACATGTCGCTGAAGATTAATTTTCTGCATTCACAAGGACTTCTTCCCTGCTAATCTTGGTGCAGTCAGCGACGAACATGGTGAAAGGTTTCACCAAGACATTGCGACGATGGAAAAGCGGTTTCAGGGCAACTGAAACACATCAATATTGGCCGACTATTGTTGACACTGAGACGAGAAGCTTTAGATGCTGAGTACAAACTAAAATCAGGAGCAAAGCATTTTTAGCTCAGGTGAACTAATGCAATATGTCAGCAGCATTATCAGAGAGATTGCTAATTCAGTCAAAATCTAATTTCATGTTTCTCCATATTCATACGTGATACAGTCAATCTGAAATTATATTTGTGTTCAGTTTGAAGCTGGCTATCACAATCACCAAAATCTTTTCAGGAAGAAAAGCTTTTGAACAAATTTGTTGTAGAATGTTCTTTGCTTTCTTCCACTCTCTTGAGGTCTTCATTGTTATCTTTGAACTGCTTTACCCTTCTCATGGTAGCTTCTGGTACTCATCCTGCCACTATACTATTGCTACTACTATTGATCATTTATATAGCACTACAAGGCATACTCAGCGTTGTACAGATACATGCAAAGACAGTCCCTGCTCATCAGAAGCTGCACTATCCTTTTTTTTAGTAGTGTTTCTATTAGGTTTCACACCACAAAGATTAGACTAACTAGCCTGTAGTTCACAACTTCCTCCTGACTTCCACTTTTGTGTAGAGGGACCATATGACCTTCTCTACTCCTCTGGGAATGCTCCCTAAAGAAGCATCAAAAAGGTCAGACAACAGAGCCACTGGAACTTCGCTGTCCCTTCAGTACTCTCAGATGTATTCCATTCAGCCCCATCACTTTGTCTGCTTTTATTTTAGCTAGCTCCTCACATGGTTTTCTAGACATTAAGGAAGTGAATTTGTTAGCGTACATTAAAAAAATGTGTGCAAGCAAAATTGATTTAACACATTTTAAATCCATACAGATATTCCAGCGTAGTTGCACAGATATTCCAATGTAGTCACACAGTTTACAGACCCATAAACCGTGTAACTGCCTCTAAGCAGGATAGAATATTCCTGGATACCACTGCTGTACGCCTTGATGCTACATGGTTAGATTTGGGGCATTCCTGGGACTTTCCAAGGGTGGTGCCCAAGGATAACCAGTCAGCTGCGATATTCAGCCAGTGCCCGGTATACCTCAGTGGTGAAAGTTAGGTGCAGGAACAACTATGCTAACGTTTGCTGCCAAAGCTAACCAGGCAGCAGCAGCTGAATATTGCCGCTGCCCAGTTAGCTTCCATGCCCTGCGACACTGTGCGGCAGACCTGGATATTCAATGTCAATGGCCAGATATGGCCCCAGCATTGAATATCTGGGTTAACTTTCAGTGGCGATGGCTGGACGCTGTACTTGCACTAACCTCCGCCACTGAATATTGGAGCAAATATTGTGATGACTGATCTGACAGCTTTATCACACCATTACGAATCTCTGCTTACCTTATGGTCTCTAGTCAATTTAAATTATTGATGTTGCCTTGAATTTTAGTTGCTTAGAAAGTAACTGCATTTTTCTGGGTGATTTCATTCGAGGACCAACAAAAAGGTCTTTCTCTATAACATCAACAAAATCCGTCCATTCCTTTCTGAACACACTAAGACACTTATCCACACCTTAGTCATCTCCCATCTAGACTATTGTAACTTAGTCCTTGCTGGTCTCCCTCTGAACCATCTTTCTCTCCTTTAATCTGTTCAACACTTTGCTGCATGGCTAATCTTCCGCCAGCCTCATCATTACCCCTCTTCTCAAGTCACTTTATTGGCTCCCTATCCATTTCTTAATCTAATTCAAGCTTCTCTTGTTGACCTAATAGTACATTCACTCTGCAATTCCTCACTACCTTTCCTCCCTTATCTCTCCCTACACCCCTCCTTGAGAACCCTACTCTTCTGGCAAATCTTTTCTAGCTGTGCCCGTCTCTTCTATTGCTCACTCCAGACTTTGCTCCTTTCACCTTGCTGCTCCTTATGCCTGGGGCAAACTACCTGAGTCTGTACATCTATTTATTTATTTATTTCAATTTTTTATATACCGTGCTATTTACAATCAGCACGGTTTACAGAGAACCAAAAACCAGAACAACAGGCTGCTCGGTTTTACATAAAACAGGAAGATAAACTTGGATACGATAAACTTGGATAATATGGGGAAAAAACTATATACATAGAATATCGAACTGTTAATTCGATCACATGAGAGAGGTATTTACGTAAAATTATCAATAGTGCTTGGGAAAGGAGGGAATGTGGTTAAGTTTGTAGTGAATATTTTGCACTTTATGTAGGGTAGTATTTGATGAATAGGTTATGTTTGAGGGCCTTTCTGAATTGGATTATGTCAGTTATGGCACGAATTTCGGGTGGTAGGGAGTTCCAGTGTTTTGGGGCGCAAAACATGAAGGCTCTGTTCGCTGTTGATCGGCTACAAGTTGTTATGGCCTTCGGCATTATTAGGGTGTTTATCGCTATTTGTCTTCTGGATCTAGTTGGTGGTAATGTTTGTGTGAGATCAGTTAGTGAGTTTGCAGACAAACCATGGATGGCCTTGTATGTGAGAATTAGGGTTTTGAATATGAGCCTGCCTTGTATCGGGAGCCAGTGAAGCTGTTTGAGGATTGGTGTCACATGATCACTCCTGGACGCTCCTTTAGAATCCTTGCAGCAGTATTCATGGCAAGTTGAAGAGAACTTAGGGTGGATTGTGGGAGACCTTTTCACGTTCTTTTCAAATCCAGGCTGAAAACTTACCTCTTCACTGCTGCTTTCATATCTTGACTCACCTGATCTCCTTGTGTTTCCTTACCATTCCCTCTAGACGTATCCCATGTCTACAGCTACTGTGTTGTCTGTCTTGACTAGATTGTAAACTCTGATGAGCAGGAACTGTCTTTTACATGTGTCTGTGCAACACTGCATATGTCTTGTAGCACTATATAAATGCTCAGTAGTAGTAGTAGTAGTAGTAGTTCTGAAGGAAATTTTTAAAAACCTGAATACCTATCTGTTTTGTTTCAAAAATACTAAACCAACCCCTAAATAGTGTGAGCCATAAGCCCTTTTTTGTTGGACTTATCAAAGTGAGGATCTAACCTCTACAAATGAAATGCCCATGTCATTCAATGTATTTGCAATAAAAGCAGCCAAGAAAGAAGAAACTCAAAAATGCAGCTAAGTTTAAACACGGATATTCTTCCACTGTTCTATGCTGGGTGACGCAGTACCATGTTTCAGATCCATGTGAAAACTAAGAAGACCCTGCGTCAGGCAATTCAATCCTCATTGCAATCTCGTTCATATGTAGCTGCAGTCACGGATCATTCTTTTGAAACAAAACCGGCTTCTCAGACAAATGAAATGTCCATTTTATTGCAAATACATTGAATACTATGCACATTTCATTTGTAGAGATTGAATCCTCACTTTGATAAGTCCGACCAAAAAAGGGTTTATGGATTCACTGTTTAGAGGTTGATTTAATATTTTTGTAGTAATTTTGGTGATAACCCTTGAGGTTTGGGTTATTCTTGTGGAATATATGTTTTGTTTAGCATTTGATTACATTCGCAATGGATTTTATATTTTGTGTATTTGTATGTATAATAAATAGGGATGTGCATTCATTTGAAATGACATGCAAAATGAGAACAATATTTCCCATGCTTCTTCATGTCATTTTTAACCCAAAACAAAAGAAAAAAAAAACGCAAAATGTTCCCATTTCATTTTCTGTGTGATCAATGGAAAAAAAGCTATGAATAAAATTAAAAACCCTTTAACCACACAGGAAACTAAACAAAATGAAGATTTTTGGCCTGCACATCCCCAAATTAAAATTTTATTATGCATGTACTTTTAGAACCTGCTTAAAAGTTTAACAATAGGCAAGCTACAAATGTATTAAGTAAAAATGAAATGAAGTTAACCTATGAATTGATGAACAAAATGTATTTGTATCTGTAAACTATTCTATTAAGCGCTACAAAATCTTTATTAAAAACAAATGTCTGAAATAAATCCAAGAAATCTGAAAACCAGGAAAAAGTTGGAAAATTCCAAAAATGAATAAAAAATTGCCCATGTACCTCCCTAATGGTCATTTATATTCATTTGGCATTTTGATCAGTAGATATTCATGGAAAAATTAATATTGGGCTGCTATTAATCTTTAGGAAGGAAATTAGCCCCTTATCTGTTTGAATTGGTAGGCAATTGGTAGTGCATATAATTATTTTACTTTACTGCTGCAGTTTAGATATTTTCATCTTTGTTAACACTCCCCTCCCCTGATGCACAGATCACAGTAGAGGTCAGAATGAGTGTGTCCTCCACTGCACTGACTATCTCTTCTAGGTTTCCATTATGAACAATGATTGAAACATTACTTTTCACTCTAATGCACATAATTTATTAGTTCAGGTAGATCAGAAAGCAATGAACCAAATAATGAACCATATGTTACTTCTCAATTTGTTTCACTTCAGCACTGCTGTCATTGATTATCTTGTACTAACAAGTCTTTCAACTAATTATTTATCTATTTGAAATATCTAATGCCCATTCTCTAAGGTATGTAAATAGCCATTAGATTTTGAAACAAAAGAGATTCATTGCTTAAGCAATAAAACCTGATCTATCAGGGACTGATCCAGGGAGGTTTCTGATACTGAAACAAAACATGAGACAGCATATATAGATCCGGAAATGTTTTCTAGGTTTTGAAATTGATTGATTATTTCTAAAAGCATTTTCTGTGTTTTTGTATTTTACACATTTCGGGGCATGTTTGCTAAAGTGTACTACCAGGCAGCACAAGATTTAATGTACAGCAGCTGTGCCATTGTAAAACTTACCACACACAAAGGGTATCCTAGGGACAAAGACTTGGGAAGATTACACTGGTCAACACATTTTTACAAAAGTCATGTTACTGAAATAAAAATAGTAATTTCTTATCAATTTTTATATGCTGAATATAAATATGACAGTGAAATTGCAAAGTTGGCTCTAGTTTTTTTGTAATCTACAAGAATGAATGTTTACATCACGAAATGCATGTCAATAGTAAATATAATAGGCCTTTGGTTAATACCTGTAAAAAAACAAGTCATATACTACTTCTTAGATTTTTTCACCTGTCTCTTTCACAGCTGTTCAGGAGCTTCTCTGGGGAGTGTCCAGTAGTATTCAGCCAGCATTGTAGTGGACCATTTTCCCTGGTATCCTTGCTCCATCGTTGCGATATCCTGGTGAAAACATTTGCCCTGTTCATCACTAACCATACCACAGTTGTCAGGAAAGAAATTGAGATGGGAATCAAGGAAATGGATCTTTAGAGACATATTGCAGCCAAGTTTCTAATACTGCATCAGCATGTCTTCTACTAGTTCCTTGTAGTTTTCTGCCCTAACATTCCCAAGAAAGTTTGTTGACACTAGGCGAAAAGCATTCCATGCTTGTTTCGCATCACCCTGCAGCAAGTTGTTGAACCGGTCATCTCTGAAGAGCTCTCAAATCTGAGGACCCACAAAAACTCCCTCTTTAATCTTTGCTTCGCTGAGTCAAGGAAATTTTTTATGCAGGTATCGGAAAGCTGGCGAAGTGCGGTCCATGGCTTTCACAAAGTTATCCATCAAACCTAATTTGGTGTGAAGGGGTGGTATCAGGATTTTGTGAGCCTTGACCAGAGCTGGGTGCTGGATATTCTTCTCTCCAACTGTTACATTTTGTCTGCGATTCCATTCCTTTCGCAAGTAGTGCCAATCCCTTGCTCGGCTATCCCATTCACATAAGAAACACATGTATTTTATATATCCCTGCTGCAGTCCCATTAAAAGGGCAACTACCTTCAAGTCACCACAGAGGTGCCAGCTGTACTTGTTATAGTTAATGGAAGTCAGTAGATGCTTTAAGTTATCGTATGTCTCTTTCATGTGGACGGCATGTGCTACTGGAATAGATGGAAGACGGTTTCCATTGTTCAAAAGCACAGCCTTCAGACTCAGTTTCGAAGAGTCTATAAATAGTCACCAGTCTTGTGGGTCATGAGTGATTTTTAAGGCATTCATGAGGCTCTCAATATCGGAACAGAATCCCAGATTACTTTACTTTCTGAAGAAAGGCTCCAACTGCTGGTGGCGCTTTCGATATGAAGTAATGTTGACATCTTCTTCTAGAAGATTCCATTGTTGGAGTCTTGATCCTAGCAATTCTGCCTTGTTCTTGGATAATTCCAAATCACAAACCAGGTCATTTAGTTCTTCCTGTATTACTCTATGTGGAATTGATATGCATCTCAGTGAAAATCTGGGTCACTGCATGCTGATGGACCAGAAGAAGAACAGGTTGGCTCACCTTTGTCCTCATCAGATGAATCAAGAGAATATTCTGATGGAGGTTCTGGAATAGGAAGTCCCTCACCATGTGGAACTGGTCTCAATGCAGACGGAATGTTTGGGTAGACTATGATCGACTTCTTTTGCTTTGTTATTCCGCTGGAAAGAGGAGAAACCAAGCAGAAGTAACAGTCATTTATGTGGTTGCTTGGCTCTCTCCACACCATGGGGACTGCAAAATGGCCTTGATGGTCTTTTGCAATTCAACCACTGTGAAAGCTGTGTTGTACATGTAGCGCAGCATATATGTGGTCCCCAAGGCTTGTTTAGGTCACCAATCTTGCATCTGAAGTAAAGATGATATGCTTTCTTCAGTTGAGAAGTGATACTTTTCTTCTGGTTGGCAAATGTCACGTCCCCACAAATGTAGCAGAAATTGTCAACGGTATTAACGCACTTTCGCGGCATTACTGTTCTGTATTGTACCTAAATGGCTAAAATTGTATGATTAATAAAAGTTATATGTAACAGTAGCTTAAACTGTCTCGCACACAGTTTGAAATATTTTAAATGCTCAACCTTTCCGACTGCGTATAGTACACTGCTGACGTCAGATGGCTTCAGCAGCCATCTGGCAGTAGTATTGCATTGCATCAGAAAATGATGCAATCAACTTTGGATGATGTGTGCATGCTGGTATTATGCAATGTGATGTAATATTACATCATTCAAGGCTTATTTGGGATGTTATTGATGTCCTATTGGAAAAATTAAAAGGTGAAACGTCAAAAAGGAACTACATGCAATATCTTCGAAACGAGAGCCAATACATTTTTTTTAATGTTATATTAGGGCCTTTTAAAGTCAGTAATGATTTCAGTGTTGACCAGTGTTATTTTGAGCCGAAGACTTTGAAGATGGACTTGGAGGCATAGTGGATACGTGTCGTTTGCATGGGTGGAGTGAAGAGCTGGGCAGATTGATATACCTAATGGTAGAACTTTTTAAATTTAGGGGCTTGTTTACAAAGCTGCGGTAGCGGTTCGCGATCGTTATTGGAGCCGCGACCCCATTGATTTCAATGGGGCCGCGGCTCAGATAACGACCGCGAACCGCTACCGCGGCTTTGTAAACAAGCCCCTTAGTTTGTAAAGTGGACTTAAAACATTATTATGCAGAAAATAAAAAGAGTATTGCACATGAGCATGTTTTGGATTCTCAGCCATTATTAAAATTGTATACCCTATTGGCAAGGGAGTTGTCCCTAGCAATATAGAGGAAGAAGTAAACTAAACTGAGGTATTTTCCTCCTTATTCCAAACAGCTGGTAAGCTGTAGTTTGTTAAGCTCCTTATCCATCCTATTGGATTATATCTAGGGAACTCTGTGTAGGATATTATTTATGGTGTAAAATTTGCCACACAACAAAAATGTGCTAAAAATCACATGTTATCTGAGTAGCATGGATTAGGGCAGAGACTGGGTGGATGAGGTTGGGTAGTGTAGGCATCTTTGGTGCACATTCACCATTATATCAATGAGTGGCATTAAGGATGAGTGTGGGCATAGAGCAAATCCCATACTAGCTACATGGGCACTTGATGGGCACACCTCCATTTTATAACATGGATTGAACACTATCCCATGTTCATTTTGGGGTCAAATGTGTGGTAAGCTACTGCACTGTAGTGAATATGTCCCTTTATGATACATTTTTATCAACGACTACATTTCTGCATGCCAGAGAAATGTGACTGATGAAAAGACTCTCGCAATACATTGTGATTCCAGATAAAATTGTTAATGAAAAAGTACAGGGAAACATATTATCAAGTTAACAAACTTCTGAAGCTCCATTATAATAAGTTACACACGTTACTTAGCTATAGTACATTTATATTTTCTGGTCGTGGTAGCATAAAAAAGAATAAAAACTGCACCAAACCCATTCATGGAGGAGATTGAGGACCTGCTGGTAGAAGTGCTGGTTGACTGTCTGACCCTCAGGCAAAAACTCATGATGGACCACTCCCTTCTGGTCAAAGAATGGGATCAGCATGACCTTGATCCTTGATTTGGACATGTGTGCCTTCTTGGGTCTGGGTGACAGTCAAGTCTTCCACTGCAGGCTCTGTCTCTTGCTTTCAGGGTCATACTGGAAGACCCAAGTCTCATCTCCTGTGATGACTCAGCCAACAAACTCTGGATCTTCTCCGATCTTCTCTAGCAAGTCTCGACAAACATTGACCCAGTGCTCCTTTTGGTCTTCCAATAAAAGCTTGGGCACCATCTTGGCGCACACCTTCTGCATCCCCAGCTCCTGCACCAAAATGTCCACACTGACTCCCTGTTCAGGCTAAGCTCCTCAGCTATCATCCACACCATCAATCTGTGATCACTCCACACCAGCTGGTTCACTCTGTCAGTGTTCTCAGCTGTCTTTGTCGTGGAAGGCCATCCTGACTTGGGGTCATCCTCTACCTCCTCGCGGCCAGTCTTGAAGCATTTGTGCCACTCGAAGACTTGCAGCCTTGACATTTGCATCTTCCCCATAAGCCTTTTGGAGAAGTTGGAGACACCCAGTTGGGCCCTTCTCCAACTTAATCACAAATTCAAGTTGATTCTTTGCTCCATATTTCTGCCACCTCCAGTTGCATGACAAAGTGATGAAGCAGTGTGCTACAAAAAAACCTGAAAAAGAAAAACAGAGTGAGAGAGATGAAAAATATTATAGCAGAATAGTGGTGAGATGTTGTACAACACACTGACATATGCGGTTAGCCAACTGTCATTGAGTCATGGTGTGGCTGCTACAGTCTCGTTTCATTTTTGTCACACCTCGAACATCCACTCTTATCTGCCTAAGTCCTGCACTGTACTATATGTGCCCCAGCCTCCATCACAGATGCCATAGTGTGTTGGGTATGGGGGTGCAAGATGTCATACTGACTTATTTTTCCCCCAACATGGCATCAGAATTCATTTACATGACCAGCAGTCATTTATACAGTCACATTATCCCCTTCCCTCTAACTAGAGCCCTCTTCCATGTGAAAGTGGGATAAGGACAGAGATACATGCCTGGGGCTAGTATACAGCTTCGTATGAACGAACACCGCAGTCGTTTACGCTGCAAAGTACAGGAGGCTCCGATTGTAGCGCATTGTCTACAACATAACCATAATTTTAGTGAGCTCGCGTGTTTTTGTATAGATTGGATTTTCATAGGTCAGAATGGTAAATCAATAGAACAATCTTTGCTTATTAAAGAACAACGATGGATATACCGTTTAAATATGGTATCCCCCGGAGGTCTCAACAATGCCATAGAATGGGGTGCATGCCTTTAAATGGCTAGAATGAGTCAGATGTCTTGCGTTACACGCAGAATGCATTTAAATAGTCCTGCTCTACAGCATTCCGCATGCGCGGCGTTTTTTGAAGCCTGGACGGCTCGATGCTTCACACGCAGAATAGCGCTAGCAGGAGTATTCTCCGCGACTTCACAAGGTATGAGTAGGATGACTATATACATTTTTTAAAGTTAATTCGTTGTATTTAGGCATTACATGGAAGATGTGTTAGTTTGCAGTATTTGAACCCCTGATGAAACATATCTGTGAAACGCAAACATGGTGCCGGATGATGGCGTCGGGGAAAACCAAGTGATATACAGTGAAAACCAAGTGATATACATGGACGGGGAAAGTTTAATTGAGACATCTATAGAAGAGATGATTACAAGATAAGTGGTGGTTTTCATATGCATTCTCCTATTAATGAGGATTTCAGCATTATAGCACAACAATCAAATTTTATCGTATGAATGCAGGGATCCAGACACTTACATTGAACTGTGGTCATTGATGCAAGTTGGTACTAAGAAGTTCATCCTATAATAAGTACTAAAAACAAGTCTGAGACCCAGTTCTATTCAAGTTAATCATTGTTTAAATGTGTAAAGAAGAAAGGAAGTGGTTGAAAAAGACCTACATCTAATTTAACATATTGCCTTTACTAGTGTTGAGGATTGGGTGATATATATTGCTGTAAGCAGAATCCTCTGACAGAAGTTAGACCTTTGTTTTTTGAGTATACAGCTTCTGACAGGGTATGCAACTCTGCTCTTATACCCTCCAGGTGTTCCACCATGAAGTCCTGAGCCAAGGTGACAGCTCCAAGGCCCTGCTGAATCTCCTGATGGATGACCTGGAGGAAAAGTCCAGAAACCATTATTAAAGAGGATCAAGAAAAATCCACTGCTTACCCATGAGACAAGCATCATGGAATCTACAGTATATATCTCTGGGGAACCTAACAGGTAGTTGCAACCTGGACTGGCCACTGTTGGAAACAGGATACTGGGCTTGATGTACTCTTGGTCTGACCCAGTATGGCATATCTTATGTTCTTATGTGCCAGACATGCTTATTGGTTCTCCCCACTAGTAGACTTCATGTTGTCACCCACTGACTGCCTTGGCACTGTGAACACATTGCTTAGTCTTCTGTTGATGGACCATGCAGCTCATCCTGCCTATGGGAGGAGCTCCCATGGCCCCATCCTCCTCCACACCTGCTACTATGGGGCATGTTGGACATAGCTTCCTGCACCCATCTGTATGGTGCCTGTCACTGGTTTGAAATTCTCACAGGGCCTCCTTCTACTGGTACTCAATATGGATTCTACCCCTTGGCCACATATGTACTGTATTTATTACTCCCACTTCATGCATGATCTGACAGTTCCAGCTGGGACTTTTGTTCTGTCCATCAGATCACAATTCCATGCATAGTTGCAGGACCTGGTGCCCCTTGATATCCCCATGTTGCTGCCTGCTCAAGCACACTGTTCCCTAGACCAGCCTGTCCCCACCTCTCTGCACACCTGTCCATTCAGGAACCAATAGAAGTCCCCTGTCCATAGCAAAGTTGGCACATACTACGCCATGTTCTGGTGGATCTACTGCCAGATTGAAAGGGCCTCACAGTAGGCCTGCCTGCATCCTTGCAGTAGGTTCAGCACAGCCTCATGCTAGAGCACTATCCTGCAGAGCCTCCTGGTCTCCACACGGGAGAAGATGGGCAGCCACATCACCATCTCCAACTGTTCTCACCATGTCCTCCTGCTCTGCCTCCATGTTATATGCATGCATATCTTGCATCATGCTTGCATATCTTGTATCATGCATTCACATCCATGTCCCTGTTTATGCAAATGGTGCCTTGCATGACTTCTACACCATATTATCCATGTGCCAGACATGTGATTGCCTATCCCGTGCACTATAGCCATCCTCCCAGATGTTTGCATGATGATTTTACATGATCCCTGCCCATTCAAAGGCCTAGTTCTGAAATAGCCTACATTTGCTACACATCCTTCTTTGCACATTTTCCCCACTACTGAGATGCCCTTTCTAAAATCCAAATTTTCCAGTATGCTCTTTTCAATTTTTTTCTACTGTGATAGTTACTGACTTAATTGTACTCCTTTTTTAATGATTGCTGTGTACTGCCAGCTAGTAACTGTTGCCATGGGCAGGGCTAGATCAAGGCATTTACAAGCTAAAAGCATACAGTATCTATGGTGAAAAGATTAGGGAGATGTTGTCAGATGTGCTCAGAACTCTGGAGGTAGGGATTGACAATGGTCTGGGGTTTTTTCATGATTCTACTGACTTTTACCTTAATGTCTATGAGTCTGATTCCAATGTAACTAGCAACAGATACTGTGTGATATGATCCAGCCAATGTGAAAGGCTGGGGGGAGGGATCACTGGAAAACTGCTCTAGTCACAGAATGGGAGATAGTAAGATGGGGATGTTCCTGGGCTGTACAGATTTAGTTTCTGCATGTGGTGGAAGATGGTTTAATGCATTTCTATAGGAAAAGCAGTCCCTAATTGCAGAATACTGATTCACAATAACATAAGGCCTGATTTTTGAAGGCCTTTACATGGGCAACTTCCCTAGTTACCTGTGTAAAGGCCTTATCCAGGATTTTCGAAAGGCACCTATACAGGCAGTGCACTTCGAAAATCCCAGATAAGTCCCTAAGCAGGTAGCATCGGGGCATGTTAGGGGCGTTCTAGGGTGGAGGAGGGGCAGAGGAAAAGGCTACATAGGTAGCAGCGATTTTAAATGCTACCCCTGTAGCCCTCTGCACCTTAAAGATAGGCAAGGATTTTCCTCGCCTATCTTTAAGACGCAGAGGCTATGCGGGTTGCATAGAAAATCATTGCTACCCGTGTAGACTCTGCGGCTGTCAGTGCATCCAAACCAACCCAGCGCGGAAGTGAAAATCCAGGTTAAGGGGGTTGGTGGGGCCTCATTTGCATGCATATTTGCATAATGTTAACATGTTTATGTTTATGCAATTTCTTGATATACCGCCCAGGCTGAATGGCATCAGATTGGTTTACAATGCACTAACTTTTAGTAGACATGCCCAGTGCCAACCACCAGGCACATTAGGAAGTACTATAAAAACTGCCCATTTAGAACCCATAATCTAATGGCATAATAGTTTCTCAGAGCGATATATACTATCCCAGTTACATGATAAATCACTCTATATATATCACAACCCTGTTGTTATCAATGGGTAATTTTGATCAAAATATCAATCTCACTTCACTTAAAAACTGTAAAAAACTTAAATTGCATCTGGTCTCAGACTTATCGGCATGGATTTACTGACTTTAAGTCCGTCAGAACTATCAGTGCCTGCTCACATCAATGACCAATCTAACGCCATTAAGGAGTGGAGGAGTGGCCTAGTGGTTGGGGCAAGGTACTTCAGGCCAGAAGGTCAGTGGTTCAAATCTCACTAGAGGACAGCAACCTTGGGCCAGAAGGACTGGGGTTTCTAGTCCCACAGGTGCTCCTTGTGGTCTTGGGCAAGCCACTTAACCCTCCATAGCCCATGTTCCCTGTAAAATAGTTATCTCCAAGTTATAATGCCCTGTTCAATGTAATTTCAGTTTCTTCAATGTAAACCACACTGATGCAGAATAGCATGGTATATAAGAGAATGTAAATAAATGCAATTATCATATAGTTCTTCTTTCTTAGAATTTTATAAAACATGCTTATCTTGATGTGGTGTCTTTGTTTTGTAATATATATATATATTTTTTTCCGTGTCTTCTTTCCCTTAACTTATCTTCTTCCCAACGCCTCCTATCAGTGCCTCTCTGCGTTTCACTCTTACGAGCTTCTTCAGGGGTTAGTTCCACAAAGGTTTAGAACCTATAGCAAACCTACCATATCATAACAGCACTACCTGGACTCACAAAGCACCAAATCCTACTTATGAAAAGGCAACACTGCAAATATTAAACCAATACATCTCAGAGAATACTAATACATCTCCTACTGGGGAAAGAGAACAAGTGGCACTGTCAAATAAAAACTTCATGAACAGAATACCTCATCTGGTTTACACATGCAGAACATAGATCGTCACCAAACAAAGAACAAAGAATCACAATTTAGAAATAGGAAGACAATAATTCAGCTGGGAACCCCAAAAGCCAAATTTGGAATGTACAACACTGTAGAAATAAAACTGTCCATTTGTCCTTTCTTCTCTCTTCTTGACTTTTTCCATTCTCTCTCTACATCTGTTTTAACATACTGATCTTTCCCCTTTTGCTCTTTCTTCCATTTCTTTCTTTATTCCTTTATCATCCACTCAAATTTCACCCTTCCCTCTCACACAAAATATTGTTTCCCCTCTCCATCCTCATTCCCCCAGCCCCATCCCCTTCTAGTCCTCCCCCAACATCAGCTCCTTTCTAGTTCTAGCCACCCAGCATACACTCCCTTCTCCCATGCACCCCTATCAGCCATTTCCAGTTCTATTCCAGCCCCCATCAGCTCATTTCCAGTCTAAGCCCCCATCAGTCCATTTGCAGTCTTAGACTCCTAATCAACTCATTTCCAGTCCTAGACCCTATCAGCTATTTCTAGTCCTATTCCAGCCTCCATCAGTCTATTTCCAGTCCAAACTCCCCCATCAACTCATTTGAAATCCTAGCCCCCATCAGCCATTTCCAGTCCAACTCCAGACCCCTTTCATCCCTTTTCCAGCCCATGCACACTCACACACACACACACACACACACACACATTCAAGCATTCATACTCACACACATGCCAGCATGCAGTGATACACAAACATATGCTCATTCATATGAATATGTACAGAAATACCAGTTCAGAAAGATATATTCACATACACAAACAAAATAAAGATACACACACACAAAAGTAATAAAATCAAGTAAACATTCACACACACAGACACCACATACAGAAGACATACACAGGCAATACAGATACAAACATATGGGTGTATGCATATGCACAGACACAAACATATGCAAAGGGATTGGAAAGAATTTTTTGAGCCGTGCTCTGCATGTTTCTAAAGACAATGTATAGAAATAATGGGCCTGGTATTCATGACCATTTATGCCGCCAGCATCAGTACTAGCCTCATTAGTATATCTATTTTTTTAATGCACAGCTGTTCTATGGATAAGTGCCACTGCATAAATCTATAAACTGAGGTTTTTTTTAGCAGTATAGAAAATAGGTGGAGTGAAGGATATACTGGGAGCCAGCAAAAATGTTAATGCAAAGTAGCAAACTTCAGCCATTCTGCACATAACCTGTGCACATATATTAAGCCATAGAAAATAACACATCTAACTTATGCCTATGAGCAGTAATGTAATCGGTGTATTCGGTGATGTCATTTAAATGGCTGAGCATGCACTTAAGCTGAATACCAGTGCTGACACTTATGTATTTGTTGGGCCAGCTGAATTTCAGGTCCAATTTTTATTACTGAGTTTATTTGATGCACTATATCCACAGGCCCCAGTTTATCCTCTGGTAGCTCAGCCGTAGACTAAAGGGCCCTTCTACTAAAGTGTCGTAGAATTTTACACTTACCACTTGTTTAGCACTCCAATTAATGTGCGGTAAGTGCAAGCTGTGCTCTGTTGGGGGCTATCCAGCATGTTCTCGACAGTTATTGCACTGAAACATACCCTAACACGTGACTGCAATATTCACAATTAATGTGGGTGTGCTTAACACCACCCGTGTCCCAACGTGTGCCTGTGCTAACTGCAACATTGACAGTATGCAATATGTATCCCTGTGCTGACTCCAAAGTGCTCTCCATGCCAACGCTCTGCCCCTAACTTGCCCATTTCTCACCCCATCTTGCAATTTGCAGTTGTGGTGGGAATTAGCACATGGTAAGTGTCATGCCTGTGCGATAACAATTGCCACATTCTAAAATGTGCATTAACTGCTTAGCATGCTTTCATAAAAGGGTCCCTAAGATTCAGTCGCAAATCTTGAATAATGCAAGTTTATTTTATTATATTAAAAAAGTCATTTTCTAACTTCTTATTAGTAAATGCAGAGTGAAGGAGTATCCTAATGGTTAGAGCACCAGAGGTCTATTCCTATTAGCACTCCTTGTGGCCTTAGGCAAGTTACTTAACCCTGCATTGCCTCAGAAGAAAGGCCTGACAATCTACTTCTGGTCATATTGCCAAGAAAACTCAGGAGCTGCTGGATTACCAGGAGTCAGCATGGACTCAAAGGCACACATTGCATTGCATTAGTAAATATATATATTAGGGGTACTTATGAAACCCTCTATCTAGTTTGCAATTTCACCTGTAAGGTTTCCCTTTGAATATATGATCAGCCAGATTAAAAGAAGCCAATCTCTCCATCTGCATTGATGCAGGTGCAAATGTACTTTGGAAGGTAAATATATAGGCTATTATTCAGCCATGGTGGGTGGCATTTTCTTAAATACTGGCTAAAAAATCTGCATATTCAGTGCCAGTATCCAAACTGTGGCCAGGGCTGAATATCTGGATAGTGCAGTCAGAGCCACCATTCTCCGTATATTAGAGATACTCAGAGCTGCTTTACAGATAGCCTATCCAGATAGCCTTAGGATAGTTTTTTTGCTTCCCTCAGTTAGATGGCACCGAATATCACTGCTACATGGATCATTGCCAGCTCCCTCTCCACTCCACCCATGGATCACCCAGCAGTATTTGCAAAGTGCTGTGGAAGTCTGTAAGGATATTCAGTGGTATTAACCAGTCCAAAACGTGGTATTTCTAATTGAATTCCTTTAGTCAATGTTTCTCTCAATTCTAGGGTACAAGGAGCCTAATCCGAAATGGTCGTGTTTCTGCACTGCCTTCCTCAGGGGTTAAGAGGCATGTTTCTGTCAGAAATCCATTCGGCATTCCTTAAAGTTTCAGCAAGAGCCTTAGTACTGAGTCTATCCAACCTATCTGTAATATCATCAGATCATTCAATGTGAGTTGTATGATATACGCAGAGGATGTCTTACTGTACCTTCCAATATCCATGGACTGCCCAGACCTTACCCCCTTGACTGAGTGTTTCAACGCCATATCCGAATGGCTCCTCTCTCAGAATCTGCGCATCCGGGGCGGAGCCTGCTGCTAGCTAAGATGGCCGCGTAACTCTCACCCTCCGCTGAATCCTGCCTTAATCCTGGTCCTCTTGCCGCCACCCAGCACGCAATTGGTATCCGGCGGTGCATGCAGACACGGGAGATGGCGGCATGCAAACCCAGCCGGCTCGAATTTGGTGTGGGGCCGAACCCAGCAACTAAACGCCCGAAGCCCGATCCACCCTCGCCGCAGAAGCCGGTAAGCGGGCGGGAAAGCGGCGTGGAATTGCAAGAACTTTTGCGGGAGATAAGAGCAGTTCGGGAGCTGGTAGCGGCAAACGGCGAGACTCTAGCTGCGGTTCAAGCAGATGTGCTTGAATTAAAAGAACTCAAAGGGGAAGTTGCGGCCCTTACAACTCGAATGGGAGAAATGGACTGCAAAATAGAGGCTCACGAGGCATCTCTCCGGCAGGTTGCCAAAAACAGTAAGCGGCTAGATGCTCTGGAGAGAAGCCTAGAGGATCAGAGCAACAGAGCACGGAGAAACAATCTAAGGCTTCTGGGGTTGCCGGAGGGAGCGGAAGGTGTTAACCCTGTGGAATTTTTGGAACGCACACTTCCTAAGCTCCTTCAGCTCAAGTTTACTCAGCCCTTTGAAATTGACAGAGCGCATAGGGTACCTTCGCAGGCCAGCCCACAACAGCGCTACCCACGGCCTCTGATAATGCGAATCCTGCGCTATTCGCAGCTGGCACAGATTTTGGCGGTGGCTAAGGCAAGGTCTCCGATAAAATTCGAGGAGCATATTTTAACCTTATACCCGGACTTTTGCAAGACTACAGTCGTCAAGCGGAAGCTCCTGCTGGCTCTTCGACCGCGCCTGCAACACCTGCAGGCTAGATATGGAATGTTCTATCCGGCGAGAATGCGGGTGACTCTTCATAACCAGACACGTACCTTCGAAGACCCTGCGGCCTTAACAGCTTTTCTGGAGGAGCACGAGGCTCGTGTAATGCAATGAGAACCAGTGCTCCTCGCTTTGTGCAGCTGTACATTTTATCCCCTCGGGGCTGCGAAGTGCTGCCTGGCCTCTGAGGGAGGCGGCGTAGGAGTTGGAGCCTCGTGGAGACCTGCGTCTGGCAAAACCTCCTCCTTTGTTTCCTGAGGGAGCGTGTGCTGGACCTTGTTTTGGCCCATGGGTCGTGGTGTTGCACTGTGGATGTTGTTTGGGCTTGTTTGGCATAGTGGCACTGTGTTTTAGCGGGACATATTAGTGGTACAGAAATTGACCTCGGGTGAGGGGTTGGGGATAGTACGGATGAGTGTGTGGGTATGTGTGGGAAGGTTGTGGGTGTATGGAGGAGTGGATCTGATGCACAATTGCGTGCGAAGTGCTATGGAATGGGTTTGCCTGTGTATATCACACTAAATATCCTGAGTTGAATGGGGAGGATTGGCCCCCTGAGGGAGGATTCTCTGAGTCTAGTGCCTGGCCCCTCCTTGGTGATGCGACCGCACCAGTGGCTCCTCCCTAACTGCCCTAAGGAATGAGGCTGCGGGTATTGGCTCTGAGTTTACTATGTGGGCGGTTGGGCTCTCTACCGGTATACTGTATCTTGTATAGTCCCAGTGGAGTCTAGTTGTTGACGATTGGCTTGGGTGGAGGGATGGGGTGTGTCAGGAAGGTTGGACGTGAGTGTGTGGAGTTGGATGCGTGCAGGGGATTGACTGGATTGGTGTCAGGGAGGGGGCGGGAGGGGGGGATATATTTTGTGCCAGTGAATGTGTTGGGGGGGGGTCGTGCCGGGAGTGTGCTGGGTGGGGGGGAAGATGGGATAATTATGGTATGTAATCCATGTTGGGATTGTTTCCTGTATTACCTTATATTTGTTAGCAAGGGGACAGAGATTTTTGGAAGGGGCGGGGGGAGGTGGTAGTCTGGCTAGGGATGGCTCACCTAAGGGAACCTCCATTATGGAGGGCAAGTATGTCTTCCTGGGACCTCGCACTCTGTTATTGTCGAAGCTGCTACCTTGCCCGATCTGTTGCCCATCATAGTTTTTTCCAATATGATACTCTAGTCCCATGAAACCAGTTAAGTTTCTATCTCTGAACGTCAAGGGAATTAGTAATCCAATTAAGAGGAAAAAAATCTTAGTGTATTGTAACCACGAGTCTGCCGATGTGGTGTTACTCCAGGAAACGCATTTGTCCTCCTTTGAAACGGCGAAATTGGGGCTCGGGAAATATTCTCTTGTAGGGTGCTCGCCCGCGGTTGCCCGGAAAAACAGGGTAGCTATCCTGGTCCGTAGGACCTTAGCTCCCGAAATTTTGCATTCCAAGTCGGACACGGAGGGGAGATGGGCTAAGGTTATGCTCAAGATTGGCAATCGCTCTCTTGCTATTATGAATGTGTATGGACCTAATCGGGATGATGTTTGTTTCTTTAAGGCAATAGCTGAGGAGATGAAGGAATGGGATCCGGTAGAATGGATTCTTGGAGGAGACTTCAATATGGTCATTGATCCAGTGCTGGACCGTCAGCCATATCGCTCCCAGCGGCAAAGTAGAGCGGCACTAGTGTGGCAAGCCATTATTCAGGAATGCAGACTTTCTGATATATGGCGATTATGGCACCCTAAAGATCGACAGTTCTCCTTTTTCTCTTTGCCCCACAAGTCTCATTCCCGTATAGATTATTTTCTTGTTTCTAGCACCCTACTTTCGGAGGTTACACAAGCTGATATTGCTGGGATGCACATTTCCGATCATGCTGCTGTCCATTTTACGATAGATCTTGTTGATGTCGCCCGGGGGGGGTGTGCCTGGTTTTTTCCCAGGGACCTTTTGCAGGAGCAGGAGTTCTGCGAGGAGATTAAGAGAGCAGCTAAAGAGTATTTCGCCTGTAATTCCCTCTCAGACACGCCGGCCTGGGCCTGGTGGGAGGCTTTCAAAGCTGTTATCCGCGGCGTTGTGACTAGTTATAAAATTAGGATAAGTCGGCGGAGGAAAGCGCAGCTTGAGGAGTTGGAGGCTCAGATCCAAGCAGGAGAGAGCCTGCTGGTTTCCAGGGCCGACCCTAGCATTCTCCTTCGCTTGCAGAGGTTGCGATATCAATACAATGATATCATGAGTGCTGAGGCGAGCAGATTGATCTGTAGTGCCCATGGGAAGTATTACTGTGACAGCAATAAAGCAGGGCATCTATTGGCACGTACCTTAAAGCCCCGCTTGGCTAAGTGGCGCATTGAAGCCATTCAGGATGATCAAAGGGGCCTTCTCACGAGTGAAGCTGATATCGCAGAATGTTTTCAATCCTTTTACAGGAAATTGTATTCCTCTGAAACGGACTCTAGTTCCGCAGCTTTTCACAAGTTATTCGGTCGGGTCCCCCACCCTGTGCTTCATGATTGTCAGATCAAGGAGCTTGATGGGCCACTGACGGTTAGGGAGACCCGAGAGGTTCTCTTTGGTATGAAGGGGGGAAAGGCGGCCGGTCCGGACGCTCTTCCGGTGGAGTTTTACCAAACATTTGCGGATGATCTCCTCCCCTATTTGTTGATATTCTTCCAGGATCTCTTGGCACAGGCTCCTTTAACAGGGTCTTTTAGTGAAGCGACGATTGTGGTGTTGGAAAAGCCGGGTAGGGACCCTCAGAAAGTTGGGAACTATCGCCTGATCTCCCTGTTAAACGCTGATTACAAAATCTTTTCATCCATCTTGGCCCACCGTCTGGTTAAGGTGGTGCCCGACCTTATTCACCCTGACCAGTGTGGATTTGTTCCCGGCCGGTCAACTGCGGATAATGCCCGTCTCCTTTTAAACTTAATGGCGGCTGCGGAGGATTCGCAAGGACCTCTCGTCGGCCTATCTGTTGACGCTGAGAAAGCTTTCGACCGCCTGGAATGGGACTTTCTGATGCAGGTGCTACGCTGGTTTGGGGTAGGAGAGACTTTTATCAAGATGGTTAGCTTGCTTTATATCGCGCCGTCGGCACGGATCCTGGTCAATGGCTCCCTGTCGGGCGCCTTTGTACTGAATAGAGGGACTCGGCAGGGTTGCCCCCTTTCGCCTCTTTTATTTAATTTGGCTTTGGAACCTTTGGCCGTTCTTATCAGGCACTCTCAGGAGGTGCGGGGAGTAGAGGTGGCGGGTCTACAAATCAAACTGTCGGCTTACACGGATGACCTGTTGTTATTTCTCCATCCTGACTCCATAGGGGTAGTATTGGATATCATAGGGCAGTACTCGGCCTTGTCGGGCTACAAAATTAACTGGGACAAGTCCATTGCATTCCCGATGAATTCCAGGACCTTTTCCTCGACGGTCGATCAATTCCCTTTTAGGTGGGAGGCTAGAGCCATAAAATATCTTGGTGCGAAGTATGGGACTTCACTGGAAGAGACGGTAGATATGAATGTGAAATCCTTGAAGGACATGGTCCAGGCCTTTACGTTGCAATGGGCCCCCCCTGCATTTGTCCTGGTGGGGCAGACTAGATTCCATTAAAATGGTACTTGCCCCTAAAGTTAATTATATCTTGGAAATGATCCCCTTAGAGTTTCCCGTAAAATATTTTAAGTCCCTAGAGCGCATCTTGACAGAATTTTTGTGGCAGGGTAAGCCCCCTAGGATTGCGTTGCATAAACTGAAAGCGAGCAAGCAGGATGGGGGGGTGCAGTTCCCCGACTTTAGATGGTACCCCACGCTGCTCTCCTGTTGAAGCATGGTTCTCAGTGGCTTCTAAACAGGGAAGGGGGTTCCAGGCCAGTTTGGGTGGATGTGGAGGAACGCTGGATAGCCCCTATTCCGGTTCATCTATTAGTCGGCAGGGCAGGGGAGAAACCTCAAAATTCTTCGGGCTACGCAGCATGCCTTTTCTCTACTAGATGCACGATTGGATTGTGGGGGCAGTATATCGGCTGGATCTCCGATTTGGTTCAATCCATATTTCAAGATTGGGCGTCGATCTTTTGCGTGGAAGGTATGGCAGGATCGTGGTATCTGGACTGTTGGTCAGTTAATTTGTGGGAAGTCATGGAAATCCTTCGAGGATTTGCAAAAGGAATTTGGGCTCCCGAGTTCGTGCTATTATCAATGGATCCAGCTCAAACATTGTCTGTTAGGGCATCCTTGTGATCCTTCTAGAGTTGTGGCCCAGGGGGCGGTCTTGAAGGAGGTGGATGTGTGTACTAGTGGTAAGGGAATCATGTCTAAGTTTTATGCCCTATTCCGGGACACCTCTGGAGAACCTTCTAAGGAAGTGAGGCTCCGTTGGGAGGAAGAATTGGCGATCTCTATACCTGAGCAGACGTGGTGCACTATGTGGGGAAGAGTGAATCGAGTCTCCAGGGCGGCTGCCTTGACACAATCCCTCTACTTTATTTTGCATAGGGCGTATTTTATTCCGGATAGGGTGGCGAAGTGGGCGCCGGGGGCGCAAAGTGAGTGCTGGTCCTGCAAAGGGGGCAAGGGCACTTTTAGACATATGTTCTTTGAGTGTCCCTACGTTCAGAGATACTGGCTCTTGGTTTGGGACAAGATCAGCAGGGTTCTGGGTCTTCAGTCTCCATTGAGTTGGGAAATTATTATTCTTCATTCCTGTGCGGGTGGGCTGATATTGGAAAAGGAAAAGACCTTCCTATTTAACTTTATGATGGTTATTGCCCTCAAGTTGATAGTATCTAATTGGAAGGACTTGTCCAAATTGGATAGCCTGCATTGGTGGAATTTAGTTAGTGTATACTCTAGTTACGAGAAGGCGCAGGAGAAAAAAGAAGCCCTATGGAGGCTGGGACGGAGACCCTGGCAAACCCGCGAGGGTTTTCCTAGGGATGGGCACGTCTGTAGCAAATGGCATTATCTTGATGATTACTCGGCTAGAGCGAGGTGCAGCTTTTCGACGTAACTTTAACCTTACCTCTGGTAGTTGTTGACTACCTACCGGATGGTTCTCCTAGAGGAGTGTGTCAGAGGTCGCAGGAGGATGGGGGGAGGGGGGAGGGTTGTTGTTGTTGTTGGGGGGTGGTAGGTGGAGGGTAATTGCTGTAAGTTACCTTGTGTTGTTGAGGGGAGTTGGAGTTATACATTGTTGTATGGTTGAAATTACAAAAATAAATTTAAAAAAAAAAAAAAAAAAAAAATAATCTGCGCATCCAACACAAGAAAACGGAGGTCCTGTTCATCTCCAGAAATCCTGAGTTTATACCACCCAGCTACTTGGAAGTGGACAACGCCGAATTGCAAGTAAAATCAGCTATACGTTACCTTGGAGTCACATTGGATCAGAACCTCAACATGAAGCAACACATAACTAACACTGTAAGGGCGATCTACTTCAAGATTAAATCCCTTAGACACCTACGCCCTTTACTCGAACCAAGCGACTTCCGCACCATTTATCAAGCCCTCATCATTCCTCATTTTGATTACTCAAACGCCATCCTACAAGGACTCCCTCAGGCCACCTTACATCCCCTCCAACTTGCCATGAACAGTGCAGCTTGGATTCTCCTCGGAACGCCAAGAAGAGAGCATATCACACCCCTCCTGAAACAGCTTCACTGGCTCCCCATTCAAGCCAGGTTAAGCTTCAAAACCCTAGTGATGACATTCAAGGCCATCAAGGGGCTCTCCTCCTCTTCACTATGTGACCTCATCCAACCACCCATACCCAACAGGCTAAGAAGAACCTCAGTAGCCAACATGCTAGTGATACCGAGAGACATGACAAAATGCTCCAAAGCAACATCGAACAGAGCCTTTAGACTATGCGCCCCAAGTCTCTGGAACTCCCTACCACCACACATCAGAGCAATCCCTAACTTAAGCCAGTTCAGGAAGGCCTTAAAACACTTCCTCTTTATCAAATACCTCACTGACTGCACCGAACCCCAGCCACCAAGTATGACCAATACCCAATAACTCCATCTGACATGTATATAGTTACCTATTCAATGCTAGGCATATGTATATAGTTTACCCTGTTTTCCAAGTTACTTGTTCCTGTTCAATGTAATGACCTGACTTTTGTTCATTGTCGGATACCTTTTGTTTTATGTAAACCGCGCTGATCGCAAATAGTGCGGCATATAAGAAATGCAAATAAATAAATAAAATAATGTGCCTCTTAAACCCTGAGGAAGGCAGTGCCGAAACACGACCGTGTTGGGTTAGGCTCCTTGTACCCTAGAGTTGAGAAAAATATTGAATAAAGGAATCCAATTAAAAATACCATGTTTTGGACTGGTTTATTCTTCATTTCACATGATAGTCGTGCTTTGTTGTTGGACATGTTCAGTGGCACTATCCATAGAGTGGATATCGGGCTGATTATCTTAGTTAGTGGCACTTATCCTGAAAGCAGGTTCTGCTACCGAGGTAAGTGCTATTGGATTTTGACCCAACAGAGTTTTGCAAATGCAAAGATACTTTCCTTTTCCCAGACTATCTCTGCCCATTTTTTTTTTTACCACAGCTAAAAGCATCTATAACAAGGAGAGCCATATTCAAAAATAAAGTGCTCTTTTGCATTTGGAAATTGTTTTGCATATTGACCTTCCCATTCTTCTTTTGGAATTATAAGTAGGGAAAAGGTATCTTAGCTTATAGAAAGAAGCAGAAGAACAAGTATTAGTACGGGGGATGAGAAAAAAAAAGAGAAGATAAGAGGCAGGGTCAGGTCAAGTGTATATAAACCATCGATAAATCTTCACACTTGCAGCCTATTTTCAGTTACATTCAGGCCCACAATCCATCTTTCCTCCTCTGAGACTCTGATTATGATCATCTCACTGCCACTCTTCCCAAAACAATCCTATAAAAAACATAGAGTGGAGGAGTGGCCTAGTGGTTGGGGCAAGGTACTTCAGGCCGGAATGTCGGGGGTTCAAATCCCACTAGAGGACAGCAACCTTGGGCCGGAAGGACTGGGGTTTCTAGTCCCACAGGTGCTCCTTGTGGTCTTGGGCAAGCCACTTAACCCTCCATAGCCCATGTTCCCTGTAAAATAGTTATCTCCAAGTTATAATGCCCTGTTCAATGTAATTTCAGTTTGTTCAATGTAAACCGCACTGATGCAGAATAGTGTGGCATATAAGAGAATGTAAATAAATAAAAATAAATAAATAATTTGACATAGAGAGCAATTATCAAACACTGTTTAGAAGGATACATACTGATTTAGACAGCTAGAAGGTCTTTTGGAAAAATGGTATGTCCTAAAAGTATGCATAGTTCAAAGGGAAAATGTTCCTGTATTCTCCCCCTGAGAACTAGTGCACCAAAATGTACAGGAGGTCATTTTATAAAGTTATTCCGGCGTGTGTTTTTAACCACATAGATGCATAAATGGCCTCTTATTAAATACCGGCAGACATAAAAGTACAAGCTTTGGCATCAAGGTGCATACTTTGCCAGTGGGCATGCACATACGTGGAGTTTGGGCAGAGTTTGGATGGAGCGTACAAACATGCACATAGATTATAAAATATTAGAATTTATGCACATACTTTGAAAATATTGGTGTGGACATTTATATCAGCTCTAAAGTTTGTATAAACGTCAGTGCCTGCAGTGTAGGTGCGTGTTAGGCCACTTACGCCTACTGTTCTTTTTGAAATAGGCTTAACATAGTTGCCTTAAAATGAGCTTTAACTAGGTGCTCATTTATAAAATTATCCTCTATGAAGATAATTTTAACATGGTGTGTAAAGATACACATGCATACACAATTCCCAACCAGCTCTGCATGTCTGCTACAGGCTTTGGGGACGTCCATGGATATACCTGCTCCAGGGCACAAACAGGATTAGTAAAGATGCTTCTTTCAGCAATGTAACAACATTGCCATCAAGATGAAACGCCATTCTGTGGATCCTTTTCACCTCTTCAGAGGTCCCTGCCAGTAGCTATTGCTACAGTCACTTGCACAGAAGCACATCCCTGTTCGCTAAATGGCAGGCTGGGATGATTAATGGGGAGAGACAGGGAGGGTGGGCATGTCTCTGTCACTATTCTGTGATCGTGCGTTTATAGCATATTCACGTTTCTAAAAAGCAGAGCCATCCTGCGCATGGCTAGCCCATTACACTGTGGCTAGCTTATTACACAGCAGACAACTGTGTCTTTCAGGGTAGAGAAAGGCAGATTTTACAACGCTTTTACACATAACCACATTCTCACCTACCCCTCCCACTGTATACCAGACATTTTGACTTGGACATCCCATTTTGCAGCCAGCCATCCTTTCTAAAATGTGTCTTTATATGTATGAGCTGCATAAACGTATGTGCACTTTTTCACTGCATGCACTTTTTTTTCACATGGATACATAATAGTAGTTTTATATAAAGCTTTTACATCTGGTGCCACAAAGTAACTAATCTTGAGCTGCTCCTGAACTAGAGGTGAGCTAAATCCAAAAATTCCTTCCCTACCCTTGTCTATGGGGTATGTTTACTAAACCATCTTAATGTGCGCTCTGTGACGTTATCGTGTGATAATGGCGCTTTTTCAGGCACACAGGTATCCTTATCGTGCGATAACACGCGCAGTGGCGCAAACGAGCGCTGAAGGCGGGGAAAAGCTCCTGGAGGGCGGAGGAAGTCTCCCCAGGGGCGGAGAGAAGGGGTCAATGGGCGGAGAGTGGGAGGGGAGAGGCTCTCTGAACACTAACGCTGTGAAATCCAAGGCTGAAAACTAACGCCAGTGAAACCCTGGCGTTAGAGCTGATTTAAAGGGAAGAGAAACCATTTATGTCAGCAATGTACAGCAAAATCAGGGAAACCTCCAAAAAAAGTGATAAGTGTGATACATGTGCACGGAACAAAAGGGCAAATAAACATTGAAAATGACCCCAACAAAATATTAAAAAAACATAACCAAGCTGGGCAATAGTGATATTAATGGGAAACATCGAAAAACACTCCCAAGAAAGCTCCAAAAAAAGGATATGAATTTTGAAAGGGTCCCCATACAAGGTGAATGATCCGTCCCCATACAAGGTGAATGATCCCACAGTGAAATAGCGCTGATCAGGGTTTCCCTCTCCATTGAACAGGTTTCCTATGGCGTGCACATGTTCCACAACAGCAGGGCGGGCATGTCAGAATGGGCAACTGGACAGATGCTGGAAAAGGGGACACAGAGGGCTCCAAACGGCACATGCTGTGCTGCAGCTGGGCCACAGTGCGGACTAGGGTGATGCCTAGGTGGCCCATAGGAATACTGAAACAGTAGAGCAGCCAGACAGCAACTGATGAGGGCCCAGCATGGGCACGAGTGTGCTTCCCACAGTGTCACAGGGGATAGTACCCAGCAGGTACCCCCAAGGGCACAGAACATTGGCAGGCGGTGCTGGGGGGACGCCTGGACATCTATGCAGGCACCCCTACCCCAGAACCTGCACCATAGTCAGCCGCCTACCTGCACAATGGATGGCCTGGGACTGTGCTCCACCAGCACCACCAGCAGACGGGCATGTCAGCAGGGTGGCAGAGGGGTACTGGTGGTGGAGGGGGCAGTGGCAGCTGCCCAGAGCAGAATTATAAAAGCGGAATTTATTAATTTATTCTTACTGCCAACCCGACACAGGCCGTGTTTCGCACACTTCGTCAGGGGTTGATCAGGCAGATAAAAGCTAAAAACATAAACATATAAATCATTTGGCAATAAATACATAAAAAATATTTCAAATACGTAAAAGAACAGATGATGTCATAAACATGAATATGAATGCATAAAAATATTAATGCATAATAATAAACACATCAAACATAAATAAAAACTTTAGCAAAACTTAAACCATATGGTATAAATAAGAGTAAAAAGTGTGGGTAAAATTAATAAATAAATTAGCAAAAACCATAATATACCACCTATATTTCAAAACATTGAAAAAATGCACATGACTCTTAGGGGCATGTTTACTAAACACCGTTGCTGTGCGGATTCCCGTTAGTGTGCTGGTGCCATATAAGGAGTGGGCGGGCCAGGCAGAAAAAAGCAAAAAACCGGACCGTACGTGTGTGCGTCGCGCTAATGTGCGGGGCCCACATTAGCGCATGGGAAGGCTAAGTGGGGCGCTGCTGCAAAACCAAACAACAGAGCTGTAGTACAACGGTGAAGACACCGACCAATGGTGCAGGAGCCAGGGGTTCAAACCTCCATTGTGCTCAACAAAAAAGACCAGCTGAGGCATCAACATTTATGGGCAAAAGTGGTTTAGGAGGCATATTAATTTTGGGCGGCAGAAGGCGGCGCACTGTTATTTTTCTTAAGGCATGAGGCGGCGCACTGTTTAGTGTGGGCGGCAGATGGCGGCGCATTGTTAAGTTTGGGCAGCAGAAGGCGGTGCGCTGATAAATGTGGGCAACAGAAGGCGGCGCGCTGATGTGTGAGGGGGCAGTCCAATAGTGGGAGGGATAAGTGGCGCGCTGATGTGCAAATAACAGGAACCGAGCCATAGCACAATGGTTAAGACACTGACCACTTGTGTAGGGATCATTGGTTCAATTCCCCACAGTGCCCATTGAAGACAGCTGGCTGAGGCATTATTTTAGGGGCATTTCCATGTTGTGTGGCATAAGGCGGCGCGCTGTTAATTTAGTGCCACAAGATGCACAAACCCAAGAACAGGAACAGAGCCACAGCACAATGGTTAAGACACTGACCAATGGTGCAGGGGCCAGGGGTTCAACCCCTCACAATGCCCAGTGAACAAGGCTGGCTGGAGCAGTATGTATCATGGTGAGGAGTGCTGTAGGAGGCCTTCCATTTATATTTTATTTCCCACCACTAGTAAACCCGCTCTCACAGTGTGTTAACATACGGATGCCCGTAAGGCACCTGTTACAGTTCACTGTCTGCCAAGGCACCTAGAATGTCCCCTATAGCGCACCATGTATGTTGCGACACAGGATAATGTATAGTGCACCCTATATGGATGGCAACCATAAGGTGGCCTATAGGGCGCCCTATAAAGCACATTCAGAGGCACCCAATGGGTATAGTAAGCTGTGTGTGGTTTTGCCGGCATAGACATATGTACAGTAAATAAAAATAAAGCTGTGGACAGCCCTATCAAAGTGCCCCACTGTGGGTTTGAACCCATGACCTCTGGCTGTACAGAGAGTGACGTAACCATTGGGCTACAGCTGACAGCAAGCCCCTGGCTGGCTGCAGAGAGCCTGCATGTCACCCCACAGACAGTCTGCTGTTGTAGACAGGATAGGGTTAGGCCACCCGTACCCATGATGCACTGCACATGCAAATCAGCTGTCCACAGATGCACACAAGATGGGGAATGCACCCCAACAGCTACCCGGCCTGGTAGGGGGAATTGTCCATGTGCACCCACATAGCACCTCGGCCTGGTAGGGGTTCCTGAGCGGGTGGACTACCAGCAAAGAGTAGCTACACACCATCACATTGTGCGGGTACTGTGCTCACCCTGAGGGTGTGATGTGACGCCCAGGACCAGGTCCACAACACCAGCCATGGCTGGATGAGGCCATGACAGAGCTCCACAACAGTACAAACCTGTGAGATAGGAAGGAGCTGCAGAAACATGTTGGATATATCTGGCTGTCTCAGTTAGTGGGGACCCCCTTGTGGTCAAAGTAACCCCCCCCCCCCCACCACCAACAGATCCCCATCCTACCCCCACACCAATGGCAGTAGAGTGGACCATCAAACCCCAGTCCTGCTGGGGAACAGACACCCTACAGGGCAGTCCAAGCAGCTCCACACACATCCATAACACAATATCAGACAGACTTTAGACCTGGATATCCAAAGATGCACCCCAGCACTATCTGATATTCACCTGCAGCAAGCCATCAGCCACTGCACCCTGCAAGGCACTCCATCAAGACACATACTAGCTGTGAACAGTCTGCTGGTTAGCCCTGATGGAAATGCATGCACCCAAAACTGGGGTGGCAACACACACAAGCAGAGAGCTCTGTGAGGAAGCCCCCAACAGGAAACCCACATATATCACAAGAGAGAAACACAATACAGCACTATGGGGGTGCCTAGCCATGCTGTCATCACTGCACACTCAGGGTGAGAGTGCTCCCCCAGCAGCACATACAGAGGTCACCCTGTCTGTGTAGGTGGTGGCCTGGCACTACAATGTCACAGCCAGTGCCCTATGCCCTGTGCAGATGCATCCTGGCCAGCCCACCATGTCTGACCTATACCCATGGTACCTTGCTGCTCATTATGCACATTGGCAGGCCAATACTGGCAGTAGTGCTGGCAGTGTGGGTTGGGGAAGGTGTTTGCAGCCAACACACACTGTATAGACAGACACACACTCCCACACCTATGCCAGCATTGTGCTACTATTGAGGGGGTGATAAGCCTTGGCCAACACACCGGTCCTGGGCACGGCACAGGCATGGATATGGTACGCAGTACTGCTGGGGGTCACTCCCCAGGGTGGTGAACACCGTCAGAGGCCAGGCCTGGAGCACGCACCGCAGACACCAAACAGATTGTTCGGATGGGGTCAACTAGCAGTATGTGCGTAACGTAGGGATATCTATCAGCCTGTACTCTTAGCAAACGTTTCAGAGCTGTGTACCTCAGGTGTAGGGTGACATTGCTAAGGTATGCAGGTGCTGTTATTGGGAGATGCACGCAGGGTCCAATGTTCTGCATCTACAGGAGACATTGGCCAATGGGGCCTGTGGGTATGGGTGTGGGTGTGTCTGCCCCTGTTGGCTGCTGCTTTACGGCAGCGCTTCCCCACTCCAGTCCAGTTTTGCATCACACTGTTTGGGTCTTCCTGCTGTCCCTCATGAATATGCATGAGCTACATCTACATGCCGTGGGGGTGGTGCATAGATATACAGCGCAGGCATTTGTATGAGTGGCAGCATGGAACCTGACTGGTATGTGGCCCACCAGGACTGCATTTTGGGGGATTCTGCTGTAGGTTCTGCCCCTGTTCATGGTGTCTGTGCTCAGTGGGGTAAAAGATAGACGTATTACCATTGCATATGTCCTCATCACGAAAGGTGTGTCCTTACTGTCACTGTTTATTTGTGGGGAAAATATGTGGGCAGGATTGCTGGTAGCCCCAGCTGGTCTTTGAACCTGTGATCTTCTGTTCTTGCATGCACTGTCTGTGTGCACTGCACCACTGTGTAGCCGCAGGTTGGCTGAATTCCCTGGATAGTCCATGACTGTGGATCCGGCAGGGCCTGCCTGTTGCTGTGGACTGTGCCAGCCTGCACATGGCTAGGCCTCTGTCTTCTGTCGCTAGCAGCCACTGCCCCCTGCACCACATGTACTCGTCCGCCAACATGCTGGCATGAGCTTCTCCCATAAAAAGCAGGTGACCTGATTGGAATGTGGCAGTACGGGACTGCATTTGGGGTACTTGGCTGTGGGTAATGCCCATTGTTGTGGTGTGTGTGCGTTGTTGGGTAAAATATGGGTGTTTTCCCCATGCTTATGTCCCCTGCAATACAGGGGTGTCTGCGCTATCTGTGTTTAGTGGTGGGTAAAATATAGGGACTGGGCTGGCAAGTGCCCCAGCTGGGCTTTGAACCTCTGACCCTAGAGGTACCGACTCTGTCCGCTGCACCACACTGTGGCCACGTAGACAATGCGGCCCCTGGAGGTAGTAAGCCTGGCAGGATGGAGTCACAAACCCTGCTCTACGCAAATTTACTGTGGGCATATGCACCCTGTCTGGTGACAAACGTGCACATAAACCCCGGAAATGACCACGGGAAATGGGGGACAAAATATCACCACGCTGGGCAACAGTGATATTAATGGGCAACCATAGCAAACACTCCCAGGAAAGCTCCACAAAAGGAAATGTTTTTTGGAAGAGTCTCCGCTCCGTAAACCCTTCCAAAATTCATTTCTTTTTTCTGGAGCTTTGCTGGGTGTGTTTTCTGTATTTGCCCATCACTATAACTGTTCCCCAGCTGAATTACTATTTTTAATAGTTCTGTTGTGGTCATTTTCTATTTTTATTTGCACTTTTGTGCTGTGCACATGTATCACACTGCTCACGTTTTGCTGGTTTCCCCGGTTTTCCTGTACATTGCTGACGGAAATGGTTTCTCTTCCCTTTAAATGCTTTCTACCGCGAGTGTTTCACTGGCGGTATTTTTTCCTTGTAAATTCGGGCACGCTCCTGTGCGGGGAGTCTCTCCCCTCCCACATTCCACCCATTGACCCCGTCTCTCCGCCCCTCGGGGGCCTTCCTCCGCCCTCATTTCGCCTTTCTATGCCTCTATTTATTTATTTATTTATTTATTTAAACAGATTTGTATTCCGCCTTTTCCTTCAATCAAAGCGGTCACAAAACAATACAATACAAGTATAAACATATGAGACTATAACATGTACAACATATACCACTTTTCATACAATCAAAGCAGTAGTAAAACACAGGGAGTACATTACATTACATGCATAGGATAAATACATAGAACAAACACAGGATAGGTTACATTCCATTACATAGGATCTAGAAGGGGTGGAAACTGTCCATGCCACCACACCTCGCCCAAAGGCCATACCCGCCGGAAACTACAACAGATATAGACGCCACGGACCAACGCCTAAGGGCCACGCCAAAGGGCCCTCTGGCGAGGCCCTCAGGCGCGGGCCCGCAAGGCGCGGGCGCTTCAGAGTCGGCGGTTTAGAAGCCGGTGTCCAGGGCTGTGTAAGGCTGCTGATTGGTGGGGCATGGAGGTGAGGAGGAGCTCCCGCTCACTCCCTCCGTTGATGGCTGTTTCCCCTCGTTCTGCCAGCGCGCCTCAGTCGGCGGTTTAGAAGCCGGTGTCCAGGGCTGTGTAAGGCTGCTGATTGGTGGGGCATGGAGGTGAGGAGGAGCTCCCGCTCACTCCCTCCGTTGATGGCTGTTTCCCCTCGTTCTGCCAGCGCGCCTCAGTCGGCGGTTTAGAAGCCGGTGTCCAGGGCTGTGTAAGGCTGCTGATTGGTGGGGCATGGAGGTGAGGAGGAGCTCCCGCTCACTCCCTCCGTTGATGGCTGTTTCCCCTCGTTCTGCCAGCGCGCCTCAGTCGGCGGTTTAGAAGCCGGTGTCCAGGGCTGTGTAAGGCTGCTGATTGGTGGGGCATGGAGGTGAGGAGGAGCTCCCGCTCACTCCCTCCGTTGATGGCTGTTTCCCCTCGTTCTGCCAGCGCGCCTCAGTCGGCGGTTTAGAAGCCGGTGTCCAGGGCTGTGTAAGGCACGTTTTCGGCGCACGCGTGCGGGACCCGTTAATGTTCCGCGCACGCGTACGGGGAGCTTAAGAGCACTTAAATGCATCATTTTAGGGCGCTCAGGTGCGCCCCGCACAAGTGCCCCGTTTAGTAAACATACCCCCAATATACATTAATATCAGAACTTAGAAGAGAAGAGCTCCGGAGCGTGACAAACAACTATAAAATGATAAATACCTCTGCGTGCAAATGAAAGAACTACTTCATCAATGACATTCTTACAGTGGGAATCCATCTGGAAATTAAAATTGATACAAACACAACGTTGTGTTCATTTAAAACACTAAGGGGGATGTTTACTAAAAACCGGAAATGTGCGTGCCACAAAATAGCGCATGGAAACACGGCACTGAAACACTAATAAACGCGTTTAAATGCCCCGCACACGTGCGTGTCACCCCCGCAAAGGTGCGCGGCACACTAACGGGCCCCGTACAAGTGCTGGCCCGCAAATGTCCGATAGAGGCGTGGAACGGCTAAAGGAGGGCGGAGGAAGGCTCCGGAGGGGCGGTTGGATGGGGTCAATGGGTGGAGAGGGGGAGGGGAGAGGCTCCCCGCACAGTATCGGGCCCGAATTTGCATGTAAAAACTACCGCGAGTGAAACACTCGCGGTAGAAAGCATTTAAAGGGAAGAGAAACCATTTCCGTCAACAATGTAAAGGAAAACCGGGAAACCAGCGAAACGTGAGCAGTGTGATACATGTGCACAGCACAAAAGTGCAAATAAAAATAGAAAATGACCACAACAGAACTATTAAAAATAGTAATTTAGCTGGGGAACAGTTATAGTGATGGGCAAATACAGAAAACACACCCAGCAAAGCTCCAGAAAAAAGAAATGAATTTTGGAAGGGTTTATGGAGCGGAGACTCTTCCAAAAAAACATTTCCTTTTGTGGAGCTTTCCTGGGAGTGTTTGCTATGGTTGCCCATTAATATCACTGTTGCCCAGCGTGGTGATATTTTGTCCCCCATTTCCCGTGGTCATTTCCGGGGTTTATGTGCACGTTTGTCACCAGACAGGGTGCATATGCCCACAGTAAATTTGCGTAGAGCAGGGTTTGTGACTCCATCCTGCCAGGCTTACTACCTCCAGGGGCTGCATTGTCTATGTGGCCACAGTGTGGTGCAGCAGACAGAGTTGGTACCTCTAGGACCAGAGGTTCAAAGCCCAGCTGGGGCACTTGCCAGCCCAGTCCCTATATTTTACCCACCACTAAACACAGATAGCGCAGACATCCCTGTATTGCAGGGGACATAAGCATGGGGAAAACACCCATATTTTACCCAACAATGCACACACACCACAACAATGGGCATTACCCACAGCCAAGTACCCCAAATGCAGTCCCGTACTGCCACATTCCAATCAGGTCACCTGCTTTTTATGGGAGAAGCTCATGCCAGCATGTTGGCGGACGAGTACATGTGGTGCAGGGAGCAGTGGCTGCTAGCGACAGAAGACAGAGGCCTAGCCATGTGCAGGCTAGCACAGTCCACAGCAACAGACAGGCCCTGCCGGATCCACAGTCATGGACTATCCAGGGAATGCAGCCAACCTGTGGCTACACCGTGGTGCAGTGCACACAGACAGTGCAATGCATACAGACAATGCATGCAAGAACAGAAGGTCACAGGTTCAAAGACCAGCTGGGGCTACTGGCAATCCTGCCCACATATTTTCCACACAAATAAACAGTGACAGTAAGGACACACCTTTTCTGACGAGGACATATGCAATGGTAATACGGCTATCTTTTACCCCACTGAGCACAGACACTATGAACAGGGGCAGAACCTACAGCAGAATCCCCCAAATGCAGTCCTGGTGGGCCACACACCAGTCAGGTTCCATGCTGCCACTCATACAAATGCCTGTGCTGTATATCTATGCACCACCCCCACGGCATGTAGATGTAGCTCATGCATATTCATGAGGGACAGCAGGAAGACCCGAACAGTGTGATGCAAAACTGGACTGGAGTGGGGAAGCGCTGCTATAAAGCAGCAGCCAACAGGGGCAGACACACCCACACCCACACCCACAGGCCCCATTGGCCAATGTCTCCTGTAGAGGCAGAACATTGGACCCTGCATGCATCTCCCAATACCAGCACCTGCATACCTTAGCAATGTCACCCTACACCTGAGGTACACAGCTCTGAAACGTTTGCTAAGAGTACAGGCTGATAGCTATCCCTACGTTACGCACATACTGCTAGTTGACCCCATCCGAACAATCTGTTTGGTGTCTGCGGTGCGTGCTCCAGGCCTGGCCTCTGACGGTGTTCACCATCCTGGGGAGTGACCCCCAGCAGTACTGCGTACCATATCCATGCCTGTGCCGTGCCCAGGACCGGTGTGGTGGCCAAGGCTAATCACCCCCTCAATAGTAGCACAATGCTGGCATAGGTGTGGGAGTGTATGTCTGTCTATACAGTGTGTGTTGGCTGCAAACACCTTCTCCAACCCACACTGCCAGCACTACTGCCAGTATTGGCCTGCCAATGTGCATAATGAGCAGCAAGGTACCATGGGTATAGGTCAGACATGGTGGGCTGGCCAGGATGCATCTGCACAGGGCATAGGGCACTGGCTGTGACATTGTAGTGCCAGGCTACCACCTACACAGACAGGGTGACCTCTGTATGTGCTGCTTGGGGGAGCACTCTCACCCTGAGTGTGCAGTGATGACAGCATGGCTAGGCACCCCCATAGTGCTGTATTGTGTTTTTCTCTTTTGATATATATGGATTTCCTGTTGGGGCCTCCTCACAGAACTCTCTGCTTGTGTGTGCTGCCACCCCAGTTTTGGGTGCATGCATTTCCATCAGGGCTAACCAGCAGACTGTTTGCAGCTGGTATGTGTCTTGATGGAGTGCCTTGCAGGGTGCAGCGGCAGATGGCTTGCTGCAGGTGAATATCAGATAGTGCTGGGGTGCATCTCTGGATATCCAGGCCTAATGTCTGTCTGATATTGTGTTATGGATGTGTGTGGAGCTGCTTGGACTGCCCTGAAGGGTGTCTGTTCCCCAGCGGGACTGGGGGTTTGATGGTCCACTCTGCTGCCATGGGGGGATGGGGGGGGGGTGTACTTTGACCACCTAGGGGTCCATGGGGGTTTCCACTAACCAAGACAGACAGAGAGAGATAGATATCCAACATGTTTCTGCAGCACCTTCCTATCTCACAGGTTAGTACTGTTTTGGAGCTCTGTCATGGCCTTATCCAGCCATGGCTGGTGTTGTAGACCTGGTCCTGGGCACCACATCACACCCTCAGGGTGAGCACAGTACCCGCACAATGTGACGGTGTGTAGCTACTCTTTGCTGGTAGTCCACCCGCTCAGGACCCCCTACCAGGCCGAGGTTCTGTGTGGGTGCACACGGACAATTCCCCCTACCAGGCCGGGTAGCTGTTGGGGTGCACTCCCCATCTTGTGTGCATCTGTGGACAGCTGATTTGCATGTGCAGTGCATCATGGGTACGGGTGGCCTAACCCTATCCTGTCTACAACAGCAGACTGTCTGTGGGGTGACGTGCAGGCTCTCTGCAGCCAGCCAGGGGCTTGCTGTCAGCTATAGAGCTGTAGCCCAATGGTTATGTCACTCTCTGTACAGCCAGAGATCATGGGTTCAAGCCCACAGTGGGGCCCTTTGATAGGGCTGTCCACAGCTTTATTTTTATTTACTGTACATATGTCTATGCCGGCAAAACCACACACAGCTTACTATACCCATTAGGTGCTTCTGAGGGTGCTTTATAGGGCGCCCTATAGGCCACCTTATGGTTGCCATCCATATAGGGTGCACTATACATTATCCTGTGTCGCAACATACATGGTGCCCTATAGGGGACATTCTAGGGTGCCTTGGCGGACAGTGCACTGTAATGTGTGCCTTACGGGCATCCGTATGTTAACACACTGAGAGCGGGTTTACTAGTGGTGGGAAATAAAATATAAATGGAAGGCCTCCTACAGCACTCCTCACCATGATACATACTGTCCCAGCCAGCCTTGTTCACTGGGCACTGTGAGGGGTTGAACTCCTGGTCTCTGCACCATTGGTCAGTGTCTTAACCATTGTGCTGTGACTCTGTTTCTGTGTTTGTGCATCCGCGTGCAGCCTTGTAGCCATCAGCGCGCCATCTTGTGGCACACTAAATTAACAGCGCCCCGCCTTATGCCGCACAACATGGAAATGCCCCTAAAATAATGCCTCAGCCAGCTGTCTTCAATGGGCACTGTGGGGAATTGAACCCATGATCCCTGCACGAGTGGTCAGTGTCTTAACCATTGTGCTATGGCTCCATTTCTATTATTTGTACATCAGCGCGCCACTTATCCCTCCCACTATTGGACTGCCCCCTCACACATCAGCGCGCCGCCTTCTGCCCACCGGCTCGCCGCCTTCTGTTGCCCACATTTATCAGCGCACCACCTTCTGCCACCCAAACTTAACGATGCGTCGCCATCTGCCGCCCACACTGAACAGTGCGCCGCCTCATGCCGTAATAAAATTAACAGTGCGCCGCCTTCTGCCGCCCAAAATTAATATGTCTCCTAAACCACTTTTGCCCATAAATGTTGATGCCTCAGCTGGTCTTTTTTGTTGAGTGCAATGGGGGTTTGAACCCCTGGCCCCTGCACCATTGGTCGGTGTCTTCACCCTTGTACTACGGCTCTGTTGTTTGGTTTTTGCAGCAGCGCCCCACTTAGCCTTCCCACGCGCTAATGTGGGCCCCGCACATTAGCGTGACGCACACACGTACGGTCCGGTTTTTTGCTTTTTTCTGCCTGGCCCGCCCACTCCTTATATGGCACCAGCACACTAATGGGAACCCGCACAGCAACGGTGTTTAGTAAACATGCCCCTAAAGGGACACATTAATAAAAAAAAAAAAAAGTCGCAGAAGAATCTCTGTAGTCCAGCTTCTACAATTGAAATTGAGTTATTACAAGTGTTTCCAGTTCTTCATTGGTAAACGGTGTGATTTCTTCATCAGCCTGCTGCAGCCACTAACAGTGAGCTTAACATAACCAGTTTGTGGTTTATTTTTATGGTTCTTTCATTTTTCATCCTTTTGAGTGTGATAACAGTGAGAATAAAGGTGTTCCGCTCTCCTTTATAAAAAGCCTTGTGTGGTTTGCTTTTCAGCTTTGTGGCGTGCTTGTGCCGTCTGCCAGCACAAGTTGCCATTCATGTCAGCGAAAAGACTCTTTTGCTATGGTTTAATCCAATAAGGGTATGCTCTTCATGTAACACTTGGATGCAAGGTCAACAGTCACTTTTTTTAGCGATCCGATTTAAATTTGATACAACATGCACGGCGGCTCACACATTCCTAATAACTTTCATTCGGGCCCTTTTAGCACACGGCGTTTTACAAGTGGAGATCTTCAATTTTTTCACCAGACGCTCCTGCCTTCCTCCTTTTTCACATTTTGGTCTCTTCCGGTCTGTTTTATTATTTCATTTTATTTATTTATGAAAGTATATGTACAAAGTTTTTTAGCTTTTTAGTTGTTGTTTTTTTAATTAATGTGTCCCTTTAGTGTTTTAAATGAACACAACGTTGTGTTTGTATCAATTTTAATTTCCAGCTGGATTCCCACTGTAAGAATGTCATTGATGAAGTAGTTCTTTTGTTTGCACGCAGAGGTATTTATCATTTTATAGTTGTTTGTCACGCTCCAGAGCTCTTCTCTTCTAAGTTCTGATATTAATGTATATAAGAGTCATGTGCATTTTTTCATTGTTTTGAAATATAGGTGGTGTATTATGGTTTTTGCTAATTTATTTATTAATTTTACCCACACTTTTTACTCTTATTTATACCATATGGTTTATTTATTTATTTATTTATTTAACAGTATTTCTAAACCGCCTTATCATAATAATCAAGGTGGTATCACAGCAAACAATCTGGTAGTGTGAGTGTGTTATACATGCAGTGAGGGTGGAAATTTAGTTGGGTGTGTGTTGTATTGTGAGCTAGATTGGTTTGAGCTATGTACAATGTGGGCTATATACAGTGGTGCTAAAAACATTTTATATACATATAGTGTTAGGCGGTAACGTGTGCTGCTATACAGTTACTTAGTTTATGTGATGTGTCCATAGTGTTCTATGAACAGCATGGTTTTCAGCTGTTTTCTGAAGTCCTTGAGGTCTGTAGTTGCTCTCAAATCGTCCGGTAGTTTGTTCCATATTGTTGGAGCAGCCATGGAGAGTACTCTGTCTGTTGTGTCCTTGCGTGTGTGTTTGTATTCACTTGGGGTGCTGACTCGGTTGTGTGTTTGTTTTCTTCTAGGACGTGTGCTGGTGTCTGGTTGTATGAGGGTGTGCAGGCTGTTGGCTGATGTTTGCTGTTTTATCTTAAATAGGTTTATGATAGTTTTGTATCTGATGCGTGCATCGATTGAAAGCCAGTGTAAGTCCTTTAAGGTGGGTGTGATGTGCTCTTGTCTTGCAGTTCCGGATATGATTCATGCTGCGGTGTTTTGTGCCAGTTGGAGTGGTTTGATGGCTTGTTTCGGTAGTCCAAGGTATATCGGATTGCAGAAGTCCAGTAGAGGGGTTATCAGTGCTTGACAGACGCTACGGAAGTGTTCTGGGGCGAGGAGTGGTTTCAGTCTCCTGATGATTCGCATCTTGTAGTAGGATTTTTGTATTGTTTTGTCTATGTGTGTCTTGAGATTGAGTTTATTGTCCAGCGTAACCCCGAGGTATCTCACTTCTGACCTTATTGGTATAGTAATGTTTTGTATCTTTATATTTGGTGGGTGTATGAAGCTTTGGTTCCGAGTGATGATTAAAGCTTCAGTCTTGTTGTAGTTTATGGCGAGGTTGTTGTTTTGACACCAACTGGTCATTTGTGTAAGGCAGTCTGTTATCTTAGAGAAGTCCGGGTTGTCGATTGATATCGGGGTGTATATCATGATGTCGTCCGCATAGATCATGTATTGAATGTTGTTCTCTTTCATGATGTTGCATATTGGTTGGATGTAGATGTTAAATAGGAGTGCTGAGAGCGCAGAACCTTGAGGTACTCCTTGACGGACTTTGATGGGTCGGGATGTGATGTGTCCCACCTTGACCTGTAGCTGTCTTTCGGTTAGGTATGAGTGGAACCATTTCAGTGTGATACCGTGTATACCAGTGTTCTGTAGTCTTTCCAGGAGCGTGTTGTGGTCCACTGTGTCGAAGGCTGAGGAGATGTCGATGAATATCATTATGATTCCGTTCCTGGTGTTGTCAATTATTCTAAGGATGCTGTCGAAGAGGTAGATCAGTAGCGTTTCGACACCGTGGTTGGGACGAAATCCATGTTGGTTGTCGTCGAGTGTTTCGTGTTTGTCGATGTGATCCTGAAGTTGTAGTTGAACCGTTTTTCGATGACTTTTGCGAGGAAGGGTATGCTGGAGATTGGTCGGTATGCTGCTGGGTCTTCTTTGTCGAGAGTTGTTTTCTTTGTGATTGGTCTCACTGAGGCAAGTTTTAGTTGCTTTGGCATGAGTCCTTGAGTGAGTGAGTTGTGTACCATTTTATGTATGGTGGGGAGGAGACTTGATTTGGTGGCTTTGACCCATGACACTGGGCATGGGTCTGTAGGAGCGGTGCTTGTGTTGATTGTAGAGATGATGTGGGATATCTGTTCTGTGGAGGGTGAGGCGAATGTGCCCCAGGTTTTGGAGTGTACATCCGTCCTTGTGGTTCTACTAGGCGTTGTTTGTTCTGTGGAGTGAAATTTGTCTTTGATGTGGTCGGCGAATTTCTGTGGATCAATTTGTGCTTCCCCTTCTGTTGTTTGCTCTTTTGTGAGGATTTTTACTATTTCGAAAAGCTCTCTGGGTTTGTTGATGGAGGTATTTATCATGTTTTTGTGGAATTCCCTCTTTGATTGGTTGATGTGTTCATTGTATTGCTTTTGCTTCGTTAGATAAAGATGCTGGTCGGCAGTTGTTTTGTTTTTTCTCCAACTCCGTTCAATCTTCCTGAGTTCCCTCTTCTCCTGTCGTATTTTTCCTGAGTACCATGGTTTGTTTTGTCTCTTGTTGTGGTGTTGTTTCACAGTCCCGCCATCGGGTGGTTTGGCGGCGTTGGCTAAAATGCTGTTCCAGCTGGTTTAAGTTTTGCTAAAGTTTTTATTTATGTTTGATGCGTTTATTATTATGCATTAATATTTTTATGCATTCATATTCATGTTTATGACATCATTGGTTCTTTTAAGTATTTGAAATATTTTTTATGTATTTATTGCCAAATGATTTATATGTTTATGATTTTAGCATTTATCTGCCTGATCAACCCCTGATGAAGTGTGCGAAACACGGCCTGTGTCGGCTTGGCAGTAAGAATAAATTAATAAATTCCGCTTTTATAATCACGCTCTGTACTGGGTTTGTTGCTTCATGTGATTATTTGCCTTTTCGTGGTGGGAGCTGCCCAGAGCAGACCGTGGCCTAGCCCTGTGTAGGTGGGCGCCATGCACTGCAACAGACAGGCCCTGTCTGACGAACAGTCATGGTATCCCCAGGGAATGCACTGTCTCTGTGGCAACATAGTGGTGCAGTGCACACAGCCAGTGTGTTCAGGAGCAGAAGGTCACAGGTTCAAGTCCCAGCTGTGGTCCCTGCCAACCCAGCCCCCATATTTTACCCACGACTACAACGTGATAATACAGACAGAACCTGTAGTGCAGATGACGTAGACATGCCCAAAACATCTACATTTTACCCTACAGAGCACAGGCACCATAAACATGAGCATTACCTAGAGCAGTGGTTCTCAACCCTGTCCTCGGGACCCCACTAGCCAGTCGGGTTTTCAGGCTATCCACAATGAATATGAATGAGATATATATGCATTAGAAATAGCCTGCCAAACTGACTGGCTTGTGGCCCTCCAATGCTGGATTTGGGGACCCCGGCCTTACACCTCTGTCATTTCAGATTGTGAGTGGGCAAGGTACAGATGTCCAAGACATCAAAAAGATTAGATGGAATATGTCACATACCTCCTCGCCTCTCACCACCACCAAAATATTGTCTATTAGACAACTTTTTGTTGGTGGTGAGAAACTAGGAGGGATGTGACACATTCTATCTACCCTTTTGATGTCGAGGACATCTGTACCTTGCCCACTCACAATCGTACTTGACAGAGGTGTACGGCAGGGCTCCCCAAATCCAGCACTGGAGGGCCACAAACCAGTCAGTTTGGCAGGCTATTTCTAATGCATATATATCTCATTCATATTCATTGTGGATAGCCTGAAAACCCGACTGGCTAGTGGGGTCCCGAGGACAGGGTTGAGAACCCCTGACCTAGAGCAAAGTCTCCCAAATGCAGTCCTGGAGGGCCAAACACCATGCAGGTTCCATGCTGCCTCTAATAAATGTGGCTGTGCTGCTTTGCTATGCACCGCCCCCATGGTATGCAGATGTATCTCATGCATATTCATTAAGGACAGCATGAAAACCCGAACAGTGTTTGGCCTCCAGGACTGGAGTTGGGAACCTCTGCCCTAGAGCAGCGGCCAACAGGGGCAGACACACCCACAACCACAGGCTCCATTATCCCAAGCCTCCTGGAGAGACAGGATGTTGGGCCCTGCGTGTATCTCCCCATACTAGCACTTGCATACCTTAGCAATGCCACCCTAAACATGGGAAAACTGCACACAGCTATCAAAAAGGTTGCTATGATAACTGGCAGATAGCAATTACTACGTTAAGCACAATTGGCTGATTGAGCTGCATGATAGCAACCTTTCTGATGTCTGTGGAGTGTGCCTCAGGTCTGGTGTCTGACAGAGTGACCCCAACAGTATTGCGTACCATAGCCATGCCTGCACTGTGCCCAGGACTGGTGTGGTGGCCAGGGCTGCCAAACACCTCAATAGTTGCACAATGCTGGCATAGGTGTGTGGAGTGTGTGTCTGTCTATCTAGTGTGTGGTGGCTGCAAACACACTCCACAGCCCACACTGCTAGCACTGTTGCCAGTATTGGCCTGCCAATGTGCATATTGAGGAGCAAGGTACTGTGGGAATAGCCTGGATAGGGTGGCCTGGCCTGGCTGCATCTGCACAGGGCAGGAGGCTTGCTGCTGGAGAATGTCAGATAGTGGTGGGGGGCAGCTGAGCATTTCCAGGTCTGATGTCTGACAGTGTTTACCACTCTGGGGAGTGACCCCAACAGTATTGCGTACCATAGCCATGCCTGCACTGTGCCCAGGACTGGTGGGGTGGCCAGGGCTGCCAAGAGCCTCTATATTTGCACAATGCTGGCATAGGTGTGGGAGCATGTGTTTGTCTATCCAGTGTGTGGTGTCTGCCAACACCTTCCTCAGCCCACACTGTTGCCAGTGTAAGCCTGCCAATGTGCATAATGAGGAGCAAGGTACCATGGGTATAGCCCAGACAGGGTGGCCTGGCCAGGATGCATCTGCACAGGGCATAGGGCAATGGCTCGGACATTGTAGTGCCTGACAACCACCTGCATGGACAGGGTGGCCACAGCATATCCTGCTGGGAGGTCACTCTCCCTCTGACTGAGCAGTGACCATGGCATGGCTAGGTTCCCCCATAGTGCTGTATAGTATTTTTTTCATGTGATGTTTATGCTTGGCTGATTTATCTGCTTGGTGTGTATGCTGACATCCCAGTTCTGGGTACACGCATCTTCTCCAGGACCATGCACTATGGACTAGCTAGCAGACTGTCTGCAGCTAGTATGTATCTTGCAGGGTGCAACGGCTAGAAGCTTGCTGCTGGAGAATGTCAGATAGTGGTGGGGGGCAGCTGAGCATTTCCAGGCCTACTCTTTGTCTGCTATTGCTTTATGGATGTGTACAGCTCTGCATTGCTTGCCCTGTATGGTGTCTGTTCACCAGCAGGACTGGGTTTGATGGTTCTTCTCTACTGCTACCATTGCAGGGAGGTAGAATGTGGATCTATTGGTGGGTAATCCTGTTTCCCACCCTGAGACCCAGAGGGTGGGTTGTGTGGTGGTACATAATCTACCTATGGGACAACCCCTCCCCTCCATTATGTAACCATGGCACCAACACAGGACATGCACTATTCTGGGTGTATCATAGCCAATAAGGGCTAGACATGACTGAGAAATACAAAAGGACACAGATGTAACCTAGGTGTGTCTGCAGGAACTACCTATCACACACAGTAGTACTGATGGGGACCTGCAGTATGGTATATTTCAGCCATGAAAGGTGCTGTGGACTTGGTGCTGGGCGCCCCACCTCTCCCTCAGGGTGAGCACAGTACCCGCACAATGCGATGGTCTGTGGCTACTCTGTGCCAGTACCACACACGGTCAGTTCCCCCTACCACGCCGAGGTGCTGTGGGGGTGCATACTCCATCTTGTGCCCATCTGTCGACTGCTGATTTGCATGTGCAGTACATCATGGGTACGGGTGGGTAAACCCTATCCTGGTAACCACAGCAAACAGTTTGTGTGGTGACATGCAGTTATTTTACAGCCAGACAGGGGGTTTGTTAGCAGCTGTAGCCCACTGGTTATTTCACTGCCTATGATATCAGAGGTCATGGGTTCAAACCCATGGTGGGGTTGTTTGATTAGGGCTGTCTGAGGGATTGTCTATTTTTAATGTACATTAATGCTGCCAGCAAAAACACCCTCAGAGTACTGTAACTTTAAGGTGCCTTATAAGGTGTCCTACAGGGGACATTATAGGGTGCCTTGGCAGACAGTGCACTTTATAATGTGCCCTATGGAGTGCGTTATGGGGTGCCTTATGCGGCACCTTAGGTTACGCCACCGTGAGGGTGTGTTTGCTGGCAGCACTAATTAAAATAAAAATAAATGCCTCAAAAATCACTACCTAAACGTAAAGGGTGATGCCTCAGCCAGCCTTATGCATTAAGCACACTGGGGGATTGAACTCATGACCCCTGTACCATCAGTTAGTGTATTAACCATTGTGCTACATCTCTGCTTCTGTATGTGCATGTCTGCGCACCTACTTAAGATATTCGCGCATTAACGTGCTTAGCGGCGTTTTGCATGATAATGTGCGCAGAGCGCGTTATCGCATGATAATTCCATTTTGCTACGTTAAGACCGAAACGCCCACTCCTTTTATGGCATCCTGCACACTATCGCCGGGCGCACGTTAAGACTGCTTAGTAAACATACCCCTATGTGTACAACTAACTTTATAAAAACCCTTTATAAAATTAGCCTTCATATGCTTTAAATATTACAAGGAATTGATAGCAGGATGGGAACAGCTGGGTTTGTACAAAAGCAATGGGCAAAGCTTAAGGGGGATATTTAAGGACAACAAACCTTTTTGTTTGGAAAGTAAATAAATGTAAATGGAAAAGGAGGCCACCATGGATCTCAGAAGAAGTAGGTGATAAGGTGAAGAAAAGAGGGTGAAGAAAGAGGAAGACTGGCATCAATATTTGGAAAAGATCAGAGAAGCTACAAAAATAGTCAGGAAACAAAGATACAAATGGAAATAAAAATAGCCAATGTGGTAAAATGGGGAAAAAGACATTTTTCAGATATGTTATTGAAAGATGGAAGTGCAAAAGCGGTATTGTCAGACTCAAGGGTGAAGGGGAGGAATATGTAGACGTTGATGAGGATATAGCAGAATTGCTTAACAAATATTTCTGTTCGGTATTCACAGATAAAGGACCTGAAGCAGGACCTTAGAAAACACCCACAAATAGGAACAGAAGTGAGAGGATGTTGAACAACTTTCAAAAGACTGTTCATGAGGAACTTGCTAAGCTAAAAGTAGACAAAACAATGAGGCTGGATGGGATACATCTGAGAATAATGAAGGAACTTGGGGAAGTTCTAGCAGCTTCACTGTCTGATTTTTTCAATGCTTCTTTAGAGTCAAGAGTGGTCCCAGAGGACTTGAGAAAGGCACATGTGGTTCCTTTACACAAAAGCAGAAGTAAGGATGAGGTTGGAACTGCAGGCCAGTTAGTCTGACCTCTGTAGTGAGCAAATTCATGGAAATACTGCTAAAACAGAGGTCAGTGAGGATCCAATGGACTGCAGGATCCGAGGTAGCATGGTTTTACTAGAGGTAGATCTTATTAGATAAATCTAATTCATTTCTTTGACTGAGCAACCAAAGAGTTGGACCAAGGAAGAACCCTAGATGTGGAACATTTAAATTTCAGTGAAGCTTTTGACACTGTTTCCATATAGGCCACTTATACATTAATTGAACACCATAGGGGTGGACCCTAAAATGATTAACTGGATTAGAAATTGGTTGAGTGGGAGGCAACAAAGGGTACAGGTAAATGGAGCTCATGAGGAGAAGGATGTTACCAATAGTGTTCTGCAAGTATCTGCTCTTGGTCCAATTATTTTTAACATTTTTTGTAAGGAAGGGCTTTCAGGTAAGGTTTCCCTCTTTGCGGATGATACCAGCATCTGCAACAGAATAGATACCCAGTTAGGATTATATACCATAAGGAGGGATCTTGCAGAACTTGAAGAATGGTCAAGAATCTGGGCTGCAAAAATCCAAGGGAGCAGTGCAAAAATCCAAGGGAGCGGTATAGTACGAGGTATAAGAAGTAAAGTATTTCTGTACATGAAAGAAGAGTGGGACAAGAGAGTGATTGTTTCTAATGATCTTAAGTTGTCTTAACAGGTTGAAAAGGTGACGGCAAAAACCAGAAGGATGCTTTTGTTCATAGGGAGAGAAATGGTCAGCAGGAAGGAGGAGATGATAGTGCCTCTGTATAAGCCTTTGAGACCTCATTTGGAGTAGTTTTTGAAATTCTGGAGACCACACCTTCAAAAGGAAATAAATCAGATGGATTCAGCATAGAAAGTGGCTACCAAAATGGTCAGTGGGCTTTGTCATAAGCATATGGGGACAGACTTAAAGAGCTCAATATGTATGCTTTGGAGGAAAGGCGGGAGAGAGGAGATATGATAGAGACATTTAAATACCTTCATGGCATAAATACACAGGAGGAGAGTCTCTTTCAATTGAAATAAAACTGCAATGAGAGGGCATAAAATGAAAGTGAAAGGGGATAGACTCAGGAGTAACTTGCAAACAAATATACTTTTTCAGAGAGTGGTAAATGTATGGATAGTCTCCCAGTGGAGATAGTAGAGACAAGGACTGTATCTGAATTCAGGAAAACATGGGACAAACACAGAATATCTCTAAAGGAAAAAAGGGCCTGTAGCTGTTATGGAAGTGTATGGACTTTATCTGCCATCATGTTTCTATGTATTTCTAATTCTAGTCTGATAGCAATAACCAAAGACTCGGGGCTACATTGAGCAGCAGTGGGGATAAGGGACAACCATGACCATTTCTCTACTCCAATAACGTAATGTCAGACAGATGATTATTCATGTATACTATAGCTTTGGGGGAATATTATAGCAATTGAACCATATGTATGAACTGAGTATTATACTCAAACCATTTCAAGATCTGAAAGAGAGATTTCTATTCAAAGCGGTCAAAAGAAAAATTGCCCCCATAGGTATTTCTAAGTTTCTAGAAATGGAAATGAGGTTACAAGTATCTTTCTATTGCCAATCATTGACTTATTAGTAATTAGTCCCTTTTGATCTTGGTGTAGAACAATGTGTAGTTAAAATCGTTTCCTCTAGCTTGCAATTAACTTTGACCAATGACATGGGTTGATAACTGGCAACATATTGGAGTCTCTGGTTTTTCTAGGACTACTATTTTAGCCTCTGTAATGGAGCCATCCACTCAGTTTAGTACAAGAAATTAGTTATAGAAATTCAGGAAATGATGAGCAAGAAAGTCTGAAAAAGTGAGAAGTGCCAGCTGGAAAAATGACTGCCATGCATTATGTTGTATTAATGATAGGGCAAGTGGCACCCTACTATCACTGTATAAACAGACCATGTCATCAGCATTTCGATTACCACAAAAGCAAAGACATAAATACAGTGGGAAATGCAAAGAAGGCTATTTAAAAAGACTTAGGGGTATGTTTACTAAACTGCGTTAGTGCAATTCGTGTTAGGAGCCGCGGTAGTGACAGAAACCCCAAATAAGGACATGGGCGGTACATCGTTACCACTAATGTGCGTTCCAAAAACTAACGAGCGTTACAGGGCACCGTGGCGCGTTACTGCGCGTTAACCGTAAGAAGGCGTACAGACACAAATCACTGAAACAGAGCTGTAGCACAATGGTTACTGTACCGACCACTGTTCCAGGCAGCATGGGTTTGAGTCCCCAGTGTGCCTAACGCAGAAGCCTGGCACAGGTATCACCCTGTACATTACATAGGGAATGAGGAGGCATGTTTTTTTTTACGTTCAGTAGTGGTTACAGAAACACACCCTCGCAGTGTGCGTGGCTGCGTGCGTTGGTACGGGCGTAGCTACGTGCATTGGTGCATGCGTACAATCGTGCGTGGGTAAGTGTGTTTTTATCAGCATGGGCACCTTATAGTACAGACACTTTAGGGTGTCTTGCACCTATGCATTATGCTAACAGATGTACGTGTGATGGCCTATGGTTTATCAGATCCTGTGAGCAGGCGCTGGTTTTACCCAGGGTTGGATTGTGCCAGTCACACCCATGATGCACTGCACATGCAAATCAGCTGTCCACAGATACACACCATGGGGAATGCACCCCCACAGCACCTCGGCCTGGTAGGGGGAAGTGACCATGTGCACCCCCACAGCACCTCGGCCTGGTAGGGGGTACTGACCGTGTGTTGGACTGGCACAGAGTAGCTACACACTGTCACATTGTGCGGGTACTGTGCTCACCCTGAGGGTGCAGTGAGGCGCCCAGCACCAGGTCCAAAGCAGTGTTAATGTGTGAGATAGATAGTCTCTGCAGAAACACCTTGGATATCTCTGTCTGTTTCAGTCAGGTGTAGCCCCCATGAGACCACCACCCTTCCCCCAGGGCCAAGGGTGGCAAACAGGGTCTCCCATCAAAGGATCCACATTCTACCTCCCTGCAAAGGTGGCAGTAGCAGGGAGCATCAACCCCAGTCCTGCTGAGGAACAGACACTCCACAGGGCAGTCAATGCAGCTCTCTACACATTCATAACACAATAGCAGACTGACATTAGGCCTGGATATGGCAAGCTACACCCCACCACTATCTGATATTCTCCTGCTGCAAGCCACTTACCAGCTGCAAACAGTCTGCTAGTTAATCAATAGTGCATGCACCCAGAACTGGGATGTCAGCATACACAGCAAACAGATAAATCAGTGACTGGGCCCCAAAACAAAACCCATATCTATCACATGAGAAAAATGCTATATAGCACAATGGGGGTGCCTAGCCATGCTGTGGTCACTGCACAGTCAGGGTGAGAGTGATCAGCAGGACATACTGAGGTCACCCTGTCTGTGTAGGTGGTGGCCGTGCACAAAAATGTCCCAGTCAGTGCCCTATGCCCTGTGCAGATGCACCCTGGCCAGGCCACCCTGTCCGGCCTATACCCATGGTACCTTGCTCCTCATTATGCACATTGGCAGCCCAATACTGGCAACATTGCTGGCAGTGTGGGCTGTGGAGGGTGTTTGCAGCCACCATACACTGGATAGACAGACAGCCACCCCCACACCTATGCCAGCATTGTGCTACTATAGAGGTGTTCAGCAGCCATACTCACCACACCAGTCCTGGGCACAGTACAGGCATGGATATGGTACGCAATACTGTTGGGGGTCACTCCCCAGGTTGGTAAACACTATCAGAGACCAGACCTGCAGCACACACCGCAGACATCAGAATGATTGTTATGGTGGAGCTCAATGAGCAAAATGTGCTTAACGTAGGAATTGATATCTGCCAGTTATCATAGGAAACGTTTGAAAGCTGTGTACCATATACCCAGGTGTAGGGTGGCATTGGTAAGGTATGCAACTGCTAGTATTGGGAAATACAGGCAGGGCCCAATGTCATAAGAACATAAGAACATAAGAAATGCCATACTGGGTCAGACCGAGGTCCATCAAGCCCAGTATCCTGTTTCCAACAGTGGCCAATCTAGGTCATACGTACCTAGCAGTTTCCCCAAAAGACACAGGTTCTGCAGTGCTTGTACTAGGCCAAGCATTGATATCCTGGGTCCCTTTTTAATAGTGGTTTATGGACCTTTCCTCCAGGAACTTGTCCAAACCTTTTTTAAACCCAGCTATACTAACAGCCCTTACTACATCCTCCGGTAACAGATTCCAGAGTTTGATTACACGTTGAGTGAAGAAATATTTTCTCCTATTTGTCTTAAATAGTTTACCCTGTAGCTTCATTACATGTCCCCTAGTCCTTCTATATTCTGATAGCGTAAACAATTGATCCACGTTTATCTGTTCCATTCCATTCATTAATTTATACACCTCTATCATATCTCCCCTCAGCCGTCTCTTTTCTAGGTTAAAGAGCCCTAACCTTTTTAGCCTCTCTTCATAGGAGTAGCCTTCCATCCCCTTCACCAATTTGGTGGCTCTTCTCTGTACTTTTTCTAATAACTCTATGTCCTTTTTAAGATACGGTGACCAGAATCGCACACAATATTCAAGGTGCGGTCGTACCATGGAGCGATACAGAGGCATTATAATATCCTTTGTTTTATTCTCCATCCCTTTCCTTATGATACCTAGCATTCTATTTGCTTTCTTGGCCGCCGCTGCACACTGGGCGGAGGGTTTTAACATGTTATCCACGATGACTCCTAAATCTTTTTCCTGGGTGGTGGTTTCTAATGTGGAGCCTTGCATCGTGTAACTATAGTGTGGGTTGTTCTTTCCTAGGTGCATAACTTTGCACTTGTCCACATTAAATTTCATCTGCCATTTGGATGCCCAGTCTTCCAATTTATCCAGATCCTCCTGCAGTTTTCCACAATCCTCTTGGGTTTTAACAACTTTAAACAGTTTTGTGTCATCTGCAAATTTGATAACCTCACTAGTTATTCCCTTTTCCAGGTCATTTATGAATATGTCAAAAAGTAGCGGACCCAGTACAGATCCCTGGGGTACTCCACTATTCACCTTTTTCCATTGGGAATATTGGCCATTTAGCCCTACCCTCTGCTTTCTATCTTTTAACCAGTTCCCGATCCACAATAGTACACTGCCTCCTATCCCATGACTTTTTAGCTTCGCCAAAAGTCTCTGATGGGGGACCTTGTCAAAAGCTTTCTGAAAGTCCAGATACACTATATCAACCGACTCACCTTTGTCTACCTGTTTATGCACACCTTCAAAAAAACAGATCAGATTAGTAAGACAAGATCTTCCTTGTCTAAAGCCATGTTGGCTGTCTCCCATTAGGCCATGACTATCTACATGCTGTGTAATTTTGTTCTTTATGATGGTTTCTACCATTTTCCCTGGTACTGATGTCAGGCTCACCGGTCTGTAATTTCCCGGGTCACCCCTGGAACCCTTTTTAAAAATTGGTGTTACGTTGGCGACCCTCCAATCTTCAGGTATTACAGATGATTTTAATGAAAGTTCACAGATTACCAATAACAGGTCTGCAATCTCATATTTCAGTTCTTTCAACACTCTGGGATGTATACCATCTGGTCCAGGTGATTTGCTACTATTCAGTTTATCAAATAGTTGTAATATATCTTCCCGGTGTAGCGATATTTCTCTCAATTCCTCTGCAGTATCACCTTTAAATACCACTTCAGTCTTGGGTAACATCCCTACATCTTCCTCAGTAAAGACCGAAGCAAAGAATTCATTCAGTCTCTCTGCTATAGCCTTGTCTCCTCTTACTGCCCCTTTTACCCCTCTATCATCTAATGGTCCAATTGACTCTCTCACAGGCCTTTTGCTATGAATGTACTTGAAAAAGTCTTTATTTTGTGTTTTTGCTTCCGTAGCAAGTTTCTTCTCAAATTCCCGCTTTGCCTGCCTTATCAATGCTTTGCATTTAACTTGCCAGTGCTTGTGCTGTTTCCAGTTTTCATCATTTGGCTCTTTTTTCCATTTCCTGAAGGTTGCTCTTTTGGCAGCAACAGCCTCTCTGACCTCACCTTTAAACCATGCTGGCAGTTTTTTGGACTTTCTTCCACTTTTCTTAATGCGTGGAATACAGCTGGTCTGGGCTTCGAGGATAGTATTTTTAAATAACACCCAAGCTTGCTGTAAGTCTTTAACCTATGGAACCGCTCCTTTTAGTTTTTTCCGAACTATATTCCTCATTCTATCATAGTCTCCCTTTTGAAAGTTAAAAGGTAGTACTGTGGATTCCTTTACTATCTGTCCTCCACTGATTATATCAAACATGATCATACTATGATCACTATTGCCAAGTGGTCCCAACACCCTTATTTCTTGCACCAGATCTGGCGTTCCACTAAGGACTAGGTCCAGTATGGCTTCCCCTCTGGTCGGTTCATGAACCAGCTGCTCCAAGAAGCAGTCATTTATTTCATCTAGGAACTTTATCTCCCTAGCTTGTCCTGCTGTGACACTGCCCCAGTCGATACCGGGGTAATTGAAATCACCCATTATTACTACTCTGTTGTGGCTTTTGTTAGCTTCCTTGATTTCTTTGAGCATTTCATCATCCATTTGTTCATTCTGGCCAGGTGGTCGATAGTATACTCCCACTGCCATCACCTTCCCCTTCATAAATGGAATTTCAATCCATAGAGATTCTACAGCAAATTTTGTTCCCAGCAAAACTTTAATCCTTTCTGACTCAATGCCCTCTCTAACATAGAGCGCAACCCCTCCACCAATTTGTTCAGCTCTATCATTACGATATAGTTTGTATCCAGGTATCACAGTGTCCCACTGGTTATCCTCCTTCCACCATGTCTCTGAGAGTGCAATCATATCTAACCTCTCATTTAGTGCTATATATTCTAATTCTCCCATCTTATTATTTAGACTTCTAGCATTGGCATACAAGCATTTTAGAGACTGTATTTTATTAATATTAATCTGGCTATTGGTAGGCATGGGTAATTGGGAATCCTTATGCTCTGTCTGCTCCTTACTCAAGGGCATTTGGGCTACTATACTCCCTTTTGGAACCTCACTGCTTTTGGTAGTATCCTTCAAGGATACCTTTGTCCGAATCATGCGCTCCTGCCAGGAGGCATTGGCCAATGGGGCCTGTGGGTGGGTGTGTGGGTGTGTCTGGCCCTGTTGGCTGCTGCTTTACGGCAGAGTTTCCCAACTCCAGTCCTGGTGTTCCAAACACTGTTCGGGTTTTCATGCTGTCCCTCATAAATATGCATGAGCTACATCTGCAAACCATGGGGGTGGTGCATAGATATGCAGCACAGGCATCTTTATTAGAGGCGGCATGGAACCTGAATGGTGTGGGGCCCTCCAGGACTGCATTTGGGAGACTCTGCTCTAGGTAATGCGCCTATTTATGGTGTCTGTGTTTGGTGTGGTAAAATATAGGCGTATTAATCATGCGTATGTTCGCAGCAATAAAGGTTTGTCCTTACTATCACGGTTTTAGTTGTGGGAAAAATATGTGGATAGGATTGGCAGTAGCCCCAGCTGGGATTTGAACCTGTGACCCTCTGGTTCTACAGGTACTGGCTTTGTCCACTGCACCACACTGTGGCTGCAGAGACAGTGCAGTCCCTGGAGGTAGGACACCTGGCCGAAAGAGTCAGAAACCCTGCTCTGCACAATTTTACTGTGGACTCATTCACCTTGTATGGAGACAAAAGGGCACATCAACCTCACAAAATGACCTCGAAAAAAGGGGAAACAACACATAACCAAGCTGGGCAACATTGATATCAATGGGCAACAATAAAAAACACTCCCAGGAAAGCTACAGAAACAAGAAATGCTTTTTGGAAGGGTCTACGGAGCGTAGACCCTTCCAAAAAGCATTTCCTATATTTGGAGCTTTCCTGGGAGTGTTTTTTATTGTTGCCCATTGAAATCAATGTTGCCCAGCTGGATTATACTTTCTTTGACTTTTGTTGTGGTCATTTTCAGTTTTTCTTTGCTATTTTGTTCTGTGCACATGTATCACACTGCTCACGTTTAATAGGTTTCCCCGGTTTTGCTGTACATTGCTGACGGAAATGGTTTCTCTTCCCTTTAATATGCCTTTAACGACAGGTTTTCATTCGCGTTGGAATTGAGCTGTGAAATTCAGCGCGTTAGTGTGAGGGGAGCCTCTCCCCAACCACTCTCCGCCCATTGACCCCTTCTCTCCTCCCACTCTCCACCTTCTGCGCTGTTTTAATGCGCCGCGGGGCTTTACGATCGTTAACTGCGGTTAACGCGCGTTGTATGACGTTAACGGTCATTGGCGCGTGATTATGTGCGTTATACTGCACTTACGATCATTAACGTCATACAACGCGCGTTATTCACGTTTACCGCACTTTAGTAAACATACCCCTTAGTCATGATTTAGGACATCTGAAGATATGCATGTGGACATCAAAATCATGGAGATATCTCCAAAGCCATTTCACAAATGATGTTTACAGATTTCTCCAGTGTCTCCACATCCAAGCAGGCGAGATGGGGGCCTGTCTGGAGAGGTGCAATGAACTTACATGCCTCCATTCTGTTTCAGGAATGACGGGGACATCTTCAGACATGTCCACGTTTAGACCTGCTGCAGGAATGAATAGACATTAGGAAAGTGCTTGTTTTGGCCTTAAAACATCCAAAGAGGGTAGAGAAGATGGAGAGTTAAGTGACTAGTCAAAGATCACAAAGTCCCACACTGGGATATGAACCCTGACCCCAAAGCACTACTTTAACTATCATGCTATTAGATGTCCATGTTCTGAGATGCTATTCTGGGAATATCTATGTAGATGTCTCTGTAGACATCTATATAAGGCATGTCCATGTTTCTGAAATCATGCCTGGGTTTGCACGTGCCTGCTTTTTTTTTTTTTCAGACGTTCTGGCACTGACATCCCAGATTGCACTTGGGCATCCCATTTTAAAATGTGCCTTAAAGTGTTAAACCAGAACCCTTTGTTGATCAAAACTGGACACATGAATAGTTAAGGATAGGTGAACAGAAACTAAAGGATAAGAGATTGATTGCAGCCTAGGACAGTGGATTACGAACAAGATAGTTTACAGTGAGCAAAGAAAAAGCTGGCAAAGCAGACCTGTGTAAATAGTGTAAGAAAGAGCTGAAAACAGTGATTCACCTCAAGGTGGCTGTGAAGTTCTGATGGCAGGAAATTTCTATAGAGAAAGGCACAACTCATCCTTTAGAAACTCTCTGCAATACAATGTGTGCTTTCTAGTCAGTCCTGACTCCTGGTGACACAGAAGCTCCTGGGTTTTCTTGGAAATGTCACCAGAAGTAGACTGCCATGCCTTTCTTCTGAGGTAATAGAGGGTTAAGTGACTTGCCCAAGGCCACAAGGAGTGCTAGCAGGAACTGAACCCTGGTAGCTTGGTTACCAAGCCAGTGCTCTAACCACTAGGCTATTCCTCCACTCAGAAACTCTCTAAACATTACAAAATCAGTGTACCATAAAAGTTCTTAGTGCATCACTCTACGAGAATTATGTGGTAGGGCAATTTGTGAACTGGGTTACATATGCATTCTTTTTATCAGGAGTAGTTTTTCCAAATGGGTTAGTTTTGTGCATATCATGACAATAACAAACACCACTCCTAAACCAGGGTATGTGAAATATGATTTCAGTCTTTCAAATGCACTGCTAATGCTTGCCGTAGTAATTGTTGTTGTGTTGTTAAGTGCCATCGAGTCGGAGTCGACTCATGGTGACCCTCTGGATAGCTATCCTAAATTGTGTTTGATCTTCAGTCAGGCGGCTCATTGTTGACAGACTGGTACCCGTAGCTACTGTTATGTATCGATCCATCTCATTGCTGGTCTTCCTCTTTTGCGTTGACCTTCTATCTTGCCAAGCATGATGTCTTTCTCTAATGATCTCTCTCTCCGCATGAGGTGTCCAAAGTATGAAAGTCAAAGTCTTGTCATCTGAGCTTCTAAAGAAAGCTTAGGTTTGATCTCCTCTAGTACAGACTGGTTTGTTCTTCGGGCAGTCCATGGTATACACAGTATTCGCCGCCAGCACCATAATTCAAAGGCATCAATTTTCTTCCTGTCTATCTTTTTCACTGTCCAGCTTTCACATCCATATGATGTTATTGAAAATACCATGGCCTGAACAAGTTGAATCTTTGTATGGAGAGAGACATCTCTGCTCTTGAGAATCTTATCTAGGTTTTTCATAGCCATTCTGCCAAGAGCAATGCATCGTCTGATTTCTTGACTGCTTGTTGCTTCTTTATTGATAGTTGATCCAAGTAGGTTAAAGTTATTCACGATTTCAATTTCTTCTCCTTCGACGATGAACCTGTTGATTATGCCAGTTGTCATGATCTTTGTCTTCTTTACATTAAGGTGCAGGCCCATTTTGAGACTATGTTCTTTGATTGTGAGAAGCAAATGTTTCAGATCATCTTCACTTTCTGCCAGTAATGTGGTATCATCAGCATAGCGAAGGTTGTTGATGAGTCTTCCACCAATCTTCACACCTCTGTTGTCTTCATATAATCTTGCTTCTCTGATGATTTGCTCTGCATATAAATTAAACAGGTAGGGGGAAAGTATGCAGCCTTGTCTTACACCTTTGCTTATTTTAAACCATTCTGTTTCTCCTTCTTTCGTTCGAACTGTTGCTTCTTGATCAATGTACAGATTGTGCAAGAGAACGATCAGGTGTTCTGGTATGCCCATGCTTCTTAATGTGGCCCAGAGTTTCTCATGGTTTACACAGTCAAAAGCTTTGCTATAGTCGATAAAGCACAAATAGATATCCTTTTGGTATTCTTTAGTCTTTTCAAGGATCCATCTCACATCCGCAATGATGTCTCTTGTTCCTCGCCCTTTTCTGAACCCTGCTTGCACTTCAGGTAGTTCTTGTTCCAGGTATGATTGTAATCTCTTTTGAATAATCTTCAGTAGAATTTTGCTGGCATGTGGGATCAGAGCGATTGTGCGATAATTTCCACAGTCAGTTGGATCACCTTTCTTTAGTACTGGTATAAACACAGATCTTTACCAGTCAGTTGGCCATGATGCTGTCTTCCATATTTCTTGGCAGAGCCTTGTAAGTACGGTAACAGCTGCATCAGATTGCTGTAATACTTCTATGGGAATGCAATCAATGCCTGGTGCTTTGTTCTTTGATAAGGCTTTCAATGCTGCTTCAACTTCTTCTTTCATCACCAATGGTTCCAGATCAGAAGGTACAGGTTGAAATGGCTGTTGGTCCACTTGATCTTTATCATATAAAAACTCTGTATATTCCTTCCATCTTTTCTTGATCTTCTCAGCATCATTCAACATAGAACCTTGAGCATCTTGTAACATTCCAATTCGAGGCTGGAACTTTTTCTTTAACTCTCGTAGCTTTAGGAAAGCTGATCTTGTTCTTCCTCTAATAGTTTCTGCTTCTATTTCCTTGCATGCGTCATTGTAGTACTTTTCCTTGTCCTGTCTTGCTGCACGTTGGAAATCTCTGTTGAGTTCTGTGATTGTCTTTCTTTCTCCTCTGGCTTTAGCTTCTCTGCGTTTCTGGGCAATTTTCAGAGTTTCTTCCATCATCCATTTTGGCCGTTTTTTCTTTTTTACCTTTTGTAGACTTCTCACTTTCTTCCAACACAACCTTCTTGATGTCATTCCATAACTCTTCTGGAACTCTATCATTTGTATCTAAAGCAGCAAATCGATTTTGCAGGCAGTCTTTAAATTCCAGTGGTATATTCTCAAGGTCATATTTTGCTGCATTCATGAGTAGTTTGCTCTTTTTCAGCTTTAGCTTGAGTTTGCATACTAGTAGTTGATGATCTTTACCACAGTCAGCTCCAGGTTTTGTCTTTGTTGATGTTATAGAGCTTTTCCATCGTTGACTTCCACAGATGTAGTCAATTTGATTTTTATACAATCCATTGGGTGAAGTCCATGTGTACAGTCGCCGCTTGTGTTGCTGGAAGAAGGTGTTCGAGATGAATAGATCGTTGGTCTTGCAGAATTCTATCAGTCTTTCTCCAGCTTCATTTCTGTTGCCAGGTCCATATTTTCCAACTACTTTGTCTTCTTCTTTGTTGCCAACCTTTGCGTTCCAATCACCCATGACTATCAGGATATCCTGTTTGCATGTTCTGTCAATTTCAGCTTGTACTTGTTCATAGAACTCTTCAATTTCATTCTCTTCTGCAGCTGTTGTTGGGGCATATACTTGAATTATAGTTGTGTTGATAGGCATTCCTCGTAGACGAATAGAGATTAAGCATTCGCTGACTCCATTGTATTTCATTACAGTTCTTGCAAGTTTCTTCTTTATTATAAATGCAACACCATTTTTTCTTTGTCTTTCATTTCCAGCATAGTAGACCATGTGATCATCTGATGCAAAGTGTCTGATGCCAGTCCATTTCAGTTCGCTGACACCCAACAGATCAAGTTGTACACGTTCCATTTCATTCTTGACCACCTCCAACTTCCCTTGGTTCTTGCTTCGTACGTTCCATGTTCCAATGTGTAAGACATCTTTACAGCTTCTGACTCTCATTTCATGTGCAGCTACATCAGCAGTCAGACGTCCCGAGGGCTTTGATCCAACCACATCATAAATGCTGGCTTTACTCTGAAAGGTCTTCAGCTCTTCCCCAGTAGCTAGTTGAGTGCCTTCCAACCTGGGGGTCTCATCTTCCAGCACTACAGCACAATTTGTTTTGTTGTAACTATCCATTGGGTTTTCATGGCAAGATACAGAAGTAGATTGCTGGGCCTTTCTTCTGCGCAGTTTAAGTTTGGTGTTGTTGCCGTTGTCACAGAAATGTGATCCTCCGCCGTCAACACTATCCCATTCTGCTGCTGCCCAGATGGGTGGTTTGTCTTGGTCTGGCATCTCAGCTGAGACCTGTCCATCTTGGGAGACCCTGCCAGTAGTTAAACTACCAATAGTTTAGCTCTCAGCATCACTGATGCACACAAGCCCTCACAGCACAACAAGCTGCAAACCAAGTGAGTAATTATATTGTGCCAAAGTGCATCTGCTTCTGTAATTCATAAGATGTAAAATGTATAGGCAATTCATCTTGGTGCACTCAAAAATTTATTTTAATCAGTTCTGTGGCCTCAGTATAATGGGAAAAATATCTTTATTTGTCTGCTGCATTCTCATAGTCTCGGATTGCATTGTTTGGTACTTGAAGACCTTCTCGTTCTCTGCTCAATGCACAAAATAATCACTTGACACTGAAACCTGTATTATCAATGCTGTTCTTATGCTTTTTTCCTTCACCTGGATGTTCAGTCGTCTTGTATGAACTTTGTATTGGTTGAAGTGGAATTATAATCTTTTCATTTCCATAAATATTTTAGGGTAGGGATCCAAATAATTTTCCAGTACAGCAATGGTGTAGTGTTTTCAAAGGTTCCTATGGATGAAGCATGCCACCTTATTGTGCCTCTCTGTATAGAAATTTTCTACCATCAGAACTTTGCAATAAGCTGTGAAATGAGTATTAGTTTCCAGTTTTCACAGGTTTTTTTAGGCTTTCTGTAAACCATCTTGTCCATAATTCATTGTCTTGAGCTGCTACTATCAATCTCTCATCCTTAGATTTCAGTTTGCCTCTCCTTGACCACTTTTGTGTCCTGGTTTGATCAGCAAATGGTTTGGTTATGGTTTATTATATTTAATATACCGCCTTTAGTAGGCACAGTAAAGTCATGTGCAATTAAAATCTCAAAAGGAAAAGAAAAAGAAGTACAATAAAACAGGAAAGAAAACACAAAATAAAAGTGCAAAAGATACAGAAGAAACTACCATAAGCTGCGTGCTGCAAAGGCTAGAGTCCAGCATGAAAGCTCCAGAGACTGAATGAGCACCACCAATTATAAAAATTTGGTTATTCCACATAATCTTTATGTTTTTTGGTATGCTGAATCCGAAAATGACCTCCATTTTGTCATAGGACATCACGTTTCCTGACAATTTAGGTTAGCTATGTTAAATAAGGCAATACCTCAAAATAAATGGAAATAGACTTATAAAATTAAAGTTTTATTACAATATTTTCATGAAAATCCTTTTTTGAACTGAAATGAGCTCACCTACACACACTAAACTTGATTCTTCTTCCTTGTGAGGCTCCTCTTGGTGCATTTACGTTTGTGAGTAGCATCTGGAATGTCTCTCTGAAGCATCCAACAGTAGTCTGCCATCATTGTAATGCTCCATTTTCCCTGGTATCTCCTTTCCATCTCTTTAATGTCTTGGTGGAATCGTTCACCTTGTTCCTCACTCACAGCTCCCAAATTTTCAGGAAAGTAGTCAAGGTGAGACTGGAGGAAATGCACTTTCAAACTCATCAGGCAACCTAAAGCTTGAAATGCTTACAGCATTCGTCCGACGATCTTTTTGTAGTGAGGATCTTTGTTATTGCCTAAAAATTTCTGTACGACTTCTTTAAATGCAATCCACCCTTCTTTTTGAGGATCCGTCATGGTATTGACAAACTCTTGATCAACTATAAGCCTTCTATGTTCTAATGTCTGGTCCGACAAACACACCTTCCTTCAATTTTGCCTCCGACAGGCCTGGAAACTTGGTGACCAAGTATTTGAAGCATTCTCCATCTCTTGGAAGTGATTTTACAAATTGCTTCATTAATCCCAATTTTATGTGGAGAGGTGGTAGAAGAACTTTATGAGAAGGTACCAAAGTTTCTCGGAGGACATTTTTTTCACCGACTGTTAGCACCCTCGGCTGCCAACTCTTCTTGGTCCAGTGATTTTGTCGGTCTCAACTGTCCCATAGACACAGAAAACAAGGATATTTAGTATACCCAGCTTGTTGCCCGAGCAGCATGCACAAGACCTTCAAGTCCCCACACACTTGCCAACCATGGTCTTCATATTTAAGTTTATGAAGAACCAATTCCAAGTTCTCGTAGGTTTCCTTCAAGTGTACGGAATGACCTACAGGTATGGAAGCGTAGAAACCGTTGTGGAGTAAAACTGCTTTGAGACTTCTTTTTGAAGAATCTATAAAAAGACGCCATTGCTCTGAATCATATTGAATTTTAAATTGACCAATCAGACCTTCGACATCGATGCAATAAACCAACTTGTCTTCCTGGGCGAAGTAAGGAACAAACTCCTTTTCACGATGTCTGAACCATGAAGATAACACTCCTGGAAACAATATATTCCTGCTTTTCAGCCTTGATCCGAGTAACTCATTGGCATCTTTGGGAAGATTCAAGTCTCTTACCAAATCATTCATCTCCTCCTGAGAAAACAATTTTAGTCTTGTATCATCTTCAAAGTCAGAACTTGATTCGTCATCTGGTTCAGGTATGACTTTACCTTCATCGGAGCTAGGTATCTCTTCCAAGGTAGCAGGGGGCTTGGGTACTCGTATATCTGTGCCATGGGGGATGGGACGAATTGCCGAGTGAAGATTGGGGTATGAAATGGAATGCTTCCATTTGGAATTAAACCCTTTCACATCGCATGAACAAAAGTAACAGTTGTCACTATGGTTCTTTTGCTCTCGCCATACCATAGGAATCCCATAACGGAAAGATTTTTTCTTACCCTTGAACCAGTTTCAGAGGTCCTCAACACACCATTTGCACACTTTAAGAGGCGCCCAGACTTTATCTTGATCTCCAATTTTTTGTCCAAAGTATGCAAAGTATACTTTTGTCACAAAGTCTGTAATATTGTGCTGTTGCTTCAACACTGTATATTCACCACAGATGAAACAGAAATTGTCTGGCGAATTAATACACTTTCGCGGAGCCATAACATAATGGTTGAAGAATGACGAGCTAACACGAATTGCGATGAAAAAGTGTGAACAGCCTAGAACCAAGAACCTGATGATGATTCGCGCACAAGTGTGGCATGCAGGAGAGAGCAGCTCTGTGTCTGTACACGAGACATCACAGTGCTGGCCACGTCCCCCTGCACTGACCGGAGCTGCTGCTATCTGCCCTGTGTCTCCCTCCCACTGGATTCTTCAGGAAAGATTAATCCCTTCTACCATTAGAAGCACGGACTTAAAACTTGCTTAGCTTATGTATATGCTGCTGACCATCAGATTTACAGTGCTATATTTTTTTTTACATAACTCGGATAACCCCTTTAAGGTTTTTTTGGTATTTTATATCTTAAATGCACTTATGTGAATTAATTAATAGTAATTTGAATTAATTAATAGCAATTTGAAAAAATTTGATAAATTTGAAGACAATTTTGCATGTTGTGGCAAATCATGACGTCTTGGAGTTTTTTCAATATTTTCTTTGTTTTCAGCACACCAAAATACATGGAAATTAGATGAAAATAATCAAACAGCTTTTTAGTCGCAGACCTGTGTTATGACCCAAAAGTATTACCAATAAATGGGTTTTCAACTGAGCCTTAAAGGTCTTATAAGAAGCCTTGAGCTGCCACTGCGCTGGTAGTACATTCCATAAAATTGGAGATAGAAAAAAGAAAGTGGATCGACAGGTCCTTTCCTGTCTTGCCTGGAATGCAGATGGAATATGGAGTTTTTGAGCCAAAGTATGAACTGTAATCTGAGAAGCAGGACACAGAGGAGAACCGAGATAGAGATCCTTGTGTGTCAATATTAGAACCTTATACTGGATGTGATGTATCACAGGCAGCCAGTGCTGCTGCTAAAGCACGACATTACATGATTGAACTTAGAGGCTCAAAATCTAAACTGCTGCATTCTGCAATCAACTGAAAGACCCACATAGATTACATTACAATCATCTAAGATGGACACAATGTAACTAAGAGCAATAGTTTTAAGCACAGCAACATCCAATAAATCAAAGCTCGAAGTTGCTGAATGGCAAAAAAGGAACTTTTACAGTTAGTTAACTTGATTCTCCAGAGTAAGATCCCCATCTACCTGTAAATACACCCCTAGATATTTCAGGTAAGGCTGCAACCGTATAGGCTTTGCCACTTTTTTCTTGTTTGTTGAAAGAATTGTTTCTTTTGTTTTACAAATGCTGTAGCTTCCTTCCCTTTATGTCCTGGTGGATTCTCATCTATTCCTTTTGCTCATTGGAATGCCTGTCCAAATTAGACAGATTAGAACACAAGAACATAAGATATGCCATACTGGGTCAGACCAAGGTCCATCAAGTCTGATATCCTGTTTCCAATAGAGGCCAACCTAGGTGACAAGTACCTAGCAGTTTCCAAAAAAGACACACAGGTTCCACAATGCTTGTATTGAGGCAAGCAATGGATTTCCGGAGTACTCTTTAATAATGGTTTATGGACCTTTCATCCAGGAACTTGTCCAAACCTTTTTTAAACACAGCTACACTAACAGCTTTTACTACATCCTCCAGTAACGAACATAAGAACATAAGATAAGCCATACTGGGTCAGACCAAGGTCCATCAAGCTCAGTATCCTTTTTCCAACAGTGGCCAATCTAGGTCATAAGTACCTAGCAGTCTCCCCAAAAGACAGAGGTTCCTCAATGCTTGTATTGGGTCAAGCAGTGATATCCTGGGTCCCTTCTAATAATGGTTCATGGACCTTTCCTCCAGGAACTTGTCCAAACCTTTTTTAAACCCAGCTACACTGACAGCTTTTACTACATCCTCTGGTAAAAAAATTCCAGAGTTTGATTACATGTTGAGTGAAAAAATATTTTCTCTTATTAGTCTTAAATAGGTTACCCTGTAGCTTCATTGCATGTCCCCTAGTCTTTCTAAATTCTGATGATGTAAACAATCTACTTTTACCCATTCCACTCCATTTATTAATTTATAGACCTCTATCATATCTCCCCTCAGCCCTCTCTTTTCCCGGTTGAAGAGCCCTAACCTTTTTAGCCTCTCTTCATAGGAGTATCCTTCCATCCCCTTTACCATTTTGGTGGCTCTTCTCTGTACCACTATATCCTTTTAATGATATGGCAACCAGAATTGCACACAATATTCAAAGAGCTGTCGCACCATGGAACGATACAGAGGCATTATAGTATCCTTTGTTTTATTTTCCATTCCTTTCTTTATGATACCTAGCATTCTATTTGCTCTCTTGGCAGCCGCTGCACACTGGGCGGAGGGTTTTAACATGTTATCTACCATGACACTTAAATCGTTTTCCTGGGTGGGGTTCCCAATGTGGAACCTTGCATCATGTAACCATAGTTTGAGTTGTTCTTTCCTAGGTGCATAACTTTGCACTTGTCCACATTAAATTTCATCTTCCATTTGGATGCCCAGTCTTCCAATTTATCAAGATCCTCTTGTAATTTTCCAGAATCCTCTTTGTTTTTAACAACTTTGAATAGTTTTGTGTCCTCTGCAAATTTGATAACCTCACTCGTTTTTCTCTTTTCTGGGTCATTTCTGAATATATCAAAAAGCAGCGGACCCAGCACAGATCCCTGGGGTACTCCACTATTCAACTTTTACCCCCATTGGGAAAATTGGCCATTTAGCCCTACCCTCTGCTTTCTATCTTTTAACCAGTTCCTAATCCACAATAGTACACTGCCTCCTAACCCATGACTTTTTAGTTTTGCCAAAAGTCTCTGATGAGGGATCTTGTCAAAGGTTCTGGATCTTTACTTTCATATTTGTAAACCTTTTGCATGCTTGGATCTGTTGACACTATTAAGTAGGCTTGGAGGCCTATGATAGTAGCCCTGTATGTATAATCTATTTCTATGAGGCCTATGTGTCCTTCAGTTTGAGGAATGTACAAACTTTGCAAATACTGGTTCTTATAGATTACATTGTGGGTATGAAGAACCTTTTTTGTTCGTACATCCAGTTTTGAAAGATCTTTAAGAAGCCAGTCTACAATTCCAAAATTATACAGGTATATCCAAATTACCAGCTAGTTTATGGCTTTTACCTTATTTCATGATGTTAAAGTACTTTTCAATAATAATTTAAATCTCCTGTAATATTTTTTTACTGATGCTTTCTCTCAGCAAAGTTTTCTTGATAGTTGCTCCTTCCTCTAAACCTAGTTATTTATATACACCTTTCAGTTCAAGTTCCTTGATGTTATAGTCATCCGTTATGGAGATGTTTTCAGTTTTTCTCAATTTTACTTTAACAAAGGTTGCCTTAACACATTTGTCAAGGCCAAAGTCATCTTGATGTCATCTGAGAAGTTCTTCACTATAAAGAGTTGTTCTGCTAATTGTTGATCACTAGAGCTGTAGATTATCAAATTATCTACAAACAGTAAGTATGCTGTTACCTCTGGATTGTTGTCATCTTTAAGATTAAAGCTAAATCTATAGCCTAAAGAGTTAATATGAGTACTTAGTAGATTAAGCACTGTACAAAAGAAATGTGGTGATAAGGTGTCTCCCTGAAATATTCCTCTCTGTATCTTGATCTTTGGAATAATGAACTCTCCATCCTCATACTTCAGATGAAGTGTGGTTCATCACATTTTCACAGGGTACTTGATGATGTACTAAACCAATCTTTAGTTTGAACATTTCAAGGCAATTTACTGTATTATCCAAGAGCATGGGATGCTTTCCTAAGGCTTTATGCTACTTACATTCAAGGCCATCAAAGGACTCTCGTCTGCATCACTAACAGAACTAATCCAGACGACACCACACAATAGGGACAGACGGTCAGTGGCTCTCAACACCCTGATAGTCCCAAAATCAATAACACAATGCACTAAGGCAACAGCAGGCAGGGCCTACCAATTCTGTGCCCCAAGGTGCTGGAACAGCCTCCCTCATTGCATCCGAGCGATCCCAGACTTATTTCAGTTCAGAAAGGCCTTGAAGCACCACCTCTTCCTCCTGTATTACCCAGTAACCAATGCAGACATAGCACCAACCGCACAAGCCACCCAAATCCCCCATGACTGAAACCAAAAAGGAGGTCACGATAATGTTGTAAGTTGTAAATAGTTACCCCTGTTATCCAAGTTGTATTACCTGTTCAACTGTAAACACAAAGTACCATCAGAAATGTGTAAATTATTGTTCATTGTAAACCGCACTGATGCTGAATAGCGCGGTATAGAAGAGACTATAAATAAATAAATAAAAAAATAGTGAGGTTTCTGTTTTTCTTAGCACTAGCCATAATGACTTCATTCAGCATGATGACTTTATTTGGGTCTTTGATTCCATATGCGCCCCTCTTTTTACCTATATTGCCATGATGTTATTGGAATTGATATGTTCATATACTGCATTTTGTCAGCATCTATTGCAGTGAACAGATTATAGATTGTAGGTAAACAAGTTATTGGTCTACATTTTTGAAGGATATTACATAGAAACATAGAAACATGACATCAGAAAAAGACCATATGGCCTATCTAGTCTGTTCTTCCATATTACCCACTACAAGAGTCCTCTATTTGCCTTTACAGAGCCTGTGTTTTTGTCCCATGCTTTTTTGAATTTAGATACTATCCTCATCTCTTCCACCTCCACTGGGAGACTATTCCACACATCTACCACTCTTTCCATAAAGAAGTATTTTCACATATTACTCCTGAGTCTATCCCCTTTCACCCTCCTCCTATGTCCCCTCATAGCAGAGCTTGCTTTCAATCAAAAGAGGCTTTCCTCCTGTGCATTTATGCCATGAAGGTATTTAAACATCTCAGTCATATCACCTCTGTCCTGCCTTTCCTCTAAAGTATACATATTAAGTTCCTTAAGTCTGTCCTCATATGCTTTATAACAAAGATCATTGACCATTTTAGTAGCCACTCTCTGCACCGACTCCATTCTGTTTATATCCTTTAGAAAGTGTGGTCTCCAGAATTCCACACAATACTCCAAATGAAGTCGCACCAAAGACTTAAATAGAGACACTCTCATCTCCTTTCTTCTGCTCGCCAATCCTCTCCCTATGCACCCAAACATTCTTCTAGGTTTCAACGTCACCTTTTCTACCTGTTTAGCTATTTTGAGATCATCAGACACAATCATAAGAACATAAGAACATAAGCTATGCCATACTGGGTCAGACCAAGGTTCATCAAGCCCAGTATCCTGTTTCCAACAGTGGCCACTCTAGGTCATACGTACCAAGCAGTTTCCCCAAAAGACACAGGTTCCACAATGCTTGTACTGGGTCAAGCATTGATATCCTGGGTCCCTTCTTAATAATGGTTTATGGACTTTTCCTCCAGGAACTTGTCCAAACCTTTTTTAAACCCAGCAACACTAAGGGGCATGTTTACTAAACATTCCTAACGTGCGGGGCCGCGGTAGTGTGCGTGTGCCATATAAGGAGTGGGCGGTTCAGGCAGAAAGAAGAAAAAAACCCGACCGTACGTGTGCGCGTCGCGCTAATTTGCGGGGCCCACATTAGCGCGTGGGAAGGCTAAGTGGGGCGCTGCTGAGCACATATCAAAACAAAGCTGTAGCACAACGGTGAACACACTAACCAATGGTGCAGGGGCTACAGGTTCAATCCCCCATTGTGCGCAACAAAAAGGCCAGCTGAGGCAACACCTTGAATGTGTAAAAGTGGCAAAGTACTTTTGTACGGCATAAGGCGGCACACTGTTCGTTTTGTACGGCATAAGGTGGCGCACTGTACTATCTGGGCGGCACAAGGCGGCGCACTGTTCTTTTTGGGCGGCACAAGGCGGCGCACTGTTCATTTTGGGCGGCACAAGGCGGCGCACTAATTGTGGGCAGCAGGAGGTGGCGCGCTGATGGGCATAAGGCGGCGCACTAATGCCAAAGCAAAGGAACACAGCCACAGCACAATGGTTAAGACACTGACTAATGGTGCAGGGACCAGGGGTTTGATCCCTCACAATGCCCAGTGAAAAAGGCTAGCTGAGGCAGTATGTTTTATGTTGTGGAGTGCTGTAGGAGGCTTTCTAATTTTATTTTGTGATAACTACTAGCAAACGCACTCTCACAGCATATTAATATAAGGCGGCCCATAAGGCACATGTTACAGTGTACCGTCCGCCAAGGCACCCTAGAATGTCCCCTATAGGGCAGCATGTATGTTGCGACACAGGATAATGTATAGTGCACCCTATATGGCTGGCAACCGTAACGTGCCCTATAGGGCGCCCCATAAAGCACCCTCAGTGGCACCTTATGGGTACAGTACGCTGAGGGTGGTATTGCTGGCAGCAACATATGTACAGTAAATTAAATAAATCTGTGGACACCCCTATCACATAACCCCACTGTGGGTTTGAACCCATGACATCTGGCTGCACAGGCAGGGACGTAACCATTGGGCTACAGCTCTATAGCTGTAAGCAGCCCCTGGCTGGCTGCAGATAGCCTGTACGTCACCTCACTGACAGTCTGCTGTTGTGAACCACCCGTACCCATGATGCACTGCACATGCAAGTCAGCTGTCCACGATTGAACACAGGATGGGAAATGCACCCCTAAAGCTCCCCGGCCTGGTAGGGGGAAGTGTCCGTGTGCACCCACACAGCACCTCGGCCTGGTAGGGTGTCCTGAGTGGGTGGACAAACGGCAAAGAGTAGCTAAACACCATCACATTGTGCGGTTACTGTGCTCACCCTGAGTGAGAGATGTTGCGCCCAGGACCAGGTCCACAACACCAGACATGGCCGAATGTGGCCATGTCAGAGCTCCAAAGCAGCAATAACCTGTGGAATAGGTAGGTGCTGCATAAACATTTTGGAGATCTCTGTCTGGCTCAGTTAGTGGGGACCCCCACCCCATGGACCCCCAGGTGGATAAAACAAGGCTTCCCCTCAACAGATCCCCACCCCCAATGGCAGTAGAGTGGACCATCAACCCCAGTCCTGCTAGGAAACAGACACTCCTACAGGGCAGTCCAAGCAGCTCCACACACATCCATAACACAATATCAGACAGACATTAGGCCTGGATATTCAAAGATGCACCCCACCACTATCTGATATTCACCTGCAGCAAGCCATCAGCCACTGTACCCTGCAAGGCACTCCATCACAACACATATCAGCTGTGAACAGTCTGCTGGCTGGTCCTGATGGACATGCATGCACCCACAACTGGGGTGGCAGCACACACAGACAGATAAGTCCATGAAGAGGCCCCCACAGGACACCCATACATATCACATGGGAGAATCACAATATAGCACTATGGGGGTGCCTAGCCATGCTGCCGTCACTGCACACTCAGGGTGAGAGTGATCCCCCAGCAGCACATACAGAGGTCACCCTGTCTGTGTAGGTGGTGGCCGGGCACTACCATGCCCCTGCCAGTGCCCTATGCCCTGTGCAGCTGCATCCTGGTCAGTCCACTCTGTCTGAGATATACGCATGGTCCCTTGCTACTCATTATGCACATTGGCAGGCCAATACTGGCAACAGTATTGGCAGTGTGGGCTGTGGAAGGGGCATGCAGCCAACACCCACTGTATGACAGACACACAATTCCACACCTATGCCATCATGGTGCTACTATTGAGGAGGTAATTAGCCTTGCCCACCAAACTGGTGCTGGGCACGGCAAGGCATGGATATGCTACGCAGTACTGCTGGGGGTCACTCCCCAGGGTGGTAAACACCGTCAGAGGCAAGGGCTGAAGCACGCACCGCAAACACCAAACAGATTGTTCGGATGGGGTCAACTAGCAGTATGTGCGTAACGTATGGATATCTATCTGCCAGTACTCCTAGCAAGCGTCTCAGAGCTGTGTACCGTATACCTCAGGTGTAGGGTTCCATTGCTAGGGTATACAGGTGCTAGTATTGGGAGATGCACGCAGGGTCCAATGTTCTGCCTCTCCAGGAGACATTGGCCAATGGGGCCTGTGGGTGTGGGTGTGGGTGTGTCTGTCCCTGTTGGCTGCTGCTTTACGGCAGAGATTCCCAACTCCAGTCCAGGTGTGCATCACACTGATCGGGTTTACCTGCTGTTCCTCATGAATATGCATGAGCTACATCTACATGCCATGGGGGTGGTGCATAGATATACAGCACAGGCATTTGTATGAGTGGCAGCATGGACCCTGACTGGTGTGTGGCCCACCAGGACTGCATTTGGGAGATTCTGCTCTAGGTACTGCCCCTGTACATGGTGTCTGTGCTCAGTGGGGTAAAATATAGACGTAGTACCATTGCATATGGCCTCGCCACGAAAGGTTTGTCCTTACTATCACTGTGTAGCTGTGGGAAAAATATGTGGGAAGGATTGGCGGTAGCCCCAGCTGGGCTTTGAACCTGTGACCTTCTGTTCTTGTATGCACTGTCTGTGTGCACTGCACCACCTTGTAGCCACAGATTGGCTGGATTCCCTGGAACGTCCATGCCTGTGGATCCGGCAGGGCCTGTGTGTTGCAGTGGACTGTGCCAGCCTGCACATGGCTTGGCCTCTGTCCTCTGTGGCTAGCTGCCACTGCCCCCTGCACCACATGTACTCGTGCGCCAACATGCTGGCATGAGCTTCTCTCAGAAAAAGCAGATGACCTGATTGCAATGTGGCAGTACGGGACTGCATTTGGGGGACTTGGCTGTAGGTATGCCCATTGTTGTGGTGTGTGTGCGGTGTTGGGTAACATATGGGTCTTTCCCCCATGCTTATGTTCCCTGCAATACAGGGGTGTCTGCTCTATCTTTGTTTAGTGGTGGGTAAAATATATGGATGCGGCTGGCAAGTGCCCCAGCTGGGATTTGAACCTCTGGCCTTCTAGTTCTAGAGGTCATGGCTATGTTCTCTGCACCACACTATGGCCACAGAAACAGTGCAGCCCCTGGAGGTAGTAAACCTGGCAGGATGGCGTCACAAACCCTGCTGTATGCATTTTTACTGTGGGCTCCTTCACCCTGTGTGGTGACAAACGTGCAAATAAAACCCGGGAATGACCACGGAACAAAGGGGGAAAACATATACCCAAGCTGGGCAACAGTGATATTAATGGGCAACCCTAGATAACACTCCCAGGACAGCTCCAGAAAAAGGGAAATGTTTTTTGGACGAGTCTCCGCTCCGTACACCTTTCCATAAATCATTTCCTTTTTTTGGAGCTTTCCTGGGTGTCTTATCTAGTTTTGCCCATCACTATAACTGTTCCCCAACTGAATTACTATTTTTCATATTTTTGTGGTGGTCATTTTCTATTTATAATTGCACTTTTGTGCTGTGCACATGTATCACACTGCTCACGTTTTGCAGGTTTCCCCGGTTTTGCTGTACATTGCTGACGGAAATGGTTTCTCTTCCCTTTAAATGCATTCTAACGCGAGTGATTCACTCGCGCTATTTTTTTTTGGAAATTCAGCCACGATAATGTGCGGGGCACCTCTCCCCTCCCCTTCCCCGCCCATTAACCCCTTCTTTCCGCCCCTCCGGGGCCTTCCTCCGCCCTCCGTTAGCCTTTCCACGCCTCTATCGGACATTTGCGGGCACGTACTTGTGCGGCACCCGTTACTGTGACGCGCAAGTGTGCGGGGCTTCATCGCACGTTTGCGGGGCATTTAAGCGCTCTTAAGTACCGCTTTTAGTGCGCTATTTTGCGGCGCGCTAATTAGCGGTTTTTAGTAAACATGCCCCTAACAGCCTTTACTACATCCGCCGGTAACAAATTCCAGAGTTTGATTACACGTTGAGTGAAAAAATATTTTCTTTTATTAGTCTTAAATAGTTTACCCTGTAGCTTCATTGCATGCCCCCTAGTCTTTCTATATTCTGATAACGTAAACAATCGATCTACGTTTACCCGCTCCACTCCGTTCATTCATTTATAGACTTCTATCATATCTCCCCTCAACCGTCTCTTTTCCAGGTTAAAGAGCCCTAACCTTTTTAGCCTTTCTTCATAGGAGTATCCTTCCATCCCCTTTACCATTTTGGTGGCTCTTCTCTGAACCTTTTCTAATAACGCTATATCCTTTTTAAGATATGGCAACCAGAATTGCACACAATATTCAAGGTGCGGTCTCACCATGGAACGATATAGAGGCACTGTTTTATTTTCCATTCCTTTCCTTATGATACCTAGCATTCTATTTGCTCTCTTGGCCGCCGCTGCACATTGGGCTGAGGGTTTTAACATGTTACCCACAATGACGCCTAAATCTTTTCCCTGGGTGGTGGTTCCTAAAGTGGAACCTTGCATCATGTAACCATAGTTTGGGTTGTTCTTCCCTAGGTGCATAACTTTGCACTTGTCCACATTAAATTTCATCTGCCATTTTGATGCCCAGTCTTCCAAATTATCAAGATCCTCTTGCAATTTTAACAACTTTAAATAGTTTTGTGTCATCTGCAAATTTGATAACCTCACTCGTTATTCCACTTTCCAGGTCATTTCTGAATATGTCAAAAAGCAACGGACCCAGCACAGATCCCTGGGGTACACCACTATTCACCTTTCTCCATTGGGAAAATTGGCCATTCAGCCCAACCCTCTGCTTTCTATCTTTTAACCAGTTCCTGATCCACAATAGTACACTGCCTCCTATCCCATGACTCTTTAGTGTTGCCAAAAGTCTCTGATGAGAGACCTTGTCAAAGGCTTTCTGAAAGTCCAGCTACACTATATCAACCGACTTACCTTTGTCCACCTGTTTATTCACACCTTCAAAAAAACATAACAGATTAGTAAGACAAGATATTCCTTGTCTAAAGCCATGTTGGCTGTCTCCCATTAGGCCATGACTATCTAAATTCTCAGTAATTTTATTCTTTTTTTTTTTTTAAATTCTTTATTTTCGTTTTATAACAACAAAGGAAAGGAAGACATACAGCTAAAAGACAAATACATAACGTGTAATACATACACCAAAGTAAACCCCTACCACCCCCCTCCCCCCTGCTTCTTCTCTAGAAAACTAAGCATTCCCGAAACGGGCGTGTACTTACATTATTGTATTACAAAACCTAATGGTGATCTAAAACATGATGAGTGCACATTATACAGGCATGTTGGAGCAATGAGCAGATTGTACATAATCATTAAGCATCTGCCATTTAGACAAGCAAGAGTGAGTTTGGACATGGGGAATAGCTCTCCGAGGTATCTGCTCATATTTACTATATAAGCAGACGAGGTTCCACCATTCATTGACAGTAAGTCGAGAGCTATCCTTCCAATTCCTCGTGATTAAGCATATGGCTATACCCAGCATGAAATCAAGGAGAAAGCGACCCTTCTTAGGAAGAGAGGGGACCTCCGCCACAGAGCGGAGTCCCACGACCTTCCAAGAGAGAGGTTCATGAAAGTGTAAGATAGATTGAATACGACCCCAGACCCGCCCCCAATAGACCTGCAGTTGAGGACATTCATAAATAACATGAGCGAAGGTTCCCACAGCAGTATGGCAAGACCAACACAGGTCCCTAGCATTTGGGTTCCATTTGGCTATTTTTTCTGGGGTATAAAAGCATCTGTGTGCAAAGAAGAAGAGAGTTTGGGTAACAGAGGCAGACCGGGAAACCCGCACTACTTTACTCCAAAAAACGCTCCATTGCACAGGGGTTATAGTGGTTTGCAGTTCGCGCTCCCAGGCTTGTTGGGCTCTAAAAGTGTCCGTATCTGTACCCTGACAAATTATTTTATAAAAATTAGAGGCTACCCCATGTGTACTACTAATGGAGTGAACTATCTCTAATAGCCCATCCTCAGTAGGGGCAGAGGGCGGCATGATTCGAGCACTTTTGAGGCAGTGTTGAAGCTGCATCAATTGAAAGTAGTGTTTCGCTGGTAACGCAAATTCCTTTTGTAAATCCGAAAAGGTTTTCCAACGAGCTGCAGAGAAAAGCTGTTGGGGTGTCCAGATCCCCCTGGAGTACCAGGGTTTCCAGGCTACTGTTCTATTTAGGACTTGAATTCTGGGGTTATTCCATAGCGGGAGTCCGTCCTGAGGACATACATTCGGGCCCAGTGATAGAATGAGAGTGTTAAAGGCCGCAAGAGTATCGACAATCATTGGTGGATGGCGGGTGTCTACTTGTTAGGACATACCGGGGAGATGGGTCAACGGAATTGGGCTACTAAGCTCCTCTTCTATGTCAAGCCAAACTGGTCGGCGGTCTGTTGAGGTATCTAGCCATCGGGCACCTTGCTTAAGTAGAAAGGCTTGATGATATCTAAGAAAATCAGGAAATCTGGTACCCCCTCGTTCCTTTGCAGACTGCAGTTTATGTTTAGCTATCCTTGGTGGCTTGCCCTGCCAGAGATAACGGACGAGAAGGCCCTCAATATCTTTATAAGTATGTAACGGAAGTAAGCATGGCAGCATTTCTAAAATGTAGTTCACTTTGGGGACTATCATCATTTTCACAGTGTCTAAGCGGCCCCACCATGTGAGAGATAAGGGAGACCAATGATTTGTGAGTTCACGGACTTTGGAGACTACCTCTTTGGCATTAAAACTGATAGTGTCTTCTAAAGGAGAACAGTAATGGACCCCGAGATACTTCACCATGCGGGATTGCCAAAGGAAGGGAAAGGCCTGCATGTCAGCCTCATGTACCCAGCGGTTCAGTGGGAATGCTACAGATTTGGTCCAGTTAATTTTATAGCCCGATAATTGTGAGTATCCGTCAATCAGATCCAAGACAGCTGGAACCGAATCGAGGGAAACGAAGAGCATAAGGTCATCTGCATATGCAGAGAGTTTAATCTCCCTATGACTAAAGGGGACACCTCGAATACGTGTAGACTGTCTAATAAGGAGGGCAAGGGGTTCAAGAGCGAGATCAAAAAGCATTGGTGATAGGGGGCAACCTTGACGCGTGCCTCTTTGGAGGTTAAATGGCTGAGATTTGATGGCGTTTACACAAATACTGGCGACGGGTTGAGTGTACATGACTTGGAGATATCGGAGGAAGCCCTCTCCAAAGCCATACCATCGGAGAACTGCAAATAAGAAGGGCCATTCTAGACGATCAAAGGCTTTTTCGGCATCCAGGGAAAGACCCACCCATGGATGGTCGAGATTGGCAGCACTAGATAACACATGGCACAAGGTCCGAGCATTGTCAGCAGTTGATCTGCCGGGTATAAAATCGCATTGGTCGGGGTGAATTAGGGTAGCCATCATGTCAGATAGCCGGGTGGCCAAGATCGTTGCGAAGATCTCATAGTCGGCATTAAGTAGGGAGATTGGACGGTAGTTGGCGGTCAGTAGCGGGTCTCTGCCTTCTTTCTCAAATACAACCACATTAGCTGCAGAAAAGGATCCCAAAGAGGATGTATCTACCGCAAGGGCAGTAAAATAGAGTTTTAAATAGGGAACTAAATCTGCACTGAACGTTCTGTAGAATTCGGTCGGGAGACCATCGGGCCCTGCGGCACGGCCCGAGGCTGTTCGTTTTAGGGCAGATTGGATCTCTGAAGTAGAGAAGGGTTCATCCATCGCATCTCTATCATCTTCAGAGAGGGTCGGCCGCTGAATGCCAGAGAGCAATCGCTCGAATGTCTCTGACGAGAACTCACATTCAGATTGATATAGGCGGGTATAGAAATCCCGAAAGAGCTCTACAATATCGGAGTCTGTGGTCACTATGCCCCCTCCCTGTGGAGCTCGAAGGGCCGCAACGCGTTTGGCTTCTTTTTGACCTTTCAAGGCATTGGCTAAAAGTCGACCGGCTCGGTTATTTTCACGATAATATGTCCCTCGCTGAAGCTCAATACTCTTAGAAGCTGCAGTTGAGAGGATTGAATTATATTGAAAACGGAGACGCTGTAATCGAATTAATACACATGGGTCAGTGCGTGAAGTTAGAACTCGTTCGCCTGCTTTTATTTGTTGGTCTAGTATGAGCAGCTGCTGTTTACGTTGTTTCCGCAGGCGGATTTGATAGCTAGTGATCGTTGCCCGAATGGCCGCTTTGAAGCCCTCCCACCAAGCCCAATTCGCAGTATCTTGGGGTAGATTAAAATGGAAGTAATCCTGTATGGCTACTCGAATTTCTGACTGGAACTCTGGCTGAGTTAACAGGGCTCTATCAAAGAACCAGGCTCCCGAGTTTCCCTGGGGTGCAGTAGTGTGTAATTGAAAGGAAATGGCAGCATGATCTGAAATATGTTGGGAGTGAATCTTTGCAGTGTCCACCTGAGGAACTAACAGTTTTGAGATTAGAAAGAAGTCTATGCGAGACTGAGATTTATGAGGGGAGGAGAAGAAGGTGAAGTCAAGCTCATTGGGGTGTAGTAACCTCCATAGATCAACTAAAGCAAGATCCTTGATCAGGGAGGTAAGCGTGGCGTGACTCTTGGGGGGACCACTCGTCCTAAGCGGCTGTTTGTCAATCAGGGGATCAAGGACTAGATTGAAATCCCCCCCAATGATCAATGAAGTATTAGCAGAAGCCTGCGCAACCTGAGCAATGGTAGCAAAAAAGGCAGGGTCATCAACATTAGGAGCGTAAAGGCATATACATGTAACTTCTAGGCTACCTATCTTGAGGTGAACTCTAGACCATCTACCTTCTGTATCTGAGCTAGTCGCAATAACAGTAGCATGCAAAGATTTCCTAACCAGTATGGCAACCCCACATTTCTTAGAAACGGCTGGGGAATAAGCGGCCACCATGTAAGGTTTAATATTGAGTTTAAGAGTTTCCTTCGAATTTAAATGCGTTTCTTGGAGAAAAATCAGATCCGCTGCTTCCTGACTGAGGTAGCTTAGGATTTTCTTCCGTTTTATCGGATTATTGATGCCTTTTACGTTCAATGAAAAAATCTTACATGGTGCCATAAATCGGTAGTAGACATTTTAGGTAAGGGCGCTTGATAACATAGAACATAAGCAGAATCTGTACAACAATGTCATAATCACCGAGTATTCTGGCTAATACACCCCATATTGAAAAGTATGTACCAACGTATCTTAGAGAAGAAGCAAAACCCCCAAAGAATATGGCGACCATATGTCTGCGGGAGGAGGCCCTAGAGAGGAAATAGAAGACATGTAAAAAAAGAAAAGAAACACCAGAGTCCATAATAACACTGTCTCTGATACTCATCGAGGCTACTGTGGGTAGATGGAGTCGGGTCACAGATACCATCAAAAGTAAGGCAACAGACTGCCCACGCCAGACTCTTTGCTAGGCTGCGGCAGATCTAATATGGCAGGTACAGCGGATATAAGGAGACTTGCAGGAATATTCTGGAAGTCAGCGCATCAAGTCGGCTTCTTTGGAATCCAAAAACTCCGCTAGTAGATCAGGGTCCTCGAATGTTCTTGTCTGATTGTGAAGCGTGACTCGGAGCTTGGCCGGGTACATCAGGCCATAGCGTGCTTGTAGTTGTTGAAGCCTCGGCCGGAATTCCAGAAAGCGCTTTCGGCGGTCGACTGTGGGTTTAGCCAAGTCGGGATAGAAGGAGATCTTGTGGCTCTCAAACTCCATATGGCCCTTTGCCCGAGAGGCACTTAGAATTTGCTCCACGTGTTGATATCTCAATAGTCGAAAAATGATAGGCTGCGGGGTCTTCCTGTTGAGCGTTATGCTTGTGGGTACACGATGAGCGCGATCAATCTCCAAATCTTTGGTAAAGGTGATTTGGAGCAGGGAAGGGAGGATTTTGCATAAAAACTCTTTCATGTCTCCCGATTCCGCTCCCTCCGGTATGCCCACGAGTCGTATGTTGTTGCGGCACGCTCTATTATTGCCATCTTCCACCTCTTTCTGCAAGGCCCGCACCTGTCGTTCAACTTTGTCGAGTTTGGACAACCGGGCCGCATGGGAGTCCAATATGCTCTCCATTTTGTCCTGACGCGAAGAAAGCCATTCTAGCTTGCTTTGCAGCACACCAAAATCGTCCCGCAGCGCTCGGAGTGCTTCACCGTTTGCCTGCACAAGGTTTTTGACCCCTCTAATCTCTACGAGGATTTCCTGCTGCATTTCGGGACCCTCGCACAAGGCCGGCCCCTTCTGCGGGGACGGAGGTTCAGTTTTGGAACGTTTTCCGTGAGAAGCCGCTGGAGACCCAAATTCCAGGCGCGTTGGTTTGGTCCCCGCCATCTCACCAATGTGCCCCGGCAAGATCAGAGTAGAAGTTCCAAGTATGTGAGGTGTTAATTCAGGATTCTGAGTAGGCCTCTCGGGAGCCTCAGCGTTATGCGACCATCCCGCTGGACATCAGGCTCCGCCCCCCAGTAATTTTATTCTTTATGATGGTTTCTACCATTTTTCCCGGTACTGACGTCAGGCTCATCGGTCTGTAGTTTCCCGGATCACCCCTGGAACCCTTTTTAAAAATTGGTGTTACATTGGCGATCCTCTAATCTTCAGGTATTGGAGATGATTTTAATGATAGTTCACAGATTACTAATAGCAGGTCTGCAATCTCATATTTCAGTTCTTTCAACACCCTTGGATGTATACCATCCGGCCCAGGAGATTTGCTACTCTTCAGTTTATCTAATAGTTGTAATACATCTTCCCGATGTATCAATATTTCCTTCAATTCTTCCGCACCTTTAAATACCACTTCAGTCATGGGTAACATCCCTATATCTTCCTCAGTAAAGACCGAAGCAAATAATTCATTCAGTCTCTCTGCTATCGCCTTGTCGCCTCTTAGTGCCCCTTTAGCTCCTCTATCATCGAATGGACCAACTGACTCTCTCACAGGTTTTTTTGCTGCGAATGTACTTGAAAAATCTTTATTTCACGTTTTTTCTTCCGCAGCAAGCTCAAATTCTCCCTTTGCCTGCTTTATCAATGCCTTGCATTTGACTTGCCAGTGCTTGTGCTGTTTCCAGGTTTCGTCATTTGGCTCTTTTTTCCATTTCTTGAAAGATGCTTTTTTGGCAACAACCGCCTCTCTGACCTCACCTTTAAACCATGCTGGCAGTTTTTTGGACTTCCTTCCACTTTTCTTAAAGCGTGGAATAAAGCTGGCTTGGGCTTCCAAGATAGTATTTTTCAACAACACCCAAGCTTGATGGAAGTCTTTAACCTTTGCAACTGCTCCTTTTAGTTTTTTCTTAACTGTTTTCCTCATTTTATCATAGTCTCCCTTTCGAAAGTTAAAAGGTAGTACTGTGGATTTCCTCACTATCCCTCCTCCACTAATTAAATCAAAGGCGATCATGCTATGATCACTATTGCCAAGTGGCCCCAACACCCTTATCTCTTACACTACATCTGGTGTTCCACTAAGGACTAGGTCTAATATTGCTTCCCCTCTGGTCGGTTCATGAACCAGCTGCTCCAAGAAGCAGTCATTTATTTCATCTAGGAACTTTATCTCCCTAGCATGTCCTGCTGTGACACTGACCCATTCGATACCGGGGTAGTTGAAATCACCCATTATTATTACTGCGCTGTAACTTTTGTTAGCTTCTTTGATTTCTTTGAGCATTTTATCATCCATTTGTTCATTCTGGCCAGGCGGTCGATAGTACACCCCCACTGCCATCGCCTTTCCCTTTTTACATGGAATTTTAATTCATAGAGATTCTACAGCAAATTTTGTTTCCTGCAGAACTTTAATCCTTTCTGACTCATTGCCCTCTCTAACACAGAGCGTAACCCCTCCACCAATTTGATCTGCTCTATCATTATGATATAGTTTGTACCCAGGTATCACAGTGTCCCTCTGGTTGTCCTCCTTCCACCATGTCTCTGATATTCCAATCATATCTAACCTCTCGTTTAGTGCTATATATTCTAACTCTCCCATCTTGTTTTTTAGACTTCTAGCATTTGCATACAAGCATTTTAGAGACTGTATTTTATTCATATTAATTTGGCTATTGGTAGACATGGGTAATTTGGGATCTTTAAGCTCTGTCTGCTCCATACTCGAGGGCATACTCCATACTCGAGGTCCTGTTCTTCTTTCATGGACAGAAGTATGTTACCCCCTATACTGTACTGCTCCCTTGGATTGTTGCAGCCCAAATGCATGACCCTACATTTTTTAGCTTTAAATCTCAGCTGCCAAATTCTAGACCATTCTTCAAGTTTAGCTAGATCACTCCTCATGTTATCTACACCTTCCTGGGTGTCTACTCTGTTGAAGATTTTGGCATCATCCGCAAAGAAGCAAACCTTACCTGACAGCCCTTCCACAATATCACTAACAAAAATGTTAAAAAGAATCGGACCAAGGACTGATTCCTGCGGCACTACACTGGTAACCTCCTTCTCCTCAGAGTGAGCTCCATTTACCTGTACTCTTTGTTGCCTCCCACTCAACCAATTTCTAACTCAAGCAGTAACTTTACAGTCCATCCCAAGGGTGCTTAGTTTGCTTATAATTTGCCTGTGTGGAACAGTGTCAAATGCTTTACTTAAATCTAAATAAACCACAGCTAGGGCTCTCCCTCGATCCTTCTCCCTGAGCACCCAGTCAAAGAAATCAATCAGGTTTCTTACAAGACCTGCCTGTGGTGAATCCATGCTGCCTCTGATCCTGTAATCTGCTGGACTCCAGAAACCTCACTATTTTCTCTTTCAGCAGAGCTTCCAATAATTTACTCACTACCGAGGTTAAACTAACCAGACTGTAGTTTTCAATATCACTCAGATTTTCCTATTTCCTTTGTGGTGATAAGTCTGGATGCTTGACCAGTAGATTTGTGCAGTTTGCCAGTTCTTGATAGAATGATGTCAACTGTTTTAGCCAAAAATGGTGCAGTCTGTCTGGGCCAGGGCTCTTCCAGTTTGGAGGACTTTTTAACCTGCTTCCAACTCTTTAGTTGTTACTTTAAGCCATTCTATTGGTTTGATGTTTGTCTTTTCCATTTTCTCCCGTATGCATGGCAATCGTTCTGCTTCTTGATTGTGTTTTACAGGGTCCCTGCATAAGTTTCTCCAGAATGCTTCTATTTTAGCTTTCATTGGTGGTAATTTCACCATACTCATTCCCAGTGGAGAGTGGAACTGTTTTAGGTTTTTCTCTAAATAGTTTATTGTGATAGTTCTCTTTTTTGTTTTCTACATTTCGAGACAAATTCCGTTTGGAGCATGTCTGGGCCATTCGGAAGCCCAAAATCCGGATGACACAGATCTGCACCTGATTCTGCACTCATGGAAGGGTGCAGGGGACTTGGTCAGCCCAGCTGTGCCCTGATCCAGCCTGCCTAGATGTCCTGGCAACTCCCCGTCTAATTCAATCAGGACCCTTGCATGGATCCCGGTGCTGTGGCATCCTATTGCCATTGCACCTAGACACCATGCAGAGGCCCAATCGTCTGCTCTGTTGCAAAGTGCATTTTCCCCACAGCCTGATCTCCAATTGGGCCATATGAGGCTGGGATTGGGGTCCGGGAAACCCCTGGTTGGCTCACCTCTTCGAGGAGTCCTTCCCGACTATCAGCCAGCGTCGTGGGGGCTTATTCCACCTCTGAGGTGGAATTAGTCCCCTGTCTAACTGCGCAAGCCCAGATGTACAGGGCCATCACTCAAATATGCCCTGTATGTCCGGGGTCTTGGTCCCCCCCCCCCCCCCCGCCTGCCCTCGCTCCTCTTCTAGCTGCACCCTCCTGCTCTCTGCTCTTCTTGTACAGAGGTTCCCACACATCTCTGTTGTACATGCGGGGAGCTCTTCAAAGGAAATCGGACCTGGGCATTTAGTGAGGTATATACATCTGACCCGGACAAATATCCCCATTAAACACAGATCGGAATAGACCCCATTCTGTTCAGTTTTGGAGACCATATCTCTCAAAGGATATAAAAAGACTTGAAACAGGTCAGAGGAAGGTGACCAACATGATTTAGAGCCTGCACCAGAAGACATGTTAGAAGAGATTTGAAGACCTAAATATGGATGACAGGAGGGACCGGGGAGTTATGATACAAACCTTTAAATACTTAAAGGGTATTAATGAACAACTAAACCTTTTTCAAAAAGGATAAGCTGTAAAACTACAAGGAATACAATGAAGCTGCAAAGATGTAAACTTAAAAGCAACATCAGGAAATACTTTTTAACTGAAAAGGTGGTGGATGCTTGGAATATCCTCCTGATGGAGGTGGTGGGGGCAAATACAGTGACGGAATTCAAAATAGCATGAGACAGACACAGTGGATCCCTTTATAAGTAGCAAAAGGATAAAATCAAAGCAAACTTAAATATCTTTTATATGTCAATAAATAGAGAGGGGCTGACCTGCACAGAGCAGTGTGTACAACCCTAAACACAAGCATAGAGGGGGTGACCTGCACGGAGCTGCAATTACAATCACTCTAGCCACCTTACTGGGAGGACTATATGGACTATACTGGCCTTTATCTGCCATCATATACTATGTGGGTCATTCAATACAGCGAATAGCGGGAATGGATGTCCAGATTGGATGTCCATCCCTGCTATTCGCTTCCCTGCAGGCCCCAGCTAATGCTTCCCTGTATGAACAGTTCATTTGTACGGGGAGGCTTAGATGGGCCAGCAGGGGATGTTACTGAGGCGGAGCGAGTGCAGTGTATTAGTGGGCCACGACCCCAGACATATAGGGCTGATTCTGAGGTCGGCCCTGTATGTCTGGGGCTGTGAACATGGATGGGGAACTTATTCTATTGCAGAGGTTGATGTTTCAGATCTTCCTTATTATTTTTTAAGACCTTAATTCCTTTAGATACTGTGACGGCGCAGGCCAGAAAGAGCATAAGAGAGAGGAGAGAAATCAAAGGATTTTCCCAGTGAAAGACAGAGAACCCAGAAGTTCAGGGGTTAAAACTTCTGAATCTGAAAAAAAACTCCACACAGAAAGCTGGTAGGCAAGGGATACACCATAGTTCCCTAGTAACCAAGCCCGTGCACGAGGGAGTGCAAGGGGTGGAGTCAGCAGGCAGTGAAAGAAACTGCAGGTATAAACACCGGAACTTTGAACAGAGAAAGGAGGAAGCCAGGAAGGAAGCCGGGGAGAAGCCGGAGAGAAGCCGGAGAGGTCAGGAAGTTCTGAAAGCTCAGGAGGTGCAGGAGTTCAGAGAGGAATCCCAATCAGAAGGGAAGGAGCATGTGGAAATATCTGGAGAGCCCAGCAGAAAGGTCCTCAAACTGCCCAGCCTAGAAGTGCCCAAGAGGGAGGTACACTGCAGGGAAAGCAGAATGGAGGTACACTGCAGGGAAAGGCAACCTTAAGGGAAGGTGCTTTAGGAGACCAGCTTCCACTGACGCTGAATCCTCTACTGAAAGAGAAAGGAGAGACAGAAGTTCCAGTCCTGAATCCAGCCCTAAGGTAATTGGGTCAGAGAATTCCAGGAAGGGAAGAGACTCTGGGAACCCAAGGATATTACCAAAGAAAGGCACTCCAAGAGTGAAAGAAGCCTTACCTGAGTTTCCAAGTAGAAAGGCAAAACCAGCCAAGGGTTTTAAAGCTGCCCAGGGAGAGTTCACAGACCATGTGAGTAATCCACAACGTTTCCTAGAAGATTTTACAGAGATTGAGCCAACAGCTGCAAGGACAGCCAGGTGCTTATCTCCACAAAATAAGGTGAGCGTGGCTAAGACTTTTAACCATTCTAAGAGTAAGGAATTGTATGAGAGAAAAGGCATTACCCAGAGGAAGAGAGATTCTGCCTTAAAGAAGGTTCTTAGATTGTTAAACCGTTTGCAGCCAGAGATAGCTGGTTTTAAACATGAAGCTGTTCTAACAGAGTCTGAACCTGAGAGCATGGATTTTGAAAGTGCTATAAACCAAGAGCTTAGTTCTGAGACAGAAATGGAATGTCTTCCTGTTTCATTATAGTAACTAAAGAGGTTTTTGAAAGCATTAAACTAGCAGCCGTGTTCAAAGGCTGAGCTGAGGGGCCTATGCAAATTAGGTTGGCTAGAAAGCCTGAGAAGCTTAACCCTTAATGTGAAAGGCTGCACACAAAGTGTATTGAGTCTGCTAGAAGGGCAGATAAAGAAACCTGGTTTGAGAAAGAAAAGAAAACCTTTTTGCAGAGAAAGTTTGGCACTGCTGTTTTGCTGAAGAGACTGCAAATGTTTTAAAGCCATTTTTGGAAAGGAGGTTTTATTTCCAACCTTGTTTCAGTGGTATGAAGAAATACTTTGTTTGAGTTCATTAACAAGCTACATTTGGGAGCTGTTTATTTTATTACCTGTTTTTCTGGAAATTACCCGCCTTTGTGTTGAATATTTGGGACTGTGTATAAAGATTCCCTTTGGCCTTGTGGAGAATAAAATCCTGCGTGCCTATATTACTGCTCGGCTGAAGTTATTTTTGCCCATACCACAACTACACCCATAGGCACTCTTATAAATAAAAGACTCTCACCACTTCATATACCTAGGCAACCGCCTAGGGCCCACGAAGTCGTGACAGGATTTGGCATAGTTATTGGATTTTTTTCGCAAGGCCTATATCCACTACAAGGACGGCGTGAGGAGAAGTCCAGAGAACGCCAGGAAGAGCCGCAGAAACCCGGAGACCAGACTCCAGCCGGAGGAAGGAGGGACCGGAGCAGAGCATCCAGAGGGTGCTTCCCTTGCTGAGCCTGAGTCTACCCGTCCGGCAGGTAACCTGTAGATAAACAGTGTTATTTGAGGATAGCCTGCCAGGAGGGGGTGCTGTAGTCTTCGTAACCAGTGGGAAATAGCCTTTTTTTTGTGTGTGAAAGAGCCACACTTGGTGTTTCTGTTTGTGCTTTATTTCAGCATCGCCAAAGAGATGGAGCAGCCAAATCTGCTGAGCTGGGTCGCCGACCACTTCAGGGAACAGCAGGAGGAATCCGCCAGAGCCCAAGAGCGGATAGCCCACCTGTTCATGGACCAGCAGCAACCGCTTCTATCGGTGATGGCCGAATCAGTGAAAGAACAAAGGGAAGCGTCAGATACCCTGAAGAGCGTGACTGGGTCCTTAGGTGCAATACCAGGACTGGGACTACCAGGGAGGGGTATCTTTTCCTTTGGTCCTTTAGGGAATGATGATAATATTGATGATTATATGGAGGTCTTTGAGAGAGTTGCACAACTCAGCGGCTGGCCAAAAGATCAGTGGGCAGTTCGCTTTGCAGCTTCCCTAACAGGAGAAGCCTTAAATGCATACCGCGCAATGCCCAATGATCAAGCCTCCTCATATGCTGATGTTAAGAGAACCATAAGGGATAGGATGGGTCTCACTCCGAAGGTATACAGACGCCAGCCGAGGGCGTGCAGGTTAAAATCAGGAGAGACACCACAAGCCTTATGCGAAAGAATCCAGAGTCTAGTCTGGAAGTGGTTAGAACCACAGGGCAAATCTGTTGATACCATTCTATATTGTATAATAATGGAACAGTTTGTGGAAGCAGTTCCTAATGACTTGAAATCTTTTTTGATCCTCCAGGGTTGTAGGACCACCCAGAAAGCTACCTCGTTGGCAGAGCGTTTTTTAGAGGCCAGGTAGGTCGGCCAAACCAAGGTGGGTCTTACATCTAACCCTGAAGGAGGAGGATCACAAAAGATGGGGAACACTCTGGTAGGAAAGAGCCTAGAGGTAAAGCCCAGGAGAAAATGGTCCCAGGACTGAAGTAAATGTTTTACTTGTGGGGAGGAAGGACATTTTTCTAGGAATTGCAAGGCCAGAGCAGCATTGATATCCACCCAGGAAAAAGATGGGGAGGGATTTTTGCTGAAGGTAGAGGTCGAGGGCATTCCTACGGAGGCACTTCTAGATTCAGGGGCAGAGCAGTCGATGGTGTCAGCCAAGCTGTGGGCTAATGTCCGAGCCCAGAGTGATAAGGCCCCAACCCAATCTGATCATTCCATAAAAATAAAGTGTGTGCATGGTGCCACATCGGCTTACCCCTTAACAAAGGTCAGGGTGAGAGGTTTAGGTCTAGAGAGAGAAGTGGTAGTCGCCATTGTCCCTAAGCTTCCCCATCCCCTGGTGTTAGGGAAAGACTGGCCGCAATTCAGGCGTGGCCTGGAGAAAGGTCTATTAGGAGAGAATCAGGAGCCAGAGGAGAGCCATACACCTAGTAAAGGACAGGGTAAGGTATCACGTACGCCTAGTAAAACCCGAACAGCACCTACCCCATTGTTAGCTCCTTTGTTTGGGAAGGAACAAAAAGGGAAAGTACCCAAGAAAGAGTCCCCAGAAAATAAACTTAGGTTTGTGCTGAAGGTCTGTAGGACTACCCCGAACGCGAAAATACCAAAACGGGTAACTGCACAGGCTGCAAGGTTTGATCTCTACAGCGCGGAGGACAAGGTCATCCCCAAACAGGGTAGGGCATTGGTAGAGACCGGTATTCAGGTGGAGATACCCCCGGGGTGTTATGGGAGGATTGCTTCACGGTCTGGCTTAGCTGTGAAAAACTCCATAGACGTAGGGGCAGGCGTAATAGACCCCGATTTTAGAGGGGCCATAAAGGTTTTATTGATTAACTCATCCCATACTGATTTTGTAGTGAGTATAGGAGATAGGATAGCTCAGTTGATCTGCGAAAGAGTAGGGTTCCCATCCATAGAAGAAGTAGAAGTAGTGGGCACCACTCTAAGAGAGTTGAGGGGATTCGGTTCCTCTGGTGAGGCCAAATTTACAGGGCTAGCAGCCACATGCGAGGATAATGCAAATGTGGACCTAGGCCCTTACCTCGCAAGCGGCAGAACAAAGCCTAGTCCTAAGAAGGGAGATGAATTATTGGAGCACCAACAGCAGCCCTTAAGAAAGGTAAGGCAAAGATTATCGGAGGCTGTTTGGTGACCCCAGATATTCAAGTCCAGGGCCGCATATGACCCCAATATTGATTATCTGGGGTTAGAGGTCTGCGGCGACAGCTGTGCGTTGCTATGGCACATTGAATATTGGGCCCTATATGGCTTGTCCAGTCTGCCCATCCATACCAACCTCTAAACTCCACCCCTCCATCCACTTTTAATAAAGAAATATTTCCTCAGATTACTTCTGAATCTATGCCCTTTATCTTCATCCTTCTTCTAGAGCTTCCTTCCAGTTCCTCTCCTCTGTACATTTATGTCTCAGAGGTATTTAAATGTCTTTATCTTCTCTCCCCTCTCCTGCCTTTCTCCAAGTATACATATTCAGATCTTTCCTCTTTTTTTCCCAGTTTTCATTGGTATAATTATTTCAGGAATAATATTTGCTGCACAAAATTGTATTTGATTTATTTTTGTGATGTCAATAAATGTTCCTTTCATATAGGTTGTGGCCTTATTCATCTTAATTATCATATTCCTAACTTCTGATGTTAAATTCAATCTGGGTAAACTTTTCTTCACTTGGAACACAGCTGACAAATCTCTTTTCATGCAAGCTATGAGCTCAACTGTTAATTCTTTGAGTCTTTCTCCTGCCTTTCTTTCTCATAAGATCATAAGATATGCCATACTGGGTCAGACCAAGGTCCATCAATCCCAGTATCCTGTTTCCAGCAGTGGCCAATCTAGGTCACAAGTACATAGCAGGTTCTCAAAAAGACAAAGGTTCCACAATGCTTGTATTGGGGCAAGCAATAGATATTCTGGGTCCACTTTAATGGTTTATGGACCTTTCCTCCAGGAACTTGTCCAAACCTTTTTTAAACCCAGCTACACTTACAGCTTTTACGAGTATTACATCCTCTGGTAGCAAATTCCAGAGTTTGATTACACGTTGAATGCAAAAATATTTTCTCTTATTAATCTTAAATAGGTTACCCTGTAGCTTCATTGCATGCCCCCTAAACTTTCTATATTTTGATGGCATAAACAATCAATATATGTTTACCCATTCTACTCCATTCATTAATTTATAGACCTCTATCATATCTCTCCTCAGCCGTCTCTTTTCAAGGATGAAGAACCCTAATCTTTTAGCCTTTCTTCATAGGGGTATCCATCCATCCCCTTTACCATTTTGGTGGCTCTTCTCTGTACTTTTTCTAATAACGCTATATCCTTTTTAAGATACGGCGACAAGAAGTGCACACAATATTCAAGGTGCGGTCGCACCATGGAACGATACAAAGGCATTATAACATCCTTTATTTTATTCTCCACTCCTTTCCTTATGATACCTAGCATTCTATTTGCTCTCTTGGCTGCCACTGCACACTGGGTGGAGAGTTTTAACACGATAACACCTAAATCATTTTCCTGGGTGGTGGTTCCTAATGTGGAACCTTGCATCATGCAACCTAAGTTTGAGTTGTTCTTTCCTAGGTGCATAACTTTGCACTTGTCCACATCAAATTTCATCTGCCATTTGGATGCCCAGTCTTCCAATTTATCAAGATCCTCTTGCAATTTTTCACAATCTTCATGGGTTTTAACAACTTTGAATAGTTTTGTGTCATCTGCAAATTTGATAACCTCACTCGTTATTCCCATTTCCACATCATTAATGAATATGTTAAAAAGGGGCAGACCCAGCACAGATCCCTGGGTACTCCACAATTCACTTTCTCCATTGCGAAAATTGGCCATTTAGCCCTACCCTCTGCTTTATATCTTTTAACCAGTTCCTGATCCACAATAGTACACTGCCTTCTATCCCATGACTTTTTAAATTTGCCAAAGGTCTGTCATGAGGGACCTTGTCAAAGGCTTTCTGAAAGTCCAGATATATTATATCAACCGACTCACCTTTGTCTACCTGTTTATTTACACCTTCAAAAAAACATAACAGTTTAGAAAGACAAGACCTTCCTTGGCTAAAGCCATATTGGCTGTCTCACATTAAGTCATGACTATCTACATGTTCAGTAATTTTGTTCTTTATGATGGTTTCCATCATGTTTCCTGGTACTGACATCAGGCTTACTGATCTGTAGTTTCCCGGATCACCCCTGGGACCCTTTTTAAAAATTACCGTTACATTGGCCATCCTCCAATCTTCAGGTATTACAGATGACTTTAATGATAGTTCATAAATTATTAATAGTAGGTCTGCAATCTCATATTTCAGTTCTTTCAACATCCTTGGATGTATACCATCTGCTCCAGGTGATATGCTACTCTTCAGTTTATCAAATAGTACATAATAATACATCATCCCGGGTGTATTGATATTTCTTTCAATTCCTTCGCAGCATCTCCTTTAAATACCATTTCAGTCATGGGTAACATTCCTGCATCTTCCTCAGTAAAGACCCGAAACAAAGAATTCATTCAGTCTCTCCGCTATGGCCTTGTCCCCTCTTAGTGCCCCTTTTACCCTTCTATCATCTAATGGTCAAACAGACTTTCTCACAGTTTTTTTTTTTGCTATGAATGTACTTGAAGAAGACTTTATTATGTGTCTTTGCTTCCACAGCAAGCTTCTTTTCAAATTCTGTCTTTGCCTGCCTTATCAATGCCTTGCATCTACCTTGCCAGTGCGTGTGTTGTTTCCAGTTTTCAGTATTTGGCTCCTTTTGCCATTTCCTGAAAGAAGCTTTTTTGGCAATGACAGCCTCTCTGACCTCACTTTTAAACCATGCTGGCAGTTTTTTAGACTTCTTTCCACTTTTCATAAAGCATGGAATACAGCTGGTCTGGGCTTCCAAGATAGTATTTTTAAACAACACCCAAGCTTGATATAAATCTTTAATCTTTACAACTGCTCCTTTCAGTTTTTTCTTAACTATTTTCCTCATTTTATCATAGTCCCCCTTTTGAAAGTTAAAAGGTAGTACTGTGGATTTCCTTACCCTCCCTTTTCCATTTATTAAATCAAACGTGATCATGCTATGATCACTATTGCCGAGTAGTGCCAACACCCTTATCTCTTGCACCAGATCTTGTGTTCCACTAAGGACTAGGTCCAATATGGCTTCCCCTCTGGTCAGTTCATGAACTAGCTGCTCCAAGAAGCAGTCATTTATTTAATCTAGAAACTTTATCTCCCTAGCATGTCCTGCCATTACACTGACCCAGTTGATACCGGGGTAATTGAAATCACCCATTATTATTACTGTGTTGAAACCTTTGTTAGCTTCTCTGATTTCTTTGAACATTTCAACATTCATTTGTTCATTCTGGCCAGGCGGTATACCCCTACTGCCATCTCCTTCTCCTTCTCATTTTTAAATGAAAGTTCAATCCATAGATATTCTACAGTGAATTTTGTTTCCTGCAAAACTTTAATCCTTTGTGACTCAATGCCCTCTCTAACATAGGGCGCAACCCCTCCACCAATTTGATCTGCTCTATCATTATGATATAGTTTGTACCCAGGTATCACAGTGTCCCACTGGTTGTCCTTCTGCCACCATGTTTCTGAGATACCAATCATATCCAACCCCTCATTTAGTGTTATATATTCTAATTCTCCCATCTTATTTTTTAGACTTCTAGTATTTGCATACAAGCATTTTAGAGACTGTATTTTATTCATATTAATCTGACTATCAGTAGGCAGGGGTAATTTGCAATCTTTAAGCTCTGTCTGCTCTGTATTCAAGGGCATCTGGGCTACTTTTGTCTTTATTGGAACCTCTATACTGATATGCTTTAACATCAGTCTTTTTCTAGTATGCTTCAAGGATACATTGTTCTGAACCATGCACTCTTGGGTGACTGTCGGCTTCCCCTTATTATCTAGTTTAAAAGCTGCCCTATCTCCTTTTTAAAGGTTAATGCCAGCAGCCTGGTTCCATTCTGGTAAGGTGGAGTCCATCACTTTGGAAGAACCCATCCTTTTCCCAGAATGTTCCCCACTTCCTCACAAATTCAAAACCCTCATCCTTGTACCATTGTCTCATCCATGCGTTGATACTCTGGAGCTCTGCCTGCCTTTTGGGTCCTGCACATGGAATGGGAAGCATTTTGGAGAATGCTACACTGGAAGTTCTGTATTTCCACTTCCTACCTAAAAGCTTTATTTTAGCCTCCAGAACATCCCTACCATATTTTCCTATGTCTTCTAGGTGGCACATGAGGTCCCCTACCTTTGCACCAGACAGGCATGTTACCAGGTGATCCTCACGTTCACCAGCCACCCAGATATCTACATGCCTAATGATCGAATCACCAACTATAACGGCTGTCCTAACCCTTCCCTTGGTGCGAGAGGGTTTTATATCAACCTGGAAGACAGGTCCTAGCTACAGGATCAGTTCCTGCCACACCAGGATAATGCTCTCCTGTCACATGACCTCTCTCCTCCATGGCAACAGGGATGCTGCCAGATTGGAGGTGGGATTTCAGTACTATATCCCTGTAGGTCTTGTCTATATACCTCTCTGTCTTCCTTATGTCCTCCAAGTCTGCTACTCTAGCCTCCAGAGATCATGCTCGTTCCCTGAGAACAAAGAGCTCCTTGCACTTAAAGCACATGTAAGACCCCTCACCAACTGGGAGAAAATCATAAATGTGACACTTGATGCAAAATACTGGAAAACTCCCATCTCACTGCTGGACTGCTGTCTGCATCTTAGTTTTAAGGTTGTGTTTAGGTATTTAAGTTACTTACTGAAGATTGCTATGGATAATTATTCTAATAAAGCTATATCTTATATGTTTAATGTACTTTGTTCATCTGAATCTTAATTGATTTCAGATCCTTAATTTATGCCTCAGTGTGAATATGATATCTCCTTTCCTTTAAGAGATTTAAGAACCTATAAAGCTACGATTATCCCAGTGGTGGGTGAGTATTGGGGAGCGAGAGAGGCAAAGAAGACATTAAAAACTAGCTGCTGCACAGTACCCTGTCCTGTGCTTCTAATGTAATCTGTGACCAATTTCCTGGGTGATTCACACAGCTCTTGCTTGGATTTAGGGAGTCTTGGATTCTAAATTTAACCAGAAAGTTCCCTGCTGTGTTTTAAATTTAAAATAAAAGCTCTCTGCTGGGTTTAAATTTAAACTGAAAGCTACCTGTTGAGTTTTTAATTTAACTAAAAGCTATTTGCTGATACTAGGCCCTAACCAATTTAACAAATACATTGGATTTACAGATTAACCAGCTTTAATCTAAAGAATTCCTTTTTCATCTAGATTTTGAAAAATTCCCAGAAGCAAATACTTACAATTGCAGATCTCTCTCCAGAAATAGCAGTCCCTTTTTGTATTCCTTTTCAGTTGACTTCTTGGCCATTTCTTTATGTTTTTTTCACGTCCCCAGATCCCCTATCTCCATCTGTCTCTCAGACTCCCTTCTAAAGTTCTGTTCTATGTCACCTCTTTCTGTCACCTAATTGACTTTTTTCTGGTGTTCCTTTCGGGATTCCTTCTTTCTATCACTGTTTCTTCTTCCTATGCTCCTTTCCAAATCCCCTCTTCCTCCCTCTGTACCAGCTTTTTTTCTAGGACTCCTTAACAGACCCCCCCTCCCTCTCTCTCTGTCTGCACCAAGTTTATTTCTGTCTGCCTTTTCTGACGCTCGTCTTTCTTTCTTTTTTTTGCATATGCCTTCCTTCCGTTGCTTCTGCTTAGATCTCGTTCTTTTTTCTACAGAAGACCTCAATTATTATAAGGTGTTATCACTTACATACTTCTTTATTTTGATCTTTAAAATTAGGGATCTTAAATTTTCATCAGTTGCTTTATGCACTTAGTTAATGATAAATCAAGAGGTACCCTTTTATGACAGTGCAGACAGAGCATGCCATCAGCATTTGGATCTCCACTGAGACAAACAGGTCACTCCCCAGAGCAACTAGTGACCTTGGCCACATATGATCTGTTACTCTGTATGGAGTATGGTGAATTGTCCATCAAAAGAGCATGTGCATATTTTGGCTTTGAAAATAACCACATAGAATTTGAATTTATGCATTCACCTTAGTGCCTACTCTTTGGAATACTCAGCTTGGGGGGGTTAATGTATGCTCATACTGCTACCTTTTCAAAAGTATGCACATAAACGCAAAATCCTTTCCAGTTCAGCCCTGGGAATCCCCCTCACTTAGTCCAAGTAGGATATGTGTATACAGGCTCTGTACATGTAACTTTATCTGCATATCAAATGGATAATTTTATAAAAGCCTATTTCTATGGGTGAAACACTGCTTTTGAAAATTAACCTCTGAACTAGTGATGTCCAAATCTATTCTGGTGAACTCCCAGCCAGTCAGGTTTTCAGGATATCCACAATCAATAGGCAGGAGAGGAATGTTCAGTACATGCAGTAAGGGTACTGCATGCAGATTTCTTTCATGTCTATTCATTGTGGATATCCTGAATATCTGACTGGATGGCTTGGCTGGAAGCCCTCCTCCCCCCATGCAGGTGTGGGACCACTGCTCTAAACCCTTTATATTTGTAATCATGTAACACAGAAAAAGTTATTTCTTTAAACTCCACAAATAAGAGCTGCTTCCAAAGTAGACTGCTGATTAGTCAAAGTGCACACATCAAAAACGATGTAATATCATCGTCTCTTGGGTACCCAAAGAAGTATTAGCCAAGATTCTTTTTTTTTTTTTTTAATTTATTTATGATTTCACACAGACTATTACAAGCAAATAAATAAATTTAATATTTATGATTTCACACAGACTATTACAAGCAAATAAACTTGCAATGGAAATGTGGGTTACCATGAAAGACATGATATAATACAAGATATACATGTATAAAAAGGAAAACAAATTGTAAGAAAATAATTTCATGCAGTCCCACATCTAGCCCACTATAAAGGGGACTCGGATCAGGAAATCAAATATCGATACTCTACAGGAATACGCAACACAAGCAGTCAGCACAATCCAAAATCACAGATTAGGAACTTCTCCCGGCCCTATACCAGGAGACACATGAGCATTCAATAAGGAAATCAATTGAGAAGGATATAAAAAATATAAGAATTACTTTGCAGCTTTACTAGTTACTTACAAGGGTATTTAAGAAAAAAATATCCCCCTAGCTGCCGAACCCTAGGCCTCAGGATCAAAAATTGTCTCCTCCAGCGTTGATAATTATCTTTGCCCCTGCGCGCTGTTGTATGTTGGGAAGACTAATCGCATGTTCAGAACGCGCATGCTGGAACATAAAAGCAAACTTAAATGCCAACGGAGAGAGGCGCCAATGGTAGACCATTGTCTTCAACACCATCATCAATTTTCTGATTTACGATGTTTTTGCATTATGCAGATTCAAACAGCTTACGGTGGTAAGTCTCTTGATCAGACCCTGCTCTTTAATGAACAACGCTGGATCTTTAAATTACAATCTATAATCCCTGAAGGGCTTAATGCCAGAGTTGAATGGGAGGTGTGTCTGTGACTTACAGCTGATAGGATGTCATGATCACATGTGTTCTATATAAGTACTTCGCATGCGCGGAGTTTCAACGATTCTCACAAACACCGTCTTTGAATAAGAATGGACTTTTTGGGTTTGAGGTGCAGTATTCTAATGAGTTATGGGTCTTCTTATAGTGTTCGTTGCTTTCTTATGAAGTATTGCTGAAAGCTGGTAACCTATGAACATGTTTTTTCATCTGTTTTAGTGCTTCATGAAGTTCCCCTGACGAAACCTACACAAGGGTGAAACGCATAAAGTGGCGCGTCTGTCAGCGTCGGGACAATGCAAGCTCAATTTTCCTGAAAGTTAAGCACTTTATTCATTAATAATTTTTGAACGAATTTTGATTTACACTCTTCTGCAAAAGGTCATTGATGTGAATAAGGATATAAGTCCACTAGACGTTTAGTTGAGTCTATTGGCTTCCTATTAGAACTGAGACCTTTACTTGCTACAAAATACATCTCTAAAGAAATATTGCTTTTGAAGAGTGTATAACCATGCTGAGACATTTGCATGTCACTATTTAGTTACAATTTCAGCTTTCAAGTTGTAATGTGGAGGTTTTTTCAGTTTTAATGATAATTATCTTTGGCCAAGTCAGGAAATATCCGGAATAAACAGCTTTTGAATTGTACATTATATTTTTGAAAGAATAACTTGAGAAGCCATTATCTATCTGCTATAAGTGCTAAATTTAAGATATATAGCAGGAGTAACCGTCTCAGATTCAGAGGTTTCAAGCAAAGCAGTATCATTTAACACATCTGCAACTTGAAGCCCTGGGATCTCGGCATCTGCTGTGATCTTCCAACCCATAGGGATGTAATAAATCTTCACCAAAGGCAGACTTGAGTCCGTAGGAATACCAGCCGAGATTATCTTTTCGCTTTACTGTTTGCAGAAAGTAAGAATCCGATGATACTTATGCTGTGAGCCAAAACTGAGAAAAATAGAGAGCAAAGACCTTTACAAAGTCAAGCAATTAGAGCTAGATTTATCAGGCTTATCCAGGAAAAAGAATAGAGGAAACCTCCTGATAAATCAAGTTCAATGTGCTCTTCCTAAAGGTGTTTTTACATTTATACAAAGTGCAGCGTGTATATCAGTCTTCACGTCATGACATGCTGCTAATGGAAATGAATTGATTGATTTTATTTACTGTAAGGAAAAGGACTGTAAAATAAACCACAGCAACAGTTTTATAGAACATTGCTAAGGCATTAACTCACTGGCTAGCACCTTGGCAACCATGGATTCCATTCACCTAAATATGGACTTTAGAAGAATTTATGGCTGAGATATATCCAAATAAAAAAATCCTTATGAAACTATTCATATCCTATTTTTTAAACTATGGGGCATGTTTACTAAAGGTTAATACTTGTTAATGAAAGTTAATACATATTTAGTGCTGCAACAGCCCAGGGGTCGGAAGGAGGGACGGAGGAAGAGTAGGAGAGGACTGAGCAGGACCTAGAGGAAAGGAAAGAATGGAACCAGCGGTGGACGGTGCTACAAAGGCCTGCTTCACGCAGATGGAGGAAAAGAAGAGAGTGATCAACCAGATCAAATGCAGCAGATAGATCCAAAGCCACCGCCACCAAAATGTCCCTGCGATCATGAGCAACATGCAATGAGTTAGTGAAGGCAAGCAAAACAGTTTTGACGCTGTGACCTGGACGGAACCCTGATTGGCGAGGGTGAAGAAAGTTAGTGGAATCAAGGTGGCGAGAGAGCTGCGCGAAGACAACTTTTTCGAGGAGTTTAGATAGAAAAGGGAGGTTGGAAACAGGGCAGTAGTGGGCTGGAACCAGAGGGTCGAGGGAGGGTTTTTTAAGGATGGGGCAGACTAGGGTGTGCTTCCAGGAACTGGGAAAGGTCCCCGTGACGAGGCTTGTGGTGAGCATGTGAGGATTTTCAGATGTGTTTTCTCTTTCATTCATTTCTGGATTACAAGCTCATTTACTTTATTTCCATAAAAGTCAACAGGGGAAGCAATGCATCCCAGTTTGGTCTCTTAACATGGAGGTTTTCCATTTAATTTTTATGAATCTTGCTGACAGCCATCAGCAGCAGAGGCAATATAACCCAAGACAAGGCACATTGTAGATCAGAACTGGAAAGGGGTATGCCCAAGTCTGGGTCAAGATGTATAGAATTACCATAGTATTTTACCTCTTCCACACGTAGAGTCTCTTGTAAAATAGGGTATGACTTTCTACATCTGGTGGATGGAGCAACTTTAAGAACCAAACATTTTAAAAGCCCCCTACACATCGGTTTGTAGTTACTTGCTATCAAGTTGGTATCGACTCCAGGCGACTCTCTGGATAGTTGACCTAAACTTTGTTCGGTCTTCAGCCAAGCAGCTCATTTTTGATAGAGTGGTATCCACAGCTGCTGTTATTGTATCAATCCATCTCATTGCCGGCCTTCCTCTTTTATGGTGACCTTCTACTTTGCCCAAGCATTACATCGGTAGGGGGCAGCTTTTTAAAATTGCTGCTCCAACTTTGTGCATGCAGCCTGCTTTCACTACCATGATTTCTCCCTCCCGATCGCTACACACCAACTTCTTCACAACATTTGATCCTTTACCCCCTCCCAAAGCAGCCAGTGCCTGCCACCCCCCTCCCCCCCACACACAGAATCTGATCCTCCTATCCCCCAAAGCAGCCAATAGTCTGTAAACGGAAACTTCTCCAGCAGGATCTCCCCATCTGACACCACTCTCAGCGATGACACCCCTCCCCAAGCCCCCACCAGCAGTGCTCCCCACCTCTACAATTACATTTTCCTATCTTACAAGGGTCTCTGGGGTCTATTTATTTATTTAGCTAGATTTCTATACCACCTTTCAAAGTTTCAAGGCAGTTTACATTGAAAAAGATGAACAGTAACGTACATGAAACAATAGTGATCACTCAAACACAATATCAAATGGATTGGGCAATTAGCAGTAGTAACAGCAAGAACTTATATACATAGGTCTTAAATAGATCAGCATGGAGTGGATGTAACATTGGTATATGGGAGGGGCTAGAAACTAAAGGTAAGAGGGGAAGGGATGAGGAGGGGGAGGGCTAAAACAACAGAGAAGGTAGATTGTGGTACTATTTGCTACAATACCAGGGACATTATTTAGGTCTCGTAGGAGCAGGAGCAATGCCCAGTCACATCTGCTCATTTTGTACCTGGAACCAAAATGGCACCAATGACTCCCTAGCTGCATTCTTGGAAGGAGTAGATAACATGAGGAGGGATCTAGCTAAGCTTGAAGAATGGTTGAGAATTTGGCAGCTGAGATTTAATGTTAAAAAATACAGGGTGATACATTTGGGCTGCAATAATTCAAAGGAGCAGTACAGTGTAGAGGGTGAGGTACTTCTGTTCACAAAAGAATAGCGAGACCTGGGCATGATGGTATCTGACAATCTTAAAGTAGATAAACAGGTAGAAAAGGCGACGGTGAGAACTAGAAGGATGCTTGGGTGCATAGGAAGAGGAATGACCAGGAGAAGAAAGGAGGTGATAATGTCTCTGTATACGTCTTTGGTGCAACCTCATTTGGAGTATTATGTGCAATTCTGGAGACCGCACCTTCAAAAGGATATAGGCAGGTTGGAGTCAGTGCAGAGGGTGGCTACTAAAATGGTTAGTGGTCGGAGGAAGTGACGTCATCGGTGAGGATGGCAGCTTAAGTGAGGAGCTTCAGAGTTAAACCCCGAAAGTGGTGGTCAGTGCGGGCCCCCCCCCCCCCCCCCCGCTGAAACAGCTCAGACCGAAGGAAGAGGTGGCGGAACTGGTGGCTAGTATGACTGGAGAGATGATGACTCGCAAGAAGGCGGCGGATTTAAAAGAATTCGCATATGGCGGAGGACAGGCTGGTGGAAGAGAGCTCAAGATGGCGGCAGGTGAAAGGCTGCCCAGAGACTCTACAGAGCGACAGCTGCCACGTGCAGCAGATACAGAGCGGGGTGCGATGGTGGTTAATAATGTGTCCAGGGCCGAGCTGAAGGCTTGGTTTGATGAGCTTAAATCAGAGCTGGCCGCAGTTAAATCGGAGGTGGGAGAAGTCTGCAATGAACTGAGAGAGGAGGTGGGTGAACTGAGCCAGCGGACAGCGGAGCAAGAACAGCACATGGAAAGGGTGCAAATAAAGCAGGTGGCGATGGAGAACTCCTTGAAAGAGTGGGAGAGCTGGAAAGAGCAAGTGATGTATAAAATGGAGGATTTGGAGAATCGTACACGACGGAATAATTTGCAAATAAGGGGGGTTCCTGAAGAACCAGAATTTAATGACAGTAAAAGAGTGGCGGCAACAATATGCAAGGACATTTTGCTGGAAGGGGAGGGAGAGGAGGAGGTCAGCATGGTGGTCCTGGATAGAGCGCATAGGGCGCTAGGACCTAGCCGACCTAATAGACCACGGGATATCGTGGTCTGTATTCATGACTACACCCTCAAAGAAAGAATAGTAACGAGGATGAGGAAAGCCCGGGAGTTTGTAAGGCAGGGCTATAAACTTGCGATATATGCGGATTTAGCAGTGGGGACCTTACAAAGATGAAGGGAGCTGCAGCATATTACAACCCTGCTGAGAAAGGAGAATGTGCGGTATCGGTGGCTCTATCCGTTTGGACTATGCTTTACAGTGGGTATGCGTAACTGGAGAGTGCAGACTAGCACGGAGGTGGAAAAGGCCCTGCTGGAGGCCGGACTGGAAAGTACACAGCGGTGACTAGTGCAGGCATCAGGAGATCTGACGGAGCGGCGGGGATTGCCAGAGGCTGCAGATGAGCGGGGACAAGGTGGAGTGCGGCGGCTGAGTGAGATGGAGTCCCAGACGGCGTTAACCTGAAGTGGAGTATTGGGAGTGTCGGCGAGCTTCACTTTACACCAGTTCTTGGGGACTTGAGTTTAAGACTGAGTTATGTGCATTTGGGGTGATGATGGGAGGAAGGGGTGGATGGGGATATATGATGACTAAGAGGTACGATGGGAACGGGCAGATGGATGGTGGGGTATTAGGGGGAGGGTGGTGGGGGTGAGGAATGACAGGGGGTGGTGGGATGTGGGGATTTGGACCGGTACTGTTTGTTATACATATGTTGATTAATAGTTACATGGTTTTGAATGGTTTAGCATATAAGGATGATGTGATTTGTAATATGGTTAAGAATATATGGATGATGTAGTGGGGAGTGACATTCGGGAAAGGGGTAGCATGGCGGGGAGATGGGTGAGGGGCGGAGGGGGGAAAGGAGGGTCACATGTGGGTTTCAAGGGAACAAGGGCTGGAAGCGGTGTATGGGTTTATAGGTGGTAAAGGGAGGAGAGGAAGGGGGAAGGAGTGGAGATGTGGGGGGGGGGAGCGGGGGCCTACGTAGCAGACATGGGGGAGGGATCAGGGGGAGAGAAGGGATTGAGGGAAAGGCTGGGTGGCTCCAAATCGATGGGCACTACTCTACAGGAGGCCTCAGGAGGGCTGAGGAGTGGGTTGAGGGTGGGGCAGGGGAGGGGGAGGGGGGGAAGGGAGGAGGGTGGTAGGGGAGGGGGAGGGGAAGGGGAAGGAGGGGGGAGGGGACAGGGGAGGAAGGGGGAGGGGAGGGAAAGGAACAGGGAAAGGGTATAGTGGGGGAGCAAAAACTGAGGGTGGTAACTATTAATGCTAAAGGATTACGCACTTGGAGAAAGCACAGGTTGATGGAAAAGGAGGGAGGTAGGACTCAGGCAGACTTTGTGTGCATTCAAGAAACGCATTTGCAGGTGGGTCAGGAGAAATTGTTAGAAAGAAGGAAATATCCCAAGGTCATCCTGGCGGGGCAAAGAGCTGAGCCACGGAAGGGGGGGGGGAATAATGGTGGGGGCTGGGATGGTGGATAGGGTGGTGGGTGAATATCGGGATAAGAAGGGGAGATGTGTAGGAGTAAAGGTGCAGTTTGGGGAGGAGAAGGTGTGGATTCTAAGTATGTATGGACCGAATGAGGGCCAGGGGGCGTTTTATGATCGTATGCGGGAGGAATTGGAGAAGTTGGGCGATGTGCCGATTATTTTGGTGGGAGATTTTAATTTGACAGTAAATCCAAGGCTAGATTATGGAGGGGGGCGAGGGGAGGGGAGACAAAGTGAGAGAATGAAACTGTTGCGAATGAAAGAAGGATTGGGGCTGGTGGATGTATGGCGTTGCCGGAATCCTGGGAGGAAGCAATATACTTATTACTCTGCGCCGCATGGGACATATAGTCGTATAGATATGATTTGGGCGGGAGGTGGCTGGATGAGTAAGGTGGAGGGGGCAGAGCAGGGGTCCATTACGTGGACGGATCATGCTCCAGTGAGTGTAGAATTTAATTTGGGATATAAGGACACTGGATTGAAATTCTGGAGACTCAATGATTCATTGCTGGAGGATCCAGAAATTGTAGGCCAGACGGCGGGGATCATAAAAGAGTATCAGGACTTTAATCTGAATGGGGAGGTTGGTTTAGGAATGGTGTGGGATGGCCTGAAGGCGGTAGTGAGGGGGCATTTAATAGGGGGAGCATCGCGAAGGTGTAAAATGCAGGGTGAGACTGAGGGGCGCCTTTTAGGAGAAATTAGGAAATTGGAGGAGAGCCATCAATGCGATAGGAATGAGGGAGTATTAGCGGAATTACAGAGGTTGAGGGGGCAGCTGGCACAGCTTCGCGCTAGTAAAATAGCCTACGAACTCAATGTCATGAAGCAAGCAATGTTCGAGGGAGGGAATAAGGCAGGACGTATTCTGGCACGCAGACTTCGCGCACGAGTGGCACAGAGTAACATTGGGAGTATACGGAATGGGGAGGGAAAGTTAGTAACTGGGAACAACGGGATTCGACAGACGTTTAAGGAGTATTATCGGAAATTATATAGTAGTGAGGTTCGAGGGGGGCTGGCAAAAAGTCAGGAATATCTGGAGGAGTGCGACTTACCTAGGTTAGCAACGGAAGAGGCGGGGTGGCTAGACAGGCCGATCGAAGAGGGGGAGGTGGACGAGGCCATTAAAACTTTGAAATTGGGAAAAGCACCGGGGTTAGATGACCTAACGGGAAAATTCTATAAGGTGTTTCAGGCAGGCCTTAGGCCACTAATGGTGGAGGTGTTTAATGGGGTACTTCGGACAGGAGCGGTTCCAGGATCCATGACTGAGGCGGGGATTACAATATTACTTAAGCCGGGTAAGGATCCCATGGTATGTGGCTCCTATAGGCCGATATCTCTATTGAATGTCGATGCCAAACTTCTAGCTAAAATCTTGGCTACTCGATTACAAAAAGTGCTGCCTAAATTGGTTCATGTCGATCAGACGGGATTTGTAACGGGGAGGCAGGGAGGGGATAATATACGTAGAATATGTAATTTAACTTGGGAAGTGCAACGGACGGGGCAGAAGGCTGTGTTCATCTCAGTGGATGCCGAGAAGGCATTTGATAGGGTAGAGTGGGCTTTTATGCTTACGGTGCTGGAGAAGGTGGGGTTGGGAGAGAATTTTATCAAATGGATCCAAGCTTTTTATACTAGGCCTCAAGCCAGGGTAAGAGTGAATGGGAGTTGTTCGGATGTGATTCAGTTGGAAAGGGGAACTAGACAGGGATGCCCGCTCTCGCCCTTGTTGTTTGCGCTAGCTATAGAGCCACTCGCGGACAGGGTACGTAGAGCGGGGGATGTTAAAGGGGTGATCATGAATACTTGGGAATCAAAAATAGCCTTATTTGCAGATGACGTTATTTTTACTCTTAGAGAGCCATTGATATCCTTGCCCGTCTTGATGAAGGAAATAGAACTTTATAGCGGGGTCTCAGGGTATAAAATAAATGGTAGTAAAACGGAGCTGTTGGGGTTTAATCTGGGGGATAGGTTGGAGGCGAGTCTCCGGAGTAGTTTTCCTTTTAAATGGGTGCGGGAAACGTATAGATACTTGGGGATTCATATGGGGAAAGACTGGCAGCAGTTATGGGGATGGAATTTTGTCCTGCTCATGAAGGAGGTGAAAAAAGACCTGAATAGGTGGAGGAGTTTATATCTGACCTGGCTGGGGAGAATAGCCATTATCAAGATGAATGTTTTGCCACGATTTTTATTTTTGTTTAGTTCCATTCCCAGTAGGATCCCTAAAGCTTATTTGCGACAGGTACAGCTCATGATTTTGGATTTTATATGGGCTGGGAAAACTCCCCGAGTGTTGCAATATATCCTTTATCGCGATCAACGTGATGGGGGAATAGGGGTTCCGTGGATGGAAAAATATTTTGTCGCAGCGCAATTAAAGGCACTTGCTAGTTGGCAGGGGGTGGGAGAGACGCCCAACTGGGTGGAATGAGAGCAAGAGAGGGGGGAGGGGGAGAATTTGGGAGTTTGGATTTGGGATCCGGGAGCGAAAAAGGGGGGGGGGAGCGCAGGGAATCCCTTTAAGGAGTATACGCAGGGGTTATGATTAGGGCTGAAGCGGCTGCTGTTGAACAAGAAACGGTACACGAGGGAAACTTACATAAGGGGAATGCAGGATTTTGGTCCGGGTAAGGAAGGGGTTTTTTTTAAGGAGTGGTGGACCAAAGGAGTGCGCACCTTGGGGCAACTTATCAATAAAAGGGGAGAGCTCCGCTCCTTTGCTGGACTGCGGGAAGACTATGGGGTGGAGGATAGAGATTATTATGCGTACATGCAGCTGGTATCGTATATGCGAAAGATGAGGGTATTGGAAGATTTAAGGAAGGTGGCTACTCCATATGAGGTGGCAATGCGGAAGGGGGGAACGCGGAGGGGGTTGATAACTAAATTGTATGACGAGTTGAGAATGCAAGTAGCGGAAGGTCGACAGGGGAAGAGTAAAGGGGAAAAGGCGTTGGAGCAACAATTGGGGGGGGGAATGGGGGGATGAGAGGTGACATAATATCTATCAGTGGACGAGGCGTTTGGCTCCAGGACCGACATATTTGGAGAATAGTTTGAAAATCCGGTATCAAATGTACTGGACGCCCTGGAAGTTAAAGGCCTTTCACCCTCAGGGATCGTGAGAATGTTGGAGGGGATGTGGGAAACGGGGGGATTTGGAACATATTGTGTGGGGATGTTTGGAAGTCCAGAGGATGTGGAAACAACTGGAAGACCGTATACTAGAAATGGTGCAGGTTGAAATAGTTCTAACAGCTCCCATGGTATTACTAAATGAGCTGCCTGATGTGGGGGAGAGAGGACTTTTAATGTTGGTTGGGTATTGCATTGGGGCAGCGAGGGGGGCACTTATGGCACAATGGAAGTGCGCAGAAGTGCCCACGTTACCAATGATTTTGCAGAGGTTGGAGTATTTGTGGGTCATGAGCGCTATAGTGGCGCACCAGCATCATACTCTGAAGGCCTACCGGGAAGTTTGGGGTAGGTACGAGGAGTGGCGGGAGAGGGTGGGGGGGGCAGGGGGGGTCGGGTGGGGTGATAGGGGTCAGAAGGGGGGTGCTCGGGGGGGGAGGGGGAGGGGAGGTAGGGGCAGTACTATTTGCTTGGGATGAAGTTGTACAGATTGTTCATTATGTCTAAAGAGTTGTTGATGTTTGGTTCCTAAACTATATAATAAAAATTGAAATTACAAAAAAAAAAAATGGTTAGTGGTCTTCATTATAAAGCATATGAGGACAGAATTAAGGATCTTAAAATGTATGATTTAGAGGAAAGGCAGGATAGAGGAGATATGATAGAGACATTTAAATACCTCCATGGCATAAATGAAGAGGAGAGTCTCTTTTGATTGAAAGCAAACTCTGCTATGAGGAAACATACAATGAGGGTGAAAGGAGATAGACTCAGGAGTAATAAGCGGAAATATTTCTTTACGGAAAGAGTGGTAAATGAGTGGAATAGTTTCCCAGTGGAGATGGTAGAGATGAGGACAGTATGTGAATTAAAAAAAGCATAGGAGAAACACAGAGGACCTCTAAAGGCAAAAAGGAGACTATTGTAGTAGTTGATATGGAAGGGCAGACTAGATAGACCATGTGGTCTTTTTCTGTCGTCATGTTTCTATGTATTGCAGCAGTATTCCTCAGGGGCTAATTTTATAAGGGAGTCATGCATTTTTAGGTGCCAAGTATTTACCTAACTGGGGGTCATTTTAGTCATTTTTAAGTGTACATGGCCACATATGTGTGTAAATGACCTCTTATAAAATACTGACCCTTCTAACTGTGACACTTCAGTAAATACATTTCTATTACCAAAATAAGTAACAAAACATTTACAAGGAAATTTTAAATAAAACTGACCTCCCAAAGCAAGAACCCTAGATTTTAGCTGCAAAAAAGCTTTTTGTCTGAGGTGGGTAGCCTTGGCAACATCAGGAAACATCATCAAAGAACTCCCACAAAAGGAAACATCCTTCTTAGCAAAATATAATTTCATAATAGCAACCTTTTCGCTCTCAGAAGAGAAGGTAACCAATAGGGTAGCCCTCTTAGTCACCTTATCTAGAGAGGTTTCTAAAAATTGAGTTAAATCTAGTTGATCCAAGCTCACCTGCTCATCAGCCTCTCTGTCTTTAGCTATCTCACTACCCCCCTGGGGTAGATGATAAATAGAAGTAATACTAGCCACATCAAATGTTGAACATAACAACGTATCATGGACATATTTTTTAAATAACTCTAATGGAGAGAGAAGGCGTACCATCGGAAAATTTAAAACTCTAAGATTATTTGCTCTAGATAGGTTTTCTAACCTTTCCAATCTCTTTTGAAGCACAGTGGTCTCCTTTATATAAGATGAACTCGCAACCTGTACACTCTCCGCAGACCCCTCCAACCTCTGAATCCTCTCACTAACAGCTGAGAGAGACTGACCATGACCGCAAAGAACACTCGCAGTGTCATGGGAAAACCTACACAGCTGAGTGAGAGTACCCGAAAGAACACATTCCACCCAATGTATAGCATCAAAAACATCTTTCAAAGAAATATTAGAATTAGCAGAAGTGTCACAGTTAGAACAATTTTTGGTGGGTAAGAGCTCGCAATAAGATTATTATATTGTTTTGTTTTGAGTGGTTTGGTTGGGAAGAAAATTGGGGTCTTGATGTTTTGGTGTGCTTAGCTAGCTGTCTCTCATTTAATGTGTTTTTTTGAGATTGTTCCTCTGAAAACATTTAAAACTGTAATTTTCTTTTGTGTTTTATGTAAGGGAATGTTCTTTTCCAATGTTTACTTCTGTAATCATGACAAATTCAATAAAAATATAATATAAAAAAAAAATACTGACCAGCGTAAAAGTTCAGGTGTTGCTTGATACCTCATACCTTGTTTGTGGGTGTGCACATGGACTGAGTTTCACTGGAGTGTGGGCAGAGTTCATAAGCATACACACAGATTATAAAATACTATAATTTAAGTGAATTCTTGAAAAATCTAGACATGGGCACTGACACCAGCCCTAGGTATGGTAAATGTCTGCATCTTAAGCTGTGATTTCTGCCACTTAGGCTAGTATTTTATAAAGACTAGTAGGTGCCTACTTGTTTTTACCAAATAGGCTTACATGAGTGCTTTAAAAATGCTTTTACTAAGCATCCTTCATGAGGGTAATTTTATGATATGGCCACATATGTGTGTAAATGACCTCTTATAAAATACTGACCAGCGTAAAAGTTCAGGTGTTGCTTGATACCTCATACCTTGTTTGTGGGTGTGCACTTGGACAAAACAAAGCTCTTCATGGATCACTACAAGGACTTCACCTGAACCAGACTCTGTCCTAGCCAAACCTGCAACCCATACGAACTGTATATAGACCTGTACATAGCTCACTAGTATATAGCTCACTTGTTTACATACCTGTACATAGATCATTTGCATATAAAGCAAATGAATCGCTCACACACCTCTCACCACACTCATACAGATGTTTCCACTGCATGTTTTCGCACTATAGCCCCCCTCCTGATTGTTTGATGTGCTAACCACTTTGATTTAATGATAAAGCGGTATATTAAATCCGACTAAATACATAAAATGATAGATTACCTATGTGCCAAGGACATGAAAGCACCTATTTTTAGTCTATTTTAAGATGATACATAGGCACTTATGTGTCTTTATAAAATACTAGCACAAATCCACTATAAATCATGGTTAGATTGAAACCACAGACATTTTCACTTTCTCAAGACGCATAATTCATGATTCAGTCTGCTTTCCATCCAAAATCCTTCCCCGAACATGCCCACCCTAATGTCGCTGACAAGTATTTATTTATTTTTATTTATTTTTATTTATTTATTTATTAACTTCTCTTATATACCGCACTATTGTCATCAGCGCGGTTTACATGAAACAAACATATACATGAAACATATATGAAACATACATGAAACATATATGAAACAAACATATACATGAAACAAACATATACATACATATACAGTATGTCCTGGCATAGCACATGCACTTTATCACATGAGGTAATTTTATAAAGGGTCTTTTACGCATCTATGCTGGAATATACACATGAAAAATCCATCTTAAAATTACCCCCTAAGGGGATAATTTCATAACAGGGCACTTATAAGAAATGTCCAAAAAGATGCCTATTTCATACCTGCTTTATAAGATAAGAAATAATAAACTTGGACAAACGAGTGCATCTTAATGATCTTTTCCCAAATCACAGCTCCATCAAAATGCTAAATGTGAATGAAGGAGACATCATAATGTGACTGTATTTACCAATTACTAGTTTGCTGGAACTTATCCATCCTCTAAAGCATAACCATATGTCTCTCCCTCTTTCTTCTCACATCCCCACTAACATATAGGGACATGTTTACTAAGATTCGTGCCAGTAGAGCGCGATGGTGCCCAAATGTTAGCATGGGCCTCTATACAAACTTTTGGGAGCATGTGCATCTGACCCCCTGCTGTTAGAGTGGTGGTAAAGTGTGACACCACGTTAAATGGCATGAAGTTGCATTTAACACTCCCCATTGTGGAGGAGTTAAGTTCAACCACATTAACTGCTGCCTTTGTGGTTAGCACACACCCAAAATGCTCCTGCTGAGAAGCACTATTACCACCCACTTTCTGCCTGAACTCTGCCCAATATCATACTGACCAGTTGGCTTGGGATTTTTAATGCAGGGCCTTGTGCACTAAACCGCATGCAAGTGGTTAGCGCACTTTAATGAATACACACCATAGTTGTATTGACTATTTCTTAGTTTCTAAAGATTTGATGTCTCTTATAACTGCTGCTGCAGCTCTTCATAGATTAATTTCAGATCATGCAGCAGTTGCTAATGATGTGAAAGGCATATCACATTCTGAAAGTCTGCCAAGTTAGCAGTTGAATACCTACTACTAATAATCATTTATATAGCAGTATAAAGCATACACAGTGCTGTACAATCACATATAGAAGACAGTCCCTGCTCATAGAGCATACAATTTAGTTAAGACAGCACAATTCAAGAGAAATAAGGGGCTCAATAGGGAGAGGAGACACAGGGGAACAAGAGATTAGGATTCAAAAGAGGCCTCAAAGAGCTAATCCTTTAGCATGGATTTGAAGATGGAGAGAAATGAGACTTGACATAAAGATACAGGAAGTTTGTTCCAGGCATAAGGGGCAGCAAGGTGAAAAGATCGAAGTCTGGAGTTGGCAGTAGAAGAAAAGGGCAAAGAGAGAAGAAAGCCAGAGGAGGAGTGGAGTTCACGAGGAGGGATGTAGAGAGAGAGGAAAGAAGAAAGGTAATGAGGTGCAGTAGAATAAATGCTTTTATAGGTTAGAAGAAGAAATTTGAAATTGATATGGAAACAGAAGGGGAGCCAGTGAAGTTATTTCAGAAGAGGGGTTATGTGATTGTATAGAGGCTGGTGGAAGATTAGCTGCACAGCAGAATTCTGAATAGATTGAAGAGGAGAGAGATGACTCTGAGGGAGACCAGCAAGGGGGAAGTAGCAGTAGTCAAGATGGGAGGTAAATAAAAAGTGCACAAGAGGTTTAATAGTGTGTTCAGAGAGGAAGGGGCAAATTTTGTTGATGTTATAAAGAAAGAAATGACAGATTTTAGCAATCTGTTGAATATGTGTGGAGAAGGAAAACGAGGAGTCAAAGATGACCCTAAGGTTGCTGGCTGAGGAAACAGGAAGAAGAAGAGTATTGTCAACAGTGATAGAGAAAGGAGGAAGTGGAGAGGAGGGTTTAGGGGAAAGATAAGAATTTTGGTTTTGGCCATGTTCGATTTCAGATGACAGTGAGACATTCAGGCACCGATGTCAGAGAAGCAGGCAGAGATACAATCTTGGAGTGTAAGAGAAATGTCAGATGAAGACAGATAGATTTGAGAGTCATCAGCATAAAAATGGTATTGAAAACCATGGGAAGAGATGAGGGCACCAAGGGACTGGGTGTAGAGAGAGAAAAGGAGAGGGCCTAGAACAGATCATTGGGGTACACTAACTGAAAGAGGAATGGCAGTAGAGGAGGAACCACCAGAACAAGCACTGAAAGAACAACTGGAGAGATAAGAAGAGAACTAAGACAGCACAGAACCCCTAAAATCAAGAGAGGATAATGAGTTGAGGAGGAGGCGAAGAACATTATCAAAAGCAGCAGAAAGTTCAAGAAGAATGTTGTTGTTAAGTGCCGTCGAGTCGGAGTCGACTCATGGCGACCCTCTGGATAGCTAGAAGAATGAGAATGAGAATGAAAGAAGAATGAGAACTATGTAAAGGACTTTGGACTTAGCCAGGAACAAGTCATTGGGGACTTTGGCAAGAGCTGTTTCAGTAGAATGAAAGGGACAAAAAACAGACTGGAGTGGATTAAGGAGGGTATGAGAGGAGAGAAATTTGAGGCAGAGGAAGGGAACTGCATGTTCAAGAAGTTTGAAAATCAATGGGAGAGGTGGGTTGGCAATTAGAAGAACAAGTAGGGTCAAGCGAAGCTTTTTTGAGAAGGGGAGTGATTACAGCATGCTTGAAGGCTGAAGGAAAGGTTGCAGTGGAGAGTGAAAGGTTGAGAATATATGAGATGGAAGGGATAATGGAGGAGGAGATGGAGTTGAGGAGATGGGTGGGGATAGGACCAGAACAGGTAGTGAGTTTAGAAGAAGAAAGAAGAAGAGAGGTTTCCTCCTCAGAGATTTTAGAAAAGGATGAAAGGGTGATAGAAGTTGAGGGGAAAAGTTGGTATTGGAGAGGGGGAAGAGGGGGTGAAGAAGAATTAGTAGAGAATGAAAAGTAATCTTATGGACTTTGTCGTAAAAATAGTCAGCTAGGGTTTGGGCAGAAAGAGAAGGAGGGATTGGAGGTGATGGTCCTTAAAAAGGGAATTGAGAGTAGAGATGACAGAAGTTAGAGGCAAGACAGATGGATAAAATAGTTTTGCTTAGCATGTGCAATGGTGGACTGGAAAGAAGTAAGCATGAATTTGAAGTGAAAGAAAACAGAAAGGGAGCGGGATTTGAGTCAAGTGCATTCAGCTGAGTGGGCACAGGAGCGTAGGAAGCGGGTAGTTGAAGACAGCCAGGCTGAGGTGAAGTGTGCCTCACAGGACATGCTATGGGTGGAGCAAGGGTATCCAGAGTAAAGGAGAGAGTGGAATTATAGGAAATTATGGCTTCTTCAATAGACTTAGAGGACAAAGAGATAGAAAGAAGAGAATAAACAATAATGGATAGAGTCAGTGGCTCAATAGCATGGAGATTCCTAAAAAGATAGGAAGAGATTGGGCGAGGTTGAGGCAGAGAGTGATGAGAAATGAAACTTATGAGGTGGTGGACAGATAAGGGGATAACTGAGGTGCAGAAATTAGAAGGTAAACAATTAGAATAGGAAACAAGGTCAAGGCAGTGACCAAGCTGATGAGTGAGGACAGAAGAGCAAAGCTGGAGATTGAAAAAGGAGGTAAGGGAAAGGAGCTTCTTAGATGCATAGGGGTCAGAAGGGTTATCAATATGAAAATTAAAGTCACCAAGAATAAGGGATGAGGAGGAAGAATCCAGGAATAAGAAAAGCCAAGAGTCAAAATCAGTGAGGAAAGTAGAAGTAGACTTATCAGGGGGTCTATAGATAACAGCGATCTGGAGAGGTAGAGGATTAAAAAGACAGAAGGAGTGGACTTCAAAGGAGGGAAAGGAATGGGACTGAGGTAGAAGGAAGGCTTGAAATTGGCAAAATGGAGAAAGCAGAAACCCAACACCACCACTGCAGTCATTGGCACGAGGAGTGTGGGAGAATTGGTAGCCACCATGAGAGAGGGCAGCAACCAGAGCAGTATCATCGGGGAGGAGTCAGGTTTCAGTAAAAGCAAGAAGATGGAAAGCATGAGAGATAAAGAGACAATTTCTGATGCTGCACCAGAGAGCCTCCAACATTTGACGGCCGGTGGAATGTTGCATGAGCACGGAGGGTAAAGATGAAGAAAGTCGCCAGTTTGTCATTGCAACCTGATCAGTGGATGGAGCTGAAACCTGCAAGCAGGAGCATGCATGTGGTCAGGCACGGTAGGCCGCGACACTCATCAGATCAGCAGACTCCTTGTTAAATTAATTTAGAGAAACAAAGTTTGCTTGAGTGCAGCAAAGTTCTCCAGAGCCGCTTGGTAGGAAATACAGAGCAATCAGTGGTAGGTTTGTAAAAGACCGAAGTCATGTCCTGCTGCAATTGCTGACTGCAGGTAGAGCCAGACTTTGGTCTAGGTGGCTATGGCTTGTCTCTCATGGGCCCTTTGATAGAAAGATAATCGGATTATTGGCCAGGCTCCTCCTTGCAGCAATATCAAGAGGTTGGTTAGTGCTGCAGCTCATATTTGGCAGGAGTTAGACAGAATAGCGGCAGCTGAGAGGGAACTGGTGGAACCCACAGCCAGATGGAAAGCATTCTCTGGCCAAAGAATTCCCTTGGACAGTTGTTCATCTTGAAAAAGTTCTATTTTATTTTACATATTTTCTTTTGACTTCGATAGCTGCTCTGAACAGCCTTGCTGCTTGACACAACATGCAGTGATGAGAAGTTTGTTAAAAAGTTGCAAGCGGGGGATCCAAGATGGTGTTTGGTTGGGTGTGCTGATCGACACGGCGTTTCTTATGGGGAAGAAGTGAAAGGCTAGAGGGGAAAAACAGCCTGCAGTCCCTCTAGCCTTGATGCCATTATCTGCCGCGGTGGTTGGTCCAATTGAATCCTTTTTCTCGCAAGTGCCGCAACAGTGGACTGAAGGGGAGAAAAGCCCGGCTGTGCAGCGTTTGGAGGCGGCATCCTCGTCGTTTGCTTTGGGCGTTGATCTTTCGTCCCTGAGTTCTATTCAGGCCTTTAGGGTCCCTTGACAGAACAGCGGCATCCTGGAAAGCCAATTGCTGAGAGTCAAGTCTTCGGACTCCGCCGGAAGACAGAGCTTGGACACTGAGTACGCCCTAAGCTCTGGAGCTCCTTGTGGTTAGCAGCAGAGGGCAGAGGTCCCGACGGGAATGGCAGATGGTAGTGAAGGTTTGATTCCTAGCCTATCAGCCCCCGGTTCATCGAGGGCCGAGGTTTTGGTGACTGTTCCTGTGTTGGAGGTTGCATCGTCAGCGTCTATGGCTCTCCCGGAGGTGGTATCATTGGAGGCGATTTGGGCAGCTATAATGCAGCTTCGAGAGGAGTTAGCCCCGCGGATGACATCTTTGGCTTCACAGGTTTCTCTTAACACTGAAGATCTTAAGGAAGCTGTGCTTAAAATAACTGCCTTACAGACTGAAGTTTCTCAATATCAGGCTAAAGTTGTGACTGTTGAAAATGAAGTAGAATTGCTTAAAAAAGTTTCCTTGCCTATACAGTCTAAGGGGTATGTTTACTAAACCACGTTAACGTAGCAGCCGTGATGTTATCGTGTGATACATAACGTTATTGCGCAATAACATTACGTTTCGCGTGATAAAGTCTCTGGCAGCATTAAGGCACAGAAAGGGTGGAGTAAGGCTCTCCAGAAGGCGGAGAGAAGGGGTAAAATGGGCGGGGATTGGGCGGGGAGAGGCCCCAGGCACACTAACGCTGTGAAATGCAGGGCAGAACATTACCGTGAGTGAAAACCATGCGTTAGAGGCACAATTGCAGGAGAGAGAAGCCATTTCAGTCAGCAATGTACAGCAAAGGCAGGGAGACCCAGAAAAGTGATAGTAGTGATACATGTGCAACAGCAGCATAGTGCCCAAGTACGAAAGAGCATTATGATGAGGCTGCAAATGGGGTACAGGAGGCTGCAGGCGGGACATGCAGTGGGGCAGCTGGGGCACAGGGTGGACTAGGCAGATGCCTAGGTGACACATAGGAATGTAGAAATGGAAAATCAGCAAGACAGCAACTGACCAAGGTCAAACATGCCCATGAGTGTGTGTCCCACAGTGTTCCAGGGGACAGCACCCAGCAAGTACCGCAAAGGGCACATAACATTGACAGGTGGTGCCAGGGGGAAACATGGATGTCTATGCAGGCACCCCTATCCCAGATTACACACCATAGGCAGCCGCCTACTGGCACACTGGATGGCCTGGGACTGCGCACCACCAGCAACACCGGCATAAGGGCATGTCAGCATGGTGGCGGAGGGGTGCTGGTGGTGGAGGGGACAGTGGCAGCTGCCCACAGCAGACCAAGGCCAAGCCCTGTTTATGTGGGTGCCATGCACTGCAACAGACAAGGTCTGTCTGACAAACAGTAATGGTATCCCCAGGGAATGATCTGCCTCTGTGGCAACAGTTTGGTGCAGTACACACAGCCAGTGTGTTCAGGGGAAGAAGGTCACACATTCATGTCCCAGCTGTGGCTCTTGCAGACCATGTCCCTATATTTTACCCTACAGAGCACATACACCATAAACATGTGCAGTCCCTAGAGCAGAGGTTCCCAACTGCACTCCTGGATGGCCAAACACTATTCAGGATTCATTGCTGTCCCTAATAAATATGCTTGAGATGCATTTGTATGCACCACCCCCATTGTATACAAATGCATCTCATGAACATTCATTAGGGACATCATGAAAACCTGAATCGTGTTGGGCCCACCAGGACTGGAATTGGGAACCTCTGCCCTAGAGCATCGGCCAACAGGGGCACAAACACCCACACCCACAGGCTCCACTATCCAGAGTCTCATGGAGAGTCAGGCTGTTGGGACCTGCGTGGAGCAGCATCTACCAATACTAGCACCTGCATACCTTAGCAATGCCGTCATAAACATGGAAACACGTTCCACATATATCAAAAGGTTGCTATGATTAATGTCAGATAACAAATCCTAAATTAAACACAATTTGTTAACAGAGATTCATCATAGCAACCTTTGTGATATATGTGGAGTGTGTTTCATTTTTTGTTTCTGACAGTGTTTACCATCCTGGAGAGTGACCCTAACAGTATTGAGTGCCATAGCAATGCCTGCACTGTGCCCAGGACTGGTGTGGCGGCCAGGGCTGCCAACCACCTCTATCTTTGCACAATGCTGAAATAGGTTTGGGAGTGTGTGCATGTCTATCCAGTGGTTTGTGGCTGCCTACCCCTTACTGAGCCCACAATGCTTGCACTGTTTCCAGTGTAAGCCTGCCAATGTGCATAATGAGGAGCAAGGTATTGTGGGTATGGCCCGGACAGGGCGGTCTGGGCAGGATGCATCTGCACAGGGCATAGGGCAATGGCTGGGATATTGTAGTGGCCGACCACCACCTGCACGGACAGGGTGGCCACAGCATGTCATGCTGGGAGGTCACTCTTACCCTGACTGAGCAGTGAGCATGGCATGTCTAGGTTCCCACATAGTGTTGTACCATGTTTTTGTCCAAGTGATGTCTGGGAGTTCCCTGTTCTGGGGCCCAATTGCTGACATATCAGCTTGGAGTTTGTGCTTACATCCCACTTCTGGGTGCACACAGTTTCTCCAGGAACATGCACTGTGCACTAGCTAGCAGACTGTGTGCAGTTAGCTCATGTATGGCTGGAACATCTTGCAGGGTGCAGTGGGTAAAGATGGCCTGTGTCCTCTGCTGGTGAATGTCAGATTGGTGGGCGGGCGCAGCTGAGCTTTTCCAGGCCTACTGCCTGTCTGTTTTGACTGCCCTGGAGGGTACCCTTTTCCCTGCAGGACGGGGGTTGGTGGTCTCACAGCCTTTCATTAAGTCCCTCTACTGCCTCCATTGCAAAGATGTAGTGTGTGGTGCTTTTTGTGGCAGATCCTTTTCCCTCCACCCTGACCCAGAGGGGGCGGGTTGGTAGGTGGTGCTACATAATCCACATGTGGGTCCAGACACCCCCTGCTCTTATAACAGTATATGCACTATTCTGTGTGCATCATAGTCCACAAGGGCTAAACATGACTGGGAAATACAGATGGCCCCAGAAGCATCCTAGTCTGCAAGGACTACCTGTCACACACTGGTACTGATGGGAACCTGCAGCACAGCCTATCTCAGCTAGGGCGGGTACTGCAGACTGTAATCTTCTAGAAAATGTAATCTTTCGCCGCTCTCTACTTTTGGTTACGCTCCGTTTGGTCCTGGGTTCATTTCACAGAGACAGTAGGGTAAGCAGCACAAATAAGACAACCAAAACTGGTGTGGCTTGGAAAAAGAGTTTTATATAGAAATAGGCCTATTACATAGGTACAGAACAGTTATATAGTTGTTGTTACAGAGCTGCTTCAGTGTGCCTCAATGATTCTCTGTGTGTGTGTGTGCATGTGTGAAGTGTAAGAGAGAATAGGAAGAGAGAGAGAGAAGGGTGGAGGGAAGTGTGTGTCAGAGTCTCATAGTAAGAAGAATATATATACAGAGAGAGAAGTGGGTGTCAGAGCCTCATGTCCCTCATGTCCGATGAATAAGAAAGAGCAGAAGGGAGGGTGGGGGGTAAGGTGTGTCCGATGAAAATAGGAAGAGAGAGATTATTTTGTGTTTCTCTGCATTTATAGTGAAAATCTTCTCCAGCACCTCCCTCTGTCATAATTTGGTTTGTTTGAGGTCTGCTATCACTTGATTAGCAAGGAGGGGCTGCAGACCAATCTCATCAGGCCCGGAGACTGACATCACCAGGGGGTCAGAGCTAATCTCATCTTGTAAACTACCCTCATTAAGTTTGGAGACTGACATCACCAGAGTAACAAAGCTGTTTGAAATCCAAGGTCTGGGAACCAGCCATGCCGCCTATGCTAGGCATATTGTCATGCTGATGTATGCTGATATCTCCCACGCCTTTTTTTATTTTTATTTATTATTTGTGCCTGGAAATGGTGGAAGCAAACCTGTGGTACCTGTCCCAGCTGCAATTACATGATAGTAGGCAGCTTGTCTAATACCTTCTGTATTAAATACCTTGCTATGTCCAGCAAGTCCCCTGTCCTGCACAGTACTGTCTCTAGCGTTCTAGAAATAAACAAGTCCCCTTATGAGTCCAAACCTCATGTCTTAGGTAGGGCAGCCACTACTGGGGGGGAGGGGGAACCCAATATGCTACCTCAGTGCTCGTCTTAGAGAGAGTGAACAGTGCATAAGGGCTGCAGGAATTTGGAATTTCTGAGAAGGTTAAAGCCGAAAGGTACCAGGATGCTATGAGTGAGGATAGGAAGCAATACTAGACTGCAGCTGACTCTGGTATTCAATGTAATAGGAAATGCCAAATTAGCCAAATTAGCAGGCCAAATTAGCCTGGATGTAGGGGTACATGCTGGAGAAATTCAGTGTAACTACCTTAAAATGTTGTTGATGTTCTGTAGGACATGCGCTGCAAGGAGATGTACATTTGTTTAATTTTGCAACCCAGGAAAATTATGATAATGCATAGCAATATTTGTACAGCAGTTAAAATAATAATAGGGTGAATAAAAACATTAAAGACATGATCAGCAGTAGGTGAGTAACCAAATAACAATTTCCACACAGACGCATGAGCATCTTGTAGCAAGTGTGTCCATTCTCATAAGTGATGGTGTTATTCACTTCAGTGGATGTTGTTTTAAGGTGATCAATATAGGCATGGAGTTCTGTAAAGTTGAGCAGTTTATGTAGTGTCTCTTCTCCCATGCCAAGTGGTAATGGATGCACAGCATATGAGATAAAGTCTGGAATGTCAATAAAGTCATTGGTAACCAGCGGTGTGGAATACGTTGTCCCGTTAATGGTGATGGAGACCAGTGGTGTATGACTGCACCAGGTATTGTTTGAACTGTACAACAAAGTGTTCTTAGGAAGGCGGATGTCATGCATTCTGGGAGCAACTGAAGAAGAAACATTCTTTGTCCTGACAGGAAATATTCTACAAAATCCAGGCAGGAGGACCTAAAAAGTAATGTTCTGGAGGTGCCCTCAATTCTTGTGTCCTTTCTAGAGAAGTGGAAACTGGTGGCACCCACTGTACTTGAATGATGTTTAATGAGTAGAACACTGGCTTGTCCTGTATGGAACATAAACTCAGGATGACCAGATCCTTTCCTTCCGGGAAAAGTGGGGGTATTTCTTGATAGCGATATACCCCACCTGTGGAGTTAGTCTAGCCAATCCTGCATATTCGGATGATAGTTCCTGTAATGAGACTTGGGTAGAAGAGAGCAGATACAAGAACAACAGGAAACCAAGATATAATAAAAGCTAACTTGTTTCACTCTACTAGGGAGTAAACTAGTGCTCTCCACTTATACTATGCAACAACAAAAAATAATTTTTACTACTTATTTACATAACTATTAGATACATGTCCAGTATCTAGGACACATCAACTATATAGCAGAAGTAAATAGTTCCCATCCTCAAGCAACTTTTGTTCAGAAAGCAGCTGTCCGTTCTGTCTTCAGATGGTATCTGAAAACAAAGACTGATACAACACGTATTACCCATATGGTTTCAACTGGGTGATGTGTTTCAAATACTGCTGGTTGTCGGGCATTAGAATCTGGGACAGGGAATGCTTCTACCCAATGAGAAAAGGAATCAACAACAGTGAGTAAAAATCTATTTTTCCTAGCTGTTAACGGAAGAGGGCCCACATGATCTATTTGCAATCTCTCAAATGGGCCACGAGGAGGTGCTCTCATTAACTGTCCCCTTCTCTTTTTAGGTTGCCTCCCAAATGAAGCACAGATTACACAGGAGGAAACATGATCCTGTATATCATGTTTCATTTCTGGCCACCATACCAACCTATTGAGGATAGTCTGCATTTCTTCTGCTTTAGGGTGTCCCATAGGACCTGCACCATGAACCCAATGCATCCACTCTTTACCTTGAGCTCTGCAGATAGCTATAACCAAGCCTTCCTCTCTTTTTTCACATAGAATGTCTTTCTCTATAGCGAGTGTGAGAAAGGGTGTGTGCTGATATAGGTTATCTGGGGCGTCCTGCACAAGCTTCCTCAAATTGGAAAGCTCAGGGTCCTTTGTCTGCAGTGCTGCGAAGTAATCTGGTGGTATTATCTGATCATAATCTGTGGAACGTGTAGCAATAGCAACTAGGCGTGTCTGCTCATACCAGGGCCATATGAGGCCTACATGGCATGCTTCCTTGGCTAGTGAGTCTGCTAATGTGTTTCCTTTCACTAAAGGGCCTTTCTTCCTATGTGCCTTTACTTTAACTTAATGTACTCTCTGAAACTTCTCACTCAGTTCTTGTGCCATAGTCCACAGTGATGAATTTTTCACCGTGGACCCATCTGTGGATTTAAATTTATTTGCCAGCCACCAGGGTAACAGGGCAATGGCACTCTTGAAGACATAATCAGAATCTAAAATTATTTGTATCTCTGGGTGTGAATCCTGATATTGTTGCATACAAGCTACAAAAGCAGCCAGCTCACAGTACTGTGCTGACGCTGACCCACAGGAATACTGTCTCTGCAGTACCACTTGGTTATTTGGGTTCAATTATAAAATTGCAAAACCTGCTAGTCGCCTGCCTCCTTCACATTGGCTACTACCATCAATATATACTGTAGGAAGAAAAGGTGAAATTTTGTCTAGTCCCAGTTCCCTAAAGATCATGTGATTGGGGGCACTGGGCGAGCACTGACAGTCATGAGGTTGCCCCTCCAGCAAAATTCCAGCCACTTGCACGTTAGGTTCTTTCAACAATTCAAACTTTACATTCTGTGCTTGCAACATGAGAGTCCACTGGACTATTCTCTCAGTCCTAATCTTGCTACATGCTAACTTTCCCTCTACAGTGAATTTGAGGGGGGTGTCATGGCTGCATATGTATGTGGTTTGAGCACCAATGATGTATGTAAATTTCTGCATAGCAGCATAGGAAGCCAGTACATGTTTTTCACAGTTTCCCATTTTGAGTTCAGGAGAAGTGAGAACTCTGGAACAGAAGGCAATAGGGTGATCTACTCCTCCTAGGCATTGTGTTAGAGCTGCACCTATACTGTTCTCTCCAACTACAGGGTACAGGAAAAAATGTTGTGTGTGATCTGGGTGTGCAAGAACAGGAGCAGAAGTCAGAATGTGCTTTAATTTAGTTACAGCTTCTGTATGTTCTTCCTCCCAAACATAACTTTTACTTTTTAGCAGGGAGTAAAGTGGAGCTGCCACTTCAGCATAATTGTGAATGAAGTCACAACAGAAACCAGTGAGCCCTAGAAATGACTGGAGTGATTTCTGATCTGTAGGAAGTGGAAGTTTCTGTATCAGCTCTATCCTCTGAGAATCTACAGATTTACCATCCTGGCCAATAGTAACCCCTAAAAAGGAAACCTGTGATTTGCACAGTTGAGCCTTGGCAGGATTAACTTCAAGACCAGCTTGTAAGAGGGCTTTTAAAACTTCTCTTACATAATTCCAGTGTACAGCTTCATTCTCAGACTGAATCAGAATGTCATCTACATACTGAATTATATTATCTCTGCAAGACAATAGTGACAGGGATTTCTGCATGTATTTATGAAATATTGAGGGGGAATCCTTATAGCCCTGTGGAAGCACAGTCCATGCATATTGTTTATTCAGCCACTGAAAGGCTGTTTTGTACTGGCATTCAAGGGCCAGGGGCAGACTCCAAAACCCATTGGATATGTCTAAAACAGAGAAAAATTTACATTTGGGGTTCAGTTTAGAGATCATTTCAGGGTATGAGGCTACCATGGGCATTACAGATTTTGAAACTTGATTCAGGGCACGGAAGTCCATAGTGAGCCTGAAGGAAACCCCCGGTTTAACTATCGGCCAGGCTGGTGAATTGCATGTGGAAGAAATAGGTCTAATCAGACCCCTCTCCTCCAGTATCTTCACAATTTTAGTCACTGGTTCTATAGCCTGATGAGGTACTGGGTATTGTTTCTGTGGTGGAGGATCCTCGCCTTCCAACAGTATTTCTGTGTGCATTTTCCCACAATCTAACTTGTCTTGTGCCCAGACTGGAATATCAGCCACCTCTGAGGGAATTACACACAGATTATACTGCTGAGCTGCCTTGGTGCCTGAGTTGCTAACTGCATGGGAATGACTTCATGCATTAAAGTTTTAGAAGCACTTGAAGTTCCTGAATACTGCCACAATTTAAGATTAGCCATATCCACCACCAAATTTAACTGGTTGAGAACATCAATTCCAATTATTTCTTTTGGTGTGTTCACTATAGTGGAGGCAGTGGTTTCCAACATTTCCTTGTTTTGTTCACTGTGCACAGGGATACCCCATTTAACTGGGATAGCCACACATTTGGAAGCTGTGTCATTAATTCCTCTGTGCTGTCTGATTCATTTTTATTTTTTCCATTCCTAAGCCCAGCTATAGATACTTCTGTATTCTTTTGTTTATAGGGTGTGTCATAGGCAGGGGGGGGGGGGGGCTGAGGGTGAAATAGTACAGAGCTTATATTTCTTTTGTCTTTCAGAGGCCAATTCATCCTTAACGTGCCTCAATTCAAGTTTAAGTGCTTCTAATTGCTCACTAACATTTATAAAAGAATTTGTGGCTTGTATCACCTGATCCCTTTGCATAGAAATGCAAATTTGTGCCTCCTCAAGGTCTTTGGTTAATTGTGTACAATGAGAAGTCAGTTCAGTATTGTCCTGTTTCATGCTAATGAGCCCCCTGCACATGCCTTGGATAAAAAGGCATTTTCTTTTATTTGTTTTCTTTTTGAATTTTTGATAATGGTTTAACATTTGCCTTTGAATATTATACCATGATGCCTCAGGGAATTCCCCTTCAAATGGACCACCTTTTCTCTTACAGTATGTCAATACTATTTCTTTAAGTTCTTTAAAATCAAAGGCTTCCATATTTGAGACTGCAGAAAGACTGTAGTTGGTACAGTGGCCTAGCTTATTATGTTTTTATTTGGTTTTGTGCGACTATCTCAAATGTGCAACCTTGGAAGGAGGAATGCTCACTTTTATGAAGAAGTGAGAATTATAGCTGGAATGACATAATTTTATGGGTGTTCAGTAAAGAGTACTGGCATAAAGATCACGCCTTAAATTATACCTGAATAAAAAGTGCTTACCACCTTTCAACAGGGTAGAAGTTTAAGATGAAATTATAGTAAGAAGGGTGTTAGGAGATTAACAGAATTGTCAGTTACTGTATCAATTGCAGCAAACTTTAAGCCTGCTCTCACCAAGATACCTACTGACAGGAGACTGAGAAATAAAAGGCAAAGGGACAGGAGGTAATAGTGTTACCAGGAAAGATGTATATTGTATTCAATGAGGGACTGTTTACCTGTGTACCACTTCCAAACTAAAGCTGGACTATCTCTCTGTCTTTTCTTAGCAGCTCAAATACTAGATAAAAATCCGTGCCTTGTAACAAACCGTAACAAGCCTCTACCTACAAATAAGAAAATTGCAAGCCACTCTATGTAATGTCCCTAGGTGTAGGTAATATTAAAATTCAGGATTATTACAGAGCCTTTTGACAATAAAAATCTCACCTTGTCTAACCCACAAAACAAAGGTATCACTGGAACTTTTCACTAAATAGTGTCACTCTGCCTGTCTACAGAGTCTTTTCACTCACGTGTCATCCAGCTTGTAACCAAAATTGTCAATTGTACATGGTCACAAGGGCTTTTGATTTTCCTGTCACACCCTGTCTGAAATCCACTTTAATGTATCAAACAAAATTATTACTTACCCAACTGGAGATCTGCTGTGAAGTCTGAGACGACCCCCATAAATGTAATCTTCTGGAAAATGTAATCTTTCGCCACTCTCTACTTTTGGTTATGCTCCGTTTGGTCCTGGGTTCATTTCACAGAGACAGTAGGGTAAGTAGCACAAATAAGACAACCAAAACTGGTGTGGCTTGGAAAAAGAGTTTTATATAGAAATAGGCCTATTACATAGGTACAGAACAGAGTTATATAGTTGTTGTTACAGAGCTGCTTCAGTGTGCCTCAATGAATCTGTGTGTGTGTGTGCATGTTTAAAGTGTAAGAGAGATTAGGAAGAGAGAGAGAGAAGGGTGGAGGGAAGTGTGTATCAGAGTCTCATAGTAAGAAGAATATATATAGAGAGAGAGAAGTGGGTGTCAGAGCCTCATGTCCCTCATGTCCAATGAATAAGAAAGAGCAGAAGGGAGGGTGGGGGGTAAGGTGTGTCTGATGAAAATAGGAAGAGAGAGATATTTCTGTGTTTCTCTGTATTTATAGTGAAAATCTTCTCCAGCACCTCTCTCTGTCATAATTTGGTTTGTTTGAGGTCTGCTATCACTTGATTAGCAAGGAGGGGCTGCAGACCAATCTCATCAGACCCGGAGACTGACATCACCAGGGGGTCAGAGCTAATCTCATCTTGTAAACTACCCTCATTAAGTTTGGAGACTGACATCACCAGAGTAACAAAGCTGCTTGAAATCCAAGGTCTGGGAACCAGCCATGACGCCTATGCTAGGCATAATGTCATGCTGATGTATGCTGACACAGACCTGGTGCTGGGCGCCCCACCTCAGCCTCAGGGTGAGCACAGGGACCGCAAAATGTCATGGTCTATAGCTACTCTGTGCCAGTAACACACACAGTCAGTTCTCCCTACCAGGCTGAGGTGCTGTAGAGGCACTTACAGATCAGATGTAGACTGGTGCATCATGGTTACTGGTGAGTTTACCATATCCTGGTAACCACAGCAGACATTTTGTGTGGTGACCTGCAGTCTTTCTGTAGCCATCCAGTGCTGTGACAACTGCTGCAGAGGTGTAGCCCACTGGTTTATTTATTTCTTTTTTATACCGTGCTCTTTAGAATCAATGTGGTTTACATGTATACTAACAGGTACTTTTTTTTTATTCCCTTGTCCCGAAGGGCTCACAATCTAAGTGTACCTGAGGCAATGGAGGGTTAACTGGCTTGCCCAAGGCCTCAAGGAGTGGCCATGGGACTAGAGACCCCAGTCCCTCCGGCCTGAGATTGCTTGTCCCCATGCAGGAATTGAACCCCCGGACCCTCCAGCCTGAGGTAACCTGTCCCAACCACTGAGCCAACTCTTCCTCCCATACTGTTAATACACTGTCTGCCAAGTCAGACATCATGGGTTTGATCCCTCAGAGGTCTCATCTAATAAAGCTGTCTGAGGCAATCCCTTTTCCTACCTGTAACAGTCAGACACATCTCTACAATCTGTGCTGCCAAAAGAAATACCCTCACCTCAGTGCCATAATCTATAGGGCATATTATACCGTACCTTGTCAGCTAAGCGCTGTATAATGTGCCCTATAGGGCACCCTGTCTGCCACTGTATAGGGTGCTTTATAGGGTTCCCTGTAAGGCACATTATAAGCATCCTATAAGGCACATTATAAAGTGCTTTGGCGGACAAGGCACTTTATAATATGCCCTATGGGGTGCCTTTTAAGGCGCCATAGGTGATGGCAATGAGGTGAGGGTGTTTCTGCTGGCAGCACAGATTGTAGAGATGTGTCTGACTGTTACATGCAGCAAAAGGGGTTGCCTCAGACAGCCTTATTAGCAAGACTTCTGAGGGATCAAACCCATGATCTCTGGCTTGGTAGTCATTGTATTAACCAATGGGCTACAGCTCTATAGATAGTTTCTCAGCGCCATGTGTAACGAGCCAAGGTGCCCTCTATCGCGCGATACACAGTGCTTGCTACCTTGACGCCGGTACGCCCACTTCCTTATATGGCATTGCTCACATTATCGCTGCGATTTTCGCTGGTAACATTAGGATGGTTTAGTAAACATACCCCTAAGTTAGAAATGTTGGAAAATGCAGTTCGTATGACAAATATTTGCTTGGTTAATTTTCCTAAAGCACCATTAATATCTGCAAGGGATATGTTTCAGAATTATATGATTGAGAATTTGGGTATTCCTCCTGAATCCCATCCCCCAGTAGTTAAAATGTATTATTTGCCAACTGGGAAAAAAAGTGGAAGGGCAGGGAGTAGTTAGAGGATTATCTAATGTGGATGTTTTAAATGTTACTGATATTTTGGAGTCCTCACAAGAAGAGCAGGTTACATCTTCTACTTTATTAATTACTTTAGCATTACTATCAGAAAAGAATGGCTTATAAGGTTGTTTTTTTAAAATACGTCACATGTTGTTTAAGGGTCTGAAGATCCGAATGTTTCCCGATTTATCAGGGAGACCCAGAAGAGACAACGAGATTTCCTCCTATTACGTCCTGGGATTCAGGACCTGGGAGGGCTTTATTTCTTGAAATTTCTTTGCAAATGTTTGAACAAGTATCAATCAAATTCCTATATATTTTATGAGCCCTCCCAACTGCTGTATTTCATCAATGCCCGACTTTCTGAAAGGGGTGCTGATCCTCTGTCTCTTCCGGTTTGAGCATTTATTTGTGCCACTGTTTAGCCCACCTGAATTTCTTTCAGAATATTGGTTGTTATAAATTTCTAATCATTGTATCCCCTTTATTTGAGGGCTAGAGTGGGTTGGATGTATAAGATTCTTTCCTGTGATATATTTGGGATTAATGTTTTATATTTTTTTTCATGGTATTCACCCAATTACTATTTCAAGATGTATTCTTGATATGTATGTATAAATTCAGAAAAATTTAAATTAAAAAAAAAGTTGCAAGCAATGACACAAGCTTATTTTGCTGAAAATGATACAAGTGAGATTCCTTTAATTATGCTATGGGAAGCCAATATGGCAGTGTTGTAAGGGAAGGTCATTAGTTATTCTTCCTGGCAGGGGAAGGAAAGAAGGTGCAATCTTAAGCTTACAGAACTAGAGGATTTAGAGCAAAACTACTGTATATCAAGAATCCCTCTTAACCTTTACCATGGCACTTCAGAAATCAAAATATAAATATAATTGATTTTTGAGTCATCAGGTTAATCACTGTCTTTTTTTGCAGAGCCCATGCAGATGAGAACATAATGGATCAGTTGCTGGCACAATACCTGCAAATTAAGAAAATGTACACCACAACTTCTTTAAAAGATTAGAGGCACTAGGTTTTTAATAAGAATAAGGAGATTGCTGAACAGTCAATGCAATATTACTTGCATCTTTATACTTAAAAGGATCTGGCTAGGGGCTGGCTATGGAGACCCTTTTGCAGCACTTCTCTTTTTCTCAGGAATGTGGAGTGGATGCTGGGCATTCTCAACATGGCAGTGACTCAATGGTTTCCTAAGTTGTTATCATGATGTAGAAGCTTAGAGGGTCATTTTAAAAGATCTGTCCAAGTGCAATCTGAGACGTCTAAGTCAGAACATCTGAAAAAGGATTTAGGCACATCCAGATGCAGGCATGATTTCACAAACCTGGACGTGACCGATATGGATGTTTGCAAGGACTTCTACTTAGACATCCTCAGAACATATCTATAGAACCTGGGCTTCTAGGATAGTCTAATTGCTAGAGTATCTGGCTAGGAACAGGGGGCTAGAGTTCAAATCCTGGTTGTGTACTGGAAATAAATGAGTGCATTCTTCTCTACACCCTCTGGATGTTTTTCAGCTAAAACAAATTACCCATGCCTACCAATAGCCAAATTAATATGAATAAAATACAGTCTCTAAAATGCTTGTATGCAAATGCTAGAAGTCTAAAAAATAAGATGGGAGAGTTAGAATATATAGCACTAAATGGGAGGTTAGATATGATTGGAATCTCAGAGACATGGTGGAAGGAGGACAACCAGTGGGACACTGTGATACCTGGGTACAAAATATATCGTAATGATAGAGCTGATCAAATTGGTGGAGGGGTTGCACTCTATGTTAGAGAGGGCATTGAGTCAGAAAGGATTAATGTTTTGCAGGAAACAAAATTTGCTGTAGAACCTCTATGGATTGAAATTCCATGTAAAAAGGGGAAGGCGATGGCAGTGGAGGTATACTATCGACCGCCTGGCCAGAATGAACAAATGGATGATGAAATGCTCAAAGAAATCAAGGAAGCTAACAAAAGTTACAGCACAGTAATAATAATGGGTGATTTCAATTACCCCAGTATCGACTGGGTCAATGTCACGGCAGGATATGCTAGGGAGATAAAGTTCCTAGATGAAATAAATGACTGCTTCTTGGAGCAGCTGGTTCATGAACCGACCAGAGGGGAAGCCATAATGGACCTAGTCCTTAGTGGAACACCAGATCTGGTGCAAGAGATAAGGTTGTTGGGGGCCATTTGGCAATAGTGATCATAACATGATCGCATTTGATCTAATTAATGGAAGAGGGATGGTAAGGAAATCCACAGTACTACCTTTTAACTTTCGAAAGGGAGACTATGATAAAATGGGGAAAATAGTTAAGAAAAGACTAAAAGGAGCAGTTGCAAAGGTTAAAGACTTACATCAAGCTTGGGTGCTGTTGAAAAATACTATCTTTGAAGCCCAGGCCAGCTGTATTCCACACTTTAAGAAAAGTGGAAGGAAGTCCAAAAAACTGACAGCATGGTTTAAAGTTGTGGTCAGAGAGGCTGTTGTTGCCAAAAAAGCATCTTTCAGGAAATAGAAAAAAGAGCCAAACGACAAAACCTGGAAACAGCACAATCACTGGCAAGTTAAATGCAAGGCATTGATAAGGCAGGCAAAGGGAGAATTTGAGAAGAAGCTTGCTGCAGAAGCAAAAGCGCGTAATAAAGACTTTTTCAAGTACATTCGTAGCAAAAAATCTGTGAGAGAGTCAGTTGGTCCATTAAATGATAGAGGGGTTAAAGGGGCACTAAGAGGTGACAAGGTGATAGCAGAGAGACTGAATGAATTCTTTGCTTCGGTCTTTATTGAGGAAGATGTAGGGATGTTACCCATGACTGAAGTGATATTTAAAGGTGCGGAAGAATTGAAGGAAATATCCATACATCAGGAAGATGTATTACAACTAATAGATAAACTGAAGAGTAACAAATCACCTGGGCCAGATGATATACATCCAACGGTGTTGAAAGAACGGAAATATGAGATTGCAGACCTGCTATTAGTAATCTGTGAACTATCATTAAAATCATCTGTAATACCTGAAGATTGGAGGATGGCGAACGTAATGCCAATTTTTAAAAAGGGTTCCAGAGGTGATCTGGGAGTCTACAGACCGGTGAGCCTGATGTCAGTACCAGGAAATATGGTAGAATCCATCATAAAGAACAAAATTGCTGAATGTGTAGATAGTCATTGCTTAATGGGAGTCAGCCAACATGGCTTTAGACAAGAAAGATCTTGTCTTACTAATCTATTATGTTATTTTGAAGGTGTTAATAAACAGGTAGACAAAGGTGAGTCAGTTGATATAGTATATTTGGACTTTCAGAAAGCCTTCGACAAGGTCCCTCATCAGAGACTTTTGGCAAAACTAAAGAGTCATGGGATAGGAGGCAGTGTACTATTGTGGATCAGGAACTGGTTAAAAGATAGAAAGCAGAGGGTAGGGCTAAATGGCCAATTTTCCCAATGGAGAAAGGTGAATAATGGTGTATCACAGGGATTTGTGCTGGGTCCGCTGCTTTTTGACATATTCATAAATGACCTGGAAAAGGGAATAACGAGTGAGGTTATCAAATTTGCAGATGGCATAAAACTATTTAAAGTTGTTAAAACCCAAGAGGATTGTGGAAAACTACAAGAGGATCTTGATAAATTGGAAGACTGGGCATCAAAATGGCAGATGAAATTTAATGTGGACAAGTGCAAATTTATGCACCTAGGGAAGAATAACCCAAACTATGGTTACATGATGCAAGATTCCACATTAGGAACCACCACCCAGGAAAAAGATTTAGGCATCATTATGGATAACATGTTAAAACCCTCTGCCCAGTGTGCAGTGGCGGCCAAGAGAGCAAATAGAATGCTAGGTATCATAAGGAAAGGAATGGAAAATAAGACAAAGGATATTATAATGCCTCTATATCGTTTCATGGTGAGACCGCACCTTGAATATTGTGTGCAATTCTGGTCGCTGTATCTTAAAAAGGATATAGCGTTATTAGAAAAGGTTCAGAGAAGAGCCACCAAAATGGTAGAGGGGATGGAAGGATACCCCTATGAAGAAAGGCTAAAAAGGTTAGGGCTCTTTAACCTGGAAAAGAGACGGCTGAGGGGAGATATGATATAAGTCTATAAATTAATGAACGGAGTGGAACGGGTAAACGTAGATCGATTGTTTACATCATCAGAATATAGAAAGACTAGGGGACATGCAATGAAGCTACAGGGTAAACCTTTTAAGACTAATAAGAGAAAATATTTTTTCACTCAACGTGTAATCAAACTCTGGAATTTGTTCCTGGTGGAAAGGTCCATAAACCATTATTAAGAAGGGACCCAGGATATCAATGCTTGACCCAATACAATCATTGTGTAACCTGTGTCTTTTGGATTACGTATGACCTAGATTGGCCACTGTTGGAAACAGGATACTGGGCTTGATGGACCTTGGTCTGACCCAGTATGGCATATCTTATGTTCTTATATTTTAACAAACACTTTTCAGATGCTTGCTTTTTGTTATCCGTGCCATAGAACAGGTCTAGGGTTAGACATGCCATTGGATATCTATGACATTTCTGTGATCAGGTGAGCAGTCCCAGATCCTGGGGACACCCACAGCATACCTCTAGGTTCCTGGGAATGCCCGGGCCACACCTCCTTCACGCCCTGTTCATATTTGGACATCCTCATGCTTTGGATGTTACCTGAGCCAGGTTCTAAAATGGTTCTGGAAATATCTCTGTGCTTTGGATGTCTCCAAACCAATTTTCAGACATCCAAAGCATGAATAAGGCTTCTAAAATTACCCCCATAGATTCTATCAAAATGCTTAGTGTCCCTCAGATCAATTATGTGTTGAGTATATCCCCTTTTCTATATCCATGGCATTTTAACAGCAAGTGAAAAGATGTTGCGTTTTTTGTGAAGGAATAAGGCCTCACAGATTACAGCAGGAAGTGAAAAGGGGGTTTGATCTTCTTGGATTTCTATTTGTAGAAACATAGAAACATGATGGCAGATAAAGACCAGACGGCCCATCCAGTCTGCCCTTCTATACAAACTACTAAGTTCTATAGTCCTTTTTCCTTTAGAGATCCCATGTTTGTCCCATGATTTCTTGAATTCAGATACTGATTTTGTCCCTACTATTTCTATTGGGAAACTATTCCATGCATTTACCACTCTTTCTGTAAAGAAATATTTCCACAAATTACTCCTAAGTCTATATCCTTACACTTACATCCTATGCCCTCTCATTGCAGAGCTTTCGGTTGAAGAAGCTTTCTTCCTGTGCATTTATGCCATGGAGGTATTTAAATGTCTCTATCATACCACCCCTCTACTGTCTTTCTTCCAACATATACATATTGAGATCTTTAAGTTTTTCCCCATATGCTTTATGGCAAAACCCACTGACCATTTTGGTAGCCATCCTCTGCACCAACTCTGTTCTGTTTCTATCCTTTTGAAAGTGTGGCCTCCAGAATTGCACGCAATACTCTAAATTAGGCCTCACCAAAGACTTATACAGATGCACTATCACCTCCTTTTTTCTGCTGGCCATAACTCTCCCTATACACCCAAGCATCTGTCTGGATTTTGCCATCGTCTTTTCTACCTGTTTAGCCACCTTAAGATCATCAGAAAAAATCATGCCCTGGTCTTGCTCTTCTTTCATAGACAGAAGCACTTCGCCCCCTATACTGTACAACTCCCTTGGATTTTTACAGTCAAAATGCAAGATCCTGCATTTTTAGCATTTAAATCTCAGTTGCCAGATTCTCAACCATTCTTCAAGCTTTGCTAACTCCCTCCTCATGTTATCTAAACTTCCTGGGTGTCTACTCTATTGCAGATTTAGGTATCATCCACAAAGAGGCAAACTTTACTCGATAGGCCTTTCGCAATATCACTTACAAAAATATGAAAAAGAATCGGACCAAGGACAGATCCCTGCGGCACACCACTGATAACATTCTTCTCCTCTGAATAAGCACCATTTAACTATACCCTTTGTCGCCTCCCACTCAACCAATTTTTAACCCAGTCAGTTACTTTAGGGTCTATTTCTAGGGCATTCAATTTATTTATAAGTTGCTTGTGCAGAACAGTGTCAAAGGTTTACTGAAATTTAAGTACACCACATCTACAGCTCTCCCTCAGACCAACTCTCTGGTCACCCAGTCAAAGAAATCAATCAGATTTGTCTGCCTAGACCTGCCTCTGGTAAATCTATGCTGCCTTGAATCCTGCAATCCACTGGATTCCAAAAACCTCACTATTTTCTCTTTTAGTACCCTTTCTATTATTTTACTCATCACAGAGGTCAGACTAGCCGGACCGTAGTTAACAACTTCATCCTTCGTTAAGTTTTTATGTAAAAGAACCACATGTGCCTTTTTCCAGTCTGCTGGGACCATACCAGACTCTAAAGAAGCATTGAAAAGGTCAGACAGTGGAGCCACTAGAACTTCTCTAAGTTCCTTCAGCACTCTCGGAAGTATCCCATCCAGCCCCGTTGCTTTATCTACATTTAGTTTAGCTAGTTCCTTGTGAGCACAGTCTTCTGAAAATCCTTCATGATCCAGTTCACTTCTGTTTCTATTTGCCTGTGTTTTCTGAGGTCCTGCTCCTGGTCCTTCATTTGTGACCACATAACAGAAATATTTGTTAAGTAATTTTGTTTCATCCTCATCAGCTACTACATATTCGTTTCCTTCACTCTTCAGTCTGACAATACCACTTTTGCACTTCCTCCTCTCACTAAAATATCAGAAAATATTTTGTCCCTCTATTTTACTACATTGGCTATTATTTCTTCTATTTGTATCTTTGCTTTCCTGACTCTTTCCTAGCTTTTGTAAGCTTTTCTGAATATTGATGCTTGTCTTCTTCTTACATCTTATTAAGGCCACTCTCTTTTTCTTCATCTTTTCAGCTACTTATTTTGAGAACCATAGTGGCCTCCATTTCTTTTTACATTTATTTAGTCTCCTAATAAAAAGGTTTGCTGCCCTTAAAAATGCCCTTTCAGTTTTGCCCACTGTTTTTCTACATCTTCCAGCTACTACTGCTACTACTACTAATGCTATTATTAATCATTTGTATAGCACTACAAGGTGTACGCAGCACTATACACATACATATAAAAGATGGTCCCTGCTCTAAGAGCTTACAATCTAATCAAGAAACAGTATAAACATTGAAAATATGGGTACAAAGAGGGAAAGGTAAGGAGACACAAGGAGAACAAGGGATCAGCATCCAAAGACATCCTCAACGAGGTGAACCTTTAGCATGGATTAGAAAATGGGGAGAGATGAAACCTGACGTACAGATTCAGGTCTTTTGTTCCAGGCATAAGTAGCAGCAAGGTGAAAGGGTCAAAGTCTGGAGTTGGCAGTGGAAGAAAAGGGCAAAGACAGAAGTAGGCTAGAGGGAGAGTGGAGTTCACTAGGAGGGGTGTAGGGAGAGAGGAAATAGGACAGATAGTGAGGAGCAGTAGAATGAATGCATTTATAGGTCAGAAGAAGAATTTTGAATTGGGTTATATGAATATATCAGGGCTGATGGAAGATTAGCCATGCAGCAGCGTTCTGAACAGATTGAAGGGGAGAGAGATGACACAGAAGGAGACCAGCTAGGAGGAGGTTACAATACAGGTCTGCAAAAAAATTTTTTTCGAGAGCTGTTTTGGTTATTCCATGTAATCTTTATGTTTTTTGGTGCACTGAATCAAAAAATGACCTCCATTTTGTTATAGGACATCACGTTTCCTGACAATTTAGGTAACTATGTTAAATAAGGCAATACCTCAAAATAAATGGAAAAAGACTTATAAAATTAAAGTTTTATTACAATATTTTCATGAAAATCCTTTTTTGAACTGAAATGAGCTCACCTACACACACTAAACTCGATTCTTCTTCCTTGTGAGGCTCCTCTTGGTGCATTTACGTTTGTGAGTAGCATCTGGAATGTCTCTCTGAAGCATCCAACAGTAGTCTGCCATCATTGTAATGCTCCATTTTCCCTGGTATCTCCTTTCCATCTCTTTAATGTCTTGGTGGAATCGTTCACCTTGTTCCTCACTCACAGCTCCCAAATTTTCAGGAAAGTAGTCAAGGTGGGACTGGAGGAAATGCACTTTCAAACTCATCAGGCAACCTAAAGCTTGAAATGCTTTCAGCATTTTTCCGACGATCTTTTTGTAGTGAGGATCTTTGTTATTGCCTAAAAATTTCTGTACGACTTCTTTAAATGCAATCCACCCTTCTTTTTGAGGATCCGTCATGGTATTGACAAACTCTTGATCAACTATAAGCCTTCTAATGTCTGGTCCGACGAACACACATTCCTTCAATTTTGCCTCTGACAGGCCTGGAAACTTGGTGACTAAGTATTTGAAGCATTCTCCATCTCTTGGAAGTGATTTTACGAATTGCTTCATCAATCCCAATTTTATGTGGAGGTGGTAGAAGAACTTTATGGGAAGGTACCAATGTTTCTCGGAGGACATTTTTTTCACCGACTGTTAGCACCCTCGGCTGCCAACTCTTCTTGGTCCAGTGATTTTGTCAGTCTCGACTGTCCCATAGACACAGAAAACAAGAATATTTGGTATACCCAGCTTGTTGCCCGAGCAGCATGCACAAGACCTTCAAGTCCCCACACACTTGCCAACCATGGTCTTAATATTTAAGTTTACGAAGAACCAATTCCAAGTTATCGTAGGTTTCCTTTAAGTGTACGGAATGACCTACAGGTATGGAAGCGTAAAAACCGTTGTGGAGTAAAACTGCTTTGAGACTTCTTTTTGAAGAATCTATAAAAAGACGCCATTGCTCTGAATCATATTGGATTTTAAATTGACCCATCAGACCTTCGACATCGATGCAATAAACCAACTTGTCTTCCTGGGCGAAGTAAGGAACAAACTCCTTTTCACGATGTCTGAACCATGAAGATGACACTCCTGGCAACAATAAATTCCTGCTTTTCAGCCTTGATCCGAGTAGCTCAGCGACATCTTTGGGAAGATTCAAGTCTTTACCAAATCATTCATCCCCTCCTGAGAAAACAATTTTGGTCTTGTATCATCTTCAAAGTCAGAACTTAAGCCACCAGGTCATCATGTGAGGGTAAGGCCTCTAGGGAACCCCCTGGGTACCCGTCCCTTTGGTCATTAGTTAAAGTCTGGGACCGGGTAGAGACAAAGGCAACCTTCTCTTAAAGGCCTAACCCTTCCCTAAACTGGGGCCAATCCCTTCCTAGAACTAGGTCGCGGGGGAAGCTTTAGTACCACAGCCACAGGAATGCTCTTCTGTACCCCTAATCCCTTTATCTCCAGTGTATACACGGGATAACCAGAAGCAGCCCCGTGGATGCAACGGATCTGAACATGACCTTCAGGTCTCCTCTGACCATTCTTTGCTTGAGCCTCAATGGCCTGCCAAAGTCTCTGAGATATCATACTTTGGTCAGCACCAGAATCAAGTAAAGCATTGGTAGGGATCCCCTGTATATTCACACTCAGAAGAAATCCCTCTCCCAGAGGTTTCCCACTTGTACCAACCAACCCAGTACGAGCCTTACATGCTCTCTGTAAGTGTCCTAATTTTCCACAATGAAAACATTTCTATTGGGACCACTTTTCTTTCTGAGCAGGCATATAAGTTTTCACACCTCCTGTTTTATTTCCTTGTTTCATTTCTGATACACCAAAACTGGCTTCAGCCTTCACCTTAGGAGCGCCCTTGGCTGACGCGCTATCTCAGCTTTTATGTGGCGTTCAGTCACCAGAGTTGCCTCCTCTGTGGTTTGACAGTTTTGATGCATCAGAAATGCTTGGATTTCTCTTGGCACTGCTGCCATAAACTGCTGTAATAAAATCATATCTAGAATCATATCCATATTTTTCTCTCCTGGGGTTAGCCACTTTAATGCCAGGCCCCATATCCTTTGGCTTAATGCCTTTGGAGTATCTCCAGCTTTAAGAGCTGTGGCTCTGAACATTCGATGATAGACACTTTTAGTCAATCCCAAATGATCTCTAATAGCCATTCTTACAGTCTCATCGTACAGGGCATGGGCAGCTGGAATAGCCCTGTATGCAGCCAGTGCTTCCCCTGTTAAAGAGGTCGCTAAACGCACTGCCCACTGGCTAGCTGGCCATCTCATAGCTTGCGCTACCCTTTCAAATGATTCTAGAAAGTCATCAATATCATCCTCAGATGAAAGTTTGCCAAAATTAAAGGCCCCACTTGTGGGTGGGCCTACCAGACTGTCCATTGGAAGTGATGATGGTCCTGCTGGTACCGGCTCTCCTCCACTTTCCTGCCTTTGTGAAGCAACCAGGGCAGCCACTAAGTCCAAGACCGGTTTCTGCTGCTCCCTGATAGCTGCAGCTGCACTCTCTTGGGCTTGCTGTGCCAATTTTTGCTGGCGCTGGAACTGCGCTGCCATCCACTGAAATAATTCTTTAGACTCCATCTTCAAGGATTTCCTGAAAGAAAAACACAAAAAAACAAGGGCAGCACCACTCAACAGCCCCCTTGTCCCGTTTGACTCAAAAGCATTTACTTTTCCCTTTTACTTTTATCCTGAGCCAACCCCACCTGGGTACGCTTTACCTTACTCAGGTGTTGACTCCTGCTTTCAAAGGGTATCTTTATGAAGATCCAATCTGGACTGCTCTGCCATCTGCTGACTCCAGCCGTGAACTCCACATGAAGTTTTTCAACAGCCGTCCGTGCTGTGTACACCTTCCAACAGCCGTCCGTGCTGTGTACACCTTCCAAACAGCCGTCCGTGCTGTGTACACTTTCAGCAGCTGTCTATGCTGTGTACAACTTTCAACAGGCTTATTGCAATATCCTTTTGTAAATCCTGAATGGCACAATCAGAACAACTACGCCACTGTCACAAGCACAATGCCAAAACCACTAGTCTTCTAGTTGTTGAGGGCGTGGTGGTTGAGAACCTTCTTCTATCAGCTGTTATATTTATGCTTTAAGTAGAAGGATTGTAGTCGTGTTAAACCAAGGGTAAGGCTTATGACAGAAAAAGAATCTATTTTGAACACAATAGAACAGATCAGGTTCCTGGTACCATTTACAGAATTTCAAATTATAGGATTTTTGCTTAAGGTTCAGCAAGTTGGTGGCAAAACAAACAGAACTCAGCATTGGCTTTTAAAGTCCTCTTCACTGCAGAAGCTTAGCCTTTTCACATATAACAAGATGCCACTTTTCTTATTGTCCTTTGTCAATCAGAGCAATAGAAAAACAAACTTTACTTCTTCTATGGCAAATTTATCTTCACTCAGCCATAATTTTCTCTAGGCTGCACTTCCAGGTGAAGAACCAAACTTAGGTTATGAAATAGGCATTCAAAGTGTCCTCAAGACTCTTATAGCAGGCTTTTCTTATAAACAGGAGCAAAGCACAAACTCTTATAGCAGGCTTTTTCATGTAAGACAGAAGCAAAGCACAAACTATTATAGCAGCCAATTAACTTTCTCTCCATTGTGGAGTTTCAACACAGCTGACACAGAAGCATGAATCACAGCCTTACTTCACTAGCCTATGCTGCAGTAAATTCCTCCTTTCAAAACACACACAGGAATTTACTTTCTCACTTCTTAGCTCTGAGGTTACTTCAGCAAGAGGAACAGTTCTTTCAAGGCTGGCTCTTTTCAACCCTTCAAGTCTAGAGCTTGGCATAAAGAACAATCCATCAGCATATCTTCTTCTGCCCCTAGCTCTGACATTGCTTCGCCCAATTGCATAGGTTCTGACTCACCCAGTTGATCAGAGTGCCCTGCTGACAACCTCTCTGGTGGCCTGAAAGCTTCTCTCCTTCCTGGCTCCCACCTTTGTTGCAAACGTGATTCAGGGAAATCACCTCTCTCAGCAATGGGTAGCTCAGCCTGTCTCCAGAAGTTAGCACCTGCTCTGGCTTCTCCAGCATTCCATCGTCCTTGCTGCTCTGAAGTCTGTCCTCTGCTGCTTCCTCTGCTCCTTCTCCATTCACTCCTCTTCCAGCTACTCCTTCTGCTACTCTCTCCATAATTTAACCAAGGTTTATACTCACTGGGATCCAACCCCACCTCTTTCTATCCCAGGTGTTTGTAATCCCCCTGCCTTCTGACATCAGAATAATCAGTGCAGTTGCTAGAGTGAGGGTTTTTGTCCTCGTGCTTGCAATCTATCCCTTTTACACTGTCAAGCATTTCCTGGAACTTGTTCCAGCTGGGTTTTTTCTGCCTTTGAACTGTGGCTCTGGCCTTTTGACCCTGCACACCTAACAGAGGCCCCTTGATTAAGGTGAATTCCTTATGCTGTTCACCTCCCCCTAGGGTTGCCAACTGGCCAGTTTTCAGCCGGCCTGGCCAGTTTTTCCATGGCCAGGCCGGCTGCCGGCGCAGAGGCAAAACCGGCCCTTGAAAAGTCGGTTTTTTTGCTCTGGCCGCAAGATCGGGAGCGGCCAGAGCAAAAAAAATGGCTTTTCTCCCAACCCAGAGGGCTTCGGAGGGAGCCGGGGAAGCCCGCGCGAGGCCCCGGCTCCCTCTGAACAGCCGCCAGCGTGAAGAGCCTTTTCCTTCACGCTGGCGGCTGTTCCTGTGAAGCCGCGATTGGTGGGAAAGGTTAAAGGCAATGCCCTTTAACCTTTCCCAGCATTCGCGGCTTCACAGGAACAGCAGCCAGCGGAAAGGAAAAGGCTCTTCACGCTGGCAGCTGTTCAGAGGGAGCCGGGGCCTCGCGCGGGCTTCCCCAGCTCCCTCTGAAGCCTCAGACAGCCGCGGTTTGGGGGGGGGGGAGGCCAAGGACTGCCTGGGCTGTGATGGGGGGAGGGGGCCTGGACTGGAAAAGGGCTAGGAGGGGGAATTTGACTGGAAATGGGTTGTGATGGGGGGGGGGGGGACGTGAACCGGAAAAGGGGAATTGGGGGGGGGGGGCAGTGGAAGGGAAAAAAATGGGCTGTGATGGGAGGAGACCTGGACTGTAAAAGGGCTATGTGGGGGGGGGAGGGGGGACATGGACCGGAAAGGGGTTTTGATGGGAAGGGGGACCTGGACTGGAAAAGGGCTGGGGGGGGGGGGACATGGACTGGAAATGGGTTGTGATGGGGAAGGGGACCTAGATTGGAAAAGGGCTATGGGGGGTAGGGGAACTTGGACTGGAAAAGGGCTATGGTGGAGGGAGGGGGACCTTGGACTGGAAATAGGCTGTGATTCGGGGGCCATGGACTGGAAATGGGTTGTGACGGGGGGGACGGACCTGGACTGGAAAAGGGCTATGGGGGGCATTGGACTGGAAAGGAATGGGCTGTGATGGGGATGGGGACCTGGACTGTAAAAGGGCAATGTGGGGGGGGGACAAGGACTGGAAATGGGTTTTGATGGGGAGGGGGACCTGGACTGGAAAAGGGCTATGGGGGGGGGGGACATGGACTGGAAATGGGTTGTGAAGGGGAGGAGGACCTAGACTGGAAAAAGGCTATGGGGGGGGGGGGAAATTGGACTGGAAATGGGCTATGGTGGAGGGAGGGGGAACTTGGACTGGAAATAGGCTGTGATTAGGGGGGCTAGGACTGCAAATGGACTGTGATGGTGGGGGGGGGGTAGGACTGCAAATGGGCTGTGATGGTGCGGGGGGACTCGGACTGCAAATGGAATGTGATGGGGGGGGGGCTAGGACTGGAAATAGGCTGTGATGGGGGACTTGGACTGGAAATGGGCTGTGATGGGGGGGCTAGGACTGGAAATGGTCTGTGATGTGAGGGCTAGCACTGGAAATGGGCTGATGAAGAGCTGGAATAGGACTGGAAATGGGCTGATGTGGGGCATGGGAGAATGGGATTAGAAGGGAGTGGATGCTGGGTGAGTCTAGAACTATAAGGGAACTGATTTTGGGGGAGGACTAGAATAGATGGGGAATGAGAATGGAGAGGGGAAAAAATCTTTTGTGTGGAAGAAAAGTCTATGATGGGCTGGGTATTGGGAGAGTGAGGGGCTTGAGAATGGAAGGGTGAAATTTAAATGGATGATAAAGGAATAAGGAAAGAATTGGGGGAAAGAGCAAAAGGGAAACAATCAGTATGTTAAAGCAGAAATAGAGAGAGAATGGAAAACATCTAAAAGAGAAGAAAGGACAAATGGATAGCTCGCAGAAGACACAAAGAAACCAGAAGAAAGTGACTGGAGCAATTGCAACTGAAAATAAAACGCCCAAACAGAAGGTAGAAAAATACTTTTTATTTGAATTTATTAGCTGGAATATGTTTGGTCTGGGAAGTGTGTATTGATAACATCTTTGTGTTTTTGTTTAGTGCAAGAGGAAATTACTTTATAGTTTTATTTCTCCAGTGTTGTACATTTCATGTTTGGATTTTGGGGTTCCCAGTTTAATTATTATATGACCAAGGAAGTTAGCCTACACATATCCTCGGTAATTTTTGTGGGTGGGGCTGGGGGCGGGGCAGGGGTGGGACTAGGGGCGGAGAATGGGTGGAGCATGGTGAGCCACAGGTGTCGGGTTTTTCTCGGTGAAAAAGTTGGTAACCCTACCTCCCCCATGCTCAAAATGGTTGACTTTGCCACAGTACCCACCTTTTACAACAATTGCATCAAGGCAGTTTACATAAAAATGTCAAAATGTACTAGCAATAAAATTCAGATCACTATAAAAACAGCCCACATGCAAATGTGTATACGTATTCTGTGTTTATGACAGCTCTGCCTCCACTCTGTCCAAATTATACCCTGAGAATGATTATTTGTGGTATGCGTACTATATAAATATACACAATCTTGTAGGCACATATACATATGAACACACAAATAGCCACACAGTTTTATAAAAGGCCTTTTTCATGCATAAAACTAGTAGAAAAGCTTTTATACATTTACGACTATAGATATTTTCTCACTCACTAAAGATACACAGCATGATACAAATTTATTTAAACACAACTGCACAAAACTAAAAACACTAAGAGGGATGTTCACTAAAGCATGTCAAGCATTTAGTATGGGATTTAATGCTTGCTAACCATTAGCATGGGCCCATGCTAATGGCCACCACATGCTAACCATAGCTGTGTGCTAAAAATCCTATGCAAACTGCTTAGCATGAATTGGGGTGGGAATGGGATTGGTTATAGGCAGAGACAGGAAGTAGACAGCGTGTGGTAAATTATTACCCATTGTTGGGGTTGCAGATAGCATGGGTGCTCTTAATGCCTCATTGAGAGATTGCATTAAGGGCACCTGCAGTACTAGTTTAAGGTAGCATGGTTGCTGTAGGAAAAATTATACCTCCAACTTGCAGAGGTGATATTCAACATCCCCCCTCCCCCAATCACACAGCCACCCATAATAGCTCCCTTGGGCACATAACCCCCCATTAGAGCCCCCTCTCAATGAGAACACCCATGACTGTCTCACTTTCCAATCAGACCTCTCCCTAGGATACTATAACCAAACCTCCTCCACCCCCCTGAACCTGCCAGCACTTACCAGGATAGAATTGGTAGTCTAGTAGAGAGGGCAGGAATGATCCCTATCCACTGTCTGGGTTCAAAATGGCTGACTCCTAGCCAGTCTCGTGTCCTTTTTTGAAAAGCCACAATCAATAGTATACAATAGTTCTGCTTCTACAGCAGGTCAAAAACAACCTGTTTGGATAGCGAGCAACAGGGGAATAGAAATAAAACAAAATAGCTCATCATGCTTATTTATATATATACTTGTAAAACATTAATTTATTTTAAATTCACTAAAGAGCAATTGAGGGAATCAGCGTTTTAACTGATATTAATACTGGGAGTTTCAAGCTCTGTTGACCTCAGCACTGCTTTAAACAAATATCACACTCCCAACTGACAAATTTCCATGCTCCTGAATGACAAGCATAATAAACTTTATGCATCTTTCAGCTTTAGATGAGTCGCGTGAAGCTGTTAAGACATTAACAAATGTACAGAAGATAACTCCCAAAGAACTGCAAGCTTCCTTTATATTAAAAAGCCAGCCGACCATGAAAAGAGGATATAAGGAAAGATACTTTGGAGAAAAATAATCAGAAATGTATGTAGAAGAATCTCTTATTGAATTTATGGTATAAAATGTGCTCTAGTAAAAGTAGATGAGAGAACACGCTGAATAGATTCCATGATATGACTGGAAGAGATGCATCTTTTTCAGTCAATATATTTGTACTGAATTCACAAGAAATACTTTATGAATTCAGCATTAAGTTGTCTGGGAGAACACTACCACCATATTCCACAATACGTAGACGTCAAAATGGGGTGGGCCACATGGACCCTGGTCCTACCAAAATGTCCCTGCTGGGAAGCAAGCTGTATGCCTACAAGGATCCTGTCTCCCACAGGAAGAAGAAAAGAGTACAGACGTGATCACAGCAAAGATTCTGTCTGCCCATGAGAGATCGGATCCCCGTGGTCTCACAGCATTACTACTACTTATCTTTTTAATTGCGCTACAAGGCGTATACAGTGCTGTACATGTACAAGTGAGAGACAATTCCTGCTCATCAGAGCTTTACAATCTAATCAAGACCGACCACATGATAACTGGTGACTAGTATAAATCAAGGGGAATGGCAAGATACAGATAGATGATAAACAGGAGAATAAGAGGATCAGGATCCAAATGCAGCCTCGAAGAGGTGGGTTTTTAGCCTGGATTTGAATAGGGCCAGAGAAGGAGTCTGCTGTACTAACTTGGGTAGTTTGTTCCATGCATATGCATGTGGAATGAACGAAGTCTGGACTTGGCAAGGGTAGAAAAGGGCACGGATAAAAGGGATCTCACCAGAGGAGCAGAGTTCTTGAAGAGGGGTGTAGGGAATAATAAGAGAGGTAAGGTAGTGACAAGGTGCAGAAGAGAGGCTATGTGCACAGAGGGGAAGGCCGTGATTGCGACTTTGAAGCAGGTTGTCTGCTGGTTTGGAGGTGGGAATAGGGGTGGAGTTACGATAGGGTAGTTAAGGTGAAGTTAGGGCAGAGTTTGGGGTGGCACTTAGACACCCTCCAAACAAATAAGCGATCCACTGTCCCTGGGACTTGTTGACTAACATATGCCAAGCAGTTAGTGTGCAAACCAGTACAATGTTAACATACGAGCATGATAACAGTTACTGTGCTGACATGGCAGTTAGCATGCATTAATATACATGTTTACTGCATGACATGTTAGGTGGTGGGAAATGTGTAAGTTGTGAATGGACAAAGAATGGCACTTATCAGATGCTGTCACTTGTGCAGTTAATGGGGGTGCATTTTTCACCTTATTAGGAGAAAGCATTAAGTGCATTTGCATTAATTGTGATTCTATTTAACATGCCATGTGCAGCATCATCACCCCCAGGGACCCTCCCTGACCACTGCTGACATTTCTTCCATAGTCCCGAACACTTGCCGCACAGCACCTCCGGCTGCCCCAGGAGCCATTGCAGCATCGGGTGAGTAGAGCGGGAAGAAGCGCTCCTCCCCGATCGGCTCCCCGAGGCCCAATCAGCTGCTGCCTTCTACCTTTAAAACAAAGGTGCCTCGCGGCACGCCCACACCTGAGGGCCTCTCCAGAGGGCCCTTTGGCGTGGCCCTTAGGCGCTGGACCTGAGGTGCCACCACTCTGCAGACACCACGTAAATCGCCCTAACTCAGCGACAAGGACCGACACTGCACAATTAAATCACCGTGGCCCTGCTCCCCTTAGATAAGAAGTGACAGCAACACAGGACCCCACCAGGAGCCAGAACAAGCACCAGGAAACTGAGCGGAAAGATTGCTCCTCCCTAACCAGCCCCCTAGTACTACACAACCTGCCTGGCATACGACCACCATGGCAGGACACCAAGCACTGCTACTACACCTCCTCCTCTGGATTGCACAGCTCACAACATGGGAACATTCACTACAACAACTCCCAGGCCTGATTCCTACAGTGAGAACCCTGGGGCATAGATTTTCTAGGAATCCCCTTCACCATAGCAGACCACCTATTGCAGCAAACCATCACCAATTGATTCACATAAACTGCCTGCTCCTAGAAAAGCCTAAGAGACGCAAGACTCTGCACCAGGAAAATCTTAGCAGCATGTTAATTAATGCTTGTTCCATCCGTACCAAATGGCCTGCCCTCACCGACTATATTAAGCAATGGAATCTAGACCTACTCCTCATCACGGAAACGTGGTTAACAGACACAGATACAGTACCTCTTCAGCTGCCCTAGAACTAACCGGCGTGGAGGCGGAGTCCTAATACTAGCCAGAAGCAACCTCCATTTTCATTGTACTTTAACACAAAACTCTAATAACCTAGACATCATCCAAATCTCCAACAAGACCCTAACAATCTGTCTCCTATACCGCACACCCTCTGCAAGTACCGACGAGTTAGCCACAGTCCTTGATCACGCATGCAACAACAATATCCAGCAGAAACAACTCTGGATCCTTGGGGACTTTATTTATTTATTTTATTACAATCTCTTATATACCGCGCTATTTGGCATCAGCGCGGTTTACATTATAACACAACGACCATAACAACATGCTGTTTGGTTTTACATCGAACAGGTGATCAAACTTGGATAACAGGGGTAACTATATACATGAGATATTTACATGGTGAGGAGTAACTTGTATAACAGGGGTCAATTATGATATACATGAGATATTTACATGGTAATGAGTAAAATTATCATAGTGAACGTGGGTCATCTTTAATCTTCCCTCTCTCCCTGTCAAACACTCCACAGCATTCTTGGATGCAATGACCACAATAGGCTACCAGCAAATCGTTCACACTTCTATCCACACGAGAGGCAACACTTTGGACCTTATTTTTGCTCCGCAACCTCACTACACCTTATGAAAGCAGGTCTCTCCACAGGTGCACCTAGTGCCATGGTCTGACCACAAGGCCATCCTCTTTGACATTCCACATGATAGTAAAGAACAGCAATTCACCGCAACAATCACCCCCACTCACCGACGATTCAGGCATTTTGACATGGAACCCTTTCTTAGCAGCACATTACATCACCTCAATCCAAACACTAATGACCTGGATACTCTACTAAACAACTGGAACAACCACCTTTCCGAAGCTGCATTCCTTCCACCATCATCAAAGCCTGCCCACAAAAAACACATAGCAGTCTGGTTCAGCGCCGACCTGCGCGAATCACTAGTACACCTCAGGAAGCTTGAACGCCGCTGGTGACGCTCCAAACTGATTAGTGACAAAGATGCCTACCTGAACAAACTACAACACCATCGCAGAATGATCAACAGCAACAGAAAGGAACATCACACCAAGACCCTCATGCGCTCTCTCAATAAACCTCGCAAACTCTTCAACCTAGTCAAATCACTCACAAAAGATCCATCTACAAAACAACCAATAAACACACCAAGCCCAGATTACTTTTCCACTTACTTTCAAAGTAAAACTACTTCATCATCAACTAACCCAGCGATTCATGAACTACCCAAGCTCCCCTACAACTCCGCCGACACTCCCTCATCAACCCCGGAATCCTTCTATCCATACCCTCCCAAATAAATATAAAGAAACATTAGTGGGATCAACACCACGACCTCCCCAACAGACCCTTGCCCTCCATTCTGGATCAAACAAACACAATCCCACCTCAGCCCAATCATAGCCAGAATCGCCAACATTTCACTATCTGAAGGCATTCTTCCCCCCACCACACACACTTTAAAAACTGCCTCTATCAGACCTCTGATCAAGAATAACAAACTTGACCCATCAGATATCAAATCCTACAGACCAATCTCAAGCCTCCCCTTCTAACCAAAATTATGGAAAAGATTGTATACCAACATACCCAGGACCACATTGACTCCTATGCACCCCTAGATCAGTAACAACATGGATTTCAGCAAGAGCATGATGTTGAAACCCTTCTCAGAATTCTCCTTGACAGACTCCATACAGGACTTGATAAGAAAAAACAAGGCTCCATCCTCATATTTATGGACATCGCCTCAGCTTTCAACACTGTCATCCACAACCTACTACTCACCCAACTGTACCAAAAAGGCATACTAAGCCTAGCCTTAGATTGGTTCAAATCCTACCTATCGGACCGACAACAACAAGTCTGCATAGATAGCCAGACATCCAGGCCTTTCCAACAAACACAAGGGGTTCCCCAAGGTTCTTCCCTCTCATCCCTACTCTTTAACATCTACAAACAGCCAATCTGTTCCATCATTCAATCATTCAACATACTCTACCACATCTATGCCGATTATGTGTTACTCTACACTCCATTCCTCATTGACAAGCCGAACTACTCATCCATAATTTAATGCTTTAATGCAGTCTCAGATTGGCTCATGACACACAACCTGATGGTCAGCACCAATAAGACTGAGGTCTTATTCATAACCAAAGACCCCACATTTACCCCACCGCCCTCCCTCAAAGTGAAAGACTTTAACCTCAAAACCAAACAAGAAGTCCGATATCTGGGAGTAACAATCGACCAATGCCTGTGCTGGGAGACCCACATTCAAAATATCACCAAAACAGTCTACCACAAACTGAGAACCCTCCGGCACTTACGTCCACTGCTCGAGCCCTCAGATTTCTCCTTGTTGCTCAAGCTCTTATCCTCCCTCATCTGGATTGCTCCAACATCATCTTTCATGGTATGTCGAAGCTCACACTCCAGCCACTACAACTCGCCATGAACACAGCTGCCCGCACAATCCTATCGGCATCCATATACGACCACATCACTCCTCTTCTGATGCAGCTTCATTGGTTCCCCATAGCAAGTCGCCTGATGTACAAAGCACTGCTACTCACTTTCAAGGCCCTGCATGAAATGTTGGCAACCTTGCTCTCAGAACTCATACAATGAACACCGGACACCAGGACCAGAAGAACATGCATGATAAACTCTCTCAACAGTAAGAACCTGTACCCAATCAACTAGTAATCGTGCCTTCCCTCTATTTGCACCAACTCAATGGAACAAACTACCACCAAACTTGGTTACAGCAAAACAACATGGCAATAAACCACACAAAAACAGAGGTGATGTACATATCCAATAAACCTGACTTCCCCCCCCCCCCCCCCCCGCAACAACTACTCTGAACAACAACACATACCACACAAAGAACTAAATAAAATATCTAGGGGTTACGTTAGACAGCAAACTAAAAATGGATAAACACCTTAGGATAACGAATCGTGCCATATTCCACAAGCTAAAAGTCCTCCAGCCACTACGGAATAACATTGAGCACCATGACTTCAGAACAGTGGCTCAAGCACTCATCACTCCACATTGGGACTACTGTAATGCCATATTACAAGGCTACCGAAAAAAAACCCTGAACATACTTCAAATGGCGCAAAATGTTGCAGCCAGAATCATAATGAAAAGGAGCTTCACGGAGCACATCACACCAGTGCTAATAGAATTACACTGGCTCCCCATCGCCGCCCGCATAAAATACAAGCTTATAGTAACCACATTCAAATTGATACACAACATAGCACCATCATTCCTTACCAATCTCATCCACACCCAACCACACAACAGGAGTAGAAGAACCACCAACTTAAACACCTTATGCGTCCCAAATAGCATAAGGTCCACCAAAACACCGACCAGCAACAGAGCTTACACATACACCCAGGGGCGGCCCAAGGGGGGTGCGGGGCCATGTGCGGAGACTCGGTGCGGGGCCTCATTTGCATAAGTGGCCTTATTTGCATAAATATTTGCATAATGTTACCATACACTAACTTTTAGTAAACATGTCTCTTAATGAGTGTATGGATAAAGAAAGACTAAAAGATTTCTACATTACTATAATCCAGTGCCAACCGCCAGGCACATTAGGAACTACTACAAACGCTGCCCATTTAGAACCCATAGCAAACCCGCTGTATCCTGACAGCATTACCAGGACTCACAAAGCACCAGACCCTACCTATCAAAAGGAAACACTGCAAATATTAAACCAGTACATTTCAGAGAATACTGGGGAAAGAGAACAAGTGGCAATGTCAAATAGGAATTACATAAACAGAATACCTCAGCTCAGTTACACATGCAGAACATAGACCATCACCAAACAAGGAATCGCAATTTAGAAACAGGAAGGCAATAATTAAACTGGGAACCCCAAAAGCCAAACTTGGAATGTACAACAACACTGTAGAAATAAAACTATAAATCAATTTCCTCTTGTACCCAACAAAGCGCAGACGTTAATGATGCACATTTCCCAGAGCTTTCATATTCCAGTTAATAAATTCAAAATAAAGAGATATATTTCTACCTTTTGTGCATTTTTTTTCAGTTGCAATTGCTCCAGCCACTTTCTTCTGGTTTCTTCATGTTTTCTGCTAACTCTCCATCGTCTGCTGTCCATTTGTCCTTTTCTTCTCTCTTCTAGTTTTCTTTCCATCCTCTCTCTCTACATCTGCTTTAACATACTAATCTTTATCCTTTTGCTCTTTCCTCATTCTTATTTCATCCACACAAATTTTACCCCTCCATCCTCAATCCCCACTTACTCTCCCAATACCCGGCCAATTGTAGATTTTTCATCCCTCCCACACAAAATATTTTTCACTCTCCAATTTACTCTCCCAGCCCCATCCCATTCTAATCCTCCCCCAACATCAGCTCCCTTCTAGTTCCAGTCTCACCCAGCATCCATTCCCTTCTAGTCCCTGCATCAGCCCATTTCCAGTCCTAGCCCCCCATCAACCCATTTCCAGTCCTAGCTCCCCCATCCATTTTCAGTCTGAGTCCCTTCATCAGCTCATTTCCAATCCTAGCCCCCCATCAGCCCATTTCTAGTCATTTCCTAGCCCCACCATCCGCCCAGGTCGAATCCTAGCTCGCCTCCACGCGGCCCAAGTCCAGTCCAAGCCCCCCCATGAGCCTACTTCCAGTTCTAGCCCCTCCATGAGTCCATTTCAATTCAAGCCCCCACCACAGCCCATTTCCAATCTTAGCTCCCCCCAACAGCCCATTTCCAGTCCTATCCTAGCTGCTCCATCAGCCCATTTTCAGTTCTAGCTCCCTTCCCTCACAGCCCATTTCCATTCCAAGCTCCCTCCCCATCAGCTATTTGCAGTTCAAGCCTCCCCGTCCACTCAGTCCATTTCCAGTCATAGCAATCCCCAAACCCATTACCAGTCCTAGCCCCCCATCATCCCTTTTTCAGTTTAAGCCCCCCTATAACCCATTACCAGTCCTAACCCCCCATCAGCCCACTTCCAGTCTTAACCCAATCAGCCCATTTCCAGTCAGCCCCCCATAGCCCATTGCCAGTCCTAACCCCCCCCATCAGCCCACAGCCCATTACTAGTCCTAACCACATCAGCCCACCTCAAGTCCTAACCCCTCCCCATCAGCCCTTTTCCTGTCCTAGCGCCCCCATAGCCCATTAGCAGTCCTAACCCCCCCCATAGCCCATTAGCAATCCTAACCCCCATCACCCTATTTCCAGACAGCCCCCATCAGCCCTGAGCCGATTTCCTTTCTTATCCCCCCCGAGCCCATTTCCAGTACTAACCCCCATCACCCCATTTCCAGTCAGCCTCCATCAACCCCCAGCCCATTACCTGTCTTAACCCCCCCCAGCCCATTTCCAGTCCTAACCCCCCCATCACCCCATTTCCAGACAGCCTCCATCAGCCCCCAGCCCATTACCAGTCTTAACCCCCCCCATCCCATTACCAGTCTTAACCCCCCAGCACATTTCCAGTAATTAACCCACCCAGCCCATTTCCAGTCAGCCTCCATCAGCCCCAGCCCATTAGCAGTCTTAACCCCCCTAGCCCATTTCCAGTCCTAACCCCCCCAACCCATTTCCAGTCCTAACCCCCCCTCACCCCCTTTCCAGTAAGCCTCCATCAGCCCCAGCCCATTAGCAGTCTTAACCCACCCCAGCCCATTTCCAGACAGCCTCCATCAGCCCCAGCCCATTAGCAGTCCTAACCCCCCCTCCAGCCCATTTCCAGTCCTAACCCCCCCTTGCACATTTCCAGTCCTAACCCCCCCCTTGCACATTTCCAGTCCTAACCCCCCCTTGCACGTTTCCAGTCAGCCTCCATCAGCCCCAGCCCATTAGCAGTCTTAACCCCCCCCCAGCACATTTGCAGTCTTAACCCCCCCCTGCCCATTTCCAGTCAGCCTCCATCAGCCCCAGCCCATTAGCAGTCCTAACCCCCCCCTTGCACATTTCCAGTCCTAACCCCCCCCCTTGCACATTTTCTGTCCTTACCCCCCCCTGCACATTTCCAGTCCTAACCCCCCCCTTGCACATTTCCAGTCCTAACCCCCCCTTGCACATTTCCTGTCCTAACCCCCCCAGCCCATTTCCAGTCCTAACCCCCCCTCACCCCATTTCCAGTCAGCCTCCATCAGCCCAGCCCATTAGCAGTCTTAACCCCCCCAGCCCATTTCCAGTCAGCCTCCATCAGCCCCAGCCCATTAGCAGTCCTAACCCCCCCTCCAGCCCATTTCCAGTCCTTACCCCCCCCCTTGCACATTTCCAGTCCTAACCCCCCCCCCCCCTGGCACATTTCCAGTCCTAACCCCCCCCCTGCACATTTCCAGTCCTAACCCCCCCCCCTGCACTATTCCAGTCCTAACCCCCCCCTCCCCGCACATTTCCAGTCCTAACCCCCCCCCCTTGCACATTTCCAGTCCTAACCCCCCCTTGCACATTTCCAGTCCTAACCCCCCATCACAACATTTCCAGACAGCCTCCATCAGCCCCCCCCCCCTCCCGTCCCATCCCATCTTCCGCAAAATTAAAAAAAAAAAAAAAAACCTGGCTCTCGCTGCTGCCGCTGCCGCGTCCGTCGCAGCAGCGGCAGAATGGCGTGTCCCGCGGGGCCCCCTCTCCTCGTCGAGCCCTCTGCAAGGGCTTTCAGATTCGCGAAGGGAGAGTGCTCCCTCGCGTCTCTGTAAAGCCCGCAGGGGCTAATGGGAAATTTCCCATCAGCCCCTCGCGTCTAAAGGGGCAGATGGGAAATTTCCCATTAGCCCCTGCGGGCTTTACAGAGACGCGAGGGAGCACTCTCCCTTCGCGAATCTGAAAGCCCTTGCAGAGGGCTCGACGAGGAGAAGGGGCCCCGCGGGACACGCCATTCTGCCGCTGCTGCGACGGACGCGGCAGCAGCCAGAGACAGGTTTTTTTTTTTAAATGTAATTTTTAAAAAAAGCAGAATGTTCTTTGCGCGGGGCCCCCTGAAACGCGGGGCCCTGTGCAAAAAACATTCTTGCTCAATGGACGGGCCGGCCCTGCATACACCGCACCAACACTCTGGAACCAACTGCCGCATGACCTACATGCAATCAGCAACCTAAGTGACTTTAGGAAAAAGCTTAAGACCCACCTGTTCCAGACTCACTATGGCATCACATAGACCGCAAGATCAACCTACGCGCTCTCAGGAAAGCAATGAGATACAAGTATCCATAATCACTAGAATGTCCATTGAAAATGTATATGTGAAGAATATGACAGTGAAATTGAATATATATCATGTATATATGTAAATACACCCCCATGATCAAGTGTAAATAATGTAACCAAAGGTCTGTGCTCTGCGAACCCCCCTGCAATCGAATTGTATATACTGTTGATTATCCCCATGTACACCCCCTGCTGTGGTGTAAAGTAAACCGTTGTGTGCTCTGTGAACCCCCCCTGCAATCAAATTGTATATACTGTTGATTATCCCCATCTACACTCCCTGATGTGGTGTAAAGTAAACCGCTGCTGATCGCTGGAAGTAGCGGTATACAAATACTCTCCAAATAAAAATAAAATAAATAAATAAACCACCAATGATACGGGCCATCCCAGATCTTATTTCTTTTACAAAGGACTTGAAGACTTACCTCTTCCAACTAGCCTATAACCATCCACCCTAGATCAGTCATACATACATCCGAACACCAGTTTAATCCTGTTTTAATGTAAATAATGTAAATAAGTTCCTGCAATGTAAGAATGTTCCTAGGTGTACCACAGCCAAACACCAATATAATCCTGTTTTAATGTAAATAATGTACATATGTTAAATAGTTATATGTAAGCTTAGTTCATATGAACATAAGAACATAAGAACATAAGATATGCCATACTGGGTCAGACCAAGGTCCATCAAGCCCAGTATTCTGTTTCCAACAGTGGCCAATCTAGGTCAATGCTTTATGTAAATCACACTATTCTGTAATAGTGCAGTAAACCATGTTTATGCAAACCACACTGATCTGTAATAGCACGGTATAGAAAAATAAATAAATAAATATATAAAACATACTTTACAGAACCTCTCCCCTCCCTCATCCCTGACACTCCCTGAAATCCTTTATACAGCCCCCTGACACTCTCCCAACATTCTTCATATGTTGCCTACTTCTCCTGACATCTATAATCATTAAAAATGATCATTCCCCAGACCCCTCCATGTTCTCACTGGCTCTTAGTGGGGACCTCTGGTATCTAGCAGTTATCAGGAACAATCCCCAGTCACTCCTGCCCCTTTAGTGGTCCAAGATCAAAACAGTGCCTCTGACACATAGTGGTAGCCACTATGGATAGGACTACCACTATGGTTCAAGCTACAAAATATGGGTGCTCCTTTATTTGGCAGCTTGACTCCTAGTGGTAGGACTACAATAATATTGCTAGGAGTTAGAACCACCATTTTTCTTGTGTACCAAGGGGGCAAAAATGTTCAGAGATTGTTCTTGTTCCCCCCTTCACCCCCATCTAGCTTGCCTGGGACACCCCAGATGAGTGCCCAGGGGGTGATCATAGGGTAGTGGGTGGGGGTTATGATGAGGAAAGGAGGGGTTGAAAGATGTCAATCAGGGTAGTAGTAGGATTTCTGGATGCTAATTGGTGTGGAGGAATTGGAAGATGCTGATTGGGGGTGGGGCAGGGCCGGATTTACCTTGAGTGAGGCCCTACGCCAACAAAAATTGTGGGCCCCCAGCAGGGGCGGCCCAAGGGGGGTGTGGGCCTCATTTGCATAAGGGGCCTCATTTGCATAAATATTTGCATAATGTTACCATATACTAACTTTTAGTAAACGCGCCTCTTAATGAGTGTATGTATAAAGAAAGACTAAAAGATTTCTACATTACTATAATCCAGTGCCAACTGCCAGACACATTAGGAACTACTACAAACACTGCCCATTTAGAACCCATAGCAAACCCGCCGTATCCTAACAGCACTACCAGGACTCACAAAGCACCATACTCTACCAATCAAAAGGCAACACTGCAAATATTAAACCAAGACATTTCAGAGAACAACAATACATGACCTACTGGGGAAAGAGAACAAGTGGCAATGTCAAATAGGAATTATATAAACAGAACACCTCAGCTCAGTTACACATGCAGAACATAGACCATCACCAAACAAGTAATCACATTTTAGAAACAGGAAGACAATAATTAAATTGGGAATCCCAAAAGCCAAACTTGGAATGTACAACACTGTAGAAATAAAACTATACATTAATTTGCTCTTGTACTAAACAAAGCGCAGACGTTAATGATGCACATTTACCAGAGCTGACATATTCCAATTAATAAATTCAAAATAAAGAGATATTTTTCTACCTTTTGTGCATTTTTTTCAGCTGCAATTGCTCCAGCCACTTTCTTCTGGTTTCTTCGTGTCTTCTGCTAACTCTCCATCGTCTGCTGTCCATTTGTCCTTTCTTCTCTCTTCTAGTTTTTTTCCATTCTCTATCTACATCTGCTTTAACATACTAATCTTTCTCCTTTTGCTCTTTCCTCATTCCTATTTCATCCACTCAAATTTTACCCCTCCATCCTCAATCCCCACTTACTCTCCCAATACCCGGCCAATTGTAGATTTTTTATCCCTCCCACACAAAATATTTTTCCCTTCTCCATTTTACTCTTCCAGCCCCATCCCATTCTAATCCTCCCCCAACATCAGCTCCCTTCTAGTTCCATCCTCACCCAGCATCCATTCCCTTCTAGTCCCTGCATCAGCCCATTTCCAGCCCTAGCCACCCATCAGCCCATTTCCAGTCCTAGCAACCCCCCAACCCAATACCAGTCCTAGCCCCCCATCAACCCACTTACAGTCCTAACCCCCATCACCCCATTTTCAGTTTAAGCCCCCCTATAACCCATTACCAGTCCTAACCCCCCATCAGCCCACTTCCAGTCCTAACCCCATCAACCCATTTCCAGTCAGCCCCCCATAGCCCATTGCCAGTCCTACCCCCCCCATCAGCCCACAGCCCATTACCAGTCCTAATCCTATCAGCCCACCTCCAGTCTTAACCCCCCCAGCCCATTTCCAGTCCTAGCCCCCCCATAGCCCATTACCAGACAGCCCCCATCAGCCCACAGCCCATTACCAGTCTTAACCCCCCCCAAAGCCCATTACCAGTTCTACCCCCCCAACAGCCCATTATCAGTCCTAACCCCATCAGCCCACCTCCAGTCTTAACCCCCCCAGCCCCTTTCCAGTCCTAGCCCCCCCATAGCCCATTACCAGACAGCCCCCATCAGCCCACAGCCCATTACCAGTCTAAACCCCCCCCAAAGCCCATTACCAGTTCTACCCCCCCCCCCAACAGCCCATTACCAGTCCTAACCCCATCAGCCCACCTCCAGTCTTAACCCCCCCAGCCCATTTCCAGTCCTAGTCCCCCATAGCCCATTACCATAAAGCCCCCATCAGCCCACAGCCCATTACCAGTCTTAACCCCCCCCCCCCCATAGCCCATTACCAGTTCTAACCCCCCCCCCCCAACAGCCCACAGGCCAATACCAGTCCTAACCACAACAGCCCACCTCCAGCCTTAATCCCCCAACCCATTTCCAGTCCCAGCCCCAGCCCCCCCAATAGCCCATTACCAGTCCTACCCCCTCCCCCTGCCTAAAGTAAAATTTAATTTAAAAAAAACCTGCTGGCTGCCGCCGCGGGGCCCCCTCGGCTGCCGCGGCAGCATGGACTGACCCGCGGGGGACCCCTCTGCAAGCTCGATCCCTCCCTCCGTGCCTCCGTGCCTCCCTCCGTGCAGGCTGTGAGAGGCGCGAAGGGAGACTGTCTCCCTCGCGTCTCTGTTAAGCCCGCAGGGGCTGATGGGAAATTTCCCATCAGCCCCTGCGGGCTTAACAGAGACGCGAAGGAGACAGTCTGCCTTCGCGCCTCTCACAGCCTGCACGGAGGGAGGGATCGAGCTTGCAGAGGGGGCCCCCGCGGGTCAGTCCATGCTGCCGCGGCAGCAGAGGGGGCCCCGCGGCGGCAGCCAGCAGGTTTTTTTTTTATTTTATTTTTTAAAAAAAGCCTAACTTGTTCCATTTTTGTGGGCCCTTTGCAGCTGTGGGCCCTACGCCATGGCGTACATGGCGTATAGGTAAATCCGGCCCTGGGGTGGGGGATTTCTGAATACTGATAGGAGGGTGGATGCTTATTTGGAAGCATTGGGGTTATTTTTGCATCAGCAGACCTTGATAACTATGTACTGACAGCATGGATGCACCTATTGTGCTATCTGCTATGTTTAGCATGCAGAAAATGTCTGCCTTGTGTGTCAAGTGCAGGGCAGATTGCAAAATTTTACTGTACTTTATTATACGGGTCCCATAGTTTATCTAATGATATTAAGAAACAAAATTAAATACTGCATCTGCAATAGAAAATTATCTATTGGTTTTCTGATTTTCTGAAATGTTCCAATTCTATTTTATTTTTGAACTGCAACAGTTTAATATTAGTACCATACTATAGTCCAGGGATTTGTCAGTGCGCCCAAAAGAAGTTTCTAATGAAGAAGACACAGTAACCTACTGACCTGCTTCCAAAATTTACTAGAAAGAAGGACAAAAGGACCTGATAAGTTAAAAGCTCTTTTCTCTGAGTCCTATTGTAGTAGCAGTAGAGGGCCATGAAAAGGAATCCCTGTGGTGGTACAACCAACCTTTCACTCACTGAAGCTGTTTCCAGATGTGATCAACTTTAAAGCAGTAAAGGAGAGAGTTACCCAACTGGTGCTTAAGCTACTTATTTACCACATAATCCAGCTTCTCTTTTAACCCTGCACGCCTCTCTATGACCTATCAGACCAACACATCCTTTTACAATTACGGTTGCCTTCTCCTACTAAGATTTGGGTTGAGGACATGTGTTGGACTCTCACATACCTTGCCCGCTCCTTTGGGATTGACTACCCCCCTCCCCCTGCCCCCGAGGTTAGAGGAAAGTCCAAGTACCTTAAAGGTAAAGCTACTTTAAAAACATGTCTTTTCCTTCATGTGCACCCCTGATGTACTTGGATATTTCTACAGTACAAATAAGCATGACCGAGATTTTCATTGCATTTATTACTTAAAAAAGTGATTCTTTTTTTGTTTTTCATTGTGATTGCATGCCTGCTATATGTGCAAATTGCTTATGCATGAGTATACCTCTGAATTTATGCATCACACTATCAATATACATGCCACAAGCAATTTGTGTGCATGCTTAAAATGTAGTTTCCTGAATGAATAGCCAAATAAACTCAAACTACACTTGGGTATTCTAGAGTTATGGTTTGTTCTCAGGTAGGGTTCATTGCATTCACCCCTCCTTATAAAGGCTGCCATCTTTGTCATACATTTCTTATAGCAATTTCATGTACACTTTTTAGTCAGTGCTGACCCAGCAGCTGCTGGGTTTTCTTGGCAGTGTGACTAGAAATGGATGGCTAGACTTTTCTTCTGAGGTAACAGAGTTAGGTAACTTGCCCAAGGCCACCAGGAGTGCTAGTAGGAATCAAACATTGATCTCTTGGTAATCAAGCCAGCAGCTCAAACCATTAGGCTACTCCTCCACCAACTGCAGGATCTCATTCCTGAAGTTTATGTTTATTAATGAGTTTGCTGTATCACTTCTCACAGCAAAACAGAAACATGATTTACCCAGAGGCAGCTGGATTGCTGGGAGTCAGCCTTGACTTGACAGCACTAAACATAAATAAATAAATAAATAAATATAATGAGAACTCTGTTAACCCTTTCCAGGCCGAGCCCAAAACTCTTGGGATCCAAAATTCTGACTAAATATTCCTATCAAATGGTATATAATACATGACCATAGCAGAAGGAAAATCACTATTAGAACATATTGAATAAGGTGGGTACAATTTTCCTGAAATATGCAAAAATTAACCCCGGCTGCAGAATGTGGATTAAAATTTTAAAGTAGGCCTTGTTAAACTGGAGAGCATAGTGACAAACAAGATAAAAGCTCTGATGACTCTGTTAAAGCACTGCTTATATAAACTACTTATATGGATAAGTTTGATCCCTTGTCCCTTTAGTTTCTTGTGGTATTGTCTAGCACCACTTTGCTGCTTATGATGAATGGTGATTAGTCAAATACAATAAACTTTAAACTGAAAACCAGGAATTCACAGTAGTCCAGAGATGAAGAAAAGGATTTACAGAGGAGAGATTCAAACTTCGGAGTATCAGGTAACAAAAGGGACCTTGTGAAGTCTAGGAGCCCAGTAAAGTTCCAGAAAAAAACCAAAATCCAACGGAAGGGAGGGAAGTTGGTCCCATAAGTGTTTGGAAGAAAAAATATGACCCCTATTCAATGCTTTATATTTAGTTCGGTGAAGCTGCAATAAAGCCTGTTGCCACTGACTGGCTATTTTGAAGCAATTTATTTTGGAACACACTACTTTGTCATTGGAAGGGTCTCCTTGAACTAGAAATAATATGCCCAGTTGTGTTATGTTTAGACATCAAGACTCTCCAGGAAAATGGCTCAACTTCTAAGGAGCCACACTCTGGGGATCATGTTAAAAGACTTAGATGCGATGTGGATGTCCAAAAACATTCATGTGGACATCCAAATCACGATGGCATCCCTGGAGTCATTTTACATATGGCTTTTAAGGATGTCTCTGCTGCAGGGACATCCAAGTAGACAGGAGACATGGCTGAGGCATTGTACAATGGACTTAGACATCCCCACCCAATTTCAGAAACATTGGGGGCGTTTATGGCCCCATCCAAGATTAGACAGGCTCCAAGCACAAATAGGCATTGGAAAAGTGCTAATTTTGGCCGCAAAACATTCAGAGGGTATAGAGAAGTTGGCATCCCAACATCCCCAGTACTCTCCACAATCACAATGATATCAGTAGTAGGATTTAAACCCTAGCTTCCCTGGTCCTAGCCCACTAATCTAACCATTAGGCTATTCTTAGACATCCCCAATTTTGAATACTATTCCGGGAATGTCTATGTGGATGGTAACACAGATATCCATATTGGGCATGTCCACATTTGTGCCTTCTTTTTTTTTTCCAGATGTTCTTGTTTGGACATTCCAGATTGCATTTGAAGATTATTTGTAAAATGTGCCTTTACATGGGCATCCCACTAATGACTGATACAGTTTTATTTAGACTTGACAATAAACTCCAAAAATGCAAAATAACTATCATAGTTTTAACTCCACTCTTGCCTAAGCAAGTACATCCATTGCTGTTTTGTTATGATCCACTACTATTTTTAATCTCATCATATCTCTGTTTTCCAGTTTCCCTGAAAAGACAATTAGATTCAAAATCAACTACGTCATAGAAAAGTTAACTTTCTGGACACCAAAGTTTCTGTCAACAATGACCATCAACAAAGATCTGTATACAGGAAACTAAATGAAAGATTCAGCTATGTCCATAATTCCAGTTTCTACCTTCACCTAGAAAAAGTCCATTATTCACAGCCAAGCCACATGATACCATTGTGTATGCTCAAAATACTAAGTGCATCCTTTGAATCAGAAAGGCTACAACCCCAAAATCATTTCCAAGAAGATTACTTTTTTATTCAAAACACTCAGAGGCCAATTCCAATCAGGATACATCTGGACTGTCTGGACATCCAAAATCTGGACAGACTGGATTTGCACCTGATTTTGATTCCACAGGAACGTATAGCCCCCGCAGAATCAGAATCGGGTTCAACGGTCCTGGATGGGCAGGACATGCCCTGATTCTGGCCTGCAACATGTCCAGGTACTTCCCAGGCTAGCTCAGCCTGGGATCTTGCATGGAGTCATAGTGCTATGGTACCGCAGCTCCATGCCAGAGCCCCACTTGCCAGTGCTGCATTAAATGGCTTGATCCCCACCGTCCAACCCCTGATCTGGTCTTCCAAACCCAGGATCAGGCTGCAGGGAACCGCCTGCCCCTGCTCACCTTCTTTCCTGGGCCCTCCGCTGTCTGCTGTGAACCTCGGGGGAACTTATTCCACCTCTGAGGTTGTTCTATATGATGGGCCATGGGGGTGTTTCCTGAACTTATGGACCCCCATATTCAGGCTGCCATCCGTATGTGCGCTGATTGTGCTTGGTCTCCAGATCCCATTGCTCTGGCACCCCCCTTCTTCCAACATGAGGGACCCTTCCTCAATGGCTATGGTGCTGTCTAAGCCTTTATAAAAGTGGTGAATAAACAGTGGCACCCATCCCCCTCCCCCCCCCCCAACACCAGGGTCCTTGTACTATGTTCCCTGCAACCTAAGTGTGCAAGTACCCTCGGAATCTCAGGAAGAGTGGAGTTCATAGCCCTGTCCCCCATGATGAACACTGTGGACACCCTGCCTGATTCCATACAAGGTTCCCTGCATCTCCAGATGTCACATTTGCACCCTATCTCCCACAGTTAGGGACACATGTGTTAGCTTTGCTGATTTTCATGCCCCGCCCTCTTGCACTTAGCCCTGTGCTCAGAACTGTGCAGGCAGTTATGCCTATTCCCTGCTATCCCTCTTTGTTCTGAACTGGCCAGTTGGTGCCTTCCTGTATGGGTGCTAGAGGAACATTTCCTACTGTACACTGTGGTTCCTTAGCCCACAGCTGTCTTAATGCCATGCTTGTGGCTTTCCTTTTCCCTATGCGTGTTATGAACTCGCTCACTGTGCAGATGTGCTATGATCACGCATTTGCTACTACTGAGCTAGTGATGCTGCTAGCGCGGCAGTAGTAGCGTACCATGGCCATGCCCCTTGTGTCTACTGTGGCCACTAAGTCTTGCCATGGTAGGAACATGCAGTTTTCACTATTATCCCCGTGCTATTTACTGCACTTTAATCAACATGTCTCTTAAGTTCCAAACAGCTAAAGAGTAGTGCAATCAGTTATGTATCAGTTTTGCTTGTGAACCTTATTGCTCATGTAACCTATATGGCTTCTTTGGTGTAAAGGTAAACCACACTTTTATTTTCTTATCTAAAGCATGTTATACAAATGGGAAATGGTTGTTAAAAAGTGGCTATACACAATCCATGTGTCATTTTTGCCAGGGATGTCATTGGAGGATGTTGCATTATACCTGCATATTTTCAGGAATACATGAGTACATGCATAGGGAGTAATTTTAAAAAGCCATTTTCACATGTATATGCCAGTATATGTGCATAAAAGGTCTCTTATAATATCAACCCAGACATACAATTACAGACGATGATGGAATGCACATACCTACATGTGACCTGGGTGAAGGTATGTTCAGGGGAGAAATTTGGGTGAGGGTCATGATTTCCTCATGCATTTTATAAAATATTCATGTATGTGTGTACTTTATGGACTATTTGCACATGCATCTGTGCCTAAAAATAGTCTTGAAATAAGCATATACTTGGCCTTCATATATAGTGTCCCCCGCAGCCCCCTCTAGTGGCGGCGTAGTGGTTCCACAGGGGCTGGGGAGCGCATAAGAATTAAAAGGTTCAGGGTTGATCTGTTGTGAGGGTCAATGGGATAGCAGGTCACATTGTCAGCCTCAGAGTCAACAACCTAAAAAGTAACTCTTGCCAAGTGTAGGGTTCAAAAAGGCTTTTATTTCCCCTTTTCGCATGAAGAAATTCAAAATATGAGGTAATGAGTAACAGAACATAAATTCAGTTGCATCAAAACGTGAGTCAGCAAAACACTCAAAATAACATGGTTCTTTCACCAACTTAAAGCATAAACTTTCCAGTACAATTTGCACACATTAGATTTGTTTGCCTTTTACTCAAAGATATCTTCTTGTGCAAAAGTCACATTCCATGGATTCTATATCTTCAGTGCTCTCAGATTCCCCTGGCAGCCATTCCATGTCTATGGGATCTGAAACTGAGGTCTCTGAGATCTCTTGGATATTAAAACCTGGTTTCCTAAAAGCATGCCATACTGTATCCCAGTGCTGGCTTGGTAGTTTGGGGCGTCGGCTTTTAGGTCTAGTATATCTCCCTGGGCTTGCTGTTGTTTCAGGACTAAAAGTTTGCTCCTTCCATTCTCTGGCAACATTAAACTTTTTCCTGTAAAACTTATCAGTTATATCTGGTTTAAAACAGTCCTTATTGTCCAGATAAAAACTAGCCCTTTGTTCCTCTCTAGGCTTCTTGAAGAAGGCTTGAGGCCTAGTCTGAGAGTTTTGTGCTCCAGGTATATCCTTTCTCTCAAGGCTATGAACTTTTCCTTTATCTTTCAAGTTACTTTTGTAAAAGCTTTTAAAAGTACCTTTTTTCTCTTGAAGGTTTCTTCTCCAACCGGAGGGATAAGCACTTCCTTCCTTGGCTGCAGTCCGTGATACTGCCCCTTGAAGTTGTGTATGGCCTTTCTCTAGGCCTGCTCTCCCAGTAGTTTCCTTTCCTTTAGCTCTGCTGGGTTTGTCAGTGACCTCACCTCGGTCTCTGAGTCTGGCCTCTGGAGCTTCCCTTGGCACTGCCTCCTGTTCTCCACATGAAGGTCTCTGCCAAGCTCCTTGCCTCCTCCTGTGCTTCTCCTCTGGGTTCTTCCCTTCGGGATTTCTCTGTTGCCTTTCTGGCTCTCTTGACTGCCTTCCTGGCACCTTTGCCTCTCTTTGCTCTCTCTCTCTTGGCTCTCCCCCTCTTGGCTCTCCTTCTTGCAGTGCTCTGTTCCTACTTAAATCCAGAGCAGCTGCTTCTGGGTCCTGCCCATAGAGGTGTGGTTCTTCCACTTTCAGGTTTGTTCTCCTGCTCCCTCTATGTGTCCCTTCTCGTAATTGCAGGCAAATCCTGTTTTTTTCAAGATTTAAAAGTTTCCTTTCTTGCATCAGAGGGCTTGCGGTATCACAATAGGTGTCTGTTATAAAATAGTGTCCATTTGTGCGCTATTAGGGATTGTTGTACCAGCGTCTTTTTAAAAGACACATAGGTGCCTACATTGCCTTTATAAAATAGTTATAAATAGTTGCCTTTTGGACATTTTCTCACCCGTGCTTTTTTAGGAAGTTACCCCGTTATAGGACTTTGTGCCTGATATCACTGGTCAACATTGAAATTGTTACTGACTTTAAAAGGCCCTAATCTGGTGAGCTGAACACGAATATAACATTAAAAAAATTTATTGGCTCTCGTTTTGAAGGTATTGCATGTAATTCATTTTTTACGTTTCACCATGTAAATTTATCCAGTAGGACATCAACAACATCCCAAATAAGCCTTGAATGATGTAATATTGCATCACATTGCATAATACCAGCATGCATACATCATCCAGAGTTGATTGCATCATTTTCTGATGCAATGCAATACTACTGCCAGATGGCTGCTGAAGCCATCTGACGTCAGCAGTGTACTATACACAGTTGGAAAGAAAAGTAATCTGGTATTCTGTTCCGATATTGAAAGCCTCATGAATGCCTTAAAAATCACTCATGACCCACAAGACTGGAGACTATTTATAGACTCTTTGAAACTGAGTCTGAAGGCTGTGCTTTTGAACAATGGAAACCGTCTTCCATCTATTCCAGTAGCGCATGCCGTCCACATGAAAGAGACAAACGATAACTTAAAGCATCTACTGACTTCCATTAACTATAACAAGTACAGCTGGCACCTCTGTGGTGACTTGAAGGTAGTTGCCCTTTTAATGGGACTGCAGCAGGGATATATAAAATCCATGTGTTTCTTATGTGAGTGGGATAACCGAGTAAGGGACTAGCACTACTTGCGGAAGGAATGGAATCGCAGACAAAATGTAACAGTTGGAGAGAAAAATATCCAGCACCCAGCTCTGATTGAGGCTCACAAAATCCTGCTACCACCCCTTCACATCAAACTAGGTTTGATGAAAAACTTCATGAAAGCCATGGACCACACTTCGCCAGCTTTCCGATACCTTCTTGAAAAATTCCCTCGACTCGGTGAAGCAAAGATTAAATAGGGAGTTTTTGTGGGTTCTCAGATTCGAGAGTTCTTCAAAGATGATCGGTTCAACAACTTGCTGCAGGGTGATGCGAAACAAGCATGGAATGCTTTTCGCCTAGTGTCAACAAACTTTCTCGGGAATGTTAGGGCAGAAAACTACAGGGAACTAGTAGAAGACATGCTGATGCAGTATCAGAAACTTGGCTGCAATATGTCTCTAAAGATCCATTTCCTTGATTCCCATCTTGATTTCTTTCCTGACAACTGTGGTATGGTTAAGTGATGAACAGGGCGAACATTTTCACCAGGATATCGCAACGATGGAGCAAAGATACCAGGGAAAATGGTCCACTACAATGCTGGCTAACTACTGCTGGACACTCCCCAGAGAAGCTCCCGAACAGCTGAACAAGAGACAGGCGAAAAAATCTAAGAAGTAGTCTATGGGGGATGTTTACTAAACTGCGGTAACGTTACATAACGCGCGTTATGTAACGTTAACGATCGTTAACGCATCATGTGCATTATGATGCGTTAATGATCGTTAACGTTACATAACACGCGTTAACTTAACGATTGTAAAGTTCCGCGGCGTGGTAAAACACCGCAGAAGTTGGAGAGAGGGCAGAGAGAAGGGGTCAATGGGTGGAGAGTGGGCGGGGAGAGGCTCCCTTCACACTAATGCACTGATCTGAAGAGCTGAATCCTAACGCAATTGAAAACCTGCCGTTAGATGCACATTTGCAGGGGAGAGAAACCATTTCAGTGTCAGCAATGTACAGCATAGGCAGGGAAACCTAAAATAAGTGGTAAGTGTGATACATGTGCCCAGAACAAAAGGGCACATAAACATTGAAAATGACCTCAACAAACTGGAAAAAAAACATATCCAAGTTGGCCAATAGTGATATTAATGGGAAACATACCCCCTCCCCCCCGAGAAAGCTCCACAAAAAAGATATTACTCGTGGAAGGGTCTATGCTCTGTCCCCATACAAGGTGAATGAGCCCACAGTGAAATAGCGCTGCTCAGGGTTTTCCCCTCCATCGGACAGGGTTCCTATGGCATGCACATGTCCCGCAACATCAGGGTGGGCATGTCGGAACGGCAACTGGACAGATGCCAGAAAAGGGGATACAGAGGGCCGCAGGCGGCACATGCTGTGGTGCTGCTGGGCCACAGTGCGGACTAGAGTGATGCCTAGGTGGCCCATACAAATGCTGAAACAGCAGAGCAGCCAGACAGCAACTGCTGAAGGCCCAACATTGGCACAAGTGTGTTTCCCCACAGTGTCACAGGGGATAGTACCCAACAGCTACCCCCAAAGGCACGGAACATTGGCAGGCGGGGCTGAGGGGGGGAGCGTGGTCGTCTATGCAGGCACCCCTACCTCAGAACCCGCACCATAGGCAGCTGCCTACCCGCACACTGGATGGCCTGAGACTGTGCACCACGAGCACCACCAGCAGAAGGGCATGTCAGCATGGTGGCAAAGGGATACTGGTGGTGGAGGGGGCAGTGGCAGCTGCCCAGAGCAGACCGTGGCCTAGCCCTATGTAGGTGGGTGCCATGCACTGCAACAGACAGGCCCTGTCTGATGAACAGTCATGGTATCACCAGGGAATGTACTGACTCTGTGACAACATGGTGGTGCAGTGCACAAAACCAGTGTATTCAGAAGCACAAGGTCACAGGTTCAAGTCCCAGCTGTGGCTCCTGCCAACCCATTCCCCATATTTTACCCAGTACTACAACGTGCTAATACAGACAGCACCTTTATTGCAGATGACGTAAACATGCCCAAAACACCTACATTTTACCCTACAGAGCACGAACACCATAAACATGTGCATTACCTAGAGCAGAGTCTCCCAAATGCAGTCCTGGAGGGCCAAACACCATTCAGGTTCCATGCTGCTTCTAAAAAAGATGCCTGTGCTGCATTTCTATGCACCACCCCCATGGTATGCAGATGTATCTCATGCATATTCATGACGGACAGCATGAAAACACGAACAGTGTTAGGCACCGCAGGACTGGAGTTGGGAACCTCTGCCGTAAAGCAGCAGCCAACAGGGGCAGACACACCCGCACCCACAGGCTCCATTATCCAATGCCTTCTGGAGAGGCAGGATGTTGGGCCCTGCATGCATCTCCCAATACTAGCACTTGCATACCTTAGCAATGCCACCCTAAACCTGGGAATACGGTACACAGCTATCAAAAGGTTGCTATGATCACTGGCAGCTAGCAATTCCTAAGTTAAGCTCAATTCGCTGATTGAGCTGCATCATAGCAACCTTTCTGATGTCTGTGGAGTGTACCTCAGGTCTGGTGTCTGACAGAGTGACCCCAACAGTAGTGCGTACCATATCCATGCCTGCACTGTGCCCAGGACTGGTGTGGTGGCCAGGGCTGCCAAACATCTCTATAGTTGCACAATGCTGACATAGGTGTGGGGAGTGTGTGTCTGTCTATCCAGTGTGAGGTGGCTGCCTACACCCTCCACAGCCCACACTGCTAGCACTGTTGCCAGTATTGGCCTGCCAATGTGCATAATGAGGAGCAAGGTACTGTGAGAATAGCCTGGATAGGGTGGCCTGGCCTGGATGCATCTGCACAGGGCATAGGTCAATGGCTCAGACATTGTAGTGCCTGGCCACCACCTGCAAGGACAGGGTGGCCACAGCATGTCCTGCTGGGAGGTCACTCTCACCCTGACTGAGCACTGACCACGGCATGGCTAGGTTCCCCCATAGTGCTTTATAGTATTTTTCTCATGTGATATTTATGGGTTTTCTTTTGGGGCCCAATCACTGACTTATCTGCTTGGTGTGTATGCTGACATCCTCATTCTGGGTACACGCATCTCCTCCAGGACCATGCACTATGGACTAGCTAGCAGACTGTCTGCAGCTAGTATGTGTCTTGCTGGAACACCTTGCAGGGTGCAGAGGCTGGAGGCTTGCTGCTGGAGAATGTCAGATAGTGGTGGGGGGCAGCTGAGCATTTCCAGGCCTACTGTCTGTCTGCTATTGCATTATGGATATGTACTGCTCTGCATTGCCTGTCCTGTAGGGTGTCTGTTCCCCAGCAGGACTGGGGTTGATGGTCCCCTCTACTGCTGCCATTGCAGGGAGGTAGAATGTGGATCTATTGGTGGGTGATCCTGTTTCCCACCCTGAGCCCCAGAGGGTGGGTTGTGTGGTGGTACATAATCTGCCTATGGGTCCAAACACCCCCCCCCCCTCACCTCACCTCACCTACAGCAGGTAACCATGGCACCAACACAGGATATCTACTATTCTGGGTGCATCATTGCCCATAAGGGCTAAACATGACTGAGAAATACAGAAGGACACAGATGTATCCTAGGTGTGTCTACAGGAACTACCTATCATACACTGATGAGGACCTGCAGCATGGCGTATTTCAGCCATGAAAGGTGCTGTGGACCTGGTGCTGGGCGCCCCACCTCACCCTCAGGGTGAGCACAGTACACACACAATGTGACGGTCTGTGGCTACTCTGTGCCAGTACCACACACGGTCAGTTCCCCCTACCAGGCCGAGGTGCTGTGGGGGTGCATACCCCATCTTGTGCCCATCTTTCGACTGCTGATTTGCATGTGCAGTGCATCATGGGTACGGGTGGGTTAACCTTATCCTGGTAACCACAGCAGACAGTTTGTGTGGTGACGTGCAGTCCTTCTGCAGCCAGCCAGGGCTTTGTTCACAGCCTTATAAGGTGTCCTATAGGGGACATTATAGGGTGCCTTGGCGGGCAGTACACTTTATAATGTGCCCTATGGAGTGCGTTATGTGGTGCCTTATGCGGCACCTTAGATTACGCCACCGTGAGGGTGTGTTTGCTGGCAGCACTAATTAAAATACAAGTCAAATGCCTCATCAATCACTACTTAAATGTAAAGGGTGATGCCTCAGCCAGCCTTATACATTAGGCCCACTGGGGAATTGAACACATGACCCCTGTACCATCAGTCAGTGTAGTAACCATTGTGCTATAGCTTTGTTGCTGTGTTTGTATGCCTGCGTGCCTTCTTAAGATTAACGTGCGGTAACGTGCCATGTAGCGCTCGTTAATTTATGGCGCCTTGTAATGCGCGTTATCGGTAACGATATACCGCCCATGTCCTTATTTGGGATTTCTGCTTCCACCGTGGATCCTAACGCAAATCACATTACCGCAGTTTAGTAAACATACCCCTATGACTTGGTTTTTTACAGGTATTAACCAAAGGCCTATTATATTTACTATTGACATGCATTTTGTGATGTAAACATTAATTCTTGTAGATTACAAAAAAACTAGAGCCAACTTTGCAATTTCACTGTCATATTCATGTTCAGCATATAAAAATTGATAAGAAATGACTATTTTTATTTTAGTAACATGACTTTTGTAAAAGTTTGTTGACCAGTGTATTCAAAGACCTGCAGACTGTGTAAATGCTGGTTAGTGGGATATTCAGCAGCATTAAGCCTTGATGCTATGTGATTAGCGTCAGGGTGTGTCGTGGGTGTTCTGGGACGGAGTGGAGGCAGCGCCCGTTACTAACTGGGCAGCAGTTCAATGTCGACCCTGCCAGGTTAGTAACTTGTGGGTAAATCAGGCACAACAAATGCTGCCTTAACTTTACCTGTAGAAGCTAAACAGGCAGCGGCTCAATATCACTGCTACTTGGTTAGCTTCCGGAGTCTGCATCTACTCCAGATGTTCAATGCTGATGGCTAAACATGGCCCCAGCATTGAATATCTGGGGCTAGTCTTCAGCGGCGAGGGCTAGCTGCCACCACTGAATATCGAGTCTTTTATGTCTAAGCAATGTTTTCTACAACTTTACTACCACTTAAAAAAAAGCAATTAATTTAGATTTGAGATAACAGAATGAGAAAAAGCAGAGTGTTATATTTGATGCAAGTGCAGAACATTTACATTCTTTCAATATAAAACTGATACAGAATTAATATTTCCCAGTGAAATGGTAGAATAAATCCGTACACTTCCCAGCTGTTTTTTTGTATTAATTAGATTATATAACACATTTGAATACATAGTGAAAGCAATTCACTGTTTTCTATTCCTTATTGATTTATGAACTCCCAATACTCAACAAAATTTATTATGAATGCAAGCAGATAATTGTACCTATATGCCTTCTTCCCCTAAAGGTCTTTTGTTGCTATGACAACATCCCAAAATCACTACTAAAATCTGAAAAGACTAAGGGGCATGTTTACTAACAGGCCGGTAAAGTGCGGGTCGCGGTAGAGTGAGTGTGCCGTATAAGGAGTGGGCGTTCCGTCCTGAAGAAGAAAAGCCGTGATTGACAGATGCGCTAAGGTGCGCGGCGCCCGTGTGCGCTCCGCACCTTACCGCAAATGAGAGCCGAACGGGAGGCATATGTGTCGCGCTGATCAAACAGAAGGACAGAGCCACAGCACAATGGTTGAAGCACTGACGCAGGGAGCAGGGGTTCGAAACCACACAATGCGCAATGGCTTGCTGAGGTGTTAGTTTATGAGGCAGAGGAATACTGGGCCAAATAAAGCAGCCCGCTGAGTTTTGTTTTGGCTCACATCAAAACTGGATGGGATAAGGAGGCGCGCTGATGTCTTTATGCGACATTTGAATACTGGGCGGCATAAAGCGTCGCGCTGATGTTATCTGGCGGCATATTACTACTGGGCGGCATAAGGCGGTGCGCCGGTTACGGCGGCAATCGCATAATGGAAGGTATAAGTGGGGCGCTGATGTGCAAACAGAAACCCAGAGCCACAGCACAATGGTTAAGGCAGTTACCAATGGTGCAGGGATCAGGGTCCGATCCCCCACAGTGCACAATGTAGACAGCTGCCTGAGGTATGTTTATTATAGGAGGCATAGAAATAATGGACATCATAACGCGGCACGCAGTTGTTTGTGACGCAAGGTAATACTGGCTTGCATAAGTGGCGCATGGATGTTAAATTAGAAGAGCAGAGCCACAGCACAATGGTTATAGCTCCCACCAATGCTGCAGGGATCAGGGGTTCAATCCCCACAGTGACTAATGCAGACTGCTGTTTGCTGTGTAATGTTAGGAGGCTGATATATAATGGGTGGCATAAGGCGGTGGTATGCTGGGCAGAGAGCGTTGCGCCACTGTTTTCTGAGTCATGTCAATACTGAAAGGCATAAGTGACGTGCTGATGTGCAAATCAGAGAGCAAAGCTGCAGCACAATGGTTACCACACCAACCAATGCTGCAGGGATCAGGGGTACGATACCCAACAGTGCAAAATGAAGATAGCTGGCTGAGGCAGTAGCTGTTAGGGGTAATATTGTTTTAGGAGTACCTTATTGTATATTTGTAGAATCATAACTGATAGCAAATACACTCTCAAAGCAGTGTAACAGAACATCGCCCATAGGTTAATGCAGAGGGCACATGTGAAAATGCAATGTCCGCCATGGCACCCTACAATGTTGGTGAAAGTGTAGCCAAGTGTGCTATATGAGGCAGGGTAAGGTGAGAGCACTGTCCCAGATGGCAGCAGTGTGCATTGTAACGTATGGGAAATGTAAGTCGGTGTGTTGACCAAGGTCTGCCATACCTGATTTGGCAGGGAGGGGCTGCAGACAGGGGCAGGCGACTGATATGAACAGGGGAGTAGAGTGTATCTTATCTTGTAAACTGCCCTATTCCCGTTGGAGTACTACAGCTCCATTAAACTCATGCTCTGGGGAAGAAGCCAATACTCCTCTGTTGTGAATGCTGACAACTTGTGCAGATAGTGAATGATGGAGGGGTGTTCATGGTTTGAATGTTCCAGTGAATAAGGTTGGCAGAGGTATGTCAACTGTCTGTGTGCAACTGTACAGCAATCTGTGATGCTGTCTCAAAAGAACTACCCCCTTGTGCCAGATATTAATGCACCTTTTATGGTGTTTCAGAAGGCACACACGTTGCTAGGAAATGAAAACCTCATTCTCCACAAAGGCCATGTGGAAAGGCTGTCAACTCCCAAGACACTATTGTATGTAACCCATAAGCTGTGTCAATCAAAGGCATGGCAAAAGATGCCCCAAGGATGTAGAGATGAACCCAGAAACGTAACCAACTAGCACTAACATCCCTCAGTTGGAATGGCAAAGGAGGTATGTGGCAAACCCACACGTAACACAAGCACTGCACAGAGCTAAAACACAAAAACAATACAAAATTAAAAGAGGGATGAAGATCAGTTGCTGAACTGCAGAAATCATCCCCATCCCATGTGGCACCCATTAAAATGGACAAACATATTCTGGCTAAGTACAGTCATGCACAGAGTGATGTTAATGTACCGTGCTATAATGACTGTGTGTGAAAGAGGATGGTAAGATGTGGCCAGCAGAGGAGGCTCAAATGGCAGAATAGGTGACATATCAGGATGACTGTGGAGTAAAAGTGCTATGCAGAGCACACACAGGAGAGGCAATCAGGGACAGCTGCAATGCTGGAATGTGTAGGAGGCCAGGATGTGGGTTATCAGCATGCACATCAGGGTAGGATGGCACACAGTTGCCATTACAGAACATTGTATGGAAGGATGGGTAACAACCCAGTTGAGGGTACAATATGCTCACAGCACACATCAGTACATATATGACCCTCAAACAAATGTTAAACACCTTTTATGGAAAAGCATACAAATATAAGACACCACAGAGGAAGCACACTAATGACCACTACCACAAATCACAATGGCTAAACCGGCATGCCACACCAACAATGTGAGCTCCTTAGCAAAGACTGCAGAAAGAAAGAGTGCAGTCCATGAAACAAACCGCCTGCTGACTGTCAGGACAAGCAAACACCAAAAAGTAAGCATGATGAAATGCACATGCAGAGCTGCTAATTACTCATACAATTGCAGTCTGTATTTGTGATGTGGTGCACATGTGCACACACAATGAAATGTTCTGCAGTGGATACAGCATGCAAAAGAGGGGAAAAATATACCACAAGGGCAACAGAGGACGGTATGTGGATCATGTTAATAATTTGGATCAGGACATGAGAAAGTTCCACATGTAATCAGGTGTAACACACAACACCTGAATCACAGAAAACCAAAACCCCCCTGCTGTGTTGCCATGTAAACACCCTAAAGTGGGACACCTCTGAAAAAAAAATAATATGTGATGGCTAAGCAGCACACAGGATGCACCTTGACGTACAGTGAGGAGAGAGAAGGGTGTATGTAGAGGTGAGGAACCTGCTGTTACCTCATGGTACAGTCAGCAGATTAGAAAACAAAGGATATAGCACATGTGCTAATCAAAACAAAAAACTACAGAGTATAAACACATGACTGTAGCCACTCCCAGAAACAGTACACTGAGTACACAGTAACACACTGAGCACACTGAGCCAAGCATACTAAGCACACTGTGTGGCAACCGTGAATACCCAGTGAGGTTACATGTGTCTGCCAGATACACAGCTGTCACTGTACAAGGATGCGAGCACAGGTGGCACATGTACATGTGTGGCAAATGGCCCCAGACAAGTGTTAATGTGATCAAAGAGAGAAGGACTAACCTACTGTTAACAAAATGGCCTTGGACCCAAGCAAACACTGATCAATTCCCACTAGCACCCCATGTGGCCTAGGTCAAGTCATGTAACCCCTCATTACCGTGGAACAAAGACCAGTTAATCCTCATCCAATGATATTGACAAAATAAACAATGCAGTCCCTGGGTCACAAAGACGCAGGACTGATAAACAGGCAATGCAATGTGTGCCTTTGTATCACCCTGCTCAATCACCAAAAGAGCCACATGTATGTGGAATAAATATCTTTATTTGGTTTACACATCACAAATAGTGTAGTCAGTGCCATCATAATATGAAGGTGAGTGCATCTCTGATGGAATATTGAAACCCCTCTAATAGGGCATAAATCTAACTCACACAGAAAAGTTAATTCATCCACCACAAATGAAGAGCATGAGATATAATGTGCAGCCACTGCATACAATGCACTGGGCAGCAGACCCCCAGCCCCTACCTGATGCTGCATGCTGCAAAGGTGTAATGCACATATGAGTGCATGTAGAGAGTTGGCGCTGCATATTGAGGACACAACACACATCATGTGTCCCTCAAACCATATCCATCTTGCAACACAGGAGACAACCAAACCAAACAAGCCTATGTTGAGAAAAGTTTTTATTGTGAAAATCACGCTGGGAAAGTAATGTGTGAGGTCTCACATAATGTCTGAGCTAGGAATCAAAGCTGCAACAATGTAGACACAAACGCTCCTCAAAATCACAATGAGTATATGCAACAGGTAGGACAGGCACATGAACACAAACACAATACAAACTCAACTACCTTCCCATACCTATACATATACCACCATGAAGGAGGTGGCCCTGCAACCTTTTCAGAGTATACAGTGTTTGGCCACATATAACATAATACATGGAATGCACAATTGACGAAGTGCAACGGTGACCCACATTGCCACACTGCAAACATCATGTCGCAATGTGAGTGTCCCTACCACAGGGCATAGCCTGGACTGTGCACATGGGAAATGCAAGGTGTTGACATACATGCAGACTGTCACGTCTGCACATCCAACAAACACAATAAGCAGCATCTGAACAAGGAAATGAGGGCCAAACATCCTATACGGAGCCACAAAGAAGTCTGAGGTCCACATGTTTTGTCTCACAAACATAGTCCGTCATATGCAAAAGCACCATCCACAGTGCAACATGAGACAGTGATGCCACACATGCATGTAAACACCCTTGTCACATTGACCACATTAATTAAAGATGGTCGTGTGTCCAAAATCATTGTTGAGGTAACACTTGTAGCATGTGCATGTGGAAAGCAGGTGGACATACACAATAGGAGTGCTCCATCGTTGGCTGTATGGCGCAAACATGGGTGTATGCTTGATTAGGAAGAAAAAGATGAGGGTATCCTGGGTGGCATGTCACACCCAGGGCCAAAACTTAACAATAATAAAAATGTGTTCGAATGGATCAGCTGCACTATCCATGTCATTTGCTGCTGCACACGGGGGGAACACTGCCAAAAGTAACAATACTATGTGCAATCCAACAGGTGAGGTTAATAGTGTTCCACCAAATATGGCTAGGAATAGTCAAGCGTGACATGTCAACATTCCACTGTCTTTGAAAGTTCATGTGTGTTCTCAACAATGAGCAGGACTCCCTGCAGAAACATCACACAAACAGTGCAGAGAACACCTCTGTAATGGAGAATTAAGTAGCTTAATAGTAATACTGTCCATCGCAGTCATATGTCGCACTCGCAGAGGTAAAACATCCAATGGGCCACTTTCTGGTGTAAAATGTCTATGGTGTTGTTTCTTCAAAAGGTGGGTGATGGTGACACCAGATGCACTGTAATAGATGTGTCCGGTATGTACTCAGCCCTGTGTCATGAGAGGATACGTATGTTCTTGTTAGCCACCTATGAAAAACACCACACAATGCACACCGTTACACCTTTGCAAATGCACAAGAAAGGTATGTGAAACCACACAGTACATTACTCAACAAAACATTGGTGATGACATCATTAATCCTAAACACACACATGGGTAAAACATGGGTATGGTCATGTCCATGCTCCTGTCACACAGGTGTGTCACAGCTACACACGACATGCATCTGTTTATGTGCACATAGAGGAAACATTATATGCATATAAGACAATTATGAATCATCAACAGGTAAACATAGATACAAATCTGCAATTAACAAATGTGCAACTTACCTTGTGTGTGCATCAGGTGTATGTCAGCAATCCCATGAACCACTACACAGCAATAAGAGGTGACAGTGAAGGCAGAGAATCTCAGCAGTCCGTGTACAAACAAAAGGTCAAGCCGCTGCTGATGCATGTCCACATTATGGTCATATCTGAAAATAAATAAAGGTGAACATCAGTGGTGACTCAGAACACAAGACACATTTTGTCGCACACCACACAACACATGTTGATAATACGCATAAGGTAAACAGCACTACGGAACACATACCACAGTCACAACTGCCCCCCAGGTGCACAGTCCCCTCACAGTACATGATAATGTACTATGCCTGAAGAGTGTCTCATCACACAGGCAACCTGTAATCACCCACACACAAAGTATGCATATTTCTGCATTCCAGCTGCAACACATGGCCTGTATGTGTCCAAGTGGACCTTTAGACATATAAAGGCCCCGTGAACCGGCAATAATACCCTGTTGTTGGCTTATGGTACAATGTTGGGGTAGGGAGCAAGTGGAGGCAAACCAAATACAAACCTTAAATACACACACATGCAGATATGCTGTAACTGTCACATATACAGTGTGGCACAGGACATGCTGAACACAAACACATGGGGATATGTGTGACAACAGCAAGGGATGGGTGATGGAGCCTGAAGTGAAACACAAAACAACACACCATCTGCCCAATATGATGGAGCAATGAAGATATGTTTTCCACATGACCCCAGGCACACACAATCTCCCTGTACATCCACCTACCCCAACGCAAAGCATATTGGGTGATGTTCAGTCACATGCCAATCCAACACATCAACAGCATCTGAATAAACTATGTCCTGTGCATTGGGAAACACAACAGTAACAAACATATGTCATGTTCTACAAGAGTATCACACACTGCACCTTCCTGTCCACAACTCTCATACCCCACACCATCACCTAATGTCTGACTGCTCCCTATCACAATGTATAGATCACTCACATGTGAGAGGCAGCACAGAGTTGTAGGAGGCTATCCTCAGGTGTCCATAATCAATCCTGTCCCCATCGTACCTCTGTGTTGTTGTACAGAAAGATCAACAGACATGTCAGAAACCACCATGTTTGCATCTCACCACAAAGTACAGACGAGTCACACAGATCCACTATATTGGCAACAATGCCTCCTATCTTTGTGTAGGGGTGTGTCAATGTTGAATGCTAAGTCACTTACAATTCTGGAAACACATATGGAATATGCACGAGTGTCTCATGTATGCAGGGACCAAATACATATCCTGGTGTGTAGATGTCATACCTTGAATCATAGTGACAGCTATTTGCTGATGATCTCCACAGATAGCTGTCAATGTGTGCGTCATGTCATTAAAACACCAATGGCATGTATATTTTTTACGCAAACCATGATGGCTGCATGCCATCACACTGTGTGTCATTGAGAATGTCAACGCATGGATAGCCAATATGTGTACCTCAGAGAAACAACTCTCACATATGTCTGGTTTTCCTTGCCAACATAATCCTCCCCTTCCCTGTCCGACTATCTATGCAATCTATGTAATGTGGACTGTACTATCCTACACTACTCACATACCCAGCCTGTAGCTGAGGCATGATGGCATATGTTGAGAATTTATCAGCAAGATATGCCATGTACTCCCTGAGAATCCTGCACAACCATAAGCCACCAACACATTCTGTGCTCATCCTGCCCACTGTAACGCACCCCTTGCTGATATGGGGTAGGTTATCCTCTGTATCTGTGTACATATGTAGCACTGTACGTAAGGTCAATTCGCCTACATGTAAATGTGGCAATACTACCTCTCTGGCTGGACAATGCTCAGATCCCCATCCTATAACATGTCCATGTCATGGCTTTCTGGTGCAGTATACATTCCAACACACTGTAGGGTGACATTAACACCCTACACATAGATACCCTAATATCCGCAGAAACCACTACTAAGCATCTGTCCTGTGATATGTATGTCCTGATACGGCCATAATAACAAAGCATCACTTAGCCAGCTGACAGGAGTGTAAGAACCAAATGTACACCCCAAAGGTGAAACATATAAATTCAACCCACTAGACTAATGTCCCCAAACGTGGACTGGTCCTCACACTGTGAACATCTCACCATATGGCTAACACTGTTCTCCACCCATATCATCACAAAACATCATTTGTGCTCAACAACAACAGGTGCTAACACAGGCAGCCACTAACTGTAAATTTAACCTTAAAAATCACACACAGCCGTATGAGCAACCACCCACATCATCTGGCACCAAATGCTGTTGTGTACTGGCCACATTGTTTGTGCCTCACACATGCCTATATGTGAGTTGTGAATTAGCACTAAAATACTAATGTGTTGTTGCATACAAATCATATCCTGACATAAACTGTAACTGCTGTAAGCATAACACACATAGGATTAAAAAGCTGTGTGGGTAGGTAATACGCACATGAGAAGATCTCTCCAATCAACCTCCGTCTGACTGCTGTGCCATCCTGTGTGTCACCACTGGCACGTACAGGGGGGCACATTGGATCTTGCTCCAGATCCTCATTAATCTCTGCAGGGATATTGTGCCTGAGAGCAATGTTGTGCAGGATGCAACAGTCTATGATTATCTCTGCAACAGTCCTTGGCTTATATTGTAAGGCCCCGCCTGACCTATCCAGACACCTGAAGCGACTTTTCAACACGCCAAAGGTACGCTCGATGACTGAGCGGCTGGAGGCATGGGCCTCATTGTACCTCCGCTCTGCACGTGTCCGTGGCTGACGTACAGGGGTCAGCAGCCAGGGGCGACACCCATATCCTGCATCACCTTGGAAATAAAAAGAAATGTGCGTGTCAATATTCAACAGAACTGACATATGTTAAGATGTAGTAACCCTACACAAAACAAATCCTGACATCAACATATAACTGAACAATTAATGAGCTTTAAAAAACACATATGCTGTTAGAAAAGGAACACATAGCCTAGAAAGTAAGTACACTCATGGGAAATACCCCAACAGTTCCATCTATACTGTAACATATTGTGTGTGTGTGTGCGCGACATGGGTATTGTAATGCATGTACTGTCCACATTGGCACCCCTGCCAATGAGAGACGATAGTAACGATTCACGTGTCACATGTTCATATTGTATGTCTGAACAGTAACCTAGGTAAAATATGCTGGCATGAGAGGGTGGGAAAAAAACAGAACATGTATGCCATGGAGGCTGGTGATAATGTGAACCATATCACCTAGATGCATCCTGTCCTGTACGGGCAACATATCTAGATCTCATACTCTGTGTCCTTATGCTGTATATTGCTAAACAGAAATTGTTTAAATACCAATCCTGTGCACTGTGTCTATACTGGGAACATCCCACTGAAGGTGGGGTCTGCAAACCTGCACACTGTACTACTCATGTCCTAACCTCATAGAGATACACATCGGTACATTACCGTCATGTGTAGCTGAAAACAATACAACTCTGTATGCACACACATAGCCCACAGCTTTAGGCATCCCCTTTCCAATATGTTAAACTACATGAGGATCACTGGCCAATATGTGGCTAAATCATGATCATCTACAGTAGGCCAAGGTACTAGCACCAAATATACTTCGTTACACCCCTGCTGTGACATAGGCCAAATGCGTGACCATACATATCCACACGAGTGGTGCTAGCTGGAAAGGGCAAAAGCATACATCAGATATTCCCAAACACCCCCTCATATTATATACTGGCTCCTGGGTAGCAACAACAGTCCAGAGTGAGTGTGTGAACCCAACACACACATGAGAAGGATTACCTGTATGGATGAGCAATTAGCACAAGGTTAAATGACATACAAGCATTATTTGGCAATGACCCATCATGATACGTGCATATGAGGGCCAAACCCCCCCCCCCTCAGAATGTGTGCAGTTGATATTACCACACACTATGAGGTATTGTGCAACAGCCTAGCCACATGCACAGGGGTGTTGTCACCTGCACACCCTGTGAATGTCAGGATCATATAATGCTAGGAGTCTGATGGTCTATGTTTGTTTGTAGCTGCTGTATGTGTACGTCTATACCCCTGTAATAATCTAAACATACAACAGTCCCCAAACAAACATTGCTCATATGTTGATCTAAGTTTATGGTTTTAAACGAGTTTGCTAGCTATGTGAGTAGACATAAAGAAAGTTACAAACACATACATACATTAAGACACATGACATACTCACCCAGCAAAATACAGTCCCCATAACGTCCGCCCTCAAATCGTGTGAAGATTGCCGAGTGATGCAGGATATAGGAGTCATGGGTGGACCCTGGAAACCTAGGGACCACATTCAGAATATGCAGATTAGCATCACATACAACCTGAACATTCAGGGAATGGTAGTGTTTGCGGTTGCGAAACGCCACCCTCCCTGTCTCTAGGCGGGACCAGGGCAACATGTGTGCAATCAATAGCTCCCATCACGTGTGGTATCCCTGCTAATGTCTCAAAGGCCTGGTTCAGGGTCCCCCATTGTTGCCTAGTGTGGGGAATGGCTATGTAATTCCCCACCCGGCTGACCATGGCACGCAGTACTTGGTGGAGACATCGTGAGAAGGATGGGCGGCTCATGCCACCCACTGCAGCCACAGATGACTGGAAACAGCCAGAGGCAAAAAAAATGTAAGCAGCAAGGAGCTTGACTAAACCTGGTATTGCATGGGACCGATCAGTCAGGGGCTCGAGGTCAGGTCTTAAATCCTCATAAAGCTCCCTAATAGCCCTTGTGCTCAGTCGGTACAGGGAGATGACCTGGTCCTCACGCATGCCCTGGAGCTGTGCCCTGGGCCTGTAGAGGCGTGGCTGCCGAGCCTGCACCTCGGCACGCCTTCTGTGCCGTGAACGCACAGCACATGGCTGGACCACCTCCACAGCTGCAGGTCTGAGTTGCTGCGGGACTACACCCATGCCCTGTGCTGCAGCCCCGTGGACACCATCTCCCCTGTCCGGCAACCGCAGCATCTGCCCACCACTCAGGACACATGCACAAGCATATATTGCTGCCATAAACTCCTCCCGTCCCACTACCGAAACACACTCTAACAACCACACAAACTCTAACAAACACACAAAACACACTATACAGTATCCAAAAGTAAAAACAACAACTGACAATACACACACAACACAATATAATAGGCAATACAAACACCAATACAATCCGCTAGTACAACTGCTTAGACTTTCGTTCTTCTCCACACCAACCACACTCCTCCTGCTCTTCCTCTACAACCCTCAACGTGGGTAATGTTGTGCTGGTAATATATGTTATTATGGGGTGTGTGGTTTGCGCACAATGCGCATGCGCAGTTGATCGCATGCGATGCCCGTTGGTGGCACGCGTGCGCCACTCTACGCATGGGCGTCGGTCAGTGCGTGCCCACACGTATGTGCGCCGGCGTGAACATGCGCACAAAACACAGACACCCATGCGGTAGTCGTTGTAGTGCGCATGCGTACTGCGACACATGCGCAGTACAGTGTCTCAGGGCGCATGTGCGTTTGTCCGCGTACGGCCACCCATGCGTTGGCGAGCACGCGCCCAACGCACGAGCGTCACGCCCGCCCAATTGCGCATGTGCAATGGAAGACACATGGCAATACACTATAAATAGGCCTGCACACGTGCATCACGTTGAGGGTTGATAAAGGAGTCACAGTTAGAGAGAGAGGGTGTCATAGATAAAGTCTGAAACAGAGACAGTGGTGGGACTACTGCACAGGAAAGAAGCACAGTGAGGGATAACAAAATCTATAGGTAGAGAGGCTGTGGTGGGAGTAGTCCAGAGGAAGGAGGGAGAGAGTCAGTCCAGGGAGTACGGCAGCGGAGAGAGGCAGAGAAAGATAGTCAGGAGCAGAGTAGATTCCTCACCTTTGTGCTAAGATAATATTTCTGTTCCCTTTGTTATTGTGTCCTTTACTGTGTCCTGTACTGTAACATTTTGTAAGTCTGTATTGCATGCTGTGTATTGTTCTGTTTTGTTTAAGTGAGTGCTGTTCTGTTGAAAGGAGCATTTAAAACATACAGAGATGGAGAGAGAGAGGGAGAGAGACGGTGAGGGTGAGGGTGAGGGTGTGGAGGATGTGTCCCAACCTGTGGTGGGTGATACACCGACGCTACAGACTGCACATCCTAGGGAGGGACATGCAGGACCATCTTTTGGGCCACAGCCTGCACAATATGTCCAAACTGGGAAGAGAAAAAGGGTACCTGTGCCTGGTCCACAGCGAAAAAGAGCTCTACGCTTCAGTGATAGAGAGAACTATATCCTACTCTCGCATGTAATTGAAAACTATGACCTCCTATTTGGCAGGCTCAGCAGTCGCACAACAGTGGCCACCCGAATGGCAGTAAGGGAGGAGGTGCGTGCTGCAATGTCAGAGGCAGGGGGCCCCACAAGGGATGTTGAAAGCCTCAAAAAGAGGTACTCGGATATAAAAGAGGGGTGCGCGAGCACATGGTGGCTGAAAGACAACATGCGCATGGCACAGGTGGTGGGGGCCCTTTTATCCCATCACTCACACCATTGGAACAAGAGCTGGCAACACGTTTGGGCCACATCTATCTCCGTGGACTGCCGGAGGCCCTTGACACTGCACATCCTGACGCAGGTATGTATAGTAATTGCCAGGTTCACAATGTCCCTTCAGTACACATCATTCAGCTGCACAGACACTCCCATACCTGTGACCCAATCCACACCATGTTTAAAAAGTGGTGTCACATGTGTGTGTTATGGCCATGCACAAACTGTGTTGTTGCCATGCCCTGTCACAATATTACATATGTGTCCCTCGAAAACAGCAACCTCCCCATCTGTTTCCAAAACTACACACAACAATTCCTATCCAACCTGCACATCTGTGATTGCAAAGCACCATATGATTTTGTGGGCACACTAATCAGGTAACGTGTGTGTGACATACTATTTGCACAGTGCTACATGTGCTTCTCAGTGGGCCACAGTTGCTGGCTACTTGGGATCCACGGCACAATGGGTCACAGCCCAACATATCCAACAATGAGCATATAGTATGTCTAGAGACAATATTTCAAAGTCATAATTAAACATAAACAGGCAATGTATGGTCAAAACAAGTGTAAGGGTGATGTATTCTCACACATGTGTGTACA